>OU963912.1:4871188-6239521 GCA_902850365.2 Chilo suppressalis | reverse complement strand
CATTCTTGAGTTATCCTAAATTTCAATCTGCACTATTTTTTACTACAAAATCGCTTATACCATAAGAATGTAGTATTATAGTTCTATTCATAAACCCATCTATTTAACAATGAACTACATCACAAGCATAGATAGTTTTTGAGTACTTAAAAACTATGGCTTGTCACTTTTACCTGTGAGGCTTGCAATACATTAAGAACAACTGTCACTTTGTGTTTGCATGCAATGAGTTTCTTAACATATGGATCCAAATCTGGGTGATTATTTAATGCTTCTCGCACTTTAGAGAGCTCTTCATTCAAAGACTCTATTTGTTGCTTCAATTCCAACTGTGATATTCTGAAATGGGTATTTGTAAATTATTATGTACTTTAAAAGACCCTGTAACCTACAATTAAAGATTTTTAAACAATAAATTGGTGTTGAATATGGCATGACACTCAAAACCTAAACATAAATTTGACAACAGTGTATTCCTGTCCTCTTTACAGCATGAAAAAGATAGAATGATGTTAAATTTAGTTTTATGTTTATGAGAATCATGCCAGAATCAACACCATTATTAAGATAAATTCTAATACTCTTTAAATGATGACAAGGTGGGTAAACATAAATAAACATTTAGTTCTATTGCTTTAGTTTTAACCCAATGTATATAGATGGAAGCATGAGCTTCATTCACGAATACTGCAAACATTAGAAGAAAGAAAGGACACAAGCAGGAATATATTAAACGAAGTTTCTGTAACTATGTTGTACCTACTCAAAATCCAAGTACCTCAAGTGCTGTTTTTGTTATTACCTAGTAGATCTGACTCGTTCGTCTAGTTGGTCGACAGTAGGCTTCAGTAGGCCCAAAAGGCCTTCCGCAAGTGTATCTCTAGTCGGATTGTCACATAAATTACCAGTGTTCTCATCAGCTGATGTTGTCGTGCTTTCTGTGTCATCCATCGCGTTTGATAAAGAGCCAATTTAATTCTTCATTTTAAAGTACGTTGTGCAATTAAACAGTATTTGCCCGAAATTCATGAAAAACAAGCTGAACAATCGTCTTACTTCACTTTTATAGCCAGTTTTTAAAGCCACCTTTTCCACTTTGAGCAGATCTGCGTTCAGAACCTTCACTCTAGAATTCTAGATGCAACTTTTTACCATGACGTTTCTATTTTGACATAATATATGTATGGTACTGACGTCAAAATTGACATTGATTGGACCCTGGAGCGCAGATTTAGAACGTTTTGAGCTTTGTTTTTCCTCCGTGGTTTTGAGCCACTTGCCGGGGTTGCAAGAAGCAATTTTCTAATTTCAGCCAGATTGAAAATTATTTTACGGCAAAATTATACCTTTTCAGAAAAAAACCGTCAAAACCCGATTATGGAACTAAGTAGAGCTTTGACCAATTGTAACACGTTTTTATTTTTAATATACTTACTAGCGTCCACTTGCGACTACGTTCACGTTAACTTTAGTTCTTTGAGAATCCCACAGGAACCTGGCATAATCCGGGATAAAATAATCATATGTCTCAATCCAGGTCATAAACTATATGCATACCAAATTTCATACAAATCCGTTCAGTAGTTTTTGCGTGTGACTAAGAAACTTACAAATTTCCACATTTATAATATTATGTAGGATTTACAGATGAAATGAATTTCGCATGGTTTTTTATTTGCACTACTAAGACCAAGACCATTTTAAAAAAATATTTAGAAATAATCGACACGGCCATAAGGGTTGCGGTAGCATAATGTGACTTTTGCACTGACGTGCATCCACCTGGATAGCGTCCCGTCTGCAGCTTGATCCACGTGGATTTTTTCTAGTAAAATTTTCTTTATATTATTATTATTTTTATACTTAATATCCCAAAGCACGAACAAGTGTCTCATGAACATTGTTTCACATTCACTGATGACTCTGCTATCCGACTTTGTTTTAATACCGTTATCGCCAGAAAAGCGTCAAGTTCAATGATTTCCGCCAACTGTTCCGAAAAATCTCTCTAAGACTAAAATTTTCTGCCAAAATGGTGGATTAATACCCCAATCTGACATCACTGTTTCGGACCAGTATTGCCAACGAAAATTTTCAGCCGGACGTTGGCCGTACGTGTCTATAAGCCGTGTCCTAATGAGCAAAAAGAAGATCAAAAATGCTTGACAAGCATGCTTGATGAGGCTTGACGCAACAACAAAGAATGCTTGTCAAGCATCTCATCCATACTCATTTTTATAAGGTCGCCAGCCCCCCTAGCATGAGTAACAAAACGCGATATGATAAAGCGATTTATCGACACTAACTGTCAAACTACAATGGAGTTTGACGGTTGAGTGTCGTTAAATCACTTTATCATATCGCGTTTTGTTAGTCATGCTAGGGGGGCTGGTCGCCGTTCACTGGTCGCGTGAACCAGTGTTGAAATTGCGCTCAGGAACATTGTGCACATAAAACAGCCCAAGATCCGGTCGCAAAATTTAGCACCCATTTGTTTTTTCAAGAATACCTATTTTATGTTAATTTTGTTTGTTACGATTTGTGTTAAGTTTTTTTGTTATATTGGTTTTGTATTACAACGAATATCGTTATAATTCAAGAATTAGTAGCGAGTACCTATACATTGTATTAATCATGGGTTGCTATAATAGATATACCATTATTTTAATTTAGTGACATCCACTTTTTATCGGTTATATATTACCTGAAAATCATAGCTTGTTATGTTCAGGCGTACGTGAAACTTCAATTTGAGTATATCAATAAAAAACAGATAACTAAATATTCAATAGAAATGCACCTATTCACCCGTGGCAACCTAAGGTTGCGGATGAATGAGAGGTGGCAACCATTGCTTTTTCAATTCTCCACATTATTTCCTTTCAGAGGAAGTAAATTTTATCAAGATTTAATAAAATATGGATGATACTTAATTGAATTAAAGGTATTTGCACCATTTTTTTCTGGGCAACCCGTCCCTAATGCATTGTATACTCACTAATCATGCATTTATATAAAATTTCTTTAAAGAAAAGCAGATGCCTGCTTTTCTTTAAAGCGGTGGGTTCTCGAACTTGGGCCCACTGATTTCGTTCAAGCAGAAGCTGTTACATATAAAATAACAGCGAAATTAAGGAATAATATAAGTGTCAATAATATATTCTAGGTAGTTTTTATATGGATATAAAGGAGTAGTGGATCACTAATTAGTAGATCACTTTAATTATAACATTTTAATCATAACATTTTAATTTTGACATTTAAATTTTATTTTACCATTTTAAATTTTGACATTTAATTTTTATTTTACTATTTTAAATTTTGACATTTAATTTTTATTTTACCGTTTTAAATTTTGACATTTAATTTTTATTTTACTATTTTAAATTTTGACATTTAATTTTTATTTTACCGTTTTAAATTTTGACATATTTTTGAAATTCTGAAACTGTTAATACTTAGGTGTGAAACCGATTGAATTGAATTTAATTTTTGTTGTAAATGTAATTGTATGTGGAGATGTAATTTAATTTATTTTTATGTATCATAATTATTACTATTTATTATTATTTTGTCATTGGCATGCTATGATCTTTATGATTGAAATAAATGAATTATTATTATTATTATTAGCTCGGTGATTATCACTTCCATCTGTCAAAAGCAGATAAAAATTGGTCAGTCACAAAAGCCAGCAAGGTTGCCGTAGGGTGCGGCCAGAGTGCACTCAGATTCAGATTCAGATTCTGAAAACAAGCGCGAGAAATAAACAGTGTAGTCGAAGGGTACGGCCAGAGTGCACTCCTGATTCAGATTCAGATTCAGACTCAGAAAACAAAGCGCGAGAAAAAGCAGGCAACCTGCTTAGACTACAGTGTTTATTTCTCGCGCTTGTTTTCAGAATCTGAATCTGAATCTGAGTGCACTCTGGCCGCACCCGTAGGCTGGAAGTTTGGTTGGGCAACCTTCGTGCCAAGCCTTGTCGAAGGTCTTTGAGATGTCAAGCGAAACAGCAAGACGTGCTTCCCCGTGTTTTTTGATGGCATAGCCCGAGCAGCGTGTCACATATACAGAAGATCTCCAGTCGACCGTCGCCGGCAGATACCATATTGACGACCACGGTTGCGGTAGAACTCTCTTATTAACCTTATAGATTCACACAGTCACCGGCAGTGGCGGTCTTAGGGGGTGGCGAACAGGGCAATCGCCCGGGGCCTCGCTCCTACAGGGGCCTCGCGCAACAACCCAAGCAAATTTTAAAAATATAAAAAAATAATACTATTTTTTCAATGACACAAGATCGGCTTTCAGCCCTCGCTATTCTTTCAATCGAAAATGACGTAGCTTATTCGTTAGATTATTGTGCTTTAATTAAAGATTTTAGTCTTAGGAAAAGCCGCAAACATCAATTTTAAAATTTATCATCTCTGTATTTGTTAATTTTGTGAATCTTTCAATGTAAAATATTTTAAAATTCAAATTTGATTTATTTGTATAATTTAAGCATTTTTCTTTAAACATGACAAATACCTAAACCAAACAACCAGACCTACTTTCGCATCACATACTTTTCACGAAGGACAAAGGGCCTCGCAAAGACCTGCCGCCCGGAGCCTCGCAATCGGTAAGGCCGCCTCTGGTCACCGGACTTAAAACAAACTAGCTTTTTCCATAGAAACTGACACGACGATACATATACTTCTCGCTAGTTGTTCGTGCTAGGGGTACAGAAACCAACTCGTACGTAAACACATTAGTCGGAGGTTCTTCGGAAATAAAACTAAATATGCAACTTAGGGCTAGCGAAGGTAAAAAAAAAATAACTTGTTTAAAAAAGAATTTATTTCTAAATAGTCCCACAATTAAGATTCAAAATCAGGCTTCTACTCATGTGCCTTACATTTTACATACTTAATTGTTAAATTCATCCTAATAATAAACAATAGCATTAAAAGTAACTTCTAAAAACATGTAATTTATTCCTTATCTAGGCAGGTACGTACTAAAAGCTACCGTGTAATATTTATTGAGCAATTATACTAAATTGTTCAGTCCACATAACTAAGTAGGTTAATTACTTTAGAGAATAGTAAAGACTGGTTTAGGTACCTAATTACTTATTTCTACATTACATTAATTGAATCCAAAAGAAATGATATTCCTACGCGACTCTAATGAAATTAATTTTAACTAACAGTTCAGTATCTAAGTAGGTACCTATCCAGTGGCCAGAGCTGTAATTAAGATATATATTATAAAATGTTGGGGGCGTGCCGCTCTTTGCAGCCTGTGTCGCCCTGTTTTAAGGTAGTGTTATAGTATTATAAGGTAGGGCAATCCCTCGTTATACTCCTGCCCCTTAGCTACGGCCCTGTACCTATCCACATCTTACGTTACTAAAATGTGATTAATAAATGTATAATGGATTTGCATTATAAAGTGTCTATGAGCATTCGCATCTGTTCTTTAACATGGGTTTCCATGTCAGAGAAATCTTTCAATATTTCTTCAATCATTTCCACTAATATCGATGGCCATTGTAGTTCGAGTACTCGCAAACGCTGTGCGGCCCCGCATGCCAGTTGAATTGTATGTGACAGCTGGCCACGTCCGCGGACTCGCCAACTCATGTCCTCCTGTATTAAAAAAAACATTGATCTATACTAATATTTTAAACGTGAAAGTGTGTCTGTCTGTCTGTTACCTATTCACGCTTAACGCGCTTAACTCATTTAGATGAAATTTAGTACTTACATGGATAGTTTGAATCCCGGGAAAGGACAAGGACCAATTTTTCAATTAGTATAATATTCACAAAGAATCTGACATTCTCTCGCTATTGTTTTCAGGCGAGATTTTAGGCCTAGCCAATGCGGCGTTATTTTTATGGCCATGAAGAATTACACTTAGCTTTATTATTATCTGATTGTATATCATTGCTATCAATTATTATCATGACAACCTTAGATTTCCTGCTTTTCTTACCTTAATTTAAGTTGTCTTTCTTTACCCTATAATTATGTTATTCAAGTCACATTATTAAAAAAAAAAGTTACTATTAGTTGTGTGGAATACATACTTGGGACACGTGTCCTTTTTTGAATTGAAGAGCTTCTTTTGCTATTACGTCCCGCAGTGCAGGATCTGCCGCTCTTAGCCAAGCTTTTGCACTAACAGTGCTGTTGCCGCTTCGTCCTAGACGCGATAATAATGGCTGCAACGGTGCATCAGGGAGCGCCCGGAGAACTATATCACTGAGACCGTTAAATGTTTGATTAGCAGATTTGATTTCTTCATCTGTAATCTGAAAAATAAACAAACCTCGTACTTTTCAAAGTCAATACACTTAAAGCTTCTTGGCGTTAATATAGATATTATTATTTTATTACCAATTCTTCGTTTATCTCCTTTAAGCCCCAATGAGCCAGCCTGTATACTGCGTATTCGCGCCAAGTTTTGGAATTAATGGGGTTGCCTTCAGGTAGTACCGTTAGACCCGTTAATCCTCTCAACTCAGCTAAGGCATGTAATTGACCGAGCCATTGAAGACCCGTCGCTCGCACTGATATATGGGTAACATTTGGGAATCTAAAAATGAAGAAAATGTATTTTTTTATTTTTAAAGTTGATATGTGCGATATGAAACCCTAATAAATAGGAAATATAACGGGAAACTGACTTTGATTTCAGCTCTGGCAGCGATTGTGCCACTGCGTTGAAGTGAACGTAATGGAAAGCTGCTCGCGAGACTGTTCGCGCTTTTTCCCATTCCCAGTCTCTAGCGAGACGACGAACCGCACCAGCTCCCCAAGCACTTACCGTGCCATCACTTAGTTCAACCAAATAATCTACGCCTGCAAATTACAATAAATGTATTTTTTTCTATTTAACTACTACCACCGCATTATTTGACATAGCAACTAATCAGCTAAACACTTTACAATAAAAAATTGCGACACTAAACATCCTATTTCACCTGGCCCCATCCTACTAATTCATAGAGCTAGATCAACCTTATTGCGGACAGGTATGCTACACCGGCGGTCGAAAAGGCCTTCATCAGGATAAAGCGAGATTGTCATTCAGCGACCTTAGCTCGACCTTTTATCACGTAAATTGTCTTTCCATATCTTTATAAACTCGCAAATTCGGAAGAGCAATTCGGAGATGAAACAGTGGTTACTACTTTTGGTCTACGAACATCAAGCTTTTGCCAGTTTTAGGTTGAGTGACCAAAAATGTATTATCTAGAGTATTCTAGAGCTTCTACATGCTTCGTATAATTAGATGGTATGTTAAGCCATTGGCCCTGACTGCATCTACAGTCGTTAGCACCGTGGTGTGTCAAAGCTATTCACACTATCCCGTCTAGGGAAGCCTTATGCTCCAACATTCCAACAGTGAGGATATTGATAGGCTGTTGATGATGTAATTTACAAACCTTGTTCTCTATCTTTAGATGCAGGCATTTGTTTAGGAACTGGTTCAGAGGATTTTAAACTTGCCAAGCTTTTACCGGGTTTAGCACGTGCTGTAGAAGCTCTATTAGCCGAAGAAGCCCTTTCGCTCCTTCGTGTAATAGTAGCGCTTCTTATATTTCTACTACCGTTTCGACTATTCAAAGAACCTTCTCTTCTAAAACATTTACTGTTTTGATCACTTCCTGACGTAGACGATGTTGCTACCGACCCGACATTAGTGCTGCTCGATATGTTGCTCGCGTTTTCACTGTTATCAGAATTCTTAGAATTTGCCTTGACTTTGCGGCTTTCTGGGTCACATACAGATTTCGATCTCATTGTACCAAAATTTTCTCGTCTCCTTAAAGCAGTTGGAACGCGTCTAACTTGCCGGTTTTTTGGTTCGTCTTCACTTTCGCTAGTGGAAGACGGAAGAGAGCTAAATGACGAATCGACTATGGGTTCTACGCTAGATATACTTTCCCATCTTTTTAATATTGGCTCACTGCCTTCTGATAGTTTAACGTTTTCTAATGATGATATTATGGGTATTAAAATTGGTGGTAGTTTCAAGTCACTATTTGTAGAGGTTGAAGCATCAGTATCTTGAGATGCACTTCTATCTGAGAAGTTCACACGTCTCTCAGATATTGTATTCTTAGCTGTAGTACTTCTTTGTAGCTTTTTTATTGGTGTTTTTGACATGCTTTCCGTATTTATTATAAGATTTGTATCGCTATTACTATTCTTGAAGTCTGAATCTTCTGTGTCTGCTTGCTGTAATTGTACTACAACATCGGGGAGTGCAGCTAAATCCATTGTATGGTTACCGCTTAATGGGGAAGCTGTCACACCTAAAGCAAATTCTCTGTCGAAATCGTCTGTTTTAGCAGCATTCATAGTTGCAGCAAAGCATTTGTTTTCTGACCTGAAAATTGCCCACTTAAATAAATATTATAAGCATTTATGAAATTTTAGAATTATTTCCAACGGTGGGTAGTATGTCAGTAGGTATACATATAACAAGCTTTAAATAAATAATTTGGCTGCTGACCTAAGTAATTCCCAGTTTGTACGAGCATTGTGTATAATTTGGTCGCGTCGAGCTGCTTGTGGTGCTGTTCCACCTAGAGCACAGTAAGCTGCGTGGGCGGCCTCTTTATTACTACGCCAAGCCATTGCTGCACTTCTGACCTGTTCCCAGAAAAGTCGAAACAGTGAAAAGATATTTCATAAAAGAAATATATCATTTTCATATGAAAATATTCTTACTTGTTCTGTCACATTCATGTTTGTCAATGTTTGTAAATTTGGCAAATATGATACAAGAAATGGTGTACAATCACCACCTAAAGCTACAGGATTGCCGTCCAAAGAAATGTCAATGAGCAAAGTAGCTTCGGCTAGAGATGATACGTCTTCAACACTAAAAAGTAACGGTGAAAACCGATTTTAGTTAATTTTTACAACAACAAATCAATCAAGTACAGAAAAAATATGCACAAGTATAAAAAAATGTGCTTTATAACTTGTAATACTTTTATTCTGCGAATGTATTATATCAATAAGGTATTTCAAAGTTTCTTATTACCTTTGCAAATCGTTATTACCCAGATACAGTTTTTGCAATTTAGGTGTATTCTGAAATCCGAGTAATTTTCTTAAGCGGTTCCTTTTTAAATTTAGTTCTCTTAATGACACAAGTCCTTGCAAATCGACTTGGCCAATGTATTTGATTTGATTTCCAGCTAAATTCAGTACTTTCAGTTCAAACAAACTGGATAAACCAGAAACTTTGGTAATCCTATTTCCATGTAAATCCAACACTTCTAGTTTTACAAGATTTGAAAGTCCTTCTATTCTCCTTATTCTGTAATAATTTAATTAAAGAAAGTTTATGGTGCCCATAATTTTTATAGT
Organism: Chilo suppressalis; assembly: GCA_902850365.2. Lineage (NCBI taxonomy): Eukaryota > Metazoa > Arthropoda > Insecta > Lepidoptera > Crambidae > Chilo > Chilo suppressalis. The sequence continues at coordinate 6,230,141 of OU963912.1, read as the reverse complement.
TTTGTCTTAGAAAAAATATTCGAAGAGATTCATGATATACGAACGGTTGATGTGATGCGCTCCTGCGTTTTGCTCCAAAGGTCCTGAGCTCGAAATCCATTCCTGGTAGTTGCATTTATTTGTACTATGGGCAAAAATTGCCCATACAACCCCTTATTACATAAGAAAAAGAAATCACCACAGTGATGATTTCTTTTGCAATAATTGAATAGCCGAAGACCAACAATTTATTTTTGTATAGTATAGTTGATATTATTATTTATGTACGAATTTTAAACCAACTTTGTTTAGTTTCCATAGGTTTCCATAGTAAAATCATCAATTGGTTCGGGACTAAATAATTGTTGTGTTGTCAAGTATTATAAAGCCATTCATTTTATTATTTATTCTGAATTGATTCGCTAATTTGGAGGTGAGAGCAATATTCCACGCAAGACCGCACCTGCGTCTTATACAACAAGCACAGTTGCTCGGGCGTGAAAAATCGCCGCACCTTGTTCAGGACTACGAGTTTGCATGAGGCCGTTTTAACCAAGCGTTTTATGACAAATGGCAATGTATTAATTGAATTAGTAAGCTTACCTATTTTTTCCCATGAGCAAAACTCTTAAGCTGAAAAGCCGTTCTAAACACGTGATTTTGTCTATTTGGTTGTCATACAGATCGAGAAATACTAATTTTCCCAGATCAAGAGGCGACAGCCCCGTGAGGCTATTGATCAAATTGTGTTGCAACGACAATAACCTAAGCCCCGGTTCGCCCACAATATGTGGAATGGATGATAATCCTCGTCTGTAACATGAATAGTAAAATTTTAAAACAAAGGAAATAAAATTAGATAAATCTGAAAATTAAATAAAATTGCGTTTAATTAAATCCAGCTCGCTTATTCTTATCATGGAGTGGTAAATTACGGTGAAATAGGTACTTAACACGTAGTACACGTAACACGCTGATACTGCAATTAAAGGTCATAGCGCACCTGATAACTTTTTTGACATTTACCGTACGTAACTGAAGTACAAATTGCATATCCATCGATGCTTTTCAGAACAAGTACCTTAGTAGTGGTATTATAATAAAGCAGTATTCGATCAGTAAATAGAGAGATCATCACTTCCACCTGTCAAAAAATGTTAGCGAATAAGCCTACAGCACCGCCTCTGGCTCTCCCACTTAAGATTTGTACCTTCCCCCAGTAAATCAAATCTAAACGTAGGCCAGTAATAAATTCCTTAAAGCCTTTAAATGGCTTCTGACGCCCCGTTTTCGTTCAGATGTCGATGTTTTTTTAAGGTAGAGCAATGTTATTTTAAGGCATTGTCCCAGAACGCCCCCCTAGCTACGGCCCTGATCCTGACCCAATCTGACATCAATAATATTAACTTTAGAAAAAAGAAATTTTCGTCTGTATATATTCATTCATTCTGTTGAGAATACGTTAAGACTGCTCTAAGCACTATGAATGTAGAAACATAGTCAACAGTTTACAAGTTTACGGCGTTTCTCACCGTAAGTATTCTTACTATATTTTTACGGTTGGTAAAGGCTGATTTGCTAAGGTTTAATAAAAATAATATATAACGTGTTATATTTACTACAAATATATAAAACAAATAGAAAATCAATGTACGAAATTATAAAAATGTGATACTAACTTAAAAACTACGCAAGAGTCTTTATTATACATATTTTAACTATTAAAAAGTTCGACGATGAACTTCTATCTACAAAACCGAGTGATTGTGAGGAGCAGCTATACAAGGTATTAGCAAACCATCGCAGCGTTTGGTCATTGTCGTCATGGATATAAAATAAAGCATGTTTTCTCCCCGTCATCGAAAAAAAATTATTAGGTAGGTAGATTCTATTTCCTATTATACCGGTCTGGTGCACTAGAGAAAAATGCTTTGTTTTTTTAAAACTACTTATGCTTTTTGTATCAGTAAATAAAACATATTATGCTCAACAAAAATACCGATTTGAAAAAGGTAACACACTTCCTACATACCTATCCAGTGTTATTCTATCCGGTAATCTATCTTTCTCTTGAGGGGTTCTTGATAACTGTACTTTACCTCCTCCCACTGCCTGTAAGCTGATTGTATCATCCTTTTCATCCTGTTTTTGTATGTAATCGTTGCTAAAACAAATTTGAAGTTAGTAGTTTGCAGTAATTGAGTTTTGACATGCCTTGGGATGAACAGTTTAGGCCAGTACAATCGGCGCGGTGGAGCCCACGTCGTCTTCATCGGCAAGGAGAGGGAGTTTCAGTGGGTAGGGCTCCCCATACCTAGCAGCCATTGAATTAGTCTTACGGTTAGCTGAATGGGTGGGCAGGAGGTGGGGGAAAGAGCCTCACACAACCTCGTCGCCTTATCGAGCAGCGGGGTATGTCTCACGCATTTCTCCATGTTAAAAGAGACTGATACTCATGAATAACTAGCTGTGCCTCGCGGTATTACCCGCGGTTTATTAGGGATATTTTCCCGCAGTAAAACGTAGCCTATGTGTTAATCCAGGGTCTCAGCTAACCCCATACCAAATTTTTATTAAAATCGCTCCAGCCGTTTAGACGAGAAGTAACAAACATTCACCCTCACATACTCACAAACTTTTGCCTTTTATTAATTAACTAGTGGCCCGCCCTCGCTTCGCTTAGGTGTAGAGCTGTAGTGTACACTATAGTTTTTGTTCTCAGGCTTGTATTATACACAGTGTTTTCCGAAGCACGGAGGAGCTCCAGATAGAAGATTTTTGGTCACCCATCCAATGACCCACCACTGAGAAAATTGCCTAACTTCAACGATCGCAGCCGAACGCGCTGACCACTTGCGCCATCGAGCTCCTCGATAAAACAAAAATATGTAAAACATTTTTTTCCGCGGCAGCGGGAATCATAGCGTCGTACTTCGTAGGTAGTAAGTTTGCAGGTAACATTGACTAAATTATCTACGGAAATGGTTATAGTTTAAGTTCTACAGTCGGTTAAAAAGATATTTATTGAAAGACGATGCAGCTAAAAAGACTGACAGATAATAAATGATGATTGAAAGGGACATATGCTTAGACTTAATAAGTGGCTATATTTTTAAGCATTTATCGGTTAGATGATTAAATGTAAAGAAAATTTTACTAGAAAAAAATCCACGCGGATGAGGTAGCAGACGGGACTTGAACCCGCATCCTCCGCTATCCAGGCATTGTCTTTCTAGTATATTTTTTTTATTATGTAAACATCTAGCAGTTACGTTCTTAAAAAATAAAGAAATATAACTACAAATGCTAATTTTCTTCTTTCAAACGTATATGTTATGTATATTTGACATTGTGGTTTACCTACAATGCGAAGAGATGGCAGTGCCTTGCAGCTAGGGTAGCTATTTGAAAATTTAAAAAGTCCTGGCAAAAAGCCGGACATTTTGATAAAAGTCCGGAATTTTTTGTCACAAAATGCAAACATCACCCACTTAGTTGCAGTGTTATTATTTGTACGCGTGGTAGCAGACACTCGCGGGGGGGTCTCGTTGTTGATTTTTAAAGATAATTTATATTTTGTTTTAAATTAATGAGCACTAAAGAAAGATTATTTGACTTATTTGACATAACTTAATAAGTAGTTTAACTCATGTTCCATCTAATAAAAAAATCGAACAAATTAAAAAGCCGGACAAAAGGCAAAAAGTCCGGACAAATCCGGACAGATGGTAACCCTACTTGCAGCATAAGAAATACTAGAAAAAATTCGACACGGCCATTAGGGCCTCGATAGCATAATTGGTCAGTGCATCCGTCCGCATAGCGGAGAGTTTGAGTCCCGTCTGCAGCTTGTACCGCGACAATTTTTTCTACTAAAATTTTCTTTAAATTTAGAATGGATGTATGGCTGAATAAAACAAATGCTGAATTGAATACCGATGATGATGACCGATCAATCTAAATAAAATAAAGATATTATCTCACCTAGATAACAGTGTGTTTGATCTTTGAACAAAAGCTGCTCGTGGATCTGCAAAAGCAGGTCTGATTTGTAAAAATAAGCGCCCATCGCCACTAGCACCTGTGTCAACCCTTGGTGGTACGCCAATATCTAGCGATTGTGCAGATCGTCCTCTTGAACGAAATGCAATTTTCCTTACCTAAATTAAAGAAGTAAAATTATTGATTTTCTATTCATTTCTCAGAGAAAAGGTAGTCATATGATTATGAGGTATACGTAATTGAAAAATGAATTATGATATTTAAATTATACTCACGTTACCACGGTTGTAATTAATAGGCATTAGCTTTTAAATTAATAAGCAAAAAGTGTATAAGCTTATATAATTGGTCCCTATTGAATGAGTCTTATTACTTTAAAATTCGTCTAAGTACTTTTGGTCCATTTTATCGGTGTCAACTTGTTGCTAAGTAACAAAGCAATAATTCGATAAAAAGCTTCCTAACCGGAATAAAATCAAGCAATTCCTTACTGAAACACTAGATGAATTGCAGAAAATTTACATAACAGCTCCAATGTGTGTACTTTCTAAAACACGAAATCACGTTTTAGGTATAATATTATACCATAGTCATATTTTATAGTTTACCGGTTAAAATCAGAACGCGTCCTTAATTTTTTACTACATTGGTAGTCCTGTAAAAAAATGCACCCTACGTCAATACCAAAGACTTTAAATCAATACTACATCAATCTGTCAATGCTGACTAGGGAATCCAATAGGAAGTATCGATACTGTACTCATGAGTAGTATCGGTAAAAAAGTATCGTACCCGTAAAAGTATCGAAACAAAAGTATCGATACTTCAAAGTATCGAGTACATTTCATAGGGCCTTATCGGAGCCTCTGTGGCCTGATGAGTACCCCCCCCTCCCCAGTGTTAAAATTGAAAGAAAAACAATCGAATTTTATTATAGTACGTATAATCAAAAAAAAAAGGACATGTAAATTCACAAATTGCTATATTATATAATGAAAAGAAAATAGCTGTTATTTCTGACACTAAAAAAGTGTTCATTAATTTACATTCATAATTAAAATATAAATTAAAAAGATCGAAATCTTAAACAATTTAAAAGTATGAAACTTTTCAGATTTGTTTTAAATTAAACTTACTTTTCTTGAATTTTAATCATTAAAAAACATTATATTCACTTATGTTAACTTGAATCTGACATGTTCACTCAAGATTATAATTATAGAAGAAGTTACGTCCGTCTTTTCAGGTGGTTTCAAATAGGTATACACAGCACAGACAGAATAATAGTGTTACACTTGAATAAATCAAATACAGTCAAGCGAAAAGCACAATAAACGGCGAATCAATCACAGTTCCTAACAATATGGTCGCTAAATAAATAACTATGAAACAAAACAAAGCGCAAAATAAACACAGTCACAGATTGGAAAGAATTTAAATATGTCAGTTACTGACTTTATAACAACGCAATAGGGCATTTGACAGTATTAAAAATAAAGTGCTAAAATAACGAAAAAGATATAAGTTTTCTTATCTATTGTCACGTAACCCAAAACGCTTGGGATTGGCGGTGCCTAAAATGACGTCACACGCAAGTAAACTTCCGGTCAAAGTGACATTACATTGTATCGTTTGACGTTTTAATAACAGTCGTGTGACGTCACACACTAGTAAGACGCCATATTGTCCAGAGAAACGTTTTCGCGGCAACTTGAAAATGGAGTTTTTGATTTGGTTATTTTTACTGAAATACACGACAGAATGATGAATATCCACTTTTTACGGACTCCTTAAACATTAATAAGGAAAAGTACTCGATACCACAAAGTATCGATACTTTTTTCGTGTCCCTAATGCTGACACTGACACTGCTGACAGATAAGATCAGAAATCGCACAAGGCAAGGATCAAGTAAGTTGGGAATGCTTTGAAAATAAAAACAAAACAATATCAGAATGATAAATATTCACTGATTTACAGCTAAAATAGTTGATCAGAAACTTATTGCTGTTAATGATTAAATATAGAATATGTTCCAGAAAAGTTTTCTCGTTGAATTCTTTGAGAAAATTGCTGTCCAGTGCAACTTTTAGATTCGGCCATAAAATGGTGCGTTTCTTTCAAAATCCGTACGAGGATTTCAAACCAGGTGCTGTTTTTGCGATAGGCAAAGATGAGGTTATTGCTCGACTAAATGAGCACGTACAAATCATTACTAAGCGCTTGCAACCGAGCCGCAAAAATGTTGATGGCGGTTTATATGTCGGTATAACCGGCATCTCTTACATGTTTCATAATCTATCCAAGAACCCATTGTTATCAGAATATAAAAGAGAATATCTGGAGAAAGCCTCGCACTACCTGAAGCCTGCTTTGGAGACTACAGCTGGTGATAAAACATCTTTTCTTCTTGGTGATGCTGGTACATATGCTCTGGCTACTGTTTTAATGAAAGAAATGGGAGATGAACAGTTTAAAGAGAAGCTGAAAATGTATAAATCGCTTTACCCTCAATTTTTAAATCCAAAGTTTCTTAAATGTGGTGGTGATGAATTCTTCGTTGGTAGAGCAGGGTACCTAGCTGGAGCTCTGTGGATGTCTCGAGAGCTTCAAATATCCGTATTCAGCAGTGAAGAGCTCTATAAAATTTGCGATGTGATGGTAGCAAGTGGGGAAGAATATTCTTCTAAGCATAACAGCCCTTGTCCTTTAATGTATCATTATTACAATACAGAATATTTAGGTGCGGCCCATGGGATAAGTTTTATTCTGCAAATGCTCTTATCTGTCCCTGGGTACATGCAGTACAAAAAAACTGCTGCCACAGCTATCAAGAGCACTATTGACTATATACTTTCTCTTCAGACGGAAGAAGGAAATTGGCCATGTTGTATGGAAGAAGTGGGCTTGAGTGACCACAAACTAGTTCACTGGTGCCATGGAGCACCTGGTACGGTGTACCTAATGGCAAAAGCCTATTTAGTATTTAATGATCAAAAATATTATGATGCATGCATAAAAGCTGCAGAAGTGGTGTGGCAGAAAGGTCTGTTACGAAAAGGTCCTGGGATATGTCATGGAGTTGCTGGCAACGGCTATGTATTTCTTCTACTGTATAGACTAACTGGAGAGGAAAAATATCTCTACAGAGCTAAGTTGTTTGCAGATTTCATGTACTCGGAGGAGTTTCTCCGAGATGCCAGATTACCTGACAATCCCGAGAGTCTATATGAGGGAGTTGCTGGAACAGTCTGCTATTTGTCTGATCTGCTTGTGCCAGATAAAGCAGAATTCCCTTTTCAGGATGTTTTTTCTAACTAGGACTGGACTTTCTGTATTTACTTCATATATTATTTGTTGCACAATTATGGATCTCCTATTTTAAATTTCAAATGAGTTGGTGACAGTAATTGAATCTATTTTCTTATCAGGGCAATTTTGTTGTCATTCATGTTGTTTTAAATAAAGTATTGTTTTGTCATTTGATATTTTCTTTTTATTTGTTTAGTTTGCTTCATATCATCATGAATCTAGTTGATTTGTATTTGAATTTAGTTTATGCAATGAATATTCTTCCTCTTAGGGACTTTTTTAAAGAAAGAGGTGTCACAAATGTTATCAATGTAAATTGTAATCAGAAAACCATATTTTGGCATAGTAAGTTGTTCAATGACTATAATATTTATTTGGCAAGTATTGATACTAAAGTAAATGTCAGTGAAATACCATATGGCCTTAATAAGATGGGGATAGTGGTCAATAGCTCCTGTGAAGATTGGTTGCAGGCATTCTATTATGTCGCAAAGAATATTTCTTTCAAAAGTTCTTTTGTCTGGCTAATAGTATCTGAAGATATAGAATCAACAGCCAATGCTTTGTCTAATTATTCAATAGAAATTGATTCAGATGTAACAATTTTATCAAAGGAGATGGATATTTATAATTTTTATGAGGTGTACCATACATATTACTTTTATGGTAAACTCTCTGTGAGATATGTGGGGTTTTGGAATGAGCATTTACAAATTATTAGAGGTGGTAAAAGAGATATAAGTGGCTTAAGAATAAAATGCTTTATGGCACTCACTGTTAAGTTGAAAAACGAAACTTTTGAAGAGCACATAAAGAAACCGAAAATATCTAACGGTGATTCACTCCATAGATTAAAATTTGTTGCACTGTTAAATCATATACGTGACATGTTTAATTTTAGGTAAGTGGAAAGTAATATTATTTGCTAAAAGTTATGTTCCATGAGTAAGTAGGTATGTAAAGATTTGATTCCTTTTTCAGTCTCGATCTTCAGCGCACCAATTCATGGGGATATGCACGTAATTACGGTGAATTTGACGGGATTGTAGGTACTCTGCAGCGACGCGAAGCGGATATTGGTGGATCACCTCTTTTTTTTAAGATTGAAAGAGCGAAAGTGATTGATTATATAGTAGATACCTGGCAGAGTAGGTACTTAACTAAGATTATGTTACATTATATTATAGAAGTAATTACTAAAGGTCGTAACCGCATTTCCTAGAAGAAACTAAAGGTCGTAACCGCATTTCCTACTCCTAAAACTCCAAAGGATATAAAATCCTTCCTTGGTCTCGTTTTCTACTATCGCCGTTTTATCCTAGACTTCTCCAAGACAACAAAAGCTTTTACCAGTCCCCTGAAAAATGAAATGCCATTTAAATGGGAAATCAACAGCAGGCCGCCTTCAATACAATTTAAGTATATTTATTTAAAAATACATTTAAACATCCATGTCTTAGTATGACATATACACATATACTAAATGCTCGTATATATCATACTAACATTTACTAGGCCACACCTTGAAAGCCGGCGGACAAACTACCCAGCTACGGAGGTTGTCAGTTGATGATAGTTGTAATTAAAATATCTTCAACCGTAGACTGCAGCCTATACCTATCTCTCAATTGTCAATTTAATAACATACCTACCTATTTATTGACTTTTCGTGGAATTTTCAGACAGTGTTTCATATTCCGTCATCCTAAGCATTCCGGTGGTTTCTACACAATCTACACGAGACCATTGACTGCCAGAGTGTGGTACTGCATACTGTGCGTACTCGCACTTTCGGCTATCATACTGCGGTTGATGTTGAAAGTTATAGCTCCAAGTCCGGATGCCGAGAATTCAGACTCTTCGTTTAGTTTGGCACTATTATTTATATGGAGTGCGATATGCCAACAAGGTATGCGGAAATGGCTCATGGCCATAGTGAAAGGATGGGGTATAGATGACTATACAACGCGCTTTCTCTCACGACCAGTAGTGTGCGTGATTGAACCTTTTCTGTTAATGCCAAACGAGCTGACAGTCCACCTGATGGTAAGCAGTCTCTGTCACCTGGGCGGGAAATCTGAACCTTACCCGCCTTTTAAAGACGCTCATAAAATTTCTTAGCTAAAAGGGAAAACCGCTGAGGGAAGTTCGTTCCAATAGGCTTATTCGTTGTTTTTTTGACAGATGGAAGTGATAATCGCCGAGCTATTTAGTGATTTGCTACTGCTTTATTATAACGCCATTATGATACTTGTTCTGAAAAGCATCGATGGATATGCAATTTTCTCTTAGTTCCATAATGCATGGTGCGTGAACGCCAAGCGTCTAGATTTGATTGATCTGAAGATTAATATGAAAATACTCAAATCAAAACGCACGGAACTCTTTTCTTCACGTAAGACCACTAACGCGTGAACGAGTGTATCTACGTGTAAAGGCAACTGTGTATGTTTGTACTGATTCAGCTGCTCTACTAAGCAATCTAGCCGGTATAGCGGGATCATTTCTTATTTAATTACGGAAGAGCATTTTCTATTTATTGTAGACGATGTGCTGGTTGTCTTTATGTTTGTATCCAACTAAATTTATGGGTAGACGTATCCTCTATAAGAAGTAATAATAACCCACTATTCATGCTTTATCAATTCAGGCATGCCAGTCGACAGAAATTCGACGTCCGTCAAAATGGTAATATTCGTAACATTCATATACGCGGTAACTTTGTATCAGTACTACAACGCCACTGTGGTTTCCACATTGCTGAGAGAGCCACCGAAAAACATCAGAACCTTGGAGGATCTCGTCAAAAGTAATCTCAAGGCAGGAGCTGAAAACGTACTGTACGCAAAGGATTTCTTCAAAGTAATTAAATAAACTCAACATAAAATATTTGTTTCTTAAGTTTTCACGCACACCACTCATTAAATAAAACAAAGCTTAAACGGTTTAAATGTTTTAAAATAAAAAAAATCAAAAAGAATTAAATAAAGTACTTTATTAAGTTAGTTTTTATGTATGCATTATATATAGCCTATACAATTTCAATGAAGTATCCGAACGCTGAATAAAAGTCTTTCGAAGGTAGCTCGACAAAGTAAATAAAAATCATAATTCTGACGACGCAGCCTGAAAAAGATGCGAAATGTCAGGAAACAAATAAATTAACGCATTTAAACCGTTGAAGCTTTGTTAAAACATAAAATATTAGCAAAATCCTTAAAAGTAGTTGAAACACTTACTATTGCGGAAGTATGAACAAGATAAAACTAAATCTTAGAGACCCATAAAAAAGTTAACTTTGGTATAAGAACGTAAAAAACATCAGAAACGGCGACGCCTGAGACTGGTGTGCAAGCCGTTTGACCATGCTCGTCAAAACGGAATACGGCTCGAAGGACAACATTGATATTTATTATCGTACGGTTTTTCGCCGGGCCTTGGCACGGGATCAGTGTACCGGTTAAGCTTGTTTACGAGCACGGTTTATACCGGCGAACCCGAACCGTTGCCAGCGCCGGGTGTCGTTAATAAACCTCCAGTGTCCCATACTTAACTGACGACGTAGACACGGTTCAAAACAGTGCCTAGACCCGGATAGAAACGTTAACAAGCGCTCTAAGTTTCCGAGATTAAGGATTTAGTTTCTGCTGAACCGCACTCCATTTTATTCTTTCATCATCATCATCAGCCTATTAATGTCCCCATTGCTGGGGCACAGGCCTTCCCTATGGATGAAACAGGGAGATAGAGCCATGACCCACCACGCGGGCCCAGTGCGGATTGGCGGGTGCTAACGACTGCAGATGCAACCGGGACCAACGGCTTAACGTGCCTTCCGAAGAACGGAGGAACTCGAGAATGAAGATTTTTGGTCACCCATCCAATGACTGACCACTGTGAAAGTTGCTTAACTTCAAGGATCGCAGATGAACAACGCTAACCACCTGCGCCATCGATCGCCTCAATTCTCCTTTATTCTTTGGTAGCAATCCTCCTTTTATTCTTTGGTAGCAAATAAATTTATGTATTTTAGTTTACGACCGATGAAGTTGCTTTGGAAATGTACCGTAAGAAGATCGCGCCTGCCCACCAATACAATTTTTATACAGTGGAACATGGCATGGCTTTGGTTAAGCGAGGGGGTTTCGCTTTTCACGTGGACAGTGGGCTAGCCTACAGGTAAACATAAATTATTGCATAAAAAGTCAATACACACATTTAACTGAGAATCTAAAAAGAGAGAGTCATTTGTCGGACCTATCATTAGAAAAAAATCGTCCTGCGGTTCTTTTTACCCGACTGCGCAATGCAAGAGCGCGTAGCGCGACGCGCAGACAGGGTATATTATATTTACATACCGTTAATATTTATTTTTACTAAAAGTAAAAAAGATAAAGTGGTAGATATTTAATTTTCAATAATGTGTTTATTTATATTAGGGGTACTTTTCATAGATCCAATTTATTTTGTAATGTGGGTAATGTGTGTAAAAAAGTTGTAAGTATTGTGGTTACCATCACACGTAATCATAACTGAGAATTCAATAATGTAGGATACTTCTTTAAATATTATTTAAAGCAATAATATTAGAATACAATCTTAAACTACAAATTTTTGGCTAAAATGCATCAAATATTTTAATTTTATAATGAGTTGGGCCTAGATATTTCCCATGAATTCGTTTTTGAGCTTTTCGACTCGAATATATTAACCTCGTATTCACAGTGTAGCATTTTGTCTACCTCTGCTAAATTTTACTGCTTGCCAAACAAACTTAGCTTCAACTACAAATCTTTAGCAGTACTTACAGCAAATTTTGAACACGTAAGAATTGAGAGTCCACCAACTGATTGGATTTTCTTTATTTCTAGCCACTTCACAGAGCTAATTTTTTATACCTTGTCTTACAAATTACCTTCTAAATATTACTACATATTCAACAAAATTATTTAAATTGGTCCGATATAGTAATATTAAAACTGATGCGTTTTATCTCAGAGCCCACATTCGGTGAGTCGTAGCATTCGACTTACAACAGCTACAAATTCCTTCTGGCTACATTTTTTAAGGTCCTGTTAAATATTAATGCACGCACATTCTTTTTTCAAGTTAACTTAATTAAAAGTTCGATTTTTACACACATAATCTATACTTATAATAAATCTGTAGAGAGGTCAATTCTGTACATGAAATATATTTTCAAAATAACTATCAGGGAGTGATTAGTGATCGATACTGATGCCAAAAATGCAATCAGTAAAAATTTTGTCTGTCTGTCTGTCTGTCTGTGTGTATGTTCCTTATAGAAACAAAAACTACTCGACGGATTTTAACGAAACTTGGTACAATTATTCTTCATACTCCTGGGCAGGTTATAGTATACTTTTCATCACTACAATCAATAGGAGCAGAGTAGTGAAGGGAAATGTTGGGAAAACGGGAGAAGTTACTCCATTTTTTCAGCTTCCGTCGCGTGTGCAGCCTTAATGGTTAAAGTTACATAGAAAAGAAAAATGTATGACGGAAATATTCTACATAAAATTATCTAAAAAATATTCCGCAACAGCATATGTCTATCTTTTATGGTTGACTCACAATAACACGTGTAACTCCTGATAGCTTAGCAGTTCGGAGCACTCCGATTATATAACGTAAATATGAGAATTTTAGTTTGATTATAAATACAGGTAATAAAAATTACCGTTTTTATCTATATATGTATATAAAAGTCAAAGGGGACTGACTGACATAGTGATCTATCAACGCACAGCCCAAACCACTGGACGGATCGGGCTGAAATTTGGCATGCAGGTAGATGTTATGACGTAGGTATCCGCTAAGAAAGGATTTTGATCAATTCTACCCCCAAGGGGATAAAATAGGGAATGAAAGTTTGTATGAAACTTTGTCAATTTTAAACCAATCGGGCTGAGACTTTGCATGCAGGTATAAGAGGAATCATAGATGAATGTAATTGTGTTTAATACAAGCCTGAGAAAAAAAACTATAGTGTACACTTCAGCTCTACACCGAAGCGAAGCGAGGGCGGGCCGCTAGTCATAATATAATTATGTACATTTTACTTGCAGAATAATGAGGCGTCAATTCACTGAAAGGGAAATTTGCGAAGCATATGAGATTCTCTTGTATCCACCTCAAAGAATGGGATTCGTTGTCAGGAAGTCCTCGCCGTATAAGGAATATTTTAAGTATGGGTGAGAACATTGGATGCACAAATACTATCATTAAAAAAAATAAACAAATAATAAAACCGACTTCAAAATCGAAAATGAAACTAAAAAGTAAAAAATAATACCTGATTCATGATTTGGAAGTTGGACGGGTCAAGATTGAAAGACGTAATATTACCGATCAGAAACGAAAATCTATTTAATGTTGTAACTTTTATTTTTTAAGAATGTAACCGCTTGATGTTCAAATCTAAAGAAAATATAACTAGAAAAAGATCCACGCGGACCAGTTTATTTAATGTTTATTTTTTGAAGTCGGTTTTATTTTTTATTTAATTTTTTTTATGACATCCATTTTAGTGAAAATTACATCGTCCAAGTAAACAATCACACAATTGACGGAGAAATCGGTGAACATGCATAAAAGACATCGTGTGTGCCTTTGATATTTGAAGGTTTCCCTCGATTTCCCCGGATTCCACCATCAGATCCTGATTTGGTTCCAATGGGACAACCTCGGAAGTGCACTCTTTCGAATAAAAAATGAATTTTGGAAATCGGTCCACAATTGACGGAGAAATCGGTGAACATACATAAATATATATATACAGGGCGTCCCACGGCTACCTCACACGGAGGGAAAGTATATTGAAGATAGGATATTTTTCTGAAAGAAGACATCATTTTATTTTTAATTATAACTGGAACTGCATTCACAGGCGCTCCTTAGTTTTCATAGAAAATTTGACGATGGCGATACGAATACGGTACCCTTAGCACGAACCAATAACGAATTCGAATAATTTGTGAATCCCGAAATGTCATTGACAAATGTGTACTGCTTTTTAGTTCTCGTTACGTCCTTTGTGGCGCTGCTGTTCAAGTTTCCATACAAAATTTTACAATATTTCGGACTCGCAAACTATTCGTCTTCGATATTGGTTCGTGCGCAGGAGTACAGATCTGGTTAAGTCCGTGCTTGGGGTACTGAGAGTTCCCTGTCCAACTGTACCTGTAAAGTAAAATAGGCAGATAATGTGATAGATGGAGAGATCTTGCGGCTAATAGGTATTTGCTGCAACCATCGCTTCCTCTTACTAGAGTTGTAAAGTTGTCAATTTGATCTTTATGTCTTTGGTATGAATTCATATCGATGGAGCACTCAACACGCGAACTTGGCGAGGCGTGTACATAATGCTTCTCCTACATATGCGGGACGAGGCTTTGGTACTAAAATGTGCGTTCAAAACTTGTATTAGTTCCATTGTAAGTACGCAACTCGCAACTTCAGCTGCACATACAAAATCGTTGGCCGCAACCTCTTTTACGCATGCCAAAAATCGCCAGTTAAGCTTTCGTCTATAATAGCTATAAGTAGCGGCACGAAACTCTAGCACTGACTGTTATGGCGCAGAAGTAAAAATTAAGATGTCTTAGGGGGAAACGAGGTGCGCGGGTGGGAGTGCGTTGTGCCTATTGGCTCTCCAGTCGTATCCATGCGTAGCTATCCCCTCCGCGTTTTGTTCAGTGCTAGAATTACGTGCCGCGACCTGTACCCTTAGCACGAATCAATATCGAATTCGTATCGTTTGCGAGTTTGAAATTTCATTGTCGAATGTGCCGCTGCTGTTCAAGTTTCCATACATAACTTGACATTGACATTTCGGTTTGCAAACTATTCGAATTCGATAATGGTTCGTGCTGGATGTAGGTGTAGGGTGTGATAAATAATTACGGTAGAACTAAATTCAATTTTCAAACGTTAATTTCAGCGTATTTAGTACGAAGCTTCGTCTTGCAGGCGTAAGAGAAGCATAAGGCTGTTATAAGAGCCCAACTAGTCTTAAATTTACTAGGAACCATTGGTTGAATTCAGTTCAACTGCGATCGTGAGGAGCTCGATGGCGCAAGTGGTTAGCGCGTTCAGCTGCGATCGTTGAAGTTAAGTAACTTTCGCAGTGGTCGGTCATTGGATAAGTGACCAAAAATTTATCTCGAGCTCCTCCGTGCTTCGGAAGGCACGTTAAGCCGTTGGTCCCGGCTGCATCTGCAGTCGTTAGCACCCGCCTATCTGCACTGGGCCCTATTCCATCCATAGGGAAAGCCTGTGCTCCAGCAGTGGGGACATTAATAGGCTAATGATGATGATGATTGATCAGGATTGTTGATTACAGGGTGAGAAAAGCTTTCGAGAGTGGTTTGATGCACCGTTTGAAATCAGAGTGGGACGTTTCAAAGCCGCTTTGTGTCCATACGCCCGATAGCAGCGTGTTTTCCGTGTCTATACGAGAGTTTTCTACAGCCCTATTGGCGCTTACGGGAGGAATGGTGGCATCTATAATCTTGCTTCTGGGAGAAATAGTGGTGAAGATGCAACAGACAAAGCGACGAATGAGCCGCCATATTGCTTTTCAACATTGATTGGTTTTGCAGTTGTTACGTTACTTGAGAGTTAGATAGAGTTTTAAGATATCTATTATTATAATTATTTAGTTCCACTATTATAGTGGAATGTATGAAGTAAAATATCTTTTCCTTATTCCTTAACCCCTAAGATTTTGCACTATTTGCGTGTAAGGTATACTTGTTACCCGAAAACAATAATGAGAAACTTAGCTTTATGTTAATTTACGAATGTTGTAATATTACCCATACTTTTTTACTTACGCTATTAATGTGTAGGATGTCTAAGGATGCGTAGAAAATTAAATAAAACTTGTTTATCTTCCATCAGATATTTTTATTTATTTGGGTACATGACATCCTGGCCTTACATCTCTCGCGGAACCCATGAAAAATTACAAAGATCAAAAATCATCTGATCAATCAGTATGTATATTCATTCAATATATTATGTTAGCTTTTACATCATAATATGTATCTAATGTAAACATCGTATATACACCTTGCAACTGTTTAGTACGACTCAACCTTCAACGGTGTTGCAAGTCGACAATTTAAAAACAACAATAAAAATTGCCTTCAGCAAACTATTTTCCTACTGTATAAGCTTTAAAAAATGCCTGCAAATATCGGCTCCTTCTTATGTCGACACTTAACTTGGCTATTCGAATTTGCTATTTGAAAACTTGACACTAAGTCTGTCCTTATCATGCTTTATAAGGAATGAAAAGTACAAACAAGATGTCAAGTTTACAGAAAGATAGCCAAGTGATGTGTCGTTATTACAGTTAATCTAGCTACAATTGTGTAAGCGTGAAGGAACTGTTTCGTATATCGACCGTTTATTGTAAACTATTCTATGCAATTACAGTAAAAAAAGAAAATGAATATTA
The DNA here is from genome assembly GCA_902850365.2 of Chilo suppressalis. Lineage (NCBI taxonomy): Eukaryota > Metazoa > Arthropoda > Insecta > Lepidoptera > Crambidae > Chilo > Chilo suppressalis. The sequence continues at coordinate 6,213,361 of OU963912.1, read as the reverse complement.
TACAACACAAATATGAATATAAAGTGGAGTCGATTCGACCTCCTCAGTCAATCAAGTACTTTACATTAACTAGTTCCATAAAATAAGACAACACACACGAATGTATTATAACATAATGCCACTACGTAAATTCCTTAACAGTTTCGTGGAATTAGTGTGAACTCTGGGTCCCTGTTTTTATACTTGTAATAGAGAAATTTAATAGTGCTATTTATTGGAACATTTTGCCTTCAATCCACCCGGTTCGCACCACCGAACATAAATATTAATTATATTATGTACAGGCAACATTGTTTATTTTTCACAGGCCATTTCAATTGGGGATATTGGCAGTTGAGTAAATTTTACTAGGTGAATTCGGTTGCAAAGCGTTGCTTATATATTTTTATATTTAAAAATGACTGTTCTCGTTGTACTTTGGATAAATTATAAAATATATGGAATACTCAGTAAAAGTAGCTAACGAGGTTGATATAATTGCCATGGAACCTAATGATTTCACAGTGACTTACATCAAATCACAATCGCCGAAAATATGAATATCATACATACCATGCTAATAATACTTGTGTTGCCATAGATCAAAAAGAGTATCAGTTTAATCAAAAACATATATTTTTTTAAATTTATAAAAAGCTACAGTGCGTAGTTGTTTTATTGTTAACTCACATAATACCTAATATTATAACGAATACATTTTCTCATTGACCACTTAGTCACTGTTATAAAATAACTTATAGTATTGCCATACTACAAAACGATGATTGATGATGCAACGACAGTCGGCAACACTTAATGTCAAATTTCCTCACTCAATTACAAATTTGTACTAAGCAACATATAGCTCTAATTCAGTAGGAGAAATTTAACAGTTTTGGTTAACATGGCCTGTGGTTGACATAATTTTGACAGCTAATATGTATTTGAATGATAAATAGTTATTTAAATATGCTACCTCTGCGTTTCTGGAAATTTGACCATGTAAGTTGAAAATACACTCTGAAAGCTAAGGGAGTTTTCATTTTACTTGCGTCTTAAAAACGCTCTATGGTGAAACAAAATACTTTGTATAAAAATAATAATCTCAGGATGAGAAAAATATCTTCAACTAAATGCAATCAACGGCCTTACACAATTCGCAGAAAGCAAAGACACCAATCCAATTTACTGATTTTTAAGCTGTAATCTTTTTCTAAAAACAATGCATGGTGTCGATTCTGGCATGATCATCTAAACCTAAATTTGACAACAGTGTATCCTTGTCATACTCTATACAGAATGAAAAGGAGGGACATGTTAAATTTAAGTTTAGAGAGTCATGCCAGAATCGCAACCATAGGTGACTATTCTGGCATGATACCAACTTAAAAATTTCATACTATAAACTGTTCATATTAAGAGTGGCAAGTGTGATCTAAACTTATATTTTAAAACAGTTTACAGGCTTCATAATTACTTTACATTCTTTATGAAACGAAAAAGTGATAGCATTAACAATCCACCCCAATCAACGTATTGAAGTAGGGCCATTCAAGGATTATTATGAAAATTTAAATCAGGTAAAATAAAAGCAAACAACTAAATTTGGTAAGTACGGCTATTTCAATAACAGGTATCTCTGTCTTTTTTAGAAGATTTTTCGATCGAAATTTCTTAATAATAATAAAAATATGTATAACTAGACCGTTTCAAGGATAGAAAAAGTAACAGGGTATTTGACAGTATCATAAATAAAGTACGATTTTTACAGAAAAATCATTGATTATTTTACTCGTAAATAATGAAGCAGAAAATATATTTATCTATTTAACTTCACGTAACGTGACTTCCGGTCACTGAAATTACCTGTACTGTTTGGCATTTAGATGTCAGCTGGTACAAATAGGTATTACCCAGAGAAATGACTCGGCATATTTGAAAGCAATTTTTTTAATGATTTACGCAACAGGATAAAAAAAAACTAAGTCCTTTTAACGGACTCCATTATACACGAGTAAATAACGTAAGTTATCAAATACCCTATTTTAACAAATATTTGTTAACATCTACAGAATTTTGCGTAAAATAAGTGAATCTTTTCTCATGATGATGAATACCTAAAACATACACTTCTGGACACATCTATCGGCTCATTTAGCATTTTAAGTTTGAATAGTCCTAATAGACTAAGAGCTAGCGGTCAATCCGAGTAACTTGTTTGACACAAGGCTAGAAATTTGTAAAATAATGTTTTAGTATTGGTTAACTAAGAAAATACCGTTCTGGCAGGCATCTCGCGGTTGCGTCATCATCCCCTAAATTTTTGAAAATGTTAAAAAAATAGTAAAAAAAATCTGCTTTTACAAGGCTAAAATTTTAATATGTTTTAATTTACATATGTTTAAAGGTAAAAAAAAATTGACAGTCGATTTTGTCGGTTGCAAGTACGTGCCAACCCATAATAAAGTTGTTATGGGGATAGCAATTCATAACTTGCTTTTACAAGGCTGTAATTTTGAGAAAATATTCTTTAAACAATTTTATAAATATATTTAAAAAGCCAGAATATTCTGGCGGTTGCAAGTGTCTACTAAGTTAATATATAATGGTCGCGACGCGTCGTAAGGTGCGAGCGTAATAGGCTTATACGGGTCTCTGTGTCAGAAAGGGAGAGTACATCTATTGTGTGTAGAGTGCACGTGCCTTGTGCATGATCTGAAGGGAAATTCTGTTGAGATTTGTCAGTTATAACGCTGAGTAGTGCAGAGTTCAGATCGTTACAGTCAATATTTTCTATACACATTTTAAAATTCTTTACTGATTTCGTGTTTGTGTGTAATTATTTTATTTTTTATTAAGTTCTAGTGTTTATTATCAGTGTAAGTTATAGAACTATTAGCGTAAAGTATAAGTTTTAATACTGGTGTTAATTATGGAAACAATGAACATTATTTGTGTCATATGCAGACGTGATATCTGCGAAAAAACAATTAAATTTACATCCAAGACTTTGGCAAAGTGTCATGAAATTTTAAAAATTAGAAAACTTCATAATCTAAAATATAATAATATTGTTCTGCCTGAAGATGTAAATAATATAGACGGATATCACGTTAAATGCTACAAAAATTTTGTGGCGGTAATGAGCAAATATTTGGAAACACCATTACAAGGTAAATATATTTCACAACTATGTACTTAATACTATGTATTAAAATGCGATTTAAATAAATTAAATAAAAAAATGCTAGTATTTTCTTATATTGATATTTGTTAAACAACTATATTTTTAAAATTTTATTTCTTTTATGGTAAATTATGGGGTCAATATAACATTGAAATTTAACTTAACAAATATTTTGTACTGATTCCTGAAATTTTACAACTATTGAAATTTTAGTTCAATGTCTGTTTGGAGCTCAGGGCAAATAATTACTAATTCCTAATCGTTTTCATTAATAACTAAATATTTAATAATTAATTATTATGCAATTATTTCGGTAATTGACTTAATTTTATGTAAGAGTGAACGCCACTGTAATAGGTCAAAAAATATTAATTTTTTTTGCATTCTCTTCAAGTATAGATATTCAAAAATATGTACATTCAAAAGTAAAAATAATGAAAATCGACTGAGTTACCGTTAATTTAGTGGGATCAGGTACCAGGGCAGAATAGCGCAGTCAGGTATTGTGCTCAGGTAGCGCGCCCAACTGTGATTCACAATTGAAAAACTTTAAATGCGTATTTCTTGAAACGAGTATTTTCAACCTTGTCCTGACGAAGACACGAAGACTAATAAAATTTTATTTTCAAATTTTCGTAATTGCAATGGCTAAGTGTAAGCGTGGCCTATTATTGAAATTGCCAAATTTTATTAATTACTATTTTTTAAAATACATGCAATTTAGTAAATTTTCTATATTTTTTAATAAAAATTTGTAAATCTATGGTTTAATGTATACTCTATCAATTATTTTTTAACCGATTCTTGAATAATTAATTATATATAAGTAAAAAATTTACAAACATCGACAATTGTTCTGACTGTTACAGTGGTGTTCCTCCTTCATTTTTTATGATCTTCGAATTGTTTAAAAAAATTTAGTAACTGGGGCAGGCTCATCATACTTTTTATAAAGCTGACTTTAACTCTAATTATTTAAATTTATATGCTTATTTATGTACATTATTGTTTTAATAATTTGCAGTTTTAATTCTTTTTATAAACATATATTGATATTACTTTTAGAGACCGCTGCAGAACGAACAGAAAGGATTCAAATGCCTGAAGATTTACCAGGGCCGTCCTCTCAAGATGATAATAGATTAGTGGAAGGACTTAATCTGAGTGAAGCTGATATCCCAGATGATACGATTCAAAGTACTGAAGAAAACCTAGGAAGTGTGGAAAAAGTATGTTTCGTGTGCGACAAAAAAGTTAAAAAAATTAAAGGGCGATATCAACTTTTGCATAGTGCAAACAAAAATACTGTGTTTCAGAATGTAACAATTCCTGAGGACAATACAATTATACAAAAACTGAAAGATTTATCAACAGAGGAAATATATTATCACAATGCTTGCCGTCTTTCTGTTATAGCTGAATTTAAGGAAAAAATTGATAAACCAATAACATCATATCACGTATTCAGAAATTATCATAATCAAACATTTGCTGAAATCGGTAACTTCATTGAAGAAAACGTAATTATTTCAAAGAAATGTTTTACATTTGACTATATCTGTAAATTATACGTAGCAACTATTCAAAAAATAGCAGAGGATAACGGTGAAAAATATGATAGTATTTTTAACAATCAAACGTTTGAAAAAAAATTGGTAGATCGTTTTAATGAAGATATAGATATAGTGAAAATAGGAAGAAAAAAATATATTGTCCCAAAAGGTTTTATAATTGATGATAATATTTGTGATCTTTTAGAAGAAAAAGAAATATTACAGAAAGCTGCATTAATTTTACGTGAAAAGGTATTAACCATTCCAAAAATACCATTACCGGAAGATTTGAAAGCCACAGATTTAATAAAAGGAGAGTGCATACTTCCTAAGAGCATTACAGATTTTTATTCTACAGTATTAGGTGGTTTTAGACGCCGTCGTAGAAACAGCCATAATTTTCAAACAAAGTGTAATTCCCTAGCAGAGGACCTGATATATAATGTCACAAATGGTAATATTAAAACTGGAAAACACATCACATTGGGTCTGACGTTGAAAAGCTTAACGAGTAGCCGCAAGATCGTCGATATTATTAACAAATATGGCCACTGCTGCAGTTACAGTGTTGTAGAAGAACTGGAAACAGAAGCAACTTTTGCTGTAGCAAATCGCACCGGTGTCTGTCCAGAATCTATTTCCCTATCAAATAACTTGTTTACTGGAGTTGCATTTGATAATTTTGACCGCTTTGTAGATACCACCAGCGGTAAAGACACGTTGCATGATACCGTCGGTATCATTTATCAGACAATATCTGAAAATGATGAAATCAACGAGAATGTCTCTGAGAATGAACCTGAAAGTACTATTAGTACAGCTAGTACTAGTTCAGGTAGAATTACCAAAAGAAGAAGAGCTTTTGACACATTTATACCAAACTTGCTCCCTTACACAAAAAAACCCCGAATGATAGAATCTTTATTATCATGCAGTGATCAACGAAGTCAGATACATGCTGAAAGTTTGCCACAAATACGAAAATTGGATACACTATGGATGATTTGCCACGCTTTGAAGATTCCAAACACCCCAATGTGGGTTGGTTTTAACCATAAAGTAGTTAAAGACATCAATACTTCTAGGCAAAAAATTGCTTATTTAACACCTATTAATGAATCGCCAACAAATCCATCTGTTGTCATTGAAACAATGAAAATTAGTCAAAAGATCGCCGAAGAACTAAATCAAACATACATAGAAGTCACGTATGATTTAGCCATTGCTAAAGTAGCCCTCCAAATACAATCAATTGAGAAACCATTATATGATAATTTATTCATACATCTTGGACCATTTCACATTATGTTAGCTCTCTTCAAAGCAATTGGAAAGTTTATAAGCGGCAGTGGTTTAATGACAATTTCTGTCGACAGTGAAATTATTGCTAATGGATCTGTTGACGGATTTCTTCAAGGAAAACATTTCAACAGATGCAAACGTTTGCATCCACTCATGGCAGTAGGACTTGAAATATTATATTTTGAATTCTTTCTGAAGAAATCAGGACTTTCAATAGACAATAACACGCACACAGAATTAATGAAAATAAATGAAGAGCCTAGCGCTAAAATACTTGAAAATAAAGAATTTTTGAAAATTATTAACACATATAGCGCACACAAGGACCGATGTGAAAGAGGAGTGTTCGGTAAAACTGCTCAATTTTACATGATTTATATTGATCTGGTCAATTATTATCGTTTATTGAGTCGCAGTATTAGATCGGGTGATTTTCAATTATTTAAATACATATTGCCAAAAATTTCAAGTTTATTTTTTGTAACCAATCAACCGAATTATGCTCGATGGTTACTAAAATATCATGATAATTTACTAAAATTAAATGAAACTCATCCAGACTTAGAAAGAGCTATGAATGCTGGATACCTTGGTATTCAACGGACTAGTAAGTCTTTCTCAAGACAACCAACAGACTTGACACTTGAGCAGACAATAAATGCTGACGCAGGGAGAAGGTTGACAGGTGTGATCCATTTCACTAACTCCATTTCAGCTCGACAACGTTGGGCTAAAAGTCACGATATTAGAACATCGGTGATATCTCATACATTCGATGTTACTAGATTAAATGGTTCGAACGACATCACTGCAGATCTAGAATCTCATGCAATAAAGAAAAATGCCAAGCAGCTTGAAAAGTTTATAAATACTTTTGAAAAATTTCTAAATCCGTTTGATCCAGAACTTAATCCAGACTTTCTTTATAATATTGCAACTGGAAAGGCTGCTTCTAATGATGTTGAAAATTACCTATTAAATTTCCGAGTAAATGGCAACAAAATGAGAGAAGAATTTATAGAGGAATGTACCACTGACAGCGCGAGATTTGAAGCATCAATAAAAAGAGTTAAAATCATGAATTTTTCGGCTGAAACGATCAAGCAAAAAGCACGAGTTGGTGATAAAGTCGAAGAAATACGTGTTCAACGCAATTTATTTGGACGATTGCTTGCACTATCAATAGATCTAAAAGTTGATTTAGAAAAAGTTCTATCTTATCCGATTACACTGATTCCGATGTCTTTGTGCCATATGGATGGATCTATACATAAAACTCAAAAATCTGCAATAGTTACCGTTCTGGAAAAAATTATAAACAAGCCAAATACACCTCCACGCTTCGATATTATTGTTGTTGATGGATTTTATTTAATACATACCATGCAAAATGTTCCAAAAACATTCGGAAATATATCAAAACAAATTATGTCAACATTAACTGCTACAAAAGCTTCGCGAATTGATCTAGTTTTCGATCAATACTTCTCTCCATCAATTAAAGATTATGAGCGTAATCAACGGCATGAAGAGAGAAGCATAAATTATACTATTACTGGTCCAGAGCAAGTGAGACCGGTAGATTTCAATAAGGAACTAAGAAATATATCATTTAAAGAGGCTTTAGTGGAATTTTTAATTAACCATTGGAGTACTGATGAAATGGCGCCATTTATTGGAAATACAGTAATTAATATAAATTATAAGCATTGTCATAATTACACAGTTCAAGATAATTCAGTTATTTCGGTTATCAATGATGTTTTGTCCTGTATTCATCACGAAGAGGCGGACACAAAAATTGTACATCATATTTGCCAAATTGAGGAAGACAATGTAAATATTTTAATTAAATCATCAGATACTGATGTTTTAATTATAATGCTTGGAAACATGGACCATTTATCTAGTGACTCATTGCACATTTTTATGGAATACGGTACTGGATCTAAAAAAAGATGTCTTGCCATAAGCGAGCTTTATACTAACCTCGGGCCATCTTTATCATTGAGCTTACCAGGATTCCATGCATTAACCGGTTGTGACTATAATCCGTCATTTTTCAAGAAAGGGAAAAAACGACCTTTTGAAATTTTGAAGAAAAAATTAGAATATCAAGAAGCCCTAAAAAACCTTAGGAATGCTCATACAACAGGTCGCAGCAGTGAAATTTTCAAAATTATTGAAAAATTCATTTGTGAAATTTACGGAAGCAAAGCAGATAATGTTAACGAAGCAAGATATGATAAATTCATCATCACCTACAAACCAAAAAACGTGAATGAACCATTTAATAAGAAATATTTAAACTACGATACATCAAATTTACCTCCTTGTAAATCCGAATTATATCAACATTTACTACGTTCACAATATATTACCAGTATATGGAGTAATGCCCACCTTAAAGAACCCACAACGTTAACACCAGAAAAGAATGGGTGGATTATAGATGATAATAAATATATATATAACTGGTATGAGGGTAGCACTGTGCCACCATCCATCTATGATGCTTTACTACAACCTGATCACTCTAATGACACTGAGTCAGGTAAATAATTTCTGTTTTTTATCTGTACATGTGCATATGGTATTTTTGCCTACATTTCATTTTATCAATAAAAATTTATATTTTTTTTCCAGAAAACGAAACAGCGATCGATGGCTATCATTTTGACTCAGAAGATGAAATACTGAGTGAAGACGAATAAGATACTAATAAAAAAAAATATGTTAAAAAAATAAAAATTTATATTTTACATATAACTCTGTTTTTCTTTTATTACAATAATCGTTCATCATATATTAACAATTTTCAACGAGAAAATTTTTAGAAATTGTATATTTTAATTTTTACAATAATTTCTGACACAGAGACCCGTATAAGCCTATTACGCTCGCACCTCACGAAGCGTCGCGACCGTTATATATTAACTTAGTAGACACTTGCAACCACCAGAATAGTCTGGCTTTTTAAATATATTTATAAAATTGTTTAAAGAATATTTTCTCAAAATTACAGCCTTGTAAAAGCAAGTTATGAATTGCTATCCCCATAACAACTTTATTATGGGTTGGCACGTACTTGCAACCGACAAAATCGACTGTCAATTTTTTTTTACCTTTAAACATATGTAAATTAAAACATATTAAAATTTTAGCCTTGTAAAAGCAGATTTTTTTTACTATTTTTTTAACATTTTCAAAAATTTAGGGGATGATGACGCAACCGCGAGATGCCTGCCAGAACGGTATTTTCTTAGTTAACCAATACTAAAACATTATTTTACAAATTTCTAGCCTTGTGTCAAACAAGTTACTCGGATTGACCGCTAGCTCTCCTACTATAAGCTAAACTTAAATGTTAATTGAAGCAAAAAGTTTTCACGCACTCTTGAAACTGATTTGAAATTGGGAATTAACTGTCTTTTATGGAATATTCCAGGAGATAGAATTCAGGCACAAGAACTAGGTGTTGTCTATTAATTTATAATTATTATATTCGCCCTGAATTCAAATAAACAAAGGCAAGAGTTTTATTCGTTATCATTAAATACCATTTGAGTTTTACCCCCCAGTACCCGTAGCATAAGCACCACAATTTACATTATAACAGATATTTTACCGCGTCTAACTGTCAAGCTCTATGGTAATTTGAAAATTGAGCGTGATAAAAACGCGTTTTTTATCATATCTCGCCGCTCATGCTAGGGGGGCAGGGCTTTCCTTTAGGTTAAGCCCTACATTATTGCTCAACCTAACATACGTTTTTGCTATAGACGGTTGAAACTTTAAAACACTTAGTGGGCCGATAGACGCGTCCGGAAGTATATTTCTCAAAGAGTGTTAACATTTTACTGTTCTGCATGATCAACACAGTAGAGTCTATGGTGTTTTGTAATAGGGTATTTGACAATATTAAAAATAAAGTGCCAATTGTGAGCATCTGTGTTTAGTATGTTTGGCAGGGGTTTTTACTATTTTTACAAAAAACATATTCATAAATTTACTAAAAACCCACGAAAAAGATAATAGTTTTCTTGTCTATTGTCACGTGACCCAAAACACTTTGGATTGGTGGAGCCTAATATGACGTCACACGCAAGTAAACTTACGGTTAAAGTGACATTACATTGTATCGTTTGACGTTTTAATAACAGTCGTGTGACGTCACACACTAGTAAGACGCCATGTTGTTCAGAAAAACGTTTTCGTGGCAACTTGAAAACAGAGTATTTGAATTAGTTTTTTTACCGAAATACACAATATGACGATGAATATCCACTTTTTACGGACTCCATAAACATTAGTCAATAACGTGAGATCGTTTTCTAAAACTTGTCAAATACCCTATTGTGAGATTTCGTTTTGTAAATGTATCTAGTGAAACAGTCGAAGTTATACATACGCGCGACAAGCGTTGGTGGGCGGGTTGTTGTCGTCCCTGTCTGGCGGGCGGGGTGCGAGCGGGACGGCGAGCGCGGGCCTTCACCGCTCCTCGAGCATGACGGTCTCTTGCGGGCACAAGTTCAACGCTTTCAGTGTGCTGCTGTGAGATTCCGCTGTTAACTGCGCAAATGATAAAGCTTTAATAAATAAATATAGTTATGTTTTAATTTTTATTATTTTTAAAGCATGTAACTGCTTGATGTTACATGCTTTAAAAATAATTATGTTTTTCTTTTTGATGTGTAACATCTATCCTCTCGCTTTCCTGCAATTTGTGGGAGTGTTTTCTACTAATCTTTTCCTTAGATAAATAAATATTTCCAACACTCACACCAATTCGCCTAGCCCCAAAGTAAGCACTGTAAGGCTTGTGTTATGAGATTAGTATCCCATTACCCTAGTGGGTAACGGATAGAATAAAGATTAAACATCCATGAATGGAGTACAAATGCTCGTATTCATTACACAAACATCTGCCCCCACCGGGCTGTCGTTAAATATAGTTTTTAGATTCGAGTGTCAATTCACGTATCATCGGCATATTAATGTCCTTTATACTGGGGAACAGGCCTTCCTCATGGATGGCATAGGGAGATTGGGGAGTTTGGGCCATGACCCACCACGCGGGCCCAATGTGGATTGGTGTGTGCTAACGACAGTAGATGCCGGGACCAACGGCTTAACGTGCCTTTTGAAGCACGGAGGAATTCGAGGTAGTAAATTTTTGGTCACCCATCCAATGACCGGCCACTGCAAAAATTGTTTAACTTAACGATCGCAGCCGAGCACGCTGACTACTTGCGCCATAAAGCTCCTCCGAGAGCAATTCACGTTTAATATTGAGAATTAGGTTAAGCTAATTCAGAAATAAAATATTACGTTACAAAACTGGAGAAGAATATTATGCCAGTTTGAAAGATTTTGCATATGAAATCACTTATGATGTTTTGGATTAAACATATATTATGAGGTAACCATAAATTAATTTTACAGTAATAAAAATACAATATTTGTGGAACTCACGTCTCTCCTAGGCCAGCTAGATATAACTTTGTAGTTTTCTTTTGGGTAACCTTGTGAAGCCAGGAAGTCCAGTAATGCCTAGAACAGAAAGATAATGTGAAATTTGGCTAGATTCACCGAGTTGCAAATAAGAATGACGGGGTATTAGTCAACGAAATTATAGTCAGTCCGTCAGTTAGATTATCAAAAAATGATGAACACATTTTTTTTGTTAATCAACAAAGAACTTGCAAAGATAAAGCGCGTCCAACTTTGAGAGTGGGGTTCGTGACGTTACTTCTAAGTAAAAATTGTACCAAGACTAGATGTCATGCGACATTTTGAATCAGTATCTATAGCTCTGTTATGTTTTACTTATGTGAAAAGGGAAAAAAAATATGTGTCCAATACTTTTTGATAATCTAGCTGATAGCCGGAGAAAAAAAGTTAGTCATCTTCCCTATTCAGTTTTATGAATGAAATAGCATATAAATGTCAAATGTTATCATGGTGTGGAGTATGAGAGTATAGAGTGCGAGTCAAGCTCGCTGTGAAGTAAGAGCAAGTCGCGGTGCTTTAAACAAAAACTATCGCTTTATACGAACTGAAACCACACATAGATGTGCTCGCTGGTAACTTCACATCCTTCATATATTTTGTATCGCATTATAAAGGATGTACGATCGGACCAATTGATTCCTGACCCACTTGTCCGATAGTTCGTTGAAAAATGTCATAACTTAGAAATTTTTATTTTGTAAAGAAAGCGTAATTGCACTTAGGACCTTCTCATAACAAGGAAACTGTGTTAATATGAATCAAAGATTTGAAATTTGACTTTTATTTTCAACTAGCAGCCGCTCGCGACTTAGTCCGCGTTAACTTTGGTTTTTTAGAAGAGGTTATACGTTCATTAAAGCAAAAATCAACTAATCCCCTGTTCGGTGTGTGGATCGTAGTTTCTCGCCTCACCCACTTGATCACAGTTTGCGTGTAATCACTTTTCAGCTCAGTTCGTATGGCATATTTATTACTCGTATTTCTAATTCGCTGATGGTGGGACAGGAATGAAACTGCTCGTGTGGCACTCGAGGCAGGCGGCGTGGGGGGCACACGGCGCTCGCATTATGATGTGGGTACTTACTGTGAGCGGGTGGTGGGGGTGGAAGCGGCGCTCGAGGCAGGCGGCGTGGGGGGGCGGCAGACGCACGCGGATGCGGCAGACGTCAGTGCAACCTTCCGCAGGTTCAGCCGGAACTCTGCTCGCGGCCGCTGAACGCATTGCCTGTACCAATACAATGCACATTCAACAATTCCAACGTGGAGTTAATGTCAGACCATAGTATAAGAAATGGGATTAAATTTTTTATTTTTTAGGTTAAAAGGGTGGCAAATAAGGTAGTGTTTTATTTTAGTGTGGTCTTTAGTTACACTGAAAGTTAATTATCACAAGAATAAAATAATAAAAAAATAGGCTGTTTAATAAAATGAAGGGTTTACCTCTTGCTTAGCTGCTTCCATCAACCTTTCCGATTCTGCTCTTTCCAATTCTTGATTCCGTTCTAGTTCTTGCTGCTTCTTTATTTCTTCTTTAGCTCTGGAATAATTATATTATTTTCAAACTATTTGAGGCTGAACAAAATTTTAGTTTACAATATTTAAACATGGCCTGATGTAGCATGAACGGTGCGTATCTATAAAACAAAACCAATATAAGTAAAGGAATTTAACATAGTTTTAATAGAAAGACAATTTAATGAAGTAATAGTAGGTATCTTTTTTACTTTGTTTATTAAACCGCTACATTTGTTACTATACTTCTAGAGATTTCTTTTCTAGTAAAATTTTCCTAACAATGTATCTTCTTCTTTTTCTTTGATAATGGGTTGCTTTTTTACTCTACGAGTCGCAACAAATTACTTCACCCGACCTGATGTTAAGCGTAAGTGGAGTCCAGTCGCGAAGATAGATGCGACTAATTGGTGTGCCGTTCCAGCCATCTCCACCTTGCCGGCCTGAACCCCTACTCATCAGCACAAACACAATACCACCAATAGGTAGTGTTATTTTACTGTGGTCTTTAAGCTGGAAGTTGTTTCCCCAGTCGGACTACATGGGCTAGTTGCCTCCTGTCAAATAGTACTACACCAATGTTTATTGGTATGAGGAACCTAATAAATACATCAATTTCACTTCATAAAATTAGAAGATGTCTGTAGTAATTTAATTTATAAAAATTGTTTTTTCGTCTATGCTTTTTGAACACTAAAAACGCTATCCACCATGATTGTGAACTGTCACAAAATTTGTAAGCAACTAAACGTCATTGTCATGTTAGTGTGCTTTATTTCGTCGGACTAAAATATATCTAAAACTCTTAAATCTTGTAGAAAAGTTTCCCTTTATTGTTTTTGTTAGCTTAATTAATGCTGGACGTTGGATTTGTGAAAGCTAAAATGATAAAACTCTTTGACGTAGCAGGTACAACCATTGTATTTTATTCAATGAGTACTTACATCGAAGTCATCTTTGCTAAAAGAAATGACTTTCAGTCGATAAAGTTACAGGATTTGGCAAGTTTTAAACATATATTCATGTGTATTTTTCTAGTTTAAACCACAACTTTTCTGGAGTCTAAAGCGATGTGTTTCTATATTTTCGTATAGGTATAACAATCATGATAATTACTATTGTTTCATGTATTCTGTTAGAAATCATGGTTTTATAATATAAATTATTTCCAATGCAAGTGTTTGTTTACAAATGTTTTGACGTCATAGCATAGATAAATCTATAGACTAAAATGGCCGACAGCGTTTTTGTATGTCCACGAAAAATCTATTTTAAAATTAAAGTTTTGTAGCTTTCTAGGCCAAAAAAAACAAATACATTTTTTTCGGTCCAATAGAACAATTATAATTATTAACCATTTAAAACATAATTCCAAAACTTGTCAACTAGTCCATTCGAGCGGAAAATCCGCTATGCCCTACATCTTGCTTTGTGAGTTATCACAATCCCGCCAAATTAGAATGCGTCTCTTTAACACTTACCTATCAGCTTCGAGACTCTGTTGGTATGCTTCGTCCTGCTCGCGCTTAACCATTTGTCTCGCATCTCTCTCCCTCTCTAATCGCGCGTCCTCGTCTCTCTGCGACGCGAACCGTTCTAAAGCTTCCATCAGACCACCGACTAGTTCTGATACACCCACGTTGCCTATGGAAGATATGGTAAAGGCGTTTTTGATTATGAATTTTATAGTCCTGTGAATAACGTTCAAAACAATGGGACAGATTTTGACTTAATTTTCTAAATTAAAAACTAAAATTGAGATTGATTTGAGTCTGGAAATTGGAACAACGGCTATGATTGGCTGAATTTGAGTCAACATCACGTTATTTCAGCGATAACGGCTAGGATTGGCCGGGTCTCAGATTACATTTGCAGACCAGAGCTGCGTTTCAAACCTACGATCCAGGTGCAAGATATGTCAAATTCAATAGAAGTTTCATATATTTGTGTCTAAATTGACACGTCAGAGTGAAAAGTTGCACGTGGAGCGTAGGTTTGGAACGCACCCAAGCTGTCAAAAGAACGCGTTTTTTCGAGTAGACATTTAGTATTAAGCATGTGACGTCGCACGCCATATTGGGCTATATTAATTTTTGCGGTATATTTAAAGAATATAAGTTAATTTTAGATATTATTTAATTGTGTAATAGAAAATGTATCTACCCAGTGTCTAGACCTCGTATTGGTAATATCATGACTTCGAATATTACAGATAGTGGCGAAAATGACTTATTTCTGCTTATATTACCTTTTCTTGATTGCGGTGCTAAAATTTTTTACGATACAAAATGATTCAAGGGTTCTGATTAGTACTTCTTGCATTATATAGTTATACTAGTAAAAATGTCTGTCCATGTTAAGCCGAATATCCATAATTATAAAGTGTGGGCATTTTCCTTTAACACTAAATTTGGTATTAATCTCAAATAGAGCATGACAAGAAAAATCATACCACAACCAAGCCTTGTGGCAATTGTTTTAAATGATGTGTTGTTAATTGACATAGTTAAGAAATACCTAAAAGACTACTTCTTTAAGCAATATGAACCTTAAAAAAACATTATAATAACGAATCGGAAAACAAAGACTTATTATATACGCGTTATGTTTTGAGTAGCTCGATGGCGCAAGTGGTTAGCGCGTTCGGCTGCGATCGTTTAAGTTAAACAACTTTCGCAGTAGTCGGTCATCGGATAGGTGACCAAAAATTTACAATCTCGAGTTCCTGTGCTTCGGAAGGCGCATTAAGCAGTCGTTAGCACCCACAGCAATCCGCACTAGGACCGCATGGTCTAATATCCCTGGATGGAATATCCATAGGGAAGGCATGTGCCCCAGTAATGGGATATTAATAAACTGAATCGTTACGTTCCCTAAAAAATGGTTGAGGGAAGCGATGGCTGGTTCATGCGTCATGCTCGTGAACGGGTGCTGCCAGCGGAGATGAGTCTGCTCTTGCTACATTGGGTACTATTAATCGTTGTATTTAACTTTAATCGTAAACTGGTTTTTATGCCTAAACAGTAGGACATGGCATTCCTTAACTTTTTTATAATATTTTTCATATATTTTTTTATTTTATAGTCATAATTGTTATATCGTTTACATTTGTAATGGAAAGTGACTTCATGAGTTATCTCATATTGAAGGCATTTTTCAATTTGACGACTCTGTATTTAATACAAGGAGAAAACAACAGTCCTTGCTGAGTTTCTTGCCGGTTCTTCTCAGTACAAGGTCTCTCGCCGTTGATTTGCGAACCGATGGCGTAGCTTTTCGACATTCACAAGTGCTTGTAACAACATAGACTGAATAAACGATATTGAATTTAAAAAAAAATGATAATGATGAACTCACCATTAATGACGGAGTATATCTCTGTGTTGGAGCGCACTCTCATTATGATCACGAGTGCAGGCAGCCGGTCCACAGGGATGCTGCGGATCGTCATACTAGCCACGGCGCCCAGCGCGTTCGATACTGAGTTTAATAACCTAGAATAATACATAATTATTTTAAGATTAAATTTATGAGAAGAGATTAAAAAAATTATAGCTTTGAATTAAAATTAAGTTTTTGCTGATACCTTTACGGAAAAGAGCATGTGAAAATGTCTGAATTCTGAAATAGATATACGAACTAAGAACCGAAACACTAAGATAGGTGCATTAAAGAATAAGTATAGTTTTATGACTAAACAAGGTTCAGGCTAATAGTGCGTGTGCGTCTTTTTAAGTATTTTTCGTTAACAACTAACATTTTTGTAATTGACAACTTTACAGGTCTAGGTTTTAATCTCTCTACTTTATCCATAGGGAAGGCTGACAAAATAGGGATGAACAATTCCAAATTAACAAGGAATACGAACATTACATTATTATTCCGGCACCAACCTTGGCTATTCGTGTTTGCTATTTGTAAACTTGACATCAGTCTGTCTTTTCATTCCTTATAAGGAATGATAAGGACAGACTTTTGGCAAGTTTAAAAATAGCAAATACTAGTCGCCTAGAGAAGTGCCGGTATTACAGTATTTAAATTAGTAATTTATTTCAAACACACAAGGGTAAGTTTCGTACTCACATTAGATTGTTGTCGGGATGTGTGAGATCCCATCCGTACACTACGAAGTTGGTCGCGAGCGTCTGGAGGACAGCTTCACAGCCCAGAAGTTGGGCGCAGAACACGTTCGATAGCACAGACTGCTCGTGATGAAGGTATAGGCCGAGGAGTTTTCTCTGTGCGCAAAATATTGAAGAATTACACCAGAGGAACGTATACTTATTTATTTGGTAGGAATTAATGTAACTATTTTAATTAATATTTATGTAAAGAGAATTTGACTACAAAAAATCCATGCAGACCAGGCAGCAGACAGGACTAGAGCCCGCACCCTTTTTTAGATATAAAAATCTAGCAGTTACATGCTTAAATAAAAAAAAATATAATCTGTATTTTATGGTTTATTACTCAGAGTGGCATGCGAGGAAAAGATAGAGAAGTGACAAGGATTTGAATTTGCTGGTAAACTTAGTTCAGTGGCTTATGCCATACGATAGATGAGGCAACTTTCTGATGTAGGTATACTGCTAGGACTGTATACTTTAGTTACTTTTACAGCATTGTATCCTATGGCATTATTCTCTGGGGGACAACAGCAGATATCGAAACGATATTTATTTTGCAAAAAAGTGCTGCAAGAGCTATTTATCAACTAAGCTCAAGAGAGTCTCTCACAGAAAAATTGAAAGAAATCGGGATATTGACCGTTTCTTCGCAATTTATCTACAATTGTATATTTTTTGGTCGAAACAATATTAACTTTAATCTCAACGTGAATGTCACTGTAGTTCATACTTTTAATACTAGGAATAAAAACAAAATTAAGTTACCATTGTACAGGTGACATTAAGTTCATGGATCATTTATGGGTCAAGGTATACATTTTTATAATAAGATTCCCAGTGATATTCTTGATTTGCCTCTAAATGTATTTAAACACACACATTAAAAATTGCTTGTGTAAGAAAGGATATTATACTGTTAAACAGTATTTAAATGATAAAACCTCTGGATTTTTTTTTCAAAGTTATATTCAACTTGTCTCCTAAAAAGGAGTATTAAAGAGAACCTTGCACTAAGTGTTTTTTTTAAACTTGCTCATGTATTTTGAAAATTGTTTACTAGATATTTCGGGGCTTTTGAATATATATTGTTACCTTTTTTTACATTATGTGATGGAAGTTGACCTCTATACATGTTTATAAGTTTGATGTCAGCTTTCAATTTGACGACGATGTATGAAATAATACAGGGAGAAAAAAGCAGCCTTTGCTGAGTTTCTTGCCGGTTCTTCTCAGTATAAGGTCTCTCGCCGTAGATTTACGAAACGGATGGCGTAGCTTTAGACTTTGACTTATGCTTGTAAAAGCCTAAACTGAATAAATGAATATTGAATTTTGATAAATTGTTTAGAAACAAAATTAAGAGCTTGCAAACTCGTCTCAACCATAAAGGACATCGGCGAAATCGGCCCTAGCATGCCCAAAAGAATGTCCTTCACTATTATTTTTTTAACTTATTAACAATTAATCATTGTAAACGGACAATCTGTTTAAGAAAATAAAAAATAAAAGTTCTGTTACTAGATACTACAGTCTGTTCATCCAACTTGGCACTCCTCAAATCTATTCAGAATATATAAAGTGTACATCTTTTACGATTAAGTATAATAATTATAACCTCAAAATCTAATACATTCTGTAGTAGGCCACTGTTCCTCAAGTTGTCCGTATCTCAACAAATGCTTAATTAGATTTTATGAATGATTCCGAACACAACTAGCATTTTCTCATTGCTGGGCGTTATAGGGCATTCAATGTATGGGGAACGAGCAATGTCCTTTGAGTTTTAATCGTTGAAAACAATGATATATATAAATAAAATTATTCTTTGGTTTATTTTTTATTATATTCAAAAATATTTCCGTAGCAAAAAAATGTGATTAGGTCCTGGAAAAAAGCCAATTTAAGGATATGAGACGCAAGTTCCGTAATTTTATCGCATCGTCAAATTTTCTATGAGGACTAAGCAGCGCCCCTACCGAACGTAAGAACAAACTGGCTCTTTCCATCCAAAATTTGACGATGACGATACGATCAAGGAGCTGTCAAATTCGTGGCTATGATGCCTGTGTCTATAATCTTACTTCTTTGGCAGGTTTGAGGCAGGCCTCCTTGATGGCGTCCTGTAAGGTACCCTCGAAGAAGTTGGGCGTGTTGGGGCCGTAGCGTGTCTTGAATCGTTGGGCGAACTCGATGCAACCTAGCGCTTCATCTTCAACGTGCTCTGACACTGTCACAATAAATAATTACGGTTATGAGTAGGGTTACCAACTTTTAATCTATCATCTATAGTATTTTTGTACCTCTAAAAATATAGTATATGGTTAAAATGTTTACTTTATCTTTGAAATTATTATATTTTTGCTGCTCCATGCCTTCATAAATAAAATTTTATTTTTAAGAAAGCTTTTACTGACAAATCTCTGCTTGTATAAGATATTTGTATTTTCAAGAAGTGTTTAGGAGCATTTTTTTATTTTTAAGGAATAGAAGAACACTTAAAACGCTAATTGACTAAGAAGCAGATTGCCTACAAAGTATTGTGACTATTATGTTTGCTGTCAACTGTCATTTGAAATATTTATTTAACTAATAGTTATTTAGGTATTATGGGAGAAGTGGCATCTTTAATTCTAGGCAGTCTGATTTTTAGTAAAATGATGTGTGAGGCATCAATGCAGCAGTTAACTCGTCGCACATGAAACTATTTCATTTAATACTTGGTCGAATAAAAAGCTCGGAAAAAAAGATATACGTTTCTTGCAGGGCCTCACTTTGATTTTTATTATTAGTCATCTCATCAAAATTGCACGTAAAGTGAAAGGAATAAGGTCTATATTGTTTCGCATATAGCAATGTCGTAAAATTTTACGAGTTTGAATTTCGAACTGCCATAACTCTTTGACGCCTGCGTTTTAATTAAGACATAATAACGTATGCATTATAGGTGACTTGCAATGTTTCAATAATGCCTTATATTGCTTTTGACTACGCGATCATCTTACGGAGCTCCGTGTATCGTCCAATATACCTTTTAGACAGGTTTCGGACACGATTTTGTTTGTGTTGGTGTATCTAGGTATTTAATATCGTTGCAAGATACAGTTGAATATTTTAAAACAATAGAACTTTCACTTACTCAGCGGCTGTAATCTCTCCGATGGCACTAAGTCTACGAACATGTCGTCCTCCGCAGTGAAGCCGTCCCCAGATTCCTCGACCTCTTCCACTGAGCTGTTGTCGCTGTCAGAACTTTCCACTATAATCTGTGTGCAACAAAGTTAGTAGGTTACAAATTTACGACCTCCGAGTAGTGTATATCGGTATACGCCGGGTTTCATGACGTCGCCACTGAGAGGTCCCGGTTCGAATGCCGGTGGGGGCGAATGTTAGAATGATGCATACGAGCATTTAAAACTTAATCATGGATTAAATTATATGATTATATATATCATCATCATCAGCCCATATTAATATCCCCACTGCTGGGGCACAGGTCTTCCCTGTGGATGTGGATGGAATAGGGAGATTGGGTCATGACCCACCACGCGGGCCCAGTGCGGATTGGCGGGTGCTAACGACTGCAGATGCAGCCGGGATCAACGGCTTAACGTGCCTTCCAAAGCACGGAGGAACTCGAGATAGAAGATTTTTGGTCACCCATCTAATGACCGACCGCTGCGAAAGTTGCTTTACTTCAACGATCGCAGCCGAACGCGCTTACCACCCGCGCCATCGAGCTCCTCATATATATATTTCAAGATAAAATATACGTATATATGTATATTATCAGTATATGTATTCTAGCATACTATAACACTAGGCTTACAGAGCTTGCTGTGGGGCTAGGCTAATTAGTGTGTGTGGGAAATATTTATACAAAAATATGCCTGTATTACGCAATAATGAATTCCATGTTCAAATCAAAAGTTCAAAATCCTTATGATTTACCCTATCGACGGTTACCATAAAATACGTCATGTGTTTTTTTCACATTTCGCGAGTTTGACTACCTTATTTATTATTATTATAACTTATTATTAAAAATAAAATGAATTCTCCTTTCAGTGAAATATCCTTTCTTCAATATTAAATATACTTTTCCTCTGTGTATACGACACGCGGGCACAGTGTCAACTACTCACTCGTTTGTACTCCTTCTGCTTGGCGTGCGGCGCTCGTTTGACGCTGAGCTCGTGCTGAGGATGGTCGAGCCCCACCATGGCCAGTACTGTGTCGTCCAAACCCATTACCGTAGGCCAGCCCGTCCACGCCTAATGTAAACGGAAACATTAAATAAATACATAGGAGCAGCAAACTTCTTGGGCAAAACGACAGACATTTTTTTTATAGATAGGTCCGACAAATGCCCTGCATGTTGCTTCATCACGCCTCTTTAAAGGATCCCAGGTTGTAAGAGGAAGGGAACACGTGAGCGGGCAGAGCATTCCATTTACGGATAGTGCGACAAAGAAATGAGTCACCAAATTTCTTTGTACGCATTGGAATTGTACGACTTGGGTACGACTGGAGAGCCAATCGGCGCAACACACTCCCGCCCGCGCACCTCGTTTCCCCCCAAGACATCTTAATTTTTACTTCTGCGCAATAACGGTCCGCGACTTATATATAAAATTCTCGTGTCACAATGTTAGTTACCATACTCCTCCAAAACGGCTTGATGGATTGAAGTGATGAAGTCTTATATACATATTCAGTAGGTCTGAGAATCGTCTACTATCTATTTTTCATATCCCTTAGTGATAAGGGTTGTCTACCCCTAACATTTTTTTTTTATTTTTATTCTTTTTTATAATGTGGCATTAAAAATACATGCAACCCTAAATTTTCACCCTTCTACCACCAGCCCCTATTTTTATGGCGGTACGAAGTTCGCTGGGTCAGCTAGTACTTCTCTAAACTTCAACCTAAATTTGAAAAGTCGTCTTCATTCTGTCTAGATTATAATAGAGCAGGGCGGCAGGGACAATTTAGGAACCAAGGGTGGTCTCGCGCCCTTGCTGCAGGACCAATATAGAAAATTGCCCCTGCTTGCTTACACACATCACAATTAAGGGTCATCCAAACTCTTACACCGTAGAGTGCCCCTGCGGCAGGGATGTCAGTAGCCCGCTTTACAACGCCCGTCCGTAAACATAGGCGTAGCAAGGTGACATTTAGTGTACAAAAGTCGTCCACATGGTTGTAAACTAGCAAAGTTGTCTCTGTTTACAACAGAGCTTAAAACCGTGAAGCGTTGCGTTTAATACACAAACTAATTTAACTTCTAAGATAAGTAGTGCTCATATTTATAAAAGACACAGTTACATACCTGATGTCGTACTGGTATGTCGGTGAGCGAGTATATGTCATTCTTGACCTCCTGTACCGTCTTAGTTCCGGGGTATTTGAGCGTGTAGTCTTTGTCGTCGTGTTTCACGTGAAGAACGTATGTGTTGGTCAGTCTCTCCGCAACCCTGGCAACAAATGATAACATAGAAAATAGAAATATCATCATCATCATCGGCCTATTAATGACCCCACAACTGAGGCACAGACCTTCCCTATGGATGGAATAGGGAGAAACCATGACCCACCATACGGGCCCAGTACCGATTGGAGGGTGCTAACGACGGCAGATACAGCCGGGACCAAAGCACGGAAGAACTAGAGATGGTTTTTGGTCACCCATCCAATGGCCGACCACTGCGAAAGTTGCTTTACGTCAACGATCGCAGCCGAAAGCGCTCACCACTTGCGCCATCGAGCTTATTAAAATATCATAACTTAGAGAAATATCATGACTGCAAATAATTACAGTTATTACAATTCGTTTTGTTTCTCAAACAAAATAAACTTGTCGAAAATTACAACTGAACCTTTTCATTCTCTTTATAGCATGATAAGGTCTTCTGTTAATTCGTTTTAGGTTTAGATAATCAGGCCCATTATTTATTGTAATTTTTGCTATTTATGATTGTCAGCTATTTAATGATGTCATTATTTTTATGTAATTACACATTTAGATAAAAACTTTTATGCATTTTTATAGTTTGAATGAATTGTGATGTATTAACTGCTGGTGTGTTTAATTCTAAATCTCACAAATATTATAAATGTGAAAGTTTGTATGCTTATTACCCAATCACGCAAAAAAATAGTGATCGGATTTAGATGAAATTTTGTATTCATATAGTTTATGACCTGGATTAAGAAATAGGATATTTTTTATACCGGAAAAACGTTAGGTTTCTGTGCAATTTCTAAAAAAACTAGAGCTAACGCGGAAGAAGTCACGGGCGAGTCAGTAAATGAATAAACAAATGTGTGCAACATACTCGTCATCGGCCATCAGCTGGTCGGCCGCCTTCAGTCGCAGCACGGCGTTGCGTGGTAAGGCCAGGTGTCCCAACAGGGCTCCCGATGTAGCCTTGGACCCGCCCAAACCGGATATTTGCTGTCTGCACACGGGCACCCCGCATACAGACTCTAACCGTTTCTTTAAGTCACCTAGACGCAAACATACATATACTCGTAAGTCGCGGCACGAAACTCTAGCACTGACGGTTACTGTGCAGAAGTAAAAAATTAAGATGTCTTGAGGGGAAACGAGGTGCGCGGGTGGGCGTGCGTTGCGCCGATTGGCTCTCCAGTCGTAGCTATCGCCACCGCGTTTTGTTCAGCGCTAGAGTTACGTGCCGCGACCTGTACTACAGTAGAGCATCGCTAATCCGGGCCCCCGTTAGTTCGGTGCAAGCTGTAATCCGGACAGACGAGGGGATCGCTCGAGGGGAGACGTTCGCGAGGGAAGTGGTAGGTGCAGGTTACAACATGTCAATAATTAATCATTTTCAGACACCTTGCATTATTAGTTAATTTAACGCGAGTTTGCTGTTAAAATGGCACCACCACGCAACATTCTACATTGTTAATAAAAGATAAACTATTAAAAAATATTTTTTATCGTAAAAAAATATTACATACTATAACTCGGAAGGGGTTTTGTATTTCCCTATCCGGATTAGTGAGGCCTTACATGTATATTGAATTTAAAAACAAAGAAAATTATCCAAAGTCAAAGCTTAGAGCATATTATAATCAATTCATTCTAATATTATAAATGCGAGTGTGAGGAGGTAATAGACAGATGTCTGTTACCTCTTCATGCTTAAATAGCTGAACCAAATTAAATAAAATTTGGCATAGAGATAGTTTGAGTCTATTCGACGAAGTCGTCGGTACGCACTAGTATTATTATAACTTACAACTCTTACTTATAACAATTAAAACAGTAACATTATAGACATACAGATTGTAATGGTTAACTGAGGATAGAATGAGAGAGACAACTGTTATCGTTTTAGGGAATATACTCACCAACTGTAGCCACTGGAGACATTTTGACATCATGCATCTTATTGTTGTAATGTACTTGGAACTCTATTAAATCAGTGGCACTATTTCTAGGCGATGAGGTCGACGCTTGATTGCTGTCTTCCCGATCTGAACAAGCCAGACATTAATAATTAAACAAACCAAATTAATTAAAGAAATCAACCTGTCTCAAGCATTGGCTGAAATTTTAACACACCCCTTAACAAAATAGAAAAGTCAAGAAGTCAACTCAATTATCTAAGACGAATTTCCCGAGTAACAAAACTCGCATTTCAAAGCAAGAATAATATCATTACATCTTAACAATACAGCTTATACTCAGTGCATACTAGAAGTTTTCAGAACTGACCATTCGCTTACAGTATTTAAATACTGATTGTGATATTTGAAAATTTTTATTTATTGTTTTATCCAGTGATTGCAAAAGCAGCTTCTAATATACAATTTTATCAGTAACTTGTATACTAATTGTATTGACATAAAATGCCTAAACATAATAGATAAAAAGCTGCATTGTTATGTGAATAGATAAAATACTTGTTTAACAGCTTAATCAAACAATTTTATTATAGGAGTGATTAAAACTATAATAAAAGAACACTTAGGTTCACCCATGAGTACTTTGAAATGAATAATGGCCTAAAATGCAGAAAATATAAACCCACATTTTATATGTTCAAATTTATACAAATAATATTGATGTCTCTTTTCACATTTGTACTATAGTTTTACCCGTGTTGTACATTGCAAAGTCATGAGGGAAAAAAACCACATACCTATAGATGACATCACATAACACATGAACCACAAATCATTATAGGCAAACAGAAATCATAATTATGTATAGGTACTAACTATGGTTGGGTGAGACTAACCACATGGAGCTTTGGAAATCATTACTTCACAAAATAGCATATGTCTACAGTCTTCATTAATGAAGAAATTACATTTCAATATGAAACTCAAAATTTAAGTGGATCATTCGTCATATCGTAATCTATAGCCTGGGCTCAATAGCTTATTTAAAAAATATATTACATAACAATGCATGAGAAATCTGAAATAAAAATCTACAAAAGTACCTGGTGGGTGTGTTTTTGGAGTTATCACAGATATATCATCATCTATCATGTCAACATCATGTGTGTCGTTGCTGCGTGACACCGAGTTGCTGCCGTCCTGCGGCATCACTCGGTTGATGGCTGTCTGTTGACAAATATTTTTATTGCATTGGTAATTATAACTTAAATCTGTTTTGCATGATATGTAGCCTTGGGTGACACACTGGCAATTCTGAAACACACTGATCATAGATGCAGAAGAGAGTAAAAATTTAGTATATTAAGTTGGGAGATTTGATTTGGCAAAACATTTTGTTTAGTCTGTGTGCCTGTCGCATTAGTATTAAAGTTTAGTTGTATGGGTTGGGAATCATGTTTTAGCGGCTTTTGTTAGTGAGTTATACTTCCTTATAATTTACGATTAGTTGGCCTGACGACAGTAGTAATAATAATAGGGTATTTGACAGTATTAAAAATAAAGTGCCAATTATAATTTTACTAAAAACCTACGAAAAAGATAATAGTTTTCTTATCTATCGCCACGTGACCCAAAACGTTTGGGATTGGCGGAGCCTGAAATGACGTCACACGCATGTAAACTTCCGGTAAAAGTGACATTACATTATATCGTTTGACGTTTTAATAACACTAGTGTGTGACGTCACACACACTAGTATGACGCCATATTGTCCAGAGAAACGTTTTCGGGGCTACTTGAATATGCGAGTTTTTAACTTGGTTATTTTTACTGAAATACATAACAGACTGATGAATATCCACTTTTTACGGACGCCATAAACATTAGTTAATAACGTGAGATTGTTTTCTAAAACTTATCAAATACCCTATCTTAAGAGTTCCTTTGATTTCTTCTGGATCTCATCATCAGATCTTGACCTGAAGGCTGTGGTCAAGTTGATAATACCTAAAACGGTATTGAATGAAAATGAAATGAATGAATGATTTTGAAAGGAAAGTAGTAGAGAAGGCTCTTTCTTACTAGCTGAATCCACATATGCTCATATATGACCATATGAAAGGTACCATATGAACCAGCCATCAATTTGCTTATGTGGCAATAATAATAATAGCCACCTCACACAGCACAATGTCTGAAGAGATATTATTATAGTTAAATTTACTGCAGAATAGAATTCTAATTCAATATTGCAATACAAAATCAATATATAAAAATAAATGTATAGTATTTATAAGTGATACAGAAATTGCTCCTACAGATTCAAATATTTACTGTTATAGCTTACCATTATTGTTTGCTGTTGAACTTGGACAAATACCTTAGTTTTTAAATTAATATACTATTTTTCATCTTCTTAAAGTTGTAAATATTTAGAAGGAATTGCTTTAAATCTGCCTCGAGAATGGGTATTTTATATTAATAGAGACATCATTTTAGTATTGAAATCATTAAAAACCTGTTACTTAGCAAATTAAATAGCTTAATGAATGGGTATTATGATGAAAAAGTAAAACAAGATTTTAAAACTATAAGTGACTCATCAATAAAATGCATTAGGCTGATAATGAATAATAAGTGAGTGGTATTTTCAAAGTTTTGTTGAAGAGTAAATTTATACTACTATCCTGTACTTTGTTTAAGAATAGCATAGCTGCCATTTATTTTTCTTTATATCTAAAGATAAATTTGCAACTCACAAGCAAGTCCCAATTTGATTCGTCCAGGTGATAAATTGCTTCAGCAACATCCTCTATGGCTGTTATTCCCTGCAAATATAATTGTTACTTTTTTACTAGACTATTTTAAAGCATTTATTCTAAAGACATATAGAACTTCAACGGAACACATTGGCAATTTACGCAGAAAAAATAACGATATTCACCATGTAACTTAGTGAATTATATTAATTTTGAAAAATGCACACAAAGGACGAATAAAGGAAGTCATGTTCGAAGTTACATCACGGCAATTTAAGCTTATTGTTTTGTCCAACAACCTAAACATATCAAAAGAATATTCAATATTTTCTTAGAAAACCCTTTGATTCTGGCCACAACTCAAAAGTACAAAGAGATAAAGAAGATTTCCTAGTCACTGTTGTTGTTCACGACATAACCTTCACAAATAACAGTTTGATGATAGTGTATTATTATTTATAATAGGTACATAAAAGAAACATAAACTTACTTGAAAATTTGCAAGAATTTCTTCCCTATTTTCTGCCATCCTGTTATTTATTGAGCTTGAAAAATACGGAATGACATTTACTATTGCAGACAAATCATTCAAACATTGACTATAGACTAAAAAAAAATCACAGACTGGTGTGGTGTTGCCAGCGGCTGCGAGCCTGTACTGCCAGAATTACGGCAAATCAAATATTCTCATTTGTAAAACTAACTTTTTCCACAAACTTGCAGATTTCTTTTCGTTTCGTTTTTATATTTATAAAAGTATATGAGTTACGGAAATTTATTTTCAGTAAATAAAAAATATAATTATAAAAATCTTTACTTTAAAAATCGTCTGTTTATGAGATGAGAGTGCTATTAAATCTTTATTGTAGCTATATTGACATACTAGACCTGTAATAAATAATTTCTCCACCCGATGTCGGTTGCTTCGTAGATATCTATCAATAATAGATAAACTTCCACAGAACATAATATTTTAATTTTTGTAGTTAGCCAGTATATCGATCAAATAAGAAATTTACCCATCTAGCCTTTAAGTTCGCCTATTTTTGTAGTAAGTATATATTAATTTACTATCATACATGATAACCATAAAAATCCGGTAATTACAGAACAGCTGGCAGTATTGTTACAAAAAAGCGATTAAGGCAAAGAATACCCTCATATTCAGCATAGATTTTAATATCAATGGGTACGGCCAGAGTGCACTCAGATTCAGATTCAGACTCAGAAAACAAGCGCGAGAAATATACAGTGTAGTTTAAGCAGGTTGCCTGCTGCCACTATGGCCACCCTGCTTTAACTACATTACACTACTACACACGCACCCTACGGCCAGAGTGCACTCAGATTCAGATTCAGATTTCGAAAACAAGCGCGAGAAATAAACAGTGTAGTCGAAGGGTACGGCCAGATTGCACTCCTGATTCAGATTCAGATTCAAACTCAGAAAACAAAGCGCGAGAAAAAGCAGGCAACCTGCTTAGACTACACTGTTTATTTCTCGCGCTTGTTTTCAGAATCTGAATCTGACTCTGAAACTGAGTGCACTCTGGCCGCACCCTTCGACTACACTGTTTATTTCTCGCACTTGTTTTCGGAATCTGAATCTGAGTGCACTCTGGCCGCACCCGTACCCAGAGATGCACAAAATGGTTTTAAAAAAGCATTTAAATACAAAATGCAAAATACTTTTCAGATTTACTATTTCAAATGCAAAATACTAAATAGTTTTGCGTTTTGTATTTCAAATGCTAAATGCAAAATAGGTATTTTCAAAATACTTTTTCAAAATAAAATACCCCCTGACCAAATCACAGATATTTTTATTTATTATAGGTACATATTTACTTATCATACATGAGCAATAGAGACACACAATGCCGAGCCGAAAAACAAACGTCTAATAACATATTACATATGATTACACTTTTCTTATTAAAACTAATAACAACTGGAACTGGACTGGTATTGTTAAAAAGTGATAAAAATAAATATCATTGTTTATTTATTACGCTTTTTAACAATACCAGTTGTTCGAATACATCATCACTCATTTTTCTTCTGTGAGGTCTCATTATCATCCCACCATACGAAAAAAGTCTTTTTACTGGTGCTGAACTTGGTAAGGATGTGTTGTATTTAAAAAATATTTTTTTTTACTGTAGGATAAGCATTTAGCATCTCCAGACTTGTGCTCTCATCCTTTAAATATTGCAGGGTTTCCAGATCTATTGTAATATTATTAGCACTACCACCCTCACTGGTTGCCGAGGAATCTGAATCCTGGAACATGTAATAAGACTCGCTTTTTTCTCTTTTTCTTTCCGATGTCTGTGATAGGAGGCAGCTTTTTAAATTTTCATTTTTAAATTTCCTGACTTCTTGGATAAACAGCTCCCTAAGATGCTCCTTCTTATTTTTAGGCACCCACTTTAATTTGAAAAATGGATACGATATTGCTGCCAGAATGCTGTCCTTGGATCTTGGGTTATCTAAATCAAATTTTTCGAAACAATTTTGAATACTTTCCTTTATTATTTCAATTAACGGTGCGCAATAAACTGGACAGACTTAAGGTAGAAATTGTTAGAAACCAGCCAAATCCACCAAGTCACGTCTATTTAGATTATCTAAATTATCTTGTAGTACGTAACCGTTCCAGGTATAGTGCATAACCGTTTCAGTATTATAGAAATAATAACAACACTTCAATATCAGAGAAGTAGGTAATCAAATCAGTAACTACTTCACTAGCACCAGAAAATAATAAACTCGTCGTGAAATCAAACCGTCGGTGTCAACGGCTATGCGTTTCATACTCGGAGTAAACAAGTCTTGTTTACTCCGAGGTTTCATATCCATAAATTCATAGCCATAGATAATGTTCGCTGTTTTCGTTGGAAATTGACACTTTTCAGACATTACTTGACATAAGGCGCGCACTTTGACCAAAGAAGAAAAAAATGTCGCGCATGGTTAGCAGCAGTGTTTCCACTTTAATGATTTCCTTTCCCCATGCCTCAATTCAGAGTTCCCCTTCTTAGGGCATTTTTCCCCTCAAAAATGATTCTGCTGTAGTTTTTAGATATGGCACTAGTGTAGTAACTGAAGAAAAAAAAAGTCTTAATCTATCTTATTCTATAACATATAAATAAAATATATAAAATCTGCACGTGTTGCCACAGTTTCTTTTATACGGCAACAACACTCTAGTCCACGGTATAATCCATAAAAAATTTGTTCCATGCCGCATTATTTTAGGCTAGCTAGGGCTAGGCTACCCATAATTTCCCGCAATTTCCCCTTTTTCTTCCCCTCTGGACCCTGATTTCCCCTTAAAAGGGGAATTTCCCCTCATTGTGGAAACACTGGTTAGCAGGCGCCTCTATCGGTCGAATTCGGCAATACAAGCGTTTTGTTTTGTTTGACTGGTAATGTTGGCTAAACTTAATCACAAAGTATTTTGTATTTTGAAATTAATATTAAAAATACAAAATGCATCTCGAAAGGCATTTCAAATAAAATACAAAATACTTTTCACTGAAAGGTATTTAAATATAAAATAGGTATTTTGCATTTTCTATTTGCATTTAAAATAGAAGTATTTCAAATAAATCACATCTCTGCCCGTACCCTATATCTGTATAAAGATATATCTATATCTGTCAGCTGTCAGTGACTCAGAGTTTTCTAGTAAATTCAAAAAGAGCTACTCATAGAGGTATAAGAATAGAGATATGTACTCTACTACAAGTGGAAGTGTCCGTCTAGTAGAAAGAGAAAGAAGATGAGAGACGACTAGCTATCTCTCTCTCTTGTGACTCTGCGCAGTCGAGTAATTTTTCGGTATTGCTGCGCAGTCATGTGATTGGTCTCTATTCATCCGTAGGTTTTTTATCCAATGCGCATTCGCGATTAGAGAGAGAAAAACTAGCCGTCTCTCATCTTCTTTCTCTATCTACTAAACGGACACCTTTAGAGCCGCCTTCCCCACTCTATTCTTATACCTCTATGTAGCTACTACATTAACATTACGTTTGTGAGAGCTTATTTAATAGAAGCAACGATATTAAATACCCTAGATACTATATTATACATAGCTGATCATTATTTCTTAGGTTTGACTATTGAAAGAAATGCTGTTTTTGTTTTTCAGAACCTTTTCAGACAAATGCTTTCGTTGTCTGCCAAACCCCATTAAAAAAAACACAGACGCACACGGCGCGTGTTACTATGGCCTTTATCACAATATTGGCAAATAAAACAATCTAATATATAAAATTCTTGTGTCACGGTGTGTGTAATTGAATTACCTACTCCGAAACGGCTCGACCGATTTCCGTGAAATTTTATATGCATATTCAGTAGGTTTGAGAATCGGACAACATCTATTTTTTATCCCTCTAAATGTTAAGGGTTTTGTTTTTAAATTTTTTGTTTTTATTTTTTATGACATCATACAAAAACTCTACCACCAACTCTTATTTTTATGGCGGTACGAAGTTCTCTGGATCAGCTAGTTATAATGTATAAAAAAAATTAGAGTGACACGTCTTTACACATGAGAAGTGATTTTTTTCTATTTGTTTTGTTCGATGTTGTTTTGAATGTTATATTTTGGCACGGTACCCTTTGTCTGCGAGTCCGACTCATAAAATTATTGTTAGAATCCGAAGTGTGAGTTGCGCCTCGATTTAACTTTAATAATAAAGAAAAGATAAGCCTTTACTTCGGATTATTAGGAGGTATGAAAAAAATTATGAAGCCGTCTGGTGGTACGTAAACTAATGCCTTGATTACACGTACCTACCCAGCAAACGAACGAGACAGTGCTCTCGAACGAATACTCGGTACGTATAAACTTAGTGTTCGGCTGAGCGCTCGTTTGCATCACTCTCTCGACACTCATTTTACTGTCTCGGCCGTTTATTCGGTACGTGTGATCAAGGCATAAGAGATTTTTCTCTAATCTTGGTCTGTGCTCTAATCTGAGTTTTGTTCATATTAATTTTGAAGTAAACGCAAATGCGACAGTATTTACTTAAATCGAGGCACACACGTAACTCGTTGTCCAGCTACAGGTCACTATAACTGTTGTACCTAGGTAAACCTGAAATTTTATTAGTCAAGTAGGTATAAGTATCATAAAGTATCATTTGACTGTAACTTTGTACTATAGAGATAGAGCAGCCAGGCAACTGATTAGTGGAGAACGAATGTTGTGTAGTAGTCAGTCCTCTCTGTAATTTGTGAGTCAGTCGGGAAGCGCGTAAGCACACGCGCACGCGCTCTCGCTCGCGGCTACGATTCGAAATTCGAACGAGCTTTTACGCGGGAAAATAAAGCTGTGATCGTGGGGCGAAATTTAAATAAAACGTGTTAAAAACGTTAGTATTTACAAGAAAAACGGGATTTATCGTAACGTAAGTTATTTACTTATTAGCGATTGTGTATAACATATTAAATAAGCGACGAATTTATTATTAATAATTTTAAAAATCAATTTTTTATTATTTTTTTGGCAGATGTAGATTCATGCTTTGTTTCAAGAATAATTGAAATAAAATTCATATATCTGTTTAGTTGTTTATGTAGTTATTTAATATAATAAAAACATAGTTTTTAATAAAAAAAACGTAGAAGAGTTCATACTTTACCGAACTAAGGCAACTTAGCCTACTTACTTTGTACTTACTTGCTAATTGAAATATGTACAATCTGAAAGTAAAACTTATACATGAAGCTACCTACATGGGAATGCTTTTGTTATTGTAAATTGTACCTATATCTTATTAAACAAATATGTATGACTACTAAACAACCGAAAAGGTTTTTACCCAGAAATCATTTTTTTCTAAAAATTTTAAAGATTGATATTATGCTGATTAGATTGACGTTTGACGAAATTGATGCTTGCTTTTGGTGTAACGGTTTCTAATGATACACAAAATATTTTATTTGACGACCTCCGTGGCCGAGTGGTTTGTACGCTGGGTTTAATGGTGTCGCCGACTCGAGAGGTCCCGGGTTCAAATCTGATGAATACGAACATACAGTATATGTATTCTATCCGTTAGCCTAGTATCCCATTACACAATCCATATAGTGCTTACTTTGGGGCTAGGCTAATTGGTGTGAGTGTTGGAAATATTTATTTATTACCTATGTATTTACTTACGCCTGGAAAGAACATACCTTGTCTTATCAGAGCATGGTTATACTGTAGTCAAAGGGAGCGGTCAAAGCAGGATGAAACTCTAAATTCCTTTTAAAGTACATTGTAAAATGTAGGTACTTAGTAGTAATTTTTAAGGGTAGATAATTAATTGCTCGTTGCACCAAATTGGTATTTATTATATATAAGAAGCACACGCAACAAATTACCCCACTTATACCTTAGGTTTAAGTGGAGTCCAGTCGCTAAGATAGATGATGCGGCAGAATGTGTGCCGCCCCAGGTATCCTCACCATGCCGGCCTGAACCCAAAGCCCCAACGTTTGGGTCGGCAGGGTCACCAGCAATTCATAATGCTTGATTCAAGAAAATAATTCATGTCGGATATTTTTAGGTATTTCTTACCATGGTAGGAGTGAGAAAGCGCTTAAATATAGAAGAAGAATTACAATACATGTTTTTCTTAAATTGATAACTTACGACCTGCACTGCTTTAAGCGTGAGCACGGAGTAGACGTCCGCTCCGCGTGCACTTTTTATGTCTTTATAGAACAGTGTGAGGGAGTCCCTCCTCACGCAGTGCAGACTCTTGTATAGATATACCAAATTGCGATACTTACTTATCAACTCAATATTTTCCACCTGGATAGCGGAAGGTACGCATTCGAAGCCCATCTGTTGCCTGGACTTGGTGTTTTTTATAAAATTTTTATTCAAAAAATATTATTTCGTAAACTTCTCAGATTACAGAACTAAAAGCTTTAAGCTGATGTTCGCTTTTGACGTGATATTTTATTTGGTGGCACGCAATCTGTGTACCGTGCGCTCCATCTGCCTTTTCTTCTATAATCTGAGCTTAAATTGTTATATTGTAGTGGAAAGATGAGCGTGTTAATTATTTTATTGCAGATTATGTCGAGAAAGGCCAGAGGAGTGTGCGCATTTGCGTTACTCGCTATGGCGATGGTTTCCTATGCACTCACCATGGATGAAGGTAAGATTTTTCCACGTAAAATTACTAAAGAAACTTATAATGTTTTGTTTCATTTAATTTCCTTTCAGCGTTGACTACGTAGGAAGTATATGCATTAAAATTAAGAGATTTATGCAAATCAGTGTAAAACTTGTATTTATTCGATATTGTCAAAAAAGTTTGTATAAAAAGATTTTCTTAGGACACTAGAACCCACAGAAATTTTAAAATGCGCAATGTGGTGATTTTAATATGTACAAAACAACATCATTTTTCCCGCCTGCACCTAAAATAGAAATTTTGCCATTAAGCACTAAGTCCTTAATTTGCTTCGTGTTATATACTGTCATACATACTTTTAGATCAATGAATTCTGATGATCGGCTATTCCCGTTCGTCATTCCCATATACGTATATTGTATTATTTCATATTTTTAGTGGTTTTGTCCAAATGAAGTCGGTTTTTCTTAAAAAAGATTTTTGTTATAAAATGTGGTAAATAATATCTGAACTCAAACCCTATATAAATAAGCCCGACCTAAAAAGAAGTTAATAATTAATTACCTTTAAAAACATTGCTTTTCTTTCATTAAATTAATCATACTCATTAAAATCAATTAATCAGTTTCCAGATACGGGTTTGTCACCCCCGGTGACGTATGGGATATTTTGTGCGAAAAATTACCACTCGTTACCGAAGGGGATAAAGCCGAGCGTGACGAGCGGGAATTATCGCTGACGATGACTTAAAAAAAAATATAGATGAGTATTAGTATGCTGAGTATTAGATATGAATTTCAGTTTGATACCTCCACGCGTTCCTGAGAAAAACGGTCTTGACAGACGGACGGACGGATGGACGGACAACAAAATGATAAAAAAACTAAAAAATAAATAAAAAAGATAAGTAAAAAAACTTAAACAACCGATATCGCGGGTATAACGATACATAATAGAAGGTGGTATTTGCAAACTTGATATTTGCATGTGTCATTTTTGTCTCTAAATTAAAAAACAGACTATAGAATAAAATTTACATATACAATAAAAACAGGTAAAATAATATTGCCATATCTAAAATTAAAGTCAAAACTAATCTACTGGCTTATACAGGCGAAATTGATCTTAATCTTAAGTAAAGCATCAGTCTTCATTCACTATTCATATAGGTAGACTGGAACAGGCAAAGCGATGAACCTGGTAGCCGTAATGACGAGATATTTACGTACTCATTAGTGTGATGTCGCTCGCTAGGCGAGCCGTCGAGAAATAGAATGGCCACATTCTGTTCCCGCCAAAAACGGAACGCGCGAAGATTTGTGGAAACTAGCGGAAGTGCCCGCCCGCATGCGTTGGACCAAACGCTTTTAGACGTACAGCCAATATGGTTTCGCATTGAAAGTAACATATCATCATGTCATCAAACTATAATTTATATCCTTTATTGTCATGTATTTAATGTAGGTAATACCATCAAATGTGCGGTACTGGGAAGATCTACCATAGGTATTACAAAATTTTACCTACTAACCTGGATATTATCTCAAATATCTTGAAAATTTAAGATGTTATCAATTCTATAAATCCCCTTAGGTCACCCAGATGAATTTGTTAGGTGGACAACGGGTAAAGAAGGAGTTAAACCAAAAGCTTCGTAAAAGTAGGTAGGTAAACTTAAATATTCGGTTAACTTCTACTAACTTAGCTCATAAACGTATTATATCAAACACATATAGTGCCCCATCTACCATTTGCATACCTATATGCTCTTTTATATTTGTATCACGTGTGTAACTTTACGCGAGCTGAATAACGCTAAGCAGTTTTCAAACTTTAACTTATCTTGAAAGTAACTTATTTACAGCTCAGAAAGTTTTGCATATGAAACCTTCATATAGTTGGCAATAGTTCAATAGAATAAATCAGCAAATGTTAACGAAAATAAAGTAACTCTGTACTACATAAACAGTGTCAATTTTACATTTATGTAACGATTTTATTGTACTCGTATGTTTAAACTAATTGTATTATATCTAGTAGGTTAAACTGCCATTTATAGGCAACAATTATAAGGGTTGAGGCTGTTTGGGGTAGGATAACATTATAGAAAAGTAACTTTTGGGAGATAGATTTTGATATAAGAACGCATCAGAAATATATATCAACGAACTGCGAGAGTACGCTTCTCATGCCTTCGCGGTTTTTGTTTGATCTTCCTTTTTTACAATCCGAAAATAAAGTTTAGGCTATATTAGAAATGTTGGATATTATTAAATAAAATGTAATTATCTTTCATTATACATATAGACCATAGACAGCGACATTAAGGATCACGGGTTAATTTTCAGGATATTTCCTGAAACCTTATTTATAAGTTTAGTTCAACATTGCATTAATAAAAATATTACAAACGTATAAATTAGCTAGCATTACAATATTATATGTTATTAATTAATAGTACACATTTTTTTTGTTTCCTGCGGTGGTATGAGTATTATACGTAAAAATACATGCGTTTGTAAGATCATTGCTAACGACTATATAAACTAACCATCACGTAATCTATTTGACGCAGTTGGTTAGTTCAAGTATAATTCATGAGATGAACACATCTTACCTACCTGAAGCGCAGGATCTTACATATTATGTCAATTTAATGTAAAATATCTCGTTGTAAGAAAAATATCAAGCAAGTATGAACCATAACACAAAAAAAATTGCCAGTAACACAGTTCCTGTGAAATAGTTACGATAGCATCTTTGTATCTTTTTTAAGTATTATTTATTTATTTTTTACCTTATTTCAATTCTTATTTTCAGTTATAACAATTAGTAACCTGTATGTTTACCAAAAGCAAGAAAAAGAATCTTCATTTATGCACTACTACAGATAATCAAGTCGTTGTCCTTTCTCGTTGAGCCATAATAAGAATAATAGGGATGATGATTTTTTTCTTTTTTCACATAATATAAACATTGCAGAGATATTATATTGATTTGAAAAGTCGCATGACGTCACGTTTCGGTACATTTTTTTATACTAAGTTTTGGTACAAAATAACGTCACGAGCCCCTACTTCCAAACTTTGACGCGCTATAATTTTTTGGTTGATTGCCCAAAGAAAAAATACGTGTACATTATTTTTTGATCGTCTAACTGACGGACTCAATAGAATTTCGTTTACTGTTCCCCGTCATCAACCCTCGTGAATGAAAACGACAAATTTTAATTCCATTAAAATCGAAAACAAGGAAAATGTCGTTGTGAATTGGATGTACATTTACTTACCTACTTGACATCACCAGCGCAGCGTTGCTTAGCGCCTTTGAGTTTAAATGATTTCATTTAATTATACAGACAGACAGCTGAGTACGCGAACAGCCGACGGGATAATTAAATGAGATTAGGCGACCAATACGAAGTCAAATTAAAAAAACATGCTATGGAAAGTTTTGTTTCTTAACTAAACTAAATTATTTCAGCATTTTCAGTAGGCCTAATTACGATTTGATAAATTAGCAGAAAGCAAAGAAGCGAGGGTCTCGTTCTGTTTAAAAGCTTATAACTTTCAATTAAATTTTCGGCATGGGTGTTAAGCTTGAAACTTACGAGTTACGCATTTTTTTAAAGATAAATCAGAAGTTTAGGTAGTCTGCTGGCGTCCATTATCAGCTGGTAAAACAATGTAGTTTATTTATTTGTGTATGTATAGACATTTTTTAACATCTTGGGTTTAAATTCTTGTTAATATAGTTTATCTATCCTTTGTGTGATTACTATGAGTTGGCTTTTATAACTTGTACGCTACAATAAGGAGGACTAAATCCTTCTGATTAAAAGTTTGATGCAAACTTTATTAGTTTCCATATTCCACAGCTCACTAAAGCACCAAGTAATGGATGCCTAGGAGCTAGGTACGCACCGCTAGAAAATTAGTTCTGCAAGCTTTTAGTTGAACCATAAATATTAAATAAAATACTGCAACCATATGGGCGAGAGAATTTTCTAATATGAAACACAGCAGGTAATTACTTACCTAGTTCAGTAGTGTACCTAGTTCTCAGAACTATGAAGTATATCCTCTCATCGTTCTGGTTGATTCGTCTAAGCTTTCTGGGTAAAAAATACAAAATTATGATAACGTTACAAAAATAAATTTTATCTGCTATATATGTTTAAATGTACTTCTGTTATTCAAAGACTTTTTAACGGGTATGAAGCGTTATATATAAAAATATAAGGTAGGCAGTCGTAGCGTCGCTAATAATACAAAAAAAAACAACAACATAATCGAAAAAAATATAAAAAAAACTAATATATTAATAATAAAAAAAAAATAAAAAAAAATCTCAAAGCGCTACGTCGTATTTTTGGTAACGGTACGGATTGTACTAGATAAAAAAATCTCGGGATATGTTACCAAAAGCGGACTTATTTAACATATATAATGTTTTATTGCATAAATTTAGATATTATGATATAATGATATCTAAAAATCCCTGATTTCGTCACTGACCATCAAAATTCTTGGGGTATTTCCTAATTCATAGAAAACCGAAAACTCTACACGCCCTAACTCAACAAGGCCTTCATAAACTCTACATTTTAGTCAAAATATGTGACTTGGCCGTTCCGTTACTAGCCAATTATTTTGACTAAGGTGTAGAGTTTGTGAAATTAGACTTTATAGAGTTAGGGCGTGTAGAGTTAGAAGCTTGGCTCTTCATGAGATCTGTACCCCTAGCACGAACCAAAATCGAATTCGTAACGTTTGCGAGTCCGAAATGTCATTGTCAAATGTGTACTGATTTTTAGTTCCTGTTACGTCCAAAGTGGCGCTGCTGTTCAAGTTTCCATACAAAATTTGACATTGACATTTCGGTTGGCAAACTATTCGAATTCGATAATGGTTCGTGCTAGGGGTACTGATAACTTTTTGACAGTGCGAGTCATATGGTCTCGTCTTGGCAACAGTTTGAAAATGATTTAGTGGTATTACTTTGATAATTTAACCAAAATGTAAAATATATGAAATGCAGTAAAAATTGGTATTTGTTTTGACTAACAGACATGGTACCAGCATCGGTCGGGAGTCAGTGGGTCAGGGTACGAATGGTGGTCCATATTGGGCGAACATTATCGTCGGTTGCGCAAGCGCAAATGACGCGCACAGCAAAAGCATACTGACTGACCACTTCGTTATACAAAAAATACTTAGTAACAGTACCAATAAGGATAATGTGGATATTTCTTTGAAATGCAATCTATTTGTTTCAGTGATTTAAATACCTAGTCGTAGTTTCAAGAAAACACCTAGGAGTAGGTAGGTATAAGTGTGAGGGTTATCACCAAAACACCGTGCGTGCAAGCGATTTAATACAATATTCATTTTTGTTAATACTTAAAGAATGAATTGCTATCACTCATTTCGTATCGTATTAACCGATATGCTGTAGTGTTTAATTCATTATAACTTTTTGTATTCATGATAAATCTCATCGTTGAATCAGAGGTCAATATATAAACATTGTATTCAAGTTACACGTTACGTTTCTACAAAAAAAAATTTCATAGAGATTAAGTATCATCATCATCAGCCTATTAATGTCCCCATTGCTGGGGCACAGGCCTTCCCTATGGATGGAATAGGGAGATTGGGCCATGACCCACCACGCGGGCCCAGTGCGGATTGGTGGGTGCTAACGACTGCAGATGCAGCCGGGACCGTCGGCTTAACGTGATTTCCGAAGCACGGAGGAGCTCGACATAGTGATTTTTGGTCACCCATCCAATGACCGACCACTGCGAAAGTTGCTTAAGTTCAACGATCGCAGCCGAACGCGCTAACTACTTGCGCCATCGCGCTCCTCCGCCATCCGAGATTAAGTATAACGTCAAGATTTTCATGGAAAGTTATTCCTTCCATGTAATTTCTAATGGATATAAGCGTAATCGTAGTGATATTGGATCTTCTATACTCTCTGCTTAGTTACCTTCGTATGACCTTGATATTGAAAATCAAGTTGCCGAATGTAAATTCCCATCTGGATTTTAACGCTTATGTAAGCTATTGTAATTAACACTATTTAATGTTTCAACATCATCGTGAGAAACGTGATTAGGCGCACAGATGCTTTGTAGTTCTTAGTTCTGGCATATTAATTAATTTAGTTAACACAGTAACTGGTGATACATACTTACACTAATGAAAAAAACAGCAAATTTCTTAATTACTTTGAAAGGTTTTTTTGGGTGGTTTTTAAGTCATTGTCATTAGCCAGGACATAGCATGATTAAAGAAAGTTTAAATTCTATTTCTTGCTTATTGATATCCAACTCTAAACAATATTGAAATTAATTAGGGGGATTTTAAACTCGGAATCCTTATGAAAGAGATTTTTTTACTGGTAAGAATTATTGTAAAGTGTTTGTGGTTTTAATTATACGGAACACAAAACATTAAATTATTATTAATATTACCTTGAATTTGTTTGGAGTTGGGTGTGCAAGTGTATAATGAAATGGCATAGTGTTATGTAGCTGCACTGGGAGGTATTTTAGTACTGAATGAATTAAACATCTTTGCGAGACTTGATCTATGCAAAAAATATTGTTTCAAGTAAAAACATATATGATTGGTGGCTATATAATGGGTACACACGAATTCATAAAAGTAATCTTAGTTGCAAGGTATAATTCTCATGTTGAGTAAAGTCGAAAATTAAAAACAAATACTTAATCTCTAACTATAGACTGCTCCCGCCTGGTAAAGGAGCGACCTTCAGGAGCTCAGTTACGTTATGTCACATACGAGGTCTAAATTAGTATAACTGCAATGGAACCCAGTCAGCTACTGCAGCTTTTATAAGTTTTTACTTAGTATCTTTAATCACATAAAAAATGGCACCTGACCCATTTGTATTTTGTCTTTTCTACCAGAATAACTTATGAGCAAGAATAATTCATTGATTGTAATAAATTGTGACTTCAATTTTGTTCAACCCAACGACAACAGATATTTAGTCCTACATGCCGTCGTGTATCGTCAAAGTCAAAAGAAGTTAGTCCCTCTGAAGAAATAACCCCACCTTACAGAAGACCTTACAGTGGTGTTGTGATACTGTCAGTTAGGACCAGACCACCATGAGGTAGAGGATGGGCTCTCTAATATCTTAGACGTTTATAAGATACGGTAGTTGCGTACCATCAAGCAAGATATATGCTTTGGCGCCCTTTTCATATTATTACCTAACTCCACAAAAGATATGACATAAAACTGTTTACTTATTTATAGACACAAATATTATTTAGTGTATCCTGTTGAATTGCCTTTCGAAGTGGTTTATAATCCATAGTTGGCGAGAACAAGCGTAGGAGTCGCACGCAATGTCTAAATTCTAGAGATGATGTCACTGCTGCAAGTGCAACCGGTTGCATTGCGAGCCGAGTCTTGAACTAATGGTTGTTCGTTCACTAATTTCAATTTATTGTA
This sequence comes from Chilo suppressalis, assembly GCA_902850365.2. Classification (NCBI taxonomy): domain Eukaryota; kingdom Metazoa; phylum Arthropoda; class Insecta; order Lepidoptera; family Crambidae; genus Chilo; species Chilo suppressalis. Next base: position 6,171,416 of record OU963912.1, on the reverse strand, counting down.
TCGGTGGTTAGTCTTTACGCGTATCCTAACTTTTCTCCTTACAGAGACTTTAGATATTTGAACTAGGGATGAACCTACGTTATTTTGTAACTTCCTTATGTTCCTTCTAAATTATTTCCTTCATTACTTATTTATCTACCATTTTAAAATGAAGGATTGTATGACCCTATATGATAGTATCACGTAAGTGGCCAGTCTAAGCTTACAATAATTTTCGAACCATTGTTGGCAATGACCTGGTAAATAATATTGGTTAAATAAATAAGTATTTTATTTTGATGACCTCCGTGGCCGAAGTGGTTTGTACGCCAGTTTTCTGGTGGTATTTTGTGCCGAGGAATTTATATATTTAACGGCAACTTAGGTGTATATTCAATCCGTTGCTGTGTGCTACTTGCTGTTACCATCAACAGATACCGCAAGCTTATTGCGTGTTTGTTTAAAAGAAGCACCATTAAACACTGAGATAAAGTTTTAAGATAGTTTTATTTTATAAAATTAACTCGAAATTCGGTTAAGGTATAAGGTAAGGTATATACTACGTCTATAAGAAATCATAGCTTAGCGAATGTAAAGATGATATGTGATGATATTTATACCAGGGTTCATTGTGTATTCGAAACGCGTGAATGAAACGATAAAACTTTGCTAATTTTCTACATATAACTTGATAAGTAAACATACCTACCTATTCGAAGTTAGATAATAATTAGTACCTATGTTTACATTAGCTGCTATTACAAAGGAGGATTTTTGTAATATTGACATGGATTCAGACCACAGAACTGAATTCACCTACTTGGAAGTTACTACCCTTATTTCCTACTAGCTGTGCCCCGCGGTGCTACCCGCGGTTTATTAGGGATATTTTCCCGCAGGAAAACGTAGTCAATGTGCTCATCCATTGTGTCAGCTAACTCCTTACCAAATTTTATTAAAATCGCTCCTGCCGTTTAGACGTGAAGAAGTAAAAAACATACACACTCACAAACTTTCGCCTTTATATAATACTAGCTGACCCAGCGAACTTCGTACCGCCCTAAAAAATAGGGGTTGTCCAGCGGACAAAATTGTGAAACTAAACCATTCTCAGATCCCCTTGAACACACACAAAAAATTTCATCAAAATCGGTCCAGTCGTTTAAGAGAAGTTCAGTGACATACACACTCACAGAAGAATTATATTTATAAAGATTAGTGTGATTCTGGGACTCAAACAGTTGAATCAAAGTTATGATCTAGCCTTTGTATGTAAACTCAGGCACACTCATAATAATTGTTGTACCAAGTAGCAACATAATTATTGTCAGCCCATCGTCCAACGAATGGACACCAGAACTACCTAGTTAGTTGATGACTTGAAGGAAGTTGATCATTTACTATCGCAAATTCAGTACATAAGCACAAGTCGGAATATTATTTGTATGTCGGCGTCTTGTCTTTCAATGACCTAATCAATACAATTAAGCAACTCAAATCCACAGTCCACACAGACTCATCAGAGTTGTACCTATTTCTAAGCAGTCCGGAATCTCTTTAAAAGTGTTTACGTGGCCATGTATGTATGTCACGGTTGGTGCACGAATCCGGTGATTATTCACGCAGCTCCGTCGTATTAGGCCATGCTGTGTCCACACGTAGGCGTCCAATCCAGCAATTTGGGCGCTCGTTCATGCTAATTGTCGTCTGATTTTGTATATCACGCGCGCTGTCACGCCTTTAAACGTTTGCTCTGGCCCGGGAATGAACTTGTTACCATGTAATCTGAATAAAGGTCTGAATGTTGTACTGGAAGGTGGAAAGGTCTGGTGGTTGAATATATATACAACTGTACACACATTCACGCACTTATTCTCCATCTCACACAGACACACACACACACACAAACACATACACACACACACACACATTCATACACACACACACTTATACAAATACACCTGATACTTTAAGAAATTAGTTGTTATGTGCCCAAAATTTGTTAACTGCACTAGGCTAAGAGCGAGGCATCCCAACACAAGTATTAATTATTACTTTCTGGGTTGTCTCAACTTGTACTGTATTCTGACTCTTTGGGAAATAAAAAAAAAAAAACATTTTCATTTCATTTTCAATGTAAAAACCTTTACATTCAGACAAAAGAAAAAAAGAGAGATTTGAGAATTATTGTAAGGATAAAAATATTTGGTGTTACAGTATCTTATTTTACAGTATTACAATATATAGAAAATTAAATTATAACAACTTAAAAATACACACCCACATTTATAATCTTTTTTTATAATTATATATACAAGGCACAGCACATTGTCCTACCCCAATGCAGTCAAGAACATAGCTGATGCGGCAGACTTGTTTTGTGTGACGCATCCCCCAGATCCACCATTTCGCTGGTCTGAAGCTAATGAGTTGTGACTTTAGAGTTCCCGAAGTAGCCCGCAAGTGGCTCTGTTAAATTTGGCACATTTATAAGGATCATTTTTTGACCGACGAAAAAAACAGAGAAGGTTCTGAAGTCGACGCGTATATTTTTTTTAGTATGATCAGATGATGATTACGCATAACTTTCTACAGCGTAATCTGATTCTAATAATTATTTTTTTATGTACCCTATATAGTCCGTAGTTAGTCCCATATAAATTTGGTAAAAAGCAGATTTTTCACTCACCGATTTTAATGCTGAGCTGAGGTATATTACAAAATTTATAGACAAAAAAATATATAAAATAAAAACTTATCTTTATATACTATATAATTCTTCTGTGAGTGTGTATGTCACTGAACTTCTCTTAAACGACTGGACCGATTTTGATGAAATTTTTTGTGTGTGTTCAAGGGGATCTGAGAATGGTTTAGATTCACAATTTTGTCCGCTGGACAACCCCTATTTTTTTAGGGCGGTACGAAGTTCGCTGGGTCAGCTATCTTTATATATATAATTCTTCTGCGAGTGTGTATGTCACTGAACTTCTCTTAAACGACTGGACCGATTTTGATGAAATTTTTTGTGTGTGTTCAAGGAGATCTGAGAATGGTTTTGATTCACAATTTTGTCCGCTGGACAACCCCTATTTTTTAGGGCGGTACGAAGTTCGCTGGGTCAGCTAGTTATGAATAAAAGTAAACCACTAAAAGTACTGCAAAGAAAAAAAAAAATTGTCGAATTAATAGGTATTTGGAGTCTGTGTCATACATGTCTGATAAATCTGAGTTCCCATTTATTACTTGGGTTTGCATGGTACGGACACCAAATATTAATTTGACAAAACATAAAAAAAGTTATTATATTTTACTTTTTAGTATTTTGGGTACTTTAATTTTTTTGTAGAAAAGCTTTTTGCTATGTTAATCTGATAAAGTAATGAACTCTAATAATGTGTTGTAGTCGTATGACGCTTTTTTAATCTTGATATTTGTTTTTGTAGTATTACTGTGACATTTTTAAAGGAAAAAACCTCTTGTTTTTATCACAAAAAATGGACATACAAATGAATGAAACTTTCACATTTACAACACTGGGTGGTAATTTGTAGCACCATTTGTGGAAGTACTCGGTTGTTTATAAGAATTAACTTACGTATACACAATGAGCGTCAAGTGTGGGCGATCCTCTTAAGTAGGATGTAGGAGCGAATACCACATTTAAAAGTAATTAAATTCAGAAAAGTATCGGTATTAGTGGCTTATCATAACACAAGTCTAAATTTGTCTAGCTAGATCTGGATATACGACAGAATGAAAAATTACTACTTAATATTTTTGTGTGTGATATCATTGAAAGAAAATGTTACTAGATATCTTTGTGGTATGTTCATTAACTACACAAATAACGAGCGGCTCACCCTTCCCTCACAGATAAACCTAATTCCTCTTATTACAAAACGTAGACTACAGTTAGGCTTCGTAAGAACTTAATACTGTCTCTGTCTTCTTATTAGCAAACAAAGGTGACAGTATCATTTTTATAGCGGGCTTCGAGCTTTAGTATATAGATGATAATTAACTTCTTAAAGGTATCTAGTAAATAATGAACAAAATGAAAAAATAAGACAATTGACTCAATTTTAAGAACTTTAATTATCCAGAGAGAGACTTCTGTAGCAAAGGTTATTTTATGTACATACTTAGTACAAATAAGTGTACCTAACTAAACGAAAACTTGATCACTACTAGATCAAACTTTGTGAAAACTGCTGTTACATTACAATAAAATATTATTTTATAAATTTATATGGGATTGTAAATGTGCAGTATTATTTATTTATTTATTTGTATTCAGGCATCGTAGGCCCATAAAAATATATACCTTATACGTGTAACATAGATATGAAATATAAAATAATAACAAATTCTAAATAACACGTTTAGTCGGCGACGTGTGGCGCGGAGTGGTGTCAGGTAGTCTGCCTTTGAAACGCCGGAACACCACAACTTTCGGTCAAAGCTCCTCTTTCAAAAAGTTCCCCAGATGTTCAGTCGGCACTCTCACCACAAATGAATTAAAATTCACGTCGTGGCGAGACTCCAAACGTGCGACCCTCAGGGAGAAATTGGTCTTCGTACTCAAGGATTCTGCGATCCCCTTCGTCTTCGTGGTGTAATGCAAGCGGGACACATACAGTAGCGTCACAGGTATCGCTGGACGCAGCAGGTTATTCTGTCCGATCGGGGCGAAAACGCACAGATTGCGATGCTTCCTCTTCTTCCTCTCCACCGTGATGAAACCCTCTTCGTCACAATTACGGTTACGTGTTTCCGTCGGAGTTCCACAAGGGCTGTCTTGGCTACCCTTCTTCATTGGATGAGTGGATTTCCGCTCAGGTTGCGTAACAATATTAAATTCGATTCAATTTTTATTATGTTATATCAAAAAATATTTAAGCAAAAATCTTTAAACATTTAATGATTATATAAATTCACTTAAATTGTTTGAAATTTAAGTACATTACACGACATTTCAATTATATGACTTTAAACGTAGAATATTAATTAATTATATAAATTCCTTTTGTTTGAAATTTGGTAAAGATTACTTTTATATTATTTATAATACAATTTAAAAAACACATATTGACTGAATCCAAAAAATAATATATACTAACATAGCATTTAAGTTAAATATTGTTACTAACGATTTGATGGACCAATTTGAATTTAATTGAATTGTTTTGTTGTTCCTTTATACAAAAATGGTGCTTTTTTACGTGCCAAAACGGACTGTGTGCATATCGACTTAAAGTTTATTTTAGATAGCAGACTGAGTTTTGGTTAGATATAGGGTGAAGGATTTGTAGGGTCACGTAGGCTATATCTGGATTATAAGAAAAACTGCGTCCCTTAATATTAATACGCTGCCGCTTTATCAATTAAACAATATTATTATTGATAAAGCTCAAATATAAAATTAAAATAATGAGTGCCGAATCCTAGTCAGTACCTAAGGAAATATTTACCAAAATAAAATACCATACTTACGAAATTGCCTGTTTTACAAAACTATGCCAACTCTTGATATGAAATCCAAATTGAAAAGAAGACTGAGAAGAAACAAATATTGTATTATGTTTCCTAAGTATGCACTTACTAAACAATTTTCTCAGACACTCTCCAAATTTGGCAGCGATGATCAAAGCAAGACTTTCGAGGCTGCTAAGAAAAAACAGCCATATAAAAGGAAATGTTAAATGTCCAATCTACGCGTATAATAAGAGTGTTAGCCGGCTGCAGCATCTTAGGTAATTATCTCACAAGATGCTTCTGGTACAGTTGCTCGCATCGGGGCCAGGCATGCATGCAGGAAGGCCTTACAAGGAGTTTCAGCTTTTTATATCGCACCGTTACAACTGAATCTATGACATCACTCACGTGTACACACGATTGAACCGAACGACCTTAAATAACTCACGCTTATCTTTTTTTATTTTTTTATAAGTCCGAACCGCGTTGAATGTTTTAGAAAACGTAAACATCTGAAGCGATCATCCCAAGGGGATGATGCGGTATAACCGCCGATCTTTTGAAGTGCTTATAAGTATACTTTTTAAAAAAACGTAACGATAGCGCGACTTAGAAGCTGTTGCCGGTGGTACTCGCGGTAGCGTTCGGGAACTAGATATTTTATTGTGGTTTTTAGGTAGTTTTTTTTTAGATTTTTTTGTTTGGTTTAACGCTTGCATTGCACTTCATCTATGTCACTATTAATGTTTTCTTCGAAGGAATTTTCAATAGGTAAGAAATCTTTAACCAAAGTTGAACGACGATTACTCTTAAACTAATCAATGTACCTTAACCGTCATAGTTTTCTTTAAAGTTCATGATAAGCACCATGATTTTTTCCAGGTTTTTCAAGGCAATAGTTTAGCTTTTAGAGGGCGGAAGAGCGCCCTACTCGAACAAAAACTAGCACTTTAATAATAATAATAATAATAAATCATTATTATTGCAGGCACTGGTATACATTCAAATACATGTCCCATAGATTATTAATTACAATTAAATCCACTTACGTTTCGTCAAAATTTAAATTAAACATTATTAATTACATACATTATTCTAAGTCATTTAACTGTCAATCATTATTCCATATTGTATTAAACATTGTATTAATTTCTATTAAACTTTAAAGTTCAATATTTCGCAAACAGATCTCTAAATACAAAAATAGTCTTAGGAATACCTAAGTAATTTTAAAGGACCTATTCAACGATATCTTACACGATGGTGTAGATGATGAAAAAAAAATTATCCCTAGTTTATAAATTTTAGTTGATTTCAAGACTATTTTGTATAGGTTTACCAAATATACGAGAATTAAAGCCAAAAACTAACAAAAAAGTAAAATAAAAGTGAGGGTCAATATTGAAAAGCTATTTTTAAAGCTATTACCTAACATGAAGCACTGCAGACTCCATAATAGTTATAAAAAATGTAAGTTTACGGGCTTAGGCGCTAATTTTTCCTCACACTCATAACGGAAACCGTAAGAAGTAAATTAGTCACAATTTGCTATCCTATGCAGAGGAACGTGGCAGAGTTTTCCATGTGGGAACGTAATGCAATTAAAAGTGCGAATAAATATGTAATTATAACTCTAATGCAGTCAAAGGTTGTCTACAATGCCATTCGAATCCTTATAGATTATCCGAAAGTGGCAAAGAAGTTACAAATCTAACTATTGTGCAGTTAATGGTGCTGCAGCCACGAGTGATAATATTAGCCGTTTTCGAATTCGTACCTAATACTGACTCCATTATGCCCCCATTATAGACATTGGAGCTTTAAGAAAGATTGCATTTTTCACTAGTGTGTTAGTTGGGCGGTGTGATTTGAAATTCGTGTTCTAATTTTGAATCACACCCCGGAATCCGAGTGAAAAGTGTTCTTAGAGAATAGCTCTGCTGAGTGGTTTCCTAATGGTAGCGGCTTATAAGACTTGCGAATCTTTGCGCGATAGTTTCTCTGACTTGAACCTAGGGGTTAGGTCCCGTGATGTTCTGGTTATTACTCATATAATTATACGTACGTGCGTAAGTTATATTATATAATATAACAAAATAAATTAAAAAAGGGTGAAGTATAGCATTATTTATCTGCAGAGATATGTAAGGTGGAGGAGGTTACTTCCACCAGACGTGCGCTTCATTGTGATCTGTGCATTATGTTTAAAATTGTTCGAAACAGTATTTGTTTAGTTATTTTGTATTATGGTTCCGATTACTACTATATAGTCATGTACTGAGTATGAAACCCTTTTAGAAACCGTTACACGTCAACAGATGGTCTCTCTTTTGAAAGGCTTCAACAGGTCATGTTTTACGATAAGGCTACGATTAGGAAGCTTAAAAGTCAACATAACATGTAATATGTAAGAGTTATGTTTTATTTTATAAAATAAATGATTTCTTTTGTCTGTAGCTTATTCCGTTTTCCACCGTTATGATTCCTCATCGAAACGTGTATATTTTGTAAATAATATATTGAAACATGATACGAAAATATTAAAAATTTAATACCAGTTTTTTGTTTCCGACTTCATGCAATTTATTAGTGAATAATGTTTTACCTTTAAACCAATTGATTTCACCAACACAATGAATTACTTAAAATTTTATTTACCATCACTTTCTATGTATTATTCATTCTAGAGAGGATTTATAAGAGATAAGAGGCTATGTTTGATGATGTCATCATAAACAGAAAATGTTACATAACGAAGCAGACACAAAGGTCTGCAAGAATTTGATACAACTTGAAATTTAGACCCTATTATGATAGCAAAAATGTACATATTGCTTTATGTACCACAGACCGTAAGCAAATTTCGTCCTCGATGCTTAAAATAAAACTTGGTTATTGATGCATTAAAACGACAAAGGGATCGGTATACCTCCATATAAGGCCGGGCGGCTTTTTATCCTGCACCGTTACGCCTCTGGCTCATCCATGACATCACTGGGCCGAGAATCCGGGATAGGGCTTAAACCGCAACCGAATGTAAGCAGTAGCGTTTTTATAACGACTATTATGTTACATGCAATCTCACTTTAGACTTCAATTATAACTAGAATTTTTAACATTAGGGATGATGACGGGGTTATAGATAATATTACCGTGACGGGGTTGTACACGAAATTCTATTTAGTCCGTTAGTTATATTATCAAAAAATACAGGATATTTAATTTTTCTTTTGTCAATCATCCAAGAAATTACAAAGATATAGCGCGTCTAAGTTTGGGAGTAGGGACTCGGGACGTTATTCAATGTAAAAATTGTACCTAGACGTGACGTCATGCAACATTTCAGATCAATATTATCTGAATACGGATCTTTCTTCTTCGACTAGCAAATATACATTGCGCAAGCGGACACATGATCAAGAAGTTGTATATGTAATGTAATACGATATGGAAATAAAGTACTTGTATTTGTATTTCAGGATGCATTTAACGCGTTTACTAAAAATAATTAACACACATAATAAATGGAAAACTGACTTTGAGCGGAATTTTTCTGAGGTGAGTAACAATGTGAATAACAACAATATTATTAAACAGGATCTAACAATGTTGACTGAATCTACTAATGAGATGAAAACAGAAATCCCATCAATTTTCCAAGATTTTTACACATTTAAGGAAACTTTTAACAAGATGGGAGATAAGCAAAAACATCTTCTTAAGTTCGTGATTAAGGTGTGCAACTAGACGAAAAATGATATTTTCTAATCACATTGACTCTGTAGCTACTAATAAAGCTTTTAAAAACATAGGCTACGTCTTAAGCTCGTGCAAACTATTTAATAACTAATTCACCTTAAAGTCTGTTTATTTTGGTTATGTTCTTAGTGTACTTAAGTATGCTAGTTCAGTCTGGTCGCCTCAATATGTTATTTATATACATCGTTTAGATTATATATATTTGGTAACAAAAATATCAAATATATTGTGGTGTAAACTTATGTTACGTTCGACGAATTTTCACCACAATATGAAGTATTTAATAATTTTACATAATTGTGTATTTCGCATCATGTGGGCTACTAGTGATATTGTTCGAGTGTAGGATAACTGCATTTGTTTTTTTTAATTTATATTTTGGGACATATCTTTGATAATACTAAAAAACTTGGCTTGTTTTTGTGCAGTTGTTGTTTTGTATAAAATTATACCTGTTATTGTTTATAAAGAAAACAATGGAATGTTTATATTGTGTATAGAAGTAATATGTTGTAACACTGTTGGTTTTCCATAAATAAAATAAAAATAAATAAATTTTGAATAAGTGTAAAAGAGAAGAAATACAATATTTTTTGATAATGTACCCAAATCTTCTTGATGGACGAAGAAAAAATTGTTATGTCAACATCCCTATTGTTAAATTCCTCTTTCTGTGTTCTGTGTTAAATACTATCTATTAGTGGTATAAGTATGGCTGTTTAAAATGTCATTGCCATATTTTGCCTATCTATGCAGCGAGATTCATCGTCCTTGTATTTTGCGGTGTTTGAATGACGTAATGCATATATCTTATGTTTATAAAATCATTTTTTTAGCAAAAAAAACCCCGAATATCAATAAAGCAGAAAATTTAAAACGTTTTTATTTTAAGTCAAATTAATAGTTGGAGTTGGTGCCATGCATGTCTGATAGATTTGAGTTTGCATTTACTACTTGGGTTGGTATGGCACCCACTCCAAATATCAAATTGACTAAAGATAAAAAGGGTTTATGATTTTCTGCTTTTTAGTTATTGAGCGGGTTAAATTTTTTGCTGAGAAGTTTTATTTTTATTATTTTTTGTGGCTTTAATTTTTATAATATACAACTCGGTATCAAATTCTGTGAGTGGACAATCACCCCTGTTTCCCCACCCTTAGGGTAGAATTTTTGTTTCCAAATGTATCTAGGACCAACTTTGAGGTATACCCTAATTACCCTATCCAATAAAAACGGGTGCATGTCGTGCCACACGCAGTGTAGGGTGCCGTAGATATTTTATTGTGCTTTTTTATTTTTTCTTTAAATGTAGTTTTTAATTCAATGTTTTACGCAATATAAATAAGCAATTACTTCATCCAAGTCACTTTTAAATTGTTCTTCTAAGGATTTTTTATTAGGTTAGACATTTTCTAATATCTAAACGACTATTAAGTACTCTTAAAGTGACTGCTCTATCTTAACTGCCATAATTTTCTTTTAAAGTTCATGATAAGGACTAGTTCATGTCGTTTTTCAGATTTTTCAAGCCAATAGTTCAGCTTTTAGAAGGGAATCGATAGAGTGTAGTTACTGGATAAACGATCCATGGTACTGCAGATAATAATTATTGCATATTTTTATTCATACTGGTAAAACATTAAACGATATTTTATTACAATATATACATAATAGCGGATTCTGCACTTAATAAAAAGTAGATATAACATATTTAATTTTAATGCATATCTCAATAAAAAAATAACCACATTACTAAATGCGGAAGGGACTCGATCTGTTATGCGTTCGCATCTGATACGCTGAACATAAATGGATGTATATTGATGTAAAGATAAATGGAACCTTGGAAAACGACAAAGGTTACTCTAGTCAAGATAATGATGGAAGTAAAAGTATGTTTGGGAAAATCTAGGCAGATAAGGTCGCGGGCAGGCAACTTTTAAAAAAGTCACATGAATCCCACTACCCGCCTTCGCTTGTAAATTAATCAGCTGTTTTATATACTGGAAAGCTAATTTGAGGCTGAGAAGATAGTTCCTTCGGATTACGTGTCTATCTCAAGTATAAAATCTACAATTTAAGTTGATCTTACAAACCAAGGATTTCCCACTGCTATTTCGTAGGACTTTCGTACGTACAAAACTTCGTACAAATGAATATTTGAGACAACTTTTTGTCTACTAAAGTCGTATGTCTTATAAAGAGATGTACCTAGTTTTTAATTGCTATCATATTTATGACCTACTTAGCCCTTAAAGAAAGTTCTATATTTTGTAGTATAAGTACTGATATTAATATCACATCAAAATAGTTTTGTTATTCTTACATAAAGCACAATTAATTTGAATTCATTAATTCTACTTATATTATAAACGCGAAAGCTTGCCCATGCAAGCTAAATATCCATATATTTGTTACTCTTTCACGCTAAAACGACTGAACGGATTTGGATAAAATTTTACATATTTATAGTTGATTACCTTTATACTTTTTTTACGGAAAATGTATGGTCCCTGTGGAATTCTCATAAAACTAAATATAACGCAGACAAAGTCGCAGGCCGAAGCTAGTAAGTATTTTATAAAGTTCAATAAAATATTCTTCTAAGTAAGGTCGGTGATACATTCTGGCGTACAAAACGAACAGATAAAATGTAGTGACTCAAACCGTTCGTCAGGATTCAGGAATAACCGACACCTAACTGCTCTCATAAATGTCTAACACCATCAACGATCCCAATATGTTGCTAGTAGGTATTTTGCGAATTAAAATTGTTGAATGCAAAAATTAATTACCTATGCATTATACGTAGATAAATGATTGGTGTGAAATTGTTATTAATAAAAACTTCGATCAACATTTTTTTTATTCATAAATAAAAACAATTCAGCTATCTCTTTCTACTTAATTATACAATGATGTCGATTCTGGCATGATCCTCTAAAGCTAAACTTAAATTTGACAACAGTGTATCTTTGTCATTCACTATACAGAATGAAAAGGACAGACTGATGTTAAATTTAGTTTTAAGTTTAGAGAATCCTGCCAGAATCGACACCAATAACTAGTTAATTAAATGGCTAAAAGCAATACAAACTTTATAAAAAAATTACTACTTATTTTATCTTTTGTTTTGTAACTGACGTAATGTTTGTCAACAATTTAAAAAGCGTCTGAAAATTTTCCCCGACATTTTCTTAGGACTATTCGTATTTTGGTACTTTTTAAAGATTAGAGGCGACGGACAGATCTGTCACTATTTAGTTCATTACTAGTAACTGTATTTTCTTATACTGTTGTAGTTGATTAAAGAATAAGCAAATTATTCTTATTTCTAATATGATTGTAACAGAATTAAAGAACAAGAAACGAGCCGATTTGGCAACGCCATTATCACACTGTTACAAGATCACTAGGTTAAAGTACTCTTATCTACGAACAACACAAATCAAATTATGAGTAAATAATAGTAATGAGTGTTTTGTAATTTTGCTCTCTATGTAACGGTGTTAAGATTGTTTTATTGTTTCGAATCGTACCTATACCTACCTAAGCATCACTTAAGATTATGATGTATGTCTATGAACTTTATGAACTTTAAAATTTTTGCTAGAGAATCTCTTTCTTTTTATCATATTTACAATTTGTTGCTAAACTTCATTGTGCCTAAATTATAACTCAAGCAGTAAATAATAACACGTCATACGATCACGAATAAAATTTAAAATAGAATAAAAATATGATTTAAAATCAGAACATAAAGGACCATGGGGGATTTTGTGTGGAACCCGTCCTCACCCTGCAACAGACACGGAATACGTGTGGATTTGAAAAAATGTTGCAAATACGGGAAAACATATTCCATTTGAAAGATTCAATTGCGTGCGCTGCCCTAAACCGTAAAAGTTACACAAAAATCATGTATGAAGGAATTGTTCTACTTTAAAAGTCCTATAAAATAGTCCACAACAGCAGATGTCTATTTTTAAGGGTAACCCACTATAACGTATTTCCACAAATTAATGCGCGTGAAACCTCAGGGCACTTCTAGTATTTATAAAACCTAAACCCCATATATCTGAAGCATATTGCCATAGTAAGAAATTATCTATCCTACCAGACCCTTCGAATGATACTTGTTTCAAATCTGTTGGGTTACGTTTATTCCCATTGTCCAAAAGTGAGTTTGTTTTTACAGAATAGCACTGCTGCTTTCATGAAATCATTATCATCAGCTTATTAATGTCCCCACTGCTGGGGCACAGGCCTTCCCTATGGATGGAATAGGGAGATTGGGCCATGTCCCACCACGCGGAACCAGTGCGGATTGGTGGGTGCTGACGACTGCAGATGCAGCCGGGACCAACGGCTTAACGTGCCTTCCGAAGCACGGAGGAGCTCCAGATAGTAAATTTTTGGTCACCCATCCAATGACCGATCACTGCGAAAGTTGCTTAACTTCAACGATCACAGCCGAACGCGCTAACCACTTGCGCCATCGAGCTCCTATAAATATGTTTTTTATAATTTCTTGTTCAGTTATGTTTACATATATTTTTTTATATCAGGCGCAACAAATTACCTCACCCGACCTGATGTTGTGCGTATGTGGATTGTGATGTCCAGTCGCGAAGATAGATGATGCGACTTATTGAAGACGTTGCAGCGTTACAAATTGAGAGCAAATAAAGACAAATGCTGATCTAAAATTTATTTATTTGTAGGTTTCTATTATAAATAAAAGACTTGTTCTATGTATAAATATAAAGCTGTTCAATAAAATACTTTTACACTATGGAGAAACAAATTAAACAAGACGCTGTCGACCACCGCCATACCTTATGTATTTTATGGCGGTGTACCGGTAGCTTTTGATTGGACATTGTCGGGCGGAAATATTATATATATTATTATATTTTACGAGAATTTTCCAGCGAAACATCACTAGTTCCAACTCATATTTCTAGATAATGTTGAAGAAATATGGTCACATTTGTTCAACGTTATCTGCATCTAATAGAACCTAAGATTAATGATTTGTCTCATAAGACTAAACATTTATCTATTAAATCAATATTATTTATATCTCTATATAAAAATGAATCCCTATTTGCCTTGGTCATGCCATAACTTGAGAGTGACTTTACCAATTTCATACATTTTTTTTAAAGTTGTCTTTTTATAGTTTGTTCTCATGGGAAAACAATAAGATAGTTGCGAAAAAGTTAACGAGGACGAAGTCGCTTCCTCAGCTAGTTGTTTTAATTTACTGAATTCTAATATTATATGTGTCACTTTGATCAAAGTGCTTTAATGTAAAATCATTTAATGCCTCCTTGTATATCTATTGCGTTGAAACAGTTGACCTGTACATTATTATTGTTGAAAGATATCAAATTTTACCATGTACCAGGCTGGCCACACCTCTATCTGAACGAACAATAAATTACATTTATTAATTGATTATACTTATTTTTTCCAGACGCGACAAACAACGTAATCGATGCAGCGACATCAGCCAGAGACGGCGGTGAAGTGGCAGTTATTGTCAGAGGTCCACACGGAAGAAACATCAAAAGGGAGGAGCTCCTTCATGCATCAGGGGCCGAAGATAGCTCCATCTCACTCTATTACTACAGGAAAACCAATAAGGGTGAGTGAGATAGATAGATACTTACAAAAAACTTAAGCCAATTCATAATATTTTATAGTATTTTCCTGCAATGTTAAAGGTTGCGAGAGCTACAAGGGATACTGATACTGAAAAGAATAGGACGAAAGATAGAGGTGGTTGGCACTTCGGAACTTCAGTTTAAAAAAAATAAAACAATTCAGTATTTAAAAAAAGGGTTTTTTAATATAGATAATTAAAGGCATTTCATTATACCATTAAGAGCTTGATAATATAATCACCTTTATGGAGACCTTTATGGGTTACACAGATTTATTTTCAGAAAGTAATTCAACCATTTAAGGTTTTGGTAAAACGATTCATTTAAATTTTCTTAACTGACTAAAAACTGATGCATGCGTTATAAAACATGGCTCTGACGTTCTTCACACTCTGATTTTTCGCCCACTGCTTGTAGCTGGCTTTTGTCACCCGTTTTAAAGTAGGACAATGGTATTTTAAGGAAGGAATTGCCACATAATACCCCTCCCAGCTACAGCCTTGCTTGCCCCTCCCTAGACTATAGGCTGGCTTACATTACAGCCTAGGCCAAAGGCTGTAATATAAGATTATTTGTTTTATGTATTTTAACTTCGTGATATGGACATTGAACATGAAAGTTATAATGGAGGTTCTGAATTCAATCCTTTTTTCACTGTATTCATTAAAAGTTACATAAATAATTCTCGATATCATGCTTTTCAAACTTTTGACTTCTCGAATTTCAGTTTTTCAGAATAAAATCATATCAAAAGTATTTAATGAGTAATTAATCATTGCCGATATTTTCTCTGAGGCTTTTAATTTTCATGTTTGGGAAAGTTGCCAATTTTATTGATGATAGGGGTTTCCATTCAGGCCATTTAAACTTTTTTGTTTCTTGTGAACGACATATTTAATTTCATGAAAATTATAACGGCCTAATAGTTTTGTGGATGAAAGCGCATTTAGTCAAAAGAAAAAAAACATTCATTAAATTTTAATTCAATTTGTTTTCTCAAGTTATCAAAAGGATTGAAAATTACTACACAAACTTTCTGTTATTATCTGAGTAATATCCGATTATAGTTGCAGGAAAAAGAGAATTGGGTTCCGTTCACTCAGCTTGTCGATCTGAAACCAATTCCGCTACCATCCAATTATCTCTACCAGTGCCGTTAAGTAGGAATATATATGGAATTGAAAGTTCCATATACAATTTCAACCGGTAGCGATACTTGTAAAAAAAAACTCCAAGTATCCCTACCAATGAGGATATGTCGGTAGGGACATATAAAACGGGGGACTCTTTTGATGAGATGCTTATTGTGTTAACTTGTCAATGTTGTTTCAGTTTCCCTGGAGAGTCTCAACGGTGGTAGTTTAAAGTCCGTGTCATGGGGTCTGGGTTCGCACGCCAAGACCACATTGCTTCTCGTGGTGTCCGCTGAAAAAGTCAAGTTATTCGTCGGCTGTCACGCTCTGCACTCACATGCCATGCCGAGCAACCATGACGTGCTCGAAGTGCTGAGCAGTAAACAGATGAAACTTGTAAGTGATTTTCTTTTATCTTTTATAGAATATTTAGCGCATGAAATGTACTCGAAGGCAGCTTTGGAAGGGTAGTAAAAGGGGTTATTAAGAAAAGATACGGAATCACTCCAAGATTTGGTACAATCTAGAATTCGTTGTTACAAATTCATATTGAAAAAGCCTTTTTTAAATACCTGTAAAAGCGATTTCTAGTGTAACAGTATCAACTATCATTTGAACTGTAATTTTTTTAGAACATTGTCGTCCACACGCAAACAACATAGAGATACAAACATAGAGATGAAAAATATCGCGTTGAATTTATACATATAAAATCAAAGTTATCGTAATGAACTAATAAAACGTCTTTTTTGTATTTAGTATCACGAGGAGAATGCACCCGTAGAAGTGTTCCGTGACGAGCAATCCGCATTGAACTCTCTAAGCTGTAACCCTGAAATAAAGCCTCCAACGGTTCTGATCGATGAGTCAGACGTGGAAGAAGTAAAAGAATTCTTACAGAAGGATGCTCGAAGGAAGAGGGAAGAGATGCAAGGAGACGATTACAGGGTCAACTATATAGATTCCGATGTAGATCCAGCACTGCCGACGCCGCCTCCGCGGGGAGACATACCGTCGTCGGTTATAGAAACTTGTGACGGTAGGAACATTATCATTATTTATCATATTTTATTCATGCGTTTATTTTTTTATGAGTAAACTAGTGGCCCGCCCTCGCTTCGCTTCGGTGTAGAGCTAAAATGTACACTACAGTTTTTGTTCTCAGGCTTGTATTATACACAATGACATTCATCTATGATTCTTCTTATACCTGCATGCAAAGTCTCAGCCCGATCGGTTTAAAATTGACAAAGTTTTATACAAACTTTCATTCCCTATTTTATCCCCTTAAGGGTAGAATTGATCAAACTCCTTTCTTAGCGGATGCCTACGTCATAACATGTACCTGCATGCTAAATTTCAGCCCGATCCGTCCAGTGGTTTGGGCTGTGCGTTGATTGATCACTATGTCAGTCAGTCAGTCACATTTGAGTTTTATATATATAGATATTTTGAGTAGAAAAAAACCATGACGTTTTTGGTATCCAGGGGATCAATCACATTAGATTTTATAGTTCAACATTTCTTTAAATTATACCATTATCGCCTAGTGGAAAGTAAATATTCGCATTCACGCTAAGAGTGAGAGTAAAATTTAGGTCAAAAATAAAACTTGCGGTAGTTCGATCCTTTTTTTTAGTAAATCTTACAGTGAACTAATAAATAATATTGAATTTGAAATAAATCACAATACAAAGACTTTATAATACAAAGACAATGCACAAGATTCAAGTTGTGAAAGAAAATGAGATCAAGAATAACTAGAATATTCGGATAAAAAGATAATGGTTTTTGGAACAGTTTACCATGGATTAAATTCTTTGATAGCATAGAGGGGCTTCATGTGGAGAATATGCAAAGTTATCACTTGTTTTATAATTAACCTCTTTTAGTGAACGCGTCCCTACTTTGAGCTGTACTTAATTGAAGTCATCAAGTAGGGACCGTACTATGTAAGCGTTTTAGAAATTTCAAATTTTCCAAGGGGATCTACGCTTAATAGTTGAAGTTTCTAGGGCTACGGTAATTTGAACTTTTAGGGATTGCGATAGCATAGTTTATTATGACCATGGACTTCTTGATGCCGTATAGTTTAAGTAAATAATTAACCGATTTATTTATGCATCATAAAGTGAAAGCGTATCAAGGGACATGATTTTTTCCAAAATTATTGTGTGCCAAACTCACATTTCTAATGATCTTATGCTACGGTCACAGAATCACACTAATATTATAAAGACGAAAGTTTGTACGTGTGTACATACACACACGTACAAAAAAACAAACATTTGTTACTTCTTCAAGTCTAAACGGCTGGAACGTTTTTAAAAAATATGGTATGGAGTTAGCTGTTACCCTGGATTAACACATAGGCTACGTTTTAGTGCGGGAAAATATCCCTAATAAACCGCGGATAACACAGCGGAACACAGCTAGTACATAATACGCCACATAATGTTCGGTCATTTTTAGTCCCCTTACATTTCTATTGTTATTAAAAAATATAGACATTTTTCCAAAAGTATAAACCGACTTCATTAAAACAAAACCAGTAAAAAGTAGGAAATAATACGTATTCTTTACTTACAATATAAAGTACATTTAAAGTCTAATACATATTTGGAATAGGTGCCATGTGCCATGCAGATCTGAGTTACCATTTAGTGGTTTTGTTCTTATGAAGTCGCTTTTTATCTTAGTTAAAAAAGTTTTTTAAAATTACCTATTCCACTCCATTAATTTCCTACGATACGAATTTTTAAACACCCTAAGTACTACACGCAAATACGTGCAAGCTGCACAACGTTTCGCTGTCAATAAAGCCCGTCAAGTGTGCACCATGTTAGCGATAGCGATGCGATGCATATTTTTATTGGGATGAACACTCATGTTATCGCAAACCTGCATGTTATCGCGATAGTCTGGTCAAGATTATGTTTATTCCACACCTGCGCAACGAAGCTAAAGTACTAAAATACGTTAAGCGTTCCAATTTCGAATTAAGTAGGTATACGCTTCTTCAGCTGCACATACAAATTTTTCATAACCTCTTTAAGCGTGTCAAATTATCGCCAGTCAAGCTTTCGTCTAGCGTCTATAGACAGACATGCAGCTCGCTAATTCATTACGACAGAACTGCTTAATCAAAATTTCGAACGCAAGTTTTTTGCGCATTTTAGTACCAAAGCCAACCGAAGCTTTGTCACGCAGGAGTGGGATAAGCTAAAGGCCAAGTCAATATTAAAAAATGCGTCATACCATTCTCTATGCGTACAGTATTCCTTAGAGTTATTTCTTGCGGATGCAGATGGAGTGATTCGCCACCTGCAGACACTGACTTTACGCATCGAGCAGCTACACCGAGTAGTGGCCGACCAGCGGGCCACAATAGAGGCATTACGCGGCCAACTGCGACAGTGCTGCGTGCGACCGCAACCGGAGCGCTGCACCGCCACCACCTGCTACCAGGGTTACTGACCATGACCCCTCACACTGTCCATCCATACACACACAGCATATTGATCATCTGTCAGATTTGATACCAATACATGAATTATAAAACATTGGAGGCATTACGCGGCCAACTGCGACACTGCTGCGCGCGACCACTACCACCTGCTACCAGGGTTACTGACCATGACCCCTCACACTGTCCATCCATACAAACACTGCATATTGATCATCTGTCAGATTTGAAACAAATACATGAATCATAAAACATTGGAGGCATTACGCGGTCAGCTGCGACAGTGCTGCGCGCGACCGCTACCGAAGATCATCTGTCAATTTTGATACCAATAATGAGTTTTTTAATATTGAAGGCGTTACGAGGCCAGCTGCGCACTACCGCCGTTAGCTGCTACCAGGCTGCCAATAACCATATAAACACACGATATCATCACTACCGATAGCCATATAATCACATGATACCCTCCCTTATACCACTTGTATCCATATAAATACATGATATCCTTCCTTCCAGTAATAGCCATAAAACCAATGAATCCCCTTATACTACTACAAGTAGTCATATAAACACAGTCATGATACTCTTATACCACCAATACTTTAAAAACACATGATAAGCTCATACCACCAAATCCCATTTTCACTATTTGTCCCAAAAAGGGACAATATTTGCATACAAATAAATTTATAATTTTTCACATGCACCTTCATCTCTTTAATATACACTTGATTATTCAAATTATTCTTTAAAATTTTATTAACACCTTTTATTCTTTCTTTATTTATAAACTTTGTATACCTATTTTTAATTCTAAGCAAATATAATCTTGTTTCTCTTGTTTTCCTTTGTAATTCTATCTTTGAACGTGAATGTTCATATTGTACTCGCTTTACATTAGTTTTTAAGGTTAATCAAGCAACTATTTGTGGGTTTCTATTAAACTATATTTACGAGAATGCATTCGCGTTTCATTTCTTATCTATCTCTAATACCTCACGGTTGCCTACAGAGTTCCGCGTTAACCCACGCCTTACACGATGAATATGAAAGTCAAGTTGCTTGATCAGCCTTAGCGACTGTTCACTATAGAGCTAAAAATACTGCGACCAAGATTATGATATATACAAAAATGGAATTCCATTTCAAAAAGATCTTGTATTGATAGAACTTCAAAATAAGTAATTTGTCTATGTGTTAATGGTATTATTGAAGATCTTATGATACTGATATTATTGAAGATATTCAGGGTGAACACAGATTTTCATGGTATGGCCAATGGGCAGTATTTCTATAAGGTCTCGGAAATTATATCGACATAGTCAATGCTGTAAAACTAAACTAGTATTTGTTTTGGGTGTTATTGGTCATAGTTTCTGGATTTAAACTTAATAAGCTATTTATTTTATTATAGGAGCAATCTTATATAATGTTTTCCAACATTATTACTTTTGTAGCAATTATTTTGGCTTCATTGTGAACAAGTATTTATTATTATTTATATATCTTGTAATTTATGGCTGCTTAATATTAGCTGATCCTAATGTTTTTAAAATTGTTTAGAGTGGGCGACGGCGCTCTGTAGGCAAATGCTCAATGTATATTTAATCGAGATAATGAATTACAATGGTTAATTTAGACCTTTGTCATTGAGATGTATGAATTAAATATGCATAATTGATTTGTAAATGGAAGTTTTAGTACATTTAAAAATAATATCTTGGCAAGGATAAATTGACTTCCGTCTTATCTTACTATTTCTATTTACTTACTAACTTACTATCAATTTATTTTAATTTAAGTAAACCAGATCTCTTAATTATCTGTACTGGAATCAGGAATTCGAACAAATCTTTCGATTTTCAGAACTATGGATTGAAACAATGTTGAACCACAAAAAAAAGTTAGTCACTGTTTTAATCAATGTTCAGTCAAAATTTATATGACATTTTCTTCTAAAATTCGTGATGAACACCCTATTAACTTGTTGTGGTAAAGACATAATAGTATAATTTATTATTCACTAATTTAGCTGGGTTAAATATGGACTAAAAGTCTATTCAACATACAAATACTTTTAATGTTACTGAGGTTATTTTGTGAATTAAAATTTGTTAAGGAATATCACAGGTTAGGAAAGTACAGTACATTTGATAGACTAGATAGGTGCTGGCAATCTGTACGTAAGGATTCCGAATCACAAATGTGAATATGAAAAGGTATTACGAAATGCTATCGATGTTAGAAAGGCACATACATAAGGTGCCTAGTATAAGTTGCAGCACGAAACTCTAGTGCTGACCGTTATTGCACAGAAGTAAAAATTAGGACGTCTTGGGGGGAAATAAGTGCGCGGGTGGTTCGTTGCGTGCGTTCAATTTATCTTTAAACTCCATTTTATTATCTCATCTCAAGCGCGCGGGAGCATGTTCGGTGCTACGCAAACGAACAGCGCAGCAATTTGCAAGTTATACATAAAATATGGAAATAATTTTAGTACGTAATTAGCTACCATTAACGCGACGCGTGCTCAATACCAGATATAACCATTTTCGTATTTATATTGTATTTCACTACTTTTTATTATTTTACATTTCTGAGTTTAATTATTAACATGAAGCTTCATCAACAGCCTATTAATGTACCCACTGCTGGGTTACAGGCCTTTCCAATGAATGAAATAGGGAGATTGGGCCATGATACACCACGCGGGCCCAGTGCGGATTGGTGGGTGCTAACGACTGCAGGTGCATGGACTTTGGAGTTATTCTTTTCTTACCATTTAAACAAAAGAATCTATCTGGACGCTAACCATCGAGCGGACAGACAAAGCTTTTCAGCGTGCGTTGCGCCGATTGGCTCTCCAGTCGTACCCATGCGCAGCTATCCCCTCCACGTTTTGTTCAGTGCTAGAGTTACGTGCCGCGACCAGTAATAGGGTATTTGACAGTGTTTAAAATAAAGTGCCAATTGTTAGCATCTGTGTTTAGAATGAATATTGGCAGGGGTTTTTACTATTTTTGCAAAAAAAAATATTCATAATTTTACTAAAAACTAACGAGAAAGATAATAGTTTTCTTATCTATTGTCACGTGACCGAAAACGCTTGGGATTGGCGGAGCCTAAAATAACGTCACACGCAAGTAAACTTCCGGATAAAGTGACATTACATTGTATCGTTTGACGTTTTAATAACTGTCGTGTGACGTCACACACTAGTAAGACGCGATATTGTCCAGAGAAACGTTTTCGCGGCAACTTGAAAATGGAGTTTTTGATTTGGTTATTTTTACTGAAATACACAACAGAATGATGAATGTCCACTTCTTACGGACTCTATAAACATTAGTCAATAAAGTGAGATCGTTTTCTAAAATTTGTCAAATACCCTATTACTCCAATCTCCTTACAGGCGTGGAGTGTAGGGACACAGCGTCGGGACCCGAATGCGGCGCCTGCCCGACCGGCACGCTGGGCGACGGCAGGCGGTGCCAACCTGTGCCATGTAGTCGGAAACCTTGCGCCAGAGGTGAGTATCATTATCATTATTCGACAATACGACGCCCACTGATGGGCACAGGGCTCCCCTAAAGATCTCCACGTTGGTCAGTTCTGAGCAGTCCATATCCAGCGGCTACTCGCGGCCTTTAATAGATCGTTATTCCACCTAAGGGCCTACCGCTTATCGGTATTGCTAAGGCTATAGCTATCGTTTATGATTTCTTTTTGTTATTTCTGACCACCGAAGGTTTTCAAATACCTCACGCTTATTTTCTTTAATATTTTTATTACCAATGCAAAGAAAAATAAGGGAAATTTGAAAACTTTCGACGCCGCCGGTCAGAAATAACATAACGAAATCATAAGCTATATCGATAGCAATCCCGATAGGCAGTTGGTCCACTGAACATCATCCGGTGCGCGGTTGCCACTCGAGAGCCTTTCTCCTCGCTGTGTCCCGCTTATTGCCACTTCAGCCGAGCAATCCTTCGAACGATTACTTAAGTTCTCCTATTTCTTCATTTTTGATTCAATCACGCAGTGATATTTTTATTATATATAGTCAGGTAGGCAAATGTCTCTAACCCACCTGATGTTAAGTGGTGATAAAGTCCAAACGCGCAAATAGCTGGTTCAGCAGTTGTAAATACGACAAAGAAATAAGTCACCAAATTTCTTTTTCGTGTAGGAATGTAGGAATAGTGGCCACAGTAAGTCGGTGGCAACGTAGGCCAGCGCGCGTGGTCCTCTGAAGTAAGTACTTAGCGGAACCATCCCAAAGGTGCGAGCAATATTCCACGCAGGATCGCACTTGCGTTTTGTACAACAAGCACAGTTGATCGGGCGTGAAAAAACGCCGCATCTTGTTCAGGACTCCGAGTTTCAGTAGGTCAACGTAGTCCTTTGGATTCAGGTCTTTGCATTCTCCATACCGAGCATGGCGCCTTCAGCTGTACATACTTTATTGTGTTCCACGATCTATTTTCGCGAGTCAAATTATCGCCAATCAAGCGATCGTCGAGCGTCTATAGGAGTGCAGCATCTCATTATGACAGAACTAATTCAAATTTCGAACTCACATTTTAGCGCATTAAGTGGCAAAGCTACTCGAAGCTTTATCGCCTAGGTGTGGGAGAAGCATCAGTGATTCATACTTCTAATTTCGTTTATCAGTAATATGGAAGGTGAATGTTTATTAATTACAGGCGAATACTGCACTGACACCGACCGAGGGTACCGCTGTGACCGCTGTCCCAACGGACAGAGCAGTGACGGGGAGCGATGCACCTCCGCCTGCAGCGCTCACCCTTGCTTCGGAGGACGTACGTAGATTAACCTGAACTTTTTTACTTTCAGTATAGTTACAACAATTTAGTATTATTTTTGATGTGTAACATCTTTCCTCTCGCTTTCCTGCAATTTGTGGGAGTGATTTCGTGAAATTGGACGGAAGTATGTAACAGGAAGTCGCGAAAGCGCGCGCTATTTGATTTGATTTTAGAACATAATGTTCAAATGGCTTATTCCTTTTGTAGTAGGTTTTATTTCTTTTTTTACTAATATAAGGTTAGGTTTCAAATGTTACACATCATACGCGACTACTGTAAGGCTCGCTCGTTTTTTTATTTATGATCATGCTAAGTACGCCCATAGATAAAAAATACCTCATAGTCTAACATATATACAGATCATACTTTTTTTCGGCAAGAAAAGCAGGGGTTTACCTATAACGAGAAAAGCATGGTGAAGTAAAATTATTGATATGAATGGTGCAAACGAAACCAATCAGTTTTATTTGCACCATAAATGGGTTTTTATCATGTCCTAATAGGCTAGTTGACCCTTTTTGGAAAAAGGTTTTAAATGGTTAATAAATGTTCTATTAGACCGAAAAAAAATGTATTGTATTTTTTTTAAACCTAGAAAGCTACAAATCTTTAATTTTAAAATAGACTTTTCATGGACATACAAAAACGCTGTCGGCCATTTTAGTCTATAGATTGTCTATGCTATGACGTGAACTGTGGTAAACAAAAACTCGTAAACACGTAGAAAATTACTTTTAACTGAGTTTATAATAAAAAAAAACATGATTTCTAATAAATACCACGAAAAATAAAGTAATTATCATTACTGTATTGTACGAGAATATAAAAACACATCCTTGAAGACTCCAGGAAAGTTGTGGATTAAAGTGCCGAAAGAAATTAACCTACGCAACTTTATTACACTTATTCATATGTTGTATCAGTTTTATGTTTATTACTACATTGTAATACTAAATGCACGGTACTTACATAGATGCCTTGTCGTTTCTCTGCTCCGCAGAGCAGAAATCGGGGTTTAGTGCAACAAATTCACCAACCATCAATGCGTCAATTCTTGGCAGATTTGTGCTTTCTGCTTTCACAAAGCCGGCATCCATAATTTGTTTAGTCAAAAAAAACTAAGTTTACTGTTTTTTTCCTTTCCTAAAGTTAAAAGTGTTTTAAGATAAATTTAGTCAGACGAAAGAATCCACCTACAGTAACACGCGAATGACATTTAGTTGTTTACCACAAGAGATGTCAAAATCATGGCGAATGTGGCGAACAGCGTTTTTAGTGTTTTAAAATATAGACTAAAAAATATTTTTTTAAATTAAATTTCTACAGCAATCTTCTGCTTTTATGAAGTGAAATCGATATATTAAGGTTTCTTAGACTAAACACTTTAAGAAAAAAACATTTATTTAATACAATTCGACATGAGTAAACTAGCCTATTATACAATTCATACATAATCTAATAATATAAATGTAGGTAATTCCATATAATATTATTTATAAGGTACTTTTGTGTAACTACTGTGTGTTCACATTTGAATTACAAATGTATCGAAGCAAAGCCGCATCTTATTTACTTCTCCATATAGTTCACGCATAAAAGAAATCTGCTCATTCCAATTTACACTTTTTATTTTCCTTCTCTAGTTCAGTTAGGTACGATTCCAAATATTTTTGGAATCAAACCTAACATAACCTTACCTATATCACGACATAATTTAACGCAATATTTATCTTTTCTCAGAGTTGCCACATGCTAACAAGTATAAAAAAAAATTACACAATTGAACTATTAATAAAAAATAGTAGTGAAGGTTTTTTCGTTACGGAATTTCTTGATTCGGTCGCCGCGCTCAAAGCCCGCGATAAAAGCTATTTAAAAGCTTAAAAATCAGAAGTTTCCCAATGAAATTTCTTTGTACCCAGGTGTGACATGTCAAGATTTGCCCGGCGGCGGTTATCAGTGCGGCGCGTGCCCCCCAGGCTACTCCGGCAACGGCGAGCAGTGCTACAAGATCACCTGCAGCCAAATATCGTGTTATCAAGGTAAAATTTATTAAGAGAACTTCGGAATCTATATTGATTTTATATAAATTTGAAGTTCGGGAGCTGATCGTTACAAGCGGCTAGACAGATTCCATTTATTAGTAGTTTCTCCGACTCGGCTTTGTCGTGTAATCTTTCATTATGATTTCAATCACTATTTGACACTTCAAGTTTTATTTTTGCAATAAAAAGTACTAACCTACGTCTTTCTCTGGGGTTCTCATCATCATCATCATCATCATCATCATCATCATCATCATCATCATCATCATCATCCTATAAACGTCCCCACTGCTGGGGCACAGGCCTTCCCTATGGATGGAATAGGGAGATTGGGCCATGACCCAACTCTGCGGGCCCAGTGCGGATTGGTGGATACGACTGCAGTTACAGCCGGCATCAACGGCTTAACGTGCCTTCCGAAGCACATGCTTCTGGGGTTCTAATTATATCAAATGTTAAATTCATTAAAAATTACTTTAATGATTTAGATGTGAATACCATCTAATTCTACTAGTTCAAAACTTCATTATTATGCCATTGACATAGAGTAATACGGCCGATGTCATGGTCATTGAGGAACATTTACTTTAAAGTGTATTAATATGCTTGACCGTGCTCTCATATTTGCATCGAAATATGTTTAGTTCATGCATGCAATTTAGTTTCGTGATTACTCATACACTAATTTGCATTGTATGTAACCTTAAATTTTCAGATTGTCATTTTGCAAAAATGTAATAGCAATATCCACCAATATATGTAGATACGTTTAAAATCAAATTAACATTGCAATGCAAACATTAGCAGAATGTGTCAAGAATGAAGATATTTTATTTAAAGTTTATGTTGCAAACTTTATAATAGCAGGCAGATATGAGTAAGCGGTTGTTTCTCGGCTAAATTAACTTGGCATTAATAATATTACTAGGATGTGTATTTAACTGTCTCCTCCTATCCATTAGCATAATTGGTTGGAATAACAGCGACAGAAGTAAAATCATTTGGTTACTTTCGGAAACTGTTTTAAGGCATTATAGTAATTAATGTGATTGCTACCGTGTACCTTGTTGTTCGATATTCCGATATTTCAGCACTGTTGCAAGCGTCCTAACCACGGAGCTTGTAACAGTGCCGAAACATCGCAGACACAAAAAACAAGGTACGTGGTAGCAATCTCGCTAATAATTTGATAATGTTAGTGACCATGAAAGTTAAAAACAATATGTTTTAAGAGAATAATTTGACCTATAGGTACCTTCAAAATTTTTATTATTTAAAAGTGATACCTGTAAAAGTTTGGCTTGCCTTGTAGCTTAAGATATATACTTGCAGAAATTTGACACATACTTTAGGTATCATAGTGGTCAGTAGATCCATCTGTGTAGCGAATGATGTTATTTCGATATTAAGCCTGATAGGAATATTCAACTCTAGAACGTGGTTCAATTTTGAGTGATGCAATTGGGAATATCAACCCTGAAATTTTCTAGATAAAAAAACTCTTTCCATTTACGTAAGTTATTACAACAAAATTTCTTGGTAATACTCTCGATAATCATTGTTATTGGAAAGCACACATATACGCTATGCGCTCTAAATAAATTTATGTTAGCTCTTAAAAGACTACCGTGTGTAGCTGGAGAAGGAGTTATTATAACTGCTTCCTATAGTTGAACCAGTTTAAGACAAACAAAAATATGTTATTCTATTCTATTCTATTCAATCTTCCTTCTTACCAGGCGTGGAATGTCACGAGACCGCTTCCGGCCCCCGCTGCGGGTCTTGCCCACAAGGCTTCTCCGGGGACGGTGTCCGCTGCCAGCACGTATGCGACTCCCATCGGCCGTGCAATAACCAGCCTTGTAAACAAAAATCCACCAGCCCCTTCTACGAGTGCGAGGGCTGCCCGAGGGGATACGAGTGGAATGGTAAGTCTATTTTCACTATTTTCACTTCTGCCTCCTCTTTATCTCAGCTCTATTCCACTGACCTACAGCAATGTTGTCAAAAATCTTGGAGTTTTCTTTGACTCCACCCTTTCATGGTCACCTCATGTTTCTGAGGTCAGTAGGAAGATATTCGCTGCTGCGGGCTCGTTGCGCCGATGGAAAAACTTGCTACCGGTGAGGACCAAGGTTGAACTTGTGCAATCTCTCTTAATGCCGATTCTGGACTATGCAGATGTTTGTAACGTAGATCTCAAAGAAAATCTACTTGATAAGCTGCAAAGACTTCAAAATCTTTGCATTCGATTTATCTATGGCCTGCGCAAGTTCGACCATGTTTCTGAATTTAGGAGAAAGCTCAAGTGGCTTCCCATTAGGTTGCGTCGTGTAGAGCATCTCCTCTTATTACTTTATAAGGTGTTGTATGACCCTCGCACTCCCACTTACCTCAAGGAACGTTTCCAATTTCTTGGTGCGGACCACGATCGCGTTTTGCGCTCAAAACACGATAATGTGTTAGAGATACCTCTCACCCGCTCTGAATATTATATGGACTCCTTTACAATTAAAGCTGCACAGCTTTGGAACAAGCTTCCGCGAGATCCGCGCTGAGATCCGTCACGCTAAATCATTTAACATTTTTAAAAATATACTACATGATTTTCTTTTACTTAAATCCTAGTCTGCTGTATCTATAAATATATAATATTGCATAATGTATTTATTTGTGTAGGTATATATAGTATACTAGCTGATCCAGCGAACTTCGTACCGCCCTAAAAAAATAGGGGTTGTCTAGCGGACAAAATTGTGAATCTAAACCATTCTCAGATCCCCTTGAACACACACGAAAAATTTCATCAAAATCGGTCCAGTCGTTTAAGAGAAGTTCAGTGACATACACACTCACAGAAGAATTATATATATAAAGATATATTTGTGCAGGTATATGTTATTTATTTGTATATAATCTTTATATATTTGTTTCTTAGGTTTTCACGCACATCACTCATTAAATAAAACTAGTTTTTACGGGTTAATGCACGAAAACTTTATTTATTTATTGACGTTTCGTAGTCTTTACAGGCTACGTCGTCAGAATAAAACTTTTATTTAATTTGTCGAGCTACCTTCGAAAGACTTTTATTGAGTGTTTGGTTATTTCATTCTTCGATTTTTAAGTTTTATTGTCTATGTATGAATTTATTATTTAATTTACTGAATAAAGTATTTTATTTAAAATTCTTGTTTGTAATTTTGAGTTTATTTATTTGACCCTAACTACCGTAAACTACCACCGGTTCCAAAATTGGGAGACCTTCCTGAGAAGAACCGGCGAAACAAACTCAAGAGAGGCTTTCTATCTCCTTCTTATGTTAAATTATGCAAACAAAAAGAACTAATAGTATCTGATGGTCTTGCAGTGTGTGCTCGGGGTTGGGATTTTATCTCCTGTATAATAGGTTCCCAAGCTGGTGGTATATACCAACCATCTTCCCTATTGAAATTTGGATATTTTTTAATCTCAATAG
The DNA here is from genome assembly GCA_902850365.2 of Chilo suppressalis. Classification (NCBI taxonomy): domain Eukaryota; kingdom Metazoa; phylum Arthropoda; class Insecta; order Lepidoptera; family Crambidae; genus Chilo; species Chilo suppressalis. The sequence continues at coordinate 6,141,577 of OU963912.1, read as the reverse complement.
CCTCGCGCATCATTCGAGGAACGAACCGCCGCTCAGCTGCAAGGATCTGTGGTCTATCAAATCTAATGTAGTGGTTTGGTCCCCCTAATGCATGTTCACACACTGCAGATTTATTTTCACGCCTATGTTTCATATCTGCGATATGTTCTTTTACCCGAGTAATCTTTATATGTTTAAGAAAATATGTACATTTCTTTATTTTATCTTGCTGGCATACTGCAAGTTCCTCTTCATTTAGTTATCCTTTACCGCAAAGGTTGTCTGGAAGAGATCGCTTAAAGCGATAAGGCCGCCTTTGCCCACATTATGTTGTTGTTTCCTTATTTTTGTATTCTTTTGTGTGTGTGTGCATTAAAGAATTTATCTATCTATCTTTTTAACTTTAGACAACCAACAAGATAGGTAAGACTATAATCTTAAGATTCCAGGCCTTCACGAGATGAGGACTGGGTTTGGCTGGGCAACGGTTCGAGTAGTATTTTTGGTATGGTAAGAAGCTGTAGGGCCGCTGACCATCAGGCGGGCCATAATGCTCTTCTCCACCCTTCTGACATTAAAAAAAATCTTAGCTCTGGGTAACCAACAACCAGGCGTATAATGTTACGACTACCTCCTGCCATGCAGGCATAAACCCAGCAGCCCCTTCTTCTAGTGCGAGGGTTGCCCAAAGGGATACGAGTGGAATGGTAAGTCTACCGTCTTATCTCTAGGAAACCAACAAGCAGATTTGGAGTGTCACGAGACCACCACCAGCCCCTTTTATGAGTGCGAGAGCTACCCTAGGAGATACGAGTAGAATGGTAAGGCTCTGGTATCTTCTTAGCTCCGGGTAACCAACAAGCAGGGGTAGAATGTCACGAGACTATCTCCCAGCCCTCTATAAGCTCAGGAGCCCCTTCTACGAGTGAGCTGCATTATGAGATACGAGTGGAACGGTAAGTCTATCTTCTTCTCTCTATTTTCCTTTTCAGCATGGATATTTAGCAAATTACGAAAATGTAGTCGTCCACTTAATATCAGGTAGTAAGTAATTTGATGCGCCTCGTTAAAAAAAAAAGACATGAGAACCTAGACTACTTGTTCAATGCTTCCTCCTTTCCTCACTGTCAGGTTACGGCTGCGTGGATATAGACGAATGCGATCTGATCAGACCTTGCGACGATATGGTGTCCTGTCGTAACGAAGACGGCGGTTTCACTTGCGGAGCTTGCCCTCCTGGTTACGAAGGCGGCCAAGGATGGCGCGGGTCAGGCCAGGAGTATCGAAAGGAGACTTGCGTGGATGTCGACGAGTGTACTGAAGGCAGGGCCAACTGTCCTAGAGGAAGATTGTGTGTTAACACTCCGGTAAGATTGCTTTTCTTTGAGAAATATTAGTTCAAAATAATTATTTTCCACAAGCAGCGCCTGTGTAGTGATAGACTTTACTTATTTGTTTAAGATATATGACAAAAAGCATTTGTGCACTTGATCTCTCATATGAAGTCACTAAAAATAACAGGAAATATCGAAATGGTTTCTTACTAAAGTATACAGCAATACAATGAACCCATTTGTAGTATTATCGTGTTTGATTCATCTTTATTAAGTTGGTTAGGAATAGGAATCATGCAAGATGAAGCTGAGAATTAATAATATCAAATTGTTACTTGTAAATTCTTTAAAGTAGACTATATATGATGATGATAAACCTTTTCGTAATACAGTACAAACGAATGTGCAATCAGGAAATCCGAATTATTATCAGGGTTCCTACATCTGCGTGCCGTGCGGTGGCAATTACTACGTGAATACGACGCGACCGTGCTTTGAATACGACGACGCCGAGTCGTTGATACTCCGCTGCGACCCCAATTACTGCAAGCGGTTCAACGCCGTCTGCGGCTACGGATACAAGTGCGTCTGCGCGGTAAGTAGAAAAGTGCGGGCTACGGAATGGATCTGTGCTACGTTCGCGCAGTTACTTGAACCACGACGCGACCATACTTCGACGACGAGTCGTTGATACTCCGCTGCGACCCCAATTACTGCAAGCGGTTCAAGGCCGTCTCCGGCTACGGAAACAAGTGCGTCTGCGCGGTAAGTACAAAACTACTGGAGTGTATGGGCTACGGAAAGGATCTGTGCTACGTTTAAGTCTAAAATGGGCTTACGCTGTATTCATGTTAACATACTTGGAACACGATGCGACCGTGCTTCGACTACGACGACGACGCAGAGTCGTTGATACTGCGCTGCGACTACAATTACTGCAAGCGGGTCAAAGCCGTTTGCGGCTACGGATACAAGTGAATTCGCGCGGTAAGTACAAAACTATGGGAGTGTATGAGCTATGGAGAGGATCTGTGCTATTTTTAAAGTCTCAATGAAAAATTTTGGGAAAATAAATCAATCTATGTTGTAACCAATACACATAGATTGATGACTCAGATCTAGACGCTGAACTGAACTAAAATCGTAAATTACACCATAATAGTAGTTACCATACTATTCAGATTTTACGCAAATATAAAGTGATCTTAGGGACACCATAACACGTTTAGATTAATACCGAATTGAAATAAATGTGAATTTTTCCTTTTATACTCACTTTTATACTCTATATACGGTAGCTTGTCAATAGCTTTTAGTAATGTTTTTTACTATAATTTTTATGTTACAAACCTTTTAACTGCCCCAAGATAATAAATAAAAAATATATTTTCTTAGACGGGTTACGCCGGCAACGGCACAGTTTGCGGACGGGACAGCGATCTCGACGGATACCCGGATCATAAGCTGGCGTGTTCTGAGCCCCGGTGTAACGCTGACAACTGTCCCATGGTGTCCAACTCTGGGCAAGAAGACGCAGATGGAGACGGCCTGGGTGACTCCTGCGACCCTGACGCTGATGGAGATGGAATCCCTAATCATCCGGTGAGTTGAGAAGATGATTGTAGGCTATATTATATAACAGACAAATGTCCCATGGTGTCCAACTCTGGGCAAGAAGACGCAGATGGAGACGGCCTGGGTGACTCCTGCGACCCTGACGCTGATGGAGATGGAATCCCTAATCATCCGGTGAGTTGAGAAGATGATTATAGGCTACATTATATAACAGTCAACTGTCTCATAGTGTCCAACTCTGCCAAGAAAACGACGATGGAGACGGACATAGAGACCCCTGCGACCCTGACGCTGATGCAGATGGAATCCTTAATCATCCGGTGAGTTAAGAAAATTATATTTGAGCTGTAATATATTCCAGACAACTGTCCCATGGTATCTAATTCTGTGCAAGAAGACGCAGATGGAGACGTCCTGGGTGACTCCTGCGGGCCTGACGCTAATGGAGATGGAATCCTTAATAATCCGGTGCCAATGTCATGCCAATATGTATCTAATGATCACTAGTAACGTTGTTATCATTTCACTTCATCTGCAGTTCCCCCACAAACTTCTTAGGAAACTCTTCTCCAATTATCGGCAGAACGCCTTTCTTTGTCGAGCAAGTAGCAGCTTAAATTTCCTATCGAAACAGGTGAATTTAGATTTTTTTAACACTAGCGTGTTGTCGATTAAGCGTATTATTATTACTCGTTTGTTTTGAGGCGATTATAATTAACAAACTAAGTGCGTAATTGTTGTTCTGATAATTATTATAAAAACCATATATAAAAAAAATATATTTTAGTATATTTTTAGATTGGACAGTGCAAATGGGTTCTGTTTAACTTTAAGTAATTTCTAGACGTGAGGACCTGTAATTGGGCCCTTTTTGCCACCATTCATTTCTAGTTTATTAAGATAAGCTGTTGGTCTTCCATGTAACCAAAATAAATAAATTTCTTATACCAGGATAATTGCCCCCTGATCGCGAACGCTGACCAACTAGACAGGGATGAGGATCAGAGCGACAAACGAGGCGATGTGTGCGACAACTGTCCGCGGCGATACAACCCCGAACAACAGGACACCGACAGCGACGGCTTGGGCGACGCCTGCGACCCCGATATGGACAACGATGGTAAGACAACTATCTAACTATATACAGTCCATAACGATGACAACGATGGTGAGTTTATTATAACCGACTTCTAACTGCTCTACGTTTATCAAGGCAGGTATTATAAACATAATCACTTAATACTCTTGTATGTGTAAACATATCTACATTTACCTACACTACCTACACCAATTGTTGGCATCTTGGAAAACGCCTGATAATGGAGAAGACTAAAATGTCGTCACACGATACTAAACTTCCGCTTAAAGCGACGTTAAATTACATTGACAGTCGTGTAACGTCACATACCAGTGCAGTGAGATGCCCCAGATACGTCATAATGTCCAGAGCAACGTTTCCGCGGCAACTTGAAATGGTTTTTTTTACTGGAATACACAACAGAATGATTAATATACTGTAAAATCCAAAGATTCTAAAAATATTTCTAAGCTTATCAGTGTACGTTACAGAACTTAGCTCACTAGTGTGTTCCCCTTAGGCATTGTAAAATTGTAGTAAGTGTAATATATTTTCAGTCATACTTGTACGCTTTGTTTTGTTTCGGATAGTTGATTATTCACCTCAACAGCTGTAGTCAAATCTATTCGCCTGCACTAAATTTATATTATATTTTTGCAAAATGTGTTATTATTACTTTAATGCAGGTGATCACCCCCCCCCCCCCCCAAAGACGTTACTGGTCACGGAAATATAAATACACCCACTTAATATTTTTATTGCGGGTGTAGGTAAACGTAAATAATAATTTTGACTATCGTTGAACTGGGTGTTCAGGAAAAATCCAAATTTGTATTCTAATTATATTCTAATCCCATCAGTATCCTTATCACGAACCATTTTCGAATTCGTAACGTTTGCGAGTACGAAACGCCATTGTCAAATGTATACTGATTTTTATTCCTCGTTACGTACTTTGTGGTGCTGCTGTTCAAGTTTCCATACAAAATTTGACATTGACATTTATCAGTCGCAAACCATTCGAATTCGGTAATGGTTCGTGCTAAGGGTACAGTACCGATAAGTTTAGAATTCTTTACTTTATGGTGCCAGAATTAAGCTCACTATTCTGCTTTCCTTAGGCATCCGCAACGAAGACGACAACTGCCCGCGTGTATACAACCCGCGACAAGAGGACGCCGACGGAGACCGCGTGGGCGACGTATGCGACAACTGCCCGCACTATCGGAACCCTTCGCAAGAAGACGCCGACCGCGACAACGTCGGCGACGCATGCGACAGCGACGTCGACCGCGACCAGTCAGTATCTACCATCTCCTTCTTCTTACTATTGGAACCCCTCGTAAGGCAACGCTGACCGCGACAAAGTGTGCGACGCCGGTGACAGCTACGTCGACCGCGACCAGTCAGTATCTACCATCTTCTTCTTCTTACTATTGGAACCCCTGGTAAGGCAACGCTGACCGCGACAACGTGTGCGACGCCGGCAACAGTGACGTCGACCGCGACCAATCAGTATCTACCATCTTCTTCTTCTTACTATTGGAACCCTTCGTAAGACAACGCTGACCGCGACAACGTCTGCGACGCCGGCGACAGCGACGCCGACCGCGACCAGTCAGTATCTACCATCTTTTTCTTCTTACTATTGGAACCCCTTGTAAGACAACGCTGACCGCGACAACGTCTGCGACGCCGGCGACAGCGACGTCGACCGCGACCAGTCAGTATCTACCATCTTCTTCTTACGATCGAAACCTCTCGTAAGACAACGCTGACCGTGACAACTTCTGCGACGCTGGCGACACCAACGTCGACCGCGACCAGTCAGTATCTACCATCTTCTTTTTCTTACTATTGGAACCCTTCGTAAGACAACGCTGACCGTGACAACGTCTGCGACACCGGCGACAGGGACGTCGTCCGCGACCAGTCAGTATCTACCATCTTCTTCTTCTTACTATTGGAACCCTTCGTAAGATAACGCTGACCGCGACAACGTCTGCAAAGCCGGCGACAGTGACGTCGACCGCGACCAGTCAGTATCTACCATCTTCTTCTTCTTACTATTGGAACCCCTCATAAGACAACGCTGACCGTGACAACTTATGCGACGCCGGCGACAGGGACGTCGACCGCGACCAGTCAGTATCTACCATCTTCTTCTTCTTACTATTGGAACCCTTCGTAAGACATCGCTGACCGCGACAACGTCTGCAAAGCCGGCGATAGTGACGTCGACCGCGACCAGTCAGTATCTTCCATCTTCTTCTTCTAACTATTGGAACCCCTCGTAAGACAACGCTGACCGCGACAACGTCTGCGACACCGGCGACAGCGACTTCGACCGCGACCAGTCAGTATCTACCATCTTCTTCTTCTTACTACGGGCGTTTCTGCACCACACTATCGGAACCTTTCGCAAGACGATGCCGACCGACCAGTCAGTAGTATGTAGAATGTATGTATGTATATTGTGTATAATGGGTAGAAGAGGGAATCCAACTCTAAAGGAAAACAAACGAAAAACAATTAATCAAACCACAAACCTAGTTTTAAGTAGATGACGCATGTGCTTCAGCTTGTATGAAAAGCCGAGCTTATGTGGCATATTTTAATAACACATTAGGTGGCGGAAAAACATGGAACCCTGCCTTCCTTTTCAATTCTAACGTACTTACAGTTTAATTTGATTAGGAAATTTATAAAAATTGCGATTGATGTTCAGTGCCGAGAACGGTGAAGGTCAAATACTGGTCACCCTTTTGTCATGTGTTTGGCAGGCGAAGTACATACAGTACACTTGCGGCATCTATTTCGGTCTAAGTCAGTGAGACCAACAAAGTAGTTAAAAGTAGAACATGAATGAACTGACAAGTTTTGAAAATGTACAAGAGCATAATTTTTTACTTATGTAAATATGGTATTCGTAAAGAAAACTATAGTAACGGATACAATGTTGGACGAGAATAAGTATTACTTTTTTAGCTATAGCTCCAAATGTTACTAAATTTACAGTCAGTTATAGACAGTAAAAGTATATTGACTCAAAAATTTAATGATTTGAGACTTTGATACGTATATAGTTTAAGACCTGGATTGAAACAAGATAGTTTTATCCCGGGAAAATATTTGGATGCTGTGGAATTCTCAAGAAACCAATGTTAACGCGGTTGAACTCGCGGGCAGCCGCTAGTTTATTATATTTCCTTAGATGTCTACCAGTATCATATCAGTTTTATTAATATAAAAAAACTTTAATACCCAAACAGAGATGGAATTCAAGACAGCCTAGACAACTGCCGTTACGTTCCGAACAGTGACCAGTTGGACGTAGATAACGACGGCAAGGGTGATGCGTGCGACGACGATGACGACGGTGATGGAATCGTTGACAGTGAAGATAACTGTCCGATCGTAGCTAACCGAGATCAGAGGGATAGTAACCGTAAGTATTCAGCCACAATTGTAATTACAAGTAAAGGGTGCAAAAAATGGCAAGAATGACGCCGTAGATGATGGTGATGACGGGGATGGAATAATGACAGCGAAAATTACTGTCCGATCGTCACCAGCAGAGATCAGATGGATAGTAACCGTAAGTATTTAGTCACAAATGTAATAACAAGGTTAGGCTGAAAAAATGGTAAAAATGACGCCGGAGACAATGATGATGACGGTGATGGAATCGTTGACAGCGAACATAACTGTCCGATTAGAGCTAACCGAGATCAGTGGGATAGTAACCGTAAGTATTTAGTCACAATTGTAATTCCAAGTTTAGGGTGAAAAAAAAAGGTAAGAATGACGCCGGAGGCGATGATGATGAAGGTGATGGAATCATTGACAGCGAAGATTACTGTCCTTTCGTCGCCAACAGAGATCACAAGGATAGTAACCGTAAGTATACAGCCGCAACTGTAATTATAATCTACTAGGCAATAATAGGCAGGGTAACGATGACGATGATGGAATCATTGACAGCGAAGATAACTGTCCGATCTTCGCCAATAGATATCAGAGAGATAGTATATCGGGAAGTTTTTGGTTTACTCGAGCGCGGTAGAATAACATAAAAGGGGCAACATTGCACCATTTGACTTACGTCCACCATAACTGAGCCTAACGTCTAGGAAAGCAAAAACAAATATCAACAAATTGTTATTTTTTTGCTCGTGTCCAAATCGTCAGTATTTTCAATAAGAGCTACCGGAGGGTTACTACGTTTAACTATGAAATATTCAAGAGTAGCGAAGTGTAGAAACGAATAGAAAAACAAAATGTTCATATTTATTACTTTCGGGAAGTGAACTTCATAAAATTAAAATGATAGAAAAATTTCAATATCTAAACCCACTGATCAAATTCCTAAATATTGACCACGAAACGATATATGAATGATATAATAGTACCTATTTATATAAAAGTACTGATGTAAATTCCTCTTTTCTAAATATTTAGGTGACGGCGTAGGCGACGCTTGCGATAACGACAACGACGGCGACAACGTCATCAACGAGCTCGACAACTGCCCCAACAACTCCCAGATACATCGCACCGATTTCACGTAAATACGACTATTTTTTCCGCTTTACATTACGCGTAAGCGAATATATAGCTACCGCCTTTATTGTTCAACTAAAGTCTGTTATTTTATCGTTATTTTGTTAGTAATAAAAGCATTTTTTTAAGCATTTAACATCTAAAGAAAACTTTACTAGAAAAAATTCTACGCAGACCAGGCAGCAGACGGGACTCGAACCATTCGCTATCCGGGCGAATGCACTGACCATTACGCTACCGCGGCTACTTTTTTTCTAGTTAAAATTTCTTTAGATTTGATAAAATCTAGCAGTTAAATGCTTAAAAAAATCTATATGTCTTCACAGGAAATACATGACAGTACGGTTAGATCCCGAGGGCGAGTCCCAGCAGGACCCCAACTGGGCGGTGAATAACGAGGGCGCGGAGATATTGCAGACCCTCAACTCCGATCCGGGGCTCGCAGTCGGCTTCGAGTCCTTTGGTGGCGTCGACTTCGAAGGCACGCTGTTCGTCGACACGCAGATCGACGATGACTACGTCGGGTTCATATTCGGGCAAGTCATTCATTATCAGACTATAATAGATCTCACAAATGGAGCATTGATCCTTCGAGTTCTTCGGTGGCGTCATCTTCGAGGGCACGCTGTTCGTCGACACGCAGATCGACGATGACTACGTCGGGTTCATATTCGGGCAAGTCCTTCATTATTAGACTATAATAGTTCTCACAACTGGCGCTTTGATCCTTCGAGTCCTTCGGTGGCATCATCTTTGAGGGCACGCTGTTTATAGACACGCAGATCGACGATGACTACGTCAGTTTCATATTCAGGCAAGTCTTTCATCATCAAAATATTAATTAATGTCACAGGATTACCCCATGGATCAAGTTCAAGTTGTTTGTGGACACGCAGATCGAAGATGACTACGTCAGGTTCATATTTGGGCAAGTCCTCATCATCGGTCTACTAAAGTCCCCATAGCGGGCACACAAGTCCTTCGAATCCTTCAGCGGTATCCAGTTTAAGGGCACGCTGTACGTCAACACGTATAACGACGATGATTACGTCGGATTCATATTCGGGCAAGTCATCATCATCATTAGATTAGTTGGCTAGTGCATCCGCCCGGATTGCGGAAGGCACAAGTTCGAATCCTGGCTGATACCTGGACCGAGTAGATATATTACCTAGAAATGTGTCTTATTTGGATTCGTCATCATCAGCCTATTAATGTCCCCACAGCTGGCGCACAGGCCTTCCCTATGAATGGTATAGGGAGAATTGACAATGACTTACACGCGTATCCAATACTGTGATATTGTATGTGTGATTTTAATAAAATTTTGCCTTTACCCTTATCCTGAGAAGAATCAGCGTAATGCGGTAGAAAATATATTTCTATAGGTCTTATCTCCAGCCTTACCGTATTATTTTTGCATGTGTGCCGCCGCAAATTGAGTTGTTTGCTAGGACTTTCAAGCGAAAAAAGACATTCAAGCGATTGATTAAGTATACCTCGCTAGTATGTCTAGTCTCAAAACTTCTTTGATGTAGTTATTTTAAGCAAATTGTTTGCGTTGATAAAATTTAACAACACACTGAGTATCTTTAAAAATTTAGCAAAATGCTGTTGCTAAATTTATTCAATGTTGTGGAGATTTGTTTTAGCCTGTTTTTCTTCATAGCTTAAAGTAGCTGTTCAATATGTGCTAAAAGAAAACATGTAGGGTAGGACGTGTTAAATAAGTTATGTTAAGCATCTAATTTGAATAAAGAATGCTAGACTTTGACTATGAATTTCTTCCACGAACAGTTACCAGAACAATAAGCGGTTCTACGTGGTAATGTGGAAGAAGAATCCGCAGACTTACTGGCAGACGACACCGTTCCGAGCTGTCGCCGAGCCAGGAATACAACTCAAGTTGGTCAACTCCAAGACAGGACCTGGAAAAACATTAAGAAACGCCTTGTGGAACACCGACTCTACTCCAGATCAGGTTTGATACCTATTCTCTGATATAATCGTTCATCTGTTTAATTGATTCCAAATTGTATACAATGCATGAATAAGAAGAAACACTGTCGCTCGGCATAAAACTCAAGCTTTTTAACTCCAAAACAGGCTCGTGGAAATAATATATTCTCTATTACTCGTACATGCCTCTGTACTCTATACGCATCCTCCTTCAAATGTAGACAGACGCTTGTGTTTGAACGATACACGAGTGTTTAGTACTTTTTATCACTCCGAAAAGCGCAACATGCCTATAGTAGTTTACTTCAAAAATTATGAAATTAGCAAATATAATTTGTTTTAAAGTTCGACCGACGTATCTACTTTGAAAAATCCTTCGTTATGCTTGGGATTCAAAAAACGCTCTCGCCTTTGAAATAGTTCTTTGCTCTCTTAGTAAATAATATAATATATGGTCACCAAGCGTAGTATCATAATGCCTCATAAATGAAAAATGAGTGCAAATTAAAAAACATGTATTGTATATTGATGATGACGCAACGTTTTATTTGAAGATTTCATTTTACAGAACAGCGCTGCAGGCAAATTCCCAACAAATTCCTTTGTTTTATCAACGTCAAATATCAACGAATAAACATTCGTCTAAAACAAAGGCAGGTAACAGCGTTGTTCTGTAAGATAACATCCTCGATTACAGCACTGTAATTCCACGTAAAATACTGTACCGCTTTTAACGGTGATTTCATTTTACATGATTTAAAATTATCCTTTTTTGATTGAACTCAACACAGGTATGTAGTAATTTTGTGCCCTATATCGGAAACTTAATATAGTAACTCAAAATTCACTATTTACTCAATTTTACTTTTACGGTCACAATAACCGAGTAAGTTTTATTAAAATTGATGCTGCCACTATGTTTGCGTAAACAATGAAATAAGACAGCAAATCTAATTAAAGTCTGTTTTTTGGCGGTTAGGTACTGATGGGCAACCTAAGCTAGTTCAATCTACACGAAACTAAAATACTAATTGGTGAAGTGAAATATTCTGGTCAATTAATGATGTTATTCTCTTGCGTTCCCTCATTTATAATTCGTTCACGGCGAGAGGAGGCGCTCAGTTCATTAGCATGGTTCAAAGTAAGCAATAAATACTAAATGAACTCCCAAGTATTTGCGAAATTGCGCGCCCTGTGTGGTTCGCTGTTTGTGTTTCATTTGGAATTTTGCCCTTTAGATTCCATAAATAGCAACAAGTTTTCTGCAATACACGTTTTAGTTGCCCATATAATTTTCGGGGAGATCCTTTGGCAATAAAAATATCTTTCAATATCTAAAACATACTTTAAGAACATTTAAAAGATAACAAAATACCTTAGCAGAATATGTTATTAAAGTACTTATGTAAACTTTTAAAGTTTATTATATAACTAGCGGCCCGCCCTCGCTTCTCTTCGGTGTAGAGCTTAAGTGTAGACTACAGTTTTTGTTCTCAGGCTTATATTATACACAATGACATTCATCTATGATTCTTCTTATACCTGCATGCAAATACTCAGCCGGATCGGTTTAAAATTGACAAAGTTTTATACAAACTTTCATTCCCTATTTTATCCTCTTGGGGGTAGAATTGTTCAAAATCCTTTATTAGCGGATGCCTACGTCATAACATCTACCTGCATGCCAAATTTCAGCCCGATCCGTCCAGTGGTTATTTGGGCTGTGCGTTGATAGATCACTATGTCAGTCAGTCACCTTTGAGTTTTATAGATTAGAATTACATAGTGGTGTCAATTCTGACCCGATTCTCTAAACCTAAACTTAAATTTGACAACAATGTATCCTTGTCATTCTCTGTACGGAATGAAAAGGAGAGATTGATGTTAAATTTAGTTTTAAGTTGTTGAGGATCACGCCAGTATTGACACCAGTGTCAACCCAATCTATACGAAAATAATATTAAGTGGTTATTTTTGGGTTTTGTTTATATATCTACTATAATTTATTGTTAGCTTTTAGTATTGTATAAGAAATAAGATTAAAACAGAGCACTATAAATAAAACAATGTGTTAAATCTATTATATCATTTACAGTGATACAGTTGAACCTTTAATTAGCTTTATATTTAAGAACCTATACAGGGTTATTTTAATACAACAACAACCTCTTAGGGGGTGATTCTACCCATCAACAGGAACAACTTTTATGGTCCCATAATTAAAGTTGTTCCTGTTGATGGGTAGAATCACCCCCAAAGAGGTTGTTGGTGTTTTAAAATTAACCCTCTTTAATTCAATACGCACACTCTTAAAAAGAAACATAACAGCATATTTTTTTGTGTGCAGGTAACATTATTATGGAAGGATCCCAGAAACGTTGGATGGCATGAGAAGACCGCTTATCGATGGAGATTACTGCACCGTCCTAAGATCGGTCTCATCCGCCTCAAAATCTATGAGAACACGCGCCTAGTAGCCGACTCTGGGAACGTTTACGATGCCACTATAAAGGGTGGTAGGCTCGGCGTCTTCTGCTTCTCCCAGGAGATGATCATCTGGTCTAACCTTGTCTACCGTTGCAACGGTGAGTACTTCAACTAACACTGCTTCCGTTTTGGCAGTTTCCTTAGTTTTTGTTACAGTTTTATTTGAGTTATGTCTAAGATTTGCATATCTAAAGTTTACTTTATTCGATAAACTTAGTTTATCTAAATTTATCGAGGCGGAATCGGTTTTTTCATTACAGATCTTTTTAATAAATCTGAATTGTTATTGTCCATCGGTATCAGTCTTAAAATCTCTTTTGTTGTTTTATTGCTAATATGAACTTTATGAAATTCAATTAATTGCTAGGACGGTTTTTTAGGAAATGACGGACTAATAATTTAGTTTTTTGTTACAGATAAAATTCCCTCAAATATAGTATCGGAGTTATCACCACGCCTTCTAAAAGAGAAGAAACCAGAAGTTGACCACGAATTTTATTACCAATAGTTAGTATTAAATATGTGCGAGAATGTGAACTCGATCCACTAATTGATGATTCCCAAAACCATATTAAAATATGTTTAGACTTCCTCTACCTTCTGATGGTTCGAAAAATCTGTAAAAACCATGTGACAAAGCGAAAAATATTTTTTCGCCTGCACATAAAACGAAGATTGTTAACGTAATCTTAAGAAAACTATTAATTAAGTGATTTTTTACAAAAGTAGCATTAAAAACATTCATTTTTATTTATTTCGTTTACTTTTTGCCATTTTTTATCCAAACAAACCAACTTCATTGATATAAGTAGACATAAGAAAATATATCAACAGATGTAGTAGATAAGTAATAATGAATGTAGTGCCATACATCTTGATATGTTTCATACAATTTTATGCAGTTTTACAAATTAGGTAATTATTATCGTGTATGGTCGGGAATGGGTACGATTTTGTTATTTGATACTTGGTCCAAGTCAAGGTACCTAATCTTATGCAAGTACACGAAGTATTAAAATTCAGATACAGTAAAACAATTAACAACTTATAACTTAGTATAAGTACAGATGAATTCAGAGGTAAACGCCGTAAGGCCGTATACAGAAAGGAAGCTAGTAGCCTACCTGCACTTATAGGAACCGGCTCGCGCAGGTAGCCGGTGCAGGCATTTCTATGACCAGCGCCGATAAGCGCCGAAATTCGCCGACAAGTTCCGACAATCTTCGACATGCGCTGGTCAGCCCTGTCACCACTCTTTGAAATTAATAAACGCTTCAATCTGCTTCCTATATGTAACTGTTACCAGTAGTAGTAGAAAGAAAGCTGGAAACCGTATACACGTAGAAAGCTGGCTACCGGTATCGATCTACCAGGTCTTATGAGAACCGGTCCGCGTAGGTAGTCGGCGTAGGCAGTTTCTATACTTTGTGCCGTACCAGCGCGGATAAGCGCCGAACGTCGCCGACAAGTTCCGACTTGCTCCGATAAGCACTGGTAGATTTTTTCTGGGAGGACAGGTTGTTGATGCCAATTAAGTACACAATTTTTATCGATAAGTTCTACTTTATTCAGAATATTATTATAGTTATGTTTTGGAGTCACTCTTATATGTTTATATAATCTTTGTTCGTCTACTTTCGTTTCTTGGAATAAATGACAATATTTTCCGAATTTTTTTTTTATTTATTTATGAACTGTATCTAGGTGCACTTTGTTTTTGCATTTTGAGAAACACATTTTCTAACAGAATTATATCTTCGTCTGATGATCACGACATTTTGCACGTCAGAGAGACTGCCAGACAGCTTCTGCTTCTACTCGACTCCTTTATGTAGAGGTTATCTGAACGGACCTGTACCGATTTGGTACCGATAGGCACTGGTAGATCGACGCTGGTATCCAAATTTCTACCTGTATACGGCCTTAAACGAAGAGCATTAACAAAGATGAAAGAAAACTATGAAAAACTATGACACTGACATCATTTTCAGATTTTCGTCATGCTATTATTGTCGAATTTGTACAATAATATTTACTTGACTTTTTATTATTTATTTTAAAGACACAACCAGCAAATATATAATACACTGTTTCACAAGCCGATGAGTTTCAATTGAAATAAACATGGACAAGTTACAAACTGATGCCAGGGTCAATGACACTGCAGAATCGCCTATACAGGAAAGTGCCTCTTCAAACGGTAACGTTCAACAGAACATTCTGGGCATCCTCGGTATTCCCACGTCATCTAACAGCAAACAAGAAATAGATGAGCCTGAAACTAATCTTCTTAACAAAGGGGACATAGCAATGCAGAGAATTCCAAAAGATGGTAACCCACAGGCAACAACAAGTGCAGTTGGTGTGCAAGGACGTAAGCCACGAGTGCGTTCCATACCAGTATTGCGGCAAATTTTGCCTCGAAAATCTAAAGACAAAGCGAAACAATTTCTGAAAGTGGTCGCAAAGGGTATCATTATACCCAGGGGGGTGATTGTAGAGCAAAGGAGGAGACGGAGGCCAGTCCGAAGGCCTCTATCGCCGAGAATACAAGTAAAGAAAAGAAGGGTATCTAAAAAGTCTGTACAGACTGTATGGACGAGACAACGGAAGTACAACTCTTCTGATTCGTTGCACGGCAACGGATGTTCGGTCTGCGGTCCTTGCAGTTGCAGTGAACTCTACTACTGACTATATAGGTTGACGAGCTGGTTTTGTTAGTAAATTTTACATGTATTTTCGGTTAATTTTTAATAATACCTTGTTTTAATTTTTATTAAACTTTTTATTTTACTTTTTTCCCAATGTAAGTTTCTTTGACTGCATGAAGGTTCTCATTTTGTTGCGACAGCATGATTTCTTGACATAATCATCATCAGCCTATTAATGTCCCCACTGCTGGGGCACAGGCCTTCCCTATGGTTGGAATAGGGAGATTGGGCCATGACCCACCGCGCGGGCCAAGTGCAGATTGGTGGGTGCTAACGACTGCAGATGCAGCCGGGACCAACGGCTTGACGTGCCTTCCGAAGCACGGAGGAGCTCGAGATAGTAAATTTTTGGTCACCCATCCAATGACCGACCACTGCGAAAGTTGCCTCACGCATCGCAGCCGAACACGCTAACCACTTGCGCCATCGAGCTCCTCACTCACTTCTTGTCATAATGTAAGTATGTAAGTGCATGGGGTGCAATCAATATTTTTGGTATGAATAAATAAAACTGAACTGATTTCCTTAGCATTTTATCACTATGGATTTGGATATAATGAGTGTATAATTGTCTATATAGATAAAACTAGTTTTTTCGGGTTAATGCACGAAACTTTATTTATTTATTGACGTTTCGCAGCCTTTTCAGGTCTGCATCGTCAGAATAATGATTTTTTATTAAAAATTGTCGAGCTACCTTGTTGGTACCAAAACTAGTTTTATTTAATGAGTGATGTGCGTGAAAACCTAAGAAACAAATATGTCTATATAGATGTTGATCCTGGTATGTCATAAAGCATCTAATACCCGTGAATCGGTAGACCTATTTTGTTATTAATCCAGAGTTTAATTTCAGTACCTACCTACAGTAAAATAAATCCATTAACAACAATTTTAATTTGCAAATCAACTCAATCGTAAATCCAAGCTTTTAATATTCTAGAAAGATGTATACAAAAGCGAATAACTCGCAGTAAGCCTCTAAATGCTTAATTTTGCAAAACACAGCGATCCCTAAAAGATCTTTTTTTACGCGTGGATGCATTACTTTATGGTAGAGCGAGTTTGGTTTTATAAAATTATTCCAGTAGCCGCCCCGCGTCATTGTAAGTCGAGAATTTAATTTGTAGGCGAGTGCCTTAAGCTAGCTTATATCTGATAGCCTACGACCGACGGATGTCCTATCGCTTAGATCACGTAGAAGTGGTTAATTGAAAATGATACAGAAGATCTGTATGCAAGCTTCTAGAAACTCTTTTATAAGCATTTTGTATGTTATTTTTTTTTTATTCTAAAGTAGCTATTAGAACAAATATTCATGTGCTTTTATGAAACAGCGATGCAAGTGAAACTTTTAATATCGTTATAAAAATGTCCTTTTTCTGCTGGGAATCGATCCCGGGCCGCCCGCGTGCGTAGCAGGCAATCTCTCTAACATTGATCCACAATGCTTGTGGATAAACTCTGATTTTCTTAATAAATATTAAAAATGTAATGCGACGTGCTAAACAAGACCGAAAAAATTTATGACTATGTAATTAAAATTTCACTATAAAAAAGACGAATGATATCGGTAAAGTCATTCTCATGTTGTAATGTATTTTTTTAAACACCAATTGGCCTAGCCCCAAAGTGAACACTGTCTTGTGTTATGGGATATTAGGGAAACGGATAGGATACATATATAAGTATATTTATATAGAAATACATATTAAACATTCTTGACTGGAGTACAAATGCTCGTTGC
The DNA here is from genome assembly GCA_902850365.2 of Chilo suppressalis. NCBI lineage: Eukaryota > Metazoa > Arthropoda > Insecta > Lepidoptera > Crambidae > Chilo > Chilo suppressalis. Next base: position 6,124,144 of record OU963912.1, on the reverse strand, counting down.
ATCACACAAACATCTGCCCCCACCGGGATTCGAACCGGGGACCTCTCGAGTGAAACCCACGAGCGACACCATGAAACCCGGCGTACAAACCATTCGGCCACTGAGGTCGTCGGCTTAGAAAATTAGGTATAAGTATGTTTTTCTCCCAAGTAACGAACTATTAATCCTAACCTTTACCGTTAGATAAAACTACAACCACCCACAAAACTACTGGAATTGGTAAATCTGAAGTAAAATTTTACTATAAAAATGTCTTTACATCTTTTAATATATAAAATTCTCGTGTCACGGTGTGCGTAATTGAACTACTCCGAAACTGCTCGACTGATTTTCGTGAAATTTTATATTCATATTCAGTAGGTCCGAGAATCGGACAACATCTATTTTTCATCCCCCTAAATGTTAAGGGTGGTCCACCCGTAATTTTCTTTTTGGACAGAATTTTTTGTTTTTATTTTTTTATGATACATCATACAAAAACCCTTACCCTAAATTTTTACTCTTCTACCAACCCCTATTTTTCATGGCGGTACGAAGTTCGCTGGGACAGCTAATATTTATATATACTTACTACCCGAGTTAAAAAAGTATTAAAACCCCCTACAAACTTAATAAAAAGTGTGTTTGTGAATCTGGTTGACTTTATGATGCCATTGGTGTCGATTCTGTCAGGATTCTCTAAACTTAAAACTAAATTTAACATCAGTCTCTCCTTTTCATTCTGTATAGAGAATGACAAGGATACACTGTTGTCAAATTTAAGTTTAGGTTTAGAGAATCATGTCAGAATCGACACCAATGTCCTGTTTTGAGTCAATAAAAAATGCATCAACGTAGCAATAAACCATTAAGTATGAACGTTCTCAATATACCTAAAATTAATAGCGTGTTTTTATGTTTCGACTTTATGGATATTTTAATTATATTTTGATTTGTCTAAGTTTTTAACAATAAAACAATGATTTAAATAAGTAATGAATAATATCTCGCACCTAAAAATATGGCTTTAACAAATTGCTTGCTAAATAAATACCTAAATTGTTCTAATCGGCAATCCGCATTTAAATTATGCAAAGCATTATTTGAGTTCAATAATGTTCGGGCTATTTCGTTCGCCTAAATTGTTTTCCGAAGAAACCGATCCAATGTTTGTTTTTCATTATCCGGCCTCGGGGGAATTAATCCCTTAATGTTAAGCATCCACCGCTGTGACCTACATTTAAAAATAAAACACTTTTTTCAAAGGATTTTTAAGATTCCTCTAATCTGCCTGTTCCATTTATCAATACAAAGTCTATACTTGAATGGAAAAAACAATATATTTTCATTATATTTGTTTCTTAGGTTTTCACGTACATCACTCATTAAATATAACAATTTTAACGGGTTACATGTACACACTGAATTTATTTATTTATTGTCGTTTCGCATCCTCTGCAGGAATTCGTCGTCAGAATAATGATATTTTTATTTGCTTTTTTTTTCTTCCGGTGAAATATCCGAACGCTCAATAAAAGTCTTTCGAAGTTAGCCCGACAAAGCAAATAAAAAAATCATTTAATGACGACGCATTCCTGCAAAGGATGAGAAACGTCAATCTATCTATACTTATAATAAATCTGTAGAGATGTCAGTTCTGTACATGAAATATATTTTTAAAATAACTATCAGGGGGTGATTAGTGATCGATACTGATGCCAAAAATGCAATCAGTAAATTTTTTGTCTGTCTGTCTGTCTGTGTGTATGTTCCTTATAGAAACAAAAACTACTCGACGGATTTTAACCAAACTTGGTACTATTATTCTTCATACTCCTGGGCAGGTTATAGTATACTTTTCATCACGCTAGAATCAATAGGAGCAGAGTAGTGAAGGGAAATGTTGGGAAAACGGGAGAAGTTACTCCATTTTTTAAGCTTCCGTCGCGTGTGCAGCCTTAATGATTCAAGTTACATAGAAATCATGTATGACGAAAATATTCTACATAAAATTGTCTAAAAAATATCCTGCAACAGCATATGTCTATCTTTTATGGTTGACTCACAGTAACACGTGTAACTCCCGATAGCTTAGCAATTCGGAGCATTCTGATCATATTTGTTTACTCTTACGTTTATAATACTCTGACTCATCCCTAATTTAAAAAAGTTAACATTATTACCTATTCAATAAAAACAAAACATAGAAATCGGTATAGAAACACCAAACTTATACATGAAATAAGCCATCGCGCCGTCGCACGTGAATACTGAATCATGCTATAAGGATTATTTTTGTGTAACGGTTGCCGCGCTCGACACGGGTCGCAGCGGTGCGGTAGGGTATCAAAAGGCGGGAGGTCCGAGAGCGAGCTGTCTAAATCTGTTTTCTGCGTCGCTCCCCCCTGGGGGCGATCGCTTCCGATGAAGCCTTAGAGGCCTTCCCGGCCAGAGGCAGCCCCTACGGGCGTTTTTTAGTCAGTACGAGTCTGACATAACCTTGCAGCCGGCTGTAGGGTATCCATGAGGATTTCTCACCTCGCCTGGGAGGAAACAAAAAAAATGAAAAAAAGAGAGCGAGCGAGCTTCAATATTTGGCTGTTGATGCGTTCAGAGCGTTCGACCTTATTGACAGACAATAATTGAGAAATATTGAGAAACCGTGCTTATCAGCGCGACTTTTAGTCTTTAAATAGTTTATTTGAATTTCTTTTGTTGTTATTTTGTAAAATAGGTATTAGTTGTTTTGGTAATGTTTAAATATTCGTTCAAATTAAAATTATTAAGCGTAGGTACTTTTATTAATTAAAGTATTTATTTTTAAGTGAAGTAGGTATAGGTAGATAGTATTGCACAGGCGTTTCAGCTTTATTTTCATTTCTTTTTTGTTGTGAGTTGTATATATTTCTGGTTATAATTCTATAAGAATATTTTAGTTTAAATAGTCACTTAGATTTTAAGTGTAAGGTAGCTAAAGTTAGGACCACGTATTAGTTGTTTTGGTAGTGTTTAAATATTCGTTCAAAGTGTAATTTAATCATATGGGATGAATGTACGATGGCCCATCGAAAAGGAGTAGAAGCGGTAGACAGAACTTTAAGGGATATAAGACAAAATGATCGTCCAATGGGCGGTATCACAGTTTTATTTTGTGGTGATTTCCGACAAACCTTACCGGTAATCCACGGGGAACCCGAGCTGATGAGGTTAGGGCTTGCCTGAAAAGCTCTTATTTGTGGCGTGATATACAATCGGTGCATTTGACTATAAACATGCGAGTGAGAACTGTAGATAACCCGGATGATCGTGAATTTTCTGATATATTATTAAAGAAAATACCTTCACCAAAGATACCTATCCACTGCTACACCAAGGAAAACTTATTCTGACGCCTGAGTTATGCTGTATAGTGCAATCCCAACAACATCTTACATCGTCAGTTTACGGTGACGTAACAAATATATTAAATAAGGACAAATCTTGGCTATGCGAAAGATCCATTTTAACTCCTCGCAATGACCAGGCATCTGAGATTAATAATAAAATACTGTCGAATATCCAGGGGGAAAGCAAAGTTTATAGTTCAATAAATAGAATGGCCGATGAACAAGAAACCACTAATTACCCGATAGAATTTTTAAATTCTTTAAATATGCCCGGACTTCCTTCTCATGAAAGTTTAAAAATTGGCATTCCGATTATTCTGCTCTGAAATTTAAGACCACCACAACTTAAGACCATCACAACTTTGCAATGGAACTCGGCTTGAAGTAAGCCAGTTGCAACAAAATATAATCGAGGCTCAAATTTTAACAGGTTGCGGTGCAGGAGAAACCATCTTTATTCCCAGAATTCCCATAATACCAAATAATTTTCCATTCCAATTTAAAAGAACGCAATTCCCAGTATCGGTGTGTTATGCAATGACAATAAATAAGGCTCAAGGGCAGACTTTTCGTGTTGCTGGAGTAGATCTCGGTGTCAGTTGTTTTTGACATGGTCAGTTATGTCGCTCTTTCCCGTGTTAGGAGTCCTAGAAATTTTTATGTTCACGTGCCGGACGGGTCAACTTTCAACGTAGTTTACCCGGAAGCTTTGCGCTGAAGTATTTTCATTCTATATGTACTTAAGCCTCATGTGAAAGCGATCTAAACAATATTATCAATACATTAACATAATAACATACAAGGAGTTACACGCTGATGGTCTCGGGGCACAGTGATAATAATAATATTCTGCGGTTCCTTATTGCGATATTTTTAACAGTATTGTGGATTGACATATTATATTTCCCTACTAAAATACGAAAGTTAATCTGTCTGTCACATCAAAACCACGGAACCCTGAGGAAGGACATATGCTACTTTTTTACGAAAATCGACGAAAACGCGGACGAAGTCGCGGGCAAAAGCTAGTAAATAAATAAATTCAGTACATCTTTCCCGTTAAAATTCCATTTTTTATTTTATTTCCATAATACCTATTATATATAATAATAAATACCTAAGTATAAGGTTCACATAAATTCAATCAATCATGAATTTTCAAAATATTTAAATTACAGAGAACATCTGTATCACCAACCCGTGATAATTGTTTCTTCCTTAACGGATCGTCGTGTTGAGAGAGATCAAGTCTTTCTTCATAAAATTATGAACAATCTCATTGACTCTCCATTCCTTTTGAATAGCATTGGTTTAAGATGCCCTCGGGCAGGCTCCCGTTTAAAAAGTTTATTTAGTTTGCCTATAATTAACACCAAATATACTGCTAATACTTTTGTGATAAGGTCTTGTACTGATTATAACACATAGGTTCATATCAATATTTTATTTATATATTTAACTGTTCACTCAAAAATTGGAAAAAATATATACACGATATGATATGTAGATACCTAGTTCATAATTATTAATTGTAACCAACAAAACTTGTTTATTTTTATTGGTAAAATTATGAACGTTTTTTTTCTATCTTAATTTTAACTACCTGAACTCCTTTATATGTTTTATATTATAGTGGAAATATGTTTTGTTAATTAGATCTAGGTATAAGTATTAATTCATTGTTTGTTTAACAAATAAAGATAAAATAAAAAATGGATATAGGTACTAATGTTTGGTGTAACGGTGGGGAATGCGAGTAATATTAATTAGTGTTTAGCATTTTTTTCTGGGTTCGTCGCAACAAAATAGCTTTGTGATATTACCAATTAATATTGTTAATTACAACTTACCTGTTCAATATAGGCACTTTTAATTAATACAAACATCATTTAATAAATATTTGATGTTTACTAAAACTTAAATGAGTAGATGAGTACGAATTGTATAATACTGTATTCTCGTGTAGGCTTTTAAGTAGGTACTTACGCAGCGAAATAATTATCATTAAACAAATTTTTACCTAATTACATCAAAAACTTCCCCTAATCCTTATCCTCAAAACATTTCTTAAATGCAGTTGGAACCAAAGAGAGCGGCTATCGCAGCCGCCTTAAATTTTCCCATTATTTCCTTTTGGTTGCTCAAAAGATAGACTGAAGTGGTTTACTTACTGACTCTGCTAAAATTGCAGAACAAACAAAAATTCTTTAATTTTAACAGGAAATACAGACGATAATTCCTTTAGGTGTTTATTACATTATAACATTTAATTTGAATTTTCTTAACAAGGCTTTTAAAATCACAATTATTTATGCATTGAAAATACACGAACCTTAATTTGAGTTGGTTAAATTGGAATAAAAGCCCTTTTGAATAGTCCTTAATTATTTTCTTACAACTAGCTCAGAAAATCTTTTAACTGACAAAAGAATGAGAGATCTATCTATATATATAAAACTCAAAGGTGACTGACTGACACAGTGATCTATCAACGCACAGCCCAAACCACTGGACGGATCGGGCTAAAATTTGGCATGCAGGTAGATGTTATGACGTAGGCATCCGCTAAGAAAGGTTTTTGATCAATTCTACCCCCAAGGGGATAAAATAGGGAATGAAAGTTTGTATGAAACTTTGTCAATTTTAAACCGATCGGGCTGAAACTTTGCATGCAGGTATAAGAAGGTTCATAGATGAATGTCATTGTGTCTAATACAAGCCTGAGAACAAAAACTGTAGTCTACACTTCAGCTCGGTGTAGAGCCGCTAGTTCTCAAAAAACGTAGCAGTAACATTTGCATAAAACTTAATATGCCGTTACCAATGCAATGTTATTTACATTCAAAATCACTACAAGTACCTAATGTTTAGCATGCAGCTCTGTTGGAATGTTTTTGAAGTCATATGCGTTATTTCACTATGTGATTTCATAAGCAGTGTTATGTATCAGGAAAACACTCGTCGAAATAGCTAAAAGAATTTCAGACGAGTAAAGAAAACTTTCTGTAAGTGCTGTTTAAAGCAGCATAAACGACATTTAATTTTATTAAGTTCATAAGTACAAACAAGGGCGTATTTACAAATCTGGCGCTCTGAGCCATTTACGATTTAGTGAATTCCCTCAAGAATTAGTAAATCCAATCAGAGTTTGGGTGAGTAAAGAATGTCTTTAAATATAACTTCTGCAGCCCCTGGCAGTCTTCTGTCCTGAGCTATGGTCGTTTTTGTCCCTAGGGTTGTAAAATAAAGATTTATCGAGAGCAAGACTAAAGCCATGCATGAGCAACAATACGCACACACAATAGATTTATCTACCTTCTAACTTACTCGAATAAATACCATGAAACGCTTATGGCAATTAATCATGATAACGAAATACGTATAAAAGGTAGCTAAGACATTAACCTACTTACTGGTTTCTTGATTTCCTTACTCTGACGATGAAAACGAGATTGTACAGTATGTATAATAATTACAAATTTTCCTTTGAAGCGCAAATAAGGTATTATGTAGCCGTAATGAGACGGGAGTAAGTACTTATTATCGAAATTTTCTTGTTCTGGAAAATACTGTTTTATTAAAGCATCCAGTTTTATCGATACAACGCCGGTGGGGTTTGTTTACTGGCTGCGAATGCCTTTAATCAATGTATATTTTCAGTAATTTAAAAGCAACTTAACCTAATCTACCCCAAATATATCACCTTTATTCCCACTAGTTTTGTAGGACAGCTCTGTTGACCGAACTAATGAGTTTTTTCCCAGTAGTTCAGTTCAACAAAACTGTCCAACAAAACAAGTGGGAATAATGGATATACATATAATAGAATATTCTTAAAGAAAAAAAAACATTAAAGCAACACAAAAGTTTCCTTTATTCCCATTAGTTCCATGTATCTACCATAGTTAACTACTGGAACCTTAAGAAAAATATTTTGTACCATTACAATTTTCATTCGTTATGTTGGGTTGGTAGTTCTTGATGATTATTTGATTATCCTCAAAAGAATATACATATTATAATAGAATATTCTTAAAGAAAAGAAAAATCATTAAAGCAACACAAAATTTTCCTTTACTCCCAGAAGTTCCATGTACGAGTATCTACCATAGTTCGTACTGAAACCTAAAACAAAATTTGTACCACTACATTTTTCAGTGTTGGGTTAGTAGTTCTTGATGATTATTTCATTATCCTCAAAAGGAATTCCTACGAGAAATATGACCAGAATAACAAATGTTTCTGGTATGTTGACTATAATCTAAAATAACTTACAACGTCGGCCTCGTTCCCTTGGGTTTAATTGACATGCATTTTTAAAACAGTGGAAATAATATTTGGAAATTCTAATCATTAGATGGGAATCAAATAAGTGGTCAAAGTGAAAACGAAAGGATATTATCACAAATATATTTTATTGTTTTATTGTACATATGTTTACATAACACAGACGAAGTAGAACTATCACTCTGGAAAATAGATGAATCAAATCTAGACATAAGTTTCCCAATAAGGGCAATTCAATAGGTAAATATAATTAAAATATTGTGCTATAAGTCGAAAGATGATTCGAAGATATATTTTTAATAATGATACATATGTTGTGCTTAAGGAGCATCTTTGATATGAATGAAACGAGAGGTCTAAAATTTTCTATTGTATCTATAGCAGCAATGCAAGAGGGTCATTACTGCTTCTAAGCAACTGTCACAAGTATAAGGTAGTGGCACCAGTGATCGACAAAGAAATAATGACCGAGAAAGAACCAATGATCGTTATTTCCTTCCGTGACAATGAAAACAAAAACAAGCAACTGATCTCTAAAAATGGTAATACTGAGCGAGCTATAGACGCACGGTGTTACCACATTTATTAATCGGTCACCTATTACTTTCATTTATCACAGAAAAAACTTCGATTATTGGTTCCTGCCATGGCGCTCATTGGTGCCACTACCTTACTCAAAGACATCAATTAAATTTATTGTTTGTAAAAGTGATGGGTTATCTTATTCTTTTGCTATCGCAAAGAATTAGACAGCATCAATTTAAATCAAACTAATTGGAGCCTCTGAGTGCCTCCATTAGTTATTTAATTTTATAATGCTTCATGTTTATTTCAAATATCAAGTTCAAAAATCATTATCGATCGTCGATATATACGATTACTTATAAATCGTAAATGATTTGTAAACGATTGTAAAAATAATATAAGAATCGCTAAAAATAACTAAAAGTGTAATAGGTAGACACTTAAAATAGCAAGTATTACTTTAATAATAGGTAATACATAATTATTATTGCTCCTGACAATATCAATCGTCATAATCACTGGAAAGTATGAATATAAGTAGTTTAAGTAACATTAATTAAGTCTATCAAATAAAACATTTATTGCATCATTGGCTATTAAAATTACAGAACAATTTCATACAAGATCTTTCAAACCTGGTTTTTTACAATTACTGAGGTATATACAGATTATTATTAATTTCATTACAACTTGATTTTATGGTTGGATATAAAATAATTGCTTAACTTGCACAATCTATTTGGTTTAGTTGAACACATTGTGATGACTGTTATTTATTTCACAGATTAAAATACAAATTTAATATAAATATATCTATTATTACTGTACATTTGTTCTTCTTTCACACGATTTTTTCGAAAATTGTAAACATACTTCTGTACCAGATTAATTATTATAAGTACACAGACAGATTAGACATAGAGAAGCAGGTAAAAGCAATAGGTATAATTTATGGAAATAGTAATTTAAAATAATGTTTGAAAGAAACTGTGGAACTAATAAAATTAGGTCTTTTCAAGTACTTACAAAAAAGTTAACGACATGAATGAAGAACAATAATCATACAGATAGGTAAGTACTTTAATTTGTAATAAAAAAAAACGTCCTATACAATTATTTAAGTACAAAAAGTAAACGCTGTAAAATTAGAAAAAATATATTTTTAAGTATGTTAAAGGACGTGTGTCAGGAATAATAAAAATAAAATTATAATTCATTATAACAGGGTGCATAAATAAAATGGTTTAAATATTGTATGCATTAATAAAATTGGTCAATCATGTAAAATGTAAGATAATTGATACTTTAAAACAATTGCACAATACGCTCCTAAAAATTAGTGTAACCTATTCTTTGATATGTCTAAAACAATTAATATAGGTTCTGTTGGTTATTTAAAAAGATTCATAGTCGCTCAAAGTTCTCACTGCATTAATGTAATTTAAGCTTAATATTTATGTATCTATTGCGAAAGCAAACCTCACTCTGCCACCGCAAGTTCAATTCCATTAACGGTAAATTTGTAAAAATAAAAGAATTGCAATCTCAAAATGCGGCTTAGCACAAGTGTGTCCGTTTTTTAATTAGATAAAATCTACTATTATCCTATTATTATTATTAAAACTTCAGTTCAAATAATTTAACCACTGAATAACTCTCTGACAACAGTATTTACATCATGAGCACTAATACTTGTATTGTCGTATGTCTTTCCTCTAGCTCTCATATCACCAGAACCTGTACAAGATTATATCTATAACATCCTCGAAGAAATTTCATTTCGTAGAAATTGCTTATAATTATTATGATGAGTTTCTCGTGAAGATAAGCCCTATGCGGCGAATAAACACGTGAATGCTTTGGACCGATTATATTAGAGGAGCCCAAGCCGAGATTTTGGGCTTTATTAGAGCGCATAGAATAATGGCAGTGGGGCAAACTTGCACCTTCTGAAGTACTCCCACTGTACCCGAGCCATTTATAAAGGGTGGAACGTCTAGGGCAGGAAAAAATAATTAAGAATCGGCCATGACTTTTGGTCACGTCAAATTCTCGTAGCGTAACATCCTTTCTGAATGTCCGACGCTTTCGCATATTTTTTTCCTATTTTCTACCCCTTAGTATGGTTTGTACCCCCACACCATGTAAATCGGCAGATTATTATTTTTCCGTCTTCAGAAATCTTTACGTAAAGTACGAGATAGACGATTTGGACGTGATCAAAAGTCATGGGCCGATTGTTGAAATAATGTTTTTTTTTGCTGCCCTAGATCGGTCGATCTTATATAACGGGCTCAGGTATGGCGAAAGTACTCAACAAGGTGCAAGGCCACCCTTATATATTATTCTGCCGCGCTCGAGTAAATCCAAAAATCCTTGCTTTGGCTCTCCTACTATTATAAAAGGAAAAAAGAATCGAATAGTGACACTGAGCATAAATATATACAGCAAAATACTAATTAGTTTTAAACTAATGAGGAAGACAGCTTATAATCGGACTGTGTCAATTTGTATAAAGATAGCGGGATTATACAATTTCGAAGGATATTCTGTTTCAATCGGATTCTTGATGTCTTCCTCAGTAAGATATTTATTGCGTTCCAAAGTCTCAGCGATTACATCAAGGGCTAAGAAGATATGGTTACTTTTAGAATTGTAATCAATTCAGTCTAATTGTAGATCACACTGGAAAAACAGTCAGGAGTAACAGAGTACGTCATTAGAAAGTTGTAACATCGAAAAGGGGGTTCCAAAATGGCCTTCTTACTAAAGCGAAACAGGAAAATTTTTCATCTCAAAAGGTAACATTAAGGTGCTTGGTGTTATTTTTATTATGACTACTAAACACTGTTGTGCCTGCAGGCTCTTAACATTTTGGTTTAACGCTCGATACCATCTCAGGTTTCTTCTTTGGATTATTTAAGCATTCCTTGGTTAAGATATTACCTGCAGAAAATAAAAATGATTATTAACTCCTATGCTAGTTTGGAAATCAAAGAACGTTATAGAAACCGCTTTAACTTTCACTAAAACATTTGAAGAGTTTGTGTCCAATCGGACTTACTGCTCATCAGAGCTTGTAGAAATAAATGTTTTCCTCATTACTCTTATAAACGGTTTTAGGGCGATCTAGTGCTAGCGGTGTGGCATGAAAATTCTGCTTCGGTAGTTAAGACGAGTGCAGCATATGACTGCTAAGACTGAGCCGAGATCTATATCCTCACCGCTCTAGTACATGGGTTCAGAGCGGGTCGTTGCAGATGGTGTGGACTGATGATTCCGCTACAGCAGTTGAGATGAGTACAGCGCGATCCACCGCTAAGAGAGATACAGATATCTATATCCTCACCGCTCTAGCACATGGATTCAGGACGGGCCGGTGCAGGTGGCGTGGGTTGGGGCGGTTGCTCGGCTAAAAGCTGTCTCAACAGCTGCGACGAGTTGAGTATAATGACTGCTGGAGAGACAGGTATCTATATCCTCACTGATCTAGCACATGGTTTCAAGGCGGGCCAGTGCATATAGCTTGGGTTGCGGCCGTTGCTCTGCCGGCCGTTGTATCGGCAGCTGAGACGAGTCGAGTTTAATGACTGCTTGAGAGAGACAGATATCTATATCCTCACCGCTCTAGTGCATGGGTTCATAACGGGCCGTTGCAGGCGTTGTGGGCTAAGATTCCGCTACAGCAGTTGAGATAAGTACAGCGCGATCGACCGCTAAGAGAGATACAGATATCTATATCCTTACCGCTCTAGCACATGGTTTCAGGACGGGCCGGTGTAGGTGGCGTGGGTTGGGGCGGTTGCTCCGCTGACCGCTGTCTCGGTAGCTGAGACGAGTCCAGCACGATCGATGGTCGCGGCGGAAGGTTCTCGCTCACCATGTGGGATAAAGATAAATCGCTGGATGCATTCGTGTCACCTAAAGATGGAGGATAGTTTGTAAGGCTAAGAATGAAATATCCCCTTAATTGAAATCTTAGTCGATTTATTCTAAAGTTAGTGTAAGCTGTACTGTAAGAAATGGTATTGTTCTTAATTCTGCTGGTTTTAAATTTTAGAAAGTGGAGAAGTGAAAATATCTGGTGATATGAGTAGTGATGAGAATGGATAAAATAAAGAATGATTACATAAATAATAGAGAGAGAATTTTTTGAAAGTGGCTCCATTAATAAAATAATTAGCTAAGTGTAAACTTGTTATGAGATCAAATTCGCATATTGAGTTGTTAGAAGGACCATAGAAATAAATTGTAGATTACCTTGGAACTTGGAATTGAAAACGAGTGAAAACTCATCAGTTAAAACCAAATGCATATAAAATGAATAATGAAGTGCCTCGTATGGTATTTTCTTTTAACTCTTACCTGACGGCTGCCTAGGCACTGGCAGCAAGACTTCTCCACAACTGTCATCCCCCAATAATGGCTGCAGTGGTGACGGCAGCTCACGGCTGTCTATCGCCGAAGATCTCCTCAACGAGTGTCTACAAAATAATCGAATCAATCAAACTGTTCCTTATTATATCATCCTACTTTCCTTATTATAAATATTTCTAAGAACGTAGAAGGACAGATTAAAACATTGATCAAACCCAAAAGGGTTTGAAATATCTAGAACATGTGTAAATTGCTGAAAGGGCTGCAACTGAGAATATTTTTTTCAATTCCACATGAATTTGTGCGGCTCTATTAGAAAGTAGCCTGTTCTAATTATCAAGACTTATAGCCAAGTCAACCTGTTCATTGCTGTTGTGTTTTAGTACTAAGTAAAGTTTGAAAAATTACAAGGGGTAAAGGAATTAGGTACTCGAAATTTGCAGCAGGTGTTATTATCTCAGTAGCTGTACGATTAAATCAAATCCCAGATCAGCAAATGGGAGGGTTGCGCAAGTAATATATCGAAACAATTGCTGTTGGAAAATAGTCACTATGAATAATAAATTACTCTGTACAACAATAGCCAAGAGTGAAAACCAACGGATAATTACGATCTGATAAATTTATACATAAGTCCATAGCGGTAATGTCATCCTAGCCATTAATGCACGCGTGTGGCAGAACATTGAGAATTTATCCGCGGACTGCCGAGGACGCTCTTAGAAGCCTTTGAAAGGACCGAAAGAATACTGCGATTCTGGGGGATCTGGGTTGGCTGTGCTAGCTAAATAATCCTGGATGTAGAATGGACCAATTGCAGTTTACTTGTGAAAACTGGACCCTACCACAAGTAACAAGTACAGAAATTCATACCTCTGGTACAGCAGGCGCCTCTGGAGAACCGCACATCGGGGCAGGTGGGTTCCTCAACACGCACATGCACTTAGGTACTCAGATGGCGTGCCGGCCCATTGGCCGGTGCATCATTATGCAGGAGTATTGTGTGGTTTTCACTGGGCAGGGCTCTGCTCATTTCACCGAGCCCTTGAACTGAATGAAATGTACGGGGAGGAGTCCCCAGATATCTTTATCTCACTACCGTCGTCCTACTCCCGGTGGGCGAGGATGGCGTCATGCCTTTTCCCGAAATAATAAAGGCTTGTCGGGCGCGCTGTTCACTTCCTCCAGCTCGCTGCCCCCCTGGTATCTGTCCCCACACACTTGGCATGTGTCCTTACCTCTGGTGCGGCAGGTGCCGGTCACTGACGGTCAGCAGGGTAGTGGGGGGCTCGTCGGGCGCGCTGTTCACCTCTTCCCGCTCGCTGCCCCCTGGTATCTGTCCCCACCCACTTGGCATGTGTCCTTACCTCTGGTGCGGCAGGTGCCGGTCACTGACGGTCAGCAGGGTAGTGGGGGGCTCGTCGGGCGCGCTGTTCACCTCTTCCCGCTCGCTGCCCCCTGGTATCTGTCCCCACCCACTTGGCATGTGTCCTTACCTCTGGTGCGGCAGGTGCCGGTCACTGACGGTCAGCAGGGTAGTGGGGGGCTCGTCGGGCGCGCTGTTCACCTCTTCCCGCTCGCTGCCCCCTGGTATCTGTCCCCACACACTTGGCATGTGTCCTTACCTCTGGTGCGGCAGGTGCCGGTCACTGACGGTCAGCAGGGTAGTGGGGGGCTCGTCGGGCGCGCTGTTCACCTCTTCCCGCTCGCTGCCCCCTGGTATCTGTCCCCACACACTTGGCATGTGTCCTTACCTCTGGTGCGGCAGGCGCCGGTCATTGACGGTCAGCAGGGTGGTGGGGGGCTCGTCGGGCGCGCTGTTGACGCACACGCTGATGCTGACGCCAGCTCCCCCGTTTTCCTCTGCCTCAGCGCCCTCCTCGTATCTGCCCACCACACTAGCCATGTCTATGCTACCGCGAGATTGGCCCGGCTGTAGTTACGTTCGCTTTCTATTTGACACCACTAACATGGACACGGACGATCGCACGTCAGGGCGTTCCACAGTAAATCTCTTTGAGGTATTTCAATATAATGAATCACCTATTTTATTTTGATTGAAAAATTAAAACATGTCCAAGCGGTAAGCATTAAGGTCTTGCAAGTGTTTTCTCTTTTTTTTCTCATTTTTTTTTAAGTGTTCCCATTAATAGGGTTAGGGCGATTTAACCTCTGATTAACTTAACTAAGTGTCATATGTAAGTACATATATTTTTTTTAAATAATAAAAAATACCCCTTGGGGCCCATGAAGCTGTTAATATTTTTTCAAAAGTAATATATAACATTTTTCCAAAGAGATTCACTGATAACAGTAAAATGTCCTGATATTTGACAAACCACAACCACAGCAATTCCCGCCACCAATCTTTTTTTCCCTGTCTGTCAGACGGTTTAACTCGCATGCTTTTGACATGCCTCGACTGTTCTGTGAGAAAAGCGTAGAGCAAAATTGCGTAGAATATGTATATAAACCGTATGGCAGAGGCAAGGTCTAACGAAAGTACTAAGAGACATTAATTAAGTTTAAAATTGAAGCAGAATGATTCAAAAATGATTCTTGACAAGCTTTAATTAATAAATTAAGTCTCTGAGTTGCTCGAAATAATAGTAGATCGATTACAGATAACAATTAATCATAGTTCAACATACAGATCTAATGTTTAATTACACAAGCAGAAAAGTGAACTTGCCAAAATGTTGGTACGTTTTTCAAGAAAGTGATAAAAGTGAGGAAACTTATTATAGCACGAAGCACGAATCATAATTTAGCATAAAACACTTAAATTACGATTAAATTTAATACACAGTGTGTCATAATAGGAATTTCTTTTTAAATATTACTTTAGACAGCTTTAAATATAACGGAAGTAGATAAAAATTTATACATACTATTGGGCATTAATGGCTTTGAGGCAAATTCACTTTTCCACTCCATTGCAAAGTAAAATATTCCTCATAGGCAAGGCGACTAAAACCCAATCTTTTATTGGAATCACAAATCTTGTGACAAAAGGATTCCAAACATCAAAATATATAGAACGACATTGAACGCGCTTCTGAGCACATAAAAACAAAACGTTTTGCTGAATGCGAACATTCTTTAAATAGAATCTCCTATGCCTTTGATAAAAGATAATGACAGCAAT
Organism: Chilo suppressalis; assembly: GCA_902850365.2. Lineage (NCBI taxonomy): Eukaryota > Metazoa > Arthropoda > Insecta > Lepidoptera > Crambidae > Chilo > Chilo suppressalis. The sequence continues at coordinate 6,108,442 of OU963912.1, read as the reverse complement.
TTTGTGTGAGTGAGAGTTAAATAGGAGCGTTGAAAAGTTCAATCTCAATCTCCACCCTGAGCCACAGATCACCTCAACTAGAGTCCAAATTGAAATCAAAATCACCAAAGTTGAGTCATGCGGGGAAGGTAAATCGCGTTTTGTTTGGACACGTCAGTGTGAAAAATTAGGTGCAAAGTTGTATAATTGTATATATGCCACCGTTGACGCTTGGGGGCACACGGGGTCACATGCTTATACGATAATACTACCTAAGCTTGCAACGGTGTGGCATAGCCGCAACCATTCACCCTGTTTATTTTCTCCATGTTCGACCTTCTTGACCACTAACTACTAATTTTAAAATATTCCTTTATTGAGTTTGAAATTCAATTCCGTCAAGGCTGTCAAAAAAATATATTGTTGTTAGTCCAACAGCAAAATCCGTAAAAGATAGATGTTTTTGGTGAAAGCAATTACAAATCATAATACTTAAATGTTACTTGAAATTTTCAACTTTTTTTTTTCAAGTTTTTCAACCCATATTGGGGGTAAGTAAACAGTATTTCATAGTAACTATTTATGGTTTGAAGTTTATGCCTTGTTTTGTTACAGTTTTTTATTCCTACCTTAAATAAACAGTTCAAGCTTATTCTTGGCGAGTTATTATTATCGAACCCCCTCTACCGACGGCTACCGTCGCAAGCTTAGCACAAGCGGGTGCCCTTGTATGCGGTCTCTAGTAGGGGTGTGCTGAGACCAACTTAGGAATTCTGTAACATGAAATCTCATTGTGCTGTGTGATAACGCAGTGCATATTTAACTAATGTCTAAAATTAGAGCTAACGAAAGTCTTTCGATCGTCGTCGTCGTGTCAGCGTACACGTAACGTCGTCGTGACGACGACGACGCTCAAGAGACGCTAGTTATACTTATAGAATCATCTGAGCGTATTTAAGTATTTTTGTGGGCATAGAGGCAAAGACTTACCGCCTTTGGATGAGGTTCTGCATGATGATGTAGTCGTCCTCCTCGGCCCCTCGCAGGTGCTCCTTCTCCATGAAGAGTGCGAACTCGGGGTTGGACATCTCGCTCGCGTGCCGACGGCGCGCAGTTGGCGACGCCGCCCGCGCGGGTGAAAGCAGGCGGGATGTGATAGGCGTCCTACAAGGTAACATTATTTGGGTTAAATGATGGTTACAGCCAAAAACTGCTATTATTAGAGTAGGGGTGATGACGGGGTACAGTAAACGAAATTCTATTTAGTCCGTCAGTTAGATGATCAAAAAATAATGAACACGTATTTTTACTTTGGGCAATCAACCAAAAAATGACAAAGTTATAGCGCGTCAAAGTTTGTGAGTAGGGGCTCGTGACGTCACTTTTTAGTGAATTTTCACTTAAAAGTGTACCAAAACGTCATGCGACTTTTCAAATCAATATATCTGTTCCATCAGCCTTTCTCCGTTCACTGCTGGACATAGGCCTCCCCCATTTCTATGGGGGAGGCCTATGAGAACGACACAATGGTCCTGCGCTATCCACATCCAGCGGCTCCCAGCACATTTGACGATATCGTCAGTCCACCTTGTTGGAGGCCGCGCCACGCTGCGTCGCCCGGTACAAATCTGCAATGTTTATATTAGGTGAAAAAAGAAAAAATACGTGTCCAATATTTTTTGATAATCTACCTGATAAACGAAGAAAAAAAAATTAGTCATCATCCCTATTAGACATTATCATAATAAAAATATTCATAGCAAGTCACAGATCCCTTTGTATTTTTCGCTATTACAAAGGTTAGTATGAATAATGAGCTTTATGCACTACTATATTTATAGTCTATGATTATGATAAATGTGGTAACATGATGAATCGAACGGACGGTTATATTGTAATGGAATATGGAATATAATCGAGAAATGAGCACCTGTTGTTTTAAATTAATAGGTACTTACATGGTTCAAAACTTAAAGAGGTACCGAAGTGGCAATTACTATTAGAATTACCGAATTCAAGCTTATAACATCTTCATTATGCAGACTACTGTGGCAAAATATTCTTACTTTATTTGTTACCCTTCCGCAGTGAGTATAATCAAGCTGCCATAATGAAACGGTGATAGAGTCTGTGCGGAAAGAGAATGGGCGTGGCAAAAAACGGAACTATCATTAAGATTTTTATTTGGCAATCAAACCCAGCAATATGTAAAACGTTAAAGTTTTGTTTTGTTACGGATTTGTTTGTTGTTGTGATTTCTTGCGGTTTTTTGTATTTAATCATGTCTAAAAGAGGTAAAACCTTACAAATACGGCAGAAAAGCACTACAGCGCCCTCCAATCTAAATCCCATTCTCTTTCCACACATACTCTTAAGGTATGCTTAATCAAGCCGGGCTTACGTGTGTTAGATATGCTTTTGACATAAACAACCATAACAATGAGAAATCATTGCCAAATTGACGTATTGAAACCTACGCTGTAATTGACGAGGTTATTTGTGACTAAGTTGTAATGTACTCATAAACAAGACCAATAAGCTTCACACAACCGTCGATTTTCAGATCGTCTATATGAAATCAGCGTGCAGCGTAGCGTTGCATTGTTCATTGTCGCTCTAGTTAGTGTAACCGCAATGCCATGATGCATGTCGAATGCAAATTCCGTTGTGTGTTCAATGAATCATTCCGAATCTGTCCGAATGGCAGGCCTGTAAATTCATTAGTAAAGCTACTTTTATAATGATATGGTTCTTTATGCGATTTTATCTGCATGGATTAAATGGTTCCTCGTAAGTGGTGATAATTTAGTTAAATAATCTAATAAAGCTTGCATGAGGGAGATTCAAATTTTATTTTGGCATTAAGTTGTAGCCTTTGTCAATCTCCACCGATTCTTTTAATTAAATCAAAAAATTATCAGTATCGATGAGGCGGCTCATGGATATAATTAAATATTCCAGGGCCAAAAGAAGAACATCACACTAATATTAAAAAGGCGAATGTTTGTGAATTTTAATAAAATTGGATATGGAGTCAGCTGACACCCTGGATTAACACATAGGCTACGTTTTACTGCGGGAAAATATCCCTAATAAATCGCGGGTAACACCGCGGGGCACAACTAGTATTATATAATGTCTGGCGTATTGTATAATGCTGTTCCGTGCATTTTTTAAAGGCTAGTTTTAAAGTTTATGGGATAGAGATAGCCTCATTGCTATTCTACTGTTTCCGGGCAGTAACGTATTTATTTTATCCAACGGGAGAAAGATTAAATGAAATAAAATGAAATAAAAGAATTTCTTTCGTCGTTTAATTGAATATACCTAATCATTTTGATTTGGCAAATGACGGATTTTGAATTCAAAACCGTTAATTAAGCGGTTTGTGTACACACATTCAGCTGACACGTTCATTTGGAAATACTTGATGAGTTTTTTTTATACTTAAAGATAGGTCTGACAAATGGCTTCATCCCACCTGATGTTAAGTGACGGTGAATTATTCCAGACGCGAAGATAGCTGGTACATCAGCTCTACCTACCACACCAGCCATCCTCACCTAGCCAGGCTGCATATTGCTCCTTTAGATTATGTTTTTATTTTTAAGCATTTAACTGCTAGATGTTTAAAACTAAAGAAAAGTTTACTAGAATAAAATCCACGAGGTCTTCAGACATCTTTTAAAGGATCCCGGGTTGTATAGGAGAACGAAACCGTTTCATGTTGAACATACAATACAATTACATTAGAACACTTTATTGTGTAATAAAATACGGCAGCAGTTAGTTATTGACGGTTTCTGTAATTTTCTAGTTTAGATATCGAAATAAGTTCAACCATATATAACCATTAGACTTGCAACGAATATTCGGTTACTATTCGGTATTCGGCCTATTCGGCTGCTTTTATTATATTCGGCCGAATACCGAATATCTACATATTATTCGGCCGAATACCGAATACTTAAATAATATATTTTGTCATAGAGAAATAATTGGTAAAATGAAAAATTTAAATCGATTGATTACCTACGTATATCATCATATTTTCATTTCTGTCATATACGTAGTATATAAGTAGTCATTAGTACATAACACAGGCACATAATCCTCTTCTGAATTGGAAAAATGGAGGATTCTATGTATTTGAATTATTGTGGTAATCAAAATTTAGAAGGGTAAGGTTCTCATTTCTTTTATAATCATTTATTAAGTAGTCATTATTACATAAAACAGGTACATAATTTAATCATTTTCTGTATTAAACAAGTTAACAGTTTTTAATTCATTCAGTCATGTGATGAATGGTTACATAATAGCAATAATTTAAAGTTTACGCGCCGTTGCCATATCTCAAAAGTTGGTTTTGTCATTTAGCCGCATTTTAGCTTGAGGACGGCAGATTAGAACAAAACAAAGGAGCGCGAAACAATCACGTCTGTACAAGTTTTTGGCTTTAAAATCCAGCCGAATACTTTTGCCTAATATTCGGCTATTCGGTCAGGGGCCTCGCCGAATATTCGGTATTCGGTATACTGCCGAATATACAAGTCTAATAACCATACATCATACAACCAATGTGCGCACACCTAAATCGGCCACAGTATTTATGTACATAGAGGGGACCCTGTTGCCTGTAGTACAGTTTATCCTACCACTGGCACCAGACAGAAGTCACCTTTACAATATTTATGCTCCAATGTGCCTCTTGTCACCAATTTTTGTCTTATTAATTTAAAAATATTGTATATTGTAACTTGCTTAAAGTCAATATACGTTTATTATTATTATTATTACAATTAGTGTATTTTGACAAAACATCCATTAACTTCAAAATAATAAGCGAATATTTTATTTCAATATAAGGGAAGGGAGAATGATCTTCCAAAAATATTATTCGCATATCAAATGTACCGGAAGAAATAAAGGCTTCTAAGGGCTAGTTCAGCGGAAAGCGGAACGTTTTGCGATGCGTTAAGCTGTTTTTGTGTTCATGGCGAAAAGCTTCAAATGCTTGAAGTAGGTGGGGTTGCGTTGTCCGCACCAATAAAGACAAACCTTTAGAAATGTGTAAATCCCGTTTATGATCCCGCGGGGTGTAATGACTGGCATGACGCGATAAGAATGAGGGAGTCCTTTGCGGACTACAAATCCGGACTACAAATGTGGACGTATTTTTACAAATAGACTCTGTGTTGAAATGAGCGATATAGTTATTACGAGTAGTCTTAAAATTTTATGCTAATAGTGCTCAAGATACCTTTTCTAAACTTAATAGTCCGGCAAGATTTTAATACGTTCAGAAGTCGTTATTACAAGGGAAAAAGTATTTTTTTCTAAGTTATATAAAATCTAATTTCTCACGATAAACAATAAAGAGATAAATGCAAATATTGACAAAAAATCTTGTAACACATTTGTAATGGAAACACGATTGTAAGGAACACGCCGTATGTATTTACTATAAACTAGGGAGAATAATATATGCCGGGCTAGCAATCTATTCGCCCATTCTAGCTCGGCGAGCAGTTTGATTGACCTACATAATAAATTGAATTATCGGATATCAGCTAATGCGGACGATACCAATCTGGGCATGGTAATCGGTAAATGTTTGGAGTTGCCTTATTGGGATTTCAATCGTGTTATCAAGATTTACAACTTTTAATTGAAATTCAATCTAAACAAGCAATCAAGTTTAAGATAATTATTTTAATTCGACGTCATTTTTGGGCGGGGTATGGTCAAACAAGAAATCTCAAAACTCAAATCTCCTCCTAGCTTGATGATCACCTACTCCCAGTATCAGCCCGATACTGGGTTTGACGAACGGGTTAGGGAGTAGTGTAAGTCGCAAAGATCCCCTAATCAAGGCCAGAGGACTATCCTTCACGAGGTTGCCGCCCCTTTTTGGTCAATTACCTTCTGTAATTGACATAAACAGAAACCTCTGACCATACCACAAGCCCTGCATAGCCGAACCGTGGCGGCGCATTTCCACACACATGCCAAATCCTTTAGACCAATTAGCCTAACCACTTTCCTTTTAAAAACATTGAAAAGACTGGTAGACCGACACCTTAGGGATGGAGCACTAAGTAAGGCTCCGCTGCACCTTCAATAACATGCCTACAGAAAAGGCAGATCAACAGAGTCGGCATTGCATGCGGTAGTTCACAAAATAGAGTCGGCAATCACAAACAAAACTCAACATTGGCAGCCTTCATAGGCATTGAAGGTGCTTTAGAGAAAACGATGCACAACAGCAGTAACCACGTCCTAAGAAAACAGTGTAAGTGGTAACAGTGAGTAAAGTGGACCAAGTTACCAAATGTTGGATTACCGAACTGGTCGGCAAAAGGGCTGTACAGATAGTGGGGATCACTACCACGTGTACGAAGTTAGTTAGAGGGTGTCCTCAAGGGGGAGTCCTATCACCACTTCTCTGGAACATAGTAGTAGACAGCCTCCTAAGGAGTCTGAATGATAGAGGATACACTACTATTGATAATGCAAGTGAACAAACAATCTAATAAATGGGAAAGCTGAAAATGCCAATTGCAAAGTTATGTGTTCAGCCCTTCAGATTGTGGAAAAATTATGTGACGAACATCACTTGTCAGTAAACCCAAATAAGATAGAGCTTGTCCTTTTCACCAACAAAAGGAAGTTACTAGAACTACAATTACCAGAAATACAACCAAACCTGTTTGATAACAAACTCTCCCCATCAACACAAGTGATATATCTGGGCGTAATCCTTGATAACAAACTGAATTGAGCGAGTCATATCGAATCAAAAACAAAGAAGACCTGCATAGCTTTTAATCAGTGTAGAAGACTAGTTGCTTAAAATGGGGATTTCGTCCAAAGATCACTCTTTGGTTAAACACAGCAGTTATCAGGCCCTCAATAACCTACGGTTCAGTTGTTTGGTGGACTAGGACCCAATTGAGCACAGTGAAATTCAAACTCCAAAGTCGCTTGGCGAGCGTAGCAGCAACTGGATGAATAATAACAACTCCATCTGCATTAGAGTACCTCCTGAGACTAAGATCTCTGGACTTATGGAGATTAAACACTGTAACAACGCACTCCAATATTCTACAATGAAGAAGCAAGAAGAAGGAGATCCCACTCCTGGAGGCACCTATGGATAGAATATTAAGTCAACACGTCTTTGATCGAAGATGCGACATCTAACTTCCAGCGGAAAAGGCAGATTACCCTGGCGTCGGGGAAGTTAGGATGTACACAGATGGCTCCAAAATCAAGTGGTACTGGAGCCGGTGTCTTCTCGAACGACCTGAATACAATAATATCTTCAACCTTAGACAAACTAAGCACAACCTTCCAGGTGGAATGTATTGGCAATAAATGAGCGGCACAGGCGGTGGCAGCCGTGTTTCAAGCCATACGTAGCAACACAATAAACTCTGACCTGGTAATGGAGTGCCACAATGCACTTCAATCCATTGCAGTAAAAAACACGGTAACCTTGCAATGGCTAAAAGGACACAGCAACTCGATTGGAAACGATGCAGTAGACGAACTGGCTAAGAAAGGAGCAGACACAAAAGTGTATGTATGTCTGGAACCCAGTTCCATTAGCAGGCCCAAATTAAAACGTGGCTACGTGAAAAAACTCAGAAATCATACTTGACAGAGTGGAAAACAGGTGAAGGCTGCCGGTAAACGAAGAACGCAGTTCCGGCGGCAAACAAGAGACTTGCCCCTACCCTTACCAGACTTAATAGGGACAAACTCTGCAAGATTATAGGAACCCTGACTGGTCATTGTCCTCTATACAAACACCTATATATAATAAGAGAAACGGACAGCCCCCTATGCTGAGGATGCATGGAGGCAGAAGAAACTCCACAGCATGTCATCATGGAATGTAGGAGTGTGGCCGACCAATGGGCACGACTTCTTCAGTCGCCAAAATCGCTTCCGGAAGCTTGCAGCAGTCTGCCAAGGCTACTTTCCTTCTGGACTAACTTAGGCTGGCTGGAGTAAAGGGAATGTTTTGAGACACGCACAATGGTCTTATAATTAGGACTAAGTGCGGAAACAGCCCTGAAAAACTAAACTAAACAACGTCATTTTCATAGAATTTTTAAATATGACATAGGGTGAAACAACATGAAACATTCCAGGTCATACAGGACTCCAGCATGCCGGTGATGCTGGTGTACTCTTGCATCACCAGCAGCAGTGAGTGCGGCGTGGCTGTAGAGATGAACGGTAGACACTCACCTGGGTGTGTGTGGAGGTGAGAACAGTCCATACACGGTCTCCAGCTCGTCGGTGATGCTGGTGTACTCGTGCATCGCTAGCAGTAGCGACCGTGGCGTGGCACCGACGCGGGTGCGACCCGTCGTTGTCGACAGGCCCGCAGCGCCGCCCGTTGCCTCCCACCCTGATTGATGACCTTCACCAGTGAGAAATGTGGTTTGATTTTCTTTTTAAATTTATTATTTTACTAAGGATTGGCGAACCCGAAAACAACAAACAAGACTATACTACTGCAAAATTCTTATTTCTACCGTTAACTCAGTAATGCAATGGGCTCGACTCTAGCACCCAAATCTTAATGAAAAACCAGTATGTATTGTATATTTATCAAGCTCTTTAGAGAATAGAATAGTTCATTGCCAAATCCGGTTTATATTCAGAAAATCATGTCAGAATCAACGTGAAATGACTAATTATTTTTAGGGATTGTTTGATTTTCAAACAGTAATCGGTATACCCGTTAGTTATTGGTGGTGTGTTGACGGATTGTCTGGTTCGGAATACCTGAGCTCTTTAGTTAAGTTCTGTTAAGGTTGCAAGTAAATTCGCTATTTTTAACACTTGTACCACAAACGCATCCCACCTGTGACCGAGTTGTGTGTCGACCCAGCGTAACAACCAAGTTGTGTGGCTCGAATCGGATCTGGCTACGTATCCCACCTGTGACCGAGTTTTTTGTCGACCCAGCGTCAACGACCGAGTTGTCCGGCTCAGATCGGATCTAGCTACGTATCCCACCTGTGACCGAGTTTTTTGTCGACCCAGCGTTAACGACCGAGTTGTCCGGCTCAGATCGGATCTGGCTACGTATCCCACCTGTGACCGAGTTTTTTGTCGACCCAGCGTCAACGACCGAGTTGTCCGGCTCAGATCGGATCTGGCTTCGTATCCCACCTGTGACCGAGTTGTGTGTCGACCCAACGTCAACAACCGAGTTGTCCGGCTCAGATCGGATCTGGCTACGTATCCCACCTGTGACCGAGTTGTGCGTCGACCCAGCGTCAACAACCGAGTTGTCCGGCTCAGATCGGATCTGGCTTCGTATCCCACCTGTGACCGAGTTGTGTGTCGAGCCAGCGTCAACAACCGAGTTGTCCGGCTCAGATCGAATCTGGCTACATATTCCACCTGTGACCGAGTTGTGTGTCGACCCAGAGTCAACAACCGAGTTGTTCGGCACAGATCGGATCTGGCTATGTATCCCACCTGTGACCGAGTTGTGTGTCGACCCAGAGTCAACAACCGAGTTGTCCTGCTCAGATCGGATCTGGCTACGTATCCCACCTGTGACCGAGTTGTGCGTCGACCCAGCGTCAACAGCCGAGTTGTCCGGCTCGGAGTGCGTCTGGCTGTGCTGTCTGCGCGGCGCCAAGTGCTGCGCGGAGTGGTGCCCGCCCATGCCGCAGTCGTTGCCGCCCTCGGACCGCCTAAACACAACGCCCAATACACGAGCACTCTTCAAAGTTCAGTAGGTATAGGTATATTTTAATTTTAAGTATTATACTGCTTGATTCGTAAATCTGAACAAAATTTTCTTTAGATTCTTCAAAGTTATTTTATTAATAAACCACTGAACTATACTGGCTGTTAGAAAAAATCGTACCCCCTTCGAGCCCTGGTGCCTTGACCGCGTGGAATTGTTGTCTATATTTCGAAGGTTATAAATTCTTTTTTTGTCGCACTGTTGGGTGGATATTTTTAAAGCCAGTACATTTTATAAAACGAAAACATCTTGCAGTATTTTTTATACAGTTATACAGTGACTCCGTTGTGATATTCTAGAAAATCCTTAAAGTATTATATGTCATACATATTATTTTAGTATATTTATTTAAGAGAGTAGTGCTAGGAGTATTTTAATTTCACTATTTAAGGAATAATTTCTAGTTAACTTACCTTTTAATTTGATTACAACATTGATAAATATTTCAAACAAAATGGATAAACCTTATAATGTTACATAATTATGCATAATAATAAAACTCGGAAAGAGGGCATTTTTTGTGACAAGCTTAGAAGTTTTAGATAGATAGATTTAGTAACCAATATACCTAATATTGGTTATTTTTGATAATAAAAATGTATAGAGATGCAATGTGTGTTTAAGTACGAGTTTATTCAACACCGATAAATAAACAAAATACTGTACAATACTTGCTTGTGTGAGTAAAAGTGCATTGTTATGGTACCATTGCTATTTACAACTGTGTGTGTGTGTGTGTGTGAAGCTTGTGCTCAATAAAAGGACGGTATGTTATCTTCAAAGATCGCTTCAATCCTCATAATATCTATTTTCTAATGATTATTTATGTCCCATTTTGGAACTTTTATCTATTCTATTCGTTTCAAGCATGACTTTATATAAAAAAATACAATAATCTCTTGTGTTAAAAAAAAGAATAAGAAATCGAAGCCGTAGGGACCCTATGCAATTACAATGAGCGACTATATTACATACATTTAAAAAAATAACATTTTTAAAATTATAAATAGTCTACTAGGGAAAAAATTGCTGTATTTTTTTTATGCTTTTGCGAATAATGTCTCTTGTCACATTTACATAATCGATTTCCTGGACGATTGTAGACGCGCGGCTAGTCGCACGCCTTACTGGCTTAAAACATCTAGTTAGTACTTAAAAATATTCTCAAACACAGCCAAAGGTGCAGCGTACAAAAGAGGCGCGACGAAGATACTAAGCGCGGCGACTCCGAACGCGGGCAAGAGCCTCGGAGCGGCGCAGGCAAGAGCCACGGAGCGGCGCGGGCAAGAGCCACGGAGCGGCGTGGGCAAAAACCACGACGCGCGGCGCGGGCAAGAGCCTCGGAGCGGCGCAGGCAAGAGCCTCGGAGCGGCGCGGGCAAGAGCCTCGGAGCGGCGCGGGCAAGAGCCAAGGAGCGGCGCGGGCAAGAGCCACGGAGCGGCGCGGGCAAGAGCCACGGAGAGGAGTAGTCGCGCGTCGGCTCTCGTGGCCAGTTCGCAGCGCTGTGTGACGGTTGTGCTTTGATCCATGCACAATACACAGGTTAGAAGGGCCTTGTGGGCGGGGCAGAAGCGCTACAGTTACAAGTGTGAGCAGATGTACATAACTTGACCATAACATGGTTCTGATTGCGTCGTTGCTTTCGGGTGTGAGCGCTGATTGGCTCAATTGTTTGATGCCGCGTCGTTTGATTTGCTATTATCTTTTAGGTGGAAGTGTAGTGGGGGCGAGCCAGCGACATCGATTCCCGTACAAGTGGTATTTGACCACCCTTCTAACCTCTTTCTGTGTTCTGTGGTTACATTTTTACCATGGAAATTTTAAACCTTTGATACAGAAAATAGGGTTTAACTTAAATTGTTAACTTCTCAGTATCTTCGCCGTGCCTCTCCGCGTGTGCGCTGTACAAATGAGTCCCAACTCCAAATTCTTACGAATGTACCCCAGATCAACAGCGATTCTTTGAAGATAACATTGATCTTGATCAATTTTATGAAGGTGTTACCACTACATCTAGCTACGGTCACTATGCACAAGCTAAGCCAATCGCCAATTATGAGTCTAGTTGACTTACTGTTTCCACAACCGTCTCCTAACAGATGCAAGAAAGTAACAAAAAATAAATTAAATTAAAAAATCAATTATGACGGTGACAATTTTGATACTGATATAGGTATGCATTTGGCCCGATTTGGGGACAGTGGGGTAAGGGGTTAATAAGTAAAAAGTTATGCCACTTTGTTATATGATTGACACTCATTGTGGCAATGCGTTGAAAAACCCCATTTAACACATTTTTAAATTTGTAAGTAGAAAAACTATCTATCTCAGGTTATTCTTAAATATTTAATGAGAATAACTGTTACATTTGTCAACTCTCAGTTTCCTTTTTAAGACTTAAAAGTAATTCAACATTTCAAAGACTTTTGAGAACATTTCCTTTAATGAGCAAAAAACAGAGATTTCGATAAGACCTCTTTAGGTTTTCCTAAGTTAAGCTATTAATTATAGAAAAATCAACCCCTTTGAAACAAGTGAGAAGAAAAGCAACATTTTTCTCCGACGGTAAAAGGGGATAATGGGGGTGGAATATGGAACAATAGAAAATAAAATGACAGCCCGCATGCGTCAAGAATATGATACAGATGAGTCGTTATGGCACTTATGCTTATCCCAGCCCGAGCCAGTGAGTCCTAGCCTAACTGAGCGAGTGTTTTATCTCTCGTGAAACGGTGAGTAAACACGTTATTCATCTTAGCGTCGGCAGATATTACAGGGCATAACGGAAAGGGTACCTAATAAATCAAGTTTACTGCCTTGGTGGTGATGAATTATCCTCAAAACGCATAGAGCAACACGGCCGACCCGGCCAGGGGAGTAGGCATACTACATAGCTTTCTCCTCTGTCGGACCGGGCATAGAAGCGATAATTATCTGTGCAGGATTTGTCGGTGTATTTTGTCATTGTTTATGTGCGAGTGTTGTAATAGTAGGAGGTCTACTCTATTTCAACGAACAACGAAATTTCGATCGAAATTTCGCACGTCTCTTACTCTGTTTCCTTTTCATTTCGAAAATTCGTTCGTCCGAAAATAGTTTGACAGTTAAATTCTCGAAGCCTACTCTAATTCACAAAACTTTCGAACGCTACGTTGAATTTGACAGTAATTGTTCGAAATTTTAACTTCAAATTGACGAAATGAAAAGTGTTACCTTTTCATTTTCGTTTTGAAATTTTTGTTCTAATTAAGCCTAAAATGCTTGCAAGAGTATCTTTAATCAAGGCGGCTTAGCTCGAGGAATTTTTTTTAGCATGTAAAATTAACAAATAAACCATTTTTTTATTATTTATTGTAATTCCAATACTTCAAAGTATTAAACGACAAATTTAGGTTGACATACAATAGATTGTATCAACTCTACAAATTAGACGGCTAACACTGTCAAAGAAGGTTCTTTCAATGTCATCGAAAATTTTGCCGTAAACTACCTATATTGTTTCCAAGTAAAAAAAGTAGAGATAAAAAGAACTCACAAACATGACTCATTCCATTCGTTTACGAAAACTGTTTGTGGTTCCGAACTTTATGTGCCTGTTCGAAAATGAAATAGAGTAGAGGCAGTGGCGAAATTTCGTTTAAAATTCATTCGTTACCGAAATTTCGTTTCGGGAAAAGAGAGTAAAGCTCCAGTTTCGTTTTTCACTCATGTAGTGAAACTGTATTTGTGTGCAAATCCCCCCCACCCCTCGCAAAAGGTGGCAGAATTATTTTGAATAATATTATGTCACTATCGCTACTCCTACCGTGTTGCTCTTTGTTAAAGGACGTATTCTTATAGTAACATTATAATAGATATAATAATAATTAATTACTCAGATAATCTCCTGATATAAATGAATAATAAATTAGAATTCTATGATTGATTATTAGATATTAAACGCTTTCCGTTAGACCCTGTAAAAAAGAATCTTACAAAATCTAATTGAGGTTGTGTGTCACAATTTCCTGGAAAAAAGTCGTGAACATCTTTAACACTTACTTACTACGGAATCCATAAATTCGTTAGAGAATTCAGATATAAATTTTCTTGTTAGATACTCGCTAATGAATTTATGAGAAAAGTATCGCGTGCTTCACGGAATTTTAAGCAGTCATACACGTTGGTCATTTTTAAAGGTGTTTTATTTGTTTAAGCATGATTTAAGCTTTTTGACTGCAGTTGTTGTTGGTCAGTCAGTTGATCGTCCGTATTTAGTTAACAACTTTTTAATGTTAAAACGGTGGCAAACATGCATATGGCCCGCGATGGTAAACGGCCACCATAGTCTATAGACGCTTGTGATAACAAAAATATCACTCGTAGCGTTGCGTACCCTGATCCAATCCCCCGTGGAGCTCTGGAACCTTACTCAGCGACAGAAACATGACACCAGCAAAATGTAGTTTTTTTTTCTTCTAGATGGCTTCGCACGGCTTGTGCATTTAGCCAATGTCGAGTGTTAAAATGTATACAAATACTATAGCACTCGTGGTCAAAGTAATAAGTCAAGTCAAAGTAAGTGGCAGTCAAGTCAATCCCCCTTTCCCCATGTTTCAGTAAAAGTGTGGGGATTTACTGGAACCTCCCCGTGGACTTCTTGAGGGAACGTCGAAAGACACTTTCCGCTATTTTGTTTTACTTGCCAACACTTGTGCGTGTTCCCGAACACTAAGTGGTTAATAATCCATCATTATTAGACACTAACATCCGCCACAACACAAGAAAAACAAAACTGCTAAAGTGACGCTGCCCGATCCCGCCAAAAAGTCCGTAGTATTATTTACAAGAATCTAGTGCTTAATCTAATATCTAATCTATATGCTGCAAGGTGGAGGTTACTTTCCCAGGTGGAGAGTCACCAGGATCCCACGAAACCCGTTCCGGCAGGCGGGGAAGCACTGTTGGGTTTTTAGTGGGTAGGGTCCCACCATCCCGAGCAGCCGCTGAGCCAGCTTGGCTGAGTGGGTGAGCGGGATTTGGGGGGAGGAGGACTCCCACAGAACCCCATCTCTCACCCAGGGACCCAGGGGCGGGGTATGCGTCACGCATTTTCCTAACAATAAAAAAAGAGATGGGCGCCCAAATTTGAGCTGAAAATCCGCTATGCTCTGCCTCTCTTAAATAATCTTGATATTAACGCAATTGAGTTGTTGTTTACGTTTGTATTACTAAATGAACATCCTATTCAAATTCAACTCCCTGTAAGGATAATTTGCCTAAGTAAACTTAATAAATCAACAGCCGTTGTTATTTTAACATTAAGCAACTAAGTACATAAGCTCCTAATCGCCTTCAGAGAACAGCTTATTGGAAATTGTTGCTATATCCAAGTTATATCACATTCGTTTCCAGGAAGAAGACGCTTTTCTTTTAACATATTTCTAGAATGTTTTATACCACTTGCGAAATGAGTAAGTCGCTCAAACTCGTGTGAAATCTCAGCTTACTTGATCATGTTATTGATTGTACTCGTAAGCTGTGAATATAAAATGTAAAGTCTTTAGGGAGCGCTTGTTGTAGGTATGTCGTTTATCACATGGTTTCATAAAGCGCTATAAATGTTTGTATTAACAGCGTTCTAGACGCATACTATCAAGTCCCATAAACTGATCTAGGTACCCTTAGAACGAACCAATATCGAATTCGAATAGTTCAATTCGATCTCGATAGTAGTCAAGTGAAAAGAAGTTTTCTATGGAACACTTTTAACTCACGTGACGTCCGTTGCGATGCAATTTAAAATTACCATACGACTGATCTTGACATTTGACGCGTATCGTTCGTATTGGTACGTGCGAAGGGTACAGATCAGTGCAGGATTTGTTTGGATTACTGACCAACGTGTAAGACAGATTCTATAATAATGTAAATATTGTTTAAAAAAGGTTGGAACATACCTCCTGGTGTTGGCTGTGCGCCTAGTACCGGCGGAAGTGGTGCGAGGCCGCTGGGGCTGCAAGTCGGCTAGCGACTCTCGCACTTCCGGCAAGAATGCGTCGTCATTTGTGGATGGCGCTAACGCAGAAATTTTGGCTTTTTTAATGGTTATATTGTTTTGATATTTTGTTTGCAGAACAGTATCTGCCCGAGCAAATTTAATACTAGTAGGTGCTCAGAAAAAAGTTACAATGTAAACTAATCAAAAGTGTCTAGTTAAGCACCTATCAAACTTTTGCGTTGAGAAATTAGCCAATCTATTTTATTTACCAAAACCAGTGGCCCAGGTCGGATTTTTACCTTAATTCTTATATAAAAATTGAATCAACCTTGCATTTATAAAAATAGAATAAAAAGAAAATGCGTCAATTACATATAGTGAGATTCAAAATGCTGCTGTGAAGTCAGCGCAAGTCGCGACGCAGTACAAGAAATGTGTGGTGACGTAGACTCGCGCGGGATGCGTATAGATGCACTCGCTGCTAACATCACAACCAGCGTTTCCAGACCTACAGATTTGTCCGTAGAGCTACGGACTTTAGGTCTACGGACATACGGATTTTAGTCGTAAAAATACGGATTTTTGTTCGGATTCTATTTCATCCACCAAAACAATAGTATAAATATTGCAATTCAATAAAACTACGTAAAACGAAACGTAACTCCAAATAAAAGGTCCTGCGACTTGCGTCTTTGTTTCTTGTTATTTTGTCTGTGATACCTGTCCAACTCCAAAGACTACTTTGTTTGATTAGCGCCTAAAGTAAAACGGAATGAACTATTCGTGGTTTTATTGATCACAAAATAAAGTTTGGATCGCACTGTACTAAGTAGCGTACATGACCCTAGGTACTTTTGGTGTGCATTGGTCAAAGAATAAGTAGGCTTCTTAACGTTAGCCAGTGATTCCTCTGACCTTTCTTGTCTTCGCTGGGCTCGGTGCGGTTGCTGTCCGAAGACTTCTGGCGTGCGGGGGTAGCCACCGGCTGCTGCCTCACGACCGTCACGTCCGGTCCGGCCGCACTGCCGGACGACGTTGATTCCGAGTCACCGTCTGGTTCCTTCTCCACCACTACCGCCTCCGGGCCGGATTGAGGCATCTCATCCTGTTTCAAAACACGCTACTAACTGGCCAAAAACTAATGCTTATACGCTTCTACAAAAAAAAAGTTAGACAATGGGCCTGATTCTGACATCTCACCTGTCTCTTGTTTTCACTCTCCACAACATTATAGGGTTATATAATTTATAGTACTATTTTGTTTTAGGTTTAAACTAAACAGTTCGAGTCATCTTCAGGAATTGATATATGAAATTTCTTCTTAAACTCGTGTTGAATGAATTACTTTTTGTGGTAATAAGGTAAGTCTTCCCGATTTAAGACAGCGTTAATTTACCTCCATCTCAGTTATTTAGCTAACTTCAGTGGTGCATGATTTAAATGGCTTAAAACTTTGCTACAGACCACTGTCATTTCCAACGGTAGTGCAGATCGAGGCGGGTGCAAGCGCCAAAGAGCAAGTTCATTAAAAAGTTTCTTGTTATTTTTTTCCTAGTTGTTTTTAATTAAGAC
Source organism: Chilo suppressalis (assembly GCA_902850365.2). NCBI lineage: Eukaryota > Metazoa > Arthropoda > Insecta > Lepidoptera > Crambidae > Chilo > Chilo suppressalis. The sequence continues at coordinate 6,091,127 of OU963912.1, read as the reverse complement.
AAACGACAGGAATCGAGCAAATTGTAAGATTGCTAATATGTCCAACTAACACCTGAATAGCCAAACACTCAAATTCTTGTAGTAAAAGTAAAAAAAAAATATCTAAATACTTTAACAGTTAAAGGCGCGAACATAATTTTAATATTCAAATAGGTAATATATCTTTAGGATCATAATCTGGAGGATTGTCTTCAAACTCGTGTACTAAAATATTGAAAAGGTTTTAAGGACTTAGTGTGCTGTGTAAGATTACCCTTTTTAAATGGTAGCTCTCAAATATCTTTAAAGTCGCGGAAAGATATATATATACTTGAAATTTTATATCATCAAAATGCTTTCTTCGTTAATTTTATTCTGCTTCGTGGCTAATTTTTTATGTTTCTAATAAATGTGACGATTGTTAGTATTTAGCTCATTTGCTTGTTTGACGCAAGTAATAGTATCTTTATTAAGTAGCAAAATTTTCTTCATATAGCAACATTGTTAAATGTCTATAATCAAATAATAAAGCCTATAATGAACCAAGTTTAATTTACTTGAAACCCTTTATTAAGTAAATAAGACGACCTCTACTAATCAAATCTTATCACCGAACGAAAATCTTTTGAATATTTTACGCAATTTTAGCAGCTTCTATAACTTCAGAAGAACTTAAATAACATTTTAATTAAGGAGTGTTAGAATATTCGGCTGCAAATTGACTAGATGATGTTCTTGTTAATCTCATCAAATTAATATTATTATTATTTTGTTTCTATAAGTGCGAATGAATATTTTATAATGATCAATGTTCATCGATAAGAAAGTACCAGCTTTATTTAATTGAAATAAGCACCATTTTGATATTTCTTTGGTGAGACTATATTGATTAAGGGGATTAGATCTATTCAATCTTTTGCTTCCTTCTTCAGTAGTTACTCCTCAAACAATTATTAAAGTTAACCTAGTCTTTTTTTTCTTAACAATTGCGAAGCACAAAGCCCGATCTAAAATGAATAAGGCGGAGAGAATTTTCCAACAGAAAGAACAAACTGTGCAGACGGTGCAAAGGTTTCATTCGTGTTTCAATTCAGTAGGTATTTAAAAATTTAAATTTCAAATACAAAGGCGAAAAGTTGTAATGAAAGAATTTTGGTGATGAAAAGTGTTCACGTTTGAATATGGGAGTACACATATTTCAAGAAGCAAGTAGTACGTATATGTGCCATTCTTATTGTTGCAAGAAACTCGTTGCATTATATAGCGAAAGAACTTTTTTGTGTGCTTGTATTTAACACTCTCAAATATGTGGACTCCCTGACACAAAACAGTGAAGTATGATAACATAAACACACACAGAATAGGCATGGGTAAAAACAGTACACCCAAAGAAGATATTGGGTGAGGTGTGTATGATGATGTGTTAAAAACAATCAAAGACGAGTACATCGCATTGGAATTCGCAGATGTGCGTAAATCAATGTGCTATCTCACAAGACACGTTGCGTTACCGTGTTTTAAAAACTTTACAGTGAAATCAAACTATACGTGATATTTACAATATTACTCTGTAAATTTTGTAATATATAAGTAATAAAGCGTTTACTGCCCGTACCTTTACCTGTAAACAATAAAAAGAGTTACTCTATTTTATTACACTGTTTTTGGACGAAACCGAAAAAGCTCAGAACATTTCGCAGGAATCAAGTTTTATTATCGATATCATCCGAAGTGGATCTCTAAAAGGATTCGCTAGTCGTGCAAGTATCGTATAGTAAGCCGTGGGTGTTTGATATTAATTTAAGAGATCATCTAAACGCCAACGCGTGTATAAAATATCTTTTTCGTGACGCCATGTTGTAACATGAATAACGACGCTAAAAGAACGCGTATAATAAGTTTTTACTAACCAGTTTCATTTAAAATTGTTATTAAAATAATGACATAGGAACTTGCAAAAATCTCTCTTGAACCTCACTTAAATCTCTCTCATGATATCACGGTTGATATTAGTCAAACGTATCTAGCTCCAAGTGTAAGGTGTCGTGGTTTAGAAAATTTGCTGCTGAACAATGCGACCTTACTATAAGCGCCTTTACGTTGTAAAAATTATCATAACATGTGGTACCGTAACGGGTAACATTATTATTTCTATCGCAGTAGAAGAATAAAGTATTTCCTTTATTATATATTGTGTTAGGATGTGTCTTAATTTCACGCACGTGCATCATCTAAAACAAGTTTATATTTTTTTTCCTTCTCTACCAAGAGATGAGGCCAATAATATTTTAAAAACACAAAAACAATACTCGTCCACTTTGGTATAAGTACCGTTTATTTTATATCATACCGTTTACACTGTACTCATACCGGGTCTTTTTGATGGCGTGTATTACACTGTAGTTTTCTACCGTTTCTGTACCGATTTTTTATTTGATGGCGTGTATTGTAATGTATTTTTCTACCGTTTCCGTACCGTTTCTCTATTTGATGGCGCGTATTGTAATGTACTGTACCGTTTTTGTACCGTTCCGCTATTCGATAGTGTGTATTGCACTGTAATAACGCAAGGCACGCGCGGTTCGGCTAGGCAGTATTCTTTCTTTATTCGATGGCATGTACAGTAATGTATTTTGCAAACGATTTTGTACCATTCCGCTATTCGATGGCGTATATTGTACTGTAATAACGCATGGTGCGTGCGTTTCAGCTGGGCAGTACTATTTCTTTATTTGATGGTTGATATTGTTATTAATTTTGGACCGTTTCCGTACCGTTCCGCTATTCGATAGCGTGATGCACTGTAAAAACGCACGGCGCGTGCGTTTCATCCGGGCAGTATTATGTCTTTATTTGATGCCTGATATAGTAATGCATTTTTCGACCGTTTCGTACCGTTCCGCTATTCGATTGCGTGTATTGCACAGTTATAAGGCACGGCGCGTGCGTTTCACGTGGGGTTGATATTGTAATGTATATTTCGACCGTTTCCGTACCGTTCTGCTATTCGATGGCGTGATGCACTGTAATAACGCACGGCGGGAGCGTTTCAGCCGGTCAGTATTATTTCTTTATTTGATGTCTGACATAGTAATGCTTTTTTCGACCGTTTCGTACTGTTCCGCTATTCGATGGCGTGTATTGCACTGTTATAAGGCACGGCGCGTGAGTTTCAGGCGGGGTTGATGTTATAATGCATATTTCGACCGTTTCCGTACCGTTCCGCTATTCGATGGCGTGTATTGCACTGTTATAAGGCACGGCGCGTGAGTTTCAGGCGGGGTTGATATTGTAATGTATTTTTCGACCGTTTCCGTACCGTTCCGCTATTCGATAGCGTGATGCACTGTAAAAACGCACGGCGCGTGCGTTTCAGCCGGGCAGTATTATGTCTTTATTTGATGCCTGATATAGTAATGCATTTTTCGACCGTTTCGTACCGTTCCGCTATTCGATGGCGTGTATTGCACTGTTATAAGGCACAGCGCGTGCGTTTCACGTGGGGTTGATATTGTAATGTATATTTCGACCGTTTCCGTACCGTTCCGCTATTCGATGGCGTGTATTGCACTGTAATAATGCATGGCGCGCGCGGTTCGGCCGGGCAGTATTCGCGTAGGGTGCTTACGTCGGAGGGCTGCGAGCGCTCGTCCTCCTCCTGCACAGGCCGGACGGCGAAGCGCGCGGCGCCCGTGTCGCTGTCCGACAGCACCTGTCCGTACCGCACCATAGTAAACACACGAAAGGGGTCCTTAGACTTTCATGCAGCATGACCGTAGACATAGAGAATGAAGTGAGCGTTCGCTTATCGATTGTAAAGTGAAACTGGGCAGTCTTAACGCCGAGTTTCTGAAAGGATTGTCAAATCATTATTTAGCTAACATGTCTGTCAATTTGAGTTTCTAAAAACAAGATTAGCAAAAGATTTTAGACAACCGAAATGACGCTTGATAACTCAATTGACAGGTAACATTAGATTTAACCACATGCTAGTTAATTTTACCTCTAAACAGCCTGTCATAAACTGGAAGTAAGTGTGAGATTTACGAAGCAGTCGGGCAGCCCAGTTAGTCTATGTCATCATCATCATCATCATAAGCCTCGGCCAAAGACCTCCACGCTGATCTTGAGCTGTCCGTATCTAGCCGCTTCCCACGACCTTCAATAGATCGTCGGTCCACCTTGGTGGGGGGTCTACTCACATCTGTATACCGTGTGTGTTCGTCTATTTATTGGCTGTTTTCTTTAGAGAGTTGTCAATTTGTCTATTTATTGGCTGTTTTCTTTAGAGAGTTGTCAATTTTATGCGAGAGTCATTCAGTCCATACTCTATGTCTATAAGTATAACACACGTTTCCGTGAAAAGAGGAGTTATGCTGCATGACAGCACGTAGTTTGCATATCATCCGCATTGATCAACACATTGAAGCGATCACGCATGCATGATAGCACGTTAAGCATGTCATGCTGCATGATCGTGTAGGGGCACTTTAAGCAACGAGTGGAATAAGTAGTGCAATTTTTAATCTAATTCATATTGTTTTTTTAAACTATTTTAAAGTAACAATCAAGAGCGCCAATGCTTTTTGAATGCGTTTTGTACAAAAAGTAGAACAAGAATGTAGGCTGCGTGATTCTAATTGTGCTACCCAGAGTATTTTATTCTATCAGATCAAAATATCTATGATGTGCGACCTATAGTCTCGTAAATCATTGGCAAACTTATTGACTACAGGATCTTTCAAAAGTGGTAGGGCAATGCAGACTTTCTGGTCGAATTGTAGCGCCCCGCTCGTAACGGAAGGAAGTTTTATTTTTTTCCTACAGATCAAGCTCTATTGACGAGACTTCCTCCGGGTTTGCTGCAAAATATAAGCTGAAACTCAGTCCACTCGTACTCAGATAGAGTATAGCAATTTGTTGGCGACTTTTATAAAAAAGAGATATTTATCGTTTGAACTACGCTTGCGATGCTAGGAGTAAGTTACGACGAGTTGCTCATTACAAAAGTTATATATTTTTCCTTCTCTACTGTAATACAGCTAAAGTTGAATTATCTCGTAGATGGGTATTTCAATTCGAGCGGAAAAATTCAGCGAGCCCAACCTTTTCTCTCAGTTAATTAATTTAAACTTTGCAAATCCGATAAGAGCTGCAAAGATGTTCAACAAAATTGGGCGATAAGTAAGAGCCATTATAGATATTAAAAGGTTATTAAACGTACAAAAAGCAATATTATTATTCATAGATAGAAAATTCTGAGAAATGCTCCAAAAATTGCACTACACGTTCCCATTATTGCAAGTGACCTAAATAGAAGCCGCGTACATGTATTACAAAGTTTTAACATTTGCTCAAAGCCAGTTACAGCCAGTAACAGTTCGTAACTTTTTGGCAGCTAAATCGCTGTTTTATTAAAATGTAACGTTAAAGTTACTCTAGAGCTGAATCGTGTTGCATTTAATAGATTCTGTACAGTTATTACAATCAGTAATGTTATATTTCTGTTAATTGAAATACTCGGCTTCTGATTAGACCAATATTATAACACTGACGACATTAAAGTCCGCATTTAGAAGCGATCAGCGGGAACAAATAATGCCTAGCAATTTCACAAGAAAACGCCTCTGAATGCGGAGCTGACAGTTATGAGGGCACATGGGTGTTTTGTCGCTTGAATTATTACATTCTCTTGTTTAATCTATAACTATTAGAATACCATTAGTTTCACTGTTTCAAATAGCTGACGTTAATTATAATTATAGTTCAATTCCCAAGATGATTAGGGTTGCAAAAAGTGAAAGGAATATGAAATTCATTTAAAAGTTTGACCTACTGTTTAACACGACCAAACAACCAGTGCACTTTAAAGATAATCAGAACTTTTGCAACGTAACAAACAATTGAACAATACATTCAAAATATGCCTACTAAAAACCACCGGTACCCTCCTACGCCCATATGGGGGCGTCTCAGGATCAGCGCACCTTAGTGTGCGCCACTTCACTGGGACGCCCCCGGGTACATTCAAAATATGCCTAGCAGTTTAGATTTTTCAAACCAAGTAGGAATTATTTTATCCTTGCAACGACTGGCAGTTTAGAACTAGTAGGAATTACTTTATCCTTTTAAATGTTTTAAGTTCTGATAATCTAAGAACGAAACATAGAGAACATAGAATGAGTTAACATGAAGTTTGGGCAACGAATAGAAAAACATCGAAAAGTTGTTATCATGCTGAAATGGAAACACTGATATTGGTTAAATTCACATACAATATAGACTCAAAAGCCTAATTTAATACAAGGACTCATATAGCATTTGAAAAGATACAGGAATTGTGAGAACCAGATTTTTGCGATAACGTAAATGACAGTTAAGACATTGCTGACACAATACCACGAAATTGTTATATACAAATATTCATATAAAAAAGGGGGCATGGCGTTATGCTTCAAGTTTGATCATCGACAAATGATAAAATGAAAAGCTGCAGTCTAGATATCTTAAAATTTTTATTGGATTCGTTGACTGAGGAAAATAATTTAAATACATACATTTACTTAAAATTTGAATAAAAAAAAATTTCAATAGGAAGAGCTGTTTCAGAAGAATTCATCGTATGGGAAGTCATACGCATTTTATTTTATTATTTTAAAATCTTAACCAAAGCAGTCGATCCTTATTCAGACCTCTGTCTTGTTCAATTGCCTTCATATTCATAATCAGATTCTGACTTACCTCCGACCTGTCACTAGCCGTTCTCAGTCTGTTGCCAGCGGCTTGGAAGGTAGGTGGTGGTGGTCCCAGAGTATCAGTTGACCCTCTATTCACCAGCGATGGATGCGTGGCCATGAACCGATGGATTACCGCTAGGTGATTCATAGTCTGCTCAGTAACGTCTTCCAGCTTTCTTAACCTAAATTCTACACTCTGGAAATGCGAATAAAGTTACGTAACTCTTTTAACTTTAAAATCATCTGTGTGTTTATCGATTTTCTATCTTAATAAAGTCATTTTTGAAATAGTGGAACAGTTACCAATTTTTTTGTTAAATATAGCATTGTGCTGTCAGTGGTAATAAATACACCGTGTTCCTGAGGTTATACACTAACTTTGGCATGTTATTCAGACTATTAAATTGATTATTTTTTAGTATGGGCACTTTTATGAATTCCAATTTCTTGAACATTTTTTATTTTCATACAAACTAAATGCTTAGATATACTTTATCTAATATGAATTACTCTTTACCTGAGCTGGCGACGTCGCATTTGAAACTTTGGTTCACATGTCCACATAAACTTTTTGAAACTTTTCTTGACGTCAACAATGTTTTTTAAAATTTTGACTTTTGAGACTTAATGACCATTGACAAAGAGTTGATAGTTTGATAGTTTTGGTTGCACAAAGTGGCAACACAACACAATTAAGTTGGTTTAACTTAAATTACCAATAACTTAAAAACTATGCTATTTAAACTACTACTTTCCTTGTACGATATGTTTAACAAGAGCTATAGAAGTTTTATTCAAAGTTAATGTATATCCTCAGGAACTCGGTGTATATTGTGAATTCTCAGTAATAGTTCTTCCAATACAAATTTCAAGATTAATCGCTAATATTACTAAATTTTCTAATTTTCGTCGCAAACTCTATAATTAATAATATGTTCAAAAATAAACTTTTTCCACTACGCACTTTTGCAGAAGATAAGGTGAAGTTTTTATCTGCCAAACAAGTTTGCTAACTTTAAGTTAAATTGAAAAACTGAGAGTTATTTTCTTTATAAAACAGCTTTTGTATGTCGAATGACACTCACCTGCACGGACTGTATCTGGCAGTTGGCTTTCTGATTTAAGTCTTCCATTTTGGTCGTGATATGTTCTACCCTATCAGTTGTATTCCTTACTCTCTCCTCTATAGAATTAGATAATTTAACTTCCTGTTAAAGAAAAAAAAACCGTTTTTATAATTGTTTTCTTTCTATTTTTTTTTTATTTTATTTATACAGCTTTGTTCACATTATCTTGGATGCAGCATTGGAGTTTATCAACATGGTTGTGTTCAACCACGTTTACAAAATCATAAAATTTGAGGAATATTATGTGAGAGTGAATATACTTATTAAAATGTACATTTGTTTTCCGTAAGTAATGCGACTTAATGATATTTAAATTCTCAGCCTTAATAGCACATAAACTATTGTTATCTTTATGCACATAAAACACAGGCTTATAGAAAACACTAGTGTTTTTAATTATTTTCCAACAACTTTCAAACTTATCATGAAAGTTGAATACAATATGAGAATACTTAACTTCATAAGGGAGAAAAGGTATAAGCTTAAGCCACTTATTAGAGTAATTTTAAACACCTCACTTTTATTAGAATTTTATGTTTCAACTTTTACAACGGCAGAGTCTGGCTCACTTTAATTTCGTCTGCGAAATGGGTTTAAACAATCTCATCAGATTTTACGAAGTACATTGTGTAATTTGTTGTTCTTTTATTAAATCTGGAAACTTCATACAGCACTTACAATAAAAAAAATATATAAAAATAGAATACAACAAAGCCATAATTGTATAAAAATACGAGGCAGATGATAGTGGATTTTGCGCTCAAATCAGAAAAGAAAATGAGGAACCTTCACCTTGCAAAAAACCACAGTGAATTTTTGTTGTGTTGTTCTTTTTCTCTCAATAAATATGCTTTCTACGGGGTAAGGTACACAACGTGCGAGTGATACTTTGGCATCGTCATAGGCTGTGATGGTGGACGCGCTAACTACTGCCCCTGTCCGAGGTGTAAACTCAACTTAACGTTGTCTCTGACACACGTTTCCTTAGTAACGTGAAAAACAAGAAGTCTTGGAATACAAGTTATACAAGCAAGTTTTTTTTTCCATTTTCCTCCAATATGGTAGCAGAGTCTTAAGATTTATAGTATTTTATTTTCTTTCTTGTTTCTTTATTCAATATAATCCGTCTCAAAAATGAGCAATCAATGTTTCATTGAAAAACTTTCCGGTTAATTGAGGTAAATTTCTTGCCAATGTCCGAAATGATAGCGGACATCTTAACAAATCCCTTATCTGCAGAGAAACACAACTATTTTGTAAAGGGTTTAAGCTTACAACGTAATTTGTCAAATAGGTAGATATCTTTACGTTAGTTAAGTTTAAGGGTCGGTGTTAGAGGTGTCGGAGCGGTGCGGTGACGGAGAAAGAATACAACTCACCACCCCTTTTCTTCCCGTGGGTGTCGTAAGAAGCGACTAAGGGATGTCGGAGCTTCCATCCGCTCTTCTGGTGGTAGGGTGCCTAACACCCGCCTGGTTCGTTACCACCGTGCGCATGGTGAAAAACCCGTGAAGTGCTTCTCGCGCGTTTCGGGGTCAGCCAGCGTACAACCAGAGCTCGAGTGGAAGTTGTCGCGAAGGTTTCGGTCCAGGGGAGGCATCCGTGGAACTGATGCCAGGAGCACTGCATCGACCCGTCGGCCAGGGAGACCCGTAGAAACGGCTGTCCCGCTGGCCGCCCGTGGCACAGTACAGGGGCCCAAGCGTTTCTAACCAGTTCGGGAGGCTGCCCCGTCATGTCACGCATAATCTCGGGGTGGACCGTCGTGCCGGTTGGTGACCGGGGCGTGGGGTCCCGGCGGCCACTCCCGGGGGGGGGGGGGGGGGGGGTGCGGGGGCCCTTCCGTCCGGCGGGTCGGCGCATCTCCTCTGCAGGCAGTCAATCGGGAAAACAAACCTCCCTTATTTGCCCGGACTCTTCGCGACGGCTTCCGCTCGTTTTCGCGTCTCTTTTTTTTTCACTTCCACCATGGCAGCCTCAATAATAAAATTTGGACGTACAGCGGTGCACACCCCCACACCTTCAACGCTGTTTGAGGTCGAATTTTGCAACATACGCGGACTCCACTCTAACCTCAACGCTGTCCACCAACATCTCGAGACAGCACGGCCAGCATTGTTGTTCCTGACGGAGACACAAATACTTCCGCCTGCTGACACAGGCTACCTTAATTATACCAGCTACGTGCTTGAAGAGTCCTTCAAAGCGAAAGCCGGTGTATGCCTGTATGTTCGGGCGGATGTTTGTTGTCGCCGTCTCCGCTGCTCGGAAGATCCCTCCTTCTCCATGCTGGGGGTACACGTCGACTCTGGCCCCCTGGCCAGAGTCTACGTGTGCCTCTACAGATCCCACACCGGCGATGTTGGGACAACTCGACTTTTTGAGCACCTTAGTCGGGCAGCAGATGACGCGCAGGAATAATTTCCCAATGCATAATTGGTGTTTTTGGGGGACTTTAATGCTCACCACAATTTGTGGTTAAGTTCTTCCAAAACTGACCATGCAGGGATCTCTGCTCACACATTCGCTCTCACGCATGACTTGAAGCAACTGGTTGATCAGCCCACCGGGATCCCAGATATTCCAAGTCAAGCGCCTTCTTTACTGGACCTTCTGCTCACGACACATCCACAGGGCTATCAGGTCGTGGTAAGAGCCCTCCTGGGCTCGTCCGATCACTGCCTGATATCTGCCAAAGTACCACAGGCCAAGCCTCCGCGTCCAGCAGTAGTCAAGCGCCGTATCTGGCATTATGGGTCAGCAGATTGGGACGGTATGTGTGATTACTTTGCGTCCGTCCCTTGGAAGCAGCGCTGCTTCAGTGACAGGGACCTATCGGGCAGTGCCGTTGCCATTACTGAGGAGATTATAATGGGTATGGAATACTATATTCCTCATTCTGATCTCATCAGTAAGGGTACACGTAACCTCTGGTTCAATCACGACTGTGCTGAAGCTGCTTTGTGTAAGCAAGCGGCATATCGTGCTTGGATCAGAGGCCGCGCTCTCAAGGATCCCGGGGTCGATTCACTCAAATCAGCCTACAATTCTGCTTCCAAGGCCTGTAAGAAGGTTTACATCAGAGCGGATGCCCAGCGTGTTGCACGTGTTGGCCAGGAACTTATAACGCATCCTGCGGGCTCCCGTAGCTACTGGCGTTTGGCCAAGGCCGTGCAAAAAAACTTCTGCCGGCCCTCGCTGCCACCTCTGAGATGCCCAGACGGAACACTAGCTCATAAGCCGCAGGAGAAAGCCGATTTACTGGCAAAACTCTTTGCGGCTAACTCCCGAATCGATGATTGCAATGCACTGCCACCATCATTACCTCACTGTGGCACAACGATGCCTGATATTAAAATCAGGCAGCGTGAGGTTCGTGCCGAATTGCAATCACTCGACGTCCGGAAAGCTAGTGGACCTGATGGCATCCCAGCAGTAGTACTTAAAAAATGTGCAGCGGAGTTGTCTCCCGTGCTCACGCGCTTGTACCAATACTCCTATTCTTTGAGGCGTGTGCCGGAGACTTGGAGAGATGCTAACGTGCAACCGGTGCCCAAAAAAGGGGATCGCTCAGACCCGGCAAACTACCGGCCAATAGCAGTCACCTCAGTTTTATGTAAAGTTCTAGAAAAGGTCCTTATTAACCATCTGACCCGCTACCTAGAGGATCACTCCCTGATTAATGATCGTCAATATGGATTTAGACCGAAACGATCGACGGGTGATCTTCTAGCGTACTTAACTCATATCTGGGGTGAGGCTATCGACAAGCGTGGCGAGTCGTTGGCTATCAGCCTTGACATTGCCAAGGCGTTCGACAGGGTCTGGCACAAAAGCCTTCTCTCCAAGCTTCCGGCATACGGTCTGCCAGCCCAGTTCTGTTCTTGGGTAGCTGACTTCCTGCATGAGCGTAGAATTCGTGTCCTTACGGATTATAGCACTTCGCAGTTCATGTCAGTGAATGCCGGCGTTCCCCAGGGCTCCGTCCTATCCCCCACTCTCTTTCTGCTGCATATCAATGACTTGATTCCTCTTGGGAATATTCGTTGCTATGCAGACGATAGTACAGTGCATGCGGGGTATCTCGGACAAGCAGCGGCTGGGCAGGCAGTAACCAAGGAGAAACGGGAAAATCTTGTCATTGAACTCAATCAGGCTTTGGACCACATTTCCGAATGGGGTACCAGGAACTTGGTTGAGTTCAATGCCAAGAAAACTCAGGCTTGCGATTTCACGGCAAAAACATCGCCATTGCTTCCCCTTCCATCTCTTCAGGGCACAACACTACCGCTGCAGAGCAACATTTCCATGCTCGGTATGGAAGTTCGCTCAGACCTGAATCCAAAGGACTACATCGAAACCGTGATCAAAACAGCTTCACGCAAACTCGGAGTCCTGAACAAGGTGCGGCGTTTTTTCACGCCCGATCAACTGTGCTTGTTGTACAAAATGCAAGTGCCGTCCTGCGTGGAATATTGCTCGCATCTCTGGGATAGCTCCGCCAAGTACGTGCTCGATGCTTTGGATAGGTTACAGCGGCGCGCGATCCGCATCATAGGCGATGAGGAGGTGACTAAACACCTTGAGCCTCTTCAATTACGCCGTGACGTGGCGTCACTAAGCGCGTTCTATCGTTTGTACCACGGCGAGTGTTCTGAGGAGTTATTCTCTCTTATCCCACCTTCCCCTTTCCTTCAGAGGACCACGCGCGCTGGCCTACGTTGTCACCGTCTTACTGTGGCCACAATTCCAACGCGTACAAAGAAATTTGGTGATTCATTTCTTTGTCGCACTATCCATAAATGGAATGCTCTGCCCGCTCACGTGTTCCCTCCCTCTTACAACCTGGGATCCTTTAAAGAGGCGTGAAGAAGCAACATGCAGGCCGGCAGGGTGAGGATGGCTGGTGTGGCAGGTAGAACTGCTGTATCAGCTATCTTCGCATCTAGACTTCACCTTCACTTAACATCAGGTGGGGCGAAGTCATTTGTCGGACCTATCTTTAAAAAAAAAAACTCAACTTAACGTTGTCTCTGACACACGTTTCCTTAGTAACGTGAAAAACAAGAAGTCTTGGAATACAAGTTATACAAGCAAGTTTTTTTTCCATTTTACTACAATATGCCCTTCTGAATCCTCCTCTTACCTGAATATAAGCCAGGTACTTTTAAGGATCTCGCCACACCGGTGTCGCTATAAAAGACAGTACATTCTCATCAAGTGGGAAAACCACTTACTTGTTCCCTAAAATATCCTTCTACGCACTCCTCTTCGAAGTCATACAGTCTTTCCATATCCTCCTTCTCCAAGAAGAGTTTCAGTCCGTTGTCGTATTGGAAGCGTTGGTGCGACACGTTTCTTGTTACCCACTTGCATGTCGCATATATGTGGCAGAATATTATGAAAGGTGGCGGGAGCACCGGCTTCTGTTCGTACTCCATGACAACCGTGAATCTTTGGAACATCCATACCTGGCAACATTTTGTTAAGTGTCATGATTGTCATACCTAACCTAGCTACCATTTTTTGTGATTATCTCTTATGCTAGCACTTCACATGGATATTCGTAAATACTTGCTAGATAGCAGTAAGCATTTCCTCCTTAACATGCCTTAAAATGAATGAAAAGGAGAGACTATACTGTCAAATATACTAATAGTAAATGGGCGCCGTATAAAGTGCTTAGATTAAAAATATTTACGAAAACATTTTGGTAGGTAAATATTTGTTGATCAACTGACTACGGCCGTTAATTTTTTACGAGTATTTTGAATTTTAAATGTCTGATTAACACATATAATACAGTTGACAATATTCTGCCCCCAGAAAAAGACAAGGCTTATCAGTTTAGTTAGAGTCTGTGCGGAAAGAGAATGGGATTTATATTGGAGGGCGCTGTAGTGCTTTTCTACCGTATTTGTAAGGTTTTACCCCTTTTAGACATGATTAAATACAAAAAACCGCAAGAAATCACAACAACAAACAAATCCGTATCAATACAAAACTTTCACGTCTTACAGATTGCTGGGTTTGATTGCCACATAAAAATCTTAATGTTAGTTCCGTTTTTCGCCACGCCCATTCTCTTTCCGCACAGACTCTAACATGCAATCTTTATTTTTCTATATAAAAAGTAAAAATGCCTAAAATGTAGGTATACTTTATGCTTTCTGGAACACAGAATATTGACAATAGTTTGATATATAAATTTACGAATAATAAATTGACATAGCTACGCGTTTCATAAAAACATTCAAAGCATGTTCGAGCCATTAATAAGGAAGTTATTGCTGTAGCCTAAATATATCTATGACAATAATTAAATTATTAGAACTAAAATTTTAAAGTTACGCATAACCAATTAAGAGGAAAAAGCATTAGAATCAGAATTTTCGTAACATTTTAAACTATTTCCGTAGTTTTTCCTTTGTCATTCTTTAACAACGCGGGCCCAGTGTGTATTGGGATTATTGCATAGCTATATGACAAGAACAATCCCAACATCTACAAGAGCTCTAGGTAATTTATCACGGTGACCCATTCGTTAAGGTTATGTAATCATAAACCGATCGTGCTTAACTCTACTCGATCAGTCGAATTCCTGCACGTTTTTAATATGGCTTCCATTTGCTCCATGATAGTGATAATACAGTTTATGTAGCTCAAAGCTAATTTCAAAGCTGTATTAAGGTCGCACATTTAGTTTCAGAACAAAATTGATTAAATTTTTCCAATCTGCAAGATGCTTTTAAACAATTTCTCTTATAAAGTGCGCGCTACTGAAAATTCTGCTTCCGATGCTAGCAAAATAAATAGAATTTAAAAACAAATAACGAAAGAAAAAAGCTAAACCTGATGCGAGACTTCATTGACTTCGTTAAATATGTTATTAAAAACAGCTATCAGGAGATTTATGAGCAGGATATTGGCAACGAGCAGATATATCGTCATGGCGACCGGCGTGATCCATCTTCCGGTGACGCACTTCCGGTCGGTGACGTCCTGCCCGCACGCGGGGTCAATGTCCGGCGCGAAAACCTCCCCGTACAACATGAAGTAAGGCTGGAAGAATACCTACAAAGGAGGGAGAAAAAAACAAAAAGGTCAACGTAAAAAAAAAAAACAAAACCTAATCTACAAAATAAGGTCTAACTAAAAACTCTACTTTAAAAAAAAACAATACATTACTTAATTTAGAAATCGAACTACCTCAAACTACAGATTCTAATCAAAAAAAAGTCCTATCAACCGTAACCGTAAATCAAATCTCGCAACAGGCCTGTCAATACAACGAATATACAAAAAACGAGACATTCCAAAAAGGTTTCGTTTCGCTACGTGTCTACTCCAACCTGATGGGACACGCCGTTGACCTCAATAAAGATATTGTTGAACACAGCAATGAGTAGGTTCACAAGCAATATGTTAGCAATGAGGAGGTACACGCTCATCACCACCGGTGGGACCCAGTGGCCCACGCGGCACTCCTCGAACCCGGGCATGCCGCAAGGGGGTGCCATTTGTTCGGCGAACACTTCGCCGTAAAGCATGAAGTACGGTTGAAAGAACACCTGAAAATTGTTAGTTGGTGACAGGGACACGAAACATAATGTTGTTTTAAATGTAGATATTTTTAACTGGCTGTGACAAATGAGACACGAAAAATAATGCATTTTTAATGTAGGTTTATGTTTTTATAAATATAAAACTGTTCGTTTCCAGAGATCTTTGCTTCTACACACAATAAAGTTATTGAATGAGCTTCACGGTATTTCCTAAGTTCTATAGCATTTTTCAGTTTTCTTCAAACGAGGCCTATACAGAGTGTGCCACGAAAGGCAGCGGCAAGGCATTGCTGATGTTGATGTGTGAACATTTAACATCGGATGGCACGTCAGCTCGTGTGCCTTCGAAGGCAATAAAAAAGGCGTTTACGAATAAAACAAAGTCAATTGTTACAAAAGTTAAGTGTTTATTTAACTTGGAAGCGCAATGGGCTCAGAGACCCCAGCACGAATTCTTGACAGCTTCGTAACGTATCGCATCGTCTAAGTTTCTTTGAAAACTAAACAGCGTCCTCATCGAATGTAAAAACAAACTAGCTTTTTCTATAAATTATTTGAAGATGACTATACGTTACGGAACTGTCATAAATTCGTACTTGGGCCACATCCTAGGGGTATCGATCGGCAAGTGATATTTTTTCTTTATCAGTTTTATAATTATGAAATGAGTTGAAGAGAGCGATTTAATTTTAAAGCATCCATCCTCAAATAATGAATGAATATAAAGTTCCCTTTAGTTCCGTTTAACTTTCTTAGCTCTCATACATAAACGTATTTAAATACAATACAAATTTTATTTAAGTATAATAATATAGTGAATTTTAAGGAATGATGTTACACAAAGTAGGTATAATAATAGAGTGAAAATAGGGAATACAATAACATATGATTAACGTATTTATTAAACAAATTGCTGAACAGAATAGAAGAAAGTGATTTCTGAAATAAAAAAAAACGTTATAGATCCATAAATACTTTTGATGATAATATAACAATGCCGTAAGTTAATTATTGGTTCAATACGAAAGACAATAAAGGTACCAATTAAGAAATATTTATACGACAAATAAATTATTTAAACGCAACAAAAGTAAGCTTTTGACCGTTTATAACGAAAGGAACTCATTAAAATATTCATAAATTTGTACACAAATAGATAATAAAACAGACAACCAACAGCATTTCAGGTCTCTACAAAATTCCTTAAATTATTTTAGAACCTTCTTTCAAAATATTAAGGCTTAAATTTGATTGGGATATTTTTGGCATTTCAAGAAATTTGCTGTTGATTGTACGAAAAATTTAAACCTCATTCTGTTTCTCAACAGATTTAATTATCAGCCCAAATGAACAGCGAATCCCCATTGAATATTTAGTAGCTTTATTGAGTTCTTGAGATTTTTTAACCGTAACTACCAGTAAGCAGTTATTTTTAACGGCGTCGAGTAAAACCGTAAAATATTCAGTACCCTTAGCACGAACCAATTTCGAATTCGAATAGTTTGCGAGTTCGAGATGACATTGTCAAATTTGTATGGAAACTTGAACAGCAGTGCCACAACGGACGTAACGAGAACTAAGAATCAGTACACATCATAAATAAACAGTATCTTTTATCACAATGTACATGAAATTTGCTTTAGAATAAACAAAAACTAAAGAAAATTTACGTCCCGAGTTGGCGCCACTGTGGTCTTTTCTAAGAAGTTTTTGGCACGAATTAATGGAATGAGAGTTTAAATTGATTAATAGTCTATGACGACATACGCGATTTGACGGAAGAGTAGACTTTTCAGGCTCAGTGCTGCCACCTGGCGTCATTTCAGTAGGTCTATTCGCTAACTTTTTGACATTTACAGAGTGTAACTGAAGAGTAAATTACATGGATATGCTTTTCAGAACAAGTATCTTAGTAGCGTTATAATAAAGCAGTAATGTATCACTACATAGCTCGGTGATTGTAACTTCTATCTGTTAAGAGCAGTTAGCTAACAGGCCTACAGGAAACCCTCATCGAATTGAAGTCGTGAATTGAAGAATACAAAACAATTGAAATGTACTCACTTCTCTTATCAAGTACCAACTAGCTTCCTTATCTGGGTAGAGGATGGCTTGCCGCGCCACCCCGAAGGAC
Source organism: Chilo suppressalis (assembly GCA_902850365.2). Classification (NCBI taxonomy): domain Eukaryota; kingdom Metazoa; phylum Arthropoda; class Insecta; order Lepidoptera; family Crambidae; genus Chilo; species Chilo suppressalis. The sequence continues at coordinate 6,073,585 of OU963912.1, read as the reverse complement.
ATGAGCACCACCAGTAATAGCACCACAAAGTATATCATATTCTTTACCATCTTACCCATCATCGTGACTAGAGGACCTGCGGTGTAAACAAATACATAATTAAAAACTTATCTAGCCTGTTTAGGATCTGAAATGTCAAGAACAATGCAATTCTTTTTTTGAGTGTGTATGCTGTTGGTCGCATATGACTTTTGCAGCGTCACCGGGTTTGCGGATGGTGAGATCCTAAGGGGACCTCAAGCCGAGAATTGGCGAGTGCTTCTAGAGGTATTCATTGACATAAATGGAATGATTGTTTTAACATAACTGCAAGTGGCCTTTAATGAACAAACTATTATAATCATCTAATTAACAATCTAAAAAAAAAATATACTTTACGTTTCGTATTTTTATATTTAATATATAAAATTCTCGTGTCACGATGTGTGTAATTGAACTACTCCAAAACGGCTCGACCGATTTTCGTGAAAATTTATATGCATATTCATTGTAGGTTGTAGGTCTGAGAATAAATGTTAAGGGTGGTCCGCGGTTAAATTTTTTTTTTGGACAAAATTTTGTTTTCATTTTTTTATGATACATCATACAAAAATACATACAATCTTAAATTTTCACTCTTCTACCACCAACCCCTATTTTTTATGGCGGTACGAAGTTCGCTGGGACAGCTAGTTATTTATAAAATGTCAATAGTACAATGTATAGTTAGTATCAACAGGTTGACGTGACGGTTAATTTAGCCGTGTTGTCTTCGTGTCATATAAAATTATTTTGACCCAGTTTCTGAATACAATAATATCAAACGACGCACAGAAAACTAATGCTATTTACTTAATATCGGTACAATGAACAGAAAATACTTAAGATTATAAACCTTAAAGTATAACCACATAATGTTCAAAATATTTTAGCACTGTAATATTAAAACTTTTTTCGACTGCAAGGCCCGACAGTCATTACTCTATTATTAACTTAGTTCGGTATTTTAACTCGCGTTAGTTGTTTTTATGAACAATAATCAACTCTAATTATTGTATGGTAAAAGAAAATGTTAGTTTTGGCGCTTCATCAAACTTATTGTCAATTCTATTGATGCGATCGTAAAGTACAGTCAGCTTCATAAAAATGTAGTTAAACACATGTAAGAAGCAACTATTCAATTCTATCATAGCATTTAAAGTTATCTTAATATTGTACACAACCTTTTACTTCTTCAGATCAGAAATGTTTAAAAATATTTTAATTACAAAGCTCTTTTATATGTACGCTTCGTAACTGGTCATTGATACGTAAGCGTCCAGAATACCCATTAATATCTTCACTTACATAGATAATTTAATTTCTAGTACATCAGAAGAAAGATGATATATGATAAACATCGCCTAATCGAAATTTAAGGTCCTATACAGAGTTTTTATTGCGCTATTTTAATATTTTAAGAGATAGGATAGATAATATAAATCAAGCAGCGAGGCATTTATTCAGTCCATTTACTTGATATCGAAGGCGATAGGGTGTAAAAAATGGACCATCACACCTTCTGGCACCATCCAGATTCTAAGTCTGCATGCTTTTCTAAAATCAAAACCATGCATAATGCGGTCCTCATATTTTGCACACTCAACTCCATCCAGCACTTGGTCCAGTACTAGGACAACATAGCTATAAGAGCCTATGCACACCGCGTTTTTGAAACGCGTCGTTGTCGCGCGTTTGTCGTGATACACATGCGGGTCTGACGTAGCCTGTAGACCTCTACCAGTAGGGCCCTGCCTGTGCACACGACGCGCGGTTATAAAACTCACGCCGACGAATCGTTTAAAACTGAAATGTACAGAATCAACATTAACAAGGAGATACATATTTCAAATAAATTACCGGATTTTCGTTTCATAACAAATTGATTCCTGTTGTATTGTTTCAAAATAACCAGGGCTATTTAACTCAAGGAGATACTTAGTACGAATTATTTCTCGCATTGTCCTACCATTGTTTAAATCTGAATACTTGTTCCAAACAAAAGACACGTCAATTACGTCATGTCCAAAATGAAAGGAATGACAATTTCATAAGCAATAGAAAATCGATGAAAATAACATGAGAACCATATAACTCAGTTTAGCGGAATAGCGTTTACATAATTTTCTTTATGTATTACCAAGATATTTTTGATGAAAATGTAAATTTTGTGTACCTTAGATAAATCAATCTTAGCACTTCGATCTTTATGAAGCTGACTGTACAGAATCAACATTAATTAAAATTGATTCACTTTTATGTTAGTCACCATTTAAATGCTTGAATTATGATATCCCATAGCACTTAGTGGATAAATTAAACATATATATTATTTAATAACAAGTCGTTAAATCACAATTCAGGAGCCTTAATTTAAAATCGAAAAAAAAACACCGATGATATGAGCATTTTGCTCTTGTCGAACTAAGTGCTATTTTTCTTCCTTTCATGTGTGCTCTCAGTATTATGTGTTCGACGATAAAAGTTTTAACAGAAAATCCGATACTTTTCCATAAAATTTGTATACGTTTGAATTTGTTCAAAAACTGGGCTAATTCGATACACGTATTATCATTAATTTCAGAGCAGTTTTCTCATATCAATCATAGTGAATCAAGAAAAAAAATCTTCTTACGCCCACATTTAATATAAACAAGAAAATCAATTTTGCGTTGCTGCTTCACGTAAATTTTCTAATATTCCCTGTTCTATTTGTACAAAAACTTTTCACGGTAAACCTAACAACCGACTGATGTTTCCAACATTTCTGTCGAGTGCTTTTCCAAGTCCTCGTATTTTCCCACGTATCTGTAGAACGTGCCTCTTATAAGGAAAACTTTGTGAATTTTGTGTATTTCAACAGATACAGTTTTATACACCGAGTCCGTGTATGATTACTTATTGCGTCATAAAAGATTTATAGCATTAAAAATTCTCTGATCAGTGGACTGACGTACAACCCAATCGCATTATCTTATATATAAAATTCTCGTGTCACAATGTTAGTTACCAGACTCCTCCGAAACGGCCTGACCGATTTTTGTGAAAGTTTATATGCATATTCCGTGGGTCTGAGAATCGGCTACTATCTATTTTTCATATTCTTAAGTGATAATGGTTGTCTGTTGGTTGTGGTAACGTAGTGTTCTGAAACCTACAATGCGCCTTCGCGCCAAAATTCAAACTATTGGGTATTGTAACGTAGTGTTCTCATATGGGTTAGGAGGAATGTTATCCAAGGAAATTGATAGAACACTATGTTGCATACCCCTAAAATATTTTTTGGACATTATTTATTTTTTTATAATGTGGTATTAAAAAATACATACAACCCTAAATTTTCTCTTCTACCACCTGCCACCATTTTTATGGCGGTACGAAGTTCCCTGGGTCGGATAGTTATTTATATAACTTTCATTGCATCGGTACAAAAAGACTTTTCTAGTAATTAATATAATTAGTATAATGAGACTATTTTCTACGAATACGTATGCTGTTGATCGCGAATGACTCTTACAGACCTTCACTGTACTTGTATACAAAATTTTGTTCAGTATTTAAAAAAGCGAAAAATTAGTGTGCACAGACCACACATCTAAAATGAAACTCCTTTTCTTAAATAACCTAACATTAAGCAGTGCAGAAGGCATAGTCGTGTGTGACGCTCGTTTCATTTTTTGCCAAGTTACCCTCCAACTTTCATGCTCGTCAGAAAGAGATTTTCACGCAACCCACACACACATACGCTCATGCCGCATTTACGTTTCATCTTTTCCATTGGATTTTTCCATTCACACTCCGTCCGAATAGAGGTTTCACTTGAAAACCGAAAATTTGTTCAGTGATAGCGAAATTGACTTATTTGTATAATGTGCTTAGGGGGCGCGTTCAAGTACACGTAACGCAAATTTTGAAGATTTTTGACATGCCCCCCCTCCCCCCCCATGTAACGCGCTTTAATGATTTCCTGCCCCCCCCCCTCCCCCCATCAACGTTACGTAACACCCAACTGACCATTTGTTTTCACAATTATGTTGCGCAAACTACCTAAAAGTCGCTAAATTACTTTTGTTATTCTTTTAATCGTGTTTGCGGTAGTAATTAATAATTAAAACAATCGATTTGTAATTCGCAATACAGATTTTAATACCCTATTCTTTTTTATTTAAATTAAAAATAACGTTACGCAACGCGTCGATCGAACCCCCTGCCGCCCCTGTAAAGCATCGTAACCTTGTACAAGACCCCCCATCCCCCCAAATTGCGTTACGTAATACTTGAACGCCCCCTTAATTACTATCACACCAAGCGATTCTCGAACTCTCTAACACAATTCGGCTGTATGATTCTTTTTTGTATGTGTATGTGAGTTACGCATTTTTTTTGGAAACGTATTTAAATGGCGATAAATGACATATTCAGGGAAAACAAAAAAAGTGAGTGGGTATTCCTTAAAGTTAAAAATATTGAACCAACCTAAGTACTTATTAACGCCCAATATATTTAGTATCCTTAAGTACCAATATATGATATCGACGCAGTATATGACCCTGCCGACGTCCATCGAGCTGGTGCGCAGCCTCAGGGTCAGCCCCACCAGGAAGAATATGATGAACCCAGCGTCATACGTGTTCCACATATTCCAAGCCCACACACTGAACTTATGTCTGGAAAAAAGAAACAGAAATCACTTTTTGAAGTCTATTATCGAGTTATTCTCTTCTGTTCCCCTGTAACCGATCTACTAAATTTTTTATGGCCTGGATCCTCTATTCACCACATAAAATAAAAAATTAAACGAGTCGCCCAGGGGATCAGATGGCCCGGGGGCGTCCCGGTGAAATGGCGCACACACAGGTGCACGGTACGGTCCGTCAAGGGATTTCTCATCGTAAAAAGAAAACAGGGATCAGATAGTATTTTTGATGTGTAACATCCTCCCCTCTCCTCTCGGTTTCCTGCAATTTGTGGGAGAGATTTCGTGAAATGGGACGGATGTGTGTAACAGGAAGTCGCGAAAGCGCGCACTATTTGATTTGATTTTAGAACATAATGTTCAAATGGCTTATTCCTTTTGTAGTAGGTTTTATTTCTTTTTTTACTAATATAAGGTGAGGTTTCAAATGTTACACATTGTACGCGACTACTGTAAGGCTCGCTGGTTTTTTTTTAATAATTAAAAGAGTAGCAAATAATCATATGGCCCTTCTGATGGTAAGCGGCCGCCATAGCCTTTTAACGCTTCTGATATATATAAAAAAATCACTAGCGCCGTTGCCTTCCCTGACCAAATCCCCTACCCCGTGGAGCCCTGGAACTTTACTAAGCGACAGAAACAATGATTATGTATTATGATGTTAATTTACTGTGGTCTTTAGTAACGTCCTCCACGTTACTAAAGACCACAGTAACTTTACTGCCCCAGACGGGCGCTCCAATCCAAGCGGATAATCCGCTATGCTCTATCTCTCTTATCGAGTTATTCTCTTCTGATCCTCTGCAATCGATCTACCAACAATTTTTAATCCCAAGATATTTCTTATTTACCCCTTTTAATATAAAATAAAAAGAGTCCCTCAGGGGATCAGATGGTAGTATAACAACTCCCATTATCATATGTATATGTCAAGTGTTTGAGGATCAAATACGGAAGTATATCGATTCTTAATTGACGCCGCCGTTAATTTCCACATCTTACGAAATAATAATTCTGAAATGAGGAGTATCTTGTCAACTTAAAGTAAAAAGCCAACGTGGAAGACAAGATTTGTGAAATATAGCTCGGATCTTTTTTTTTGCTGAAGATTTCCTTTATTGAGATATTACTGAAGATTTGAAAACTTAGGACAGTAGTCATCCAAGAAACCATCATTATAATTAATATGTAGTCAAAACTTCATTTCTAAAGTTACGTAGGTTAAAGTGACGTTTCAAAAGCCGGCCTTTAATAGTTCCTGCTTAACATGCAGTGCAGAGGGACAGTGCACTTAACATACAGAACTTAAGTAAGTTAAGAAAGTACTTTAGCTCCACTCGGCAAATGTAGCTCGTTCTTCTTAAGTAGGTATGTATGTTAATACAGGCTTACTTAAGCGAAATTTTAAGTCCTTTTCTAAGTCTTCGAACTAAGAATATAAACAAGTTTAAGTTATAATAAATATAGGAATGTGTAGCTTCGTAAATAGGAAAATAAAAATAATCCTTTAAAGAACTTTTGTCGTCGTCACGTCACTATGTGTCCGAAGTACAAAAGAATAAGTGTTGCCACACACGGGCCACACGCCACAGCCACAAACACCGCCACGAGAAGCTAGAAGCGGCTACTAAAGTGGCAGAATCGCGCGACAGCGGCCGACTAAGCTAAGGGAGAGAGGGGTGGGGAATCGCGCGAGTGACTTGTGGCGGCGTTTTGTATCGGCGCATTAAGTGGCCGGTGCGGGCCACAAGAAGCGAGCAACGATGATTTGTAGCGTGTGGCGGCTACCGGCGTACCGTGTGTGGCGAGTCCATATAAAATGTATGAAAACTACAAGAAATATGCCGGTGGCGGCGTTTTGTGGTTGTGGTCGGTGGCCCGTGTGCGGCGACACTAAGCTGTCATCTGGGTAGGGTGGGGTAATTTGCTGACCCTAGTAAATCTTATGACTACGTAATAAAAGTATTTCCGATACATTATGACTCACCTAATAGCAACAGGTTCGGACGTAATGATTTCCCTTATCTTCTCACATAAGAAAGTTATTATATAGCATATAGAATATATCTCTGGCCACGACGGTGTCGGGTCCATCTTTACTAATACTGTATACGTAAACATCAATAGGAACAATATATAGGCAATCTGAAACAGAATAAAACGTGTTTGAGCTTATTCTAATAAAATTTACTTTAGTTTTTATAAATCTAGCAGTTTAATGCTTAAAATATTATAATTTAATTTAAACAATCTATCCATTTTCGCTTAAGAGCCCTTTTACAAAATTGCGCAGGTGCCGTACTGATAGGCTCGAATGTAGATTTGCACTAGTAATATTGCATTTTACGGGTGATGTTTGGAGTCTTATAAAATAATTATTAATGAACTAATTATAAAAATATATACATATTTCAGTAGTTCAATGATGGTAGATTAGTTTTATGAAAGTTTTTGATAGTAATTCTATTTAATTCAATATCAAAATACGCGGTAAATCTGCATTACTTTTTTGTGAAAACTCACGGAGGTTAGGTGTTTCGTTGATAAAATTAATGAGATAGAAAATCCAAATTATAATACATTATGTTACAACAAAAACACATTTCTGATATCGTAGTAATTAATTTAATCTAATTTATTGAACATTATTTAGAGATTCAGGCGTTTGAAGTTGTGCATATTATCGTATTTTCCGTAAACTAGCTGCGGTAGAACGATCAGTACAAAAAAAGGAAAATAGTATTTGCAAATATTCTAAATTAACTTACAATAGAAAGAATAAATCTACTGTTTACTTCTATTGGAAATAATTAAAATCTTTTCTAATGGTGTAAACGAGGCGCTCAAAAATTTCATTTTATTGCAAAAAATGTGAAAGGGCTCTTAACGCGAGCAATGGGACACAGAATGCAACACGTACTAACTTTGTTAAGGTGCAACTATTATTGTTTAATTATAATAACATAATAGCTTTAGTTGAAGTACAATAATGTGCATGTGGGGGTCTTCTCCCACAGGTATTATTTTTCTTAAAAGAGGGCACACATAAGATAAATTGCAATTTCTACAGTGTTAAAGAAATAAATTATATACATTTTTATTTTTTTTTAATGGGAAAATCGGTATATATTGAAATAAGCGTTTATCGCATAAAAATGGCATATAGCCGCACCGACTTCTTTGACCATTAGATTTTATAATGCAATTGTATATAAATCGCGGCACGAAACTCTAGTGCTGACCGTTACTGCGCAGAAGTAAAAATTAAGATGTCTTGGGGGGAAAAGAGGTGCGCGGGAGGGAGTGCGTTGCGTCTATTGGCTCTTCAGTCGTATCCATGCGCAGCTATCCCCTCCGCGTTTTGTTCAGCGCTAGAGTTACGTGGCGCAACCTGTATCCCGACAAATTTCTTGAGCCACGATCATAGACAAGGAAGCCTGCACAGTAGCAATTTCACCTACAAAAACGTCTACTGCGCAAGTTTACTTCTCTGTGGTTTTGCTCAAGAAGTTTGTCGCTACTTGTAGCAAACCTTATTTTTGCAAAAATAAAAAGCTTTTAACGGCAATTTGCGTGTTACCTCGACGAAATATTAATTATGTTTAATAGGGTCAATTAAATAAAGAAATTGTAAATTTCAGTACTTTAAATTTATATGGGACCAACGATAATAAGGTTGTTTATACCTATAACTTAAAATTATCCTAAATAAACTAGTTTTCCAGGGCCATTCTTTCATTATTAAAAACCTATATGTGAAGACTTTCATGATCATATTCGGAAAAATGCAAAAGATTTCCGACTTTTTATAGTAAATATTTTTTATGTGTTACATGTTAACCTCAATGAGTCCTGACGGGGTAAAGGAGAGAAAAAAAAAATAAGTACAAAAGTCATCATACATGTTTTCGGCAATTATTGCTTTGCTGCATCCTTTTTGCGATAATTGTAGATTCGTGGTGAAAAATAATACAGCTCACTTGATAATTCAAGTAAAAATTAAAACTTTTTTAGAGGCGGGAACAGTAGAACCTTCTATTCGTGTCATTATTATTTGAAAATGGAACACGCAAAAGGATTGTTACAAATATTAGAAAGTGTATCGCTTGATTTTAACTTTTAAGTTGGCAACATAGAATGAAAATTGGTCAAAATAAAGAGACACGACATCAAACTACGGACATCGGCCAAATCATATTTGGATCAAAGTTGAACGTCTAGAATAGATATTTTTACTAATATTATTTATTAAATATAAATAGTTTTTACAAATTGTAATTGAAACAAATAAAAGCCATTCATCCCAACTTGTCCTTTTTGGTAAACAATCTTGGCACTTCTTTTTATTGAAAATACAGCATTAAAAATCAACTAATAACTGGATTCAATGGGTTTCAGACTATAATAACGATTTATTGTAATAGATTATTGACTTTGTTATTATTTTATATTAAAATTATTGATATTGTTAAAAAGTTGTGCCAAGATTGTTTAACAAATAGGCAAGCAAATAGGACAAGTTAGAAGATTGTTTTTTTTTTAAATTCTACCTTTTCTGGGTAGGCAAAGGGAACAATGCCCATAAAGCCAAGTCTTGGTTTTGTTAATCTTCGTTTTTTTACGTTAGAATGTCAGTGTGGCTCATTCTAATGTTTCTTGGAGGGTTTGACACGAAATGTATCGAGTTGGCTTTTCAGGTAAGCTTCTGTGAGGTAGTCAACACTACAATAAAATTCTCACGTCCACTTGACCGGAATAGCGTATATTTTAAAGGTTCCACTAATTCTTCAGTTGCGCAGACAGTTGCAACATAAAATCACACCAATTTTATTTCACAATATCCACTGTGAACGAATTTAACAATAATTAAAATAAGACGCCAACCGCACTCGATGAAATCAAATGGCTTCGCTTCTACTACATTTTGTATTTATCTGTGATATTGTTATATTTGTTATGATTTCTGTGCAAAAAACCAATTTCTGTAATGAAAAAATGTAATACAGATATACGTAATAAAAATGTCAAAATAACATAACCATTAAATGATCAGAGCAAAATATCTTTTTTCCTCGGCTTTCTTTCGTCGTGATTCTAACATATATAAGCTCAATAAATTACGCAGAATCTAATGATATATCATTTGTTGAAAGACGCAACAATTTAATTTGAAATAAAAAGATGTATGGGAGTTGACCGATGTCCTTTATGTCAATTTTAGGGGTAATGGTTATTAATGACAGACTCAGTAAACAAAAATAACAATTGAATTATATTCATCAATTTTAATAATAACGTCGGAATAAGCCGGTTTTGTACGGCTGATAATGATATCAGCCACCCATTAGGGTATGGCTAATATAATATAATGATGATGAACCAGTATTACCAAGTTGCTGTTACAGTTCCAGATATTTATCTGATAAATATGTATAGGTTGCTGCTATGTGCTGCTTGATATTCCAAAAATTTCTGTTCAAGACCAGTGAAACGTACAGATATTTTAAGATAATAAGTTCGAAATAGGCTATCAGAGAGTCGGGAGGATCCACTGGATGCGGGAAGCACAGGACCGTTGCATATGGAAATCCCTTGAGCGACCTATGTCCAACAGAGCGGATGTCCATTGGCTGATCATGATGTTGATGATGGAAAATTTATAGATCAGAGGAGCTAAATAAAATACGGAATCACAGTGACGATGACGAATGATACTTATATTCTGTGAAATATATTTTTATTAGGAAGCTGATACGACTGACTCCCTAGCACAGCAGAATACAAAGTGAAAAAAGTTTATAAGTGAACTGAATGCGTGAATGATCGAATGAGTGGGGGTTGAACGAACAAATGAAGTATTTGAGTTAAGACTGAATGCACAAGTATACTTTGGCATTACCTAGTCATGTTACTTTCTTTTTATTACAAAAGGAATACAAATTTTATTATAATATATATAGATTATTTTTTGCTAATTTAAATTCAATATAAATTCAACAGATGTGGCTATCAAATATTTCGAAGTTCAGTAAAGACCGCGCTGATGCAGCTAGTATGAATGGCTTAACGTACCTTCCATAGCACGAATTGTGAGCGGCCATAGTGAACGTTACATATCATCTTTCATTACCGTAGACCGAATATGCTTATCACGTTGCTATCGAGCTACTCCAAACATGCTCTCATTATAGTGTAAGACATATTTCACATTCACAAGTACTTGCTCATTATCTATATTAGTTATTATGAGTTACCTCATATTGAAGTCATTTTTCAATTTGACGACTCTGTATATAATACAGGGAGAAATAAACAGCCCTTGCTGAGTTTCTTGCCGGTTCTTCTCAGTACAAGGTCTCCCGCCGTAAATTTGCGAACCGATGGCGTAGCTTTTCGACATTCACAAGTGCTTGTAACAGCCTAGACTGAATAAACGATATTGAATTTTGAATTTTTTGAATTTTATAATTAACGTTAATAAGTCTTGATAAGTACGTAGGTATATGAAAACTTTTTAGTGCTACCTTACATCAGTAGGTGTAATTTGTTTCCATTATTTTCCGTCATCTCCCTAGGGGCTCGCGTGGGTCGCTCTGAAAGCAACCCGAAAACAGAATTAGTTTCCAATGTAAAAAATACTTACAACGTACCGACGCGACGATTACCGAAAACTCATTTCCGTTGAAATAATTTCTGAAGTGTTTATGAATAATTTACGTAATCTACTTTAGAATTATTATAATTTAGATGTTCAACGATAAAGGTGTATGATTTAGAAAGTTAGGTAAAATTTTTTACGTGCTTTAATATTATATATAACGAGAGTTTACATGAAAAAAATTTGTCAATGTTGGTAAAAATTATTGAATTTTGACTTGCCTTTATAAATACGTGAATTTATTCTAAGTGATCCTCTGAATTGTTTTGTGGACAAGAAAGGAAGGGAAAACAGGTAATAGGCCGTTAATTGCCTTTATATATAATAGACAAGAAACATTTCAACTAAGTAATCTCGAATATTATCGTGGATGATGGGCTTGTTAACCTTTCCACTCTTGTTGGTTCTATGACAACAAATAAGACCCAAGCGCCGAGTGGTGCCAAATGTAAGGAAAGTATTTATACAGGTTGTTTGGAAGATGAGTGCAAAGCTTTAAAGGAAAGCTAACAGAGACCATTTAGAAACATTTAAGCCATACTTGTCATAGACGAAGTGTGACCATTTTATTTTTAATAATTTTTAACGATTTTAAAGAAAAAAACCTAAACGTACACAGTTAGTTCCAAATAATGGCTAACTGACATAATAAATGAATTCTTTTTGAATTTATTTCATAAAACAAATGTGAAAGCAAACTAAGAAAAAAAGTTTAAAACATCTGTATCAGCAAACAAAATTTTTACAGATATTTAAAATTATCGTAAGTTTTCAAAATGGTAAAAAGCTGTTTATCTTAGGCTTACAAAAAAAACACGGAGGTCTAGTACCCATTGGACCCTCAAGATTCGACCCAAAAGCAAAAAGTGCCCATTGGACCTCTTTTTTGGTGTCCATTGGACCTTCTTAAAACATTTTATATTCAATGTGCCCATTGGACCTCTTTTTTGGTGCCCATTGGACCTCCTTAAAAATTTTATATTCAATGTGCCCATTGGACCTCTTTTTAAGTGCCCATTGGACCTTCAAGATTATACCCTACTGCCAGTTGAACCTTATTAACAGTTTTGTTAAGCACAGTACAGTCATGTAGAAAATTGCAGACAAAAATAAAATTAATTGTAGGTATTATAAAGCCACTAACTAAATACTGTATAAGTATTGACTCCAACCAGTAAGTAGTCCTAAACAAATTGTAAAGAAATCAGGTTACCTTTTTTCTTCGAATTAACGATATTTCGCCATCCCCGGAGAATAAAAAGATAACTACAAAAACGTAAGTTTTCAGGAAAAATAAAAAAAACTGGTTTTCGTCTATTGCTCTATAAATACGGGACGCAGACAGATGATAGTAACCTTTAAAAAAAGCGAATTTTTAAAACATTTGGATTTTTAGTAAGGTACTCGTACAATAAGATATAAGGGAGATATTTAGAAAATAAAAAGTGAATCAAAAGTAATCAAAATTTAATTTGTATAATGTTTATTTTTATTTTATTCGTATTGACAAGGAGCCAAAACCAAATATTGTACTACTGACATGTATTTTTATTCTATGGGTTATAATGGTGCCAGTGACAATGATAACACTTCAATATCTTTTTATTTTACATTTGACATTATATATGTTTGTGTCTTAGGTTTAAAGGAACGATCATTAATTACATTAATTTTCAATTTAATTACATTAATGATCATTAATGTAAAAAGTTTTCACTCAATAGGGCAATCGTACACTGACCAATAAATACCCTTACAGCGCAACACCAAATCCACAAGACCTTTCAAATCGAAAAAAGTTCGATTGATTCCAAGTTCCTTATAACAGCTTGGATCTAGACAATCTAAGCAACATGACGGTGGATTTTGCAAAGACATCATCTTTTGATCTAAGACTGAAATTCTGAGGGAGATTGAGTATTTTTATCGGCAGTTATACTCCTCTTACGCACCTGATGAAAGGAAGGTTATAGATTCCAAGCCCAAGCAATCTCTGCGCTTAAATAAAAGGATGGCGCCGATCTCGTATGTGGGAGAGAGAGAGAACTATTGCTGTCTCGTTCCGATTCATGACCTATGTTGCAGCTAGAAAATAATCTTACAACCGTAGGCCATTGCTTAGAAAAATTACTCACATATGTGTCTTAAATATTTAATTTGGTAATTTATAATGTTTTACAAAAGAAGACTGTTAAATTTTTTATGGAGGTTGGTAGTGGGTCTTTCGGCAGACTCCAAGTTTTTATGAGATGCAGCGCACTTAATTGTGAATCGTTTGACTAAAAACTAGAATTTTATTTTATCCCGGTTTTTTATATTAAAATAACATAAATCTATCCAATAATTGATTTGCAAATGCCAAGTTTATTTATTTATTTTTTGTTGCCAAGCATCAAATATATTATGTTCAATGTGTAACAAAAGCATTGATAATAATTCTGATAATAATCCATGACTGGACTGATTGATATATGCCATAGTGATTGAGTTGACGTTATAAGCCACCACACACTAAAAATATGACGTTACTAAGATAGGGTGGCCAGCATACTTACAAAGTTGTTTAATTATTAAACACGATTTTAAAATAATCGGTAATGAATAAAAAAATCAAAGTATCTATTCATGTTATACAAACTTTCAAATTATATATATATCGTCCCTGCCGGAAACCGACTACCGCTTTTGAACCATATCCTTTAGTTAAAGTATGTTTTTATAATAAGCAATTTCTCGTTAATTGTAAAAATATGATTAGAAATCATTTTTTATAAAATGTAATATGAAAATATTACATTGGTATTTTATTTTATGAATATTTAGTATACATAATAATTGTGCTTCAATAGTTAATCTGAGTGATATAAAAACTGTATGTATATTTTAGTTAAGATATCTGAAAAAAAAAACTTTTTAAAAGTAAAATAACAAAATCTGTGATTTGATTATTATATTATATGGTTTGTTGCTGATGATTGATGTTTCGAATTTTATAAATATGTTGATCTTAAATACTTACATTTATAACCTTTGTGCTTTTATTTATTTTTTCAATATTTAGAATATATAATAACTGTGCTTAATCTGTGTGATATAACAAACCATATTTATAATTTAGTTAAGTTATTTGATAAAAAATAATTTCTATGGACTTTAAAAGTAAAGTAAAAAATCTGTGAATTGATTATTATATTTTATGTAAATATTTATATTGGTTTGTTACTGATGATGAGTGTTTTGAATTTTATAAATATGTTGATTAAATACTTAGATTTATAACCTTTGTGTTTTTATGTCTTTTACAATGTTACTTTACTACACGACTGTACTTTATCATTCCAAAAGAATTAGCCAAATAGTTAAGAGCTCCAATAGCATAATAAATAAATAAAAATAAATAGCTCTCATTAAGTCGTTAAGTACGTCTTTGAGGGTCCAATGGGCACCATGTTCTTGATAGGAGGTCGAACGGGCACTTTTTTGTAGGTAAGGTCCAATTAGGAGGGTCCAATGGGTACTAGACCAACACGGAGGGTGTTTTGTTTGTTCAAAGCTTTTTAAAAACATGTTCAGTTATTGTACTTTCTTTTGAGGTATCGTTTATGCAAATTGCTTAGAAATTGTTGAAACTAAGACCAGAAATCCTAATTGAGGAAGATTTTTTTATGTTTTAGATGAATAAATTAAAACAAAATTTAAACTGAAATCACTTATTTTTCGTGTTCAAAATGTTCGCCGCAATTTCTATGACACGCACGGGCCCGTGTTCTTACTTCCGTTGTCGTTATTTTCAACATCATCTCCTGTTTCATCGTTTGAAATGCTGCATTTATTCTTTCTATTAATTGTTCTTTTGTGTTTATCTCCACATGAGTTTAAACTAGTTCCTTGGCCCGACCCCACACGAAAAAATCCATTGGTGTAAGGTCGGGTGACCGAGCAAGCAAAGAGATTGGGCCATCTCTGCCGAACCAGCTATCAGGGAAGCAATTATTGAAATGCTCTCTTATGTTTAAAGTCCAATGGGCTGGACACTCGTCCTGTTGAAAGATGACCTCTCGATCACTTTCCAATATTGGAGCACAGGAATCTTCAATAATAAATCTTGAATAATTTATGTAGATAGCTTATAAATCATTGAAAATAGGACCTACATACCAAATTGAGAATAAAAAAGCTATTATGAATATGGGTTCGAGTCCCGTCTACTGCCTAGTCCGCGTGGAATTTTTTTCTAGTTATGTTTTCTTTAGATTATATTATTATTATTCTTATTTATTTCATTTCACAAGTTAGGTTTTTTATAAAATAGATATAAAAGTAAAATACAAAAATGTAAATACAAAAATAAATATAGTATAAAAAACCTAACCTAGAAGGCCACCAGCAGCGGAGCGAGGCCTAAGCTACCGGTGGTTAGGGCCGCAGAGAAAGAAACCGCCTGACAATGCGCGCCGTGTCCAGGAGTACTGCCTTTTGCATCTGCCCCTTGACCCAACCATCTAGCGAGAGGCTCTTTAGATGTTGATCGAGACTCTTCGCTATGAGACCGTTTACGCTAACGACTATATTTATTATTTATTATTATCATAGATAATTAGTGTGTACCGATAACACTCAAATATTGGCGGAAGCTGGCACACATTTACTATAAACGGTAAGGAGGAATAGTGGGGCGCGTCTTCGTGGATTGCAATATCTGTAGATGTAATAAATATTTTAATGGCCAAAGATTCCAAAATATCAATTTATGAAAAAATAGACTAAGTCTGTTTTTACCCTTCGCCCTTCACGTATGAGATCCTATATTATTATTGTAACTGTTACTATAACGACATTGAGAAAAAAATCAAATTTAATTTCTAACTATTATATCGCAAACAGGGCACACAATAAGTTTGCGGTGTATACAAACCAACTAAACGCTTACACCACTCGAGAACTTATATTAATGGTTACGTGCTTTCATTCGCGTTCCATATCCCCGACACAAAGATCCATTAGGAATTTTTCCCGCTTAGTCACTAAGCTCTCTCTTTTCAAGTGTTACAAACCTCGATCGTAAAACTATGTTTGCATAAGATGTTTGTAGGAACTTGGGTATTTTTCTCGTCGTAGCTTGATCGTAAAAAGTGTGTAAAAATCACTCGCACACACCACATATAAGACGCCACATTTGGCATTGGTCTAGGGTCTAAATGGTTATTTGCCAAACCGCCCGCAATAGTTTCCGAATATGTATGTCCGTTAGTAGACTTTTACTATATCGATTGCGCCATATATAATTTAAAGGCAAGGGAATCTCTTAAAGAAAAATTTAAAGAAATTAATATTTTAATACTGGCATCGCAATACATTTATGAAAATATAATATATGTAAGAAAAAACTAATGACGCATTTGCAAAAAAAAGTCAAACCCATAACTTTAACACGAGATTTAAAAACAAGCTTGCCGTTCCATGTTTCAGACTCCAAAAATCAAGAGGTTCATTTCTGGGTTGTAGTATTGCATTGTTTAACAAAGTTCCCCAAGATGTGATTGAGCTTCCACTAAGCAAATTTAAATCTCAGATCAAGAATTCTCTTATGAATAAGGGCTATTATAAAGTTAATGATTATCTAAAAGATCGTAATGAATGGACATAGTGTTTCTTGTAATTTGTTATTTGCTGGGTATTAGTAGTTTCTGTAACAGTAATATGGTACCTATCTAATGCCGCTTCCTATATACTAAATATAAAATTATTATTGTTACTGTATATATCTATATCCTAAATGATGTAATGGAAGGTGACTTCAGAAGTATCTCTTAAGTCATTTTTCAACTTGACGACTTTGTATATAGATACAGGGAGAAAAAAGCAGCCCTTGCTGAGTTTCTTGCCGGTTCTTCTCAGTACAAGGTCTCCCGCCGTAGTTTCGCGAACCGATGGCGTAGCTTCTGACCTTCACAAGTGCTTGTAACCTAGACTGAATAAATGACTTTTCATTTCATTTCATTTCTATGTGCACCGAAAATGTAGCAGTTCATGCATTCAACCTTTTTCTTTCGCTCCTCGTCAAGCATAGGAAACAAAATTACGTTGCTATGCTAGTGTTCTTAATTTTAGGGTTATGATTATGTTTATATATCTATACGTGCCCTATACCACCTGTACCTAACACATCGACAATATTAATATTCTTCTGCAAAAATAAGGCTTACTGATATCATAAAAACGCATTAATCTTGTAGGTTAATTTGAACAAATGTTAATCGTAAACAGCAAACCTTTTCTTGCCAATTCACTGAAAGTAAGTAATAAACAGTATTTTCTGGTTGGTAAAAGAAGTCAAGGGAACCATTAGGAAAATATTTTTGCTGCTTCATTCAAACTTTAAAATATTGCGAGACAAAATCACGTACATTAATTTAACTTTCTTTAAGAAATGCTTTAAACTTAAACAAATTTGACGACTAACATTTACCAGTTCCTTTAGTGGCAAAATGTTCCTTTCGCAATTCTGTCATAACTCATGGACAGAATTCTTGGTTGTGGCAGAAGCAAATTAAATAATTAAGTCAGTCAAGTTCCTAACTGTTGTTTTCTTTGCTTCCTCCGCAGTAACTTCCAAACTTTGTCTTTTTTACGTTTAAAGATTAAGTTTATTTTATAGTTCTTTTTAGAAACAAATACTTAATAATTGACCAAGGAAATAAATTTGAAAACTGCAGTATTTTTACGAACATTTACACTTACAAATTGTACTGGAATATTTAGCTTCATATACTAAACTATTTCAGCTCAACTCAAGAGAGTAATATTTATATTTTTACTAAAATTACTAAGTTACAAATTTTAAACTCACCGAGTCCGCCCAAAATTTGGTGATTGGCGCCGTGAAGAATTCGTAGATCTTTTTCCTCAACCTCAGTGGTCTCATTCTCTTGTCTTCTGGCGCGTGGTACTCAGGTAGCTCCCTGTACGAGGGCTCCCACCCTATTTTACCCACTTTTCCATTTTGATCGACACGAGTTTCACATTCGGCCCCTGAGCCAATCAACGCCTGCTTGAGTCCAGACAAATACGTATAAAGATTACAACGACATGTTCACACTGTCCAAAACAACAATAAGAATCTCAGTCGATCGAAAATATTAAGAAAATGAACTTTACATCCAGCTGATCAGTGAAGTTATTACAAGCTCAAAAAACGCAGGCGAAAAATTAGAAAGCTGCAATCCGTATTCTTGAAATTAGTTTTGCCGCTCAGGATGCAAATATTATGACACACTAAAGATTTAACAATCAATAGAAATAAAATTGATAACTAAAATAAAATAAGCGTTACAAAAGTTAAGATTGATTAGATTTTAAAACGCCAAAGAAATACCTGAACATCGAACCGTTTATAACAATATCAAACTAACTACGACACAGCCGAAATATTGAGATTTTCTCATAAGGCAGTCACCGTTTATGCTTCACCTCGCGCGTTATTAAAACTGGGGAGACCCTTTATTTTTTTTTAATTAGATTGCGACTTTTTTGCCACGAAGAAACCTATGAAGAACGAAGAAAAAACATTTTACAAAATATTTTTTTCTGTGTTATTAAAACCATTTGCATGATATAAGAGCTCGCATGAATTTTGGATAAGGTTATAAATTCTCATTTGCTCGATGTAGCTTTGAAGAGGTAAAATTCAATGTGAGTCATAAACGGGTGACGTGGCCAATAAATGCCTGGGAGGAACTACGATAGGCGTGAAGGGAGAAGTATGGTACATGAAACGCCAAGGAAGCCTACATCCACGTAAAGCTATAGACGATATGTTTTACAACACAGGCTTATTCTCGCGCACTTAAATCTAGTCGACTACAACCTCTCCTGTCCTTTCGCCTCATCACTGACGAAGACGGAAAGCAAGACAAGGCTGTGTACGACATAGAAGATTCTTGAGAATTGGAGCCCTTTTAAAGTAGAAACAGTTTTGCGTGTGTGCGATACGGTAATACGAACACAATAGTTTGCTTTACGGTTAGAGAGGATAGCTGTGAATTTGTACCCATTTCAGTTATTGCTTTGTGTATTTGCAATAGTATGTGCACTTACTTATGTCTAGTGTAAATCATATTATTAAAACTCAAAATAAAGAACAAAATTGTAATCCGGAATAGAACATTACGAACGAAGAGATGGAAGTCATGAAATAAATGTTGAACAACGTCTGTATTTTAATTTCAAAAAATTTAATGCTATTTTCTGGTCACAATAGAGAAAAAGGCAAAGTTACAATTTATATATTTCGTTTTGCTGAAAATCAAACTCTAGTTCTTGATAGGTAGTATTAAGTGACAGCCCTTTTAAAAAATAATATAAATTTCAAATATTAAAAACTTAACAGCTAAACATCAATGTGTTGTGCTGGTGATTGATACACATTCCTACTCGTGTGTTTTCCGTATCTTTTGTGCAATTTTGTGTTCGCATCACTTCACATTTCCGAATAGAGAATGTACGCGTTCGTCTACCTTAGCAGATTTACTCTGTTGTCCCGGAGGTATTATCTTCTTGATAGATAGCGGACGCCTTTTCACAACCCCCACCTACATTAGGCAACAGTTTCAATTTTTTGCACCTTAATTTATATTGTGATAAGGATCCTTATTAAATGTTTGCCAAACATATAAATTTACATAATGTGATCTTAAAAGACTCAACAATCATTTACAATTTTAATTAAAAAAATAGGTTAATCAGCAATTAATCACAACAGGCAACAGTTCACAAAATCAACTATATACACGAGAATTAAATTCTCCTTGAATAATTTTCAATTTGGCAATGTCAGAATGTCAGTGTCAATAGACTGTAATCCGTTTGCTCGGTAACGAATTTAGGGCGGAATTCAACTGGATATAATTACACCTACGTACTACGTGCGAGGAAACCTTATTTTAAATACAACTTATGTTGCTTGCCCTGAATTTACAATCACATAGGCTATTACACATAAGGTGGTGATCTATTGTCAAAAACCACTTGAGTTAAAAATCATTTCAGACATATGATATAGCAACCATAATAGTGAGTTAACTAATCTCTAGTTTGTTTGACAAAGTACTTCTAGAAATAAAATGATCATCTAGATAAACAGCAATATAAATTCTATCCTGTATACATCGTTAATAAGAGCATCATATACTAGTGGTAGACTTTTCAATCAAATATTTTAATTTCAATCAATAGTTTTATCAAACGATATAATGACATGGATGAAGCGTGATGAGAAGCAACTGAACGAAAACATTACCTCAGCATCATTAGGGTCCCTGGTGCTGCGGTCGTCTTCCATGCTTTCATTCTCAAGGTGCTCCTCCTCCGTCTGCGGCATCAGCTGCAGTTCTTCCTTCGACTTGAACTCCAGTTGGAGAATGTACAGCGGACACAGCAGGCTCAGAATTACCTTGACATCACGACAAAGCCGATGTGGCAAACGAAACGCTGCTGGGTCGATGCTAATCACTTTGACTCAAGCGATTCATGCTACGTCTAGACCCGGGACGGCGGTTGTGCAAGTGATGATTCAAAAGTCAAACAATAACAGTCAGTACGTAACTTAAAGCAAACCATATTCAGAGTGGGAAATGAAATTGTGAAAAATATGAATTTGGTGGAAAGCAGCTTCTACATCTATTACACTAAAGGAATAAAATAGCACAAGACACACCTGCTTCTAAATAGACAACAATAAAAAAAAAACAATCAAAAATATAGTTATAAAAGAGTGCAAATACTTCATTACAATTTACTATAAATTGGGAAGGTGTTTTTGAAGATTTCACTTGCATAATCGGCGTCATTAGGCATCGCATGCAGAATTTCAAAGTACTTTAACTAAGCGTCTCATTGTCTCACTGACATCAAATGTTACTGTACAGTACTTCTATTTCAATAAGTAACCTCAAACGGGTAGAAATAGGAGCATTTTATTTATGGAGCCTGGAATAGTATGTATGTGTTCTCGAACAACACCATAAAATCAAAGACACCAATGTTAAGCTTTGTGTAAATCTGCATTTCTAACTTGCTATTTTCAAAGCATACATCACAAAAAATAATAATAAGAAGTACAGGTTTTACAATATTCTGAGAGTCTGAGATATTTATTTCACTTTATTTATCTACGAGATTACTTATCGTTTTAGTGGTACCGATTAACATAATCATTATCAAGTTAATTATGTTATTATCTAACATAAAATCTACTATGATGTACGTGCCTATGATAATCTGTGCGTTAACATGAAGAAAGAAAAGAAGGGAATCCTTTTACTACAATTGTGTTTGTACCTTCAAATTTGTGTTTTTCCTTGTTCTGAGCCCTCCCATCCACAAATCAGCCAGTATTATCTGGGAGCATGGGTGTGCAAGCAAGGCTCTATGGTTCGCGGCAACTGCTAGACTTAGACACGTTTGTCCAGACCAATTTTGTAATTCGCAAGTGAGTAGCTGTTGGGCTTGATCGTCGTCTTGCCGATAACAATAATCCAAAAGCTCGAGAGCTGTAAAGTTTTAAACCAGTTAGACGGGAACGTAATTAGTATTATCTTTCAACGAAACTCTCAAGCATCGAGTGCATTTGTTTGCTTTTGTTTCGACTTAATCCAATACAGTACCGCCTTTAGTAGTCTATGCAATAATTAAGTTAATTTAAATTAGACTAAGAATTATTGTAATAAAATTGAATGATGACATTTTTTTTGATAATGTAATATTTCTTACCCCTTCTACTTTCAACTTAGTCTATGTTTTGTCCCTGTCAATGGAATGGCATATGCCATTTGAATGAAATGAACAAAAACACGGCAAAACTGGTCTAAGCTTTTTTTTTAATGTGGGAGTTATTGTTTGGTCTTGCTTGCTATACAAATAGAAAACAATATCTGTACTATACAATTACATATTATACAGAAATTGTTTTCTTAACTAAGTAATTTGTGTAAAAAAGTTTTAACTTTAATAGGCACAATCTAACTTCAATCATCGATTAATAGCGAGGTCATTATCTTTTCCATCAAACCTTTTCGATATCATAAAATAGAACTTGCCTCATATAAAAATGGAAAATTTTAGTTTTGTTACAAGTTATTCCATTATCATCAATCATGCCCTAGCTTCGGAAATAAAACTGATATGATTGATCGGTTTAAAACTCCTAGGTTGGAAAAGTCAAGTTTGGTCCCAGGTAGCAACATAATTATTGCAGAGTGAAAATATGTCCATGTAATGATAGATAAAAATAATGCTTTATTTAATATTCTGATTATATTCCATTGTGGCATCGAGACTCTATATACAACCTGAAATAACATAATTACTCTTAAACTTTGAAAATCAGGCCTGATACAACAGTTATCTGTGATGCCTTCATAACAGACCAGAGATCATTATTCATCATAACACTAAAGTATTTCATGAACAATATTTATAAGTCGTTATAAGTTATTCTGGTGCCGTCAAAAAATAACACATTTAATATACAAACGTAGGCAATTTTACTCGCAACCCTTGTTTTGTCATAACAAATACTGACATGTTTATAAGTATCATTCTATAAAAGGTAATATTAAGGTAAAGGAAAACATTTAGCGCAGAATTGTCAGAGAAAAACCATTTGAACACTTTTATGTTTATTCCAATTGACGGCTTCATTATTGTTGATCGAAGGCTTCATTCAATGGTTAAAATAGATACTTTTTCTTGTAGACCAAGAGTTGCCTGGGGCCCGTTGTTTGATGTTTAGTCAAATTTGACTATTAGTCAATGTCACGTCAAATACATATTGATATTAAAATTTGACAAATTGTTACTTTTCTATACTCACAGCCATAGAGCAACGCGACCGACGCTGCCAGGATGGAAGTCGGCATTCACAGCGTTCCCATCTGTCGATTATCCCCCGCTGTTGGACCAGCTCCAAAACAAAACTAAGTTGCGCTCGGATATTTCACTAGACTGAGTCAATTCGCGCGAGTATATGTTAGAGATTTAAACACAAAATTCATATTATTTTGTCAAAATTCAATCGTCGGACTTGTTACTTGACTACAAATTTCAAATCTGTCGATAAAAAATCTTAAGTTTCGTTTACGCCCGATCTAGCGCTGTCATTTTTTGTGTGTGTCGTAATTACAATTTCATTTTTTCGAAAGTACGTTAGACTGCATTTGCTCCCCCCGCTAAAAGTGGCAGAATGATTCCAGGAGTATTATGTCATTATGGCTACTCCCCTCCTAGCTGCGTCGGCTGTGTTGCTCTATGCTCACATCACATCTAACTATGTCTTAAATATGCGGCCTAAAAGTGTTGATAGTTTAAAAACGAACAAAACACTATTGGAATCGATCCAGGAGCCATCTCTACTGTTGCAAAGATCTTCTAGAAAATGAAAAAGATACCTTTGTTTTCAAACTCCTTGCCGTAGTGCCTTAGCTCCTCATATACCTCCGTCTCCATATCGTCTTCTGCCGCTTCGTGAGCCATCGCCTTGTACAGCTTACACGCAACCAGTGATTTGGCCAGTGCTTCCTCACCATGCGTCCACATCAGCAAAGCCATCTGGTGACGCTTCGTTAATACTGCCCATGTCTGCAAAAGAATTCCATAGCCAAATTTTTTTTAACTTCTAACCTATAGTTTTTTATACTAAAAAAAGTGAAAAGTCATTTATACAGTCTAGGCTGTTACAAGCACTTGTGAAGGTCAAGGAGCTACGCCATCGGTTCGCAAAACTACGGCGGGAGACCTTGTACTGACAAGAACCGGCAAGAAACTCAGCAAGGGTTGTTTATTTTCTCCCTGTATTGTTATATACAAAGTCGTCAAGTTGAAAAATTACTTCAGAGATACGTCTGAGGTCACCTTCCATTTCATCATTCCGAATACAAATATAAAGTTACAATAAATTTTATAGTTAACATTATACTTAGTATATAGGAAGCGGCATTAGATAGGTACAATATAACAAAAGAAAATATAACTAGAAAAAAATCCACGCGGACCAGGCAGCAGACGGGACTCGAACCCGCACCCTTCGCATGCATGCGTTCGCCCGGATAGCGAAGGGTGCGGGTTCGAGTCCCGTCTGCTGCCTGGTCCGCGTGGATTTTTTTATTATTTTATTTTTGATTAACCTGCCTCACATTAGGTAGAGTAAACTTAACACATTTTGTTTTACTGGAGTTAAGTTTTAAATTATTTACCGTAAACCAATGAAGAACTTCAGAGAGATCACAATTTACTTCGTCATAACAAAGAAATAACTCGTTTGATCGGTACGGATTATAATCAGTGGAACTATTCGCTAACTGCTTTTGACAGACGGAAGTGATAATCACCGAGCCATTTAGTGATCTACTAGTGCTTATTATGACGCAACTAAGATACTTGGTCTTAATAGCATCGATTCAGCGAATAAGCCGGCTGGTCTAATATAAAACAATAGTTTCTCTTGCTCTTAGGAGCACACGTTGGTTCATTTGATTACGACCTAATTGCACCTACCTAGCCTTTCGCACAGAAACACGCCGTGAATGCAAACTTTATAGTAATTACCGGGATTGCTACCATAGCCCTTTTTTGCGCAACCCTGTAAATGTCGGCACTGTTGCAAGTAACTACCAGTAGTAACTCATGGAGACTGTTCATGGCACTTGTACTAACAGTGCCGAAATAACGGGGATTCGCAAAAAACAAGGCCCAAGGTAGCAATCTCACAAATTACTACAAAGGTGCTCCTTCACCGGGAAAATTCGCCTGTAATGACTGTATGTAACATTTTAGATTTGATTTTGTGCATTAATTAACAATAATACTGCCTTCCTAATTGATAAGCATTCGCCAGTAACGGAACATGTAAATTACAGACAAATGCTTCCGGTTAGGGAGTACCTAAATTTAATTGAACTTGAAGTTTCAAATGAAAATGCAAACGGTCTGAGTTACGGCGTGCGCACCGTTAAGCGGAGCACGGAGCGGGCGTCCTCCCGGCGTGTGTAACTGTTCTTTTGTCTGCGGAGGACAAAAGTTCTTTAATCGTGAAAAAAAATCCGCCGAGGACTTGCCACGAACTCAACGCACCTGTCTCGTTGGCAAAATTTAGAGATGCATACGCTATGGAAGTATATGTCCTCTGATTACGTTGTGTTGTAATTAACATGAAGTTTAGGAAAAAGAAAAGGCATTTTAAAAGAGAATGCCGATTCGCTGTGTGCGTTGCTGCGCCTAGTCGTTTTTTTGTCCAATCTGGTCTCTCGGTGTCCTCGATTATTCCGGGGACTTTTAATCCGTTGTAAGCGTTATTCGATGTAAATGTAAGCTATCTATTTCGATGGATAAAAAAGTCTCTTCGTTTGCGCAGACTATAAGCATTACTAACCAACAGCTCATTGAAGGGGTAGTCGAAGAGCGCCATCTCGGTGGTGACAGGCATGAAGCCAGTGATGAGTGATAACCCGCCGGCGTTATGCCTGGTGAAGGAAGCGCTGTTGCGGTGAACGTTAACGCTCTTGTTCATCACCTTCGCGTAGATCGGCCTGAACTTGCGGCGAGTATAGTAGCACCTGGGTGGAGGAACATAATTTTATATGATGTACACATATATTGATTACTTACTAGCTATCCGCCCTTTACTTTAACGCGAAAAAATAAAATGTTGAAAATGTTTGAAATCGATTTAGTAGTTTTTGAGTTTACAAATATACGAAATACTAACCTTTCCTCTTTATATTAATAGTATTTATTGACTTATAGTATGATTCAAACTTCAACGGCTGTTTCAGTTCAGTCGGGGTACAGTGAAACGTGGCAAAACCGCACTCATGTCTATTGTTTCGTTTACCGCGCCGCGACTTGCGCTAACTTCACAGCCGTCAGTAAGTTTAAAGCGCACTTTACCTACACCAGGTTATTATACAAATGAGCAATAAAAGAGTTTTTATATTTACATAACCAGTTGTTTATTTTCTAGAGCAGATAGTGTAAGCATATCAATCGTCAGGAATGAACATAATTATATAACATATGTAGATAGAAACAATTGCAGGCTGAAAAAATATGAGTTGAATATTCTATCAATTCATAAAATCAATATCATAGTAAGACTTTATATAAACGAGTGGCTCGTAGGCGAAAAGTAAAAGGTGGCAGCGGCTGCATTCGACCGGGCGACGACTGCCGTCAACGAGTCAACGCCGACGGCTGCCATCTGCTGCAAGTAGGGTTGCCAGGCCATAAAATGCAAAGGCCAGACTGCGCACTATATAAGGCCTGTCATTTTGCCCTAAAAGCCGGACATATTTATTATATCAGACAGCGGGGCGGGGTAGTCACGCTCACGTCACGCGCCGCGCGCGCCAGCAGTTTACTCTCTTGTCCGCTAGGACGCTCGTCCGCCCATCGTCGTACGAATTGCCACTCCGACAAAAAGCCTGACAAAAGCCGGACAGGCTAAACACGTACATATTTGGCCGGACGCGACCGTAAAAAGCCAAACATGTCCGGCTAAAGCCGGCAAGCCTAGCTGCAAGCCGCTCGTATATATAAATCCTAACATCATCATCATCGTCATCAGCCTATTAATGTCCCCACTGTTGGGGCACAGGCCTTTCCTATGGATGGAATAGGGAGATTGGGTCATGACCCACCACGCGGGCCTAGTGCGGATTGGCGGGTGCTAACGACTGCAAATGCAGCCGGGACCAACGGCTTAACGTGCCTTCCGAAGCAATGAGGAACTCAAGATACAAGATTTTTGGTCACCCATCCAATAACCGACCACCGCGAAAGTTGCTTAACTTCAACGATCGTAGCCGAACGCGCTAACCACCTGCGCCATCGAGCTCTTCGTAAACCCTAAATCATATTCTTATTTCAGATATTTGACACGTTTTACCATAGAACCATTTTAATTTACAACAGGCAGGCAATGTACGGGAAATATTAGAGTTTCGTATCGTGCAAATACAAAAACAATGATACCTACATCATCGTTTGTAGGTAAATACTGAATACTATGTGGTAAAAAATATAATCCTTTGCGCTTTATTATATTACTGCTACTGTCTCGCTCGTTCCACAGAAGCGCTAAATCTGTGGCTCAAGTAAATACGTGCTATGTAAATTCGTCTTCCCGCTGCCTGCGATATTATTCTTTTTACTTTGTTCCTTCATAATTAAGTATTCCAAGATTTTTGTCTTTTCCAATATTAAGTTTTAGAAAACGATCTCACGTTATTTATTAATGTATGTCTTTAAAAGGCGTTTATACAAAAGTAGGAAAACAACTAAATCAAAAATTCAATAGCTACAAAAACATTTCTCTGGACATTAAGGCGTCTCACTAGCATGTGACGTCACCTGACTGTCATTAAAACGTCAAAAGATACAATGTGATATCACTTTGACAGAAAGTTTACTAGCGTGTGACGTCATTTTTGTCTTCGCCAAGCCCAGGCGTTTTCGGTTCGTTTTCGTCATTAATACAGGGGAACACGAAATGGAGATGCTGTAAGGCAAAACAACTTTGGTTTGTTTCTTGGAACAGGAAAGTGGTAGGAACTATTTAAATAGCAAGTTCACTCGAAAGAAACAAAATTGAATACGTTGCCGTAGACACAGCCTGTTATAAAATATTGTAATGATTAATTAGGCAATTATCTGCCTGAACCATCTTTCTTACAACTTAATTTCTGACCCGAGCACCCTCGTAACAAAAGACAGGATATTCCAACCACCACAGGACAGAGTTATTTATTACCTTTATCTGATGACAGGACGCTCGCTTCAACGCATTTTTTATGTTTATAAAACCCCTAATGTGCCATCTAAATCATACGAGAATTAAGATAGATATTAAGAGACACAATTTAAAGAAATTTATGCTCCCCAATTAGCCTTTTTACTTTGATGAAGTGATATGCACAATTTCTAAAGCTAAGTAAATAGAGTATTTGACAAGTTTTAGGAAACGATCTCACGCTATTGACTAATATTTATAGAGTCCGTAAAAAGTCGATATTCATCATTCTGTTGTGTATTTCAGTCAAAATACCTAACCAAATCAAAAACTCCATTATTAAGTTGGCGTGAAAACGTTTCTTTGGACAATATGGTGTCTCACTAGTGTGTGACGTCACACGACTGTTATTAAAACGTCAAACGATGCAATGTAATGTCACTTTAACCGGAAGTTTACTTGCTTGTGACGTCATTTTAGGCTCCGCCAATCCCAAGCGTTTTGGGTCACGTGACAATAGTTTTTGTTCTCAGGCTTGTGCTATAAACAATGACTTTATTTATATAATTACACGTGTTATTGTGGAGTCAACCATAAAAGATAGACATATGCTGTTGCCGGATATTTTTTAGACAATTTTATGTAGAATATTTTCGTCATACATGATTTCTATGTAACTTTAACCATTAAGGCTGCACACGCGACGGAAGCTTAAAAAATGGAGTAACTTCTCCCGTTTTCCCAACATTTCCCTGCTGCTATTGATTGTAGCGTGATGAAAAGTATACTATAACCTGCCCAGGAGTATGAAGAATAATTGTACCAAGTTTGGTTAAAATCCGTCGAGTAGTTTTTGTTTCTATAAGGAACATACACACAGACAGACAGACAAAAATTTTACTGATTGCATTTTTGGCATCAGTATCGATCACTTATCACCCCCTGATTATTATAGTTATTTTGAAAACATATTTCATGTACAGAATTGACCTCTCTACAGATTTATTATAAGTATAGATAATGTTAAATACCCTATTATGAAAGTGCTTGCTTGTACTTATAACCATAAGAAACTGATTTGCGGAAAATTGATCGAAAACAATTCATCGAATTACAATTCTTCGAACACAATTCATCGAAAAAACAATTCGTCGAAAAACAATTCTTCGAACGGTAATTCCAAAAAAAAAATGAAAATTTAGCAGGAGGGAGGCTAAAACGAGGTGGGGAAAGGGGAAAAAGTATGAAAAAAAAACGTTGCACGTACAAAAGTGTCGTTTCTGGCGCTTCGCCGGCCGCTGCCGCGGCACGCTCGCTCCGCTCGCTCGGCTCGCGCGTTTTTGGTCATCATACTAACCTAACCTAATGAACTCTTTAGACTTTATTCATTGCGGGGGGCTTCGCCCCCCGAGCCCCCCCGCCCCACTTCGGTTCTGTCACTAATAATATGAAATATAAAAAGCATGAAATTCTACACATTAATTTATTTTGTATACATGTTTTATGGCATTAATTGTTTCTAAAAACGCGTTTGTTTGTTTTTCGGGGAATTACCGTTCGAAGAATTGTTGTTCGACGAATTATTTTTTCGATGAATTGTGTTCGAAGAATTGTAATTCGATGAATTGTTTTCGATGATTTTTCCGGTGAGGTAAGAAACTAGCGAGTGACCTGATTTCGCGAAGTTACAAATTTATCATTATCATTACTTTTTCCACTGCTGGGGCACAGGCCTTCCGACCTGACCCAAGTCAATGTCTTAATCTGTCATTTAAATTGTTAATAAATTTTATGCTAATGTAATTATTCAAATTTTGAATTATTAAGATATGGCTACTGTGTTGTATACTTGCATAAGCATGCTGTTTTCACATGCTATTGGAGTAGTTCTTTATCAATTGTTTTCTTAGTGTCTTTTACCATTTTGCTTACTGTAACTCTGTTTTGTGCAATAAATAATTAAATAAAATTGGTGGATACTAACGGTTGACAACGGCTTGACGTGCCATCTGAAAAAAGGAGCAACTCAAGATAGTATGTTTTTGGTCACCCATCCTAGGACCGGCTAAGGTGCAAGCCTTACTTAATTTCCACGATCACAAACAGAACGCGTTTACCACTGCTGCGCCATCGCGTTCCTCAATACAAATGACTTCATTTGTAATATTATTAAGTGTTGATATTTCAGTATAAAAACACCATCCTATTTTAAAGCTTTATGGTGGATTTATAAATAACCAATAACCATAATGTTATTTAAGCTTAACTGAGTTGGGTTTATATCATATTAAGATCACCCGTATCACTTTAAAATGGTTTTGTTTTTCCTTTTAGATAATTTCCATATTATTATGTGCTTATGACAAACTTCGTGTATCTATACACAAAATTTGTTTTGTTCACACGATGTGAAATGAATCGGCGTAAAAATCGCTGGCAATTCACGGGAACGGTTTTCGGTATCGCGTGTATGTAGAGAGATGTCAGTTTATTCCACTGAAATATGAGTGGCACGTTATTAATGTCACGATCTCGTTTCCACCAATTTTATACGTTTTTCTAACTGTATTGAGTGGTAGGCTCACAAATATATGATACCGAGAAGTCCAAATATTCATAAAGATTATTGAGATAAGAGTTACATCGGAATAAAACTTAACATAGATATGTCTGTCATGTCTGTAATGTCCTTAGTCTAGTTTAAGTATACATATTATATTCAGTGCCGTCTTTGACCTATTGGAGGCCCTGGGCATATTAGGATAATGGGGCCCCTATGAACAAGGGACTTTATATTTGATCTGAGGGGGCCCCCTATTGATTGCCCAAAGTGCCCACTGGGAAAGACGGGTCTGATTATATTTCAAAATATAAATCTGGATATTATTTAGAGGAAATATTAGTAAATGTTTGAAACGAATAGACTCAAAAACTTGTGGACCGGTTCCAAATATTCTATCACAATTTTGTAGAAAGCTAAACCAAAATCAATTTTAACGGGATAAAATATCCGTCTATTTTATCCCGTTAAAATTTATTTCTTCCGTGCAAAGCTTGAGCGAATCGCTAGTAATTTATATCTAAAGAAAATTTTACTATAGCAATACACTTGGTTCGGATATCGAAATGCTAACTCGGTTCGTCTTAGCTGGCAGGGACGGCCTTTCTTCCCCTTCGGCCGTTTTCGAAGCCAGTTTTGAGTGAAGAATTATAATTCCTTTTTTGAAACCGGTTTCCAAAACAGAAAAATACTTCTTTTTTCGAAACCGGTTGCGAAATAAGAAAAATGTTTCTTGAACACAGATTTTTGCTTTGTTTTTATAGTTTTTATTTAATATTTATCTTTCTGGATTGTAGTGTCCAATTTCATGGGTATTTTGACAATCCCGTCCTCATATAATTCTTTTCAGTCTTTAATTTTTAATAACCTAATTCTAATTATTTCCATAAAATAATTTTTGCTTTCGGTTTCGGAAATAGAAACATTTGTCTTATTTTGGCCACTGATTTAAAAAAAAACAATTATAATTCTTTTCTCGGAACTAGTTACGAAACAGCTGAAGAACTTTTTCTCCTAGTTAAAAATTCAGACAAATCAAAAAAGTTTCACTATAAAAGGTCTAGAGAAAATAATATTGGACAAACATGTCCCTAAAAAAACCAACGCATGTAAACCCCAATTGAGTGCAGATATTCTGGCGATCGCGTTACTACCGAAGTACCCATCGATTTTTACTGCCGATTACTCAAAAAGCTGTTACGCAGCGAGAATGTAAATTTTTCGACATTCGTAAATTGATTTTGGCGACTGTTTGATTCGACTGATTCAGTATGCTACTCGTCGACAATCATTTAACTAGTGTGCCACAAAAGAACATACATACATATATAGACTGTTAAACACTATACCCTGTCTGTATATACTTAGTATTATTTTTTTCTTAGTAAAAAATTCACAGATCTCGTGTTCTATATACACATCTTAAAAGAGCATTGAAAATGAATCAACCTATATTAGATTTTAAAAAAAAAACTAAAACTAAACAATTTTATTTCCAAACCCAACTTTTCCAAAATATTTTAACATCATCTTAAAGCCTTTCAAATTCCGCGTTTTTGAGCTCTCATAAGCCCTCGTGGCCGCACGCGAGCCGCCCCGTCGCATGATATCGCACCTCGCGCCGCGCATACCTCGCGGCAAAGGGCACCTCTACAGAAGCTTTAACCGTCACCAATATCGAAAAAAGTGTAATGACCTAAAATGTTCCTTGGATCAATACCGAGGTGCTCTTTTTCATATTTTCTGAAATTCGGCACCGTTCTCCAGATATCGAAAATTTTCTATGAAAACACATGATTTTTCGGTCGAAAAAGACGCTTTTCAAAATCACTTTTACATCTTCTTAAAGCCCTTCAAATTCCACGTCATTTGAGCTCTCATACGTGGCCCTTTTTTTGTGTCTGGAAAATGCCTTACGCATCCTTCAACCACTGGGGGAGCGAGAAGAAGGTATGTGGGACTCCTCTCTGTCCCCTTCAGCCAGCCCTGGAGCTCGCTGAAGTGAACAGGGCCCTACCTACGCCCTGAACAGGGCCACTAAAAACCAGACAATACTCCTGCACCGTCACCCGACACGCACTATGAGGACCGCGGTCCCCCTGGTGCGTGCCGAGAGGGCGGGTGTGGTCGCGGAACCCGTCTCCGAATGGCCGCGCACCCGCCAGTTGTCCTCTTGGCCCTAAGCCTCGGGGTATCACCGGCGAGTCGCACTTACAGCAAAAAAGGAGGGCCTACTGGAGCGAACGACAAAACATTTGCAATGAAAATATTTCGATAAAATCGCACGGCAAGATGATGAAAGTTTCACTTGCCTGTAAGCGCCACCCATGAGCTTGTTGATGACTAAGCCGATATCGTGCAGTGTATAAACGTATCCTCTTGGCAGGTGCGGTCTCACGTCACGTAGAATATACCTGAATAGGAAAAAAACATTGGATTGGATTTACAAGAGCTTACTATAAGTCAATATCATAAAGTATAATATTTTAAAGTATAATATTCAAACTCTTCACCCGCGCACATGTTCGGTCCTTCCTACAATCTGGGGTCCTTTAAAAACGCGTGTAGAAGCATTTGTGCAGGCTGATGGAGGAGGAGCTGGTGCACCATTACCGGATCAGGATTGCCACCAGAGGCAAATGGGAACAAAAATTCCCAGTCGCCACGGGTGGCTTAACTACTTTAAAAGGTAAATTTACTACCACTGAGCACCTACTATGTTCGAAAATTTATTTGAATGACATCTTTCTTAATAAGAGGTAGTTTAGAATATAATTTTTAATATTAAATTTTCGTCATCCTTTTGTTCTTTATGAATGAGCAAGCAATGTATAGTGAAACTAAAGTGAGGGCAATGACTTCCCAGTTTCCGCCGGTGACGAAGTTCCCGAAGGGCAACTGTGAATGAAGGGTCATTTGTCTACCTAGATATAAAAGTATAATAATTTTAATTTAATTACCGTAGGGTGTTGCTGGGACCACTCTTGGTGTTGTACAGTTCTTCTAACCGCGGGATTGTCAGAAACTTGCGCATGGATACCCCGTTTTCTAGAAGCAGCTTAACGAAATCTATCCGGTCATGTTCTAGAGCTTGCATCATGGCCTCGTCAAGGGCACCTGTGAGAGAAAAGGTTGTATCAAATTAGAGTTAAAAATAAATAAGGAAGGATATAAAGGGAAAGTTGGTTTGGGCTAATAATTATAAGGTATTTTAAGCGATTTCGAAAATAGGAAGGCGGAAAATAAGGAAAAAATTGCCTCGGAATTTATTAGTAAAATGTTCGTAACGTTAGTAACTAAGTACAATAAGTAACTTAATCAGACGAATATTGAATATTTTTCGGTATAATCTCAGACGTATATCAACTGTCGAGTTCACCTCGCAATAATGAGCCTTAAGTACAATTCAGTTTTCATAAAAGCATTTTTTTTCCCAGGAAAAGTGAAATAAATTGTAGTCATACAATAAAATTTTACATGAACCTTAGTTTTCTAAAAGTAGCTGAGTGACATAAAGTATAGAGTGAATTTTTATTACTTGCAATAAAATATAGGTTTGAATTTGAAGATTCCAAACCATCAATCGACTAAGTAAGCGTTAAAAAATTTATACCGACACATTTTGAAAACTAAAATAAGTAGGTACCTATTTATTTTAGTTTTAAAAATGTGTCCATTATAGAATTTAAGACAGGCTAAAGATAGTTCCACTAATTTTACAGATTTAGAAATTTCATACGCTAAAATATTATTGCTGAAACTATGAATTCATTAACGAATTCGATATTATCGAACCACCGCCGCGTCGCCCTAAATCTCGATAAAGCAAATGATGAACAAGTCTAACTCATGTCTAATCAAATAACATGCTTCAAAAGACGTTAACTGACGCTAAGATCAGCGCACGAAAAGATATATTAAACGTAACTAATTGTTGCCAAAGTGAAATGTAATAGCGGTAGCGTGGCTTATAAGATGATTAATAGACGGGCGGATGGTATAATAGGCCCAATATAATGCGTGACTTTGTGAAACAGGCTAAGATAGTACCTAACTAAAGGCTGTGCAATTTTTCTTTGTCATGTAATCTAATTATCTTATTATAATATGAGAACGGTTGCGGATTGCAACTTTTACCGTCAGAAATATAGCACCATTAAAAGGTAGTGTTATTTCATCTGTAAAGTGGAAGTAACTTCCCCAGACGATTCCAACGGAAAATTAGCTCCCTACCTTTCTTGAAAATAAATGGCAGTAACTTCTTGATACAAACTTCTTTTTATTTGCCTAACAGTTATTAAACTTTTTCATTAAACAACACTGAAAGAAATTACAGCAAGAGTGCCTTAAGTAGTTTGTGGCAAAGTGCCGTAAGTGGGAAAGTAACTCGTAAATCTTAAGTGCCAAAGTTTTATTTCAGTCGCGTGAGTGAGGTATATTGAGGATTTATTATCTTACTAGCGGTTAACTACATGACTTCCTTCTCATAGATTAATTGGTTTTTAATAGATATTTTTGTCCCCTCCTATACACCCCACCAAAGTTATATTTTCGCAAAAAAGGGTGCGTTTATTATTTTCACCCGACTGCGCAATACTAGAGCGCGAAGCGCGACGCGCAGACAGGGTATAGTGTTTAACAGTCTATTTAAGTATGTATTTTCCTTTGTGGCACAATAGAGACCAAAAGCCTGCACTGATTTTGATATTATTATTTTCATATAACTATTTATTCATATAACTTTTACTGTTTTTGCAGTGCAGGCCAAAATGGCTCGCTGATGGGAATTTTTTTTGCGTCTTACGTGACACTTATTGTTATATTTTGGAAAATTGAGTCAATAGCTACATAAATTACTATCTATATGTTAATATTATGTATGAGCTATATTATTCTTAAGTTTCATTAAAATTCATTCAGTATTCTTTGGGTGAAAGAGTAACAAAGATCCATACATAACTAAGATTGAAATTAAAAGCGCGTGGTTAATATACAAATTTAAATCGTTGTGGATCAAAAACAGTCAAATAAAATGAAAAATGCTGTAAGAACCTAACATGATTTTCGATTATCTAGACAATGATACCCCACTCAATATATTTTGTCAACTTATTTTTTTTCATTCACACAATATTGCGCTTAATTGTCCTCATATCGAATTTCGATTACTAACATAATATATTTAGAAGCACTCGCATGATTGGCGAATGCTACACGCTCGATATTTATCGTGATATTTGGATCGTAATCCAGGATCACGATATTTATCGAGTCTGTAGTACAGAGTATCACATATCGCGGTACGGATCGCTGGATTTCTAGAAATCCAAAAATCCACGATTTGTATCAAGTACCGTTGATAAATATCGAGCATCTAGTCTCTAATCGATATTTATTGCGTCAGTATTAATTTTGTCAGCGATAGAAGAAGACGCGCATATTGAGGCGGCCGCGGCGGCGCCCGCCGTATCTCATACAAACAACCAAATGCACTTGAAAGAATTCATACTAGTGTTAAAACACAACCAGAGGTATGGGACAGCTCAAGTGCCAACAGTGTAAATAAAGTGAAAAGGCCGAATGCCTATGAGCAACTATTTGAAATAAAAAAAAAATAAACCTGGCGCGACTACCAAAGATGCCATTGCGAAGATAAACTCATTAAAATCGAATTAAAATTATAGGAAAGAATTAAAAAAAAAACCGATTCGAAGCGATCTGGTGCTTCTACGGAAAATGTGTACAATTAGGGTTGCCAACTCTACTATATAATATAGTATCCTACTATATTAGGGGATGAAATACTATATTCTAAAAAAATATAAAGTAGGCGAAACTACTATATTTTGCTTAAAGCAGGCTTTTGCCAATAAAAGCTTTCTTAAAAATAAAAACTATATTATTAAGGTATAGAGCAGCAAAAAATATACTCATTTTAAAAATAAAGTAAATATTTTAAACATATGCTATATGTTTTTCATTTTTTTGCCTTCTACTATATTTTAGAGGTAACAATTTGGATTATACATAGGGTTAACAACAAATACCCAAGACTTTGGATTATCCAAAGTCTTGGGTATTTCTTATTATCACTCATAGCTTTATTTAAATTGTAATACGAAACTTACGAGTGTACTCAATGAAATTTACTGTCGTACTGACGTGGAAATGTATTTCTGAAATAGTACGTTTGTACTGACCTCAAACAGTCACTAGCGCCGGTGTCGTTAGCAAACCTCCGGAGTATCCCATACCTAACTGACGAACGAACGTAGACACGGTTTCAAACCGTACCTAGGATCCCCGTATAGAATTAGTCTCGTTAACAAGCGCCCAAAGGCTTCGGATCTTAACTATGCTCGGCCGTCTTCGGCCAAATACTGCCGATAAAATCAAACGTATCGTAAAGTAATAGAGACTGTACACTATTACAACCGCTATCGTCAGATGACGCCTGCTCGGAAAGCATTTTATAACACATTTAAACTTAAGTTTTGTGATCTTGTACTTTTATTTATTTATTTGATTTTATTTTACTTTAATGATGTTGTGCCCGGGGCGGGGCGCCTGCCATCTCGTTACGAGGCATAGCATTGTAGCTGCATGGACACACACACACCCACACTTCATAAGTTTATCATATGACAAATTCTTGAAAACCCTTTTGTATGGGTATTTAGTGATTGTTTTTCTTTTCTTTTGTCTTTTTCTTATGTTTTGTTTTGTCCAATCTTAATTTAATTTCATTATTTATGTTAGTAAATTATATGATTTATATACAATTTTTAAAGTTACATGTAATAAATACTGTCATATATTAACGCCGCTAGTATCTAATGTGTACATAATGAGTTTCTGTATTTGGTCATAAGATTGTTTTTATATTTTATTGTATTAAATCCACAAAGAAAAACGCTGAACTTAACGCTGAAACTTTGTTAAAGAAAAATAAATAAATAAATCTTTTCTTTTTGTTTTATAGATAGGTCCGACAAATGACTCCACCCCACCTGGTGTTAAGTGACGGTGAAGTCCAGACGTGAAGGTAGCTGGTACAGCAGTTCTACCTGCCACACCAGCCATCCTCACCCCTGTTTTTGTGTAGTGTTATTATTATTATTTAAATGTAAAATCTTAATTCATTAATCGAGCATTGTTGTGTTCATTGTATTAATAGGGATGACGACAAATTTTTTTTCTTCGTTTATCAGGTAGATTATCAAAAAGTATTGGACACGAAGTTTTTCTTTTTTCACATAATATAAACATTGCAGAGATATATTGATTTGAAAAGTCGCATGACGTCACGTTTTGGTACAATTTTCACTTAAAAGTGACGTCACGAGCCCCTATTCCCAAATTTTGACGCGCTTTATCTTTGCCTTTTTCATGGTTGACTGCCCAAAGAAAAAATGCGTGTCCATTATTTTTTGATCATCCAACTGACGGACTAAATAGAATTTCGTTTACTTTATCCCGTCGTCACCCCTATTACAATCTAATTAATTTCATTTGATATGACATATTATGAGTTAAAACTTAATCTTTAAATTATTATTTGTTAGATCATAATTATCCTTGACAATTGTAGTGTTTATAAGTAAACAACCAATATAAAATATACCCATAGTTTATAAGTGGCTCCATCTAGCGACCGGACGGAACGACGCGCGAACAAAGACCCACCTGTGCCCCAGCAGTGGGGACATTAATAGGCTGATGATGATGATGTATGATAAACGCAATGTTGGTGTTGCTAATAAATAAATAAATTATAAGTACATAAGTTTGAATCAATCGGCAAATACCGGATTAGGTGTATCCTAAGCCAAAAATAGCCACAGTATTTGTAGTATCTATTTTGTGTTTAGTGTATCCACTAGTATAAGAATATATTCTTGACTGTATGTACAATTAAGAATCCTGGATAAACCTTTTCGATAATACCTCTTAGTTGCTACGTGATAACACGTCCTCGCACAGGCCCTGCCAGAATATCAGCGCTGATACAGTGAGAGAATATTTTCTCATTGTATCAGCATAAGCTGAGGCAGGGTCCTGATTGGCCGTCTTAAATCTAGTAATTAATTTTTGTTCTTAGGTTGTTTCTTTTTATATATTTTTTTTCTGTTTCTTATATACAAAGATTTTTCATTTCATTTCATTTCATTAACATTAAGGCGGTAGGTACTGGTGTCAAATTGCACCCAGTAACGACGTCTCTATTGTCTCTATTGAACGTCTTACAGTAATAAAATATCTTCAATAATTATTAAATGCACGACAAAACAAAGCACCAGGACCAATGGATTCGTATCTAAAGCTTATGAATTTACGATGATTATTAATATGAATCTTCAAACCAGTTATTCTAATTATGTCTTTGCCATTTACGAAATTGAGTTTACCCGAGATACACTAAAAGCAAGATTTAGTTAACAACATAATCTGCTCGGTACTAATTAATACCACCCACGTTAATACTTCAATATTCGAGAGACGAGATAAATATTACTCTGAAAACTAATCAAATCAAAACAATAAAATTACACTGCGTGACACGATTTTGATACCCGAAAACCGGATTGCTATTATAGTTCAAGATTCCACCTTACTTATTTT
The DNA here is from genome assembly GCA_902850365.2 of Chilo suppressalis. Lineage (NCBI taxonomy): Eukaryota > Metazoa > Arthropoda > Insecta > Lepidoptera > Crambidae > Chilo > Chilo suppressalis. The sequence goes on along the minus strand of OU963912.1, from coordinate 6,034,248 downwards.
CTGATAGACAAAATAAGGACAAATGAGTAATATTAGAGAGTACAATCAGAGTATACATACTTACTCGCTAATTTGTACGCACCTTTCTATAGAAGGCACTTAGTTGTGCGAAGGGACTAAAAGTAAAGTTCATTTTATTGTTCAGACATTTGAACATTGAAAATGTTTTCTCGTTCGCTCCAGTTTCGCTGAAAGTGCGACTCGCCCGTGATATCCTGAGGTTTAGGGCCACGAGAACGTATGAGGGTTTAAAAGACACGGAATTTGAAGGGTTTTAAAAAGATAGAAAAATTATTTTGGAAACGAAAAAAAAAAATTTTTGAAATCTAAAAAACCGACTTTTTTCGACCGAAAAATCGTGTGTTTTCATAGAAAATTTTCGATATCTCGAGAACGGGGCCGAATTTCAATAATATGAGTAATAAGCGCCTCGGTGTTGGATCAAGGAACATTTTTGGTCATTACACTCTTTTCGGTATTGATGACGGTTGTAGCTGTAGAGGTGCCCTTAGCCGCGAGTTTTACGTTTTGAAATAAAAATATAAAATTTAGTTTTTTTTTCTGAGTAATCTATAAAAGGTAGATTCATTTAGCAGTGCCCTTTCAAGTCGTGTAGATCACGAGACCTGTGATTTTTTTATTATTTTAATGTTCAGACATTTTTTTCATTTTATTGTTCAGACATTTTTAATACCGCCACGTTAAGTAATGCAGGTGGTTTTACATGACATAAATTATGTAAGAAGGTTTCGTGGTTCCAATTTGTAGGCACCAAATTGGTTCGTTATTATGCAGGAACTCCAATACACTTGGAAAGTTGACCGAATCTATTTACCGAATCACCTAATCTGATTCCAATATACCTACTCGCTTTAAATGATATAAGTACATACCAGCAATGCGGCCCGGCTTTGCACGGGTGAAGTTCACTTTTACGCGATAAAATATTGTCTAGATTCTAGTTTTGTTATTCAAGGACAGTGTAGCATTCTAACGAAGAAAGAAATTGTTTAATTAGTCCAGTAGTTTATTTTAGTACATAAAATATACATGAAAAAATAGTTATTGAGCCTCAAAAAATACAAATGGTCTAAAGTTAAGGTTGTACCTTAAGGATTGTCTGTGTTTTATATTTTCAATACTAAAATACAAATCTTGCGTGTTTATAATAAAAGTGTGGAAAAGCTACTTTAAAAATATTGATACTGAAAAGTATTGGAGGTAACAGAGGTGGTAAAAACGTAAAATATAAAAAATCGTCAAATTACTTTAATAGCTGTTTTCGCAAGATGATATTTTTCCACTGATAGCATGTTAAGCATGGATTAAATATGTCTCTTAAGCTTTTGTCATAAAACGATTTACCTATTCCTCTTTTAGCAGTATAATTTTATTAAGTATAATTTACTTATTGCTTTATAGCAAGAACTAAAATTTATAGAGAAAATCGCTTATTTCAGTAAATTCAATCAATTGAGTGACAAAAGCGTGAAAACTTGGCAACAAGCTTTCTCTTAGAACAAATTCAATTTGCTATCGAGACTTCGAATATAATTGGGCGTTTTACCATGGAGATCGACGGTACTGGCTGCTGCAAATTATAAATGGGGCTCATTAATTGTCATTACAAAATCTCAAAAATGCACAACGTTAATATTCAAGTTTTCACTTCTACCGGCACTCCCACAGTGCAACCCGTCGTTTTTTTTTTGTTCACAAAGGGCGGCAAACTAGCGTACTATGTGACCCGCCTGATGCTTGCCTGCTTGTAATACAGTCCCACTCGCGCGATGTTTACTCTAAGGGCGCTTGTTAACGATCGGTTTTCCGCCAGGTTTAGGGACGGTTTCTACGCAGGCCAGTGCCGGCAAGGCTTGGTCACGAGCACCGTTTGTACGTTTGTACCAACCCCAAACCGTGTCGGTAACAACCTCCATAGTGTCCCATACCTAACTGGCACACAGACGTGTCTTGACCCGGGTAGAAATCTTGTCGTTAACAAGCACCCTAAGCCCACCTCGATTCCGTAAAACTGTTGGAACCTTGCTCACTGACAGAAAAACCACACCACCCTAAGGTACTGTTGTTTCACTATGTTTTTTTGTAAGGTAGAGCTTACTTTATCAGAGGGTCACTTCAATGAAGCGGAAAGTCTAATAGGCCCTCTCTCTCTTATTGCAGCAATACTTATTTGTTCTTATGTTGCAGCAATCGAATATAACTGCGTGTAAATTTGTAACTTAAAATGAAGCTCTTATTAAATCGCTACTATTTTCTTTTCATTTTTTATGTGTCGCATTAATTTTTTTATAGTTACTAAAAATTAGATCTTATCAACAAGCATCGGTGGTTTATTAGTAGAAAGCATGTCTGCCACGCGGGCGGCCCTTATCCGATTCTCAGCCAGTCACGCGGGAGACCCGGGTCCGATTCTCAGCCAGCACCGCAGGCGACCCGCGTCCGAGTCTCAGCCGATTAAGGACTTTTTTCCACTTTTTATATCAACAACATCAACTGAGTATAAAACTGTTGATGCGATGTAAAACTCTAAAAAAAATAGTGTACATGGACCACACGTCTGAAGTGAAACTCCTTTTCCTAAATAACCTAAAATTAGGCGGTGCATAAGGCATAGGGGAATGGAGCAGCGCACGCATCACACATATATATGTATATATATTCCATGATACACATATAAATTGTCATATGTGGCGCTCGTAGCTTGTTTTTCTTGAGTGTGTATGCTGTTGGTCGCAGATGACCTTACAGCGTCACCGGGTTTGGGGACGGCGAGATCCTAAGGGGACTTCAAGCCGAGAATTGACGAGTGCCTCTGGAGGTATTTCAGGCGGATAGCATCTCCCCACGGGGGAATCCTCCTCTCCGTCTGGAACCTCTAGACCACTTGAACCTGAGGGGTTAGGCTCAACTAGAAGGCGCCTCTGAGACTCGGACCTCGGCTCTAGTTAGCCGGGGGGAGGGGTGACGCCCAGGTACGTTCCTGTACCTGGTATAGCGTGTCGTGTGTAGACCGGGTCTTCGCACTCTTACCCTACGGGTGCGGTGTCTGCGTAATGCTAAGCTAGTGTGCAAGTATGCTAGCTGTGTAGTGTTGGTGTTTGTGGCCTGTGTTGGCGCGGTTGGCGCGTTGGCGCGGGTCATATATATATATATATATATATATATATATATATATATATATTGTCGTGTGACGCTCGTGACGCTCTGCCGTAGAATTTTTCCATTTACACTCCGTCCGAAATAAAGTTTCACTTGCATCGTGTTTTCCATTTTTTTGTGTGTATCAGTTTCCCACGGAGGTCGTCCATTAAACAAAAACCAACAAAATAGTAGACATAACTCTGTTATAAAGTACCTCACCATCACACTGGCAATATCACTATATTATAACCCAGACCTATAAACAGGTAAGTTTGGAACACAGATAAAGCTTTATCTCTTAACCAGCCTCTTTTGTTATTATAGTCATGTCGTCGTGAAGGGGTTTCTAACAAATGCAGATTACTCCCCCGCGTATATTCAACTCGTGACAATGGAATAAAAGCACTTTCTATTTATCCACCACACAAAATTATTCATGAAATTCGAGAGGTGTTATCTGATTAAATAAATTTCTTTTACTTACTATGTACCGGGTGTATAAGAAAGATTTCAGATCAGATCTCAAAACAAAAAAAAGCTGCTATAAAGAAATTAGATTTTAGAAAATTTTTAGACGATTCAATGGAATCCAATTAGAATTTTGATGCAGATGCAGCTGCAGTCTGCTGCATCTTGTTCTTTTGTATGTTTAATGTATATAGTCCTAACGTCTTCGTTGTCCTTAAGCGATTGTTCTAAATTTTGATTATTTTTAATATTCTCAATTATCAAATATTCTAAATTATATTAAGAATTGCTTATATTTTATTTACTTATGTATGAAAAATAATATGTATTATCAGTATGTACTGAAATACTGACGATATTCTGGAGCATTTATATCAAGAAACCATGCCTAAAAATTTATTCGTAGGTATGTAAGTTATAGACAAATCTCAATTTCTTTTCCAGTTCGGTAAACTGCAAAAAAATTTGGACCATAAATAGAAACTGCTTCTTTTGGAATCTGGACAAGAGCTCTAATTATGTTTTCTTATATTCTCGCTCAGGCATCACAATTTTACTGTTTTTTTTTACAAATAAATCTTCAAAAATTATCCCACAAACAACCGGTGCGATATTGTGCTTTACGCCTTTGACCTAAGGCGCATATTGGTTGTTCACTAGTCATAACATTTATTTATTAATGTAAAGGCCCCGTGTGGAGCAGGCGATAACACCACTGTTCCGGAGTCCGTGTGTGTTTGCTATTGGCATACAAACTGACATAGTGATGTAATATGCACTGTAATATCGATAAAAGAAGGTTCCTAATGGTTCAATTACACTGGTTCGTTAGCCCGTATTCGGGTGCACGAAAGACATTACTCGAATTCGGGCACCCGAAACAATATTTGCTCTGGTATACGGACTGGATGTCGGTAACGGGTAACCAAAACGAAAACTACTCAAATACGGGCGTACTCGACTCCGTTAATTTATACACATTCGGGTGCCCGAATGCGAATTTGAAGTACTTCGTTCACCCACATACATACAGGCTACCTACCAAATGTAATTGAGCCATTAGTCGTTTAGCCAAACTCCATTGGTATTCAGGCTAACGAATAAATGTAATTGCACCATTATACTGTCTTATTTCTTCATTATTATCTTAACCTCTAGAACGACTCCTAGCAGTATAAAGCCATTATATCTAATTAGCTAGCTAATTAGAGGAGCTCGATGGCGCAAGTGGTTAGCGCATTCGGCTGCGATCGTTGAAGTTAAGGAACTTTCGCAGTGGTCGGTCATTGGATGGGTGACCAAAAATTTACTATCTTGAGTTAATCCGTGCTTCGGAAGGCACGTTAAGCCGTTGGTCCCGGCTGCATCTGCAGTCGTTAGCACCCGCCAATCCGCACTGGGCCCGCGTGGTGGGTCATGGCCCAATCTCCCTATTCCATTCGTAGGGAAGGCCTGTGCCCCAGCAGTGGGGACATTAATAGGCTGATGATGATATCTAATTAATATTTTGTAAACACATAAAAGTATGGCTTATTGTATATTGATGTTTGACTTTTTTTGACTACCTACTAATGAGAGGTTTATACATAATCACATAAATACAACGAATAAAGAAAAGGAAGATTCGTAATTTCTCAGAAAGATTACGTAGTTTCTGAAGGAGGAGAAACCCACGCTTACAAAGTTTTAGTGACCTAACCGATGATTCAGATTATCGTCAGTTTGCTTTGCAGTTCCGCAGTCAGTTCCTCGAATGACAAGTAAAACGTAACATATGTCTATCGATAAATTATCGTATGATGCAATCCAACACTTTGGTTAATCAAACAACCCGGAGCGGTGGTCGGGCAATATTTCCATCGGTGACCTGTTGAACTAACGCTGGTTATGTAACAAAGATGAATTTACGTGCAAAATAATAACGGTCACATTTCAATAAGAAATTATACATTTTTATTCCGGCTGTGCAGAAAGGAGAATACTTAGTCAATAATTTTTATCATACGAAATAAATTTTAACTTAATAAATAATAGCGTCGTCCTTAGATCCCTATTATTTTAAGATTACGTACTTACGTACGTAATTTCGAATATGAAGATTGAGAGAAGTTTTTTTTACTTTTAATGGAGCCCTAAAGCAATACAAAATTATTTGGCAATATTAGTCTGCGCCGCAGAGGGTTTCCCGAATTCGCATTAATAGGGCATTTTATATATATTAAATACATAGCTACATCATTTCTGATGAAAACTGCAAAAGACTTTCCATTCATTTTACTGAAGTAATTTTTATTGCAAAAAGGTCTTATTGTCGCCGCACACGGGCTACACGCCAAAGCCACAAACGCCGCCACGAGAAGCTAGAAACGGCTACTAAAGTGACTGAAGAGCGCGACAGCGGCCGACTAAGGTAAGGGAGAGAGGGGTGGGGAATCGCGCGAGTGACGTGTGGCGGCGTTTTGTATCGTCGCATTAAGTGGCCGGTGCGGGCCACAAGAAGCAAGCAACGACGATTTGTAGCGTGTGACGCCCACCAGCGTACCGTGTGTGGCGAGTCCATATAAAATGTATGAAAACTACAAGAAATATGCCGGTAGCGGCGTTTTGTGGTTGTGGTCGGTGGGTGGCCCGTGTGCAGCGACACTTACTTGCACTGATCTGACGTATCAACGTATTAGGTTTGCAATGTGCAATATAGTATTGAATTGCTTTTGAACTGAAACTTCTTTAGGCAAGCTTGACTTGGGGGGTAAGCTGGCGAATGCGTTACGCGTTACGAAAAGTATGTGTGTTGATTGCGGGATATATAATATAAGCAAGAGAAAGCAGTGCGTGCGCACATTTTCTTTTTCTCTTTTCTTATGGCTAGTAAATGAAATATGTATATGCATATACATGTACATATTGTACACACTTAAATATATTTAAATACATACAGATGGAGCTAAAGAAGTTTCACTTCAGTCGTGTAGTCATAAGCAGACTTGTTTTTTAATTATTTTGAGTTGCTTTGATCGTTCTACTTTGGAAATATAAAAAACTCATCATTTTTGTCCGTAGTTGAACATATCAGATTTGGTAATGCCCACTCAGTTTAAGGTGAGCGCCAGCGGCAGTTCCACGCTGAAGAGAAGGTGTTGAACAATGCCGTAAAGATTACCAGTTCCAGCCCCTAAGGCACAGTGAACTACATTTATAAGGTATTTTACCCGGCGACCATTCTTGCCCGTAGACGAAGATCTCGGACCTAGCTAGCTATCCACTCAGTTCCAGGCGCTAGCAACAGCTGCTGACTGGGGTATAAGTGTTGCGCCCCTAACAATGCAGTCAGGACATCACTTGATCCAGCTCATAATTTATTTAAAGAAGAGCGCAATAAATTTAAAGGAGTAAGCTTACCCGGCGGCCATTCTTGCCCGTAGACAAAGATCTCGGACCTGGCTATGTCCACTCGGTTCCAGGTAAGTGCCAGTGACAGCTGTTCGCTGGGAGACAGGTGTTGCGCCCTGAACAATGCCGTCAGGATCACCTGGTCCAGCTCTTGCACCTCGCCTCCTTCCGCCCTCTCCTGAATCCTGAACACCGTAATCTAGAACAAGCACATTTATTTTTTTTATTCTTGGACCAATCTTATTAATCAGTTGAAAAGTATAACTCAATAAAAAAACATACAAAATGGCATAATTAACACAATAATTATGTTTCAATAAAATCTCTGATAAAGAAGATAACTTTATTATAATGCGATTCAAATAAGAATAGGAAAGCCAATGACCTCTATCTGTCAAATGTCGCTTGAAAAGTACGGCTTGCAAAAAAAACTTGGAACCCTTTTTTAGCACTCCGCTAATTCAAGAATAAAAACCAAACATTTGTAAACAAACAATAACAAATATTGATAATTAATATCGGTTAATATTTTTTTTCACTTAAGTATTGAGCTTTGGCCATGAATGGTTGATAACCTTAATCGTCAACCAAATCTCACTTTAAGTTGCGTTCAGAAACTCGATTTCAAACTTTCGTTTACTTAAAGGATGCATGTTCGTATGAGACCTAGTAATAGTGCATGATTATTCATAACTACTCCGGGGGTAATGCAGAGATGAGCAGAATAGAAGAGCTAGATTCTGATTAATGTTTTTTCTCACAGTCTTAATAAATATTATTAAAAATCGGTGGTTTTTGTTTTCTCAATCTTAGTAAATAAATGTTATTAAAAAAAAACGCTTTTTTCACTTAATCTTAGTAAATAAGTTTTATTAAATAAAAACTTTTTTTTTGCTCACTCTACCTATTTGGTTTTAATTGACAGCTAAGATATCACAATATGGGTCCAGTCGGTCCTATTCTTAGTTGAATCGCATTATACTATTGGCTAAAGTAATTTTAAATATCGAAGTTTCTGTTTCAATATGCGTGTAATTCAAATTAGCCTTATTTCATTTTTTTTATAGTCTTTTCCTAAATTCTTCCTCCATCAATATTTGTTAATAAAATTTCTTTTAGAGCAAGAAATTAATAATACCTATAATTGTGCGAAAAACTTGTGGGAAATTCAGATTTTACAAACGCGACGTGAGCGATTGGGACGTAAAAATATACCTTAACAACAAACAAATGTGATATACACGATTATGACAAGGTCAACGAGATTATAATGCGAGTGCGTAGATGTCAAAGCCGCGTTCCATCTAGACACCGAGTACAACTCTTCAGTATGTCATTATACATAATATACTTCAGTATTATTAAATATATTACCAAAAATTTATGAAACATAATGTCTTTTTGATAGCTTCCAAGATACATCCTCGATGAGGAGCTCGATGGCGCAGGTGGTAAGCGCGTTCAGCTGCGATCGTTGAAGTTAAGCAACTTTCGCAGTGGTCGGTCGTTGGATGGACCAAAAATTTCTATCTCGAGTTCCTCCGTGATTCGGAAGGCACGTTAAGCCGTTGGTCCCGGTTGCATCTGCAGCGTTAGTACCCGCCAATCCGCACTGAGCCCGCGTGGTGGGTCATGGCCCAATCTCCCTATTCCATCCATAGGGAAGTCCTGTGCCCCAGCAGTGGGGACAATAATAGGCTGATGATGATGAAGATACATCCGCAGTGAAGGAAAAATGTCAGCATCTTGTAAGTTCATTACTCTTGTTTGTAGGTCTAATGAATCGTGACGCCACATCCAAGCGTTCCAAAATAGCGCGCTTTTAAACTGCCCGTGCAAAGTGGCATAAAGGGGATGTAAACTACTAAATTCTAAATTTAAAAGTAGTACCTAGCTTTACTTAACTTTTGTTAATTAATAATATTAATGTGATGGAAGTTGACATCAACACATGTTTTCAATTTTTGATGTCATCTTTCAATTGACGACACTGTTTGAAACAAAACAGGGAGAAAAAAATAGCCCTTGCTGAGTTTCTTGCCGGTTCTTCTCAGTACAAGGTCTCCCGGCGTAGATTTACGAACCGATGGCGTAGCGTTTGACTTTCACAAGAGCTTGTAACAGCCTAGACTGAATAAATGAGTTTGAGTTTGAAATAAAATCATAAAAAGATCATGCATATGTCCTATTGTGGAAAAAACGGTCTAGTACCCATTGGACCCTCCTAATTGGACCTTACCTACAAAAAAGTGCCCGTTCGACCTCCTATCAAGAACATGGTGCCCATTAGACCCTCAAAGACGTACTTAACGACACAATGGGAGCTATTGGAGCTCTTAACTATTTGGCTAATTCTTTTGGAACGGTAAAGTACAGTTGTGTAGTAAAGTAAAATTGTAAAAGACATAAAAACACAAAGGTTAAAATCTAAGTATTTAATCAACATATTTATAAAATTCAAAACACTAATCATCAGTAACAAACCAATATAAATATTTACATAAAATACAATAATCAAATCACAGATTTTTTACTTTACTTTTAAAGCCAATAGAAATTATTTTTTTACTAAATAGCTTAACTAAATTATAAATATGGTTTGTTATATCACACAGATTAAGCACAATTATTATATATTCTCAATATTGATAAAATAAATAAAAGCGCAAAGGTTATAAATGTAAGTATTTAAAATGAACATATTTATAAAATTCGAAACATCAATCATCAGCAACAAACCATATAATATAATAATCAAATCATAGATTTTGTTATTTTGCTTTTAAATAGAAATGTTTTTTATCAGATATCCTAACTAAATTATACATACAGTTTTTATATCACTCAGATTAAGTATTGAAGCACAATTATTATGTATTCTAAATATTCATAAAATAAAATACCAATGTAATATTTTCATATTACATTTTATAAAAAAATGTCATATTTTTACAATTAACGAGAAATTGCTTATTATAAAAACATACTTTAACTAAAGGATATAGTTCAAAAGCTGTAATCGGTTTCCGGCAGGAACGAAATATATATAATTTGAAAGTTTTATAACACGAATAGATACTTTGATTTTTTTATTCATTACCGATTAATTTAAAATCGTGTTTAATAATTAAACAATTCTGTAAGTATGCTGGCCACCCTATCTTAGTAACGTCATATTTTTAATGCGTGGTGGCTTATAACGTTAACTCAATCACTATGGCAAATGTCAATCAGTCCAGTCATGGATTATTATCAGAATTATTATCACTGCTTTTGTTACACATTGAACATAATATATTTGATGCTTGGCAACAAAAAATAGACAAATAAACTTGCCATTTGCAAATCAATTATTAGATAGATTTATGTTATTTTAATATAAAAAACCGGGATAAAATAAAATTCTAGTTTTTTGTCAAACGATTCACAATTAAGTGCGCTGCATCTCATAAAAACTTGGGAGTCTGCCGAAAGACCCACTACCAACCTTAACAGTCTTCTTTTGTAAAACATTATAAATTACCAAATTAAATATTTAAGACACTTAAGTGAGTAATTTTTCTAAGCAATGGCCTACGGTTATAAGATTATTTTCTAGCTGCAACATATGTCATAAATCGGAACGAGACAGCAATATTTCTCTCTCTCTTCCACATATGAGATCGGCGCCATCCTTTTGTTTAAGCGCAGAGATTGCTTGGGCTTGGAATCTATAACCTTCCTTTCATCAGGTGCTTAAGAGGAGTATAACTGCCGATAAAAACATTCAATCTCCCTCAGAATTTCAGTCTTAGATCAAAAGATGAAGTCTTTGCAAAATCCACTGTCATGTTGCTTAGATTGTCTAGATCCACGCTGTTTTAAGGAACTTTGAATCAATCGAACTTTGTTCGATTTGAAAGGTCTTGTGGATTTGGTGTTGCGCTGTAAGGGTATTTATTGGTCAGTGTACAATCGCCCTATTGAGTGAAACCTTTTTACATTAGTGATCATTAATGTAATTAAATTTAAAACTAATATAATTAATGATCATTCCTTTAAACCTAAAGCACAAACATATATAATGTCCTTTAAAGAAAAAAGGGTTTTACAATATTTACGAAAATAAAAAGATATTGAAGTATTATCATTGTCACTTGCACCCTTATAAACCATAGAATAAAAATACATGTCAGTAGTGCAATATTTGGTTTTGGCTCCTTGTCAATACGAATAAAATAAAAATAAACATTAAACAAATTAAATTTTGATTACTTTTGATTCACTTTTTATTTTCTAAATATCTCTCTTATATCTTATTGAACGAGTGCCTTACTAAAAAATCCAAATGTGTTAAAAATTATCATCTGTCTGCGTCCAGTATTTATAGAGCAATAGACAACAAAACAGTTATTTTAATTTTCCTGAAAACTTACATTTTTATACTTATAGTTATCTTTTTATTCTCCGGGGACGGTGAAATATCGTTAATTCGAAGAAAAAAGGTAACCTGATTTCTTTATAATTTATTTTGGACTACTTACTGTTTGGAGTCAGTACTTATACAGTATTTAGTTAGTGGCTTTATAATACCTACTATTAATTTTATTTTTGTCTACAATTTTCTACATGACTGTACTGTGCTTAACAAAACTGTTAATAAGGTCCAACTGGCAGTAGGGTATAATCTTGAAGGTCCAATGGGCACTTAAAAAGAGGTCCAATGGGTACATTGAATATAATTTTTTTAAGGAGGTCCAATGGGCACCAAAAATGAGGTCCAATGGGCACATTGAATATAAAATGTTTTAAGAAGGTCCAATGGACACCAAAAAAGAGGTCCAATGGGCACTTTTTGCATTTGGGTCGAATCTTGGTCGAAAAACTAGCAAGAACTAAAAGAAATAATTAAGTTAAACGGTTTTAAATTTTCCATAGTGCACAGTATTATAATAGTCAAGCCCTTTGAAACGCATATTGAAGGAGTTGTGAAGAAAAAAATAAATAATCCACCATTTTGTTGGCAGCCATAATTGGATTGGCATTTTTTTTCATACTCTATACTACTGTCAAGCTCTTTCATTTGATAAAATTGATATCCTTAATGAGAGAGTTGTGGAGAAATCAAAGATAAATCAGTATGGATATTTAGTGATTTAAAATTCAAAATATTAAGTTTCCGTGTACTATTATTACGTTCCTTTTATAATTACATAGTTTCAATAACTTACAATAAGTTTAATTAGGTACCTACATAAAGCTACTTCAGATATTTTAAAGTTGTATTTCTGCCGCTTAATGATTCAATGTTTCTATTCAAAAAATAATTACCTATTTAAAGAAACATGTATTTTTATATAGAATAAAAAAAAAACCCAGATTTATTAAAATGTGTCAAAACTTGGTTCCTCTTAGAGCTTGGATGCTTTAAGCGTGGTTCATATTGCAAATAGTATTCACTTTTTTTGTCTACCATGTCATGTCTTATGTTGTTTAGATAATGGTACGAAACACTTCTTACGCGAGTCCTACTCGTAAATAAAAAAAATGCCGGTTCTCATTATGTTCAATGAGTGACAATGTTTACTGTTAGTATGTGTAACAAACCGGTTAGGCTATTTCGCCAACTTTCTCAAGTCTTCGGTAGTATAGTGGTCAGTATCCCCGCCTGTCACGCGGGAGACCGGGGTTCGATTCCCCGCCGGAGAGATTTTTTTTATTATTTTCTTTACTTTTTTTCTGAACATTTTTATGATTTTAGCAATTAAAAAAAAATCGTTTTCGTATATTTACTTTGATTTCGTAATAACTAAATGTTCACGCTGTAGAAAAAAGAAAGTTTGTATCCAATGATATTAAACGTTTGTAATCTCGTTGTTTGTCTGAATTACAAGCGCCCTTTGCCCATTTAAAAATACAACCCTTATTTCCTTTTTACCAACTTCAAAACAAGAGGTTATTAAAGAAAACAACCGCAGGTAGCACCCCAATTATAAAATTCACAAATGTAAGCATTACTGTTTTTCAAATTCAAATTAAATATTCATTTATTCAGTTTAGGCTTTTACAAGAACATGTAAAAGTCGAAAGCTACGCCATCGGTTCGCAAATCTAAGGCGGTAGACCTTGTACTGAGCAAAACCGGAAAGAAACTCGGCAAGGGCTGGTTTTTTCTCCCTGTATTTCATACAGTGTCGTCAAATTGAAAGCTGACATCAAACTTATCAACATGAATTGAGATCAACTTCCATTACACAATGTAAAAAAAGATAACAGTAAATATACAAAAGCCCCGAAATATCCAGTAAACTATTTTTCACAGTGTTCGAGATAAAAGTTAATGTTGTTTAGAACAAAAAGTATACAATTATAGATAAATTGCGAATTAATTGCGTGTTTTTTCTCACATACAAAAGTTGCTGTTGGTATTTCTTTGACCTACTTGAAAATGGCATGTTCCCTTTGATTAAATCCTAACCGTTATATTTCCCTTGAGTTTTGTTCGTTAAGATGTAACATTAATTTAACTTCATTAGCGAACACACGTATACCAACAACAAAATATTATTGAATTCGGTATTATTAAATTAAATTGTCTTAAAAACAAGTATAATATTATCTTTTTAGTTAAAGTTACTTTGAATATGTATTTTCATATTTATACAGACAATGCACAGTCGATAGTCATAATAATAAGCAAAACTATATTTAGTTAGACAGGTCACTTAGTTCAGAGAATTATCTTTTAAATATGAAATATATGATTTAATCATAAATAAGTACATATTCTAATTAGTATTATATTATTTAAAAACACAAAATAGATTAAAACTATGAAATAAACTAAATACTTATACCATCTTTTATTCATCTTTTTATTGCTGTAGTATGCCTTTAAAAAGAAAATATGATTTTTGACCTTATGACCATTACTCACAGTATTTTCTTCTAACTACATTATTATAATTCATTATGTATCGTTGAAGAGTAAGTAATGTGCTTATATTTGTTTGAAGACTATGTGATTTAATTTATTACATATTAAGATAACCCCAACAGACCAATGCCGTATTTGCGTCAAAAAAAATTGTTTTTCTGTAATTCTCTTGTGTGTTGTTCTAAATGTGGTTTGTAAAGAAAAAAAAACGACGGGATGCACTCCGGCAGAAGTGAAAACTTGAATATTAACGTTGTGCATTTTTGATATTTTGTAATGGTTAGGGAATAATTTTGCACGAATTGCTTTAATTATCAGTATAAAAGTACTATCATGTATGTGGTAGAATACAATATTTATTTATTGCGCTATCGTACACAAACATGACAATTTATATTACATTAAAAAAGTTTATCTCCCAGAAAAATCAACTTACATGAATCACGTTTAAGCTTACCTAGCGACATCTATTGTAAAAAAAATGCATTATTAAATGCAATAAAGCTGCCACGTGGACGTCCTAGATAGAGACTTATTATTAAAATACGGTAAAATAAAATATTACTATGTTTCGTCCAATAATTATATTGAAAGTCAACAACCTTTCCAATTTTATTGAGTGTCATGATGCGATCAGCCCACGTGTTTAACCTGACGCAAGTTTAACATTTTTACTCATACAAAAAAAAAAGTGTACAACGCCGCTAAAGAAGTTTTCACTTCAAAAATTATAGGCAAAAGTGGTTTAGCGAGTGTCGGGTCACGTGCAAGGAAGAATTCCGTAGTTGGCCCATCAAAAAGCGCATTTACATTTACTTCACCTGCTTGTTTACTTAACTTGGCTATGCCATAGCTAGCATTGAGAAATATCAATATCATCTACCAACGGTAAACGAGCTCGTTTTACAAACGTTGTTTCGAATATACACCCTTCTTTTATCAGGAGCTTTGATATATACTGATTGAACAAAGGCGTCTGACTCGAAAAAAGGCTTTATTTTCAATCAGTCAATCTGATAAAGATTTACAAAGGTTCAAACACGCAGATAGGATTACAGGGACAACAGTGAATCTTTTTTTTTCTCTCTGATTCATTCAATATCAATCCTGTTACAAATATAAATAAAAAATATATATTGCACGAGTTTGCAATATGCTTTGTGTTATGGAGTCCATACTTCACATGCAAGCAAATTGTCACAGATTAGGATATTTTGCACTCATACAGCATAATAATTATATTAAGCAATGTCTTTTTTTATATCAATGCATATATTTCTAAAATTCTATTTTTAGAGTGTAATTATGAGAAATGTTAATTATTAACACCATTATTTGTAAACATTATCTACCATATAATCAGGATCTCACTTCAGCATCAGAGAAACTTAATTAGGTTTCTCATTTAAATTCATTTCCTGTTGAGAAATTAAAATTTCCTTGGGAACGGCACGAGTGTAATGAACGGTTTGAATTGATGGAAGCCGCTCGTTAGCACATTTAATAGACTTCTTGCGGAATCCGCTGCGGTTGCACATTAGAGGAGTTCGCAAGGGTGAATTCTGGTGCCTCTATTATATAAGTTAGTATTTTCTGAGAAAATTACTAGACGTGACCTTAGTTTTATTCTTATCTGATTTCACGTTTGAGGTATACATACAAATATGGTTGTCCTATTAAGTATACGTTTCTCATTATAGTCCATGTTTTTTGAGAAAAAAACGAATCCAATATAAGTACAAACTTTAAAATTACAACTTAGTGCTGAATTGCAGAACTATTAAGTTATCGCAAAAATGTGAAAAGTTTTATCAAAGAAATAACAAATCCCCAACTGGTCATAGCGAGGCACGTACGCCATTACAACTTTCATGATAATAATGAGTTAGTGTTTGTATAGTTCCACAGTATCGAAGTTTACCTGAAAGATGTACAGTTATTGATGGTTCTTCAATGAAAACGAAAGAACTGTAGGGTAAACGGGATTGTACCAAGATTGATCTAGTCTCGCAATAAACAAAACATTCATACATTAAACTGTTGAAAGTTTTTGGAACGCAGGATAAATACCTTGATAAAAAAATACGATTTTAATAAACCACTTTATAGGTTTACTAGTAGAGTAGTAGATTAGATTTTTTATAAAATTTGTAACCGCGGAGCCTATTTAAAATGCCAAGAATTACATGAATTTCCTATACTCTCGTTAATATAGTTAGTGACTGCCGCTGAGCAGCTTGAGAAATATTCGCAAGCGTCCGTCGGTCAACAGATAAGGAGATTGATGTATTGAACGGACCGTAACCTGAATCATGTACCATTTCTACACAACACTCAGCAAATGGAATTTATGGTAAGAAAAAAACAACCATATTGAAAGACCTTTCTTATAAGACAATTTTATTTAAGTAAGAGCTATTTGTCACTTACCAATTATTTAATTAAAACTCTTTAAAAGGTAATGAAGACATAATTACCAAATGAAGTATTAAAAGTAATTCTTGACGTTTTTAATTATCTTCGTGTTCAGTGGTCACACTTGATTACACGCCTTTCATACCTGAGCAAAATTGTTTTTTTTTTAATGGAGATACAGTATTGAAAAAATGCCAACATCTGAATACTCTAAAAACAAAGGAGACGGTATAGTTTTGTATGGGAGGTGGTAGTGAGTAACCGGCAGCATTGGCATTTATATCACTTAAAGTTCATATTTTTTTAAATCATTTACTAATTTTTCAGATTTTTTTTGTACCCCCGTTTTTTTGTAATTAATTATCAAAGTTCCAGGAAATAATTAATCTGGCAGCATTATACTCAATTCTTAAATATGCAGATAGTGCAAATCCTATTATCGATTATCGATACTTTTCATTAGGTAATCGCTTTATATGCTCATTCTATTAATGAATGTTAATTACAATTATATAATGTAATCCGGGTGCTGTCATAGATAGCAGTCGTGCCTTTGGGGTTTCCCGAGGGTTGGAGTCAAGCAGGCCATAAAAATCGAAATGACAAAACTATAGGATTTGCAGCGTTGTCAATATCAAGATACTGACTCCATTTAAAATGGGTGCAGAGTAAGAAGATGACACACATCCATCTATACTCATATTGCACCAAAGCCAAAATAAATTGGGAGCAGGGTGGCAAGTGCCGGCCGTGTGATGCCCACAGAGTAGAATAGTATCACCCCGTTTCCTCTAATGGGTGTCATAGAAGGCGACTAATGGATCAGCTAAGAGTTTTTACCACCTTATTCTGCGTCCACCAATCTGCATTTGGAGATTGGGCAGTAGCAGAAACGTACTTTCTTAACAAGGAGTCTGATTAAAAAGGTTGTGATGATGAGGGTAGGAAGTTGATGATTTCCTTGCATTATATTGCAATATGTTATTAATTTAAAATTATTCAATTAACAATCGTGCAAAGTAAATAATTATGTAAGAATTTATGAAGTCAATGTCCAGTAGACTTTGTGTTTACATTTATGCATATCTGCATTTTCGTGATTCTGTCTATTGTTTATCATAAATAATCGTAGCTTTATAAGCCACGTTTAGCTATGAATCTCTTCACTTAAAAACCATTATGATTTTTAAACAAAAGTGGAACAAACCCTTTATTACCCTATACTACAAAAATAATGATTAGTCTTATTTTGAAATAATCTTGATATATAATCGAATAGTAATATCTTCTATTATCGATTACTGATTGTATTAGTTTTAACCAACACTGATTTTCTGTGCGTTTGACACAAAAAGTGAGTTCCTTCGGCTTTGTTCGTTTCTGTTCGCGGTATTGTTTATTTTTATATTTATTTGATCTTTTCTACTGTAAACTGGCTACTTTTATACTGACTACGATATTCCCGCTTATTCTGTTGACCCCTTCTCTGTCTTCTGGATTCCCGTTTGCTTATTATTTGGATTTTTAATTGCCCCGGTCGGATATCACGACATTTTGTCAATGTAAGTAAATCTTTTCGAAAACTCTATTCACTGCTAAGAAAGAAAGAAAGTAAAACTGAGAGATAAGTTAATTACTTATCTCATTTCTTTGAGTTTCACCGGAGTTCTTGATAAATAATACGTGTTCTGAGATTCATTAAATTAATAAATAGTTCAACATTGTGACCGGTGACATTTGAAAATGCTCTTTATCTCATTTTAAAATGACTACTTTTTGTTAGTTAAATTCTCAACAGTGCAACTCATTATTGGCTTAATGCGTAATCGTCGCGAAGCTAATAATTAATAAGAAGACAAAGAGTCACTTTTCTCTTACACTTTCTATTCACAAATTGTTGTTCATTTGTCATTTGATTTCAGATATCATGGCATGTATGAATTGCCACATACTGTTGAGGCAGAATATACAATTACATGAATACAATGTTACTAATCTAAGTTCCGAACTTGTATCTATTGTTGAAGAATGGTGTGGTCTTGAGGTAAGTGCAGATTATTTAAATAGCATAGTGTATGTACTCCGGTTTGTGATATAGAGGACCATTTAACAATGCTATAAAATTCTTATAACAGGTGTCTATTAATGATCAATTATGTCAGGCATGTCTAATGCTTGTGATAAGAGAGGAGGATATAATATAAAGGAGTGCTGTGTGTATAATGTAATAAATATATTTCAATAATTTTGTGACTGTCCTCCATTTTTAACTCTATCGAATATATTTAGTTACCTATGTTTATAATTACAATAATCAATTAGATTTTCACTTAATTGGCAAAAATGCCTAGATACGAGATATTAACCATTTGTGTATCATAAAGCTAATGTTTGGCGGGAAACCTTGGATCTTCATTTTGCTATTTCAAAATGCCGTCGGAGTAGACTTTGTGTAATTACTAATTATTTTTATACACAAGCATTCGAATTGACTATCAGCTAACGACGAATCATTGAAATTAAGCTTTCTATAAATCACTTCACATTTGAATGCAAGCAGAACGCATGTATTCTTCATATGTTCTATTTTTATTTAGAATATAATTACTGAAGACATGGCTGTATGGGCGTGATTTCTTTGCCATCGCTTCAAATAAAACAGCACAGAAGTACTGGAGTGGCCAGCATAAAGACAAAATGAAAAACTTCGCTTGTAATTTAAAAATAAACGGAGGTAAAATAAAAATTGAAATTCATAGGACATTCTAGAAAAAAAATCAGCTTTTCAATGATATACTTCTCATGGCTGCCGGTTTTTGACTACCACTTTTATACCGTCTCCTTTCTATAGATGAAATTTGTTAACAAAAGAAAATATCTTGATAATCTAACAGATGATGTCCCTACATTAACAAAGTAAACTTGACCAACTTTAGACATTATCGACTCGACAATTTCGATATGCCTACTTATAGAGTTATAAAGTAATAAGTAACTTTGAACGTGAAGCACAAAAATAAACCAGAAAAATCCCAAGGCTTATACGCAATACGATAGTACTTATAAGTTTCGATGTGATAGTGTGGGACGGGCCTGCGAATTATAGGCCACTCGAAAGTTGGGACATTTAATACGTTCGCGATTAACGACTGGAGGCTCTTTTGATTCATAAGTGGGATCTTGTTCAAACATTGTGTAGTGCTAATATCAACTTAAGGGCGTGCGCTGCCTTAAACAGGAGCACGGTGCGGACGTCCCTCACGGAGATCTGCTCCGAATTAGGTCGCGGGACCCATACAATCCGTGGCGCGTCTGGCCCCTTCTGGCGCGTCGCCGGCGCCGAAGGCGCCGCGGCGTTCGGGAGATCTGTCCTGGGCGTGTGCCCACCTCAAACGAATCGGGTTCGAGTCCCGTTAACAAACGAGACTGTTCTTGGGGTTAAACCCCCCTCTCTACGGCTTCACGCATCGCCCTCAGCGCGGTCAAGCCCACCGGGTGAGATCCATGAGGGAGGTCCAGTGAGCGACCAACGAGCGGGCGACGGACTTGGGCGTGAGGGGCGAGCACCATCTGTATGGGGGTAGTTGTGAAACCCGGTTACCCGGTTTCTGTAGAAATTCTTACAGCTGCTCGGCGATGTTGGACCCGTGAGAGAAGGGTGCCTCTTTGAGCGCCACCAGTACAATTTCGATTGCGCGTGTGAAAACAGACGATAATGGATTATTTTTGTTAATATCACTACCTAGTCAAAAGAGAACGCAGACGAGAGCGCAGAAGACAGTCAATCATGTCTATGAAACAAACACGCAGAGTGGACGCCCGCTCCGTGTCCCGCTTAACCCAGCGCACTTTCTTATTCCTAAACCTATTAATATCGGCTCGAGAAAATTATAAAAAATAAGTATGTTCACTACTAATAGTTTCGTCAACGAAATAGAAAAGATATTAAAATCTTAAAGTAATGTAAAATAAAAGTAATGTAAATTTAAAATAAAAAAGATTTTATGCCTTAGTGTGTGGAGTTTAGATGAGTTTTCAGTTCTTTAGGATTCGTTAATCAATGAGTACTCAATGAACACAAAAAATACGCCATTTTACTAATGAAAGATAAAATTATTGTGCACTTCTGGAAAGTGAGCATTTAAAATAATTAGTGCAAAGCAAACTTGGGAGAATGATTCCCTTTTTTTTAAATATTATTTCCCTTTACAAAATTCGGAGTCCAATTAAAAAGGGAATTTTCTGACCCTATTTTAAGCTGGGTGCGAGCCACAGCTTTCATTGATAAAATTAATTCTCGTTTGTATGCGGCACCGAAAAAGGTATTAATTTCACGAAAATTTTATTTCACAGAATTTCAGGATGATTAAGTCGATTAGCTATATGTACATGTAACTCCCGTCTGATACCAGGACCAAGTTTATTATTTCTAGTAAAAAAATTGGGTGGTTTTATAAAACCAACATGCAAGAGAAACTTTTAGAGTGATTTACTTCGCCTCAAATATATTTTATACTTAGTTGATGTTACCCTGGCTTATAAAAAGTTGAAAATAAAGAAGTTCTTCCCCGGCTGCGAATCGAACCCGGGCCGCCCGCGTGGCATGCGAGCTTTCTACCACTGAACCACCGATGCTTGTTGATAAGGTCTGATTTTTGAAATAACAATTAAACACGTAATGCGACATGTTAAAGATGAACAAAAAAGATTATGGTGATGTTATAAAAAAATCAGTTTAATAATGTAGCTTTCACGTTTCATGAGTAATTGGTTGCATATTCCTAGTGTTATAATAATATTATAAACTCCTATATTAGTCATGTCAAAACGAATGAAATATCGAACTCAATAATATGTGAAAACTACACAATTTTAGGTGTTCATCTCGTACGGTAGTACGGTAAATAAATGCTTAGTGTTATGTATTTGTTTGTTTTCAATGTCCTATGTAGCAAAAAAAATCCCTATAAATTTACTTTTCGTTGAGTTGACTTTGTCGATAAAGATAATACCTACTATTGCTTTGAGCATTCAGATCCACAGCTTTGGATATTACGAGGCGGCGCTACATGAAAATTCTATGTCGTAAAAATACGCTTTTAAGGTTCGCGCACATTATGTCAGGCCGCAGCGGGTCGGGTTTCACCACAAATATCCGCTCAAACCCTCGTGCGGCCCGCCCCGCCGAATTAAAGTGCATATATACGAGTAGTTGCAAGGACGTCTAGCTGTGCACTGTACGCAAAATCCGTCAATGCGCTGCAATTCGGCCCGTCACTAATGTGCTAAATAAACATTTTGTGATGCGCTGCGGCCCGCTCCACCCCACTGAGGCCCGATATAATGTGCGCGAACCATTAAGCGACAAAATTTTCTCTGGGACTTGCAATAAGCTTAGATATGAGATTTTGCCGCCATTTTGTACAGCTCTGTCTGTTAAGCTCCCATTTTTTCAATATGCAAATGGTATTAAAGAGGATTTTATGTTAATAAATCCTTGAGTGTCTCAAGAGTGTAACCTAAGTCGATGAGAATGTGATTAAGGTTGTGTATGTACATATACCAGTTAAATACTTAAAAATAAAAATAAAATAAAGTTTGTGTTTAAATACAATTAAGACGCCTTAGCTCACCGGCACCGCGTCGGTGCCGGCTCGTTTCATTTTCGTTTCTGTACCGAATCTGTACAGATTCTTTACAGAATTAATGTTATTAAATGAGAGCGGATCATCGATGTTAAATACCCAATGCTGTTGGAACGGATACACAGCTCTCTGTACTAAGTTTTGTCGAGTGCTACCGAACCATTCGACTTGCAAGTCCCGTCGCTCCCGCAAAATCGTAGCAAACGAAACGATACCTCACCTAAACCTAGCCGATCAAGTAGTGGTTCTCTTTAAAGTATCTGTACAGATTCGGTACAGAAACGAGAACGAAACGACCCGGTGAGGAAAGCGCCTAAGCAGAATATCTCAATGATAGAAATTGTAAGGAAAATACGACATCGGCAACAATATCCCTTAACAAAGGAGGTGACTCGCCGTTTGATTAGCCAATTAAGATGAGGAGGCTTTGTTTATTTTGGCACCAATTTTTCTTTCATTCTAACTGATCCTTTTCTATCTATACCTAACTTCCACATTCACATTTTTAGACCCGGGTACTAATTAGCAAGCTGTAACCGTAACACGCGTGATACAGTACGAGGTTCTAGTGTGTACGCTTGTAGCTCAGTTGTAAAGACCGACGGCTCGCTGCAAACCGCACGTGTACCACTTGCAGCAGGTTAGCGAACCACTGTCACACTATGCCTTTTGGTTACAATGCTTGCAACGGTTACGGTTACAGCTCGCTAATGAGTACCCGGCTTAGCATACTTCGTTACGTACACGTAGAATTGAAGACGGAAAGAGGTGCATTATCAACCCTCACAATCGTACTTAGCTCAAAAACTCTTTCTATTCAGCGATCTAGGTCTTCAGTACATACATACTAAAATTTATTGAAATTAATTGCGCTGTTTAGGCGTGTAAGCGTAAAAGACAGACAACTACTTTTCAATTTAAAATATAAGAAACATCATCATCATCATCTGCCTATTAATGTTCTCACTGCTGGGGCACAGGCCTCCTCTATAGATGGAATAGGGAGACTGGACCGTGACCAACCATGCGGGCCCAGTACGGATAGGTGAGTGTTAACGACTGTGGATGCAAATATTAGGATAATTCTTTTAAGACAAATTTTACAAATTTTTAAGGGTTAATGAACCTATTATATAGTTTTTTTACAATTTCAGTCGTCTTATCGTTTATCCATACTTCGAAGGAATTACGTTGGTAAAGTCCTGCCGTCTACCGATGTCTACTTAATTTGTTTTTTGTGTTACAATGGTGGTAAACAAGCTTTTGGCCCGCCAGATGGCAAGCGGCCATCATAGCTTATAGACGCTTGCGATACCAAAAAATCACTAGAACCCTTGCTTCATCATCATCATCATCATCATCAGCCTAATAACATTATTATGGACATCCCCACTGCTGGGGCACAGGCCTTCCCTATGGATGGAATAGGGAGATTGGGCCATGACCCACCGCGCGGGTGGGTGCTAACGACTGCAGATGCAGCCGGTACCAACGGCTTAACGTGCCTTCCGAAGCACGGAGGAGCTCGAGATAGTAAATTTTTGGTCACCCTTCCAATGACTGACCACTGCGAAAGTTGCTTAACTTGAACGATCGCAGCCGAACGCGCTAACCACTTGCGCCATCGAGCTCCTCTCGAGGAAATCTCTTGCTTACCCTGACCCATTCCCCTACCCCGTGGAGCCCTGGAACTTTCTTTTTTTTTGACGATGAGAGATCCCTTGACGGACCGTACCGTGCGCTGGCGAGGCGCACGGCGTGTGTGAGAGTCACCCAGCGCGGGCTACAGCGCCGGTCCTACCCACTAAAACTCACCGGTACCCTCCTACGCCCATGTGGGAGCGTCCTCCTCCTCACGTCACCTCTGTGTGCGCCACTTCACTGGGAAGCCCCGGGCCGGCCCGGCTCAACGAGTGGACCGGGCGACACGCCTCTGGGGGATTGCGCTAGGGTACTAGACAATCCCCAGACGGGGTGGCCTATGCCGAATGGCACCTAGGGCACGCGGTGGCCAAGCCGCGCCCAGACCACCTTAGGGCCGACGAAGACCGGCAGTCACGGCTGGAACCTTACTCACCAACAGAAACACAACACCACCAAAAGGCAGCGTTGTCTTCTGTAAAGAGGAGGTTACTTCCCCAAACGGGCGCTCCAATTCCATCTATCCGCTATGTCCTACCTCTTTTGGTTGATTATTATTGATTACGTCAAAATGAGGAGCTCGATCATGGCCCAATCTCCCTATTCCATCCATTGGGAAGGCCTGTGCCCCAGCACATTGATAGGCAAATGATGACGTCAAAATGGACAACAAGAAACAGTATCCTCACCAGGTTTTTTTTCCTCGTGCACTGCAGCAGTTCCCCGTAGAGGCACTCCGCTTGCTGCAGCCCAACTTCGAAGGTCTTTTGGATGGTGCCGATCAGGTAGTCCCTCATCGACTCCAGCACGGTCTGCTCTCCACTCTCTGATGCATATCTGTGTTCAACAGTAAAGAAAATTTGTATTAATAATAAAACACTTTTTGAATTGATAAAAAGCGAGACTTATTTTCGTAAATCTCAATTTAAATTAGTTAACAAGTTAACAGGTTAGTGCACGAAACTTTATTTATTTATTGACGTTTCGCAGCCTTTTCAGGTCTGCATCGTCAGAATACTGATTTTTGAATTTTTGAAACAAAAAATGTGCGTGATAACCTAAGAAACACAGTAGTGAAGAAGCGAGCAACCGTATTCCGCGTGTCCAACGAGGTCATTTTCTATTCTCGCTCATGGTATGGTTGAGAGTTTCTTATTGGGGCTTAACAGAGGTACATTTTGTAAGAAAGGTGTAAAAACGAATGCAATTGTGTATCAAAATACAGTCCTGACGAACCTTGTGAAACCTGTTTCTCATATCATGTTCAATAACAGGCACTGGGTATTCCAACAAGATTCGGCGCCAGATCATAGAGCGAAGAGCACACAAGACTGGCTAACGGCTCGTGAAATCGACTTCATCCGGCACGAAGACTGGCCCTCCTCCAGTCCAGATTTGAGTACGTCAGATTACAAGATATGGCAACACTTGGAGGAAAAAGCGTGCTCAAAGCCTCATCCCAATTTGGAGTCACTCAAGACATCCTTGATTAAGGCAGCCGCCGATATTGACATGGACCTCGTTCGTGCTGCGATAGACGACTGGCCGCGCAGATTGAAGGCCTGTATTCAAAATGACGGAGGTCATTTTGAATAAACTTTATTCTCATAAGAATCTATGTTTTGTTAAGTTCATTTTGGTATATAAATGGTTACATAATGAATAAACCTGATTCATTTATTTTATATTCAACATGTGACAGAATTTATGACCTGACTAGGTATAATTAAGCGGCTGGCGAATTTTGTATTAATCATGTAATCCCAGTCCTACATGTGCATGTTGGAATGAATAAATTTTATAAGTACCTAGTAATTTTCCATCAGTCGGTAAAATCATTTTCAAGTAATCGTTAGTTTACTTACATCCAGATTTAATAATGATACATCGTTAGAATATGTTCTAGTTAGTCGCATGTCTAACTTCCACAAGAGTATCTAAATTATGATAATGATGTCTTTTATATCATTAAGAATTATCCTTGGATAATAATATTCGGGAACATCAATGACGCATTTTTTTTATTAAGGAGGCTAAGGCGTTTCTCATACTACCCCGCACTAGGCTGCGGGGTGCGTGGCGACGAAGCCACGCGCGTGGTTGCTGCAGATTTCGCCATACACACGTGAGTTTCTCTGCATGCAGGCGCGTGATCTGCAACACTGCGTGTGAATGCGTTTTCTGTGTGTTGCACTACGCGAGTTTCAATGTAAAGAGAGGTACTTACTTGAAAGCAATGTAAAAACTCGCACTCCCGCGCTACGCTTCCAAATACGGTGCAGTTTGGGAATTGTACAATTTAGGACAAACAATATTTTGATGAGGGAGCCAAACCATAACTTGTTCGCAAAATGAGAAACAAATTTTGCTTTTCACAATATTTTTATTTGCTTGTTATACCAGAATTCATTAAATAAACATTCCCAGCCGACTATGTTGTGGACCCGTACTTATTTTCCGCACTGTTGACCACTTATTATGGAATATCACATTTTCCTCGACGATATTATTATTGTGTCGTTTCTATTATAGCCATCATTATTATAAAATTCTAAAATCGCTAGTAATAGCGGCTACCTGCGACTTCATCCGCGTTAACTGTAGTTTTTAAGAACCCCACAGGAAGCTAACATTTTTCTGGGTAAAAGTATCCTGTCTCAATCCAGGTCATAAGCGAAAGAAAAGAAAATTGGTTCGCATATAGTTCCTGACCTGCACTGACTATAAAAATCATTCTATCCTGGATAAATCTCAAGTTTCTGTAAGATTCTCAAAAACTAAAGTTAACGACGAAGTCACGAGCAGCCGCCAGTCATAATATATCGACATCAAAGATATCACGAAATTAAACTATTCTAATCAAACTTAATCACCTATGTGTTTCCGTTGAATTCAGCGCTGCAGTAGCAGCTTTCGAGATTAATTAATTGAATATGAAGCCTTGGTTTCCTCTCAAAGTGAATTTGAAGCGAAGTGCGCATCGCTGTTTGCAGGATGTTGTTTGTTAAGTCGTCCTCGCCGTCGAGTTTACAACTTATTGACAGTGATGAAATGTTTTAAGTTTTATTAACTTGTTGGTAGTGTTGTGTCGGAGTGACGGAAGTGGGTTGAAACATTAGTGTCGAGATTGTCAGGAATATAGCTCGAGTTGAGTTTCGATACTTTAGTTATCGCACGGATTTCGTGGTAGTTTAACCCTTTGTGTCAGCTTTAGTTGCTTTTAAGTTCTTGTTTTATTATAAAGTAGAGTACCTACTGACCAGAGCCGTATCGTTGGGACAGAGTTTTAAATTTGTCATCGCCCTAAAATAACTTATTTTATTTTTAAACGAAATCCTAACCCTTTAATGGAGTTCCAAATAAGGAGCGGCGAAATTTTTAAAACCATTCCGTTTTAAACAAAGATGAGAGAGAGATGGCAAAATTTACCTCCGCCTGGGGCAGCTAAAATCCACGGTACGTTACTGGTAGACACCATATAGCAAGTTTCTGCATCAGCTTTTTCTTTAAGCACCGTAACTGCCCCAGTCTGTTACTGATGCTGGATATGCAAAGTTACGTAACTTTGGTAGCTTAACACGTTAAAGCATAGCATGTACGTTTATATAAAGACACAATGCGTTTATTGAAAAAATGTATGCTGCAATAGTTTCATTGTCAGATGGCTTCAAATGTGTATTATCTATTGATTCTACAGTAAATAGCTATTAAAGCGTAGTCTACGCATCCTTGCACATCTCCAGCACAATTGTAGTCTAAATAGCTTTTAAAGTTATCATCTCACTTGTGGACGAAGGCGATGAGGACGGCAGGACGCTTGCTCCAGATCATCACTGGCATACAAACGACACCACAGGCGTAGAGTATGCATCTTTGCATAGCTCTGGTTGAAACGTAATCTTAAAGGATTTTTATCATTATTATTAAACTTATTAGCTTACTTGTGGGCGAACACGATGAGGTCGGAAGCGCGTCCGCTCCGGTCACAGACCATTACCTGCACGGGGGCGCGTCTGTCACATACACGACACAACAGTAATAGACTACGCACCTCGCATATCTCTGGTTGAAAAGTAGCTTTTATAGATATTACATTTATCAACTCACTTGTGGAAGAAAGCGATGAGGTCGACAGCACGCCTGCTCCCGTTACAAACCACCACTGGCATGGGTGGCGCGTCCGTCACATACTCGACACCACAGTCGCAGACTACGCATTCTCACACACCTCTGGTTGAAATGTAGCCTTTATAGGTAGGTATTAAATTTATCAGCTCACTTGTGGAAGAAGGCGATAAGGTCGGCACGACGTGTGCTCCCGTCACAGACCATCACCGGTACGGTGTCCATAACATAATCTACACCATAGGCGTAGACTACGTATCCTCGCATGTCTCTAGTGGAAACGCATACTTAAATGCTATGAAATTTATCTGCTCACTTGTGGACGAATGCTATCAGGTCAGCAGCGCGCCCGCTCCCGTCACAGACTACCACCGGCACGGGTGGCGTGTCCGTCACATACTCGAGCACCGCGCGTACTGTGTTCGTGCCGCCTTCTATCACGAGGCACACCACGGGTGTGGACGAGTGCGTGTCTGTCACAAAAAAAAAATTGTAAAATAAAAGTTGAAGAGTATGATCCAATATTTTTATCCACTTTATACATTTGGGAATCTATAAACTAGGCTGTATGTATAAGACCTTAACAAATTGCCATTGAGCTGCGATTACGAAAGACTCGTCGTATCTCAGTTTTCCACTTAGGGCGCTTGTTAACGAGATGAATTCTATCCGGTTTCTACCCGTTCCGGTGCCGGATAAGCTTATTTACGAGTACTGTTTGTACGGTTGGAATCGACCCCTAACTCTCGCCTGCGCAGGTGTTCTTAACAAACCTCCCATACCTAACTAAGTTTATATTCTGGTGGTTATATTGGCACACTTGGAGGAGCTCGATGGCGCAAGTGGTTAGCGCGTTCGGCTGCGATCGTTGAAGTTAAGCAACTTTCGCAGTGGTCGGTTATTGGATGGGTGACCAAAACTTTACTATCTGGAGCTCCTCCGTGCTTCGGAAGGCACGTTAAGCCGTTGGTCCCGGCTGCATCTGCAGTCGTCAGCACCCATCAATCCGCACTGGCCCCCCTTTGTTGACCATGGCCCAATCTCCCTCTTCCATCCATAGGGAAGACCTGTGCCCCAGCAGTGGGGACATTAATAGGCTGATGATGATGATGATATTGGTACACATAACGCGAGAACATCAAGTAGTGTACAAATTGTAAAAATATCTCGAAAGGTAAAATTGTCTTAACTTCCTTTTCTACTTATTTTGCAAGTTCTGTCCATGAAAAATAACCTTCCTA
The DNA here is from genome assembly GCA_902850365.2 of Chilo suppressalis. Classification (NCBI taxonomy): domain Eukaryota; kingdom Metazoa; phylum Arthropoda; class Insecta; order Lepidoptera; family Crambidae; genus Chilo; species Chilo suppressalis. The sequence goes on along the minus strand of OU963912.1, from coordinate 6,005,245 downwards.
TTGGTATTCCGTATCGTATATAGATTGTTCTGGAATCTTGCAAGGTGGGGCAGTATCTTTTGGATAGGGGGAACTGAGTAACAGAAATTATTTGTGGATTGATAGAATTCATTTCATTATTTGTGGATTGATAGAATTCATTTGGAACCCGTTAACTGGATTCTTGATCTGATTCGCATAGCCCTAAATGATTTGCAAGCCTTTTCACAGGCACAGTATGGTGATTATAGTCATTAAATGTAATAATTATTGTTAAATTATTAAAGATGTTTTTTTTTTAACTCAATAAAATCGAACTAACTGTCATTCAGTCATTCAAAGACAATACACTTTTACAGTAAATGGCCGTCACCCACCCCGCTAGATATGAAAATTTATAATTTCTTATCAATTTTCTCCATGTGAACTTCAGGGCCCCTACGTTCCCCTCAAGAACTAAATCAAAACAAACAAGCATTAAGGAGATTTATTCTTTATACACGGGCCAGGAGAGACGCGTGAGATTATTAAAATAAAGGCTGCAAGCAGCGCTCCAGTCGATGTAATCCTGCCGTGACTCTGGATAAATCATTTAACTTATAGTACTCAAGGTATTTCCCTAACTAACCCTGGGTGAACAGGGCTGAAGTCCCGCGAGGTTGGACTGCGCCTATTTCTACATATAACTGGTGGTCTTATTGAAAACAATAATTAACATATTGAAAGAATATTACATTCAGCATCACCAATATCGATCAAACGAGCCTAAGTAAGAATTCCTTATAAGTTTTTGTGAATGTGTAGAATTAAGAAAAGTCTATTTTTGTAGTCTCATAATTGCCAGTAGGACTCTTAATTAAATATAATCTGAGAACTCCTGTAATTTTACCTATAAGTTTTTGGTGAACGCTTAGAATTTGTAAAACTCGCATTTTTATAATATCTTAGTTATTTGTTGACAAGAGAGTAAGTAAAATATCTTTGATAGAGCCTAAGAACCATTGTATACTCCTTATCAGCTTTCATGAATGCTTAGAATAACAACTCCATTTTTATAATATCTGAATTATTTAGTCCCGAAGAGGTCAGTACAATATATTATATTACCCCTATTTTTTGGTTTTCTTTCTTTGTTTTCATTGTTTTCTGAGGTAAGCTAGTGGGAGCAGGGGAAGGAGACAAATACCATTACAAGATGCAGCCGGGACCAACGGCTTAACGTACCTTCCGAAGCACGAAGGAACGGGTTAGAAGGGTTAGAAGATTAACTAACTTACTTGCATATTTTTTTTATGATACACTTACAAACTTCAAAAGTCCAAATTACACAGCGTAGTCACAAAAAAAACATCTATTAAAACACTTAAATGTAAAAACGATCATTCGCATTTTTAAGTTAGTACTAGAGCTCGGAACTGCGAACAAATTCTACAGTGTCATAAAAATGGCTACCTATAAAAAATTCAAGGCATTTACGATCTCCAGTAAAGGTGGGTATCGAACATAAAACTTAAAGACAGATGGAAGGTGGAGTCCCTAACTCTTAAATCAATGCGTCTTAGGAAACGGATAAGGAAATGTCAAATGAAAATACCTATCGTTACTGATTGATCTATCAAAGCCATCAAAGCACAGTTCAACCCACTGAACGGTTTACGCTGAAATTGAGCACACATATAGCTATAGTGATGAAGGCGTGCGTAAAAAAGGGGATTGGAAGTTTGTATGGGAAACAAATTTTTCCACGCAGACGAAGTCACTGGTACAACTAATGGGTTGTACTTATAGAACAAAATTTATCTCTGAAGCAAATTTTGTACGAGAGGATGAACTTCCTAAACAACAAATCACAGAACAGAACAGAACACATCCCAGTTATTGAGCTGGATAATTGCTACAACCGACGCTTGGACCGATCGTGCCTCTCTATCGCTTGTTCCGCGCTCTCGCTTGCACGCTCAGGCTTAGGCGGAACGTGACACTTTTCCGTCCGTGCAGTCAGTGTTCATCGATTTATAAAACGTTATCACTTCAAAAAATGTCGATCATTGCTTCTTGTCGGTCATTGGTGCCACTTCCCCAGTTTCCCTCAAAATTTTCTAGTAGTACATTAATGTACCAATTTTAATTTTCGGCGTTGAAACATTTAATGAGTTGGTAATAAGTTGATTTGAACCCCGCCCTATTATTTTCCTATTTCTGCTCACACGATAGAAGTTTTGTGGTTGTCGATCTGACTAAGCCTTTTCAACACAATGCCAGTATCAATTAGGTAAAAATAAATATGCATTATACATTCTACTATGGCCTAGATTCTTGTTATTTTAAAAGTATTTTTACATCTATAACCAATGACACGTTTTATGGAAACGAGGACAAATCGTTGCCACAGTTCTAGATAGGGAACGCTGGGGCGATCATTATCTGGCTATCAACTGCTTTTAACTTTATTAAGCCTGTATTGAATAGCATTCAAGGCCAGGTTGGCTGCAGCATTTGAAGCAGGAACATTAAATTGAAAAGCTCTTTTTATTGTATTATATTTCAAATTTATTGAGAAGAGTCTACTTCATGCTATTGATTTGTAATGGTGCGGCGTTGCTGTTATGGTTCTTGTTTATTAACTTTTATTTAGAGGTAATTTTCAAAACATAATGACATCATTACGGAAAGAAAAATACACCAGGGTGTCTACTCTCTTTCTCCGAAATGAGCTTTCGATAACGAAATTCAAACGAAATTTAATTTCCTTAATATCAACGATAAACTATCAAATAGAAGCTTTCTTTGAGTAGGCTTAGAAAATCTACACCTTAATCTGTATTCCGACGACGAATATTATTATAATTAAAAACTAATCAGAAACACTAAGAGAAGTGCGAATTTTCGATCGAAATTTCGTTTTACGTTCAATCAGAGTAGGCCTCCAGAATCCGGTATTCCACCAATGTACTACTTAAACTTTCTGTCTTTTTAGGGTTCCGTACCTCAAAAGGAAAAACGGAACCCTTATAGGATCACTTTGTTGTCCGTCTGTCCGTCCGTCCGTCCGTCTGTCAAGACCCTTTTTCTCAGGAACGCGTGGAGGTATGAAGCTGAAATTTATATCAATTACTCAGGTCTACTGTCCCTTGAAGCTGTGAAAAAATCAAACTTCTAAGCCAACGCAATCAAAAGATACAGCCGTTTATGCCGCAAATTTTCGACACTTGCAAGGGAATCAAAACCTACAGGGTGCTTCCCGTGAACTCAGAATCTTGAAATTTGGTACCAAGCAACGTCTTATAGCATAGATAAAGGAAAAATTACGAAAACCATAAATTTTTAGTTACATCACATAATATATTTTTTTTTAATAATTTTAACCTTACTACCCATTTCCTCATAAACGCGTAGAGGTATTAAATTGAAATTCATACCAAATACTCAGGTCTATAATACCTTTAAGCTGTAACAAAATCAAACTTCTATGTCAACGCAATCAAAAGAAACAGCAATTTAAGCTGCATATTTTGAAACTCGCAAGTACTCGCAAGGGAATCAAAACCTAAAGGGTACTTCCAGTCGACCTAGAATCTTGAAATTTGGCATGAAGCAACGTTTTATAGCACACATAAAGGAAAAATTCCGAAAACCTTAAATTTTTAGTTACATTACAAAATATATATTTTTTAATAAATATAAACTTATTACTTTTTTCCTCATGAACGCGTAGAGCTATCAAGTTGAAATTCATATCAAATACTTAGATCTAATTGCCTTTAACCCGTGAAAAAAAAAAAATTCTAAGTCAACGCAAAAACGCAAAACGCAAAAGTACAACCATTGATACCGCATATTTTGAAACTCGCAACTACACGCAAGGGAATTAAAACCTAAAGACCACTTCCCGTTGACATAGAATCTCGAAATTTGGTAAGAAGCAATAGCTTACAGCATAGGTAACAGAAAAATTGTAAACCTTGCAGGTTTGTACGGAACCCTCGGTGCGCGAGTCCGACTCGCACTTGGCCGGTTTTTTTTTTATATTCATTTACACGGATCGTTTGTTTTGTCTAAGCCTATATTTTGGTGATTCAGCCAAGCGGGGGCTGTACTATAAATAGAACTCCTTTAGGAGACTACCCGCCCAGTAAGTACTTTAGCGAAGACAAGGGTGATAACGGAGTTAGGGACGGACGGCAATACGACGCAATACTATGATGGCGACGCGAGTAATGCAATTTGTGATCAATTGAAACAAATATAGTTTTATTTGGCAAATACATGGGTACGAGTATTCCAAACTTATGATATCTAAAGAAAATTTTACTAGAAGAAAATCTAAATCGATCTAGGTTTCAGATGGAATTCGAACCCGCTTCCGCTATCTGGGACGAACGGAAAGTAAAATTTTTATATCTGCCATTATAAAACTCAACATCTTATGGAGGTGCAGGTATAAATGCGAAAATGGCAATATTATTTCAAACGCTTCATAATAATAAATTAACTTTTATAAGATAATATATTTAGCAAATAAACTATTATCTAATACTAGCTTAAAACAAACAAAAAACTAGAACAATCAACCTAAAACTAAAAACCTTAAAAAATAATATAATTTAAATTAAATTTTCATTAGATTTAAACATATCGAATTAAAATGCTTAAAATAAAAATATAATAATCTAATGATATCTGTTAATTTTATTTCCTAGCCATTGCTTGAAGATTTGTCAGTGACCTAAAGATTTTCACAGCTTAATGGACAATATGTTTTAAAAATTATATATATAAATATCTGTTGCGTCGCTCGGATGAAATCATAAAAGTATAAATATAAAATCATAATCCCCGTTCTCTAAACAAGAAAGTTCCCTTAATTGTACCCAAATTGATATTCATCGCGAGGCAGCTAGACCTTGTGCCTAGGTCGTTACCTAAACACAAGGTTGATGCTGCCTTGCGATGAATATCAGTTTGGGTGAATATCAAGTTAATAATAAATAACCAATAGGTTTATAAGTTGCTTAAATTGCAAAATTCTCGATAATTTTATAGCTATAATAGCCTGCGCAGACAAGGGACATTTGTGCGCGGACTGTTTTGTTCTCCATAATAGATCACTTATAAATACATATATCAAATAACCCACACTACGTACAAAAATTCCACCGAACAACCGAGCACTGAGAGACCGGACAGTATAAAAGTACGTCGGTGTCACTATCCTCCTCTCAGGGGATAATCACTTCAGATGAAGCTTGTAAGGCCCTTCAGGCCAAAAGCATATACTACGGGTGTATTTTAGTCAGTAGGAGTCTGACATAACCTTGCAGCCGGCTGTAGGGTATACATGAGGATTTTACACTCGCTCCCCCGCCTTGGACGAATAAAAAAAAAATTAAAAAATAGAACTCATGTGACTAGGCGTAGCAACACACACAGCAAAATTTAGTCCGCGTTGCGTGCTCGATCCGGTTTCGAGGGATTGACCCAATATTCTCTTTTAAAACGCTTTCTTTTTTCCTTAAACTTCTTGTTAATTACAACACAACGTAATCTTAGAATATTTACTTCCATAGCGTGAACTTCTCTAAACGTCCGGGTAATAAATGTCCGCACACCGTGTGCGTTGAGTACGTTACAAGTCCTCGGGGAACATTTTCTCACGATTATGTGAGATATTTTAATATACTTTTGTCCTCCGCGGCCAAATATCCTTGGTCTGCGCAGGCTAATATACTTTTAGTTTGGTTGCATACCATTTGTTTTAGGTATAATTTATCGAATTGATATTAACTATTGATTATTATGGATGAACAAGAGAAACTCATCGCCTCTGAGTAAGGAAAGGTATTGACATGGCAATGACATTGTCTTTTTATCATTGTCGATATGTTACTTTATTTCCTGCGTGTTTCCTGTACGGCACCTGAATAACACTGTTTCATCATCATCATCATCAGCCTATTCATGTCCCCACTGCTGGGGCTCAGGCCTTCCCTATGGATGGAATAGGGAGGTTGGGTCATGACCCACCACGCTGGCCCAGTGCGGATTGGCGGGTACTAACGACTGCAGATGCAGCCGGGACCAACGGCTTAAAGTGCCTTCCGAAGCATGGAGGAGTTCAAGATAGTAAATTTTTTGGTTAACCATCCAATGACCGACCACTGCGAAAGTTGCTTAACTTCAACGATCGCAGTCGAACGCGCTAACCACTTGCGCCATCGAGCTCCAATTAAGTGGTTAAATACTGTTTAAGTGGCCCCTAATTTCGAAGGGATGTTGGTGAAAAGGGGCATTACTCTTTGTGATAAAGATCATGTCATAGTCGAATAGCGCAAAAAGTCTGTGACGAGAGTTTAGAACAACAAAAAACCTTAAATGGTGCAAAGTTTCAGAAGCGTTAGTCACTTTGGACATTAGCAAGGGTACCTACTATGAAATTAATAATAAAATATTTCATGTTGAAAGAGATCTAGGGGAAGAAACATAGCTCGGTAATGTTCGCTGCTTTCATCGTTGTTGTTGTGCTAATTAAATTCTCCTTTTCATTTCTACAATCTTAATTGTTATAGTACGCAGTCAAGATAACCAGATAACTCGTCGCACCTTTCACTGCGAGCGAGCGAAAACATTAAAATACGCGTAGAATCTTTGAAACACGAAATCTATTTTTTATTTATCTCCTTAAGAAAGGTTACTATACAGTTAAAGATTTTATAAATGATAAGGCACCTTGGGTTTAATATAATAGACTAAGTCATTTTACTTTGCTAATTTGGTTGAAAATTGTTAGTTATACTTAACTTACTGTTAATTAATAATATTAATGTTTTTGATGTCATTTTTCAATTGACGATACTGTATGAAACAAAACAGGGAGAAAAAAAATTGTGTGTGTCAGCTCCGACGCACGACTGGAGATTACTCCTTAAGTTCGATAGTCTAACCAGACGCAAAAAGAGTTTATTTAACTTAAAAAAGTTTGATACTGTATGAAAGGGTAAATTAACAAATTAATGAAAATAATATACATATATACATATATAAATATATATTTATTCGTTTCATATACATTTATTATAACTAATCGATGAAATATTTTACATTAAACTTTTTACAATAGTCAATTTCAGATGTGCATAAATATATCATTAGGAATGTTGATAAATTATGTAATTATTATTATCAGACTATTATATTTTTTTTAAATATTAATTAAATCAACGTTGTCTGCATTATTAATTACAGTGACAAGTGGTTTATGGTAACTAAAATAAGACACATGGACGTTCGTAGATACGTGGTTCACGAATCTTGAAAATACCGCATCAATGGTTGTACCATACCTCGTTGTCCCCATCGCTCTATCAGAAACAATATCTAAATTCAGTTCAGAACAGGTATATACTGATACATATATAAGTATATTCATATAGAAATACATCTTTAACATCCATGACTGGAGTACAAATGCTCGTATTCATCACACAAACATTTGCCTCCACCGAGATTCGAACCCGGGACCTCTCAAGTAGGCGACGCCTTGAAACTCGGCGTACATACCACTCCAACACGAAGGTCATTAAAAATATACATTATAAAATGTTTTTTTTTTCTTATACAAGGGCCAGCGAATACCCCACCCCACTACAATGATGTTTATGTAATGTCCATTGTAACGTAAACTGATGCGGCGGAAAATTTACCAAAATATTTTTTTACTAACTGTGGCCCGCGGTGTTACCCGCGGTTTATTAGGGATATTTTCCCGCAGTAAAACGTAGCCTCTGTTTTAATCCAGGGTGTCAGCTAACTCCATACCAAATATTTAAATTGCTCCAGCCGTTTGGACGTGAAGAAGTAACTATTCAAATTCGATATTGGTTCGTGCTTATGGTACTGCACTCTTTACTATTATAAGTTTCTACACTGTGCTATTATAATAAAACGTTATCAAGGGAGAGCACAGCTTCGTAAACTTTAAGTTGTAAAACGATGTATTGTATCACACTTACTCAAGTTCAATTGAACGAGTAGCTATCAGACATAAAACTAAATTAGTTCCATCTCTGTGGCGACATAAATATATTTTATCTTCAGCTTCCAAGGAGCTACACTCCGGATATTTTTATCAATTTCAGCGCACAATAGCCGGAGACACCTTAAATCTGGTTTTATAGCTATTAGGGAGGTTGTTGTGACCGCGGTCGAAAGCCTTTGCGCGAGCCACAACAGAGCACTCAGGTCAGTAAGTAATAAAAAAACAATTTACCTGTGTTGATATTATTTACACAGATTCTTAGGAGCATTGTCTTGATAATCCTACTAACATTATAAAAGCGAAACTTTATATTGATGATTGTTACTGTTTCAGGATAAAACGGCTAAACGGATGTAGATGAAGTTTCTCATATACCAGGCCACTCCGAAAGTTTTGCGAAAAAATGATTTTTTACGTAAGACACTAGCTACTTATAATTATTTTAAAAACTTCGATTATTTAAAATAAAAAATACCACTGTTCGATTTTCAAATTTCCATCTGCATTTTTTCCAGAGCTAATATTTTTTGACGTGACAACGTCTTAAATTAGGTTGCGGCTGGGAGTCACTTATGAAAAAGTGTAACGCTCGGTAACGTTACGATGAGTCTCTCGTGTTAAGTTTAAGTTTACATGTACAATGTTTTAGTAAACAAAATATATTTCTATAGTTAAAATTTGTGCAATTCTTATTTTCATTCAATTCCTTGTTCCTATTGTGCAATTTAATTATATTCATATCAATAAATATTCTACCGAGAAAAAGACGTTGTCACGTAAAATCTTCGCCCGTAAAACCGACTTTACAGGCAACCATTTTTTTTCTTGTCTCATTAAAAAATGGATCTGCCTCGAGAACATTTTCGTGCTATGTTTTTTTACAATTTTAAATGTGCCTTAAAACCTGATGAGTCATTTGGTCGATTTCGAACTGCTCTTATGGATGAAGGACCTTCAAAAGCAACCATCTACCGCTGATGTAGTGAGTTCAAACGCGGTCGTCTTATTTTTGGGGATGAACAAAGGAGTGGTCGTCCTACGACGGCTGTCACGGAAGAAAGTGAGCTGGCGGCAAAAAAAAATTCAAGAAAACAGACGAATTACGTACGAAGAGATTCAGCATACTTCTTCACGATATTGGTGCAGGAAGTGTTCACAAGGTTTTTCACGAGCACCTTTGCGTAAGTAGGATAGTTTCACGCTGGGTACCGCACAGCCTCGCCGAAGCTCACAAGCAGGCCCGTGTGGATTGAAAAATTTGATGCAGGCTCGTCATGGCGTGTTTATGATATTGTGAAAAATGACAAATCCTGGATTTATCAATACGATCCAGAAACAAAGCGTCAGTCCTTTCAAAATGAACCAACGCCTACAGGAGGAGCGCAGGGAAAATTTTGATCGCTAGTTTCTTTACTTTAACGGGGTACCTAATTTAAATTCCATTTCCGAAACCAAAGCAGCATCAACGCCGAATGGTATAAAAATATAATTTGACGCGTACAAAGTTGCGAGCGGAAGATAGGATGACATTGTTTAAATTTAATACTATTTAATAGTGTAGAGCACGGGTCTGCAACCGGCGGCCCGTGGACCATCTCTCTGCTTTAGGCCTGCAAGAAAAAAATACCGAAGCAAAAGTGCATGATGCTGGGGGTGACAGTATTCTTGAATGCGTGCTCTCACGCGGGCTAACAAAAATGTACCCATTAAATTTCTTAAGAACTGTTTATCAGGACTGTGATGTTAGGTATTCTTTCTCTCGAAAGTAAAAATATGTTGTATGTAGTATATTATAGAAACCACCAAAACCAAAACGCGTAAAATAACTTTAGAAAATAAACATTAATAATTACAGAGGATTTTTTATGATTGATGTGTACAATTAACGAATTGAGATTGACGGCGATAAAAGGCCTCGCTTTTTATTGACGACTCATAATAATGGACACTGATGAATGAATGAATGAAAATGAATTTATTGAGTTTTCATCATAAAAATCAATACTGCTATCGCATCTTTGATGACTTGTCAATACAACCTTAATTATATTTGTGTGCGATGGAGGTAATTGACCACAAAAAAACTTACTTATGGTAATAAAATTAGCTAAAATTGGTATTTAATCTTGTGTAATTGTTATTAAACTATTGTATTCTTACAATGTGGGACAAAAATAGTCATGTAATAATTATTCTACCTTTATAATGTTAATTATGCATGGCAATGTAAATGTAATTGATATGCATTATCCTGTGGTTTAGTAAATGCATCTTTTACAGGTTTTTTTTGTGTGTTGCACCAATACTACTGAGACAAACCTGAACTGTGGCGGTTGAATCCACTGAAGGAGTTTATTATAAGAAGGCCGATAAAATCTCTTTATTAGCAGATTTTTCGTATCATCTCAACGGGATCTGTTTTGTTAGATAATAAAGTGTCCCCAAATTATTTTCTAAGGATTTGCGTCAAAGCTCTTGCTTTGTAAGAAAATGCTTTGGAGTATTTTTTCGTTATCTTCTGATGAAAAATAATAAGATGCTAAATCTTGTTAATGATCAACTTCATAATTAAAGTGAAAAGGGCACAGATCAAAGGTTATGGAGTGTAGATAACTACTTAAGTAGTAGAAACGCAGAAAATCTACAATAAACGTCTTTTTAACTTACAATATGTTTAACAGCAAACACACGGCTATGCGATATCCTTGCCCCCTTTTTGATCAAATCAAATACTTACTGGATCGATTCTGTCTTAAATCTAAACATCTAGATGCGTCGTGAATAAAATAAATTGTCTTATAAATTATTTATTTTTATTATTAGCGGTCACTACTTTAATTACTATTCTATAGCTTATAGACGCTTTCCATACAAAAATTACTGGTATTACTTGCGCCGTTGCCTGCCCATCCAATCCTCTACTTTTCAAGGTAACCACGGAAGACCAGCGATCTGACACATACTTAGTGGATTGCCTTTTTAGTGACGCAAATGTTTAGACCTAATTTATTGTATTTATGTATAAGGTATATTGTTTCATGTACTAATTTGTGTCACTGAATAAAACATTTTCTTTCTTTCTTGCTTTCTTTATTGGTGAAAAATGAAAATACAAGTTATACGTTACTAAGGACACGTGTGTCAGAGACAACGTTGAGTTTAAATCTCTAACATCGACCCTTAAACTTAAGTAACGTAAAGTTACCTACTCATTTCATAAATTATCTTTAAAAAAAATATAAACACACTCCCCATAAAAAGTTTTAATAAATAGTGCCTCTTTACTAGAATCCGAAAGCGGTATGTACTCCGCTTTGGTATTTGATAAAGCTACTGTTCGCTGTTTTCTACTTCCCCAACAAGTCAATGAATTTTTAATTTTGGAAACATAACCTGAATGGCAGGGGTGGCCGACTTGATTAGACCCAAGATCTACTCTTTACTGTTGAATCCCTGTGCGATCTACCAATTACATACTTCTTGAAATCCTAAATGAAACAGCGAAGTTCAGTACACCATCATATAGTATTTTGTTATTTTATAAAGAGGGAAAATATAAAAGTGAACGAATGCCTTAATAACTACTTATTTATATTAATACGCAGAGTCATTAATAAAAATTGGTCCATTTGAAATGTATCTGCAAATTTTGTAGCCAATTCATAGATATCACTATAGAAGAGAGGATAAAGAAGACGCGTACAGCAGTTGGTGATTACGATGCGCAGTCTGTTCCACTTATTTATATTTTTTGCCTTGCCACGATGGACTGAAGCAATAGTCGCGATCGACCGGTCGATGGCGATCGACTGGTTGGCCACCCCTGCTAATTTCGTAAAAATCCTATCCCTGATAAGCAACTTTTCTTATAAGTAATACAGTAATCTATAGTACCTTTTAGATAATGCAGCACACCTTTAGCAGCTTTCCAGTGTTCTACGGAGAAACTGGTGTTGAACTGACTTAAAAACACTCACAGCATGACATATATCTGTACCCTTAGCACGAACCAATATCGAATTCCAATAGTTTGCGAGTCCGAAATGTCATTGTCAAATGTGTACTGACTTTTAGTTCTCGTTACGTACTTTGTCGCGCTGCTGTTTCTATTCAAAATTTGACATTGACATTTCGCACTCGCATACTATTCGAATTCGATAATGGTTCGTGCTAGAGGTACTGGACGCGAACAGACAGCTGTAGACATAATATAACCAATTAACTCACGCTACTCCAAACTGTCGTCCTTTTCATCAGAACTAAAAATTTTTGACACTTTATAGAAGTTGTAATAGGTTAACAGTCTTACATTTTATATTTTTCTATAATCTTTTGTATATAAGAACTCTGACCTAATACAATCTTATCATTTTGCTTTCTGATTCTTAATCCTACAACTTTGTTTGTTGGACAAAGATCTTTTATGACAACTTCCTTCATCAGAAGTTGCTTAATTTTAGCCTTTTCTTGTTTAATCGCTGGAAACGATCAAAACATCAACATATAGTGCGTTGATTATTAGTTTATCTCCTTTTCTCGTCCCGTAAACACATGGCTCAGAATGTTATCGAATGAAATCCTTCCATTTTCTCATTCCAGGCTGTAGGCGCTTATTTTAGACTATACACAGCCACGCTCCGCTACCGTATTGGAGAAAAATGAAAATACAAAGTAGCTTGTATAACTTGTATTCCTCAAGTCTTTTCGTTTGTCAAGTTACTAAGGAAACGTGCGTCAAAGACAACGTTAAATCGAGTTAACACCTGTAACATTCCCTACCCCGTGGAGCTCTGGAACCTTACTAGCCAAGAGAAACACAACACCTCCAAAAGGTACAGTTATTTTACTAAGGTTTTCTGTAAGGCGAAGTTCACTTTCCAAAACGGGCGCTCCAATTCCAGCGAGAAATTCACAATGAAAATTTGACGACCTCCGTGGCCGAATGGTTTATACGCCGGGTTTCATGGCGTCGCCGACTCGAGAGGTCCCGGGTTCGAATCCCGGTGGGGGCAGGTGTTTGTGTGATGAAAACGAGCATTTGTACTCCAGTCATGGATGTTTAATATGTATTTCATAGAAATATACTTATATATGTACGATATATGTATTCTATCCGTTACCCTAGTATCCCATAACACAAGCCTTTACAGTGCTTACTTTGGGGCTAGGCTAATTGGTGTGAGTGTTGAAAATATTTATTTATTTATTTAATGCCCCACGTCACTTGAACATTATTTAATATTGTACTTATATGGAAGAAAACATCAAAAATGATAATCAAAATAAGCTCACGCGAATAATAGTGTCTTTCAGACTTTCTAGACAACTTAGGGAACGCGTGAGCAGCTGACTGGCATCTGTTATTAATGGAGCTCTGTTTGACGCAAAGATCGAGGCTTCACCCTTATCTTGAAACATTCAACAAAGTGGTTTTGGTATATAATCCTGTGTCACTTAAAGCCCTTCTCAACTCCTTAGGGAAAAGAGATTTTGACAATAGAAAAGAACTCTTTTATGAAATACGATATCTAAGGAATGTACGCAATCATATTTTTATCAATGCCGCTGATATAATATGAAAGTCGTCACCGCTTGTACAGGAAAATATATTTTACTTGCGACTTGTAAGCAGCAGCTTACAGTGAAATATCCATTATACCACAGAGATTATGAGAAATATTCCATTTCAACATTGTGTTTTGCCTCAATTGGATGAAATACTGAGATTTGTGTTAGGAAAAGTACTTACGAGTATATTGCGATCCTGTTATAACACACCACAATACAACAAAAAAAATTGGAATAAAAATATTTATTCATAAAAAATAAATAAATTAGTTTCCATAGTGTAAACCCTTGTTTTAGGAGTAATTAATTGTTGTCAGTTGAAGGGATTTTAAATGACGTAGGTAATTAAAGGTAAACGATTTTTTAGGAAATTAAAAGTTACGTTTTCACAAACAGTTCATACTAATGTAACAATATCTATCATTACTAATGAAGATAATTGCAGAAAAATATTTGCAATTGTCAGTTTTCCATCTGCAACCTTTCTGCAACTATAACCATCAATGCTTCAATGACATCAATTTTGTCTCACGGGGCAGCAAACACTACATACTTCTCTTCTTTGCTTCAGGCGATTCCCCGCAACCTAATGAGCCTTTTTCAGGATAGCATATTTTTTTCTCTCAGCGGCACATTATTAAATTCCTATGCTTAACAAGCTTTATGCCAAGACAGAATTCTTTAATAAAATGTAGGTAAATAGTTCACCACACTGCAGATGCACAAGGTCTTTATAATAAACTAGCGGACCCGACAGACGTTGTCCTGTCTACACGTCTTTGTGAATCTAAACCATTCTCAGATCCCCCTGAAAACACACACAAAAAATTTCATCAAAATCGGTCCAGTCGTTTAAGAGAAGTTCAGTGACATACACACTCACAGAAGAATTATATATATAAAGATATACCTAGGTAATTAGCTTAAGTTCTGAAAACCAAATTGCAAAGGTTTGAATTTCTAAAAAAGGCAAAAACAACAATTCGTTTTAAGGTCTACTTGCAACAATTTTGCTAATACTGAATTTACCTAAAACTAGATTTAATCCATACAATAACATCATATTAACATATTGACTTTCTATGGGTTCAATCTAGTTTTAGTTCAATCGTGATTTAGCAAAGTTGCCGCAAGTGGGCCGTAAACGCACAATTTGTTCTTTTATTTAGTCTTCGTGTTTTTTTATATAAATCGTTCATCTGTGCAAGTTGCCAGGAACACAAAGGAGGCGAAGGAAGCGCGGGGCGAGGCAGAGCGCTCCATCGAGCGGGGTCCGCGAACACGTTAGCAGAAACGGCACGAGGCAATATCTAAACTGACGACGCTAGTCCAAGAGTATGATCCGACCGCGACGCGAGTGCATGTTTTGAGAAAAATAGAGAGTCTTCGGGCATGTGTCAGGCGGGAATACAAGAGGGTTAGGGATAGCAGACAAAAGGCGAACAGCCCCGACGAAGTGTACACCCCGCAGCTTTGGTACTTCGATTTGCTGTCCTTTGTGTTGTGCGACGCGAACTTGCCTGCTGTGAAAGCGGCTCGCCCGCCGGTCGCGCATGCTGTGGTGAGTTTGCGTTCCTCGTTCACAGATGGCGGTGTATCACGTTTACATCGGACTTAGAGTCAACATTTACGTTAACATTTTCGTTTTAAATATTATGGCATCACTATGATCAAAATTGCTTGACTAATATTTACGTGCTTGACAAGCATGCTTGATCCCGCACTCATTTTCATTAAGTCGCTTCCGAGTGCATTAGTGTTGAACTTGTGCTCAGAAACATTGTGCATAAAAAAATATAGAATGTCTGTCTCTTAACGCAGAATATATGGCGTTGCTTGCTCTCATATTATCTTTCATGAAGAAATCAAAAAGCAACAAACAAGACGGTGCAGATGGTCTAAGTAGTATTATTTGTTAGGGGACAGATTTGCCCATCGGCATAATTATACAATTAATGATTGTTCATGTGACAATACCTAATGATTTCATAAATTTTTGAAGATGGATAATGAAACATTTGAAACATTATTTTGGCTGTTGCGTGCACTCGCCATAATGCGACGTTCCGTAGCACGTTGAATGTGTTGTTTGACAAGAAAACCTCTAAGAGTGTAGACGATTAAGCATGTTTATTATATATTTATATATATATATATATCTTTATATATATAATTGAACACTGAACTTCTCTTAAACGACTGGACCGATTTTGATGAAATTTTTTGTGAGTGTTCAAGGGGATCTGAGAATGGTTTAGATTCACAATTTTGTCCGCTGGACAATGTTTTTTTAATTAAATTTTTTTATGGCGGTACGAAGTTCGCTGGGTCAGCTAGTATATATATATATATAATTGTTTGTTAAGCATTGTCAATTACGTAGTTTGCTTATCCAGCGCATCAATATTAAAATTGCTTGACGTGCATTCAAAATTCACGTGCTTCTCAAGCATTTTTGATCGTCTAGGGAGCCCATAAGAATTTTTATTATTCGAATAAATACTACAGAATATGGAAATAAATTTCGCGTAAGTAATTTAATGATTATTAACGAGTTTTTTTTTGTGGCTTAAACTTTATTGAATATCTTCTGAATCTATAAGCTTATCAATGAAAATAGATAATAGTTTTTGATTATAGTTATATTTTTTTTAAACATGTAACTGCTTGATGTTTAAATCTAAAGAAAATATAACTAGAAAAATTCCATGCGGACCAGGCAGCAGACGGGATCCGAACCCGCACCCTTCGCTAAAAATGTGGAACGCTTCACGATTTTGCGTGCGGGTGCGGGTTCGAGTCCCGCCTGCTGCCTGGCCCGCGTGCAATTTTTTCTAGTTATACTTTCTTTAGTTTTTAATTATGTTCGATTGTTCCTAGTTATTCATATTGCTTATATTTAGAAAGAAATATTTGGTTGTTTTATTATTATTCTAAGCTTTTTCCAAAAAATAATATATGTTATAGCAACGAAACGAAAAAAAAAACAGTAAAGTTGAACAATAACTATTACCCTTTTCATCCTATTTATATGCCTAAATGTAACAGTTACCTTGTAAATTCAGTAAATCAACGCTTTCCAAACGAACAAGAATGAGCTTTAAGTCCAACACATAAGGCATAATTTACTGCCACTTGTCGTGGAAGCGCTACGAATGGTCTTGCTCCGGACACTCGTGCAATATTGATATGATGCCTCTAGAATTCATGTGCTATTTTTATTTATGTCCGACTACGATCTGTTGAGATGAAAATTTTTGTTCCCTTGCGAATGCGAGGTATATTGGTCTCTGCCATAAAAAAACGGTGCCCGCTAAAACGTCCACCCAAGTTGTAAATAGGTATCTACCTTCATAACTCAAATCAATTTTTTTCTACTTTAATACGATTAGTATACAATTCAAAATTGAAATAACTTGACTTTTTGTGATAATTAATCTCGCAAGGCGGTGACTGTACCTTTGTCTCCGAGTGCCTAAACGTATTCAATAATTAGTTTAAATTATAGAATACCCAGCAATAATTATAGAATTTTTATATTTGAAATCTCAGATTACATAACTTGGTAGTTTTGAATAAAACATGATTTTGACCGATACCGTAAAAATCTTTATAAACAAAAATGTAAATGCTTTGATGATGATGGATTGAATATAATAGCTTTAATAAGCTTTAAGAATTGAAAATAATAGTAAGACAAAATCCTTAAGTCCTTTAAAGCTCTGAACATAGGCAGTATACGTTTTTAAAGATAGAAGCAGTCGAGCTCGAGCAAAGGTCATCTTAGCTCGAGCAAAGTAATACAATTATGTATCCACCAAGTGTCGCACAAACTATGAGCATTTCATTCATTTAGTATGCATGTGGTGTGAAAGGCATAGGCCACAGTCAGTAAGCGCGTTCTGTCTGTAACTTTCGTAAGGGCAGAATATTATTGGATGAATGACCAAAAAATTATCTTGGGCTCCACCGAGTATCTCGATGGCGTATGTGGCTAGCGCGTTTTTTTTTTTTATGTTATAGGGGGCATACGCGCAGACGGCTCACCTGATGGTAAGTGATCACCGTCGCCCATGGACACTTGCAACACCAGGAGTATCACAAATGCGATGCCGGCCTTTAAGGAAGGAGTACGCTCTTTTGCGTTCGGCTGCGATCGTTGAAGTTAAGCAACTTTCGCAATGGTCGGTCATTGGAAGGGTAACCAAAAATCTGGATTTACTCCGTGCTTCGGAAGGCATGTTAAGTCTTTCGTCCCTGCTGCATCTGCAGTCGTTAGCACCCAGTCCGGATTGGAAATCCGCACTGGGCCCGCGTGATGGGTCATGACCCAATCTCCCTATTCCATCCATAGGGAAGGCCTGTGCCCCAGCAGTGGGGACATAATTAGACTGATGATGATGGGCCTCTCCATGCTTTAGAAAGCACATTAAGCCGTTAGCCCCGACTCCATCTGCAGTCGTTAGCACAGTGGATCATGCATGGCCCATTCACCCTATTCTATTCATAGGTAAAGACTATCCCAACCCCAAAGAGGAGTATGCATATATCACTTTATACTTTCGTCTATCCTCTCTCTGTACTATCTGCCTATTCTCTCTCTTTACACCCCGTCCTCTACCCCCTCTTGACCCGCTTACGCTGTCCCGTACAAGAGCATCTCGAAGCCGACCTACAGCCAGCGTGGGCACTTAGATATAAGAACACCACCCACACATTAAGTCACAACCACTTTTGCCTAAACAATTTTCTTAAACTTGAACAACATAGGAAAAAAAAGACCCCCAAAGAGGTCCCGACAGTAACGATGATGATGGGCCGATGATAATTCATGTTATGTCAATAACTGTACGTGTACAAAACAGATTTCAAGATTATAGTGAATTTATAAGAATAGCATAGAAAAATCCCAAACTTATATTTGGCTTAACTGTTCAAACAAAAGTAAAACTCCGACAAACATAAATTATCACATTAGAATAACGAGGGCAGATTCATTAGATAATTAAAATATTTGCAAAGGAATAATTCACAGGAATCTGGAAAACGTGGTCTGTGTACTGTCTCGAAAATCCAAAATGTAATGAATGAAGAAAAGAGTGCAAACAACTTTCTACTTTGCGTTTCAACTCGGATTAGATTAAGATTTGCATCCAGAGAGAGCTATGCTATTATTTGGTGTAAATACTATTTCGTTCACATTTTCAATATTATATATGCATATAACGTCATATGCCGAGTGATCATAAACTTATTATAAGGTATTTTTCCATATTTTTTGTAATTGTTACAATTCTTAATATACTGTCACGCCATGATTATGACGCGTGGCAAGCTAAAAAATACTAGGAGTAAAGTCAATATGGCCGAGATTAGGCTAGGAATCGAAACAATTTCCTTTACCATTCGGCAGTATGCATTGATAATTTTATTACCGAGATCTTAACCTGGTTACAAGGCAAGGATAAAAGCCTGCGCAGACAGGGGACTTTTGTCCGCCGAAATAGATCGCTTGCAACTGCATCGAGTAACGCACACAACGGATTAAAAGTACCCCGTATAAAGTCACGTTGCGCGCTCGATCCGATTCAAAGATATAGACCCAGCATCCTCTTTTTAAATGACGTCTCTTTTTCTTAAAATTCATGTTAATTACAATACTTTTTTATATTGAGTAGCGTTCTGCGCAGACATAAAAGTTTACCCTATTTTCCAGTCAAACGTTCGGGATTGCCCAATGGTGCCGCATAGAACTAGTTTTGCGAAACGACATTTCTGCATTATTAGCTCTTATCTGTATAATGCAATAAACAAAGCCTTTAACATATATCCGCTACTTCTCCACGAATGCAAGGTGAAACTAAGACTGGCTGTTGCTTCTGAACTTTGATGAGACTGAAGAAATTGTACGCTCCATATAAACTGTTTTTCATGTTCTGATTTTGATGTTGTGAGTGATTGTGACAATTGTGATTTTTAATGTGATTTTGTTTGTTTGGTAATTTTTTATATTGTTAGATTAATGCTTTCATTGTTTGTATTTTGTTTTCACTGAAGTTGGAAGACGCAGGCAGCTGTGCCACTGTTTACTATTGCAGCTGCCGATGTTAACCTTTTAAATATGTGTTCCTTTTCTATTATATGCATATTTTTTTCTCTCAGCGGCACATTATTAAATTCCTATGCTTAACAAGCTTTATGCCAAGACAGAATTCTTTAATAAAATGTAGGTAAATAGTTCACCACACTGCAGATGCACAAGGTCTTTATAATAAACTAGCGGACCCGACAGACGTTGTCTACACGTCTTTGTGAATCTAAACCATTCTCAGATCCCCCTGAAAACACACACAAAAAATTTCATCAAAATCGGTCCAGTCGTTTAAGAGAAGTTCAGTGACATACACACTCACAGAAGAATTATATATATAAAGATATACCTAGGTAATTAGCTTAAGTTCTGAAAACCAAATTGCAAAGGTTTGAATTTCTAAAAAAAGGCAAAAACAACAATTCGTTTTAAGGTCTACTTGCAACAATTTTGCTAATACTGAATTTACCTAAAACTAGATTTAATCCATACAATAACATCATATTAACATATTGACTTTCTATGGGTTCAATCTAGTTTTGGTTCAATCGTGATTCAGCAAAGTTGCCGCAAGTGGGCCGTAAACGCACAATTTGTTCTTTTATTTAGTCTTCGTGTTTTTTTATATAAATCGTTCATCTGTGCAAGTTGCCAGGAACACAAAGGAGGCGAAGGAAGCGCGGGGCGAGGCAGAGCGCTCCATCGAGCGGGGTCCGCGAACACGTTCAGTGACCTGCGCGCCGCGCCGCTTGCCGAACGAAAGCGCGCCAACTTACACCGTCACAAAAACAAACATGGACGGCGGTAGCGACGTGGTTTTCCCTCGCAAACTGCTTACTCGATTCATTCTGCAATACAAAGAGCTGCCTTGCCTCTGGGACCGAGCATGCCCCTCGTACAAAATGAAGCAGAAACGGCACGAGGCAATATCTAAACTGACGACGCTAGTCCAAGAGTATGATCCGACCGCGACGCGAGTGCATGTTTTGAGAAAAATAGAGAGTCTTCGGGTATGTGTCAGGCGGGAATACAAGAGGGTTAGGGATAGCAGACAAAAGGCGAACAGCCCCGACGAAGTGTACACCCCGCAGCTTTGGTACTTCGATTTGCTGTCCTTTGTGTTGTGCGACGCGAACTTGCCTGCTGTGAAAGCGGCTCGCTCGCCGGTCGCGCATGCTGTGGTGAGTTTGCGTTCCTCGTTCACAGATGGCGGTGTATCACGTTTACATCGGACTTAGAGTCAACATTTACGTTAACATTTTCGTTTTAAATATTATGGCATCACTATGATCAAAATTGCTTGACTAATATTTACGTGCTTGACAAGCATGCTTGATCCCGCACTCATTTTCATTAAGTCGCTTCCGAGTGCATTAGTGTTGAACTTGTGCTCAGAAACATTGTGCATAAAAAAATATAGAATGTCTGTCTCTTAACGCAGAATATATGGCGTTGCTTGCTCTCATATTATCTTTCATGAAGAAATCAAAAAGCAACAAACAAGACGGTGCAGATGGTCTAAGTAGTATTATTTGTTAGGGGACAGATTTGCCCATCGGCATAATTATACAATTAATGATTGTTCATGTGACAATACCTAATGATTTCATAAATTTTTGAAGATGGATAATGAAACATTTGAAACATTATTTTGGCTGTTGCGTGCACTCGCCATAATGCGACGTTCCGTAGCACGTTGAATGTGTTGTTTGACAAGAAAACCTCTAAGAGTGTAGACGATTAAGCATGTTTATTATATATTTATATATATATATATCTTTATATATATAATTGAACACTGAACTTCTCTTAAACGACTGGACCGATTTTGATGAAATTTTTTGTGAGTGTTCAAGGGGATCTGAGAATGGTTTAGATTCACAATTTTGTCCGCTGGACAATGTTTTTTTAATTAAATTTTTTTATGGCGGTACGAAGTTCGCTGGGTCAGCTAGTATATATATATATAATTGTTTGTTAAGCATTGTCAATTACGTAGTTTGCTTATCCAGCGCATCAATATTAAAATTGCTTGACGTGCATTCAAAATTCACGTGCTTCTCAAGCATTTTTGATCGTCTAGGGAGCCCATAAGAATTTTTATTATTCGAATAAATACTACAGAATATGGAAATAAATTTCGCGTAAGTAATTTAATGATTATTAACGAGTTTTTTTTTGTGGCTTAAACTTTATTGAATATCTTCTGAATCTATAAGCTTATCAATGAAAATAGATAATAGTTTTTAATTATAGTTATATTTTTTTTAAACATGTAACTGCTTGATGTTTAAATCTAAAGAAAATATAACTAGAAAAATTCCATGCGGACCAGGCAGCAGACGGGATCCGAACCCGCACCCTTCGCTAAAAATGTGGAACGCTTCACGATTTTGCGTGCGGGTGCGGGTTCGAGTCCCGCCTGCTGCCTGGCCCGCGTGCAATTTTTTCTAGTTATACTTTCTTTAGTTTTTAATTATGTTCGATTGTTCCTAGTTATTCATATTGCTTATATTTAGAAAGAAATATTTGGTTGTTTTATTATTATTCTAAGCTTTTTCCAAAAAATAATATATGTTATAGCAACGAAACGAAAAAAAAAACAGTAAAGTTGAACAATAACTATTACCCTTTTCATCCTATTTATATGCCTAAATGTAACAGTTACCTTGTAAATTCAGTAAATCAACGCTTTCCAAACGAACAAGAATGAGCTTTAAGTCCAACACATAAGGCATAATTTACTGCCACTTGTCGTGGAAGCGCTACGAATGGTCTTGCTCCGGACACTCGTGCAATATTGATATGATGCCTCTAGAATTCATGTGCTATTTTTATTTATGTCCGACTACGATCTGTTGAGATGAAAATTTTTGTTCCCTTGCGAATGCGAGGTATATTGGTCTCTGCCATAAAAAAACGGTGCCCGCTAAAACGTCCACCCAAGTTGTAAATAGGTATCTACCTTCATAACTCAAATCAATTTTTTTCTACTTTAATACGATTAGTATACAATTCAAAATTGAAATAACTTGACTTTTTGTGATAATTAATCTCGCAAGGCGGTGACTGTACCTTTGTCTCCGAGTGCCTAAACGTATTCAATAATTAGTTTAAATTATAGAATACCCAGCAATAATTATAGAATTTTTATATTTGAAATCTCAGATTACATAACTCGGTAGTTTTGAATAAAACATGATTTTGACCGATACCGTAAAAATCTTTATAAACAAAAATGTAAATGCTTTGATGATGATGGATTGAATATAATAGCTTTAATAAGCTTTAAGAATTGAAAATAATAGTAAGACAAAATCCTTAAGTCCTTTAAAGCTCTGAACATAGGCAGTATTCGTTTTTAAAGATAGAAGCAGTCGAGCTCGAGCAAAGGTCATCTTAGCTCGAGCAAAGTAATACAATTATGTATCCACCAAGTGTCGCACAAACTATGAGCATTTCATTCATTTAGTATGCATGTGGTGTGAAAGGCATAGGCCACAGTCAGTAAGCGCGTTCTGTCTGTAACTTTCGTAAGGGCAGAATATTATTGGATGAATGACCAAAAAATTATCTTGGGCTCCACCGAGGATCTCGATGGCGTATGTGGCTAGCGCTTTTTTTTTTTTTTTATATGTTATAGGGGGCACACGCGCAGACGGCTCACCTGATGGTAAGTGATCACCGTCGCCCATGGACACTTGCAACACCAGGAGTATCACAAATGCGATGCCGGCCTTTAAGGAAGGAGTACGCTCTTTTGCGTTCGGCAGCGATCGTTGAAGTTAAGCAACTTTCGCAATGGTCGGTCATTGGAAGGGTAACCAAAAATCTGGATTTGCTCCGTGCTTCGGAAGGCATGTTAAGTCTTTCGTCCCTGCTGCATCTGCAGTCGTTAGCACCCAGTCCGGATTGGAAATCCGCACTGGGCCCGCGTGATGGGTCATGACCCAATCTACCTATTCCATCCATAGGGAAGGCCTGTGCCCCAGCAGTGGGGACATTATTAGACTGATGATGATGGGCCTCTCCATGCTTTAGAAAGCACATTAAGCCGTTAGCCCCGACTCCATCTGCAGTCGTTACTATTTCATTCACCCTACCTATTCACCCTATTCCATTCATAGGTAAAGACTATCCCAACCCCAAAGAGGTCCCGACAGTAACGATAATGATGGGCCGATGATAATTCATGTTATGTCAATAACTGTACGTGTACAAAACAGATTTCAAGATTATAGTGAATTTATAAGAATATTATAGAAAAATCCCAAACTTATATTTGGCTTAACTGTTCAAACAAAAGTAAAACTCCGACAAACATAAATTATCACATTAGAATAACGAGGGCAGATTCATTAGATAATTAAAATATTTGCAAAGGAATAATTCACAGGAATCTGGAAAACGTGGTCTGTGTACTGTCTCGAAAATCCAAAATGTAATGAATGAAGAAAGGAGTGCAAACAACTTTCTACTTTGCGTTTCAACTCGGATTAGATTAAGATTTGCATCCAGAGAGAGCTATGCTATTATTTGGTGTAAATACTATTTTGTTCACATTTTCAATATTATATATGCATATAACGTCATATGCCGAGTGATCATAAACTTATTATAAGGTATTTTTCCATATTTTTTGTAATTGTTACAATTCTTAATATACTGTCGCGCCATGATTATTACGCGTGGCAAGCTAAAAAATACTAGGAGTAAAGTCAATATGGCCCAGATTAGGCTAGGCATCGAAACAATATCCTTTACCATTCGGCAGTATGCATTGATAATTTTATTACCGAGATCTTAACCTGGTTACAAGGCAAGGATAAAAGCCTGCGCAGACAGGGGACTTCTGTCCGCCGAAATAGATCGCTTGCAACTGCATCGATAAACGCACACAACGGATTAAAAGTACCCCGTATAAACATTCTTCCGAACAACTGAGGACACTGAGACCGGGCTGGAACAAAGTGCGCGGGAATCCCCGAAAATTAAAAATGTATAATAACTCTTGTGACTAGGCGCAGCAACACACACAGCGAAGTCCAGCCACGTTGCGCGCTCGATCCGATTCAAAGATATAGACCCAGCATCCTCTTTTTAAATGAAGTCTCTTTTTCTTAAAATTCATGTTAATTACAATACTTTTTTATATTGAGTAGCGTTCTGCGCAGACATAAAAGTTTACCCTTTGTTCCAGTTAAACGTACGGGATTGCCCAATGGTGCCCCATAGAACTAGTTTTGCGAAACGACATTTCTGCATTATTAGCTCTTATCTGTATAATGCAATAAACAGAGCCTTAAACATATATTCGCTACTTCTCCACGAATGCTAGGTGAAACTTAGACTGGCTGTTGCTTCTGAACTTTGATGGGACTGAAGAAATTGTGCGCTCAATGTTAACTGTTTTTCATTTTCTGATTTTGATAAGTCAAGATAACTATCCCTAGTCCCAAACAAGGACCAACAAATCCTCATACCACCCCTTCCTTTCATGGCAACTAACGAGAAATCATTCGTGTACATGGAGGCTGAATGCCCGAAGTTGAGGTCCTGGTACCTCTGCGAACGAAAGATAAGTACTCAGCTCCGTGCGCAACCGGACTGCATACAGATGCTCATCACAACGCAGACGCTTAGCGAATCCTGCCAGTTCACTTCTGTCTCCTTAGCCAAGGAAGCCCTAGAGAAGCTCGACGATCAACACTACGTGATATCGTTCCCACATTCAACAAGGGTACAATCGACCTGCAGTAGCCAAGACACCACATCACTACAAGGTAGTTACCTAATCAAGATCCCATTAAAGTGCTACTTGAAGACAGCTGAATTCACCATTATCAACGAGAATGATGAGATCAACGGCCAGCCTCTGAAGCTCATGAAGATCCCCTACAGCAATGCAAGTACTATCAAACCGAAACACCTTAAATTGGACTCTATAGATTTGCAAAGGCTACACAGCATCCAGAATAGAATCATGACGGAACCAAATCTACAACTGAAACAGACACAGGAAGAAGCTCTATATCATACGACAATCCCTTTTTACGTCGTGATCCTCTTAAGCAGCATCATTTTAATCGCAGTCTTTATGAGTCGAAGACTTAAAATCCGGAACTACAAGGAATCTGAAGACCAAACCTCAAATACCAAGGAGCATACTTACGAAGATCCTGAAGTAGCCAAGAAGACAAGACAGGATAATTCCATGCCAGCGACATTTTCTCTGAAAGTCCTAAAATAGTCGCTGATCTCGGGGTGGAGGAAATACGTAAATGGACGTAAGGAAGATCGCTTACGTAGCAACCACGGCTTATGACGATGCACCGACACCAAGGCCAAGCTGCCACGAGTTGCCGACGCTGCATTCCTATGCTGTTCAATTAATTAATATTTCGAAGGCATTCTGGTTCCGACCTCGAACCGATCGTTAGGTTATTTAGACGTAATTTTGACATGTAAATTTTTCTTTTCTATTAAAACTCATATAAAAATAATTGTTTTTTTTTCGATCCTCCGGCTGTAACAAACGTAATTAACGCTTTCATTGTTTGTATTTTGTTTTCACTGAAGTTGGAAGACGCAGGCAGCTGTGCCACTGTTTAATACTATTGCAGCTGCCGATTTTAACCTTTTAAATATGTGTTCCTTTTCTATTATATGTATATAAATAAGTTATAATAAATATAATAAACAATGTAATGTTAGAATATTAACTTCCATAGCCTGCGCTTTTCTAAATATTTGAGGGACAAATCGCACATCGTGTGCGTTGGGTCCGTGACAAGTCCTAGGCGGACATTTTCATCACGATTCAGGGACGGGTCCACGAAGGACAAAAGTCCTTCGTCTGCGCAGGCCATATGAGTATATCGATTAGTGACAGTTAATACTCACAAGGATGTAGCTTCTGTGCAGCGATGTACTTCTCCAGCTTTCTCCTGAGGACTATCTCGGCGCCATATCGACCCACGGAACCGTTGTCTACCAGCAAAAAATACGCGTGCCTGTTGTTCAGCACTGCCAGCTTTGACCTGGACAAGCAATAAGCATGTACTTATAATATCCACTGTTAAATTTAAGTTTAGGTCTGTGACATAAAGAATTTATGTTTGGACTGTTTAGTGTCCACTAACTAGCCTTCAGGGTCCATCCACGATGCGAGGAAAATACAGCCACGAATCAACGATTGTTGCTGAATCGGACTCTTACAGATACGTCCATACAGTATTTGTTTGTGATTTACAAAAACTACAACAATATTTGCCAAGGATATGAAGTGGACAAACCTATTTGTAGTAGATAAAAAGTTAGCTAAGTAACCAGTCCAAGTCGTTTATTCAAGTTTATACCAAAAATATTTGCCATGAATTGAATTCTCTGTAAAATGATTTATTTATTTATCTACGCATGGAGTTAAAAAAGATTGTTAAATCTTTACTTATATCTGGAGAATTAAATGCTGAGTTTACCTATGAGTTAGACAAGTATAAGTTCAAGTTACCATTCCCACTATAAAAGAGTCCTCTTAGTCTTGTGACTACAGAGCTTCAAAATTTTAAAAAAAAACGTAAACATTTACGATTAGTTAGCCAAAACCGTGCACGACAAACAGAATTTGAAAAAGATACGCAACCGATGTACTACCAAACCATTAGCTTAGCTTGTACTGTGCAATGCCCTTTAGTTTAGACAAAGTTTTACCCCTTTTCCCGGCGTTTGTACGCGCGTCACGCAAAAACTGCTGAATGGATTGAAACGACACTCCTTGGTCGTAAATTTGAAAGCTCTAAAAGAAACTGGAATATTTTAAGGCGACATGAATGAAGAAGTCGGAGGTGATGGCATAATAGAGTTAGCTTGTATCTAAATCTTACTGAATAAACTTTGTTTATTTTTAAATTGTAACAATGCGTACAGATGCAACGATATAAATCCAGCATGAAACTTTAATTTAAACTTCAAAATATGTATTGCGTATATTACTTGGCAACTGGTTTATAGGGTAAATGATAATAAAACTAATTAAAAACGCATTACTGTATTATTAATAAATTAACTGGGTAATGCAATTTGAAATCAGATTGGATAGCAATCAGAATTTTACAGACGTATACTTAAATCAATCGGATCCAAGAAAAAACACATTCGGGTTGAAATCCTATACAATAGTCTTGAAACATGGATGATAGGTATGACATAATACTATAAACTATGCGATCTATGCATTTTTTATATACAAATAAGTTTAAGATACAAAAATGCGATAAAATTATTAAGACGCAGATGAGTAAACGTAAAGTGATATGTTTCAAGTATCAACATCAGCAAAAAAGAAATCTGTACCCTTAGCATGAATCTTTATCGAATTTGTAACGTTTGCGACTCCAAAATATCATTGTCAAATGTTTACAATTGACAAAGATATTTCGGACTCGCAAACTATTCGAATTCGATATTGGTTCGTGCTAAGGGTACAGATGTAAGAGGATGTTTCGGATTGGCACCCTATTACAAGATAATTGACAGGGCAGTGAATGGCATAAAAAAGGGGTTACATAAACGGATTTTAGGAGACTATTGATGAGTTTGGATAAAAAAATGCAAAATAAAGGAACACAGTAAAACGTGTCTTTTTTATATTCAGATATGCAAATGACTCTACCCCACCTGATGTTAAGTGGTGATAAAGTCCAAACGCGAAGGTAGCTGGTACAGTAGTTATACTATTATAACTGCTGTATGAGACTATTCTCATACCTGACCATAATTTAAGTTATGATTACTTAAAATAAATTTTTATTTAATTAAAATAAAATATATACCAGGTGCTAATTGGATTAGCACGCGGTTTCCGTATCATTTGTATAAGATTAAGCACTGATGATGATTGAATGATTATGCTTGTTCAAGAGCTCCTTTTTGTTTTTAAACCTTTGTTAGTGAAATTCTAAAGGGACCCTTGCAAAAATTTCAACTACTTATCTGTTTTTAAGGTTCATATGATACATTCGGAAGACGGAAGAAGGACGGCGGAAATTAAGTAATAGGGATTCGTTGTCCCTCTTCCAACACGGAACCGTAAAATAAAGATTAAAAGTTCGAACGACACTAAAATCTCGGCACTCCGAGTTTTTCTATTTCCCGTAAGCCGAGCATTCCTAGAAATGCATCACAAGCTGTGTAAACTCGATTAGTTGATTGGTTCACGTCCCGTCGGCTGGAGTGGTTTTTCGATTCAGAAGTTTTACGGCGATCTTATTTCCAACGGAGCTAGTAGTCAGAGCCAGTCTCTTTCCACATATATGAGATGCCTTCTTTACATTATGTCATCTGATGTGTTATATATTAGTTTATTATCTACTGGTCTAAATGGATATGAATATTGAAATGCTGGGACCCAGAATTTAAGAATTTAATTCTATATGAATAACTCAACTCGAAAACTTTACCTTTCCTACAACTATTCGCAATAACCTAACGATAAGCCGAGTTCACTAAACGTTTATTTTTATCGGGAATTGTCTACGGTTACTCGGGTAAAAACCGATAAATGAAACTATTGATATAAAGGATACTTTTTAAGATCTCCCTTTTCAGGGAAGGCAAAGGGAACAATGCCCATATAGCCTTGTCTTAAACATTACTGATCTTCTTTTTTTACATTAAAATGTGGGTGTGACCTATCTTAGAGCTTCTTGGAGTGTTTGGCACGAAATGTATCGAGTCGAAATGTTCTCGATAAGCTGCTGTAAGGTAGTGAACACTACAATAAAATTCTCACCTCCACTTGACCGAAATAGCATATGGTTTAAAGATTCCTAATTCTTCAGTTGCGCAGACAATGGTAACACAAAATCACACCAATTTCATATCAGAATATCCACTATGACCGAATTAAAGAATAATTAAAATAAGATGCCAATAAGACTCAATGAAATCGCGCCAGAAACTCTCAGGATACTTTTATTTCCCGAAAAATGTTATGTTCCTGGGAAATTTCAATAAACTGAAATTAACGCGAGTGAAGTCGCGGACGTAAAGCATAGTTTTCCAAAGTTCAGAGTACTACTGCAAATATGATGATAATATAAGTGAAACGCTGTTTTGGCAAATTCTGCAATAATGTTATCCATTTTATTGGCTGCGTTGTTCGTTTATGACATGTTTATGTATCGCCCAGAATGGAACATTTCAACATCTGCAAATCCCACAGGATAAGCCCAGCTTTGTGGCCATGAGGTCCCGTAATACGTGAATGTTCATTTTATTGGCAAATCCTTTCCAGTATACCTACACATACTCTGAAGTTATAAAGGAAAAAAAAGTTACAATTTGTAGTAGTTGCTTTCGTAAGATGCTTTTACTATAGCAGGCCACTCAGAAAGTTTTGCGAAAAAAAGTTTATCTGTTTAAGACACTGTCCACTTCTAATTATTTTGAAAACTTTGATCATTTAAAGTAAAAATACCACTGTTCGATTTTCAAATTTCCCTCCGCATTTTTTCGAGAGCCAATTATATTTTTCTTGTCTCATTAAAAAATGGATCTGCATCGAGAACATTTTCGTGCTATGGTTTTTTTACGATTTTAAATGCGACTCAAAACCTGATGAGCCATCTGATCGATTTCGAACTGCTTTTTGGATGAAGGACCTTCCCAAGCAACTATCTACCGCTGGTGTAGAGAGTTCAAACGCGGTCATCTTACTTTAGGGGATGAACAAAGAAGCTGCCACCGAAGAAAGTGTGCTGGGAATAAAAAAAAATAACCCAAATTCAGTATTAAAACACGATTCGAAATCTTTATTGCCAGCTTACATAATCATAAAATTGTAGGTTCAGAATAACAAAAAAATTCAAAACGCAATATCCCGTTTATTAACTTCATCACTTTTAATAGAATGCTCCGTAATGGCTAATGTTGCTTTACACAAATCGTATTTCATCGTATTTGTAACTCCGCATATAGCCTTTTTGGGGTTCCGTAGTGCTGACTAGGAACCCTTATAGTTTCGTAATGTCCGTCCCCGGTTTCGCTTGAAGACTATTAGCACTAGAGAGCTGTAATTTTGTGAAAAATAAATTCATGATATGAGTGCTTTTCATGAAGGTTTTAGAAAAATTATAACTGTTAAGACAGATCAGTTAGTTTAAGAGTGATAGTCGTTCAACTTATGTATAAAAAAATACTAAGGTGGAGTAATATGTTGCTTTTAAAGCGTGCACCTTGCTTTAATAAAATCTAAAAAAAACTATTAAAAAGACCACAATAAAATATCATTATTTGGCTTCTGAATCGTACTATCGTAAAGTTTTTATAAAGAGTATATGAGCACTTGAAACGCGCAGCATTCATTCGCGGTAGCCTATTCCACCACATAGGGAAGCGTAGTAAAATATCACTTATTTATTTATTTATCAACAATTATTGTAAATTATCAACTTGCATCTGCCCTATTATGACCTACTCGAGTGTTTGCTTCGCCGACGTACCTCCGTCGCGTCTTAAGCCCTTCGAAATGCTGCAAAATCGTGATTTTGCGCGGTGCCACGGGTTGCCCGTGGTATGTGCGCAATGACGATTTGCATCGCGATCTTAAGTTAGATTCCATCGCTAAGTACATGAAGGACGCCTCGAGACGTTACTTTGATAAAGCCCCGTTTGATAAAATCATCCGAACCCCTTAGTAGTCAAAGCCTATAGTTATCACACGTTCTCCACTCGTAGGTCCCTCCAATTCCATCGTCCTAAGCACGTCTTAGAATAAATACCCTGACGACGAAATCAACCGCGCCAACGCGTCTCTGACTCCTCCCACACAGGCCACAAACACAAACACTACACAGCTAGCACTCTAGCTTAGCATGCGGCAGACATCGCACCCGTAAGATAAGAGTGAGAAGACCTTTCTGGTATAGCGTGTGTTGTACACGCTTTACCAGGTACAGATACGTACTTTGGCGTACGACTAACTAGAGCCGAGGTCCTAGTTTAGAATCGCCCTCTAGTTGAGCCGACCCTCTCAGTTTCGAGTGGTCCAGAAACTCCAGACGGAGAGGAGACACCTTCCGTGGGGAGATGCCATCCACCTGGAATACCTCTAGAGACACTCGCCAATTCTCGGCTTGAGATCCCTTTAGGATCTCGCCGTCCCCAAACCCGGTGACGCTGTAAAGGTCATATACGACCAACAACATACACACTAAAAAAGCATACTCCTGATATTCAAGTTTGGAGTAAAGGTGCGCAACTTCGGAACCCTACGCTGCGCTTGGCATAACACGTACTTGGCCCGGTTTTTATTTTCAGCTAGCGAAGGTCCCAGAGTTATATTCAAACCTCAGTGAACATATGAACACAGGGTAAAACGGTCTATGGGTAAATACTGAAACGATGTTAATAAATATACTTAAAAATAAATCCCTCACAAATTTATGTGGGTGGATAGGATACGTAGGTTTCGAATCGTTCGTATGTATTATCTAACTTTATTCGTATAAATATTGAGTGTACGAATAGAATCCATACAAAAAAAACGTAACTATGTGTATAATGCGAGCCCTCTTTTCATAGTTACTAAGGTAACAAGCATTAGGGCGGAAGCTATTTTAAGATTCAAATCACAAACTTAATTTGCACTGAAGAAATTTATCCATTCAACAAAATTCTGCGAAAGATAACTTCGTTTTGGATATCTCTAATAATCACGTAGCATCAATTCGCAAAACACTGAGTATATACAAGTCACAGTGTATTCACAAGTGGATTAGCCGTCTTAAATCAAAATGTTACAAACCTAATCCATATTGACAAGAATCCTACACGTTTGTGTGGTTAATTATTATCTCCGTTTGTACGCCCTTTGATATGTGTTGTAAGGATTCTGATAATCTTATTTTATGTAATATGAGCTCCATAAAATGATTTTCTTTAACAATGAAAATGTTTTCGAGCTAATTTATCAACAGTTAATTATATTTTGGAATAAATACTCCCTTAAAATTAAATATTTACCAAACATCTTTGCCAGAATTGACTATATTGTTCATCTTGAGGCTGTGAGTGGGAGTAATATCTTCTCAGCCAGTTTATTACAAAGGCTAGCTATGTAAACAACCCATTGTCAAAAAAAATAACGCTAATCGCAATCTTGTTAATAATATTTTGCGAAGCTGACATAATATTTTTTTTTTCTAATTTGCCAAACAGGAAATCGCGGAAGAAGAAGATGGACAAGATACAAACGATGAGGTCCCGTTCGAGCAACAAACGTATTCATCTGAATACAATATAATGGTAGAGATGGAAGATCATCCTTCGGGCTCCAAGCGATATTCTCCCATAGAAGAGGAACCAAATAGAATCAACAAGCGACTGTGCACAGAGATTGAGGACGAATACGATGCCATTGGTGAGTTAATTGATAGAAAAAAAAGGAATTTTCAGAAAATTTTCTACGTACGTTTATATAGGATGTTACAAAAATACAAATAAAGCTTAAAGGGCGTTGAAGTCCATCATATAAGGAGTCTTCTCTAATTTTCTTAAAATATTTGCATGAAGTTTTTACTTTTTATAGAAACAGTTATTTTTAGTGATCCTCGCACTAGTGACGTGTCTTAAAATGATCGATATTTTTATTAATCATTAAAAATAACTGTTTTTATAAAAAGTTAAAACTTCATGCAAATATTTTAAGAAAATTAGAGAAGAGTCCTTATATGATGTACTTCAACTCCCTTCAAGCTTTATTTGTATTTTTATAACTATATATATACATATTTAGATTGTGTAGGAAAATCAAAATTTCTTACACATTTTCACGAGGTTGTAAAACATTCGTTTCAAAAATTTCAAGATACATTTCCAAGACAAGAGTACAGAATATTGATATCGATGCAGTTTAGTCAGAATAAAAATGTTTGATTACATAGTTGCGTTTGCTGCAGGTGTGAACGTTGCAGCAAAGCTCAGGACACTACCACCCAACATGAGGATACTAGCGGAGAAGCTGATCAACGACGTTCTGTTCCAAGCACAAGTCAACGGCCTTAATTCTTCTACAGTTATAACTACGACAGACCCTTTCAAGTAGACCTAAAATATCAAAGCTAAGCTAAGCTTCAATGTCAGAATAAATTTAAACGATTTAATGTTAAGATGAACACTGCTGATGTAAATAAATCACTTGTGCTACGCTTTAGATAAATATGTCTTATGGCTTGCGAAGATCAAATACTGTAAATTCCGTTAGAAATGATATTTAAAAATTGCTTGTATATTTCTTTTTAAATAATTTCTCTTGATTAAACTAGTCAAGTAAATATTTCAATTAGCCAGTTTCTGAAGTTAATTCAAATTCAAGTCGAAAAGGTACGCCATCGATTCGCAAATCCACAGCGGGAGACCTTGTACTGAAAAGAATCGGCAAAGAACTCAGCAAGGCCTGTTTTTCTCCCTGTATTTTTTTTAAATACAGAGACCTGAAGTTGAAAAATTATTTTAACATGAGATAAATGAACTGCTTTATGTTTAAATCTAAAGAATTTTTTTACTAGGAAAAAATGTACGCGGGCGGTAGCATAATGGTCAGTGCATTCGCCCGGGTAGCGAAGGATGCGGTTTCGAGTCCCGTCTGTAGCCTGGGCCACGTGGAAATTTTTTCTAGTAAAAAAAATCTTTAGGGTTAAAATAATGTTTTACTAGAAGTACATGAAATGAAAATTACAGATCACGGAGTCTTCGAAGGAGTAATATATTACCATATAACGGAATGGTTACTTTCTCTATGTTACAGATAAGCTTTTAGATAGTCGATGATTATAAACAAAATTTAAAAATCATCCAAAAAGCAAGACAAGTCGAGCAAATATTTCCGTTAAGATTTAAAATTCAAACCGATGATGCTGGAATATGTAAGCGATTTGAAAAGCAATTATATTTTCATTATCGCATTAAATTTTTTAAATTTTCCTTGGATTGAGTTTTTATCCTTGATCAACAATTTTTGGTTATTAAAATAAATAGGTACGTTAATGAATTTCGGACGAATCAACACTTTGATGAAGAATAAAAAGAATACTACGTAAACGAACAAAATCTTAAAAGCTCCAAATAATAAAAATAATAAAAGATGTGGCATGTATGTTTTTATGGGAAGTGAAGTTCCTTTTATTTTTCCAAATTCCCTAAGGAAACATAATTTCATACGAATTCAAATTGCTAGCAGCTAGTGTGCTTTTCTTTGAAGATATAAAATCCAACGTTGCCCATCATAAAAGAAATATTAATCTGTTCTTTACTTTTATACGCAAAAATGTTCTCACGTTTTATGCTTTCGACTTACTCGAGGTTGTGTATTAATTAACTTTTCATTCTTCCATAAAAAGGACCCGAAATACCTACTTAATTGTTTTGATCTTTTATTTCTGGCTATTTGTATTCTTAATTTTTGTTGTTCATTATGAAATCTTATATTCCTCAGGTTCCTAATAAATTGCTGTAAGATCTCAAAAACAGTATTTTCATTTACTGATTGCGCCCTTGATATTTATTTGTATTACAAACGACTATAAGAGGATAGTTTCATTACTTAGAATACCTGATTTCCCCCTCTTTATTTATGTATAAAAAATTACGAAAGTAATTGTGTCACATTGTTACGTGTTCACGCCTAAGCCCAAACTGCCAACTGATTTTGTTGAATTTTGGAAAGAAAATAAATAAAGGGAATCTCAAAGATAAATTTTTTACTTTTTGTGGCAAAAATAGAATTTAGGGGGTTAGAGAAATTAGCCAATGAAATTTGGAATGGTAAATTGCTTATTATACTCAAATGAAATGGCATAGCTCCGATAAGTTAAATATTATATATAACATTTTTGCCCCTTTAAGAGTTTTTAATTAGTGTTTTTTGTATGTGAAAATTAAACAATAATTCAAACTAAGATAAATCTGTCGATATACCTTGGTGAAGCGATGGCGTGGTACGGCACATCCCTGCCTTTCCCGATCAGCTCGCTGGCGCCTTCTACAATGCCCCATGGTGCGATACCGATGCTGACTACACGACCAGCTCTTTGAGACCTTTCTAGCTGTAACGCGTCCCCCACTTGACGAGTCACACCTAGGAAAAAATATTTATATTAGTAAGTTTGCTGTTGGTCGCAGATGACCTTTACACCGTCACTGGGTTTGGGGATGGCGAGATTCTAAGGGGACCTCAGGCCGAGAATTGCCGAGTGCCTCTAGAGGTATTCCAGGCGGATGGCATCTTCCTACGGGGGGAGTCTCCTCTCCGTCTTTAGCCTCTAGACCATTCGAACCTGAGGTGGTCAGCTTAACTAGAGGGCGTCCCTGAGACTGACCACATCTCCAGTTTCACGAGCACGTTTTGTATGTTTGTACCGAGTCCAAACCATCACTACCGCCGGTGTTGTTAATAAACCTCCATAGTATCCCATACCTAACTGACGACCGGACGTAGACACGGTGTAAAGCCGTGTCTAGAGCCGACGGCGACGGAAATCGTCTCGTTAACAAGCGCTCTTACCTAGCTTAGAGTGAAGAGATACTTAAGGAACCTCGAGGAGGGAAATAACAAGTGATTTATCGGTTGGATCTTACCAAGCTATTTTAATTTGGTAATGATTTAAAGATAGATATTTTCTTTTTAAATTACAGTAAATATTAAAAAGTATTACATAACATCAAAACAAAGAGTTTTGCAAATACCAGACAAAGAAAATTTAATACATATTACATGCCATCCACCCACACAGTACCGCAAAATACTGCTAAATGATTCAGTAAATTCTGCTGAAGACATATGAGGCCAATATCTTATGAATTGTTAGTAACAGCTCTACAAATTTCAACACAAAAGAATAAGAGCATACTCCAGTAAAATTACCTATTAAAATTATGGGCTAGTTTGCATAAAATCCTGTAGTTCTGATTTTTTGCAGACTAGTTAATTATGGTGGACCAATGAATAATCCAAAATTTGTGACCTCGAGTACCGAACGTAAATACGAGTATGTCCAAAATTTGGGCCAACATCATAATGAAGTCTGCTGGAAAAATCGGAACTACCGGATTTGACGCAAGCTCTGATGTATAAATTTACTGGTCTAAAACTTTGAAAAGCTTTATTTCGGAAACTACACACATCAAAAGTGTCTAGGGATCAAGCATTTTTATGCGGATTTCTTGAGATTGAGATGTGGCTTTGTAAAAAATTTATGATTTTATAAATTTATATGGATCCTTTTTGGTGCATTTCATAATTTGAATCAGGAACTGTGAATCAAATTCGAGTAAAAGATGAAAATCAGCTGTCAATATTTTCCCTATAAAAACATACAACGCATTGAAGACATTATTAGTGCTACTGTTTCCCTACTACTGATTAAAACCAACGTTATTATGGAGCGGCGACGTCATTTAAGCAGGGAAGAAATGCTCAGAGCCGTGGGAATGATAGAAGCTGGTTCCCGGCAACGTACTGTGGCTTTAGCTCTGAATACAAGTCAGAGTGTTATCAGTCGACTTTGGACACGATACCGAAGCACTGGTACCGTGGCTGAGCGCCATGGAGGACGGTATCGCTGCACCACACGGAGACAAGACCGATACATTCAAATCTTAACTCGAAGAGCTCCAACAATAACCGCCATGATGTTAGCCGTGAGGCTTCATCACTCTTCAGGGAACTTAATTAGCGACCAAACAGTCAGAAACCGCTTGCATGAAGTGAACCTTCATTCCCGAAGACCGCTACGGGTACCACCTATAGCAATGCACAATCGTAGGATTCGATATCAATGGGCTCTTGAACACAGAAATTGGGCAGAAGAACAATGGCGTTTCGTGTGCTTTTCTGATGAGTCTCGTTTTGGTATGAGACCGGATACAAGACGTATACGACACTGGAGAACCCCTGGACGCCAACAGCGATTAAAATCCTGCCAGGAAGTCCATCCTTATAGTGGTGGAACCATCATGGTATGGGCGGGTATTTGGATCGGCGGAAGAACTGAGTTGATTTGGATCAGAGGCAACCTCAACGCTCAAATTTATGCTGAGACGATTGTATCAGACGTCATCGTTCCTCTACAAGTGCAAATCGGTCCCTTATTTCAGTTAATGCATGATAATGCACGACCGCACACCGCAAGAGTTGTAAGACAGACTCTCGCCGCAGCTAACATCAATGTCCTGCCCTGGCCTGCTCAGTCGCCAGACTTGAACCCGATTGAGCATGCATGGGATATGCTACAGAGAAGAGCTCTGCCGAATATGGAGGGTATCCAGTCGCAAGAAGACCTTTTTTTGTTGTTGCAACGAACATGGGCGGCCATTCCACAGCGTGATTTGGATGAACTCATTTTGAGTATGCCAAACCGATGTTCTTGTGTTGTTAGTGTTCGCGGTAGAAATACGGATTATTAATTGTTTAAGTTACCCAATAAAATTTTAGAGAAAACTGTTATTTCAGTCTTTTTTTCGAACTTTTGTGTTAGTGGTTCAAATGTCAAAAATCCCTTTATTAGGAAAATGGCAAATTTCTTTATTAATGCAAAGGTGACTTGGTTTATCGTTACTGTGACAAACGAAAACACTTTATTTGATGAATCCTTAAAGAAAATTTTAATTAATATCAATCAGGAGAAAAGTTATTGCAAAAATATATGTTGATCCCTAGACACTTTTGATGTGTGTATTTGGTTTACAGAGACAGTTTCTATCTCACTTTGCAGCAAAATTAGTTTCTAACTAAGAAAACTAGCTTTTTAGGGTTATAATCACTAGATTCTGAAAACAAAATATTGTCAATTTTTGATATCGTTGCGTTCGATAGTAGAGGTCACAAATTTTAATTATTCATTGGGCCATCATCTTAAAAAAGTCTGCAAAAATCTGAGAGATTTTTTTTTTGTTTTCTTTCTTTCTTACTTAATTTTACTGGACTATATTGTTTGTGTTGTATTTTTATTCAGTGAGTAAAGTGCCCAGAACCCAACGGGGTAGCGGGTGGAGTTTTTAATTAGGGTAAACAAAGAATTAACTGTCTCTATCTAAAGATCTACGCTCTTGTCGGTGTGGTTTATGGATCTCCAGCCACCCCACCCCCCTGTTAAAGTCGATGCCAGCTTTCTTCTTAATTTGTCTCCTTTCCTTAGGCGTAGATGGCGCTGCTGTCACGTAAACATCGTCTCCTTGTTTTAAAACAATTTAATAATATTAAAAGTATTTTATTTTACTTAATTAATACATTTTTAAGTTCAACTTCTGAAGCGACATGTGTGAAAGTGTTATCCACCAAAATTTTATCCATCTAAAGTTAAAATTTGATAAAGTTAAATTGTAACCAGTGCCACAGTGAAAATAGTGTTAAAACAATTAAGATAAGTGCAAAACTATAAAATGTGATTCAGTGAACAGCAAAAGTGATTTAAGTACTATATATATTTGCATTTTTATAAATTAGTGGGAAAAAATATCCAACTGTTGAGTCATAAGTAACGGACATGATGAAATTCAAAATATATTAGTAGAAGTGAATTCATTATTTCGACAATATAGAACAGATACTGTTTGGTTTCGAGCGTTAACTTTTTACTTTCGATGGCACATGAAGTCATCATCTCAATAACCCAGGCTTCAATTCTAACAAAACATTACCAGATTTTCTTTTTTGTCATTTTGAATTTATTAGCAATAATTGCCTTTTTATTGCTGATTACATTTACTGCACTAATATATATGAAAATTGCGGCATTGATGACAATGACAAAAAAAAATATATGAATTAATATCCTTTTATTATCTTCATAAGCAAATATTACCAAAGGAGGATTAACGCCATCTTTCGGGGATCATCAAAACTGTTTAAAAAACCTGTGTTGGGTCATTGCTTACATCAACTTCCTATCAAATTCAAACACTTAGTACATGCAGTATGGCAACTCGACGCCAGATGGCGCTGTGTTATAAATGTGAGGAATCTATAACAGGGAAACAATTCCTTTCCTGTACATTATGCAAAAAGAAATTCCATGTACTATGTACGTCAGTCTCAGAAAAGAGATATAATTCATTTTATGCTGCAAATAATGAGCAAAAAGGTAAATGGACGTGTGAATTATGCCTTAAAAAATCTAAAAAGAATTACAACACTTCTTCACCCACTACGTCTCAGTATCACCGTGAGCTAAGGACCTCGCCAAAAAATTATATACCCGGACAAAAAAAAACCACAATAAATGTTTCCACGGAAAATTCTTTTCAGTCTTTAAGCACTGACGATGAGGAGGAATATGAAGATTCTAATGTTTTAAATCGTAACTGTCCAGGTTTTAAAAGCGAGCAGGTTGAACAAGTATCTGTAATGAGAAAGGCATTAACTGAGCTACAGTGTAAATTGGAAGTCGCTGACACTGAAATTAATAAATTGTTGCAAGAAAATTCATTGCTAAAATCACAATTACTTGATAGTGAGCAAAAAATAAAAAACTTGACGCGAATATGTGGATCAAATACTTCAAACTCTCCAGCTAAAACCAAAATTAAGCAGAAATTGACTCAGGAAATTAAAGATCAGGGTAAAAGTTTTTCATTTCTAAATGCCCAACAGAAAAGTACACCAATTCAAAAAACAAAGGTTATTGGGCAAAGTACAACAGATGCAATCACTAATACTAAGAAAACAATAACTTTAAACAGGACAACAAAAGAAAAATACGAAAAAAGGAAGCCAAGAGTCTTCATACTGGGTGACGAGCAATTACGAGGGGTTTCAGCCAAATTGACTAATTCAAGATCTGGGAAGATAAACGACACATACAAAATCTCTGGAACTATTAAACCTCATGCACCTTCTGTCTGTATATTAAATAATTTGGATACCCTAGCAAAGTCAATGTGTAGCGAAGATATATTAATTGTATCAGCTGGCAGTTATGATAATAATCCGCATATATTGTATTCTAATATCTGCAATACATTGTGTTATTTTCAGCATTGTAAAAAAATATTATTGCTAAGTATACCCTTTAATGAGTTATTGGATGTAAAAATATTAAATTCAGACCTGAAGTCCCTTTCTACAAATTATTCAAATTGTAATTTTGTTGATGTAGAAAACCTTAAAATAAATTATAAAAGAATGACACAATTAAATTTAATTACTTACAAAATAAATATAGAAATTGATTTTTTAAAGTATGAACAGGATTATTTAAAAAATGTATTTAATTATAAATTGACAAAATCATTTGATAATAATAACATTAATTTATTTCGATATTAATATTAACAACATGGAATTTGACTTATTAAAGAATCCTAAGCACAAAAATTTGACTTTGATGCACCAAAACATAGCTGGATTATATAGTAAAATAGACTTATTAGAATTAACCTTATGTGACCTGTTTGACAATGGCAAGGAGGTGGATATTCTGTGTTTTAGTGAAACCTTTCTAAAGCGAGGCAGTGAAAGTATTGTTAAACTAAATAATTACAAGCTAGGCTCCGCATTCTGTCGGGATGCACGTAGAGGAGGCACGTGTATTTTGTTAAAAAACGAATTAGAAACGAAACCTTTAACCATTCCTTCTGATATAACAACTGTATTATATTTTGAATGCTGTGGAGTTGAATTATGCGCATATAATATTATTGTAATATGTATATATAGGATACCAGAGCAAAGTAAAAGCAGTATAGGTATTTTTCTACACAAACTTGACAAACTACTTTTTTTCCTTACAGAGAAATATAAAAGGAAAAAAATAATAATTTGCGGGGATTGGAATTTAGACACTTTGAAACAAACGCCGCATATAAAAGAACTTTTCAGTTTATTAGAATCTTATAATTTGAAATCTCATATTAAGTTACCGACTAGATTAAATGCTTGCATCGATCAAATTGCCAGTAATATAGACCAGTCCGTATCAGAATTGCTTTATTTAGGACTTTCGGATCACGAGACCGCACAAATTATAAAAATAAGAACTAATATATCTGTGTCGAAAAAGTCTTTTTCAACTTGGTTTGAACATAAGAGAGACTATAGTCAAGAAAATATAATTAAGTTTTGCAAACACATAGCGGCTTTATCGTTCATAGAAGTTTTCGATTCAAACGATGTAAGAGAAGCATTTAATCTTTTCTATGAATTATTTCGGTTGCTCT
The DNA here is from genome assembly GCA_902850365.2 of Chilo suppressalis. Taxonomy (NCBI): domain Eukaryota; kingdom Metazoa; phylum Arthropoda; class Insecta; order Lepidoptera; family Crambidae; genus Chilo; species Chilo suppressalis. The sequence continues at coordinate 5,963,360 of OU963912.1, read as the reverse complement.
ATGATTTATGTTTCCCAATAATAAGAGTTAAAGTGAATAATCGACCGCTTAAAACAAAATGGCTAACTAAAGGGTTGAAAAAATCAAGTAAAACTAAACGTAAAAACTAGGTAAAAAACCTAAAATATAAAACTACTAGCATTAATAAAAAAGAAAATAAGGATATATATTAAATGTTTTAAAATATGTATTAATAAAGCACACAAATTGACAAATTATAGGTATATTTTACGTAATAAAAATAAATGTAAAGCTACTTGGAACATTATATCGGCGAATCAGATGCCTAAATCATATCAAGATGACATAGATAAATTAAATTTCAATAATAAGACATATACTGACCCCACTGACATTTCCAATTTATGTAATAATAATTTTATTAATACTACGAACATTCGGACATCTAATACGTATGACATTAATTTAAATTTTAATAAATTTTCAAGTAATCCATATACTATTTACCTTAATCCAACCAATGAAAAGGAAATCTATAGAATTATTATGAACCTAAACAACAGTAATGCGACTCGCTACGATGACATTCATACGAAGGTCATAAAAGCATGTGCGAAATATATTTCTTTGCCCCTGTCACATATTATAAACCTGAGTTTTGTTGATGGAATTTTTCCTGACGAACTAAAGCTGTCCGTAATTCGACCTATTTTTAAAAAAGGTGACAAGTCCGATCTTAATAACTACAGACCTATAACTAAAATACCAATTATCTCAAAAATATTTGAAAAAGCCTTTCTTTGTAGAATGAATAATTTTTTGGATAAGCATAATATTTTAACAGAGGAGCAATGTGGGTTTCGTAAAGGGAGATCAACTACACTTGCCGGTTTTAAATTAATTAAGTGTATTACTGAAAATCTAAATCGTAATATACCAGTAATGACAGTATTTCTTGACATGTCCCGAGCATTCGATTTTGTTGACCACTCAATACTACTAAAAAAGATTGAATTATATGGCATTAGAGGTAAAGCATATGACTGGATTCATAGTTATTTAAAGGGTAGAATACAATGCACTGAAATACAGAAAGTCGTTAAGGAATCAAATAACAAAATTTATAAGAAGAATTTCAGATCGGAAATATTGTTAAATGAAAGGGGTGTGCCGCAGGGCAGCATTATTGGTCCATCATTTTTTATATTATTTATTAACGATTTTCCTAAAATGATAAGCAATGACTGCGTACTTTTTGCTGACGATATCACTTTAGCTGTAAAATGTGACAATAAAGAGATAGCTGAGACTCAAATTAATAAAGCATTGTCTGAAGCTAATACCTGGCTAGTCGCAAACCGACTTAATATCAACATGGAAAAAACCAAGATCATGCAATTTCATTCTTACCAAAGTAAACCTCTGTCTGTTAAACCATGTCATAATAAGGTTCTTATTGAAAGAGTTGAATCTTTTAAATTTCTTGGTACAATTGTTGATAAGAATTTAAACTGGAAATGTCATATCGATTCTGTCTGTTCGAAAATAGAAAAATTCGTTTTTGCCTTAAAAAGGTTGAGACAAACAGTATCGACAGAGGCTGCGCAAATGGCTTACCACGGATATGTTTCATCCGCCTTAAGTTATGGACTGCTCTTATGGGGTAACTCAGTAGATATCGATAGGGTTTTTAGGATGCAAAAAAAATGCATTAGAATGTTAGATGGTGCTTGGTTTCTCGAAAGCTGCAAACCCTTATTTAAAAAATTTGAAATACTTCCATTGCCCTGCATGTACATAAAGGAAGCATGTTTATTTGTCAGGGATCACAGCAAGTATTTCGAGAAGCGCGTAGAAATGAGCAATAGACACACGAGATGTCAATATAGATACTTATTATATCAGCCTCCTTGCCACGCATATATTTATAAAGTTAATGCTTATAACATGTTAATATGTATATATAATAAATTACCTGACAATATAAAATTAGAAACTGGGACACTGTTTAGAAGTAAGTTGACAAAATGGTTACAAAAAAAATGTTATTATAGTATTAAGGAATATATGACAGATGAAAAAAATAACTGACTGCAATATTTGCACACCTGCCTGCAGGTAGAATACACGTACTTACTTAATATGTATCAACTTGTGAACTGTATTTTGGCAAATAAATTAAATTATTATTATTATTCCTTTATTTCATTAAATATACATACAAAATTATATTTCTAAATATTAATTTTTAACAGTGTATAACATTAAAAAAATAACATTTAAAAATACAAAAATGTAGTTCCCCATCGGCAGCAAGATCAGGGTCCCTGCTACCGGTGGTTAAGGATCCAGAGACAGGAACCTCCTCACTATACGGGCCGTGTCCAGAAGTACTGCCTTCTGCATCAGACTCTTGACCCAACCTCCTAACGCGAGCCTCTTAAGGTGTTTATCGAGGCTCTTGGCTATCAAACCATGGGCGGATATGATTATCGGTACAACAATTGCTGAATCGATGTCCCACATGTCAACAATCTCGTGAGCTAAATCAAGATATTTGTTTTCTTTGTCTTTTTCAGCTTTTACAAGGTTGTCGTCATGGGGGACAGCGATATCAACAACTACTGCACGGCGTTCGTGTCGATCTATCAATACAATATCGGGCTTATTAGCCACAATAGTCCTGTCTGTAATGATAGATCGATCCCAATATAATGTGGCATGGCTATTTTCAAGAACCTGTTCTGGAGCATACCTGTAGTAAGGAACCTCAGATGCTAAAAGATTGTATTTCAAAGCAAGTTGTTGGTGTATTATCCTGGCCACTTGGTTATGTCTGTGCAAATACTCGCCATTTGCGAGACGAGAACAACCGGAGATTATATGCCTAAGGGATTCACCTGGGCGATGGCACGCACGGCAAACATCCAATGTGCCATCCTTCAGTATAAACCTCCGGTAGTTCTTCGTCATCACAACCTCATCCATAATTGCACAGATAAAACCTTCGGTTTCACCAAAAAGGTCACCGTAACGTAGCCAGGATACTGATGCTAATAAATCTACGTCAGGCCCATGGAGAGCCCGGTAGAATCTGCCATGCAACTCCTTGCTTTGCCATACAATGCTGCGATCCAAAGTACTAAGTACTACAGGTCTGCGCCAGTTTTCTTTTGCAAAAAATAGAGGAGTGAGTCCATTGTCAACAGCAACTACATCTCTATGAATCCCCATATCGACGTTAAGAAAATACTCCCTAAGATTGTTTAACTCGCGGTTATGTAATGTCTTGGCATTTAGGAAGCCACGACCACCACACTTCCGCGGGATATACAATCTCATAGTCGAGGAGCGTGGGTGATGCATACGGTGTGCTGTTAACAATGTACGAACTGTTCTGTCCAAGGCATCAAGTTCAGTTTGAGTCCATTTAAGTATGCCAAAGGAATACATCAATAGCGGCATTACCCAGCCATTATATGCACGAACCTTGTTTCCGCCCGACAAAAGACTTTTAAGAACTTTTGACAGGCGCCCCAAGAAACGCTCACGTAATGACTGTTTCATGTCAGCATCGTTGATGCCTAATGCCTGTGACATACCTAAATATTTATAGGTTTCGTTTACGGAGAGAGATCTAAGGTGAACTGAATCCGAGAGTTGTATACCCGCGGATTCCACTACCTGACCACGCTTTACATGCATGATTGCACATTTGTCCACACCAAATTCCATTCTGATAGCATTACTGAAATCTTCAGTAACCTTCAGTAAGGCTGTCAAATGAGAACTGCTGTGGGCAAAAAGTTTCAGGTCATCCATGTAAAGCAGGTGTGATATTACTTGACCATTTCTCCGTAAACGATAGCCTAAACCTGAACTCTCGAGTAGTGTACTCAGAGGGTTCAAGGCCAGGCAAAACCACAATGGACTCAGACCGTCGCCCTGGAAGATGCCTCGCTCTATTTTTATAGGATCGCCGTTACCCAGAGTCCGTCGAGATTCTGGATAGAATAGGACCGTTCTCCACTGTCGCATACATGACATCAAGAAAGTGCGTAGAGTTGCATTTATTTTATACAGCTCCAGCACCCTCATGAGCCATGAATGCGGTACGGAATCATACGCTTTCTTGTAATCTATCCAGGAAGTCGACAGAGTCTTTCGGTTACGGCGGACCTGTTGATTAATAGCCATGTCAATGAGGAGTAGCTCCTTAGTACCACGGGCCCCATTCCTACATCCATTTTGAGAGGCGAACATGATAGAATTTTGATCAATATGTTTACTAATCTTAGATCTCAAAATAGATGTAAGAATTTTATAAATTGTTGGCAGACAGGTGATTGGTCTATAATTTTTTGGGTCCGCAGTACTACCAGATTTATGGAGCAGATGAGTTATGCCTGTTGTCATAAATTCTGGAAGCGACCGAGATGATAAAGCGCGCTGGAATTGAGATGCTAAGCAAACGTGTGAGCTTGGTAACCATTTAAACCAGAAATTGTGCAGTCCGTCCGGGCCTGGCGATTTCCAGTTGGGTAACGAACGAACTGCACAAACTACGTCTTCGTAGTCAATGGTTACATCATTCATTTCAGGTAAAAGCTCACACGATCGCTCTACATCCGTCATCCACGCGCCATCAGAATGAGTGACAGGCACGGACCAGATGTTGCGCCAGAAAGAAATCATGGCCTGATCATCCGGTCGATGCATATCAATATCACTCCGATTCGAACGCTCCCAGGATCGATAAACACAACGTTGATCCCTTTCGAACATGCGGTTCTGAGTAAAACGACTCACTCGTAACTTATACCTCCGAATGCGATTAGCCCATGCACAAATTTTCTGTTTCAGAAAGTCAATGCGCTCTGTTACATGTGAACTATAATTCTCGGGACTAATACCAGTTCCCGAGAATGCACGCCTCACAAAGCGCATGACCCTAGGGCGGGTGTTGCCCTCCCTGAAACAGCTGAGCTTACCGATGAGTACCCTAGCCTCGCTAATGCGGCTCTCAATCCTGCACTGCCAGGCTGGTACAGCCTCTCTAGGGTGTGTTGCTATGTCAGTATTTGGGAATTTGACATGCGCCACACGACAAGCCGTAATAGCCGCACAGTACAAGATCGAATGAGTATCAGTGAGGTCTTCGCTACTATCAATATAATTTGATAATAACGAATCTAAAGCACACATCAGCGCCCTATTTCTTTTGTGCATAGGGAAACGCGGAAGCCGAGGTCTAAGATGTAACGGAGTGGATCGAAATTCCCGAACTACATCCTCGAAAGTACTCCTCAATACATCATTGTGTTGGGAACTTACAGTAGTAATCACATCATCCCTATCATCACCATCAGCAACGTCAGCTTGTAATGTTGTTATGGACGGAGATAGATTTGCCGCCTGTGATGCAATAGAAATGATGTGATTACTTTGTACCTCTGTACGGAGCCGATCAAGTGTAGAGTCATCCAATAAGTGACCCCGTTGAATGGCCCGCACCTGATCCGATAATCGTTGAGCCGAAACGTTGATGGTTGGTTCAAGAGCCTGAAACAGAGAAAGCATCCGAGCACGGTACGCAGTAAGATTGGTTCCTGCCTCTGTTGCCTCAAAATATGCACGCATGACACTTTCGTTTATGGAAGTTGTCCATCGCATGCGGTGCACTCCACCGGGAGCGGGGGCCCTGACCGGAGCCGATTGCCCCACAAGCCCCAAACCCTTCGGTGGCCGGCCTCTTCTTCGACGAACTGGTGGTGGCGTCGCCGGAGGAGAGAAGTACTCGTCACTATCGCTCGACGCAACTGCAGGTGTCAGCCGGAGGGTACTCGGTACTGTGACTGTTGCCGATAACTGCGAGGCGGAGCGACGTGACGAGTCCGGTGATCTCAAACGTGCTTTGCTCCTCGTCAACATTGTTAATTCATTTCCATTCTCTGTTGTTTTTATTCATTATTATTTGTTTTGACACTTTGACATGTCATCGGAGTAATCATTTTTTGTTTGTGAAGAATTTTCTTTTTTATTATTTCTATTTAATTTTTGGTTTTGTCATAGATTCAGTTCAAATAACTATGGTATTATAAATATTGTAATACATATTTTTGATTCCAAATAAAATAATAATAAATAAGAGAAATTGGAAAGAAGGTGTTGTCACGTTGACGTTTTTTTTTTTTTTTTTTTTTTTTTATTATTATTATTATTATTATTATTATTATTATTATTTCTTGATTTGCTCTTCTTTTTTAATTATCATGTCTCATTTTGTCTTACTCTTGAGACAAAATGATTGATGTAAGTAATTGATGGATAAGCATATTATTTTATACAAGGCGCAAACAAATTACCACACAAGGCCTATTGTTAAGTGTAAGTGGAGACCACTTGCGATGATATATATTGCGGGAGAAGATGTGAATCTCCAGCCATCCTCACCTTGCCAGCCTGAACCCAATCCCCTACCCGACGGCGCCCTGGAACCCTGCTCACCAGCAGAAACACAACACCATCAAAAGGTAGTGTTATTTTACTGTGGTCTTCTTTAAGGTGGAGGTTGCTTCCCCGGGCAGGTATTCTAATTCGAGCGGGAAATCCACTGTGCGTTTTTTTTTCGATGACGAGGAGAAAAAATGCATTATATCCACGACAATGACCAACGCCGCGTTAGTTTGCTGTGAACAAACTCTCGCGACGCAGGTAATTGCGTGGTGCATTCGGCAAGCGGCGAGCAGCCCGAGGGCCGCTAGTCAGTGCGGGTATACTATCGTGCACTCACGTAAGCGTGGCATACGTCAAACCACCCCGCCTCCGAACAGCAGCCCGGTCCGCACCCGCTTTAGCCGATCCTGGGCTTTTCCGGTCACAGCGTCACCTGACTAGTCTCACGGACCGCAGCCCGAGCGGCTAGCCACCCGACCAGCTCCCGTACCTACCAGGTAAACCAACTCCCCGATCTACCCCTCGCCCTCCAGGCGTAGCTGCGGGATCCAGTTATGAGTCGCCGCTTATTACGCCTGGGTTCCTACCCCCTCGCGATGGTGCCGCGGAGCACCCCCTCCCTGGAAATCCACTGTGCCCTAACTCTTTTAAAAAAAAAACAATGTTACCTGTATTTGTGCCACCGGTAAAGATCCACGCGCCCGTGGTCTTCGCTGCTTTCAGGAGTCCCTTCCTTAGCACCTTCTTCAGTTTCGGCTGTAAGTCGAAGTTAGCCTTGCCCCCCTGGATGGTGATCAGCAGCTTCGGCCGGTCCAGCTGCCACTCGCGGGTCAGCAGCTGGACTATCAGCTCGGGCCGAGTGTCGTGTGATAGACGAACATACTACAGAGAGAAAAATGACTGATTTAATAAAAAGACAATGTATTATTAATGAAATTTTTGGAGAACAATATATGACTTTGAATTTTCTAATGTCTTCTCGCCAGGCCTCAAAGTTGTTGTCAATTAGGCGATATAGTTGGATTAGATAAAAGAATAGGTAGTTTATTAATAAAAAATGTATTGAATTAAGCGATTCAGACTTAAATTATATTTTAATACTTGAAGATTTAAAATCTAGCTATGTATATACCCTCTTTCATCATCATCATTATCAGACTATTGATTGCCCCAACTGCTCGGGCATAGGTCTTCCATATAGATTGAACAAGGAAATTTAGACAGGCTGGTGTCATTGGATGGCACTGGGCCTGTGCAATATGAAGTATTGGCCCGTACGAATTGGTGAATACTAACGACTGCGGATGCAGCTGGGACCAACAGTTTAACCTTACTTTCGAAGCACAGATTAATTTTGGTCACCCATCCTAAGACCGGCCATTAAGAAAGTACCTTAACTTCCTCAATCGCAGACCGAAAACGCTAAACCGACCATCGCGAAAGTTATGACCTGAACGCACTAACCACGTTAAAACTGCGTGAGACATTATTTAAACGTTAATGATTGGGGATAACAAAAGGTACCTCCCGATCGACAGCTAGGCAGTTCAAGATGCAATTCTCGTCCTTTCATAACTCAGAAGGGTCGTTAAAATGTCATCGGTGTGGACTTCAATATTAATGGTGGACGCTACGGCCTACCTGTACGGAGAAGGTGTCGCGCTCGACACGATTTATTGGCGTGTGCTTTACATAAGCTCACGGCATAAATATTCTTTCCTTTTACATGTGCCTTTTTTACTTTATTTATTTACTACGAAGAACAAAAGCATGGAAGCTGAGACGTTTAAAAAGTGACAAAATATGGCAAAACAACTATTTCAAGTAGTTTATAAAAATAATCTATAAATTCATAAACTGAATTCGTCTTGATAATAATCCTTTAATCAATGTCACAAATTTTCATGTCATAGTCTCCATAGTAATGATATCAAAGAAAATTCAAATCTTTGCCATAAACATGAAAAGAGGTTAGCACAGCAACAACATTTCATGCCGGATACACTATTCAGTGCCGTGAATTTGCTCGCTGATATCATGGCAGAAATGTTTATGCCGGCTCCACACTTGTGGCGTTAATTCGCGTCGTGAATTCACGGCAGTAATGGTGTCTCTTTGTATTCACGGGTCACGTAACCTACTGCGAAATGGTCGTGGAAGTTGCTACTTGTGTACCCTTTGTCGTGGGATAAAATACCGACACCGATCGGTGAACAGGCACAAACTCCCACAACAAAGGGTGCACAAGCAGCAACTTCCATGTCCACTTCGCAGTAGGTTTCACTCACAAATGTGTAAAACACAATAATTTCACGGCACTAGTGTGGAGCCGGCCGGAGGTATGAAGATAGTTTTCGCGCCGTTCACGCATTTCCGCGCCTGTTCCTCGAATACATCATAACATTCTGATTTTCAGAACTAAGCTATTAAAATGTCCACTTAACAAAAAAATTTTACCGATTCTGGTTAATAACTATGATACCGCGATGTGGATTTGTAGGGGCAAATTAGGAGGCTACGGAGAGAGCCCGCGAGGAACAAGCCCTGGCAAGAAAGAGAAGGAGCAGGCGTAGACCAGCGCATCTCGTGCCACCCTAATATAGAGGAGAGCCTTATTTATTTTGGCATTAGGGGGACGACGAAAAGGTCCTTTACAGGACTCAGGTAGGAGCGTCTGCCCCAGTGGCCGCTATCTTACCGATATCGGTGACACATCTACAAATCTCCGCCACCAACCACGAAAGGTTTGTGTTCATAACATCACTAGGCCAAAGGCATACGAGAACAACATTGCCTCAAGGTAATAGGTATTAAGGTACTGATTTTCCCATCTCACAATTTCCGACAGTGCTGAAAAATAGCTGCACTATTTACCTGCGCCTTCGTCGGATGTGGTCCACCTTGAAACTCGACTGTGCCATACGCGTCTGTTGGCGCCGCCTGTGTGTGCCGCGCCGGGACCCACGCCTCGCCGGCCGCCGCGTTTACGACGCTGGACCCGTGAGCTGTTCTACTGAGGCCACACCAACACCTGTTAAAATTAAACCACGTTTAGATGATGAAAAAGTTTTTTGAATATCAAGACAGGCCTATTGTTAGGCAATATCTGCGATCGCGAATGCGGCCAAACCGCGATCAACCATTCTGAATGTCATACGGACAGTTCGCGAATGAACACGCTTCGTATCGTTCCGCAACTCAATACGACAAAAATTTAATAATTAAAATCGAGACTGACCAAGTATTGACCCTGGACTTGTACACCACAAATTCACTCTACCTACACTACTCTGAATACAAAATATTTTTTAGTTTCAAATATGGATTTTAAGTTTTATTAGAGAAGAGTTTGTATTTTTGCAGTTAATTTTATACTATGAAACCCACAATGGTAATCGGCTTCAGGAAATTATTTAACTGATAGTTAACGTTAGCAAAAAACAAAAGAAAAATATATTTATTCACCAATACAAAATTTTAACTTAGCTTACAATTAAATAGTGGTTTTTGCACTGAGCTGAGCTCGTAACGCAAAGACCTAAAATTTCAGTTTTTCTGAATGATTCGCATTACAATATGTTGACAAAACTCGGGAGGTGCACATTGTGAGTGAGGAGGTAACGGTAATACTTAAATGTTTGAGTAACATTAAGACAAAAAATATGACAATAGTAAAATTATTAAAGTAACTTTAAAAATTTTTACTGAAAATTTTTACAAGTTACATATATATTTAATAAAAAATCCTCGAATTATAATTACTCTATGTGTGTATATGTGAGTGTGAATCTGTGTGTGTGCGAGTGTGGATGTGTGTGTTCGAGTGTGGATGTGTGTGTGTGAGTGTATGCGTATGCGCGCATGGGTGTGTGCCTGTGATAATTTTCAACTCCCCCATATTTAAGTAAGTAGTCAACTTACAGGCCTGATTATGTCCTCTGTTTCCTGATATGACAGATCCATGGGCCAAGAGGAAACCATCCTTTTGACACAAATTATAGGCTGAAGGTGAAGATGAGCAAAGAAGCGACAAATCTTGTTGTAAATGAAAGGAAGAAGAAATGTGGAATTGCGTTGGATGAATGACGTATGTGTGATAGGCATTGGAATCCGAAATTTGCTTCTAAGGCGAAGAGTTTTATACTCTGGTGATGCAGACACTTTTCCATGCATAGCAAGTATCGATTTTACAATAAAGATCTGACGAACCCTCAACAAGCTGCACTCTTTATAAAGAACATCGGTGGGATACCTAAATGGTTTGTGAAACATTACTTTTAATACAGCGCGCTGAGATCGTTCGACTGGGGTCATGCTTGTTTTATTAGCTCCACCCCAGGCCAGACAGCAGTAGCAAATTAAGGTAAGGTAAGGTAAACGTTAGGTAATAACTTACTTGACTGGCAATAGATCGGCATTAATCATAAACATAGTATTTACATTAACACTTGACTTCGTGTCTAGATATAAACTGGCACAATAAAATGTCAAAACCTCATAGACAGAAAAACAGAAAATAAACCTCAAACAAATGAAAATGAGTTTTGAAATGTTTGACTTGACAGCAGCCAATTTAAAAGTTTTGAATTTTATTTTACAGTTTACACAGTAAATATTACAAAATTATCAGTTACTTCTGGAAAAAACTGGCGATGGAAGATGAATCCGACAACCAGCCGTCCGCTAGCAAGAAAGAAAGCCAAAGGGTAGCATCCACAGAAGAGATTTATACTGAGAGACGGAAGGATGAGGAGAGAAGAGAGCACGCTTCCAACAGCGAAGACTCTTTTACGTCTGGCTCGTATTGTGCTAGAAGTAGAGTAGAAATAACTGAGGCAAGGCCAGAAGTACCCAAGCCACCACTTGGCAAGAGGGAAGCAAAACCACCAGAGAAAAAGAAAAGAAGTCGTAGGCCAGGGAGAGTGGACAAGAGACGAAGATCTCCAACCAGACGACAAGTATTGAGAAGAGCTTCGAAACGGAAACCTCGCAAACAACGAAACCTGTCGGTTTCGACAATATTCACCAGGTTGTCTTCACAGAGTGAGTCCAGATCACTGGGTTGCAAGTTCTGCGGCCACCGATGCTGTCGCAGAAGGTGAAATTCTCCTAAATTGCCTAACGTATTTTGAATTATAAATTACAAATTTTGTATTGTCTTTTAAGGTTTTGTTTATTGAATAAATTGATTATTTTCTGAATTTTTTGTTTGGTTTTACGGTACTTGAGTTTGAGGTGGTCTTCGTCAGGTACGAGTTGCGAAGAGCTAGAAGAAAATATAGGAAGAGGAAAATCAAAATCAACAAGCAGAGAAATTTTCCGAATCCGGTTCTCGTTAAAATTGAAAAAGGTTAGATACGATGCATGGAATTAAATTACTAAAGGGTAAATACTGAGAATGCTGAAAATTTAATTTTGTAAACTAAGTAGATCGTTACAATGAAATCATTATTATAGAGCAAATACTTCATACATTTTATCTCAAAATAGTATTTCGCTGGGTAGGGAAATTACTTTTCCAAACAGAGACCCGAGCACGAGTATTTTTTACTGCCCCTTAACGTATCGTAAACGTTATTTTTTTTGGAAAAAGCTAGCTTGTAGCGTTCGATAGCGGGGCGCTGCTTAATTTTCATAGAAATTTTGACGGGTCCATACGTTACGAAGCTGGCAAAAACTCCTGCCTGAGCCTCAAGATGCTTCTTTGGAGCGTAAAATCTCGATTCGACCATGAAATTTCTGTCCATAAATCTATTTTCATCGCTTTTATAACTGCATCATCACATCGACCTATTAATGTTAGGTCGCTATGAATGGATTAGAGAGATTGGGCTGTGACGTAACCCACCACGCGGGCCCAGTGCGGATTGTGGGCGCTAACGACTGCTACACCAGCAGTCGTTAGCCGGGACCTTGACGTGTCTTCTGAAGCACGGACGAGCTCGAGATAATAAGTTTTTGGTCACCCGTCCAATGACCGACTATTGCGAAAGTTGCTCAACTTCGCGATCGATCGAGCGAGCTCTTCCTTTCCCGAGCTCTTTAAGAGACTTCCTCCTCCGTAGTCGGCCCCCCAGTGCTGAGGATGGTGACCCCTTTCACACTATAGTGTCTTGGCCCGGACGGTGGAGCTCCACACTCCTGCATTGATATTCCTAAGTGACTTATGACCATTTATTATTGAAATGTTTATCTTTCTAGGTTCAAAGCAGGTTCAGGTAGGATCCCGGTGTTGTATGTTCTCACCTCTATTCATCAAAACCAACGCTGACTCGGATGAGGTTCCATTAGAACCCAGTTCTTACTGTGAGGTAAATAGAGAATGTATGTTTCTGCGAAGATTGAGGTTTTTTTGGTATAGTCTTCGGAAAGTTTCACTTTAATTCAAAATTATTGTCCATTATAAATCAATGTACACCGTATTATAACTTGGTTTAGTATTTTCACCCTTTCCAAAAGGTTACTAAAACAAACAACCTCTCGGCGGTAAGCGCTTATAATCAGTAAATATTATAAAACAGTCCCCCTACGCGTTTGTCTGTTGTAAGCTCAAGAATTCACGAACGACTTTTTATACGATTTTGACCTCCAATTTGATAATTTTTAACTGTAGTCTTCACAGAAGCGAAGTGTCGAAAACGGCTAAGAGTTCTTGTTAACGAGACGATTATTTGCCGGGTCTAGGCACGGTATTACACGATAGGTTAGGTTAGGTTACGTTATAACCATAATATTTTTTTGCTATCTTCAAATTTCTAATAAAAAAACTACTGTACCCTCCTGATTAAGGCCATTGCTATATTTACCTAAAATGGAACAATTTATTTATACATATTCACAGACGTAAAAAAATATTATTCTGTTATAATTTTAAAAGAATGCCTTGACTAGCGACTGGGGAACACTCAAAGCAAGGATTTATTAAAATATCGCAACAATAATCTGGACGATCTTCAACATAATATCATCAATTCCTCCCGCTAAAATAATTTTGTGCACACAAAATTTCACCCGTCGCGCGTAAGAGATAACAGGGAAAAATACCAATTGATGCCTCAGCAAATAGGATTGGTCCCTTACCCACTTATCGTTTGAAACGAGCCATAATAATGTGTATACGACGTAATGTAATACGACCCCAGACGATGTTTATCCAAGCCGAGCATAATGATATCAATTTCAATCTCATTTATTTTAATACGACGTTTTTCGAGTCTTCTTAAGAGCATGATAGACCAGGGTCGATAATTTTAAAAATGGTAAAAAGTGAAAAAAAAAATATAGTAGGACGAAACCCATTGGAAAAGGTAGGGAATATAACAAAAATGAAAGGAAATATAAATTACGGGCGATCTGAGGTCGGGAAGGGGGAGGGGGTGAGTTTTTAGGGGTAAAAAAGGTTAATCTCGATTTCCGGTAAAACTGCAAGTCCTATGAAAAAAAGTTAAATGGCAAAGTTGTAGGTAATAAAAAGATCTGGAACTTTTGTATCGACACTTATTTCACATAACCTCAAAATTTATGTGAAAAATTCGAATAAACGAGTTTTTGGTTTTTTATTTTTTTGCAAAAAAAAATATGTTTTTAATGAAATTTAGTGAAAACTTACCTTTGTATGTTCCAAACATACAGTAATTTTTTCGATTTAAAATATTCATTTTTTCACCTTATTTTGACTTAATATCGAAAAAGCACCCTAATTTTCAATCGAAAATTCTCACGTTAAAATATCTGCTTTTTTTAAAAAGTTGATGTGTTTTTTGTATGTTTAAATCTCTTCTTTCTGATGGTAATAAAAAAAATATACACTACTATGGTAAATGTTCTCAGAAACTGGAAATTAATAATGAAAAAAACTCGAATCCGAAAATTTTTGTTTTTGATCATTGTATAATTTTGAGCTATTTATTAAAATTTGAGCTATATATCAATATATCATGAAATCTTATGTTTTTCGAGTAATTAAAGCGTCCAATATACCTTTTCGACATGTATCGGGCACGATTTTGTTCGTGTTGGTGCATCTAGGGTATTTAATATCGTTGCAGAGGGTCCTAAATTGTTGAAATATAACATTCTTTTGATTCCCAATGTAAAACGAAATAAAATCGTTAACAGATAACACCAGAGATGATATATGAATCGCTGAGAAGACTCACGATGTGGAGGCAAAATGTGTTGAAGACCAGCATCTTGGAGCATTTGAGGGTGAGTCGCAGGGCAATTCACTAATTGACAATATTAATAATAATTCAGTAGCCTTAGGCATCGACGCCGATCCTTTAATTTTCTTTGGAAAATTAACAAGTTTCTGTTTGATAACTAAGTTACTGATTGTTGTACGCTCCTTCACCTGCACACGCTATTCTTCCCGCTAACCTTTGCCTATATGCCATTATTAAAACTCTTTGATGAGTGTCTAAAAACCGCCAATCAAGCTGGCCATTATCGTCATGCAGCACGATAGTTCGCAACCACAGAACACAGGAAGAAGTCAGAAGGGTGATCATAAACCGTTTGTACGGGAACCGATGTCGCGGGCTCAACCCCACTACACTACCGTCTAATAGATAATAGCCAATTAAACGACGCGACATCAAACAATTGAACCAATCAACGCTCACACACCCGAGAGCTACGACGCAATCAGAACCAAGTTTTGATCAAGTTGAATGACACTATCGCAAGGCACACTCATTAAAAAGAAACAAGATTACTTTTTAATTGTTATCAAAGGTGATTGCCTGACATAGTGATCTATCAACGCACAGCCCAAACCACTGGACGGATCGGGCTGAAATTTGGCATGCAGGTAGATGTTATGACGTAGGCATCCGCTAATAAAGGATTTTGATCAATTCTACCCCCAAGGGGATAAAATAGGGGATGAAAGTTTGTATGAAACTTTGTCAATTTTAAACCGATCGGGCTGAGACTTTGCATGCAGGTATAAGAAGAATCATAGATGAATGTCATTGTGTTTATTACAAGCCTGAGAACAAAAACTGTAGTCTACACTTCAGCTCTACACCGAAGCGAAGCGAGGGCGGGCCGCTAGTTATGTATATGTAAGTAGCTACACATTCCATTTGGAATTTTTAAAATTAATTCACTGTAGCTGAAGTTCGAGGTTTTCATGTTTTTACGCCCCGGGAGCTGCACTATTATTATATTTCGATTTTTCCAAGCTTCACCGAATGACCAATTGAAATGCAGATAGTGTATTGAGAACACGAATTTACTTGTCTCAATATCGCTTTCCGTGTTCTGATTTGTCCATTCATTTCGCTGATTGGGGCTCATTGAACTGTACCAATCTGCGTTAAGCGCCGCTTTGAGAAAATCGCTTTTCATACCGCTTTGAATGTATTTCAATTTCAAACTGTCTAGAGTTTTAAGAGAAATGATGAGCAATTATGAAGTAAAAACCCTGGACAAGCGTGAATCGGACTCTGGGCGAGGGTTCCGTACAAATTAGTAGGTTTGCAACAAAAACGGGGCGTATCTCTATTTTAAGTTTTTTCTGAACTCGTATATTAATGTTTGAGTTTTCCACAGCCTCAATAAAGGATTCTGACACGCAGACAGACGGACAGATAAACAACAAAGTGGTCCTACAAGCACCCCTTATAGGCTTTATTCCTTTTGATGTACGGAACCCTTAAAACACGTCGGACTGTTGCAAGTAGGTATCTATAAGAGGAAATAGATTTCATCCATCATATGGCAAAAGTATCTAGCAATTGCGTTTACTATAATAGCTATATGCCACTATTTTTAGGGTTCCTTAAACAAGGAACCCATGGAACCCTTTACTGAAATCCGTTGTCCAGGTTCTATTTCAAACAATGTGCTCGGACAAACTATTATTAGCAACAGCCGTCAGTGGGTATACATTTTCTATTTCGAGAACGGGGTTCCGGTAA
Organism: Chilo suppressalis; assembly: GCA_902850365.2. Lineage (NCBI taxonomy): Eukaryota > Metazoa > Arthropoda > Insecta > Lepidoptera > Crambidae > Chilo > Chilo suppressalis. The sequence goes on along the minus strand of OU963912.1, from coordinate 5,947,017 downwards.
TTGATGACAACAATGTTGGCATAGTCAACTTTATTGCAAATATTTTCACTGCGGCACAACAATTAAACGTGTGTTGGAACGAAGTTTCTTTTCGTCCGGTATGGCGGTTGGGGACTAGGCAAAAATTTACTGTCACAATCTAGCGAGGCAGCTAGCTAGGCGACAGGACAGTTAGGGCTAAAGAGGGCGGATTCTACGGCGGCGGTTGGAAAACTGCTTCAACATAAAATATTGTCCCCACAACCCAGAACACAGAAAGAGTGATCAAAGACCGTTAGTACGGGAACCGATGTTGCTATCTCGTCCCCACTACACTTCCACCTCATAGCTAATAGCCAATCAATAACGCGACAACAAACAGTTAAACCAATCAGCGCTCACACCCGAGAGCAACGACGCAATCTGAACCTTGATAACTTGACCAAAACTTGTCAAGTTATGAGCATTTGCTCACACATAACTGTGGCGCGCCTGCCCCGTCCACAAGGCCCTTCTAACCACTTCCTGTGTTCTGTGCTCACGACCGACTGGTCCACAGTCTTTCTCTATGGACAAGAATAACACGATATAAACTTCTGTTTTATCTCACTCTTCCCTCACATATTAAATTATATACTTACTAAAGTATAAATTTCCCTCCCTTAACGTCACTTCGAGTGATGTCATAGTTTAGTTTCATAAACATAATAAATATAAATATTTCCAACAATCACACCAATTAGCCTAGCACCAAAGAAACCACTTATAAGGCTTGTATTATGGGATACTAGGGTAACGGATAGAATACATATATACTGTACATATATAAGTATATTTATATATATAAATACATATTAAACATCCATGACTGGAGTACAAATGCTCGTATTCATCACACAAACATCTACCCCCACCGGGATTCGAAGCCGGGACCTCTCGAGTCGGCGACAACATGAAAACCGGCGTACAAACCTCTCAGCCACGGAGGTTGTCAAACATAATTCACACTGTAGTCTCTTAATAACAATATCCATAATTTTTATACTAACTATTTGTGTTGCTGTTCACCGTTTTACTGTGAGGTGTAAACTCACAAAAGAGCTAATTCATTACGAATGCTAATGGCAAAGCAAACCGAAGTTATTTAAATGTCAACTTTAACAGTCCAAGCTGGAGGCTCAAATCTGTTTGGCAAAATTAAATCGCAACTGCTCGCAATTACAATGATTGGTTTAGATTGAATAACCTTTGATATTGGATTTGTTTTGCATCAGACTAATTTCTAAAAGGGAGTGTAGGATATTTTATGGATTAATTTTTATTTACTTATTCGAGTGCAAAATACTTACTTACAGTCTTTTTGATTTAGAAGTTTTTGTGCATATCATAGCGTTATCATCAGCGATATTGATAAAATTTATGATAATACGAGAAATATCTTCTCCTAATATTGGTCATGTTTTCCTTAAACTTCATTGCAACATCAAATAAAATATGCTCCAACTCAACTACATAAGCAACTCTCACACACGCACAGTCTGTAAATAAACATTCAATCGAGCGAGCGAGACAGAAAAGCACGAACCCCTAGCACGAACCAATATCGAATTCGTATCGTTTGCTAGTCCGAAATGTCATTGTCAAATGTGTACTGATTTTTAGTTCTCGTTACGCACTTTGTGCCGCTGCTGTTCAAGTTTCCATACAAAATTTAACATTGACATTTCGGTTTGCAAACTATTCGAATTCGATAATGGTTCGTGCTAGGGGTACTGTACGCTTCGACGCAGCGCGAGCGAAACGGCGAGACCGTGTCGCTTGGCATCCGACTGCATTTTCCTTTCCCTCTCTACAAATGGCTGAGCTGTATTGTTGTCCTTCTCTAGATAACAAATGGCAAATAAGTTAATAACATTCATGACAAACCGTGATCTTTGGGAAAAAAATATTTTTATAGTTTTACGAATGAAAAGTGTTGCCGTAGAATTTGCTACTTGATTTTGAATTATTTGTATTCTTTATAAAAGTATCGAAGGCATTGTTCTATCTTTATGACACAAAATATACGCAATATTGTTATATTGAGTGCACATGCCAACGATATTAAATACCCTAGATACATCACGGGCGCACACAATGTGTCCCAATCAAGAAGTGCTTGAACACTACTCAAGAACTTCTTGGTTCACAGTCACGCGCGGACCGCTGAAAAGTCAAGTTGCCGCAGAGCTCTGTGAAAAATGCGAAAAAAATCTTATAGTATGTACTGTCTAATCAATGTTTGGTAATATAACGCATTTGAAGCAAATTTTGTACATACACCTATATAGAAAATAATTATCAATGCAAATGCATGGTTGGAATATAGCCGTATCTTTTTCTCGCGGTCCGTACCTGCTATATTGCTATAAGCGCATTCAGAATTGCGCGTAGAGTCAAAGAAATAAGGTCTATATTCTACCGATATTGATAAAATTTATGATAATACGAGAAATATCTTCTCCTAATATTGGTCATGTTTTCCTTAAACTTCATTGCAACATCAAATAAAATATGCTCCAACTCAACTACATAAGCAACTCTCACACACGCACAGTCTGTAAATAAACATTCAATCGAGCGAGCGAGACAGAAAAGCACGAACCCCTAGCACGAACCAATATCGAATTCGTATCGTTTGCTAGTCCGAAATGTCATTGTCAAATGTGTACTGATTTTTAGTTCTCGTTACGCACTTTGTGCCGCTGCTGTTCAAGTTTCCATACAAAATTTAACATTGACATTTCGGTTTGCAAACTATTCGAATTCGATAATGGTTCGTGCTAGGGGTACTGTACGCTTCGACGCAGCGCGAGCGAAACGGCGAGACCGTGTCGCTTGGCATCCGACTGCATTTTCCTTTCCCTCTCTACAAATGGCTGAGCTGTATTGTTGTCCTTCTCTAGATAACAAATGGCAAATAAGTTAATAACATTCATGACAAACCGTGATCTTTGGGAAAAAAATATTTTTATAGTTTTACGAATGAAAAGTGTTGCCGTAGAATTTGCTACTTGATTTTGAATTATTTGTATTCTTTATAAAAGTATCGAAGGCATTGTTCTATCTTTATGACACAAAATATACGCAATATTGTTATATTGAGTGCACATGCCAACGATATTAAATACCCTAGATACATCACGGGCGCACACAATGTGTCCCAATCAAGAAGTGCTTGAACACTACTCAAGAACTTCTTGGTTCACAGTCACGCGCGGACCGCTGAAAAGTCAAGTTGCCGCAGAGCTCTGTGAAAAATGCGAAAAAAATCTTATAGTATGTACTGTCTAATCAATGTTTGGTAATATAACGCATTTGAAGCAAATTTTGTACATACACCTATATAGAAAATAATTATCAATGCAAATGCATGGTTGGAATATAGCCGTATCTTTTTCTCGCGGTCCGTACCTGCTATATTGCTATAAGCGCATTCAGAATTGCGCGTAGAGTCAAAGAAATAAGGTCTATATTCTACCGCATAAAGCAATCAGTCGTAAAATTTTACGAGCTTGCATTTCGAACTGTCATTACCCTTTGACGCAAGCGTTTTAATTAAGACCATTAACAGTACGCATTAAATGTGAATTTCAATGTTCAAATAATGCCTTATATTGTTTTTGACTACGCGGTCATCTTACGCAGCTCCGTGGATCATCCAATGTACCTTTGGGACAGATTTCGGGCACGATTTTGTTCGTGTTAGTGTATCTAGGGTATTTAATATCGTTGGCACACGCAGCGTGTTTGGATATCCAATTGTGACTAAAGCAAATTGTAGTCATGCACCACAATTTATGCGGTACACTTTGAGCCGCGAGTGCCTTATCTTCTCGATTTGTTTTAATCTAAGGTCAGTTAGGATGAGTTCAAAACGAAACATAATCTGTTTTTTACTATATCTCTTATTTTGACGACCTCCGTGGCCGAGTGGTATATACGCCAGGTTTCATGGTGTCGCCGATTCGAGAGGTCCCGGGTTCAAATCCCGGTGGGGGCAGATGTTTGTGTGATGAATACGTGCATTTGTACTCCAGTCATGGATGTTTAATATGTATTTCTATAAAAATATACTTATATATGTACAGTATATGTATTCTATCCGTTACCCTAGTATCCCATAACACAAGCCTTATAGTGCTTACTTTGGGGCTAGGCTAATTGGTGTGAGTGTTGGAAATATTTATTTATTTATCTCTCGTGAATGTAACACAATTTTATTTCTGTAACGATCGCTATAGAATTCCCTGTGTCACGACTTGTATTCTATGCAAATTTTAAAAATATGTGACCTCTAATTGTGCTCGCATTTGAAATCTGGAGCGAGCGAAGCAAGCAAGCGGTATTCGGCAAAGCAAGATTTACGCACAAAGAGCCACTTTACCGCGAAGGTGCTTTGTTTGGGGTACCGCCTGCCATTAAACGGTAAAGCATACTTTAAGTAAAAGGATCCAATTAGTCTCCGCTAAGCTCCAGACATTTTATGTTTTCGAGGCATGTATTTCGGTGTTAGAGTTTGGTGGAGCAAATGGTTAGCATTCGTTGGCTGCAATCGTTGAAGTTGAGCAATTTTTGCAGTGGTCAGTCATTGGTTGGGTGACCAAAACTTTACTATCTCGAGCTCCTCCGTACTTCGAGAGACACGTTAAGCCGTTGGTCCCGGCTGCATGTGCAGTCGTTAGCACCCACCAATCCGCACTGGGCCCGCGTGGTGGGTTAAGGCCCAAAGACCCTATTCCATCCATAGGTAAGCTCTATGCCCCAGCTTTGAGGGCATTAATGGGCTGATGATGATAATGATTTCGGTTGTTATAACATAGGTTATTGTTATTTTTGACACTGTTAACACATTTATCAGAACGCATAAACCCCTTTATTATTATATCTTTTCAATAAACACAATACTTAATATGATACTGGTTTTCTAGTACTAATCATAACTTAGTCGTTTTTTTAGATGCTATCATTTACTTCGTTCAATACTCACTAACAATACATGCTTAATGACTGTGCTGCTGTCGCAATCAATTAATTGTCAGAATTGCAAATACTCGCGAGAGTTATCAGTGACCAGGAGTACAGTAACATGATACTTAAAAATAATAATTAAATATTACCAACACCCACACCAATTAGCCTAGCCCCAAAGTAAGCACTGTAAGGCTTGTGTTATGGGATGCTAGGGTAACGGATAGAATACATATATTGTACATATATAAGTATATTTATATAGAAATACATATTAAAAATCCATGACTGGAGTACAAATGCTCGTATTCATTACACAAACATCTGCCCCCACCGGTATTCCAATACCGGGACCTCTCGAGTCGGCGACACCATGAAACCCGGCGTACAAACCACTCGGATACGGAGGTCGTCTAATACTAACTTGAATATGAAAAAAAAAATCTTTGATAAAAGGGTGACGACAAACAAGCATACTATTAAAATTAAGGAATATTTCCTCAAAATCTAATATTAACTTTTATTTATTTATTTTGAAATGCGCTAACCCACAGTTACCCACAGGTATGGTTTCATTTAGCCAAAGGCTGTCTGGTAGAGATTGCTACCTTAGCAATAAGGCCGCCTTTTGTGTTTGTGTTTCTGAGTTTTATGTTTCATGTATTTTGTTTAATAGTGCAATAAAGAATACTCATTCATTCATTCATTCCTTCATTCATTCATTCCTTCATTCATTCATTCATCCATATGGCCAGTCTTATGGTAAGCGGTCACCACAGCCTATAGACGCTTGTGATACAAAAAAAGTTACTCGCGCCGTTGCCTACTCTGCCTGACCCAATTCCCTGCCCAGTGAGACACGTTTTTAAGCGGCTAATTTAAGTTTTTTTTATTCCATGTATAACAAGAGCGAATTTAAAATCGCAAAATTTAAAAGAGTTTACGCGATTCCGAGTCCAATGTGTATGAGTGAGCTTATTAAGCTTCCGTGCCCGTGGACATAATATTAAGCCAGTGGTCCGACTGTTACTTTAAATCTGCTCTTGTAATGTAAGCTCTTTTTCTATTCCTCTGTTTGTTATTTTTACAAACACGTTTTTATTGTTTATGGAATGGTATGAACAGAAAAGTAGTTTACGGCCTCAAACCCACAGGCGCGATTTTATCGGTCGTTCATATCGGGCGCGTTATTGCGATAATGCGCCACACTTCTATCTCAGCAATGTAACTTCGTAATTTCCGTGCTAATACATTATGTACTAAAAACAGATATCGAAATAACGCATTTAATATCATCGACCGATAACAACGGGGAAAAGCTTCTTGGTGATAAGATAGAAACTTTATATTTTTGACATGTTGATATAACATAGTATGCAATGGGAAGGGTTAACTAGGGGTAATAATTAAGTGTTGGTCTCAAATATCTAAGAGCTCAGATTGGGAAAATAACTTAGATTCAACCAAAGTCGAAAGCGAACAAACACATTAACTGTATTTCAGTATAGACCAGGGGGCCATTCGGCCAAGCGTTAGCGTTTTCCAAAGCCGTTAGGCGAATGGCCCCCTGAGTTTACACAAAATATAACTGTGTCGCACTTTGGATGTTCTGCCTGCCACAACCGTACAAGAGAAACGACATGAAGTTTTACTTTTAGATTTTTTATGTAAAAAGGATGCCAAATAGGCTTATGATCGCCTGAGGGTAAGCGGCCACCATACTCATATTCATTTAATTATTTACAAGAAACATGGCACAATAAATAGATTTCACAATAAATATGATGCTCAAACAAGGTTCGCTAAATTAGCATGCAAATATCAAATTATAATAAATCCAATGAATATTAATATTGTAATTAGCCACATTAATGTCAATCATGTTAATACTACAATTACATTTAAATATGTCAATTAATCGTCATGTCATCACATTATACATGTCAACAAATCCATATTATTATATAATTAGTTACAATTTCATTAAATATTCTATAGACGCTTGTGATACTAGAGGCGGGCGTTTTTAGATATTTGTGATATCGATGCGCATCGATACCGGATAAATTATATCCGATGCGCGCATCGATGCTGGCATTGTTGCCAAGTGAATATCAGTCTAGCTAGTCGAAGTGTCACAGGATGCGATGCGATACGAATTACGACAGATGCGTGTTTTGTGTGGTTATGTTTCTTCAATTCATTAATTTTAGCTCTAGCAACACGGTATACTTCTCTTTTTTTCCTAAGGAGACACTACGCTATGCACCCAACGAGCTATAGTGCCACAAACTTTTCTGTGTCGGTGACAAAAATTGGAACTACAATTTATTCACAGCATTTAGACATTTCTATGATATAATTGTTCACCGCTAGCGACACCTCCGCCGGCACAAATAAGTTTGTGACACTGTAACTATAGTTACGTTGACATAAACTAGATGGCATCGGCATCCAATGACGGTACCAAGTTACATCGGATGCGCACTTCTAAACATGTCAGCGTTATCGCGCATCGTTATCGCGTATCGTTATTCTAAAAACGCGATACCAAAAATATCACTTGCACTATTGCCTACTCTGAACTAATCCTTTACTCCGTGGAGCTCTGAAACCTTAATCACTGACAGAACATCACCACCACTTCACCACCAAAGGTATTGTAATTTTACTGTGATCATCTGTAAGGTGGAGGTTACTTCCCCAATCGGGCGCTCCAATTCGAGAGGAAAATCCACTATGCCCTACCTCGCTTAAATTTTATAATGTTGCAATTGTTTCAAAGTTGTAAATAAGATTTCAATTGAATTTCAGACACATTACCCTGTCAATACAGATGACAACGAACTGCAAGCGGAGTTAGCAGAGAAGCTAAGAATCGCCGCAGTAGTTGGTAATATTTGTACTTGGTCATCCATACTAATATTATAATGCACAAGTGTGTTTGTCTGTTGTTTAACTCTTAACACTTAAACCACTGAATCATTAAGATGAAAGTTGGTATCCAGAAAGTTTGTGTCCCGGGTAAGGACAGCCATGCCCAGCCCGTATTCCGGTGTAAATATTCCTTCGGGTGCCCGAATTCGAGTAATGTTTTTCGAGCACCCGGATACGGGCTAACGGGTAATGCGGCATTGTTTAGAGTTTTTTTGCGTCAACCAATAGCAAAAACTAGCAAACCAGTGAACCAAATGTTCACCAAAAAAAAAATGTATTTAATTAATTGAGAACTTCGGAGATTTTGTGTGGTTTCGTTTGAAATAGAAATCACGTGATTTCTCGAAAACCGGAAGTGCTACGTTACTCAAATCCGGTTTGTAGTCTTATCAGACTATTCTTAACTTATAACTTAAACTTAAATTCTCTTTATCTATCTCTTACGGTTTGGCCGCTGAAACAGCACCACGGACGGACGGACGGACGGACGGACTTGTCTAATAGATAAGAGATTTTAGATCCGTAGTAGTGTCACCAATAAAATATGACAACACATGACTTCAAAAAGACAACAAAAATTATTTCAAGTCTCTGAATACGGCCTTAGCACAAAAAATAAGGTAAGAATAGGAGTAAAAAAAGGCAATTTAGGTATTTCACTTACAGGAAATTACCACCCATTAAGGACTAGAACGGTAGAAAAACATAAAAAGCGGCAGCTGCTGATTTCCCACGAACATCGTCTATTACGACCTCTCTTTTTTTTAATCACTCCAATTAGCCTAGCTCCAAGTAAGCAATGTAAGGCTTGTGTTATGGGATACTAGGGTAACGGATAGAATTCTTATACAGTACATATTTAAGTATATTTTTAAAGAAATGCATATTAAACATCCATGACTGGAGTACAAATGCTCGTAATCTTCACACAAACATCGGCCCCCACCGGTATTCAAACCTGGGACCTCTCGAGTCGGCGACACCATGAAACCCGGCGTACAGACCACTCGGCCACGGAGGTCGTCAAGTTTCACTTGCATCGTGATTTAATTAAACCACACCACCATCACATTTTAAAGTGATATATTCTTATGGGTGGGTAAACCGCTACGTTACATAACGCGTTACGGCGCCAGTCTGTCTGGCTTCCCTTTCTATGACGCATACGGTAGCGGTAGGCAGGCTCCTCGGCTCTCACTCTAACTCACAGCGCCGCTTAAATTAGTTTAAGTTACCACTTCTGTCGTGCGTTCCGAGACGCACACGCTTTTTTTTAAGTAATTATGGTTCCATACCCTTAGGTTTCGTTGTCAACGTAGGAGAGGATCGCTGGTGCCTCAACTGTGCTTTGCAAGAGAACAGGACGTTGAGTAAGTCGCACGTGACCAGGTTCTGGCAAGTCTACGCTGACACCATGACACCGATCAAGAGACAAGAAAATGCGAAGAATGTTAGTATACCGTTATTATTTCATTAATTAAACATAATGCCCCTTTAGTTACATATGAATAGTGGTCGAGCTACAATAAAATAAAAGCAAATCCATGTACAGGATTGTCGTACGGTACACAGGTGTACTTTAGGTAAAAGCAATCGTTTTGAGGTTTATCTTAAAAATTAGGTGGAGATTTATTTGAAGAGAATGACGGCATATTTTTTTGTGTGGGATTTCATTTCTTTTTTCTGGGACCTTTTATCGTGGGTGGTATCAAATGAAAGGGCCACGGGCCGGTACTAAAAATATACTAAATACCTTTTGGCCACGTGTTTTCTAATAATCCAAAAAGGACCAAGTTTTGGACTTTCAGGTCCAGGTATTAGTCCGGAAACACGACTGGCGACAATATATTCCACAGTTTAGTTTTAAGTACTAAAAAATTTCGACAAAATCCCATGCTTGTGGATAGTATGATGATAGGGTATGAAATTTTTGCCGCGATGTATGAGGCCGGAAGCAGCATAAACATCGGATAGTTTTATCCCAAAATTGATGGTTTGAGGGGGCGACAGCGGGAAACATACTTTTGTATCGGGAACCAATCAAATCAAGGTAGACGAAGTGGTGGGGAGCCCGCAAGTGAAAACTATTCATCTCTTGTGACATTGATTAACACTCAAACATTCGGAATCAAAAGCTAACATTCCGGGTTATTCGTGAAACAATTCGAAGCTGGGATTTTCAATTTCCTGGATTTATTTTTATCGGTCAAATGTCACTCAATCAAATAAACAACAAAATCAATGCCGCCGGCGACTCCAAAACTTTACTGAGCTAATAAAATAAAACAATATCACACGTATAAATTTAAACAATAGTAACACGACATTATGATATTAAAAATGTGTGGTTTACAGACATTGAAATAATCGATGGAAAAATCCAGTGCAGCCACCAGGTAAGCAGTTTTTTTTTTATCATTAAAATAATTTATTTTGATTTTTTATTGTATACCTATTTGCAAGAATTGGGCTATAATATTGAACTTGATTTAAATGAATGAATGAATGAAACAAAAATTTAACAAAATTACCAACACGAGCTTAAGAAAAGATGTCATACAAAATGTGCCTAAGACGTGTCTTACTTTTTTGTAGTAAGGCCGTAAACTCCTAAATTCGATAGATCTTCATTACCTTCTTCGGGTAATTCTTATGAATGACGCTGTTTTTATATTAAATTATTCCGATTATTATAATATCATGTGATATCTTATTTCAGTGTTCTGGGTCAATCACCAACCCGTATTATGAATTTTGAATACCTATTATTTGGAAATTTTGAATATTTTCTACGCAGAAGACTATTCCTTGTATTATTATGCTGCATTTATTCTTATAAACACTTTTAAAGCCGACATGATTTAATTTATTATATAGAAATTACCTCACTCTTTAAATATTTATATTTTCTATTGATGAAACTGTAAAATGTATTTTAGGAAAATGGTTGTTTACTCACAAGTTCTTTATCTTCTCTTAAACTGTTGCCGATATAATGTTACCACATAGTGATTTGCTTCACGCGATTTTTTAATCTTGCTACTCCGTCATGATCTTCAATCGAAATAATTAACAAATGACTGTAATAATAAAGTATTAGATTTCAGCGAAACAAAACTAGAATTCCAAATTCTAAACTAAAATTCTAGGTAAAAAAAAAGGTAATAAAACCTTTAAAGAATCGTACAATAATTGCTCATTGAATTTTACGGATCTTTGTAATAGTTCTCCAGAGATTGCCGCTCCCTGCTGTCCAGGTAGCATTCGGTTGGAGCGACCGCGAGCAAGCTACTAAGGACGGATCCAATGACCACAAAACTGCAATAACAATAGTCAGAGTAGCAAACTCAGTTATTTTTATAAAACTTCAACCAAGTTGATTGGATAGTAAAATGTGAGATACAGTTGTAAAATAAATGTAGTCGAAGAATTTTCCCTTCAGTTTTTGTATATATAGAAGTTTGCTACCGATTTGATGAATCGAGAACTTATAATAAAACACACAGCAGATATAAATGTATATTGATAAAGATACAAAAAAGGCAAATCGCAGATGTGTTAGCTACACTATTATTTACTTCATCAACTAAAATTCCTGAAAAACAAAGACCGATATGACATCACAGAAATAGACTTTAAAACAAATATAAAAATACTTAAAAGTACTAGAAATACTACACACGTGTTGCTATACTTTTTTTTATCACACCAATTAGCCTCGTCCCAAAGTAAGCACTGTAAGGCTTGTGTTATGGGATACTAGGGTAACGGATAGAATACATATAAAGTACTTATATAAGTCTATATATATAGAAATACATATTAAATATCCATGACCGGAGTACAAATGCTCGTATTCATCACACAAACATCTGCCCCCACCGGGATTCGAACCTGTCCCAGGTTCGAATTCCCTCTAGTAGGCGACACCATGCAACCCGGCGTACAAACCACTCGACCACGGAGGTCGTCATTACAAAATAGTTAATTGAATAAAGAAATAGCATTCATAAACACACTTTGCAATATACAGTTTTCATAAAAGGTACCACAACATTTCCAATACAAACGACCACAAGCTGAAACGACATTAGATATAGTCCCACGTGAATGTTATAGCTTCGTCGATACCACTTACTGTGCACACCTAGTTCACAACTAGGGTTTCAAATCCTTCTATATAATATAGTAACCTACTTTATAAAGGGATCAAGTACTATATTTCTAAAAAATAATATATAGTGGGCGAAACTACTGTATTTTGCTTAAAGCAGACTATGGGCATCTTATAATTCGATGGAGCCGGCTGCACGCACGAAAAAACAACACTCATGCGGCGTTACCTCGCTCTGAGGCGTTTCATTTAAGGCTTGAAGTGCAAGCAAGAGCGCGCAACGAGCGACAAAGAGGCACAATCGGCCTCCGCGTTCGGCAGCGTTCAACATCTGTCTCTCTCCTACTTGAGCGAGCGATGCGTCCGCGTGGACAGCTGCTATATAATAATAAATTTACATGTTTTCGTCAAGTATGAAGTGCAGTGAAAAGTGCACATTCATACTTGTGAAAACTATGCACATTGTAAAAAACGTTGTCACGTTCAACTATCGTCAGTAAACCAACTTTACAGACAACCGTTTTTTCCAGTTTTTCCCCATCTACTATATTTTTAGGGGTATCAGTTTTAGTTGGTAACCCTATTCACAACATCCAATATAGTTTCCACAATTTCCACATTTAAAAGGAAATGGAAAGTGTACAAAGCAGATTGTCGATATTTCCTCATTCCGCCCGTCGGAAAGCTCCAATCAGTATTCTAAAGAACGTCGATTGAAAGTGTGTTCGGTTGAGAAATTAAAGCACTTTAGATTTATACTCAATCATCATTTGAATAGTGAACTATATTATGATAAATAATATGTTATTTTATTTATTAATCATGAACCTTGGATTTGGCTGAATTCAGTAATTTCCTTATTCTAGCCATTCCAAGGTTATATAAGTTTAATACCCCATCTGATGTTAGGTTAGGTAAGGTTAGGTTAGAGTTAGTGGTAATGTCCAGAAGCGAAGTTAGGTGGTGCAACAGTCAGTTGTAAACTGCCACACCAACCATCCTCACATTGCCAGCCTTCAGAAATGCTTCTTGCTGAACTATGATACAAAGAGGAGTTCGATCGCGCACGCGGTTAGCGCGTTCGGCTGCGATTGTTGAAGTTAAGCAACTTTCGCAGTGGTCTGTCATTGGATGGGTGACTAAAAATTTACTCTCTCGAGCTCCTCCGTGCTTCGGAAGGTACGTTAAGCCGTTGGTCCCGGCTGCATCTGCAGTAGTTAGCACCCACTGTTTCGCACCGCATGGTGGGTCATGGCCCAATCTCCCTATTCCATCCATTGCCTGTGCCCCAGTAGTGGGGACATTAATAAGCTGATGACAATGATGATTATATAAAGTTGAATGAATTGCATTCATTGCGGTACTGTAATATGAAAGACTAATTAATCACAAAATCTCAAACAAGAAAGTGTACAAACTTGTTACGTAGTTATCTCACAGGAAAATTCAGTCCAATAAGCTAAATAACGATTTCGTGAAATTCTAATTAACAGTCGGCATCCATGTGTTAACGTAGTTCTGCGGAATTAGAGGACAATTTACATACATACACCAAATCGTTGTAGTCGCGATCGAGTAATTGCGTTATGGTAATCAGTTGACCCAATTTCGACGTCTGTGTTCAAAGATTCGAGCACTTACACGACTGTTCGTAAAAAGGAGTGTATTGTTATCAGAGTTTATGTTTTGTTTGTTTAATGGTATGGTTCTTTCTATATTCCAACCTAACTTGTTAATTTTATAGCTATTAAGGTCATTGTTACCATGTACCTTGTTTTTATGAGTCTCCGATATTTCAGCACTGTTGCAAGCGCCATGATCTACCCCCTCAGGTTCGAGTGGTCTAGAGGCTCCAGACGGAGAGGAGATTCCTCCCGTGGGGTGACGCCATCCGCCTGGAATACCTCTAGAGGCACTCGCCAATTCTCGGCTTGAGGCCCCCTTAGGATCTCGCCGTCCCCAAACCCGGTGACGCTGTAAAGGTCATCTGCGACCAACAGCATACACACTAAAAAAAACATGATCACAGAGTAACTGACTGAACTGAACTGACTAACAGATCATGATCATGGCGCTTATAACAATGCCGAAATATCGGAGACTCATTAAAAACAAGGTACATGGTAACAATTCCGTTAATATCTATAATGTTAGTGACCATGAAAGTTCAAAACAATACATGTTAATGCCAGCCAACAACAGCATACAGATTTCAATCTTGAAAGTTTCGTTCGAACCTAAATTAATTAAAAGCACAACTGCCATGATAAATATCAAAGGTAGGCAAGAAATTTGACAGCTCCGTAACCGTATCGCATCGTCAAAATTACTATGGAAACTAAGCGGGTAGCGTCCCTACCGGACGTAAGAACAAACTAGTTCCTTCCATACAAATTTTAAAAAAGTTACTGTAAACAATTGAGCTTGGGTCTCTGTAGTAAAATATCCAAAGAAATGTTGACAAAATGAACAAATGCATAATACAAAGGATCTACATACAAATTAAATACCCTTGAAGATCTAAATATTTTTCTTTTTTTTAGTAAATCAAAAGAAAATTTTGCTAGAAAAATATACACGCGGTCCAGGCAGCAGACGCGATTCGAAATCGCACCTTAATAATTTTCTTTAACATTACTTATTACACTTAAATTACATACCGATATCTAACAGCTGTATCTCTAGGTACTAGTTAGTAGGTACCCATAATTGTCACCTGCGTCTATGCAACCGTATACAGCGAAAGTTCAGCGCCAGTTCATCAACCACAGAACACAGAAAGCTTAGAAGGGTGATCGTAGACCATTTTTACGGAAACCGATATTGCTGGCTCGTCCCCATGAAACTTCCACCTAATAGATAATAGCCAATCAAACGACGCGACATCAAACAATGAACCAATCAGCGCTCACAACCGGGAGCAACGACGCAATCAGAACTAAGTTTTACATTTGTTTCTTAGGTTTTCACGCACGTCACTCAACAAGTTTCAACGGGTTAAATGCATTAATTTTATTTATTTATTGTCGTTTCGCATTCTTTGCGGGATGCGTTGTCTGTATAATGATTTTTTGTCATAAAACGCCAATAAATAAATCAAATCAGTGCATCTAACTCGTTGAAACTTGTTTTATTTAACCAAGTTTTAGTCAAGTTATGAACATTTGCTTACACAAAATTGTGCCGCGCCTGCTCCGCCCACAAGGCCCTTCTAACATCTTTCTGTGTTCTGTGGTTTCGACTATCCCAGCTTTGCTCACAACTGCACTAACTAATTGGTATAACAAGGTGACACGGTCAACTTCGGTACGGCTAAAGGTAACCCCTTAAGCCGTAAGTTTAGAGTTTGGAATTGGGACAAACAATTTCATTTCAGTTACATTTTTAAAGCATTTAACTGCTAGATGTTTAAATGTAAAGAAGATTTTCACTAGAAAAATATAATCTAACCTGCACCCTCCGCTATCCGGGCAGATGCACTGACGTTTTTTCTCTAGATTTGAACATCTAAAGTTATTTTTTTTATTTTTTAAGCATGTAACTGCTTGATGTTTAAATCTAACCCGCACCCTTCGCAATCCGGGCGAATGCACTGACCAATTATGCTACCGCGGCCCTGACGGCCCTGTGGGTTACCTGTAATGCGAAGAAATGGCGCTGCCTTGCAGCTTAAGAATGGCTAGGAGAATTTCGACAGGGCGGTCAGGGCCGCGGTAGCATAATT
Source organism: Chilo suppressalis (assembly GCA_902850365.2). Lineage (NCBI taxonomy): Eukaryota > Metazoa > Arthropoda > Insecta > Lepidoptera > Crambidae > Chilo > Chilo suppressalis. The sequence goes on along the minus strand of OU963912.1, from coordinate 5,931,253 downwards.
GGTCAGTGCATTCGCCCGGATTGCGAAGGATGCAGGATCGGATAAAGTTACGCGAAACATTAAAAAAAACTAGACAACTAGAAATAGCAATTGTAGTTATAATTTTATTTCCCATCTGCTGACTGGTCCATGTGGATTTTCTTCTAGTAAAAATTATCTTTAAATTTTATTTCACTTCAATTGAGCTCTTTATTTTCAAAGACGAATAAATTACGGCAGAAGGTTCTGTAGAAACGTCGATATATAAAGTGAAGATTGGGTAAAAGATATGAAAACTAGGTGCGTACAGTACCCCTAGCACGAGCCATGAAAAATATCAGGTTCCTGTGGAATTCTCAAAAAACTAAATTTAACTATATAAGTAGGATTTATCACACTAATATTATAAAGGCGAAACTTTGTGAGTGTGTATGTTTGTTTCTTCTTCACGTTTAAACTACTGGACCGATTTTAGTAAAATTTGGTACGGAGTTAGCTGACGGCGATTTGCGGGAAAATATCCCAATAATCCGCGGGTAACACCGCGGGGCACAGCTAGTTATAATATAAGAGTAGTTTAACAATGTGACAATGAAATGCGCAAACAGCTCGGCAACCGATGACAAGATGACTTCCAATTTGTATAATGTTTTAATGATTCATAGGTTTATGAGACACTGTTATGGACTTAATCTTATAATGTATTTCTTTGAATAAATAAATAAAAAAAAAGAAAACATTCAGCACATAGGTACAAAAATTTTAGTAGACAAATGTAGGCATTAATTTAAAACTGTGTGCTGCAAAGAGAAAAACTCAACGACATATTTACTCTGGGAACAAATCGTTGATTTATTATAAAATGCTTTGCCCGTTCACGTGTTCCCCCCTCTTACAACCTGGGATCCCTTAAAAGAGGCTCGAAGAAGCAACATACAGTCCGGCAGGGTGAGGATGGCTGGTGTGGCAGTTAGAACTGCTGTATCAGCTATTTTCGCGTCTGGACTTCACTTCCATTTAACATCAGGTGAGGTGGAAACATTTGTCGGATCTATTTTAAAAAAAATATATAAGTACTAGTAGTATTAGTTTTATCCATGTGTGTGTAACTGAAGTCATTTTCGGCTGGGTAGGTTTCAATGAAATTTTATGTGTGCATAGACGCAGTCCCGTAATGTTTAAGGTTCACAACTGATGGCCCTGCAGGCGGGTTCTAGGATTTTTTTTATTTTTTATCGGGTGGGACAACGTCTGTTCAGTCCGTTCCGCTAGTAATATTTAAATCTCTTTGGGCTGAGCACACAGTATTTTCCGGTTGAATTGAAGCGTGGGATGTTGTATTTTCAGTGCGTAGATACTTACATCCTACTTATATTATAAATGGGAAAGTTTGTGTGTTTGTATAACACAACGTTAAGTCTTAACTTAACAAAGTATTTTCATTAAATTCATTAGAGTAATAAACATTACAATGACAATACAAGTAACAAATAAAAAAATGGTTGCCTGTAAAGTCGGTTTTACGGGCGAAGATTTTACGTGACAACGTCTTTTTCTCGGTAGAATATTTATTGATATGAATATAATTAAATTGCACAATAGGAACAAGGAATTGAATGAAAATAAGAATTGCACAAATTTTAACTATAGAAATATATTTTGTTTACTAAAACATTGTACATGTAAACTTAAACTTAACACGAGAGACTCATCGTAACGTTACCGAGCGTTACACTTTTTCATAAGTGACTCCCAGCCGCAACCTAATTTAAGACGTTGTCACGTCAAAATTTTTTGTCGTTTTTAGTTGATTGACAACAGAAAAAAAAACGTAACCATTATTTATTGATAATTATATTTTTTTCTGGTCATTGCCCGGTCATCACCCCTATTGTACGCATTCGAAGCCGCTGAAAAGGGCTTAGTTCTACTGGGAAAAGTTCGCTGTCTTGATAATCTTCAATTCTCTGACTACCTGACAAGGGATAACGAAATGAAGTTGACGTAGGTATATAGGACATCCGTTTACATAATTACATGGTAGCTACATAAACTAACCGCCGGAAATTGCAACGTGACGCCACTCGAGGGAATTTTAAGTCTGACCCCTCGTTTACTCCAAGGTATAATACATGTATTTAACTTTCATTTAAGCCCTGCCTTGCAGCCTAAGGCTAGAGAAAAATTCGAGTCCCTTTAGAAGACGACTTTTCTTTTTGAGAAAACTTTTCTTTAGATATAAACATCTAGCTGTTAAATGCTTAAAAAAATAAAAAAAAAACATATGTGGTAACTATTAATAAATATAAAAAGTATTCTCAAAAAAGTGCTAAAATAAAAAATATGCTGCAAAAATATAATTGAAAAGAGAAAGATACGGTGATGTTGTCAATTGTTTTTTGTTCTGTGCATTGTGCTTTTAGAATATTTTTGGAGATCATTTCAAAAGTGTCTGAATGTTAGGTTTTCTGAGATCTTGTGATTAAATAATAAACATTGTCCGCCTTATTCCAAAACGCGGACGAAAGTTAGTCATGGTTTAAAGTTAATTCTGTCACTGCCCTCTTTTTCGCAAACAAAAGCGACAGCATGAGATTTAAATCAGGTATAACTTTAGTCAATGTTTTGTAATAAGGCATTGTGCGTACGGAATCCAAAACACGATTTAGATGTTATTGATGCCAAAACAATTAAAAACAAGGGATTTACTTAACTGTAAGAATGTGAAAATGAAATGCGCAAACAGCTTCGAGACAGGGAAGTAAATGAACAACGCGAGTCACACGTGCTCGAATTAAGTTCAAGCCCGGGTCCCATCTCATCTGATCCCAGCAAATTACGGAATTCGTCGAAGCGGCAAACGACGACGAGACGACTTCCAATTGCTATAAAGTTTTAACGATTCATAGGTATCTTTACATAACATGTATATCATAACTAATTTCATTAAATAGAACATAAGAAATAAATATCTGTTCTTGCATACAAGGAGTTTTGTACCATAGACAGATAAAAAAAATGTTATTTCCATCACATACAATAATAGGTAGGCGCAAACATATGAAGAAAGATGTCGACATTAATTTAAAACTGTATGCTGCAAAGACAAATACTCAACGATGCTCTGGGAACAAATAACTGATTTTCAGTTTTATCTCGGAATCAAGTAATATCATCCATACAAGGTTTTCAACAGGTGAATTATAATCATTTTCAAGGTCTCGAAAAAAAATTGGCGAAAATAGCGATTATGCTTCCTACCATCATCATCATCATCAGCCTATTAATGTCCCCACTGGGGGCACAGGCCTTCCCTATGGATGGAATAGGGAGATTGGGCCATGACCCACGGCGCGGGCCCAGTGCGGATTGATGGGTGCTAACGACTGCAGATGCAACCGGGACCAACGGCTTAACGTGCCTTCCGAAGCACGGAGGAGCTCGAGATAGTAAATTTTTTGGTCACCCATCCAATGACCGACCACTGCGAAAGTTGCTTAACTTCAACAATCGCAGTCAACGCGCTAACCACTTGCGCCATCGAGATCCTTATCATGCTTCCTATAAGGCTGTACTTTTCAATTCGTAGTTTATTTTTTAAAACTTATATCTTGTTAAGCGGCAATAAAAAATAAATAAATAAGTGAAAGTTTCCTTTCAGCTGTTAACGGTTCATAGATACTATCCGCTGATAGGCAGACGGACGAATCGACAGCGAAGGCTTACTAATAGGGTTCGGTTGGGTACTAAATATTGACATACTAAAGGAAAAAAGGCTTAATAGTCAATTTGAACAGTTTTTAAACGGTCATACGTGTTTTTAGTGTGTAGTGACTTCAAAAAAGTGGATTTTGATAATTCTGTATACAATAGTAAATCAAAAGAAAATTAAAATCGTTATGTTTTTAAATATGCCGCGGAAACAGATCTCTAGCTAATAGAGGCAGGTGACGTCACACGGCTCTCATTAAAACGTCCATTTAAATTTCATGGTTTTCATTAATATTATCAACTACTCTTTTTTGTCAGAGTGAAATCGCTCCCAATATTCGTGTTAAATATTGGTTCTTATGTTAATATTGGTACTTTATTTTCTATACTCTCTAATAGCCTATTGTACTATTGTACTTAGTTTCCGCATTCAATGTGTTTCCAAACATGAAGCAAATATCCGTTGAAAAGGTGGCTATGTTAATGGAATTAGGGCAATTTTTCAACTAAACGACTTCAGATGAAATAAAACGGCGAGAGAGACCGCCCTTACCGGCTACACTGTCGGATTTTCTATATACAAAGCGTCTCCGTAGATTTATGGACAAATGGCGTGAAGCTGTTCGATTTTCACAAGTTTACTTATTAACGGCCCAGCGCTATTCTTTAGACGACCTCAATAGCGCGAGAGTTATGTGTCGTCTATTTGAGAGGTCCCAGGTTCGAATCCCGGTGAGGCAAATGTTAGTATGATAAATACGAGCATTGGTACCTAAGTCATGGATGTTTAAAGTAAGGTCAACGAGAAGCGATACAAAATGTAAACATCGTATTTTTTAAATCTAAAGAAAAGATTACTAGAAAAAAATCCACGCGGACCAGGCAGCGGACGGGACCCGAACCCGCACCTAGTAGTAAACTTTTCATTAGATTTAAACATCTAGCAGTTAAATGCTTAAAAATAAATAAAAACATATCGTATTTTTTTTTAATAAAATTTTATTTATGAAAATTAACATAGGTATTTTATCAATTTAATAGGCATATATTTCAATGAAATGTAGCAAACTGTGTTATTATAAATTTAATATTCTAAAAAGCTAAAATGAATATACGAGTAATTGGTCAGTGCATTCGCCCGGATAGCGAAGGGTACGGGTTCGAGTCCCGTCTGCTGCCTGGTCCGCGTGGATTTTTTTCTAGTAGTATTTTCTTTAGACTTAAATATGTAGCAGTTTAATGCTTGAAAAATTCAAATTATAAGCTAAAATTAGTTAAATCCGTTAAAAATAAGGACAACAATGTGACATTTTTCAATTCGAGCTGGTTATCCATTGGCCCTACCACTCTTAGAAAAGGTTAGATAGACGATATTGAACAGGATTAAGTCTTAAATTGAATTAAGAATGTAAGTGCAAGTGGCCCTAAAACTGTGTGAATTCTATGAAAATAAATCACTTTTTAAATCGTCGTTCCGGTCCTAATAAATGTAAGGGACGCGGATAAGGGCTACTAATTGAATGCCGTCTCTTTGAGCGTTGTAACGGCCGGTGTACACGGTTACGGCGGCCTTTCATCTTTGACGACAGCAAGCCGCCGCTGGGCACTCGCCGAGCCGTGACGACGGTAATCCAATATACTTAGTAGCTCGAAATTGCGTTGTGTTTTCACCCTAACGGCATTTCCGGTAAAGTAATACTTTAAGCTTTGATCATATATAAGCCTAGAAAGAACAATCCAAATAAATGACGCAGAGAAAACGGCTCATGTAACGCGCAATGTGTGCGTGACACTAACATGTAGTAGATATCTTTTATCCCCCTCTGTGCAGATAATACTGTGTCTAGGGTGTATAACCAAAGACTTTAAGTATGCAATTAAGTGTTACGAATAAATAAATAAATATTTCCAACACACACCAATTAGCCTAGCCCCAAAGTAAGCACTATAAGGCTTGTGTTATGGGATACTAGGGTAACGGATAGAATACATATATACGCATATTTATATAGAAATACATATAAAACATCCATAACGGGAGTGCAAATGCTCGTATTCATCACACAAACATCTGCCCCCACCGGGATTCGAACCCGGGACCTCTCGAGTCAGCGACCCCATGAAACCCGGCGTACAAACCACACGGCCACGGAGGTCGTCACATAACATATAATTATGATTTTATTTTACAGAATTTAAATCTAATTTCACAGATCCTTAACCTAATGCAAAAGACAGACACAGAGTGACATTATGGGTGAGTGTGTCGCTATCTTTATATGAAAATGCTAAAAAGATCTGTCATACATTTTTTTGTAGAAATCTATAATTTACTAAGTAACAAACACACAGAATTATACATGCGAATTAATCCCACCCTCGTTTTTAAAGTTCGATATTAAAGGAGTCCCTTCTTTTTTAAATCAGTGTATTAGTTATTTTTTTTTATTGTGATCGAAATAAGATATTAGGACAAAAAAAATACTTGAAAAAAACCCCAGTCGGTCCAGACATCAGGCTAAATCTAGTTACGAGAAATGCTTAATATAGTAAACTTATTGGGACAGATTTATAATCGCTTGATTACGAATGTGAGTTGGGTTGAAAGGGGTACAATTGGAAAAATTCAAAAGGTTTTTATGACTTGCGTGGATAAATTTTCTGAATAATATCTCTGTAAATGCTATAACGATATTTGTTTACCACCCATCCATATATCACCACGACTAAAATAATTTACTCCATGCTAGGAATTCATTGAAAATGGTAAATAAAAAATCATTATTCCGACGTGACGTATTCCTGCAAAGGATGCGAAACGTCAATAAACAAATAAAATCAGTACATCTATCCTAATGAAACTTTTTATTTAATGAGTCATGTGCGTGAAAACCTAAGAAACAAATATTGCGTGGATTTTTTTAAGTATAATTTTCCTTCTTCAATTCGAGTACGTGCTTATTTAAAATTAAGCACATACGGGCCGGCTGCGTTCAAGAATAGGGTGAGATACCATTTTTAGTAAAAATTGTCAAAGATCATTGAAACGTTAAAGAGATGGAGTTTTGCTCTATTGAACATGTATAATGTTTTCAAGTTAGCATACCGCTGGACGATGTGACGAACAGTGCCGTCATTGACCTATTGGAGGCCCTGGGCATATTAGGATAATGGGGCCCCTATGACTTAAGTTTGGTGATTTAACAGGAACTAGGGACTTTGTATTTGATCTGAGGGGGCCCCCTATCAATCGCAGGGCCCTGGGCACTTGCCCAAAGTGCCCACTGGGAAAGACGGGTCTGGTGACGAGGAACTATCAACGCTACATTTGGAAATGCAAACAGATATTGAAAACGCCTTAAAAACACAGTAATACAAGCGACAGGCATTCGTTCTGTAAGTAAATTCTGTCTTAGTGTTGTCTGCTGTAAGTACGTCATATTTTCCGACTGCAAGCATGTCAAGCTACATGACAACGGCCTCTTGAATTGCGGTGAAATGTGTACTCGCTTGGTTAGGGCACAAAAGTGCCTATCCCAGATTGCACTACCTTGTATTGTTCCAGTACCTAAATTGCAAAGTTTCTATGTTTGTCTGCGTTAAACCGGTTCAAGAGCGTATAAAGATAATTTCATAGTTATTTTATGCATTCACATATTTCACGTTTCCAAGGGTCAAAAGATAAAAAATAACTTAAAATTGCCCATAAAGTAGATGAAAGCTAAAGGACATGGTAAAGTTTTGTATGAGCGACTGCCCTGGCAATGTATAAATACTGTACATAGTAATATTTAATGGTAAATGGCTGAATATTTATAATTTCTATGAAAAAAGACTCAGGAACTTTTGATAAAGTCACAATCTTGAAAATTATGAGAACTCCTACTATGTCATTACCTTACTACAGTTGATAAAAGATATTGCTCATCATTTACTGAGTCATCAATTTCGCATTTTCTTAGAATCTTTTTTCCCATTTCTCTGATTAACTCTTCACAAAAAGTTATTTTAAAGCAAAAATAAATACAAATAATTTGTTATAGTCGGCCTGACAGGATGTCTGTGAAGTTTTATTTCATTTATTTTGTATAACGGAACATTTTGCTTTTGAAACAGTCATGAAGTCAATTTTTATACTTTTAAATATTTGATTATTTCACGAATGTTGTATGAGAATAATAAACACGTAATAATAAATAAAAAAACATTGTAAAGTTACAGGCTAGTGCGAAATATTTATACACGTTAAAGGCAGTTTCTTAGCCATGCCCTTTGGTATGTCTTCAACTTGCCTTGCCTTCAACCTGTAAATCACACAGTATACTTCCGGGGATTAAACGCCATGTTAATCACAAACATCATGGACACACAGTTTGTTCTTCTTGCATTAGTTGTAATAGGGATGCTAACCTCCTTTTTTTCTTCCCGTATTAGGTAGATTATCAAAATTCAAAGTAAAAAAAATCAAAGTTTTGGACACTTATTTTATCTTTTTTCTCATAATCAAAACATAACAGCGATAATTGATTTGTAATGTCGCATGACGTCACGTCTAAGTAAAGTTTTTACTTAGAAGTGACGAGTTCGCAATTTTGACAATTTTGTTGGTTGATTGGGAAAGGAAAAATAGGTGTCCCGTATTTTTGAAGTTATACTTCTTTAGGCGCGTTATGGAAATTGATGAGAGTGAAATTTTAAGATGCGCGCGCATCACTGTAACACAAAATTTTAACAGCATGAAGTTGGTCGCTTTAGCCACCGACCAACTTCATGCGTTGCTTTTGTGTTTACCGCACATTAAGAAAATCTACCAACAAAATAGCGATAGAATCTCTATTTAGTGGGTGCTGACGACTGCATTGTGAAGGCCTATCAAAAGTATTTATTAATCTGGAACAACGGAACCAAAGCGCGATTCAGGAGACTACAGCGCCATCTCTTGACCATTGGTGTAGTAGAACCAAAAACCACATCTTTATTTTTTGTAATAAAGTAACAGTTATAGGTATTATTATATTTATAATATTTATCCACATGTTTCTAGTTTGTATATTCGGAATACGTGTTTGAGTTTCATAGAAGTGCAAATCACATATGTTCTAATAAATTATATTCAGTAGCGATTTTAATTGAATATTTATTTATTTTTTCAAATTAAAACTGAACTTTATTGACTGTGTCCTTTTCCAGACTTTTTATTAATTTATTGTAATTAATTATTTGCATGCAATTAAAAACTAATTTTAAACGATGCCAAAGAAGGATAACTTCTCACGCGCCTACATAAGTACACGCACCCATTTTTTTTTCTAATGTAACTGATGGACGAAGTTTATACTTTACCCTGTGATCATCCGTCATAATATGAAAACAAGAATAAAATGAAAAACTTACACATGCTCATCTTTAGCGCTCGGCACGAAGAACTTGCACTCTCTCTTCTGAAAACTGCATTCTATCCAACTGCGAGTAGTTTTCTGAAACAATAAAAAAAATCCATTGAGTATTTCGCTTGTAGTTATGTACACTGGCAGTCTCTAGTTCATCAAATGAAAACTTAAAAAAACAACTCTTTACAATGAATTCTTAGCATGGAGAAAATTATTTTCGCCGTTGTGTTAAATTAATGGTAAGACTTTAAAACGAAAATTGTAGCATTAACATATATATTAATAATGAGAAAATTTTGCTCGAAAAAAATCCATTCTGACCAGACAACAGACGGGACTCAACCCGCACCCTTTTCTTTTCGGGCGAATCCACTAACCATTATGCTAGCGCGGCCCTGATGGCCGTGTCGAATTTTCTCTAGAGCTTCTTAAGCTGCAAGGCAGCGCCATCTCTTCGCATTCAAATGAATACCTTTACAAATATTAAAAATTTGAAAGAAGAAATGAAAAAAACCTTGTAGTGAATTCGGCAATGGTGCATTCGCCCGGATAGCGAAGGGTGCGGGTTCGAGTCCCGTCTGCTGCCTGGTCCGCGTGGAATTTTTTCCAGTGAAATTTTCTTTAGATTTAAACATCTAGTTATTACATACTATTATTATAAAAAATATGTGGCTTTATGAAACCACGAGGCAAGTGGAATTTTAAAATCATTAATAAATATAAGTTAACTTTGCCTGGGAATCGCACCCGGGCCGCCCGCATGCAGACTAGCTTTACTGAACCACGCCTGATGCTTGTCAACGTTTGGATTTTTTTAATTACAATTGAAAATGTAATGAGAAGCGCTGAAGATAAACGAAAAAAATGTGCATATGTTGTAAAAGTTTCACTTTTAAATACGAATGTAATTCTGTTTTTCCCTTTGATATGTACCCTTAGGCGCTGCTGTTCAAGTTTCTATACAAAATCCTACAACGACATTTCGTACTCAGTACATTAAAGTACCCCTAGCATGATCCATTATCGAATTCGAATAGTTTGCAAGTGCTAGATGTCAATGTCAAATTTTGTATCGAACTTGAACAGCAGCGCCACAAAGGACGTAACGAGAACTAAAAATCAATACGCATTTGACAATGACATTTCGTACTCGCAAACGTTAGGAATCGATATTGGTTCGTGCTAAGGGCACTGATTGCAACCCAAACCGCAGGACTTATTATGATTAATGTTGGGTTAAAGTCCATTGGAGAGACATTGTATACTTTTTGTCCCGGAAACTAAACTCAATGGGGTGAAAAAAGGGTGAAAAGTTAAGATGAGGGAGCAATTCTGTATTCACCAACAGACCCATAGTTATACCAACTTATCCACTGATATGACTACGGATCAATAAACTGACTGGAGTTTACTATTTCATTTAAATAAGAGGTTACTATTTCATTTAAATTACATATAATTTCTAGAGAGGACTAATCATAGTTCCATCTTCCTTGAGACTAAAAGCCGTCGAGATCTATTTCGCAAAACAAACAAAAGAAAATGAAAATTCTGGTCCTCTAATTCAACGAAAAATGAAATTTAGATCGAAACTTCACACTTTTCTTAATCTGGTTCGTTTTTAATTATAATAATATTCGTCGTCGGAATATAGATTGAGGTGTAGATTTTGCTAAGCCTACTCAAAGAAAGCTTCAAATTGATAGTTTATCGTTCAAATTAAGCATAAACCTTAAATTGACGAAATTAAATTTCGTTTCAACTGCGTTATCGAAAGTTCGTTTTGGAGAAAGAGAGTAGAACCCTGTCCTAACAATATTTTAATTCGTTTAAAATTTAAGATTTCCTTTTTATGATTTCAGATTTTTTTTTTACATCTGCACGCCTCTGAACCTTTACAAAAGTTGCTTAAACTCTCAACCTCCGTTGCGGAGTGGTTGGTACGCCGGGTTTCAAGGTGTCGCCTACCCAAGAGGTCCCGGCTTCGAATCCCGGTGGTGACAGATGTTTGTGTGATGAATACGAGCATTTGTACTTCAGTCTCCATGACTGAAGTACAAAGTTGTTTAATATGTATTTTTATATAAATATACTCATACTCATATATATATACTATCCCTAGTATTTCATAACACAAGCCTACAGTGGTTACTTTGGGGCTAGGCTAATTGGTGTGAGTGTTGGAAATAATTATTTATTTATGTCGCTTAATTATTATTAATCAGATCTTATATACAGACAACTGTGATTCAGCGGTAGAAAGCTCGTCTGTTACGCGGGTGGCCCAACTTCTATTCCCAGCCAAGGAACGTTTGTTTTATTAGTGATTTTAAAAATACCACCACTATCGTCCTTTCGAAGCACAGTAATTTTTTTTTATTCCTTATTTTTTATTTTGCTTTTATCCCAAGCTTCAGAATTCATGAACAAACAAGGTGGAACGGCGGAACGTCACAAGCAAATATTCTTCAGGAAGAAAATAAAAAATCTCATTAAAAATAAAATTAGCTGTTTAAGTTAAAGACATCTCGATTCTACTTTCATTTCCCCTTTACCAAGAAACAAAATTGACGTGTAATTTAACGCTAACGGCATTAGATGCTTCATTTGACTAGGCCTAAAAGAAATAATGAAAAGCTTTATACAGTTTTAGTCTCTATTAGTTTGAGAATAAAGTCTAGATTGCCGGCAGTTCCAGGGTAAGGATATCCTTTAAGCATTAGAATCAAATCATTTTGGAAATCGTGGCAAGAAAAACAAATTTGAGTTGAGCGAAGGGGTTGCCTGAAATAAAATAAAAATAAAAACAAATTGTTGAGGTCCACTCTATGTTTTATATTTAGTTTAGTTTGCTCCATAATATCGTGATTTACCACTAGCAACGCAACATCCAGCAATAAATTTCAATTAAGAAGAGAGCTAACCAAATTGGTAGCGATGTTTCTTCATAAGAAAGTTCTGACAGAAAATCACCGAAGAGCATGAAGTTAGCAACAGTTTACCCGGAATTCTAAACTTAAACATTTTGTTCAATACCGGAGAGAAGGTAATCATTTGGAAGAATAATTAATGCATTATGTATTTTTTTACTAAAAGTCCACAGAACACAGAAAAAGGTCAGAAGGGTGTTCAAAGAGTCTTTGTACGGGAACCGATGTTGCAGGCTCGCCTCTACTACACTTCCACCTAATAGATAATAATAGCCAATCAAACGACGCGATATCAAATAATTGAACCAATCAGCGCTCAGACCCAAGAGCAACGACGCAATTACAAAACCAAGTTTTGGTCACTTTATGAGTATTTACTCAAATATGACTGTGACGCTTGCCCCGCCCACAAGGCCCTTCTAACCTCTTTCTGTGTTCTGTGTAAAATACATTGTCTTATTAATTACTAACCGATTAAAACTTTTACAAATGATCATCTTAGTCAGTAGAAATATCTTAAACATCAATGCCATCAAGAACAAATTATCGTATAATAATCTCTGATTATACTTTTTTATCACTTTATTTATTTGTACCCCGGGTTTAAAGGTATCGCCTATTCAACGGGTTCTAATCCCGGAGAGGCAATATAAAAATGATGTATAAGAGCATTTGTATTTCTTTATAGGTATTTCTAGGTAAAATATTCTTGTCGTGAATTGTTCAGCGGAAGTTAAGCCGGTACCGACTTTTTTTTTATAGCGAGGTAGGCAAATGACTCTACCCCACCTGATGTTAAGTACTGATAAAGCCCAAACGCGGAGATAGCTGGTACAGCAGTTATAAACTGCTACACCAACCATCCTCACCTTGTCGGCCTGCAAAAATGCTTCTTCACGCCTCTCTTAAAGGACCCCAGATTTTAGGAAGGAGGGAACACGTGCGAGGGTAAAGAATTCCACTTACGAATATTACGACAAAGAATTGAGTCACCAAATTTCATTGTTGGTGTAGGAATAGTGGCCACAGTAAGTCGGTGGCAACGTAGGCCAGTGCGCGTGGTCCTCTGAAGAAAAGGTGATGGAGGGATAAGGGAGAATAACTCCTCAGAACACTCGCCGTGGTATAGTCGGTAGAATGCGCAATTTTAAAACTTGGGTATATTAGGCGAATGAGTTGGCAACGATAGTTACTTATCAATGTCATCTGATGTCTGGCATGTGTCACGGTAAGTGTATAAAAACGAGTGAATGATGAGAGTGAAAACAACTATTTTAGTACGCTCAATAGCCGGCCAAGGAAAGTCGGGGCGGAGACTACTTGTGCCTTTAATATAATAATTATAAAAAAATTATTATTTATTTTTATAAAAAAAAATATATAATAATAAATAAATATTTTCAACACTCACACCAATTAGCCTAGCCCCAAAGTAAGCACTATAAGGCTTGTGTTATGGGATACTAGGGTAACGGATAGAATACATATACTGTACATAATAATAAGTATATGTTTATAGAAATACATAATTAAACATCCATGACTGGACTACAAATGCTCGTATTCATCACACAAACATCTGCCCCCACCGGGATTCGTACCCGGGAAATGAAACCCGGCGTACAAACTCCAGCCAAGGAGGCCGTCTATATATTATACGTCATGGATACTGATATTATAAAGAAAGAAAGAAAACATTTATTGGTAACACAGCATACATTAAAAACAAAACAGAATAGAAAACATAACGACACAGAAAAAATAGAAATAAAAACAAAAAAACTAAAGAAAATATAACTAGAAAAAAATCCACGCGGATCAGGCAGCAGACGGGACTGCGCCCTTCGCTATCCGGGCAAATGCACATGTTTAATACTTGGGGGTAGCGGGTAGTGGGTTACCTACAATGCAAGGAGATGGCGCTGCCTTGCAGCTCAAGAATGGCTGGAGGAAGTTCGACGTGGCCATCAGGGCCGCGGTAGCATAATTGATCAGTGCATTCGCCCGGAACGGGAAGGGTACGGGTTCGAGTCCCGTTTGCTGCCTGGTCCATGTGGAATTTTTTCTAGTTATATTTTCTTTAGATTTAAACATCTAGCAGTTAAATGCTTAAAAATAAAATATAAATAATAAAATATACGAAACGTCAATAAATAAATAAAGTTTCGTGGATTAACCCGTAAAAACTAGTTTTATTTAATGAGTGATGTGCGTGAAAACCTAAGAAACAAATAGTTTTATTTGCTTAAAAATAAAATAAAAATATAATTATTTTTGTGTCAGCTTGTCCATTCATCGAGGAAGGCTCTATCCTATATAAGTATAACATCACGCTATGACCAAAACCGTCGATGAAAAATGTTGTAAAACGGGAAAGAAATATATTTGAGTGCTTCCATTGGGAGCGCTGCAGTTAAAGTTACACAAAGATCTTGTACATACAACGGAATAGATTTCCATAAAAAATATATAAAATATTCCGCGCCAGCATATGTCCATCTTTTGAGTTTCATCCATTCACTATAACCATTCCTTAAATCAATGAGGGTGGAACCGCAGGGCACCTTGGGTAGTATTTTCGCAGCCATCCAATGACCGACCATTGTGAAACTTGCTTAGCTCCACAATCGCCGGCCGAAAGCCAAATACTGCGCAATCGATCTCCTATCACATTTTATTAAAATAAATTTCCAAATATAAAAGAAATTACATCAGAAACAGGCCCCGCCGGTTGGTACTCGTAATACCAAACATTTCTCATGCATTATTTATCCGATTATTGATGGAATTTGTCCCAAACAAGCCCGCTGGGATAACGAACGCGCTAATATTGTGGAACTTACGTAGGTTGTGTTTATTCTCCGCTATGTTGACTTCGGGTTTGAATAGGAACAAGCGGTCTACTTGGCGGTGTGGCTCTGTGTTACAGCCTATTGTTTGTGTCGAGCAAGGGGACGCAAATTTCCAGTTACCGGGGAGTCTCCAATAGCTCTTTGACATTTAACGCGTACCGTATTATTACACTTTGTCTGCTCTTCCGTCTGTCAGCAGGCTTCACCTCAGCTAACATTGTGACAAAATTTAATAAAACAATTTATCGTCGGCAACAATTTATTAAATAATTATATCTTTACTAATATTCTAAATGCAAAAGTGTGTCTGTCTGTAACCTCTTCACGCTTAAACCACTGAACCAATTTAGATGAAATTTGGTATACAGATAGTCACGGGTCACAGGAAAGGACGAACAATACCTCGGGAGGTGGATAGGTCGCGGTGGACCAATAGCTTGGCCGCCTAGATCACCCGACCTAAACCCCATGTTTTTTTTTTGTATAGGGCTTTTACAAAGAGTTAGTATATTGCACAGAATAGAGAGAGAGGATAGTTTTTATCCCAGAAATCACCCTTTAAGCGGGTAAAATGGGGGATGTTTGTATCGTAAATAAATTTTCCACGCAGACGAATTCGCAGGCACCCCCACCGCTTACAATAATTTGGAGGACATAAAATCTATCCATTCAACAGGAACACAGCTTTTACCATAGTTAGCAATTCTTCGGAAAAATCTTCTGTAGATTGATCATTCAGCAATGTAACTCTCAACTCTCTCTGCCAACAGAAAAATCATTTTCCAAACACAGTCAATCCCTTATATAAGTTGACTTGTATACTGAGAAATAAAGTGTAGTTTTATTTTTTCAAATTCAAACTCATTTATTCAGTCTAGGCTGTTAGAAACTCTTGTGAAAGCCTCACGCTAAGCCATCGGTTCGTAAATCTACGGCGGGAGACCTTGTACCGAGAAGAACCGGCAAGAAACACAGCAAGGGCTATTTTTTTCTCCCTGTTTTGTTTCATACAGTGTCGTCAATTAAAAGATGACATCAAAAACTAAAAACATGTGTTGATGTAATCTTTCATCACATTAATATTATTAATTAACAATAAGTTAAGTATAACTAACAGTTCTCAACCAAATTAGCAAGGTGCCTTACATTTATGAAATCTTTAACTGTAATGGAGACAAGTTTTTATACCCACTTTAAATTTATTAAAAGGTAAATTTATTATTTCTTTTGGTATTTTATTATAGTAACATACGCCTTGACCCACAAATGAACCAAGAACCTTCTGGAGTCTCAACGGTGGCAATATTGGAATCCACAACCGCAACCTACCACCAGTAATTAAGATTTAGTCATGTTGAAATAAAAACTATTCCTCCTGTCTCCTTGCCAAAATATGACCATAATTTCTTTCGCTTAGTGTATGCAGTTTTATTGTTTTTGCAATTCTACCAAGAGTGGACCGACGATCTTGTGATGGTCGCGGGAAGCCGGTGGATGCGAGTGACGCAGGACCGATCGGTGTGGAGAACCTTGGGGGACGCCTATGCTCAGCAGTGGGCGTCGTACGACTGACTTGATGATGATGATGAATTTTATTGCAATGTTAGTTTACTAATGTTAGTTATTTCTTTATAAATGTAGTAATATATGTCACTGATTTGGAGTGAATACCAAACAAATAAGCTCAGCTATCTCATGCATGTCGTGACGTGAGTTGTCAATTGCAGAAGATGGCGGAGTGCCCAAACTTTATTTTTAAAAGTTTTCTTGCAATTTTTGCGTGATTTTTTTTTATTTTTCTTTTTTTCTTTTATACAAATCTTGTCCTGACCATAACGAAAACAATAACAAAAGAATTATCTAATTAAGTTCAGTCGTTCGGAAGTGATGCGCATAAATGTACTTTTCGAAATTGCGAAATTTCAACGGACGGCACCAGTGAAAAAAAATCGAGGTTGCTCTCCGGGAGTACCGGCAGAAGTGAAAACTTGAATATTAACGTTATGAATTTTTGATATTTTGGAATGGTTAGGGAATAATTTTGAACGAATTGCTTTAAATATTAGTAAAAGTAAGTACTTTCATTTATGTGGTAGAATGTGACATATATTGTAAAAAAAATGGACGTCTTAGATAGAGACTTAATATTATAATACGATAAAATAAAATATTACTATGTGGTGTCCAATATATTGAAAGTCAACAACCTTTCCAATTTTATTGTTTTCGTCTTACGAATTTTCGATTAGGTCACGTGTCCTGACGCGAGTTTAACATTTTTTACCATACAAAAACAGTGTACAACGCCGCTAAAGAAGGTTTACTTCAAAAATAATATCATACCTCTTTTTTTCAGGTCCGTGATTATACCTACCAATTTCATTTCCTAAACGCTAAGGACTAAATTCATAATGCCTGTGTCATCTCGTTTGTAGAAGTGATGTGATGCAATCAAAATGGAGAACTAAAAGTATTTCTTTCCAGTATCGGTTTCCGATACATTGCCTCCACACAGAACCGTTTATTAATTTCGCGTCGTGACTGCAAACTTTGTACTTACTAGTTCTGTGACTGTAAGTCATGTCATATTTATCGATGTTTTGCTGAAGAAAACCATATAAATACTTTAAGTATACCATCGTTTATAATAACTTAATCGTTACCTATTCAGGATCGAAAAAAATGTTAGTAAAACCTACAAGAAATTAAAGAAATTTGGTTACATCAGGGGGCACGGTAGTGCCCCCGCCAAGTCAAGCGCGAAGTAAACACTGCCGTACCATCCTTTACTTGGTCAAAATATAATGCATTGGACTAAGAGTGGCGGTGATACCAAGGTCTAAGTCTAAAAATACCCTCATGGACATTGGGACCTCCATATTTTCTTCTGGCCAAGCCTACGTGGCGCTTTCACGAGTAACCAATCTTCATGGGGTGCACCTCATAAATGTTGACTTCAAGAGTATAAAAGCTCAAGCTTCAGCTATCACCGAATACAACCGGCTTAGGCGATAATACCGCGCCGATCTTTCAGAAATTAAACCGCCTAAAAAATTAAAATAAATAACGCGAATGGGCAATACGAAAAACGGTTGCTGATGTTCAAGAATCAGAACCGGAAAAAAAGAAAAGTAAGATTTGTAATAATAAAAAAATGGTTGCCTGTAAAGTCGGTTTTACGGGCGAAGATTTTACGTGACAACGTCTTTTTCTCGGTAGAATATTTATTGATATGAATATAATTAAATTGCACAATAGGAACAAGGAATTGAATGAAAATAAGAATTGCACAAATTTTAACTATAGAAATATATTTTGTTTACTAAAACATTGTACATGTAAACTTAAACTCATCGTAACGTTACCGAGCGTTACACTTTTTCATAAGTGACTCCCAGCCGCAACCTAATTTAAGACGTTGTCACGTCAAAAAGACTACTCCTAAAAAGTGTCAAATCAGAAAATCTAATAAAATAAATCAACATGCGCACTTTTCTACAAAAAGAAGTGAAATCCCACCAAAAACATTCTGTAAAGAACTAGCCAAGTCTCGATGGAGCTGCTTGTTTATCTCTAAAAAATAATTAAATCTAGACAAAGCCGTGCCAAGTGTATGGTTCCTTACTGCGACCTATGTCCAGCAGTGGACGAACATGGGTTGATGATGATGATGATACTTTTAATATCTGAAGTTGCTAACGCTTCAATATTATCGAGTTGTTATAAAGATGGTTGAACTAAAATATTATCGAGTAAGGAGTTTAAAAGATGGTTACATCACTAAGCAACGTTGGCAGCACGAAAAGTATCGTTCTTGGGCCCGCGTTCGAATATTTGCTCCGGACAAACTAATCCATTTCCGATATAAAAATACGTTTTAAATTTTCTCTGGTGCTAATACTGAATAAGGATAAACAAATTCTGTTCATAAATCCAGTTTACATACACAAGTACACGTATGTATGTACACATACAGATATATCGTTAAATTTTTTGTAGAGCAATATAATATCTTATAAAAATTCGAGTAAAATTAGTAGACCAGGGTCAATAATTTTAAAAATGGTAAACAGTGAAAAAAAAATATAGTAGGATGAAACCCATTGAAAAAGGTAGAGAATATAACAAAAATGAGGGAAGGGGGAGGGGGTGAGTTTTTAAGGGTAAAAAACCTCCCGACCTCAGATTGCCCGTAGTTTATTTTTCCTTTCATTTTTGTTATATTTTCTACCTTTTCCAATGGGTTTCATCCTACTATAACTTAATATAAGAATATTGCAGGGTCGGAAGACATATTTTAGACATTTCATGGGTCACTAAGAACTGAGTCGGTGCGCAGACAAGATTGTGTGAGTCCGAAATAAAATATTATTAGAAAGAAAATAGAAGAGCATTTTTTTTTATAATAACGATATTTTGTAATACAATAATCATAACTTCCTTTTTTATCGAAATAGGTACTTACATTGTTGAAAATATAATAATATTTTTTGTGTCAAATTTTGCATGTACAAATTGTACATCCTACCTTTGTGAAATTCACGTTTAATATAGGTTAAGGCCTCAACCCCATTATAAGCGCATTTTTATCGGTTGATAATATCAGATGCGTTATTGGAATGCCCTACTTCTATTGCGTCGTTATTATCGCAGCAGTGCGTAACTCCGTAGCCGTTCTAATACTTAATGTATTAGAACACGAACGCACGAACCAAAATCGAATTCGAATAGTTTTCGAGTGCGAAATGTCATTGTCAAATATGTACTGATTTTTAGTTCTCGTTACATCTGTTGTGGCTAGGGTTACCAGATGCTGGCTTATCAATCCCGGGACATTTGCACCCCTCCTACCCCTGAAAAAATAAAAAATCATATCAAACCCTATACCACCACCCAGAATTAAGACATCAAGCAGGTGTCATTCGTTATTAGAGTTTATCTTCTTACGAAACTAGCACATAATCAGTCAATCAGGGATAATAAAATCAAATTACTGGACATAGGACAAGACTAAAAAATTCGTGGTCAATCCCGGAAATCCCGGCCATCTGGTAACCCTAGTTGTGGCGGTGCAGTTCAAGTTTCCATACAAAATTTGACTATGACATTTAGCACTCGCAAACGTAACGAATTCGATTTGGTTCGTGATACCGATAACAACGGCACTATGCACGTGATAACTTAAGGAATCGAGACGTGGCCGCTCACAATTGGCCTCATAAGAAGGCTCAAAGTCACCGAAAGGGCTATGGAGAGGGCTATGCTCGGGGATTCTCAGTGCGATCGAATCAGAAATGATGAGATCTACAGAAGAACTAAGGTCGCCGATATAGCCCAAAGAATTGGGAGTCTTAGGGTAGGCAAGGCGCATTGCAAGAAGAACTGACGGCCGTTGGTGCGGAAAGGTCCGTAGCCGCGTAACAAGAGACGCAGCGTTGGCAGGCACCCCACAAGGTGGAATGACGATTTGGTGAAGGATGCAGGTAGCCGCTGGATGCGGGCAGCGCAAGACCGATCAGTTAATTCCTTGAGGGAGGCCTATGTCACAATACATACAAGAGTAGTTCTTTGACTTCATACTAGCGCCCGAATCGACGCACGCACACGGAAAAACGTCATTTACACGGCCGCTAACCAATCTTGGCAAGACAAATCTACGAAGTGCCACGGCGCGCGCCGCCGAGTCTGGTCGATGTCCGAGGTAGGTTAACTGCGCCGCGCCGCCCGCGTTTCGATTCCGTAACGTGGCCATATTACACATACAATAAAAGTCGACAATAATCTATTTTACATTTTGTAGAGACCAACCCTAGCGCTCCGCTCAGTCGTAGGTATCTATTTCAAGAAAATGGCTGAGTCACGCTGCTGCTCTTATATGTATTGTGCCTATAAAGCGCCTATGGGGGGAAAGATTTAATATGAGGAATGGGCTCACATACATGCATTAACATTGAAATCATTAGATTATTTTCTGACCTGTAAGTAGTATCGTCGAATTATTAGGACGAAGTCGATTTGTCTTTCGTCGAATTCTGTCAACCTGTCTAACTGAGCACTTATCTAATTTAGGATGTATATCAAGAAGGTAAATAATAAATCTTCTTCAGTCAAAATGAGTTCGCATCAAGATCATAATAAATTACTATTATACTGTTGGAACTACAGTACCTAATAATTATATTAGCCACTAGTGGCCCGCCCTCGCTTCGCTTCGGTGTAAAGCTGTAGTGTAGGTAAACTACTCTTTTTGTTCTCAGGCTTGTAGTATACAAATGAATACCTATATATAATTATAGGCCTTCCATGCTAAATTATTTAACTTAGTAAAAATCTTGTTGCGTACTTTAGGACCCGTTGCACCGAATGCACAATTTTTTGGTTGAACGCGAAAATCTCAGGAAACGAATTTTTGTGTAAAATAGAAATTTTATTAAGGAAGGCTTGAGGCTATATAACATCACGCTGTGGCCAGTAGAAGCGGATTATCGATATTAAACTGTTGAAATAAATTAATTGCAATTACTACCCAATCTATCTTCTTTTATGTAAAACTTAATTCGACTCGCATTTGACTTTTCTCTCTCATATTCTGTAACCTGTACCATGAATTAGCCATAGCATGGACCAATATCGAATTCGTATCGTTTGCGAGTCCAAAATGTCATTGTCAAATGTGTACCGATTTTTAGTTCTCGTTACGTACTTTGTACCGCTGCTGTTCAAGTTTCCATACAAAATTTGAAATTAACATTTCGGTTTGCAAACTATTCGAATTCGATAATGGTTTGTGCTAGGGGTACTGTATTGCTTGTTCAATTCTTTGTTATTGTGATCTTCAATTAATTAAAGAAATAGTTCTGAAATTACTTGAATACTTTCATAATTCATTAGGTTATTGGCTATATATGCCCGAAGGTATATAGTTAAAGTAATTTGATACAAAAGTGCTGTGATTGAATTGGATCCAAATAAGATAACCTCGCGGTCATTACCGACGTGGCCAATTTCTTTTCAGCTTAATTTTGACGAAAAGTACATCAAAAATTGGTGACACAAATATCAAGAAGCATAATTGAGAAGCTAATTGGAAGGGAAAATTACCAAACCTTAAAATTTTGCTGTAAAAAACTACTTGAAACATAAAGATTTATGGCAGGAAATTGAACCAGAACCAGGTTATGTATCCAACAGAAAAAAAAATACGAAAGCAAGGTCGAAAATAATACTATTGCTATAACACAGAAGGCGAATCATTTTCACCACAACAATGCAAGCTCACACAAAAACATTTTTGAGCATTGAAAACATTGGATTAAAGGGTCATCCGCCGTACAGTCCTGATTTGGCACCCAACGACTTCTTTTTGTTCCCGTACATCAAAAACAATTTGCGAAGTCAACATTTTTGAACGCTTGAAAAAGCGGGCGATGCATTTCAATTCGCATGTTTCAGAGGTACAATTGTCGGTAAAATTGGTTGAAACGCATGCAAAAGTACATTGAACTTTACGAAGAATGTTTTGAATAACAATGAAGTCATTTATAATTAAAAATATTTATTTTTATTTGTATAGGTAAAACATTTCATTCTAGCTTAGATTTTATTTCGCGAATTCATAAGATAACTCTCCTGTGCACAGTTAACTTGAAATTATAATGTTCTGCACTCCACACAGGGTTGTCACAGTGAGAACAGAATATAGGGATTATGAAGGGGTAAAGAAAATGAAATTCTGTTAACTCCGACCATAAGATATTAAAAAAATAATATTATTTCTTGTAAATCAACCAAAAAATTACAAAGTTAAAGCGCGTCAAAGTTTCCTGACGTAACTTCAAAGTAAAAATTGTACCAAGACATGACGTCATGCGATATTTCAAATCAATATATCACGGTTATGTCTTGATTGTGTGAAAAACGTGAAAAAAAAAAGAAAAAATACGTGTCCAATACTTTTTATAATAGAAAGAAAAAAAAAATATTAATAATTGGTATTTCAATTACAAAATTACGCTGTTTTTCGTATATATTTTGTAAACGATATACATCAATATTTTTTATGGGAGTGTAGAACGTTTACTGTTTGTATTGTTCGCACCATTTTTATTTTACAGGACTTTTAAGTTTCTCAGAAATTAATTTTTTTCTGGTAACCCTCACTCGGTATGAAAGAGTAAATTTCATTACGTGAAGAGATACGAGTACAAGCAACAGCAAATGTTTACACAGCACTATGGATATATTAGCATAATTTCGAAGTGCAATTGCAGTATAAAGCGTGAAAAAACATGGTTTTTGCCTCAACAAAACTTCACATTAAAACGCTTAGATTGAAATTGAAAAATAATATATTTAACGCGCTGCGCTAATGCACACAAGAGATGAAAAGAAAACATACTTTCACCAAAGTTCTTAATTAAAATTAAAGCTCAATCGTGTTTAACACATCATTCCATCTTTGTTTTTTAAGAATTAGGAACTTCGTTTCTATTAGAGTTTGAACCATTTGTCAATACTTGTAAGTCTGATGAAGAGAAGGAATTATCTTCAAAGAGAGACACAGCCTAAGTATTTCGTAGTGATGTTTTTTTTATGTTTGAAGCATATAAATGTTTAAATCTAAAGAAAACTTTTAATAGAAAAAAAACCACGCGGACCAAGCAGCAGACGGGATTCGAACCCGCACCCTTTGCAATCCGGGCGAATGCACTGACCAATTATGCTACCGCGGCCCTGATGGCCGCGTCGAAATTTTCCTATCCTTAAGCTGCAAGGCAGCGCCACCTCTTCGCATTGTAGGTAACCCACAATGTCAAATGAATACTATTTATGAAAATTATTTCGTAGTTTCCAAAAAATACTAAATATTGTCTGTCTGTGGATTAGAGATTTCCCCTCGCAGGTTCCTTTTTTCGCTGGGCGGAAATCTTTCTCTATATAGGAATAGGAAAGTTGGAGGTTGACAATAAAATCATTAGGAACGCAAGAAAATCCTCTTCGAAGAATTCAACTACGCAAATGGATACCTGAATTTTACTCGAATGTTCCATTGTGTTCCCTGGCAATATTCCTGAGAATAGCTTTTTATAATACCTGTACAGACAACATTACAGAATGAAAGACTCTTCTTGCTAGCTACTTAGATTTCGCGTTTGTTTGTGTTTATGTTGTTGTTTTTTATGTGTTTTAAATAAAAAAATATTTTAAATAAAACAAGTTTCAACGGCATATAGATGCATTGATATATTTGTTTCTTGACCTTTCGCATCCTTTTCAGTCTTCAGGCAGGCTTCCTTTTCAGACAGGAAAATTGTTTTGCCTCAAATATGGCTATGAAGTTGACAAAATGCATGGGTTTTGTGGAAGTATTAATTGCAGTTGTTTGTTTATAACTCGACGCCCCGTGGAATAAACCGATAATGGAAGAAGTTAAACTTTACAGAAAAATAAGTGTTTTTTTAATGCTTAATAGGGATGATGACTATTTTTTTTTTCTTCGTTTATCAGGTAGATTATCAAAAAGTATTGGACACATAGTTTTTCTTTTTTCACAGAATATAAACATTGCAGAGATATATTCATTTGAGAAGTCGCATGACGTCACGTTTTGGTACAATTTTCACTTAAAAGTGACGTCACGAGCCCCTACTCCCAAACTTTGACGCGCTATAACTTTGTCATTTTTGGTTGATTGCCCAGAGAAAAATACGTGTCCATTATTTTTTGATCATCTAACTGACCGACTAAATAGAATTTCGTTTACTGTACCCCGTCATCACCCTTATTGGCAAAGCGTTTGACTACAATATGGTTTTACGATATAACTCAACAAGTCACAAGAGTTTCAAAAATGTTAGTACATGGATTAAAATTGTTGGTATATCATGTGCATTAAGTAAGGTAGGTAATTAACCGACGCTTGATCTGCAGTTTCTTATGAAACCACATCTCACGAGGAGAATTACTGCATTATTGAAGTTATACTTCTTTAGGCGCGTTATGAAAAAATGATGAGAGTGAAATTTTAAGATCCGCGCGCATCACTGTAACACAAAAATTAACAGCATGAAGTTGGTCGCTTTAGCGACCAACTCCATGCTGTTACTTTTGTGTTTACCGCACATTAAGAAAATCTACCAACAAAATATAAATAGAATCTCTATTTAGTGGGTGCTAACGACTGCATTGTGAAGGCCTATCAAAAGTATTTAATAATCTGGAACAACGGAACCAAAGCGCGATTCAGGAGACTACAGCGCCATCTCTTGACCATTGGTGTAGTAGAACCAAAAACCACATCTTTATTTTTTGTAATAAAGTAACAGTTATGAATACCTATAACTGTTACTTTATTACAAAAATAAAATATTTATAATATTTATTCACATGTTTCTAGTTTGTATATTCGGAATACGTGTTTGAGTTTCATACAAGTGCAAATCACATATGTTCTAATAAATTATATTCAGTAGCGATTTTAATTGAATATTTGGATTATTTATTTATTTTTTCAAATTAAATCTGAACTTTATTGACTGTGTCCTTTTCCAGACTTTTTATTAATTTATTGTAATTAATTATTTGCATGCAATTAAAAACTAATTTTAAACGATGCCAAAGAAGGATAGCTTCTCACGCGCCTACATAAGTACACGCACCCATTTTTTTCTTAAACGTGGACTAAAGTTCAACTTTGGTTAAACAATTTGATTTTATTTCTAGTAAACTTTATTCTCTAACATATGGGTGGTAAGTGGTTCAGAAACAGAACGAGCATCTAAGATTTCAATTATTCGGAAATTCTCTTTACTTCAATCATTAAATAAAATAAAGACGGCAGATTTATTTTATTGCTTTCTGGCACAGAAACCCTAACTTGTAGCTAAATAACGACGATTCGCTCTATAAAATACTGTCTCCTAACGAAATTAGAAGTGAATTAAGAGCATAATGTCTATAATTACATCCAATCCGGCTAAGTATTTTTCTTCTAGTTCTTCGATAGGCCATAGGAAGCCGAATACCCTCAGAGTCGTGGCAAAAAGGGAGTCCTGTCCCTGTAGCATGAGCATTATATTATAAAATTTATCACGTTTTTTATCGTGTCGAACTGTCAAAATCCATAGTAATGTGACAATTGCGCGTGATCTTCTTCTTAGTCTGGCACTCTTGTCAGAGTGGTCATAGTTGCACTGATGAGGTACATGGTGGGATGTTCTTTGGGTCGCTATCAATTCCGAGGGTAGCTCTCCTGGCGATGTGCTTCCATTTCTGACGGTTCGAGGCGTCGCGAGTACACTGGACCATGGAAGACTCAGTAGCCTTTGTGATGGCGTCTATCCAGCGGGTTGGTGATCGACCGCGTGCTCTCTTGCCTTCCACCTGGCCTTGAACCACCAGCCTTTCCATCGAATTCTCATTTCTAGAGATGTGACCAAAGAACTTCAGTATTCGTCACATGCGCGTGGCCGGGAGAGTTTTATATCGCTCCTAGACCAGGACCCCTGGGGACGCCCGTACCGAGTGGTGAGAGGGAAGTTATCTAGTTCCATACCCCGCACTTCAGCCATGGTTGAGGTGCTATTGAAACGGGTCTTGGGGGGCTCTCTTTCTCGACCCCTGCTCGACTTGCGAGAGGCTAGGTGTGAGGTCCGTCGTTGGTATCACAAGGTTTTGCCGCCGTTATAACAGAAAAGGTCATAACGTCGCTGGGATATTTATGGTTATTGTCTTTTCTTTGCGGGAATTGTTCGTTTAACATTAAACGACAGCCACTTTTTCTACGGTCTTAAAGATTTTTAATTAATTTTCCTGTAAAAAGGGAAACTGTTATATAGCTGGGTTAGCTGATGGAAAGGTGATTTTTAAACTGCCACACATTACGTTGCGTAGCATCTGACTGTCTCACGTTGCTTTCAAATACCTTCCTTTGTATTGAAACACGCGTATTGCTACACACTTAAAATGCATTCACACGCAGTGTTGCAGATCACGATACAGAGAAATACGAGTTTTTAAGGCGAAATCTGCATGATGAGCATCTGCACCCCGCAGCGTAGTACGGGACAGTTTGAGAATATCTTAAGTGGCCACTATAGCATGTAGGCGCGATGCCTACGTTGACCCTGTTTCGAATCCCATGAAAGCCCCGAAACTTTTTTCACCGATATAAACCGTTAATTGGATTTTTTATAGATCATATCTTTATGGTTATTTCAATACACAGTTCTTTAAACGAAGATTCCGTAAACGGAACCCTATTTATTTCCATGCCTTCGCTATCTGTCTTTCCGTCTATCCTTCTGTGAATAGGCTGAAAACTGAACTAATGAACCGTATAATAGGAAGACAATTGAAATTTTGTCTGTTTACTGTACTCACAAATTGAACGTCTCGGAGTACATATTGCCGCTGTAATATTAATTTAAGATTCGAAGAGGACCCAACTTAACAAAGGACAAATACTTTTTTTCAACCTTCATTGCTCGACCTCGACAATATGTTCAACAATCCATGACATATAATTCATTATTTTGTTTCATGGTGTCGCCGATTAGAGAGGTCCCGGGATCGAATCCCGGTGGCGGCAGATGTTTGCGTGATGTATACGAGCATTTGTACTCCAGTCATGGATGTTTAATAATGTATTTCTATATAAATATACTTATATATGTACTGTATATCCTCTCAATGGGCAAACGGCCGACCGTCGGCAATTTTTATTATGTATTCTATCCGTTACCCTAATATCCCATAACACAAGCCTTACAGTGCTTACTTTGGGGCTACTGGTGTGAGTGTTGGAAATATTTATTATATCCTAGAATGATGATCGAATGCAAGAATTGAAGGAAGCGGATTGTAGAGGAAGCAAATATATATCATCATCATTACCAGACTATTAATGTCCCACTGCTGGGACACAGGCCTTCCCTTTGGATGGAATCAATCTCCCTAGATTGGGCCATGGCAGCCCAGGTGTACCCAGTACGGATTGGTGGGTGCTTACGACTGCAGACGCAGTTGGGATCCACGGTTTAACGTGCCTTCCAAAACGCAGAGGAACTCGAGATAATAAGTTTTCCCATCCAATGACCCACCATTGCGAAAGTTGCTTAACTTCCACGACCGCAGGCCGTACGCGCTATCCGCCTGCCCCATTGAGCTCCGCATTTATATATAACTTAAAGTACAGTGCCCGGCACGTAAGTTGAACCCAAATTGTAGTTTTCAGCGCATGTTTTTCCACAGAAAAACATCATAGCACTAAAAAATTATTAACAATACAATAACTAATGAAACACAGCAACAAACGGTTTAAAAAAACATTTAGTTTGGTGTCGTTTTTTGTGGGAAAAACATGCGCTGAAAACTAAAATTTGGGTTCAATTTACGTGCCGGGCACTAGAATGGAATGAGTGTGTAGGTTGAACAAAATCAAATGAAAGTTGGGCTTGCCTAATTTGTTCAGCGACAAACAGTATTTACAACTCCAATCAACAATTCCGTTTCGCAATAGGAAACTTGTTTTCCAGTGAGTAATTTTAGACGTTCTCCGAAGTTTTATTCCGGCAAGCACATTGTCTTGAAGTTTGAAGTTCGACGGGAGGTTTACGATAACAGTGAGATAATTTTGAGGTGAATATTTCATCGCCTTAGTTATGTCCCCAGTTTTAGGACAAAAGTACTGCAAAAAGTAAGTTAATTTTTAATGAGTTCTCGGATTCAATCGATTATATTATATACACTAGAAATAGCCGGTCAAATTCAACAAAGGTAGACCCGCGAAATCAACTAAAAAAATCTGTCCACTCGTGCAGCTTCAGACTGAGTAAATTGTGCTATTTGCCTGTCTTATTAGCTAAAAGAGAAAGAGGAGCTCGATGGCGCAGGTGGTAAGCGCGTTCGGCGATCGATCGATGAAGTTAAGCAACTGTCGCAGTGGTCGGTCATTGGATGGGTGACCAAAAATTACTATCTCGAGCTCCTCCGTGCTTCGGAAGGCACGTTAAGCCGTTGGTCCCGGCTGCATCTGCAGCCGTTACCCACCCACCAATCCGCATTGGGCCCGCGTGGTGGGTCATGGCCCAATCTCCCTATTTGCCTGTACCCCAGCAGTAATAGGCTGATGATGATGATGATTAGCCAAATGGCTTATAGACTCTAACATCAGGTAAAAATGAGTCATTTTGCTACGTAATCTCTCTGAAGAGACAGCTTTAAAAACTTTAAAAAGACTTATTGTATTGTCTTTTACGGCCAACAATACTGCTATAGTTAAAATGAGACAGGATTTCCCGCGGGCAAATTGGAAGTTTTCGGTGACTAAGATTTTGCAGGCCCTCATGATGTAGAAGTTTTCAGGGTGGGTAATACTCTGGTTAGTACTTATCGCAAGCATTTCGGTCAATTACCTACAGTAAGTAAGGCCCACGCCTTACCTACAGGTATTAAGTTTGGAAAAGTTATGGAAGAGCGAGAGTTCCTGACACAGGCAAATAAACTTGTCTACTAGGGATTCTCAAATATTGTATCACTAGCATAATATTGGTTATAGAAATAAAGTATTTTTGTTTTTTTTTTGATTTTTGATTTTTTGATGCTCATTTGCGACTAGTTTCACATAAAGAAGGGCTGTTAAATTTTTAAGTCAAGTTGCTTCAAAGCTTTCAACACATGTTATAACATCGACAGTTATTTGTTTACTTTTAAAGGATAAGGATAAGTCCTTGAGGTGTTGTTCTGTGCCTTTGTCATGGTTTCTGTAACATGTATCCTTTAGTTTTTAAGCTCCCTGACCAAATGCAGGATTAACTGTATTCAGGTGTTCTTAATACCTCTTACAAGACTTACAAAGGAAAAAGAAGCAAATATACTTTCCTGGACTTGCTTAAAAACTGTTAACACGAAGAAGTTAATATACCTACATGATTTATTACATTTTATATTTAAAAATAAATCACTTAAGAATATGAAATTACATTTAATAAAATCACTCGCTTCTTAAGTTTATCAGTAAATATTAAACAAATATTATTCTTGACAACATACCTATATTATTATATTGAAATTTTCGTTGTCGAATACCACCCGAAGCGCAGCGTAACCTTTCATTATTATTAAACAAGATAAAATGATTTATTTTAGTAAGATGAAACGCGCATAATTAAGATATATGGAGAAAAAATTGTGTGCACAGAAAATAAAGGCTATAAACCAAACAACTTTCGTGTTGCACTTAACATATTTTTCAGAAATCAAGACAGTGTAATATAAACAAAACCTGAGGATTTTTTAAATAAATAAATAATATTTCTATTACGCAAACCAATAAGCCTACCCTCAAAGTAAGCATTGTAAGGCTTGTGTTATGGAATACTCGGGTAACGGATAGTATACATATATAGTAATACTTTTATTTAGAAATACATAGAAATAACCTTTACTTATGAAGAAATGAGTGTTCATCACCCAAACGTTTGCCCCACCGGGAGTCGAACCCTTAAAGTTTCACTATGTGGACACGCATAAAAATCTTGGCGTGTCCAGCAGACGAAATAGTGATACTAATTTTTAGTTTCATCAACTGGACACATGTGTGTCCAGCCTCCTGTGTCGAGTTGGTAAATAACCCAATCAGACATGACACTATAAAATTCACCCTCCATCCATTTTTCAATTTCAAGAATTCCCACCCATTATCCTAGAACCGGTTTGATGTACCCTAATAACGGCGGTGCTGACTGTAATCTACATTGCATTACGTCTCTTCAGGTAGTCTCCTCATTTCTTTCAGAAGCAACAGTTCTCCACTAATAAGCCTGTAATGTTGTTGGCTTCGCCCAACCGGCTTACGGCAAAGCCTCGATGACGTACCCACTGAAGAAAATTCGTCGGAATATCGCGTGGAAAATAATCGGGAGGATGATAAGGGTCAAAGGTCTAAGGTCAGTTAGGGCAAGACTAAAAATATGAGGTTTTTTAATATTTTCTTTTTGTTTGCGTCTCATTAAAGTAGGCTCTTGTTAATGGAAAGGGCTTTTAGAAAATTCTGTAATTAATGCCTAAACAGATAGTAAAGATAGATAGGCAGGTATCGTCATTATACTACTGTTTAACTATAATTTCAAATTGTGGGTTACCTACAATGCGAAGAGATGGCGCTGCCTTGCAGCTTAAGGATAGGAAAATTTCGACGCGGCCGTCAACGCTGCGGTAGCATAATAGGTCAGTGCATTCGTCCGGATAGCGAAGGGTGCGGGTTCGAGTCCCGTCTGCTGCCTGGTCCGCGTGGATTTATTTCTATTAAAACTTTTCCTTAGATATAAACAGGTCAGTGCATTCGTCCGGATAGCGAAGGGTGCGGGTTCGAGTCCCGTCTGCTGCCTGGTCCGCGTGGATTTATTTCTATTAAAACTTTTCCTTAGATATAAACATCTAGCAGTTAAATGCTTAAAAAATAAAAACATTACTATAATTTCAAAGTTTTACAATTGAGCGTTGTAAAGCAGAAAGCGACCATTTTCAAAGCTAGCATAAATGAATTCTGTGGACCAATGCATATCCAATGTCTGCCGTCTCATCCGTGTGGCATTTTACTAGTAAAATTTTCTTTAGATTTAAAAACGTAACAGAGCAGCAAACACCGTGCTTAAAAAATTAAAATATATTTGTGGACCAATGATAAAGAATGATTGTGAAGGCAGAAAGCGACCACTGGTAATTTTTGGCATCAAACTATAACGTGGTTCCTTGCAACAAATTTTCGCTTGCTTAAAAATGCTCGCTGGTCGATTTCTGCTTATGAAAATTCGTTCTTGGCTTATCATACAAACTATCTACCAAACAGCGCAATCAAATCCAATCAGTGGATTAGTTGTGTACTGATAGAGATAATGTAGGGTGTAATGACTCGACAAACCTGTCCGGAGTCATTAATTATAAAACGATTTTTTAAATCTATCTATATATATAAAACTCAAAGGTGACTGACTGACATAGTGATCTATCAACGCACAGCCCAAACCACTGGACGGATCGGGCTGAAATTTGGCATGCAGGTAGATGTAATGACGTAAGCATCCGCTAAGAAAGGAAAGAGCCCGAGAACAAAAACTGTAGTCTACACTTCAGCTCTACACCGAAGCGAAGCGAGGGCGGGCCGCTAGTAAATAAATAAAAAAGCGGCCAAGTGCGTGTCGTGCCACGCGCAGTGTAGGGTTCCCCGTAGTTGCCTGTAGTTACCACAATATATTTGAGTAGGAGTCTTTATTTTCCATATCGGAAATTACAAAAACCAATTAATATCAATATTATGTATATCAACTAAATAACTAAATCAAAGTCAAACTGCGTCTCAATCTCAAAATTAATTCGATATATATTTTTTTAAATGAATGTTAACCGCTGATTTTTTTTCTTTCCTCCGGGCGGGGGAGCGGGTGTGAAATCCTGATGGACTCTTACTGACTGAAACACACTCGAAGTTCATGCTTATGGCCAGAAGGGCCTTACAAGTTTTATCTGAAGCGATCATTCCCTGAGAAGGGGATGATGCGGTATAACCACTGATTTTTTCAAGTGCGGTAGTGTTGTGGAACTAATGATATTTTATTGTTAAATGATATTTAATGTAAGGTTTTCGCTACAATAACTTCATCTATGTCACTATTAATGTTTTCTTCTAAGGGATTTTTAATATCTAAAGAAAATATAATAAGTTGAACGACTATTAATTACTCTTGCAAACTGACAAATCTATCTAAACCGTTATCGTCTTTCTTAAAAGTTCATGAAAAGCACTAATATTATAATTTATTCCAGGCTTTTCAAGCTAATAGTTAAGCTTTTAGAGGGGGGGGGGGGGGGGGGGGGCGACGCACTACTCGAACAAAAATTAGCACTTTAAAGTTCAATATTTTGCAAACGGATCCCTAAATCGTAAAATAGTCTTAGGAAACCCTAAATAATTTAAAAGTACCTATTCAACGATATTCCTCACGATGGGGTAGATGATTAAAATATTTTTATAATTTTTATTCTACCATTTTGTCGGCGTGATCGATATACATATCTGCTGCTAATAGTCTCCAAGCAAAACCGGGGACGGACAGACGGACATGACGAAACTATAAGGGTTCCTTGTCAGGACTACGGAACCTTAAAAAAGATACTCGATAAGTAAAAAACGGATGATGAATTTGGATATGATTTGGCACACAGATAGTTTATAATAATTGGGCCCAACACGATACTTTTACCCTGAAAAAAATAGTGAAGTATTGTGGGATTATTAAATATTAATTTACGGATATTCATTCAATTAATTAGTCTTAAATAACTTCTGTACCCTTAGTACAAGTTTGAGCTCACGAAAACTATCATAGTTTTCGTAATTGTAAATTATGTTTCTATGTCCATTTTGGTGAAAAGTAACCAAATATTCTTAAAATTTGAGAAGACGCAAACGATTTAATGATAGAATTTAAACACTGTTTATTTGTAATTGTAAAACTCGTACTAAGGGTATTGCAGTCTACGGGGACTTTGTAATACGAGTTTAGGGGTAGTTGTGTCAGTATCATAATTGAAAGGGCTCCCATTCTCAAGGTACCTATACAATTACTTAACTTATGTACTTTGTCATATAGGTGAAGTCTTGTACAAAATTAAAGGTATCAAGGTGGACGTGAAGTGAAAGAAAGTTCATGTAGTAAGAATACTATTTTTTTTCTGATCATGCTGAAAAAAAAGGATTACATTTTTTTTCAATACTGTTTACGTACAATAGTTACAGCGCGGGTTTAATGGTACTTCCTGCTTTACGCGATATAGCTGTGGAATAAAATTCCTGTATCGGTATATTCCAAGAATACAAGTACTTTTTGTTTTTATGTTTTGTATTGAAGTTTGAACAGAGCCATAGTGAAAGTAACAAGAATTTGACGGGTATCAACTATTCGAATTCGATATTGGTTCGTGCTGAGAACACTTACCACGAACTGGTCGCCTACCCTCGAGTGATGCTTCTGACAAAAATCGTTAGAAAGGTTGTGGTTTCCGATTACTGTAAGGGGTATCGCTTACTTGTTTGCCTCTTCAGTGGTTTAAAATAATTTAAAGGCTTTGAGATCGAATGTAAGCAAAACCTTTACCTCTCAATTAGCAAAGGGCTATACTTAAGGCACATATAAAATTTAACTACTTTCTCAGAAATAAAACAATGATTCTCAAGATAATTTAAGGTTTTATTCCGACACGTAACGTTCTCTAACACGCCTCGATGTCAAGTACGCAATCTACTGACAAGCGAGTATCTGTCAATATTAATATTGCCAGTACAAGAAATAACTTGGTACTAATAACTAATATTGTATTTGGTATAATCGATACTATTGACAGATACTCGTTAAGATTCGATCGGTATTAATAAGGTAATCTTATACACATGTCCTACCGCCGACGATGAACCAGAAGCGAGTAGCGCTAGAAACTAGAAACGAGTTGGCGAGCATCGGGAAGCTAGTGTGTAGTTCCGATAGTTTTGTCGCTGGATTATAAAAAATCAGAAATCGATATATCTTTATTCATATTGGATAATACAACTGTTATGAATTGTCCAAACATTTTTTTTCTCTACCTCTCGTTATTGGACATAAGCTAGTATGCGAGTTCAACGAGCAATTACTTGCATCACTCGCTCGCAGTGATAGTTCTGATCAAAAATATAGGACGTGCACGCGTTGTGAGGGCCAAGCGAACATCGCTGAGCGAGTATTAGTGTCGCCACACACAGGCTGTTGTCAAGTTTATGACGACCTCCGTGGCCGAGTGGTTTGTACGCCGGGTCGCTTACTCGAGAGGTGCCGGGTGCGAATCCCGGTGAGGGCCGATGTTTGTGTGATGAATACGAGCACTTCTATGGGATCATACAGTTAGCAAGCTTACAGTGCTTCGGGGATAGGCTAATTGGTGGGAGTTTTGTAAATATTTAGGTTATAAATAGCAAATATGAGTAGCTAAGTGAAATGCCGGCATGAAAGTATTTGGCATATATCGTTTGTACGGGAACCGATGTCACCGGCTTGCCCCTACTACATAATAGCCAATCAAACGACGCAACATCAAACAATCTAACCAATCAGCGTTCGCACCCGAAAGAAACGACGCAATCAGAACCAAGTTTTGGTCAAGTTATGAGTATTTCCTCGCACACAACGGTGGTGCGCCTGCCCCGCCTACAAGGCCCTTCTAACCTCTTTCTGTGTACTGTGGGTAAATGGAATGCTCAAAACAATGTTACGTTGTTTCCATTGATGACTGAGCAAAACAGTATTTGTTCCTCGAATTTAGTCAAACATCGTTGTACGTACTCGTTAGCTCGCCCCAATGTTTCCATTTACCGAGCGAGCAAATGTTTGCTTGTTCAAAACAGTTCTGAGGCCCGAGCATGACTTTTGACAGCTCTTAATAGTCTCCGTATATTTTTTTTTTGAGTGTTTATGCTGTTGGTCGCAGATGAGCTTTACAGCGTCACCTTTTTTTGGGGACGGCGAGATCCTTAGGGGACATCAAGCTGAGAATTGGCAAATGCCTCTAGAAGTTTTCCAGGTGGATGGTATCTCCCCTCGGGGGGAGTCCTCACCGTGTGGAGCCTCTAGATCACTCGAACCTGAGGGGTTCGGCTCAACTAGAGGCCGTCTCTGAGACTCAGACCTCGGCTCTAGTTAGCCGTTGTCGTGGGGGGGGGGGGCTCCATAATCGTAACGTCATCGTCAAATTATGTATCGAAGGAGCCACTTTGATCTTACGTCCGGTAGGTGCTGCTTAATTTTCATAGAAACTTTGACGGTGCTTCGGCCTCAGAACTGTTCTGAGGTTAAGTGGAAACGCAGCTAAAATTAAAATTACACTTTAAATTCAAATTTATCGGTGACAAACATCAAAAGCCATATATCAATTCCTTTTAAACGTACCAGCAGTTAGTAGATAGAATCGCTGCCACTCGGTCTAGTCGGAGTAACGACGCAATTAAACGTCGAAGTTTAATTATAATTTACGTGGCAATTTGCAATGTTTAATCCGCTCTCTGCGAAGTAATTCGATGGAGCTTGTAGTAAAACTAAAAGGAGGTTCCTCCTTCTTATAACTCAAGTGTACTTCAGAGATGTTGATATAAAACTGAGGAGCTCGATCACGCAAGTGGTTAGCGCGTTCGGCTGCGATCGTTAAAGTCAAGCAAATTTCGCAGTGGTCGGTCATTGGATGGGTGACCAAAATCTTCTGTCTTGAGCTCCTCCGTACTTCGGAAGGCACGTTAAGCCGTTGGTCCCGGCTGCATCTGCAGTCGTTAGCACCCGCTAATCCGCACTGAGCCCGCGTGGTGGGTCATGACCTAAACTCCCTATTCCATCCATAGGGAAGGCCTGTGCCCCAGCAGTGGGGAAATTAATAGGCTGATGATGATGATGAACAGATAAAAATCATGGAGTAACTAATCCAAGCTTAGTCTTTGTTTATTAATAAGGGGGCGTAGGTATACAATATGTTATCCCATGATATAGTATGCGTCAGAGTTTTTATTGCCGAACTCAATTCACCTACCTACTATAAATTGACAAAAAAATATGTACTTTTTTTCATCCCATTCAGTAGATTATTGAGGATTTACAATATATTATAATTGTCAGATAAATTATTTCGTAAGTTCAATAAATATTCATTATTATCTCAGACATCTGTGGTCTATTAATTGTGTTAAAACCTTTAATTTACCTAACAATTTGCAACGCTGAAATCTGCTCTCATTTTACTAGAATCTTGAAATGAACATAAGAACACGACGAGTGATTCAGAGATGTTATTTGAACTGGAAGAGAAATCACCTGCGCCGCAGCGCGCCATTCGTCGTCCCCACAGAGCACCCCCTTGTAGAGACCTCATATAAGAGCACTAACTTATACCAAGTGTAGATAGCATTAGTAACAGTAATATTTACTTGCACAAAACACGGTACATTTAAGTTCTTAAATTATTCCTTCATTTATTTTTAATAAGTTCGTACATGCGTGTTTTACTGAT
This sequence comes from Chilo suppressalis, assembly GCA_902850365.2. Classification (NCBI taxonomy): domain Eukaryota; kingdom Metazoa; phylum Arthropoda; class Insecta; order Lepidoptera; family Crambidae; genus Chilo; species Chilo suppressalis. The sequence goes on along the minus strand of OU963912.1, from coordinate 5,894,311 downwards.
ATATCGATAAGTAACTGAGAATCTCGCTATTTATGTTCTGAAATAAAATATAATTTTACATTTCTCTATAGGTACATTAAAACTAGTATAAAAATAATAATATAAATAACACTAGCCAATACAAGTCAATATTTAACTAATGATATTGTTTATATTGATATAAACAACACAAATAATAATCAACACAAATAGTATGATATCAATAATTTGATGCGGATGTCAAAAAGTTACGTGTAACAAGCATGGTTTAAACGTATGCTTGTGACACGCCACACGCCTCCAGACGTCGACTGACGGCGATTCAGCGTTTCACCAAATTTCATCAAACCGTGACGTATAACATCTTTCCTCTCGCTTTCGTGAAATTTGTGGAAGTGATTACGTGAAATGGGAGGGAAGTGTGTAACAGGAAGTCGCGAAAGCGCGCGCTGTTTGGTTTGATTTTAGAACATAACGTTCAAATGGCTTATTTCTTTTGTAGTAGGTTTTATTACATTTTTTACTAATATAAGGTGAGGTTTCAAATGTCACACATCATACGAGACTACTGTAAGGCTCGCTCGTTTTTTGTTTATGTTAAAAGAGTGGTTAATAAGGTTATGGCCCACCTGATGGTAAACGGCACCAAAGCTTATAGACGCTTTCGATACAAAAATATCATACGCGCCGTTGCCTAACCTGACCCAACCTCCTACCCCTTGGAGCCCTGGAACCTTACTTACCACCTTGCCCACACATAGAAACAATACACCAACAAAAAGTAGTGTTATTTTACTGTGGTCTTCTGTAAGGTGGAGGTTACTTCCCCAAACGGGCGCTCAATTCGAGTGGAATACTGTACCCTTATCAAACTATTGAATAGTTTGCGAGTGCGAAATGTCATTGTCAAATTTGTCGAATTCGATATTGGTTCGTGCTAGGGGTACAGTGCGCTTAGCATGAACCATTATCGTATTCCAATAATTAGCGAGTGCGAAATGTCAATGTCAAATTGTCTATGGAAACTTGAACAGCAGCGCCACAACGGACGTAACGAGAACTAAAAATCAGTACACATTTGACAATGACATTTTGGACTCGCAAACTATTCGAATTCGATATTGGTTCGTGCTAAGGGTACTGAAGTGTCCTATCAAAATGCGTCCTACTGTGTCAGTCAACGTAGGCGATTTTTTATTTCAAACAAAAAATAAATAATGCAGTATCTAGACGGAGTGCTCTGTGGTCGTTTCGTAAACTCGTTGTAAGATTAAATGCTGAGATTTGCCCTATTGCGATTTGCCTTTTTTTCTTTAATTTCCGCTACTTCACTCGTACTTAAAACAAATGGCGCACTCAAAAATGAACGAAGAAAAGGCTCCGAACAAAAGAGTGAGTAACTTAAAAATAAAATTAATTTATCGTAAAAAGAAACTGCCGCAACCACGTAAAAACAGAGCGATCCATTAAAACTTACACACTTCTTAAAATATATCAGCAAGCTACAGTAACTTTACACAGTTTATTTGAACATAATTAACTTAATTAAGTAAGAGTATTTTCATTCATTCATTTCACACAAAACGTAGCCTATGTGTTAATCCAGGATGTCAACTAACTCCATACCAAATTTTATTAAAATCGCTCCAGCCGTTTAGATGTGAAGAAGTAACAAACATAAGTACACACTCACAAACTTTCACCTATATAATATTAGTGTGTTTTTCTCTATAAATAAGCATTTGATCACATTCAAAAGTCGATGGATTATCAGATTCCAGACGAGACTTTTAAGAGATTTTATCAACGCAGTTCAGTCTGTATTGGTTGGCATTTTTTTTCAAATTTAAACAAGTATACCTACGACCTGCCTTATGGTGTGCGGTCCACTATATATATAGTATAGTATATAGCGCGTTGTCTACTCCAACTGTTTTTTTTTTGTTCTTTATTTATTTAGAGTCTTTCATTCAACGAATATGCCAGCCTCGTCGTACCCTAACCAAAACATACACAACTAATACCTACATAAACAAAACACAATAAAAATGTAGCGTAATTTTACGGTAGACTTTCCTTATGTTGAGCTTATATACCCACACGGGTGTTCCATTTCAAGCGGAAAATTCGTTATACTTCTCCCAAATTCATTTAATCAATTATAACAGGAGTGATTCTATTCTGAAATTCTGACAGCTTACAATGTAGAAGTGTGTAGAAGCAATAACCCTACAACATAACATTGTCTGTTAATATTTCTGAAGTCCGGATGCTAGTTACATAATAGGGATGATGACGGGGTACATTAAACGAAATTCTATTTAGTCCGTCAGTTAGATGATCAAAAAATAATGGATACGTATTTTTTCTTTGGGCAATCAACCAAAAAATGACAAAGTTATAGCGCTTCAAAGTTTAGGAGAAGGGGCTCGTTACGTCACTTTCGAGTGAATTTTCACTTATAAGTGTACTCAAACGTGACGTCATGCGACTTTTCAAAACAATATATCTCTGCAATGTTTATATTATGTGAAAAAAGAAAAAAATACGTGTCCAATACTTCTTGATAATCTACCTGTTAAACGAAGAAAAAAAAATTACTCATCATCCCTATTACGCCGAAACGAAGTAACAGGTTTAGTTTTCATAAAACTGAAAGGAAACCCCAATCAATTCATTAATTACGAGGTATATAAAAAATATATAAATGTTATGCATAAAATTAATTATAACAATACATTTGTTCTTTCATTTCAACATAGTTGAGAACACGCATGAACCTTTACGGTATTTAAGCAAACACATGCGATTGCTTGATTACATTAATGTACGTATTATTAAATCTAAAGAAAAGTTTACTAGAAAAATAAAATCCACGCGGACCAGGCAGCGGACGAGACTCGAACCCGCATCCTTCGCTATCCGGGCGAATGCACTGACCATTATGCTACCACGGCCCTATTAGCCGCGTCGAAATTTTCCTAGCCTTAAGCTGCAAGGCAGCGCTATCTCTTCGCATTGTAGCTTAAGGCTAGGAAATTTTCGACGCGGCTAATAGGGCCGTGGTAGCATAATGGTCAGTGCATTCGCCCGGATAGCGAAGGATGCGGGTTCGAGTCCCGTCCGCTGCCTGGTCCGCGTGGATTTTTTTCTAGTAAATTTTTCTTTAGATTTAAACATCTAGCAGTTAAATGCTTAAAAAATAAATAAAATCATAGTATTATTAGTTATTTGTAAAAGTAATAAGTAAAGTTGAATTTTTAAGAGTTTAATCCCAATCTCGTTTCAACGTTGGCTGCCTTCCAGAGATGTAATACAATTTCGTACAAGTGTTTATGAAAGAACAAGAAAGTAATAATAATTTTGTCAATATCTTTCATCTCTTATATTATTATAATTTGCACACCTTATCAATGTCATAATTTTGTAATTGGAAAAAAAAACAAATCCGATAAAGTTGAATGAAATGCGAAATCATTCTCTCATAATGGCACACAATTGTAGAAAAAAATTAAACCACTTCTCACTTCACGTCGTATTCTGTATAAATAATATAAACCGGAGACATTCAAAACAGGGCCCTTCAAAATTTTACTTTACAGCTCTCCCAAGATACACTCTTTATTATCAACTTATTGGAGTCATTTAGTTCGTCAAGCCTTCCATAAAATACTAGCTACTCACCCAGGTCTTGGACGTGTACAATTAACAAATTTTTAAAATATGTTTTTTGAAGTGAAAACTTCTTTAGCGGCGTTGTACACTGTTTTGTAATTGGTAAAAACTGTTAAACTCGCGTCAGGACACGTGGCCTTATCGCGTCAGTCCTGACGTCCTGATTAGGTCACGTGTCCACACGTGACCTAATCAGGACGTCCGTTGCCTACCCTGCCTGACCCAATCCCCGTGGGGACCTGGATAAAAAAAAAAGTGCCAAAAAAAAACAAAAATTTTTTTCACCACTTACGACATCTAAGGTAGAGACTTAATAAGCATTTATAAAAAAAGCAAAACATAGGAAAAATAGTATAACTACTTATTATTCTATGGGTAAAATTTCTTTTACATAAATTTGGTTTCCGAGGAGGAAATCGTCGAGAGCCAAACCTCGAATTTTGCAATTTTTTTACGCAATAATTTTCAGCGTTACTACTTAGATGTTCCCATCGCAAGCACATATTTCTTACTGCGCGACAGCAATAGTTTTTTCATATACCTAATTTTCAAATGCTCAATTTCTTGAAGATTTTTATTGTGCATAACACCAATGGCGCCTACGCCCTACTATTTGATGTTTGTTTGACAAAAAATGTATGGCGGGTCCAGCGATTTTCGCTTAAGTGACATCTTATTCGTAAAATAAGGCACTTTTAACTTTTTAATAGGAAAGATATTTAGAAAATAATATAACATATTCATAAAAAATACGTTTTTATTTTTATAACGCTACTTTTCATTTACAAAGAGTTATATTTTTTTCTCTCGAGGGGCTCGATGGCGTAAGTTGTTAGCGCGTTCGGCTACGATCGTTGTAGTTAAGCAACTTTCGCAGTGGTCGGTCATTGGATAGGTGACCAAAAATTTACTATCTCGAGTTTCTCCGTGCTTCGGAAGGCACGTTAAGCAGTTGGACCCGGCTGCATCTACAGTCGTTAGCACTCGCCAATCCGCACTGGGCCTGCGTGGTGTGTCATCTGTCTGCCCAATCTCCCTATTCCATCCATAGGGAAGGCCTGTGCCCCAGCAGTGGGAACATTAATAGGCTGATGGTGATGATATTTTTTTTTTGTAAAAAGAAATACTTTGAACCTCCTTTCTGTAAAGTTAGTAAAATGACATTTAAGCAGTTTTGCTTTACCGCTGTCGATATTGTTTTGTTATCGCATGTTATCGCTTCTAATTTTCGTGTAATTACCAAAGTTGCTTTTATAGCAACGAATTTAATGTGTAAAAGTACAAGTCCGAACTGAACCGCAGACCACAGGCCGCAGCTGCAGGCTGCAGGCGACACTACTAGTTTATATGAATCTCTATGAAATTGATTCCGAGCGCGGCGACACATGCCGCGGCTGCACAATGTATATAATGCACGCAGGCGCTAGCCGCAGTGTCGCCTGCGGTTGTCGCCTGCAGCCTATTGCGGAATTGTACCATAATCAGTGCCGTCTTTGACCTATTGGAGGCCCTGGGCATATTAGGATAATGGGGCCCCTATGACTTCCGTTTGGTGATTTAACAGGAACTAGGGACTTTGTATTTGATCTGAGGGGGCCCCCTATCGATCGCGGCGCCCTGGGCACTTGCCCAAAGTCGGGGAAAGACGGGTCTGACCATAATGCTGTCATTATAGCTCAGTCAGGTCCCATCCGAGTAAATTGGTTCAATTAAAACTTTTCCAATGCCTAATGGACGGTCGCTTAATTGGTACAAGGGGTCGTAACATTAACTCTTTGACGCGAACTCGGCGACGTAATTTCCATTGAATGAATGACATATATACTTAGTTTGGTCTAAGATATTCTTTTTTCGTGCAATTAGTATTGTAAAGGATGTCATCATTATCATCACATAAACATGCACAACTTTTGAATACAAATTTTCTAGAAAACTATTAGTTTTACGAAAAAGAGTAATGTAATATTTTTGGTTCAAAATCACATAAGGAAGTTTCATATAAAATTCCCGTAATTTATCCGAAGTTCGGTCTTTTTATTTTTATTTATTTTATTTATTTATTTATACTTAATGCACAAGTGTACAAAGGCAGACTTAATGCCATAGGCATTCTCTACCAGTCAACCATAGGGTGTTGTGGATAAATAGTGGTAGGGTGCACAACTTACATGGAAATTACAGAAAGATGAACATATATAAATATGAAGCAGTCATATATATAATCACACATATATAAATAATTACTTACATATAAATAACTGTACATATACATACATACATAAATAAATATACATAGTCATACATAATAATGATGACTCACGTTTAAGCTAGACTACTTGTTCCTGTAAAAAACTTTTTTTGTCTTCATTCCCCGTACTATACGAAAGTATTATGATTAAGTGTTCAGATTACATTAAATCTATATGGCCATGCTAAATAGATACTGCACAATAAATATCAAAAAAGCCCCGATGAAGATAAATAAACTAGTATATAAACGAGAGTAAGTGCAAGGCACTCTTCAATATTCCCCTCGAGGAAACAAGATTTAATTAACTTTGAAAATTATCTAAAGGTAAAATTACGACCACGCTGTTTTAACATTGAAATATTGTTTAACAGTATAATATTCTTTCTTAAGTGAGTAATTTTAATGTGTATGCTTAAATTTATTTAGAGGCAAATCAAGAACATCATTAGGAATCTCATTATAGAAATGTACACCTGACCCATAAGTTAATACTTGTTATTAATTTTAATTACCAACTAGCGGCCCGCCCTCGCTTCGCTTCGGTGTAGACTACAGTTTTTGTTCTCAGGCTTGTATTATACACAATAACATTCATCTATGATTCTTCTTATACCTGCATTTGAACAGAATTGATCAAAATCCTTTCTTAGCGGATGCCTACGTCATAACATCTACCTGCATGCCAAATTTCAGCCCGATCCGTCCAGTGATTTGGGCTGTGCGTTGATAGATCACTATGTCAGTCAGTCAGTCACCTTTGAGTTTTATATATATATATATATAGATAAGCTTTGTGAACTTATATCTAAATTTTATATACAAATAGGAAGCTAAGTAAAACTTGTGCCACTTATTCGACGACTACGCTTGGATTAGTTACTCCATGATTTTTCTCTGTTTATAGAATGGTACCATACCAAATACCATTTGTATTTGAGTGACATGAACCAAACACGGCTTAACTAGTCTAAGCTTATTCCTTGTTTATTATTAACTGTGATATATATAGAATGGCATCATAATCACCGACAAAGTAAATAAAAAAAACTCTCCATCATGAAACAAACAAAAAATAGGAAGAACAAAGTGATACACAGGATAATAAAGAAGTTGAGGGTTTTCCCTAAATTACAAAAGGAGGGCTTCGGTGTATCTGCACACAGATTATTGTCTCGTCGGACTTTTTTTTTCAACTTCCATCAATCTTTGTGCAGAGATAAATATAGAAAAAGTAATAATATATTTTATTTACGGGATTGTTGTTACCATGTACCTTGTTTTTAGCGAGTTTCCAATATTTCGGCACTGTTGCAAGCGCCATGATCACGGAGTAACTGTGTGATGTTACTCCGTGATCATGGCGCTTGCAACAGTGCCGAAATATCGGAAACTCGCTAAAAACAAGGTACATGGTAACAATCCCGTAAATAACTTATATTACTATAATGTTAGTGACCATGAAAGTTTAAAACAATATAAAAAAAGTACCTCTATTTTGAAAGGACTGGGAAGTTTCGTATGATTTTAGCTGACGGCTCACCTGATGGGAAGTATCGCGAACGCGATGCCGGAATTTAAGGAAGGAATAAGCCCTTTCTTTGAATTTTATTCTGGTCGTATTAATCTGGAAACTGTAGCTGCTTAACATATATGTCTTTATTAGGATTTTTGTATCATGAATTCAGTAAGTAATAACATTTCGACAAAAAGACAAAATACATTTCAAACATTCCTCCAGAACACTTATCACCAAAGCTCTCATCTAACAGAAAGCTGAAACTTCAGTACCCTTAGCACGAACCAATATCTAATTCGAATAGTTTGCGAGTGCGAAATGTCAATGTCATATTTTGTATGAAAACTAGAACATCAGTGCCACAAAGGACGAACTAAAAATCAGTACACATTTGACAATTAAATTTCGGTCTCGCAAACGATCCGAATTCCGTGCACTGCAGTGGCAAACCCAATACTATTAAGTACTTATAAACTGCGCGACAACAGTTGTAGTTTTGGAGTTAGCATGCCGATATTGCTCTCAAAGTATTGAAACTGCATGCTTACTATGAGTCAAAGTAAACCTAACATTAACTTAAGCACTGTGTAAACGAGCTTATAAGTAGGTACTATAACGCCCGTAGCGTTACGGCCTCCTTGCTTGTATAAACTCTTTCCTTATGTAATGCTTACGGCTGGCAGTTGTACTAAAAAGTAAATGTCATTATTTTAAATATTTGAATAAGAGAACCTGTGATACCGAATATTCTGAGAGAATAATTCAGGCACATACTCGTACGGTTGATAGGAAGATTATTGTACATAATTTCTGTGAGTTTAAATAAAAGAAGTGAAACATTACCGCATTATCATTCGTAGTTTTTGTACATAAGCTGCGTCGCCAGAGCTTCCCTTCAGGTTAAGCCCTAAAGTACCTAGTTAAAAGCTCAACCATGTAACTATGTGAATGAACTTATATATAGTTCGTTAATGTAGCGGTTCACATTATTTGTTGAGGCAATTTTGATTAATACAGAGAATTTGCCGGTTATGATTATTGTTCTCCAATATGGAAGTTCCATTGAATAATAAATTTACTGCATCATAAGGGCCAACTAAAATCTAAAATATCCAATTTGTAAGTCCAATTTGCAATGTAGTTGAGGGTGTGCGACATATTATCTTAATGGAAAATTCTAAGAATTAAGCAGAAAAAGTAAGCAATGATCCCGCGTAATTTTAATATTAGAAAATATAGCACATTTCTCGCTTCTCATCAGCTAAGGTAAGAGTGTTGTGTAACGTAGTAAATGTAGAGATGAGCAATAGAAAATAACTCCGTTTCTTGATGTTCCCTAATGCCTTATTTACTGTACTAGAATTACGTTAGCAGTGTTGTTATTAAACCTTCATCTCGGTAATTTAATTGATAAAAAGAACAAAATATCGTACAGCGTATATTACATCTGAAACCGTCCAAACGCTATTAAAAGTAAAGCTCATTAGTTATATTAGCTGTTGATTACTTGATTACGGCGCGGTAGCTATCATTTAATTAACAAAAAAAAGCTTTATCTATCCAGTTCATTTGTAATATTAAATAACAAATCAACTGAACAAAACAGTATTTCTCATTATCGATATCCTAGCACGGCACGAAATTACTTTGTATTAAAAAATAGAGTCGGTTCGTCTGCTGTTTCTACAGTTGCCTTAGGTAATAGATACTGCTGAGCCTGACAAACCACGCTGTCATTTGCAACCTGTTGAATTATTAGAGACCTCCATTACTTGAATTCGCCGCTGTCGTGCCCGAAGCAACCGCGCTGTCAGTTCTGAGGCTGGTTTTACAGTGGTGCTTACCGCACGCGCGGGCGGTCAGTCGGGTAGTAAATTTATGATTCCTATCTTTAAAGCATAATTTGAACTTTTTGTCTTTGTATGAAAATAATTTTGTAATTATTTTTATTTTAATATTACGTCTGTTTAGTATGCCGTGGACATGTATTATTGCATTGTGCTCAAGACCAAATATCTTGTTTTTTCCATAATATCATGTAACGATGCAATCAGTTTTATGTACCAAACAATAGTTATTTATTATACAAGAGTGGAAAGTTCCTTTTTAACCGCGTGCTCGATTTGGATGACCGAGCAAGCGAAGGATTCTAAAGTTGAATCACGAGCGCAGCGAGTGATTCTAAATTAGAATCCTGAGCGTCAGCGAGGGAAACAAACGAGCACAAGGTGAAAAATCTTTCCACTCGAGTGCAATACGTAACTTTTCATCCCACCTCAGCGAGGAAATGACAAAATGAAAAAGAAAACAATTTATAATGACAAAATATTTTTATTTCAATTAAAACACATTAAGATAATCTATAAATTGAAGAAAATAATAAGAAGTAGAAAATAATTAAGAAATATTAAATGTAACGTTGCTACAGTTACTTATGTTAGGTTAAATTTTTTGTTAGGTAATGTTATGTTGGTGTTTGTGAATTGTGCGCTGTTTTGTGGTAAACTACTCGTATCAGTAATTTTAAATAGTTGTGCCGATTCATTGGATTCTATTGGCGTAAATGTTGGCGAGAGAGGGCTATTGTTTCCAATCTTATGGGGGCTCATTTTAGATGTAGAAGGGCGAGACCAAGAATCTGACAGAGGTTCTTTCAGCGTTATGGCCTCCACGATACTATTACAAATTTTTGATTTACTTTGGATTGAATCCTCTATGTATCCCTCTACAACCGAATTAGACTTCCAGCCTCCATGGCGCTTAAGCGATAGAAGATCAGCCCCTGATTCGGCCAAAAGTGTGGCTGAGGTTCTTCTAAAACAGTGACCGGTGTATAACGGGGGTTCTAAAAGTCCGAGAAAAGTTGCTATTTCTCGTGGAATACTGCCAATTTTATTCTGACCCATAGGTTGTCGGATACACTTTCCGTTGCGATATTGTAGAAAAAATCGTTCAATTGGGGTGTTAGAAGGACGTAAAGCTTGATATTTCTGAACAATGTTTACATATTCCTTGCGAATAACGAAGTTGCGGTCTTTTTTTGTCTTGGTATTTAGTACATTAATTAATAGCAATTCATCAGAATTATGAGAATATTTTGATACGTTATTGACATTAAGTAGTGTAAGTTCATTTGTTCGACATGCTCCGGTTATACCAATAATAAGAACAACCTGTAACAAAAGAAGTATTTATAATCGTAAATAAATTAATCAAATTAAAAATATTATAAGTACTATGTACAATTTTATCAACAACAAAAAATTACACGTATTGACTTACTTTTGCCGCTAAATATACGGAATCAGGTGCTTCATTAATAAACTTTGCAATTTCAGATGCTGTGAAAACCTTCGATTTTTTTGGTTTATAACCAGATGAGGCTCTTTTTAAAAATGCCACTAATTTATGATAGGTGTCGATATGAACGTCTTTCTTCATCTTAATTGTTAATTTTAGCATTGAATACGTACTCCATAGCGTGCTTGCTTTCTTGGTCTCAGATAATTCTATAAAATATGCCAGCAAAACGTTTTCGGAGAAAGTTTTTGCTCCTTTAGCTAGTCGCCACATGTTAAATATATCGTACTGTTTCAAATACTTCTCTCGTGATTGCTGAGGGAGAAGGCTCATTTGCGCATTATTAACTGTTTCAGTTAACTCAGTTGGCGTTAGATAAACTTCATCGTCGCTAATGTCACTCATTTTAGTTGATTTTTTTGTACAGTTTTTAGGTTATGTTAATTATATTAAGCAATAAAACGTGAAAAACTAGAATGGCGCGAAGCACGCAAATAAAACAAAGAAACCAAGAAGGTTCCAAATTTAAATTTTTTCACAATTTAAAAAGTTCTAATCATAAATTTGGCACCATAGAGGTTACATTAAATAGGTTTAATGACGTTTTGAATTTACAATTATATTGAGTACTCATTATATGTGATGTTCTAAATTCAAATCTACTTTGCCGCTCAAGCGAATAAAATAGAATTTTCCAGCCAGATTTCGAAGCGCAAAATTACACTTTCCGAGGTGGTGGGATGAAAATAAATGAATAATATTACAATGACGAGCATATTGCCATTTTGCTATTGTGATGTTTTACGAAAGTCATATTTAGCGTTGGAGGGCTTCGAGCATACACTCGATATCGAGTGGCGATACATACATATCGTTACATACTAAAAATTTATCTTATGTTACCTATGAACTATTAGGGAATAGTACCACCACCAACAAAAAACTGTAACCAGACTGGTAATATAGATACATAAACTTCCGACGTTTTATGGTGTTAAGCGTGCCTCACAGGCGAGCGGTTTACTCGATTGTAAAAATAAAACTCCTTTGTATTGCAGGCCGGCAGGCGGGACTGTAGCCCAGGGGCACCACAGCAGAGCTGCAAATCGTAAGTAACCAGGGTGCTAGGAGCCAACACACCTCTTAATCCGGTAACCTATCTATTGTTCCATTAATTAGGGAAAAAGGCAATGATGATGTAAACATGAAAAAGTATACAAATAATTTACTGTGAATCGGTATAAAGAGATTATGTGACAAGTTCGCTAAGCAGAGTTGGTACGGGTAAGATTTTACGAAGAAGAACAATCGAGCTGACATAAGCGTGACTGTAAAACCCTACCGAAAGATTCATTAAATATTCGGGCCGAAATTTCTTAAGACATTTCTCGGCGTAGGTGGGGTAGGTAGCAAAAAGGAAATATTTCATGCTACTTCTAAAGGAAATATTAATAATAATAACGTTAATAATCGCATTCATTATTTTATTGCAAGCCAACTCTACTTTGCTGATTTCAGGTGATTAGTTATTTGGAGATGCCTCTAAAGATTTTCAGTAAATTTATCAACATTTACCTGATGATTAAGGTGTGTAAATTATTTAAACATTTCTTGAATTTCAATAACATTTCTAATAAAACAATACAACGAGTTACCACTGGGATTGGATTAGAGCACTCGATTCAGAGAATTCTCTTACTTTAGACCTGAATATTTTGTTTATGTTATAGGGACAACAGAAATACACAATCTCTGAAAATTTCGACTAAAGGATGGACAGCGTGGCTTAAAAATAGGGTTACGCCCTTCAACCTTTGTATTCATACCTCATAAAACGGGAGGAGTGTTGTTAATGTATAACATGCTTTTTCTGTAAAAAACATAACAAGATTCATCACATGAGTGCCTACTTTACCTTTTGGAAGTGGAGTTTAAGCTTTCGCCTAAAAATGTTTGTTGTGGAGATGGCTTTTACGAGTAACAGTGCAGAGGCTGTGGCGGCTCGTAACCTTCTCATATCGCACCTGCATCACTCTATCTGGAGATATAGAGATGCTGGATGTGCCACCAATTCTTGCATTCGCAAATATTTCTTTAATAGGATAACAACCTAGCTACAACTAATATTATAAATGCGAAAGTTTGTCGTTGTTGGACGTTTGTTATTCCTTCACCCCAAAAAATACTAAACGAATTTGAACGAGATTTAGTATTCATATAGTTTGTAATCTGGATTGAAAAGATAAATATTAGGATCCTGTGGGATTCCCAAAAAAAAACTCAAGTAACGAGGACGTAGTCGCAGGCGGCCGCTAGTATTTAGATACGAAAATAAGTTTGTTTGTTTTTTGTTACGCTTTTACGCCTAAGCCGCTAATTCAATAATAATAAATTTTGGTATTAAGATAAATGGCACCCTGAAAATGGTTAAACGCCAACTTTCATCTCGAAAATACAATTCTAAGGAAGTGAAAGCGAGGTAGAAAATTTTCAACTCCTCTTTCACCCCCCTTAGAATTTTAATTTGGGAAACCAATTACATAACGCAGACGAGAAGACTTAGGCATACACTAGAAAGTATACTGATACATACATTGATAAGGGAGGTAAGGCAAAGCAGAATAGTTACATTCGTATGGGTCAGTAACATCCGCCTTTATGAAGTCCAAAATGAAATAACTCCGTCATTCAGTGGTATTGTTTTACTGTTGGTGAGTAAAGTTCAGGGCTCCATGAGGTAGAGAATTGAATTTAGGAAGGCATGGGGAGGATTGCTGAAGAAGCACACTTTTTTGCCATCTTTTTGGGTAAAGTATCCCAAAAGTAAAACACAAAATCCTTATAAAACTTTGTTGTCCATTTGTTTGTCAATACCCTTTATCTCGCGAACGCATGCAGGTATCAAGATAACATTTAAACCATAACCTGAAGTCTACGGTCCATGAAGCTGTAAAAAAAGCCAAACTTTTAAGTTAACGTATTAAAAGAGATACGCCCATTTATGTTGCTTACCTACCTACCTACTTTGTATGGAACCCTAGGAGGGCGAGACCGACTCGCGCTTATACGTCTTTTTCTTAATTATTTACTTTATAATTTATTTATTTTTTATTTAAAAAAACCAACAGCGTTACAATGAATACTTACTAATACTTAGAACTATAGGTAAGGCCAATAACAGGTTTTTTTGGTATTTCAAAGAAATTATAAATACGGACGTGCTAGATGAACAATAATTACTGATAAGCACTTACTAAAGCGATATGATTAAAGTGATGTGCGATAGCTGGTTATGTACCTTATGTGAATTTTAATCTTTAACAAATAAAATAATATTTTATCTACTCTTAAAACAAAATAATGTCATAATTAATTATTTACTTACAATTGCCATTACATGTATTATAGCCCAACGCGATAATGTATCTTATTTAATTATTAATTGTATTAACAGTAGTGATATACACAATTATTTATTTACTAGTGGCCCGCCCTCGCTTCGCTTCGGTATAGAGCTGTAGTGTAGACTATAGTTTTTGTTCTCAGGCGTGTATTGTACACAATTAATTTATTTATTTAATTCTTTTTCTATGATTCTTTTTTTATTGAATAAGTAATAATGTTAACTTTTTTAAATTAGGGATGAGTGAGAGTATTATAAACGTAAGAGTAAATATCAGGAGTTACACGCATTATTGTGAGTAAACCATAAAAGATAGACATATGCTGTTGCAGGATATTTTTTAGACAATTTTATGTAGAATATTTCCGTCATACATGATTTCTATGTAACTTTAACCATTAAGGCTGCACACGCGACGGAAGCTTAAAAAATGAAGTAACTTCTCCCGTTTTCCCAACATTTCCCTTCACTACTCTGCTCCTATTGATTGTAGCGTGATGAAAAGTATACTATAACCTGCCCAGGAGTATGAAGAATAATTGTACCAAGTTTCGTTAAAATCCGTCGAGTAGTTTTTGTTTCTTTAAGGAACATACACACAGACAGACAGACAAAAATTTTACTGATTGCATTTTTGGCATCAGTATCGATCACTAATCACCCCCTGATAGTTATTTTGAAAATATATTTCATGTACAGAATTGACCTCTCTACAGATTTATTATAAGTATAGATTACTTTATGAACGTAATAGTCAAATATATTTGTAATTAGTGTAATTACAAATATATTTGACTAACTAATATAAAATACTTATTTTAATCATTGAATAGTATCAATCAATATATCCTTTCAATCCAATATACCTATATACCTCGTACACACACAGGCGCATCCAGTCAACAGCTCCTTATTATCTGGGGTCGACCCGCCTGCGACCTACTTCAGCGGGCCACATTCATTTGTCATGCTAATAGTAATAGTGACACCCACGGAATGGGTCAGCAACGGGTGCGCTTAATACAACAAACCTTAAAATAAGTGCACACTTTCTAACGGGCAAGTGGCCTAACTTTTTAAACATTCTTCTTTGTATGGCAACGGCTTCAATGATATGTTTTGTACCATAAGCGTCTATAACACAGAACACAAAAAGATGTTAAAATGTGTGTATGGCAATGTCGCCGGCTCACCCCCACTACACTTCCATCTAATAGATAATAGCCAATCAATCGACGTGACATTAAGCAATCGAACCACTCAGCTCTCACACCCAAGAGCAACGACCCAATCAGAACCAAGTATTGGTCAAGTTATGCGCACTGTGTTGTGTGCTCACACGTAACTGTGGCACTTCAGTCCCGCCCGCAAGACCCTTCTTACTTCTTTCTGTGTTGTGCTCTATTAGCTATGGTGGCCGCTTACCATCAGGCCAACTATACGCTTGATTGCCACCAAAAAAAATAACACGTAGAACCATAGACACTATTGCCGCAGCTATTTTGCGTGAGGAATGGTATCAGTCCTGGCATCCTTGGGGAAGCCCAGTAGTTTACGGATGTTGCTGCAGAGTTCTATTTGAGCTACTTTAGTTATATAGACACATATAAGTTTTATTGTCCTCGGTAGGTGGCGTTGTTCTAATCGCATCATAATTAGCTTAGATATTACTATGTCCCCAGTGCACAGGCCACAGAAAACCAGGCAGATTTGTACCTAGATTAACTGTAACTGGAATGCGCCCTCCTTTCAAAGGAATATACAAAGTTACTCCACCAAAAAGCAGAAGCAATTTTGAAGATCTGTTTTGATGACTGTGACTATGTTTATTGAAATTGCACATTTTTTTGTGATTGTATTAATGCTACTGAGTTTACTTCAACATTGAACCCAATTGAACCAAAATAATTTATTCCTTATATTAAATATTAAACATAATAACACACTCATGTGGCAGTATCAGATTTCACATTGGATGCAGTCAAAATCCTCTATGCTCAATACCTTTGGGATAAGTGGTTATGCCTTCGATCCAATGTCTGTTCACTGAATTTAATTACTTCTGAGAGACCATAAGATCAACAAATTCTTCTTCATCAACAAGGCAAGCTCTACTGTCCAGACTTTGAAAAAGTTTGAAGAAGACCAATGCCAGTTGAAAATATAGACGAGCGCAGGCGAGCGCCTTTGCTTGGTGCAGAAAAACCAACACCGATCCGAAATGAGACAAATGTTGGCGAGGGACAGTGAATGCCCACAAGCAACGCTAAATGAGTTCTATATACATTAGCTCTTCCAAGCAAGCAAGACAAATATTACGCTGTCTACACGTTGGTATTGGCAAGATGTAGCATTCAGCAGCACATCAACATTCTACACAAACAGAATTAACCAAACACACAATCTAATACGAATAAAATTATCATGTGAATATTTGTTGAATAATGGATACCATCTCTACTAAAATTCTGAACAAATACAAATTGCTGAAACGGCTCCACATACTCAAACAAACGCAGTATTCACTGAGAAAACACTTTCGTAATGCAGAAAGAATACTTATCTTCTTCCATTTCTATAGCGAGGCGTACCTATCTATTATTTGGTATGCAGAGTTCTTACGTCAGTTGGTACAAGTTATAGCTTACATTTTAATAAAAAATGCGACTTATTCCCGTAGTTCCGCTAGTCAGAATTTGTGATGCGAATAAAAATTTTAGTAACTTGCGCTTTTAAGCGAAACGGAATATGCAAATTTTTGCCTCCTAGTTCTTCAAGTTGTGAGAGCGCTCGTGCTGGAATTTGAAAAACCTTTTGATAATAATGTTATTTTTAGTTAATCAAGTATCGGATCCTACAGACAATATGACATAAATATTCTCTTCATGAGGAGTTTCGCAAAAAGCAAAAGTTGGACAACTGGGTCTATACATATTCTTGTGTATCTAGTTTCCAATGCATCCACTGAATATTTACAGCATTAACAGGGACATTTAAGCAGAGTTTGCAATCATAAATCAAATCAATCAACAAATACTATAGGTATAATGTTATAACTGTCTTCGTATTTTTGCAATATGCGACTTTTTTAAGTAGTTTCATGCTTAGCAGGCCTGCGTGCTGTTTTCTGCGTGGGGGGAGGGGTTTCTCAATTATTAGTGGTTAGTGTATGTTCTAAACTACTTGGAAATACTACACACAGCCAATAAATCAAACAGGACTTATAAGAATTTTCGTTCAAATAACATGTTATCCTGTCTACATTGTTATAGGTGTAACAGAGTTCTTCGCAGACTTGAATAACAAACATTATGTACACTATGAGTGGAATCCAGTCGAATGATATTCCCTGCTGACTTGAAAATAGAAAAGGTACGTGCTTCTCACACATCTATCTACATCAATACGAAACTATTGAATAATTTATGGGATTTGCTATATGTATGAATACTTACAAACTTATATGATAGTTCATTTGCGTTGCTAAATGCATGAATACAAAACTAAAGTTTTACAGTCGTGTGTGTGGTTGTATCCTCGCAACGTTTCTGAATAATATCTTTTTTTAACCGCAGTTTTCTGTCAGGCTTTAGCTATATTCTTACTTACGCTCTCATTTATTTGGATTTCTGTCAATTAACTGTTACTAACTTGCTTCACGGTCATTGCGACATTTCGCCTTTTAATTAAACTAATAGGGTTGCCAGATGTCGGCTTATCAATTCCGGGACGCCCCCCCCCCCCCCCCAGAAATAAAACATCACATCAAAATATAGGTCAGTATCGAATGCCTTTATATGGCATGTTTCTGTCGCCCGCAGGTATAGTAATATTGTGTAAAAGACTGGTGTTTGGGGATTCCGGGAGAAAAAGGTCTAATTACTGGACACGGAACAAGACGCAAAATTTCGGGACAATCCTGAATTGCCGGGCCAACCCTACAAACTAATATTTAAAATAATAACTAATTTCTACCGAATTTGGAAGTTAGATTTTATTTTACAGAATCGCACTAGTGATAGATTGTAAGTAGGTAGGTAGGGTAGGTAATACTACTATTTTTGGTCCCTACAATTTCTTCTAGCATTAATGTATAACGACCTTTGAGTATATACCACGTCGTAAATGCTCTAAGATAACAACATCTTTTCATTGTAACACTTTTGTTAAAAATCATGTTAAAAAAAAATGACGAATCATATTTTTTCAAACTTTCCAATAAACCTGTCGTGTAAAAATTTAAAAACGAAGAACACTGGGATCATCTTTACAACAATGAAGTTGTTCAAGGGTTATGAATGCTTCACCCTGTGTTTATCCATTTCGCCATGCCACTTCTTTAATTAACCGGTTCTATCAGGGTTACATCTAATATATTGTTTAAAAAATACTTAAATCAACATTGAACAATTCTCATTTATTTTGAGGTTAATCTCGTCCAGTTATAATAAAAAAAATGGTTGCCTGTAAAGTCGGTTTTACGGGCGAAGATTTTACGTGACAACGTCTTTTTCTCGGTAGAATATTTATTGATATGAATATAATTAAATTGCACAATAGGAACAAGGAATTGAATGAAAATAAGAATTGCACAAATTTTAACTATAGAAATATATTTTGTTTACTAAAACATTGTACATGTAAACTTAAACTTAACACGAGAGACTCATCGTAACGTTACCGAGCGTTACACTTTTTCATAAGTGACTCCCAGCCGCAACCTAATTTAAGACGTTGTCACGTCAAAAAAAACAAAACAAGTTAGACTTGCTTACGAATGATACCGTACCGTCGTTCCAAACGACATCTTGCCTTTGGGCAACGTTTTGTGCATGGGACTCCTCTTCATCTTTTATATTTAATTTTGTTATTATAGAAGCAATAGAAATGCTCATTTTGTATGAACTTCAACTATTTAGCCGTAACTGTTCATGACGTACATACATTCATTGAGGCTTGACCATCCGTCTTATTGCTAAGACCGAAAACATAAACGAAAATCGGCCGAAGTTCGTCGTCTGAATGCTTAAATTTTCAACCCTGTTTCTAAAGGCGCCAACACATAAACAATGGAATAACCAACTTCGTTGAGATTACCTGTCATTTTCCTTTTTGTGTCACCCTTTAGGAGGTTATTTTACCATCCTGAATAACTACTGATCCGATATTTAGTAGTTCCTGAATTCATATATAGGCGCTGTCCCACGACCTGTGTCGTCCGATTTCTATTTACCTCGTATCATGTCTATACATGAGAACGAGGTTCAGTCTCTGTAGACTGAACCTCGAAGTTAGAGTTCTCATACGTTAGGCAACCCCGAGCGTCGCTAGCTTGCCCGCGACAACACGAGTCTTGGGACAGCGAATTAAGTTAAATCGCATTTAGGAAGGTAAAAGTGCTGTCCGACGGCCTGTATTGTCGAGATTGTCAAACGTATGAGAACTCTAACGTTTGAGATTTAACAGTCTCTACATGATACGATTTATATTGAAATCTCGTACACTTTGTGATGGCATAATGAAGCTGTACTTACTGAGCCAATCCTCTGTGGACTTTACATTTATTTATTTTCTGATAATATTTTTATTTTGTGTTCAAATCTCATACCATCGTGTACGAGTTTTCTATTTACCGCGTATCATGTATATAGACTGCTAAATCTCAAACGTTAGAGTTCTCATATAAGCCAAGGCAAGCCTGCGCGGCGCGATCACACCCGTCGACACACAGGCCGTCGGACAGCACCTTAACATCCGATTTAAGACAGTGGTTTCCGATGTTCTAAAATAAATCTGTATTGGATACTATCGTAAGGGTGTAAGTAATCACATTAAGGATGCCTAGTCACCGCTCGCCTACCAACAAAAGCACACAATTTGTATGGTTTTTCGAACATATTCGGGTCATATATTATTTTAAACTTTCATGGTCACTAACATTATAGTAATATAAGTTATTTACGGGATTGTTACCATATACCTTGTTTTTAGCGATATTGGAAACTCGCTAAACACAAGGTAGGTACATGGTAACAATCCCGTAAATAACTTACATTACTATGATATTGGGGCCATTTCTTCACACTTCTTTTCCCTCGACGCGTCCGTCACTTCGCTCGTCCTTAGCGTCTAATTCCGAGCCCTGAATCAGGGAACCTGTAATCAGGAGCTTCAGCGACTTTTCTTTTCCTAGATAGGACACTGAATATCGAATCCTGTATTCAGGATAGTGACACAACCTCTTTGGGCACGGAAGCCTAAAAAAGAAGGAATTATAATCTATATCTACCATAAACTTTCAATTTCACAAAAATAAGCGCAAGTCCGTCACACAAAAGCGATACGGAAAGCTATATTGTTTAATTTAACCGACTGCAGCTCGGGTGGACGTTATAAATGTGGAATATAACACACAGCGGCCAGCGGTAATGGATATATTATGCAAGAATTCTGCACGGATGGTGAGGAAACTTCGTTGGTTTACTGTACACTGAATGAGAGTTTCCCGCGTTTTATTGGGGTTTATTTAAGTTTTACATGATTGTATTTTAAGAGCCCTCGCAGATTGCAGACTCTCTGTCGGTCTATAGGTACTTTATCGGTTATTTAATTTTGTAGGCAATGTCAGCCTATAAGGATGCCTAGAATTTTATGAGGTCAAAAATTTAATCAACTTACATCTCCGTGTTACAAGTAGGTATCCTTCAAGGTAAGTAACCACCACATGAGTAAAGAATTGGACAGTACGGACTATACCTTTCTTTACTCATGTGCTTTTACCTTATAAAAGATTATACTCTTCTGTAAGGCGCAGGTCTTCTGCGATTCATATTGCCGCCCTGCTGTAAACATGTTTTATAACTTATTAATAAAACATAATTATATTCCCACTATCCCTCTGTGAAGATGTTTTCTGCTGCTGCTTTCCCGTTATCTTCTCTACTAGACCCTTACAAAGACTTTGTACATCAGAAGGAGATGGTGAATTTGCTGCGTCCCGTATTGAAAGAAAAACTTACTCAAGAGCATTACACTACAGTTATTTGGCTTCTGTTAGAGATAATGCGACGCACTGACTCACCGCGCTAGTCAACCAATTACTGTCCTACAAGGAATATGTTTATAAATAATAAATGTCGGTATTTTCGTTTAATCTGACTTGAAACAATACAATCTATTTCACCGTAAAAGTTACATGCTCGTATCAATCAAAGAACACCAGTAAGAACAAGCAATTCATCAAATTTACGTCTAAAATTGCTTCTCATGTAGGTAACGATTGTTTAGAACTTCAGCCGGGTGCGGGCAAACGAAAAACGGAGAGTCATCTAAGCTCACCTACATGTAGGGTTTGGCAGAAGTTTCATTTAGGAATATGAAAGTTCTGCCAAAGAGCCTGACGTTTCGATAAAATTCCAGACTGTTTAGTCACAGAATGGAAACATTAATTACTTAGTTACAGTGGTATGTGGTGATGGGAGGCTGCACCGTTGATCCCATCTCTGCTCTCGGACTTCATAGAGGATCAAGAGCTTACCCATTAACAATTAAAAAATATACATACGGTCGAGAATACTTCTGAATTATTTTGACAGATTCGTTTATCAGTATTATAGCTATTTAATTATTAAAATTACAATGTTTGTCCATCACGCACAAAGGGTATCGTCACGTTAATGGATTCTACATGAGCAGATCAGCACTTTCAGTACAACCGGGTCAACTGAAATTTGCCCAAAGCCCAACAGATTTTGGATCTTAATTACTTCGCTTTAAAGTACGCAACTTGTCGCACTCTGATAGAGGTGGTACATCATGTTTGCGTGTTTTTTTTTCAGTCCACTTTATAATACCTCGAACACGCAACACTTCAATGTCGCTAGAAGGATTTCGTTATTCATAAATTTATTTACACTTTTGAGTACCTACATTTAAAGTTAAAACCGTGACTCATACAATTTAAATCCTTAATCGAATCCTGGTACAGTTTTTTAAAGTTAACTAGTCAAACACCTTTCCCACAGACTGATAAGTGTTTTTTACACATCAATATAAAATTATCTGCGCCATTGATGAGCTCGATGTCGCATGTGGTTAGCGTAATCGGCCTGCGATCGTAAGAGTTAAGCAACTTTCGCAACGGTCGATCATTGGATAGGTAACCAAAAAATTGTTATCCCCACATGATCCTCCATACTGTCAATTTATTTCTTAGTATAGTAAAATACATGGTAAAATGGACAACACAAAAAAAATAGAAAAGAGCTCTTATATCGCTTCCCATTATAGGTACTCAACCTATAAGAAAACCATTTTATGACTACCGAATCTCAAGCCATTAGGAAAGTTCGCTAAGATGTATGGGTGCTTTACTCTTCGCCCGATTCTTTGCTCATTTATCATATTTATTGGGGACTGAAAAGGTCCTCAACTTTTCCCCGTTACGCATTATACGTTAATGGCTAGTACGTAACTAAAAAAAATCAATACGGAGATAGCACTTTCAAAATGCTATGTATCCAAAACTAAAAAAAGTCTCCATTAATCATATCATAACATAATTTTGTCAATTTATAAGAGTCACATAGTGTGAATAGCTGGCTACAGCCAAAAGCGTCAAGTATAGAAATTGATTTTTTCCGTTCTCAAAGGATGACAAGGCAAACCTATTGCTAGCACTCCGCTATCCATTTTCCGTCTATTTGTATGTCTGTCTGACAGCGGGCTGTCTCTTGAACACTATTAGTTAAATTTCTTATTCTTTTGCCGTTTTTTACGAAAATCCTTCTTTTATTACAAATGAAGGGCTAAGGGGAAAAGTAGACTAAGTCACATTAGTAAAATTTTAAAGTACAATCAATTAAATTTGTACTTTAAAAAGTAAATTTAAAAGTATAACTACAAGTATCTACATGTAATAAATTTCTGAATAAACATTGCACAATAAAAATATAACTGCTATTTTATTAAAACACCCTTACTCCCTTATTAATAAACGAAGATTACGCTTGGATTAGTTACTCCATATTTTGTCTCTGACTTTTGAATGACAAAAGGCATTTGAGTGACATGAACAAAACACGGCGTAACTAATCTAAGCTTATTCCTTGTTTATTAATAATATAACTGCTATTTCATTAAAATACCCTAACTCCCTTATTAATAAACGAAGACTACGCTTGGTTTTAGTAACTCTATGTTTTGTCTCTGTCTATTGAATGACAAATGGCATTTGAATGACATGAAAAAAACACGGTGTTACTAGTCTAAGCTTATTCCTTGTTTATTAATAAGGGGGTAAAAATCTAGGAAAGGAGTATGTAAAAAATATAAGACACAACGAGTTTTACCCTTTTTTATGATAGCCATAAGATGATATGAGTATTTTTGTGGCCATTGATTCCAAAAATCAATTTAAGAAAAAATGGACTAAGCCTGTTTTTTCCCTTAGCCCTTCAAATGTGAAAGATTGTAGATTTGAATGTTGGTTACTCAATCACGGAGAAACGCCTGAACGGATTTCGATGAACTTTGGTTTTTAAACCCTCGATTTTGACAGGTGATTTTTATCCCGGCAAAAGGTCAGTCAGGCTTCTATGGACTTCTGAATAAAAATAGTCCCAACTTCACGGCGTATTGCGGGTGGACTAAGCAAAAATAACAGTACCCCACGCACTAGTACTTATAACAGATCGGTACCATTAGCACGAACCAATATCGAATTCGAATAGTTTTGGAGTCCGAAATGTCATTGTCAAAGGACAATGGGCAAAACGCACCCAGCTCCGCCAACAATGTAATTAGTATGAATCGATAGATCTATGAAAAACTAGCCTTTTTTATTATGGCACCAAAAAAAAATAACCTGGGGGTCAAAAGATATACACCTGGGTATGTTCTATATTAGGGGTTAAGGTTTCCGCACATAGTCCTTATAGACGACCTTTGTGTGTAAGTCATGGGGACCGGTTACACACGGGCATATTTAAATAGCTCCTTATAGAGAAGCTCGATGGCGCAGGTGGTTAGCGCGTTCGGTTGCGATCGTTGAAGTTAAGCAACTTCCGCAGTGGTCGGTCATTGGATGGGTGACCAAAAACATCTATCTCGAGTTCCTCCGTGCTTCGGAAGGCACGTTAAGCCGTTGGTCCCGGCTGCATCTGCAGTCGTTAGCACCCGCCAATCCGCACTGGGCCCGCGTGGTGGGTCATGGCCCAATCTCCCTATTTCATCCATAGGGAAGGCCTGTGCCCCAGCAGTGGGGACATTAATAGGCTGATGATGATGATATTTAAATAGCTAAAGAAATTCATTCAATATCAATAGTACTTTCGTTTTATAATATTAGCAATAATAAGTGAGTGAATCATATCTTACTGTACAACCAGATACAAAATACTAAACAACAAAGCCTACCGACTATCCTGCTTGCTTGCTGCTTGCACTTACTGAGACTCCTCAAAACGTCTAACAGGGTATGGGGGTTGAAGGATGTGATATTGCAGTTGCCGTTGCAACTAGTCTACTCGTATGCAGTCCTATGTCTTACATTTTGTGCGCTCCCTGTTATTTCATTGATATTGAACTAACACGCTTTAGAAATAGGAACACGATTATCATCGCGTACGTCATTATAATCGTACGAGCTAATAAAAAATCTATGGATCAATTTAAATGCTCGTACTCGGCACACAAACATCTGCCCCCACCAGGATTCGAACCCGGGACCTCTCGAGCCAGCGACACCATGAAACCCGGCGTACAAACCACTCGACTCGGATATATTAATTGACGATCTCCGTGGTCATCAATTAATATATCCGTTCTATATACTCGTCCTTGTATCTTTAAATATTATGTTCGTTATAGTTACTTTTACCTATGGAATTGTACCTATTTAACTTAAAATAACTAAAGACTCCCGGGATGGAATTTGATGCGCTTTGGCACAAATGATCATGACTATGATACCTTTCAAACAAATGTAGTTTAAGCCGTGGCGGACGTGGGTGCAATGTCCATGCAATTTTGCCCATTGTCCTTTTGTATGGAAACTTGAACAGTAGCGCCACAAAGTACGTAACGAGAACTAAAATTCAGTATACATTTGACAATGACATTTCGGACTCGCAAACTAATAGAATTCGATATTGGTTCGTGTTAAAGGTACCGTAATCGTATTTCCATCGTCAAAGTTTCTATAAAAGGAGCCAGTTTGTTCTCACGTCCGGTAGGAGCGCTGCTTAATATTCATAGAAACTTTGACGATGGCGATACTATAACGGATCTGTCGAAATTCGTGCTTGGGTAACTGAGTGCTATGAGGCACGAGCCATAGCACATATCTTACGCATCCTTTGCATTCATAACTCTTTTTTTTCGAAGTTCTTGCTCGAGATGTTGTCAAAACTTTTACAATGAACACACGAACTTGAAAAATATTAATAATAAATAAATAAATCTAAATCAAAGCTTATTCTTCATTGATTAAGAAGGGATACCTTCTAGCGTACGTGACACACATCTGGGATGAAGCTATAGACAAGCAGGGAGAGTCTCTGGCTTTTAGCCTTGACATCGCCAAGGCTTTTGACAGAGTCTGGCACAAAAGCCTTCTCTCCAAGCTTCCTGCATACGGTCTGCCTGCTCAGCTCTGCTCCTGGGTAGCTGATTTCCTGCATGAGCGTAGAATTCGCGTCCTTACAGACGGATGTAGTTCACAGTTCATGTCAGTGAATGCCGGTGTTCCTCAGGACTCCGTTCTATCCCCCACACTCTTTCTACTGCATATCAATGATTTGATTCCACTTGCGAATATTCATTGCTATGCAGACGATAGTACAGTGCATGCGAGATACTTTGGATACGCAGCGGCCTGTCCAGTAGAAACCAATGAGAAACGGGAGAATCTTGTCGTTGAACTTAATCAGGCTTTGGAACACATTTCCGAATGGGATACCAGGAACTTGGTTGAGTTCAATGCCAAGAAAACTCAGGCTTGCGCTTTCATGACAAAAACGTCGCCATTCCTTCCCCTTCCCTCTCTTCAGGACACAAAACTGGCGCTACAGAGCAACATTACCATGCTCGGTATGGAAGTTCGCTCAGATCTGAATCCATAGGACTACATCGAATCCGTGATCAAAACAGCTTCACGCAAACTCGGAGTCCTGAACAAGGTGCTGCGTTTTTTCACGCCCGATCAACTGTGCTTGTTATACAAAACGCAAATGCGGTCCTGCGTGGAACATTGCTCGCACCTCGGGGTTGGCTCCGCTTAGTACTTACCCGATGCCTTGGATAGGTGGCAGCGTCGCGCTGCCCGCATCATTGGCGATGAAGAGGTTACTAAGAAACTAGAGTCTCTACAATTACGCCGCGATGTGGCATCTTAATGATGCATTCTACCGACTATACCACGGTGAGTGTTCTGAGGAGTTATTCTCCCTTATCCCTCCGTCACCTTTTCTTCAGAGGACCACGCGCGCTGGCCTTCGTTGCCACCGACTTACTGTGGCCACTATTAATACACGAACAAAGAAATTTGGTGACTCATTTCTTTGTCGTACTATTCGTAAGTGGAATACTTTACCCGCGCACGTGTTTCCTCCTTCCTATAATCTGGGGTCCATTTAGAGAGGCTGAGGATGGTTCGTGTAGCAGTTTATAACTGCTGTACCAGCTATCTTCGCGTTTGAGACTTTATAACTACTTAACATCAAGTAGGGTAGAGTTATTTGCCTACCTCGCTATAAAAAAAAGAGGTGAAGGGTCTAATAAATCCTTCGTGTGTTCATCCGACTCGCACAAAGCCCTTTCATTTGCACTTTAAGAGACTAGAAAGTGCTCCGCTTTAATATTAAGATCTATCAACTTCGTTTTAAAACTCTCTAATGTATAAATCTAAAGAAAATATCACTAGAAAAAGAAATTCCACGAGGACCAGGCAGCAGACGGGACTAATACCCTTCTCTATCCGGGTGAATGCACTGACCATTGGTTTTGACCACTGAGCTGCAAGGCAGCGCCATCCCTTCGCATTGTAGATAACCCACAATATCGGATGCGGGTTCGAATCCCGTCTGCTGCATGGTGGGCATGGAAGTTTTTCTAGTAATATTTTCTTTAGAGTAACGCCGCACACGGGCCACCGACCATAACCACAAAACGCCGCCACCGGCATATTTATTTTCATACATTTTATATGGACTCGCCACACACGGTACGCCGCTGGCCGCCACACGCTACAAATTGTCGTTGCTCGCTTCTTGTAGCCCGCACCGGTCACTTAATGCGCCGATACAAAACGCCGCCACACTCCACTCGTGCGATTCACCACCCCTTTCTCCCTTACCTTAGTCGGCCGCTGTCGCGCGCTTCAGCCACTTTAGTAGCCGCTTCTAGCTTCTCGTGGCGGCGATTGTGGCTGTGGCGTGTGGCCCCTGTGCGGCAGTACACTAAAACTTCGTTACATGCTTAAAAAAAACAAAATTATCTCTTATCTATTAGACAAGTCCGTCCGTCCGTCTGTGGTGCTGTTTCAGCGGCCAAACCGTAAGTGATAGATAAAGAGAATATTTAAGTTATAAGTTAAGAATAGTCTGATAAGACTACAAACCGGATTTGAGTAACGTAGCACTTCCGGTTTTCGAGAAATCACGAATTTCAAACGAAACCACACAAAATCTCCGAAGTTCTCAATTAATTAAATACATTTTTTTTTCAAATCAGGTTTTGGTGAACCTTTGGTTCACTGGTTTGCTAGTAATTCTCTAATGGAATTCTAATTTTTACCTGCAATCTCTATATTCAGGTCCATTGATCTTTTCACGTGCTCCGGCTCATTGCCTTTTTTATTTTCTAGAGCGCGTACATTATGGTGAATTCATAAAAGGGGAGATTTTAAACAAAAAAAAGCTCTTGTTATAAAAACAAACTTGATATTATGGATTATAGGTATTTTTCAGGAGAAGCATGTTCCACAGTGAAGGAAAATTACAAAAACCTTAAGTTCATGAATTTTTACTTGATTAAATTTAGTAGGGTGGCGCCCCAAATGAACTCTTGAAGGGCGTTTTAGTTAAGAATGCGGAAATTTTAAAAGGGCAACTTCCATAATTAAGTCCTAAGCGATTCTCAAACTTCCTCTTCTTGGTTTTTTGTTCAAACCAAATTAAATAGGAATTGTCTAAACAGATGAAAAGAATATTTTTTGCACTTGCGCGTACAACAATATGATATTCATACAGTTTTATTAAACAATCCTCGTTATAATAGTATTGTTGTGACTGATAATGTGCATATAATTCTTATTTGTTAACTACGAGTCTAAATAGCGAACAGTACCCTTAGCACGAACCATTATCGAATTTGAAAAGTTTGCGAGTCCGAAATGTCATTGTCAAATTTTGTACGGAAACTTGAACAGCAGCGCCATTACGGACGTAACGAGAACTGAAAATCAGTACACATTTGAAAATGACATTTCGCACTCGCAAACTATTCGAATTCGAATTGGTTCAAAAGTTAAGTTAGTTGAATATGTTATCATCAATTAAACCATATTGCCACGGTTGATTCCCGTTACGGGATGAATTGCTAATCCTGGTTTGGGATAATCTCAATCAGAGCAAGGCTGTAACAGGAATATTTTACTGCCCATCTGATGGTTTTATTAATTTTAAGTGGTAGTTAGGTATCATGATAGAATTATCTGCTATTATTTATAGGCTCTTAAAAGTTAAAGGAAAGCAATTTTGGTGTAGTCAATGTCTCCTTGTGAAATCCCCAGTTGAGCTCCTTTCTTTCATTATAAAAATTCGGAATTCTTCACTAAGTTTTATGACAGTAATATTTATGTAGGCTTTAGTAAGCATAACGGGTTACGTAATAGTCGCCCAGCCATGGGCCATCACGATTGTTTTGTTGTAATTCAAGTTGTTGCAATCGGTAATATAATTAATTACATACTAATATAAGGCGATATGTAGAAGAATTCCCTTTGTATTTTTACATGATAATGAAACTTTCATTAGTTTTATTTTAGCAAAACTTTCCAGATTAAAGCGAGACAATAATTTTTAATGAGCGAAGTAAATGTAAACGCTTGCTTAAAACCCTCTAGACGAAGTAGCTCGGATTATACCGAAACAACAATTCGCAAACAATACATGCTCAACATCCAGTACGTTTAACGAAACTTTGAACTAAAAGTTGAGTGTATTTAGAATTTCAGCAAAACCATTACCTTTATCAAGGCACTCTGGAAGCCAGTCTTCAATAAAGATAAAGGCGTACCAACTTCGGCGGAGTGCACTCCAGCCAAAGGAACCAATTATCCGGCAAAGTCTAGACAGGATGTTATTGATGATGGATTCAAAGTTCTTTCAACTCAAGACACTCGTTTGATCGGATATTAATTTGCTCACCCGCAGTCACGTTGATTTTAAGTAAATATATCGCACATTTTAGGTATTGTTCTTACTTTTTTCCACTAACAGATCAGCATCTAAAATAATAGCTAGGTGGTATTCATTGTATGAGATTAATAAATCGATTAATAGCTTCGGTGATTGATTGTTTGTATTTTCAGTATGAAAGTTATCTTAGTATTTGTGATGGTAAGACAGCACTTCAAACTTTCTTAAATTAAAGAAAATTTCGAAATGAGAAGTTCACATATTGAAGTAATTTTTCAATGAGACGAGTTTGAAATAAAATAAGGAAGGAACTAGAACCGGAATTTAACACATGTTATAAGACGTACTTAGCACATTGCTCCCGTTGTACTTTACGAACTGATGGCGCAAGAAATCAAAATTTCTTGATCTTCTTCTAGAGGCAACGCGATAAAATTAAATTGATGTGAAAGTGTCAGTCATCGAAGCTTCGGCGCTCCAAGGTTTGACTAGTCAGGTCTGGCTTAAAGTCTTGGTCAAAGTCGAAATAAATTATGTTTTTCCACCTATGACTAAAGAAATTATATCTTATCTAGGAGAGACTACTTTAATTTGGATATGCAAACACCAAAACTTAATTTCATGAAAAGAGTAGTAGTAGGGTAGGTAGGTCTCGGTATAATGTATATATATTAGTTTGTTAAATTAGGTACAATAACGTTTTTTCTTAATTGTTCAAGTAAGAAATTACATTGTTGTTTCAATATTACGATAATCTATTGACAAACTAAATTTTTCTTCTTATTTTCAATTATGATGATAATTAGACAGTAATTTAAAAATATATCTTGCTCTGACAAGTTGATGCATGATAGGTACTCGTATTACACAATTCGAGTACCTATACGTTTGATCTTTTTTTCATTTACATAAAGATTTCAGTTCAATTATTATTGCAGTGGCATTTTATACAGCTTTGGCCACCAATTGAGAATCTTTTGAACTGATTTCCCTTAGAAACAACCGAACGTTGGGCACATTTTCAAAATTAAGAAATTTATCTTTACTTTCTTGTATTTGATTTCTAGAAAAAAGAATGTTGTTCTTCCGTGTTTCGTTCTCAGCATCAGCTCACACCGAAACGGGACTCGAAGCGTTGTTAGAATACACTGCACCAAGCGTATTCTGAATTCAAACAAAACACAAGACAAGATATAATTTCTAAATAAAAGGGACTCGTAAAAGAGTTTAATTTTATGTGAGTAAGTAACAATAAGAAAGCTTATAAAAAAAACTATAATATTTTCTTAATTTAAAATCTTTAAATTCTACAGTATAGAAAAAAGATAAAATTCTAGAAATTTGATAGTCAGCTTTACAGGTATATTTGTCAATTTTAGTTGACCTTTATCGCACCTACTAAATGAAGAAAACTTTCTCATCCCCAAATTGGATAAGTCTCTGTTTTACATAATTGTATTAAAAAGTGGCATGATCACAGATTAGACTTTGTCTGACTTTAATCTCTGTTCGTTAGCAACAAGCTAAGACTTTGCTAACTGTGTTGGAATTGAAAATATTTCTATTCAGGAGAAGTTGCCAGGTGGCGCCATATGGTTTGTTTTGTGGATTCCTTTTGCGATCGCTACAACGCTGTGTCTTCAGATGTTACAAGTTTATTATTTCTATAGTAACTTCTTTCAATTTAGCATGAAATAAACAAACGGCACATCTACGACAACCTTTGTAAATGTAGAGAGCGGGGTTTGAATTGAAACTATATTTACATCCAGTCCCTCAGAACGTAAAATTAAGAAAAAACAATCGGTCTCTATTTTCGCCATGGGATTGTATAATATTGATCAGTACATACTTTTTAAAGTATTTCTTTGAATTGGAAAAAAAGAGACCCTTTTCTTCTAAGGATGCGATATACTCAAAATCCACAATGTGCATTTACTATTACTTAAATAATAAACATAAGTGAGTGAATTAGAACGGATAAAATTATACCCCAGCCATGCAGTGTATTCATATATTAATCCAACTGTGAACTCACACGGAAATAATGCTTCGGGACAATAAATTGCTACCACTCGCCCGAGGAAATATCTTCTATCTCACAAAGTACCTAATGCAGCCAAAGAACAATATTCAGTAATGTCCAGTTCTTTTAGCAAGTGAGGCTGCCAGAAGGGAAGAGTAATTGGGTCAAGGTCCATGCCACGTCATCAATATTTGGCACATTTGGTCAAGAGTAAATTCATAAAACAATAAAACAAGATATATGGCAAACAAGGGTCTATACTTTTCAGCAGATGTATCTTAAATTTAACCATTTGGCTAACATCTCTCCAGTAAAGCGCAATAGACAATTGAAAGTTTAAACTTGTCATGTAACTAACCTAAGTATGATAGGTATATATATTTTAGGAACTATTAAAGCAATAGGAGATTAAAATATTTTAATAGAAGAAGATAAATTGATCTATATCGATCTATATCAGACCGCAGACGAGATTTCCAAAAAATGGCAGAGAACCGTAACTAAGGGGCTAGCTTCATTAAATACTTGCAAATAAAGTCGTTAATAGCCTATTAATAACTTAATATTCCAGACTAGCTGACCCAGCGAACTTCGTACCGTTATAAAAATAGGAGCTGGTGGTAGAAGGGTGAATATTTAGTGTTGTATGTATTTTAAAGTGACAAATTAAAAAAAAATCGTCCAAAAACTAAAAATAAAATGTTAGGGTGGACAACCCTTATCACTGAGGGGTATGACAAATAGATAGTAGCCGATTTTCAGACCTAATGAATATGCATATAAAATTTCATAAAAATCCGTTTCCGAGGAGTATGGTAACTAACATTTTGGCACAAAAATTTTATAGATAAGATATACAACAAGAGACAACAAGTTATTATATCTGTAAGATAGTATATACGGCAGATAACTGCCCGAAATTTTCGGGAATTTAATCAGGAACTGGTAAAACATGCGTATCTATTTTAGTCATATTTAAACGATGTGAATAATGCTTCTTCATATTATGATAAAATTTGACAAAACATGACGATTATGGCGGAACATTATTTATTTATACAGCATTAAAGTTGATAGTCTCTTTACTTTCAGTACGTTTATTTACTCATGTACTTTCAGGCTCACATATTTGGGTCTTAATTATATAAGACTAGCTTTCGAGTATCAAGATCTAGGTATACTCGATTTTTTTTCGAGCAGACTACGATCTTCCTCGTATGTTATAAATAAGATCATTAGTATTCTTTACTGCACGGCATGTTTCGGTAATGAGTCCTGTTTTTTTTTAATTCCTCCCTCCTAGTGTTCTTCTAAATAAATAATTCAGTGCAGCAGTGAACCATCTGAAGTCCAAATTTTCTCTTTAGAAAACACCCTTATTCCCTGGAGATAAGTTTCTGAATTATTAACAAGATGTTTTTGGATATTTATGTAGCATTCACACCCGAGAGGTTTATAAAAGTGTACCTGTCGTTTGTTAGTCTCTTGTAGGATGTTTGAAAGAACTGTAAGAAAAAATATTACAACGCCTCTTTCTACGTAACAAGAACAAGAAATTATCAAGACTAACAATATTTTACGAAACTAGAGTTTATAAGTCTAATAAAAGTGGGCAGTTAGCTTATTAAAAAAAAATGCCCTAAAAGGCCTAGCCGAAATTAAGAAAAGGAATTAGTCTTGTTTTAAGTTACTGAGAAATTGAGTTGTTGAAATATGTGTTTTATGTTTACATAGTGGGTGCCCGCGATTTCATCTGTTCTAAACCAAATTTCATGTAAATAATTTCAGCGGTTTAAGCGTGAAGAAATAACAGATAAACAGACAGAATGACAGGTAAAGAGGCAGAAAGGCACACTTTCGCATTTATAAAATATAATAATCATATTATTAATTGGAAAGTAAAGAAAATAGTGTTGTCTGTCACGGACAACAGAATTTTCTTAACTTTCGAATTAATATCTGTTAAAGGTACCTTATGCCCAAGTAAGTCGCTGAACCGATTTTGGAGAACATGGAGATAAATGGGTAAATAGTGTAGAAATATGGGATGTTGTTTATTATTGTTATTATATTGTTTATGTTTGCAATATTTATTATACCCACTAGTGAAACTATAATTGCAATGGAATCCTCATAGATCACCTTTACCTTCGTTAAGGTTAATTAGTATTCATTGGCCTGAATTCTCGACGATAAATCTGTTTACAGTGAATCAGTTGGTTCAATCTAGATCTACAAGTACAGTACAGGGTAGTTCAAGATGCATATTATTCAAACCTTGACACCTTTCGCAATCCCTTTCATTTCATATTTGGGAAAGAGTTTCAGCTCATGAATGACATATCGCACCTTTAGAATTGAAGTGACTTAAATAAGAAAAATAGCAAAATGACTTTTAAACGTGAAACGACATAAAAACATGTATCCTATCAGTTTATTAATAATAAACAGGCTCTTTTAGGCCAGAAGAAGACAAACGCACTATTTCCGTCTCTTTTAAATGACACGCATACCGCGCCTCCCTCAGTATTGAAGTACCCCATTCAGTGTTGCGTGGACATTTATTTAATTTTACTTTAATTTAGAAAATCATTAATTATTAAACTAGCATATGACAAAATTGGTCATCTATCAAATATATAACATCAGAAATGAATCGCCTCTATATTAAATAGTTACGTTTTTGTTTTACGTTGTTTAGTAAAAAATGGGCACAAAGTGAAATAAGCCAATTATAATAAACTGTTTTCGGAAAATAAGTGACATGTTTTTTTTTTATGATTAATTAACAAAGGTTCTAATTAGTTATACAGACTGGTTTAGTAAATAATCGTGAAAACAATTCCTATCCCACCATTAACAATAAAAAATATGATAATAAACGTACAACTTATAGCATTATAATAGAAAAACAAAAAAATGGCCAACTTGTCAATCACATTTATAGTGTTTACCAAAAAACAAGAATTTTGGATTAGGTCACTTCAATTCTAAAGGTGCGATATATGGACACTTGCTTTGCTTTAAGCTTTGAAGAATCATTGATCTCGGAATGAGCCAATTTAATAGGTTACGTTAAGTAAGTAAATTCTGTTCAGTCATTGCTTTCAAAAAACTGAATACTTTATTAAAGACTAGTGGCCCGCCCTCGCTTCGCTTCGGGGTAGAATTGATCAAAATCCTTTCTTAGCGGATGCCTACGTCATAACATCTACCTGCATGCCAAATTTCAGCCCGATCCGTCC
The DNA here is from genome assembly GCA_902850365.2 of Chilo suppressalis. NCBI lineage: Eukaryota > Metazoa > Arthropoda > Insecta > Lepidoptera > Crambidae > Chilo > Chilo suppressalis. Next base: position 5,859,497 of record OU963912.1, on the reverse strand, counting down.
AGTGGTTTGGGCTGTGCGTTGATAGATCACTATACCAGTCAGTGACCTTTGAGTTTTATATATTATACAGATATATATATATTATATTATATTACTTTTAAACATTAACCTGCTAGATCTTTAAATTTAAAGAAAATTTGACGAGATAAAAATGGAACTAGTGGATTTTTTCTAATGAATATTTCTTTAGATATTTGATTTAATTTATTATTTTACAAGGTAGGCTTTGTCCCCAGCCATGAAAGAGGCTACCTTGGTCAACTAAGCATCTCCTCGTAGCCATTGTCCTAGAGAAAATTGTAACAATACTCTATGATCGCGTTTTGATATAATTTTATGTAATTATCACCACCAGAGTAGGTCAGGATCGTCAGTATAAAAAGATATTGTTACAGTATTTTCTTCAGTTGCATCGAATCTGTAGTTAATAACTAAACTTGCCGGTAAATAATCAAGTAAGTTCTCATCAACGTTAATATTAATTTTTAATGTTATAGTTTTACGCAATAACGTATTGACTCTTTCACACAGGCTTTGTGGGTAGGTTTTTCTAAAGTGATTTATTCTGAAATAAGTGATGTGCGTGCATGTATACGGAAGTGAGTGAATGAAAATGATCCAAAAGTGAAAGAAACAATAGAAATTATATTTCATTAATGATTTTTAATCCTCTCATAATTTATATCAATTTATTTATTGAGTTTTTTCTTTAAGATGTGGGTCGGACGGATTTTCAACATGCATGTTCAAAGACCGTAACTTTTCTTGAAAGATTCTAGAATTGTCATTTACATTTTCATCAAGCCAACACCGTCTTCCTTCCTCGTAATTCGTCTTACCTGAAACAAAAAAAATCGAAATAAGAGAGTAATAGAATAATTAGTTGTTAATTCTTGACAAAATATAGGTTCTGGAATATACCAAGTTGGTCTACTTGGACTTTGATATCCTCAGACAGAAAAAATAACTAGAAAAATTCCACCAGGTACAGGTTTCAGACGGAATAGAATTAAACATCGAGCAATTAAATGCTTAAAAAATCACACTAAATTATAAAGGCGAAATTTTGTGAGTGTGTGTGTGTATATGCTGTTACTTCTTCACGTCTAAACGGCATGAGCGATTTTAATAAAATTTAGTATGGAGTTAGCCGACACTCTGCATTGACACATGGGATACGTTTTACTGCGGGAAAATATCCCTTATAAACTGCGGGTAACACAGCGGGGCACAGCTAGTATGTAATAATCCTCAGACCAAGATAAAACAATCAAGGTTATAACAATTTGTGAATATCTAGGACACCTCTAGTTTGTTTTATAAGAATACCACTGGCTCCAAATATTTAGGTATAAAAGTATCATTGTCATTAAGTCTTAATCCAGAAAATGTTAGTTTATTATACGAATAAACAATGTTTTCAATCTTAGTTGATATTTTATTGTTTAAATATGTTTTTGTTTCAGTATGAAACTCTTAATAATCGCAGTGGCTTTTGCTATCCCGTGTGTGTTGGCCCAAACAAAGTCATACACAAATAAATATGACACAGGTGGGTTGCAGATTTATTTTTATTTGGCCATTTTAAGGTTAAAAGGGTGGTAATTAGATCGTTTGTACGGGAATCGATGTCGCCAGCTCGACCCCACTACACTTCTCCCTAAAAGATATTAGCCAATCAAACGACGCGACATCAAACAATCGAACCAATCAGTGCTCACACCCGAGAGAAACGACGCAATTAGCATCAAGTTTTGGTTAAGTTACGAGCATTTGCTCACACGTAAGTGTGGCGCGCCTGCCCTGCCCACAAGGCCTTTCTAACCTTTTTCAGTGTTATGTAGTACTTACCTAACTGCTGGATTTGTATATATTCTTTTTATTAAAAAAATATCATCAATCCCTTTCTAACAAGCGGAAATCTAACTAATACCCCAGGTAGATTTTTATATCTAAAGATCTTATCTGTAACTAATCTACTCTTAACTAAAGAGCTTATGTGTAAAACGAGATTTTTTTCCCTCGAAATAAAGATTTCAATAATCGATTAAAGTTAAGCTTATTCCGGTTTCATTAGGGTTCCGTACCTAAAAAGGAAAAAACGGAACTCTTATAGGATCACTTTGCTGTCCATCCGTCCGTCTGTCAAGACCGTGTTTCTCAGGAACTCGCGGAGGTATCAATCTGAAATTCATATCTTATATCTCATGTCTACTGTCCCTTGGAGCTGTGAAAAAATCAAACTTCTAAGCCAAAGCAATTAAAAGATACAGCCGTTTATGCCGCAAAATTCTGCAAATTTTCGAAACTCTCACGGGAATCAAAACCTTCAGGATACTTCCCGTAAACTTAGAATCTTGAAATTTGGTACGTCTTATTGTACAGATAAAGGAAAAAAATGCGAAAACAGTAAATTTTTAAAGATACTATCACTTTTATTTATGTCGGCGTAGAGGTATTAAATTGAGTTTGTACGGAACACTCGGTGCGCGAGTCCGATTCGCACTTGGCGGGTTTTTTTATCACTTTATACCTACTAAAGGAAAATTCAAACTTTCATTTGAATTAATATCTATTTATTTTTCAGTCAACTTAGATCAAGTGCTGTCTAATAGGAGGCTACTTCATGCATACATCAAATGCACTCTAGACAAAGGGAAATGCACTAGTGAGGGAAGGGAATTGAAATGTAAGTACACCACCACATGATGAATAGAGTCTGTGCGGAAAGAGAATGGGATTTAGATTGGAGGGCGCTGTTAGTGTTTTTCTACCGTATTTGTAAGGTTTTAACCCTTTTAGACATGATTAAATACAAAGAACCGCAAGAAATCACAACAACAAAGAAATCCGTATCAATACAAAATTTTGACATTTAACAGATTGCTGGGTTTGATTGCCAAATAAAAATCTTAATTTTAGTTCCGTTTTTCGCCACGCCCATTCTCTTTCCGCACAGACTCTCTCTAACTATATTTTCTTCGTATATCAAGTAGATAATCAAAAACTATTGGACACGTATTTTGGAAGTGAAACTTCTTTACGCACGCTTGACTTGGGGGGGTAAGCTGGCGACTGCGTTACGCGTTACGAAAAGTGTGTTCGGGCGAGGTGAATGGGAGTTGAGTGGGACATGTATATATTGTGCATATATATATATATATTTAGATACGATAAAGGAGCTCGATGGCGCAAGTGGTTAGCGCGTTCGGCTGCTATTGTTGAAGTTAAGCAACTTTCGCAGAGGTCGGTCATTGGATGGGTGACCAATAATCTTGTATTTCGAGTTCCGCCGTGTTTCGGAAGTCACGTTAAGCCATTGGTCCGGGCTGCACCTGCAGTCATTAGCACCCGCCAATCCGCACTGGGCCCGCGTGGTGGGTCATGGCCCAATCCCCCTATTCCATTCATAGGGAAGGCCTGTGCCCCAGCAGTGGGGACATTAATCTCTATATATATACATACAGATGGAGCAAAAGAAGTTTCACTTCAGTCGTGTGGTCATAAGCTCGTTTTTATTAAGTTTATGAAAACATTTCAGAAATAATATCGATTTAAAATGTCGCATAACGTCACGTCGTGGTACGATTTCTACTTAGAAGTGACACAACGACCCGTCTCTCCCGACTTAAACTAGCTTTATCTTTACAATTGTTTGGTTGGTTGACAAAAGAAAAAATAAATGTCCATTATGCTTTGATCATCTAACTAACGGACTAAATATAACTTAGTTTACCCCGTCAGTGGTGTCGATTCTGGCAGGATTCTCTAAACTTAAAACTAAATTTAACATCGGTCTGTCCTTTTCATTCTGTATAGAGGATAACAAAGATACACTGTTGTCAAATTTAAGCTTAGCTTTAGAGAATCATGCCAGAATCGACACCATTATCCCTATTGCTTCAAGTCTACGTACTGCTTAGCAATAATTCAATAATAATAATATTCGCTGGATGCTAAGAAGGAGCGTGGTAAAAAAAGGAACTTTCGGCAAATCAACTGTCACTTTTTACTTACAAAATTTACGTATCCTGCACGGATTTTATAAATAAAAACGAGCGAGCCTTACAGTAATCGCGTATGATGTGTAACATTTGAAAGCTCACCTTATATTAGTAAAAAAAGAAATAAAACCTACTACAAAAGGAATAAGCCATTTGAACATTATGTTCTTAAATCAAATCAAATAGCGCGTGCTTCCCAAACTTCCTGATACATACTTCCGTCCCACTTCACGTAATCACTCCCACAAATTGCACGGAAGCGAGAGGAAAGATGTTACACATCAATAATACTAATATGAAATAGGTTTATTTAAAAGTTTTCGGTGTGTACCTTAAAAACAGGCCGTGATAGAAACAAAATACACCCACTCCATTGCCTCAGAAACTAATAGAAAAATACATAATAGCAATCAGTTTTTCGGGTACCAAAATCGTGTAACGCAGTGTAACCTTTTAGAAACATCGCTATTAAGCCAGACTTTATTTACTTACTTCCAATAAAAGTTTTAATGGTATCTGAGAAAATGAAAGGAAATATTGTCAGTGTAAGTACAGGCGCGTACATAGCGATCCGTTTTACAGGTCCGTTATTTGATGGCGAACTACATACGCTGCATATTTTGTTGGATCGGTATTTTGACGTAACAACGTCTTAAATTAGGTTGCGGCTGGGAGTCACTTATGAAAAAGTGTAACGCTCGGTAACGTTACGATGAGTCTCGTAGCATGCTGGAACCCCGTAGCCGTGTAGCAAGTTTGCTACGAATCGTCGTAGCGTGGTTGCATGCTACGATGGTATTCACAAGCACAATGCATTGTAATATGTTTTTTTGACGTATTATATATATTTCTATAGTTAAAATTTGTGCAATTCTTATTTTCATTCAATTCCTTGTTCCTATTGTGCAATTTAATTATATTCATATCAATAAATATTCTACCGAGAAAAAGACGTTGTCACGTAAAATCTTCGCCCGTAAAACCGACTTTACAGGCAACCATTTTTTTATTGGATCCAGAATACTGTATTGTGTATGAACTACTTGTATGAGGAGGTAGTTAGTTAACTGCAAGAACAATTGCAAAAAGAGTAATCACAAATTCTATAATTTCCACGTGCAAGTTGGAAACGAGAACAATGAATAAAACGGATAATAGTTGTCAAGAAAGTAAACACACTTTTAGGGAAACTTTTTTTAAATAATTTTATGTATTTTGTAGAAAGTAGAACGCTACAATTACATCTTCCACATGTTGAGTCAAAACTAATAGTTTTCGTTTTATTGTCGTTTGTGGTTGGAAAGCTACCTCTCCACCGGAAATATTAATGCGTCGATCAATATCTAAATAATTCTATTATAACTTTTAACCATTGAACTACGGTACTTGTAACCCCTCATTTACACCAAGGTATAAAACATGGCTTTGACAAATTGTATACAATATTTAAAGAAAAGTTTAACTAGGAAAAAAAATCCACGCGGACCAGGCAGCGGACGGGACTCGAACCCGCACCCTTCGCAATCCGGGTGAATATGCACTGACCAATTATGCTGCCACGGCCCTGATGGCCGCGTCGAAATTTTCCTAGCCTTAAGCTGCAAGCTGTTTCTATTTTTTTTAAGCATTTAAATGTTAGATGTTTAAATCTAAAGAAAAGTTTGACTAGAAATAAACTTTTCTTTAGATTTAAATTAGATGTTTAAAGTTTAAAAAAATAGAAACATAACTATAATTGCTATTTCTTCTTTCAAATGTTTAATACTTGAAAAAGTATTCATTTGATATTGTGGGTTACCAACAATGCGAAGAGATGGCGCTGTCTTGCAGCCTTAGAAATACTAGAGGAAATATCTGAATGTTTTCTTTCTTAAAAATGTATCTGCTAGGAGTACACTACGTCTTTACCTAAAATGTTGTTGCATAGATCAATAAATCTTTTCTTACTTAAATTACAGCCACAGTCGGTATATTTGTTGGGCCTGGATCTCAAACCTCTAATCAATAACTAGTTTTTACGGGTTAATGCACGAAACTTTATTTATTTATTGACGTTTCGTAGCCTTTACAGGCTTCGTCGTCAGAATAACTAGTTTTATTTAATGAGTGATGTGCGTGAAAACCTAAGAAACAAATACAATAACTAATTGTTAGCAGGTGAGAAAGTCTGCTTCGAAACTTAGTTTTATAGAGAAAGTAATTATAACTCCTGGTTTGGATATTATTTCCGACAACGTGCCCATTGAGAATAATTTGCAAAATACTCAGATTACTGACCTATTGTTCTAAAATCTGAGGGTTTATATTCATCTTTCAATGCCACACGTAGTTCTACCCCATTTCACGAAAATTGCATCAATATAATAATAAAAACTGGAAAATAATCGTTTGTACAATAGTCCAAAAATAATAAAATTGAAATGTAACTTACGAGTATAATTATGAATAAAGCTCTTTTCCGATTCTTTCCAGTTGTGTTTAACGGCGTTCATGCAAATCGAAAACGTTTCACAAGATCCCCAACTGAGTTTAAGGGTAATTACATTTCTCTAATTATTCGTATCGTAAAATTAAACCTTTCCATTTCTGAAATACGATTCTTAAGTAGTACCGCTATGTAGCTACTTTGTTTCTTAAGCTTTTGCTGATATGAAACATTTTAAAAGGTTTCATAAAATTGCTTTTGCGGACGAATCGCTAACGGTGGAAATGTTTATTCTTCTACAGGGGTTATTAACAGCGTTGAACAATGATTTTTAGTACATTTAAGAAAAGTAATAAGAAAAAGTGTATTGTTATTCATAATTAAAGTTTATATGAAGAAGTCGTTCAGAAAGCTAATATTTTTATATAAATAATTCAGGATGCAAAATTCTATCTTAAGTCGAGTATTATTAATCTTAATGTGATTGGTTTTTATCAACCAACTACGCTAATGCTTCAGGAGTTACCACTTGGCCGAAACCAAACTTAGTTTAAAGATTTTAATCACTTAGGCAATACTGCTTTTTTTATTTTTATTTTGTGCCAAACCATAGCATTTGACTAAAAAATATTTTATAAAATGAAAGAGGACCAAGAAATTATTTGTTAAACAATAACTTTCCAAAAAAAAACTGACAGATTGCCATTAGTTGTTTTGTATTTATTTTTTTCTTTGCGATGTGGATATTTTGGAAAAGATTTTTGCCCACATATTAGTAATCTACTAGCAAACCAATGAACCAAATGTTCACCAAAACCTGATTTAAAAAAAAATGTATTTAATTAATTGAGAACTTCGGAGATTTTGTGTGGTTTCGGTTGAAATTCGTGATTTCTCGAAAACCGGAAGTGCTACGTTACTCAAATCCGGTTTGTAGTCTTATCAGACTATTCTTAACTTATAACTTATATATTCTCTTTATCTATCTCTTACGGTTTGGCCGCTGAAACAGCACCACAGACAGACGGACGGACTTGTCTAATAGATAAGAGATTTATAAAATCACATAATAAAATGGTAGGAAAGTCAAACGATGAACAAAGGTGTGGTCTACAATAGGTACCGAAGCCAAAAATATAGTTTTTAGAATCTTTGTCTGTTTGTCTGTATGTATGTCGGGGAGAAACTCAAAAAGTACATGTATTTACTTCAAATTTGGCACGCATATTATTAAGAAGTCGGGTCAACATATTGGCTACATTTTATCACGCTATCACCTACGGGGTACGAGCAGTGAACCTTTATTTCTAACTAACTCCACGCGTGCGAAGTCGCGGGCGGCCGTTAGTCTATTTATAAACATAACGAAACGGTAGCCACCTGATACATAAAAGTGTAATCGGTGGTTCCTTGAACAACAATACAGAGCGACTAGCTACTATATATGATTATATTTAATTTCTGGCAGTAAATTTAATTCTATTGTTATCTCGACTTGCTGATGTTGCCCTAATTCATATGTCTCCCATAATATTATAATTGTGAGGTGGAGGCAGAATACCAGCGACAAGTCGAGACTTGGCTGTCACATGCTGAGCCACATCACTTTTTTGTTTCAATTAAATATTTGTTTCCATTCTATTTATAATATTATCAATTGTATTTTGAAACAAATAACTAAATTTATTATTACAAGAAAAAGGGTTAAGGGTTTTCTCTATCTGGCAGAATCTTGTTGCTCCGAAATGCATTAGGCAAAAACACTTGGCATAATCTTCTTCGAACGAACGTATGTGTTGTTTTTTAATTTAATAATTGTTTGTGGCAAAATGTTAATTTGTCCGAATTCACAATGGCATACTTTTAAAATGGCATAATTTTATAGATACTTACCTCTGGCAACATTTTATTCTGCATAATTTCGTTAAGAATAATCGGTGTTTGTGGTCAGTGGGATAGGATAGTGTTATGATTGTGAACAAAATTTAGCGCAAACCAATCGAGCGATCGACCATGCTGCGGGAGTGCCCGGCGAAACGCTAGGCACCCGATGCAATAAATAAATAAACAAGGAAAAGTTAAATATTTGTATGCCAAAAAAGAATTCAAAATATTTAAATTATTGTGGATAACATCCACAATAATTAAAAAGCAGAGCCATCATATCGTATCATAATTCATGCCTAAAGATGATTTTGGATTACAAAATAATGCGTTTGTCTGCTAAATGAATCAATGACAAATGATTTTCTGCGAAATGAAGTTGATGCCATCCGCTAATACAAAATTAAAGATTTTACAGTACAAGGTAGACCCAACAAAAATAAAGTATCACAATCACAATGAAATATTAACATTTAATCGTAGACAGAATATGATTGCTGTCTGTCACCATAATTGCTTCAATGATGGCATTAAACACCTGTATACATTTTTCTAATAAAATATTCATCCTGTGGTTAAAAATATAAACTGTTTAATTTTCTTAAATAGAAATAATTTACTTTAAAATCATACGCAGTACAATAAATTACAATATTTTGTAGTCGATCGAAGTTGGGGCAAATGAAATGAGACGTTACAAATTACAGTTTTACACAACTATAATATTATTTTATAAGACCCATGTTAAGTGGTAACAATTTTCAGTAATAACTAAAAATTGTTACCACTTAGTTGCTAACTTTAACAGTCTATAAAATACCACTCATTCGGGAACTATAAATTCGGAAGAATTAGTTAACATGAATGACCTATTAAAACTTATTTTTAAAAGTTTTTCTTTATCTTGCAATATATGTATTTATGTTCGGGAGGAGATGTACGTTTTTGAAGAGCTCGATGGCGCAGGTCTTTGACTCATTCGGCCTGCGATCGTGAAAGCTAAGCAACTTTCGCAATGGTTTGTCATTGGATGGGTGACCAAAAATTTATTACCTCGAGTTCCCCCGTGCTTCAAAAGGCACGTTAAGCCAGCCGGAGGCATCTGCAGTCGTTAGCACCACAGAACAAAGAAAGAGGTTAGAAGGGTGATCATAGTCCGTTTGCACGGGAACCGATGTCGCCGGCTCGCCCCCGCTTCACTTCCACTTAACAGATAATAGCCAATCAAACTAGGCGACATCAAACAGTCAAACCAATCAGCGCTCACACCCGTGAGCAACGACGCAATAGCAACCATGTTTTGGTCAAGTTATGACCATTTGCTCACACATAACCTTTTTCTGTGTTGTGTGGTTAGCACGCACCGAACCGCACTGGACTCGCATGGTGGGTCACTTCCCAATCTCCCTATTCCACCCATAAGGAAGGCCTGTGCCTCTGCAATAAATATATAAATGAGCTGATAATGCTAATGATGATTTTTGGGTTAAATCTTGTTACTTGAATTTCAGTAGTAGTAGTCAGTTAGTAGTAACTAGCAAACCAGTGAACCAAATGGTCACCAAAAAAAAAATGTATTTAATTAATTGAGAACTTCGGAGATTTTGTGTGGTTTCATTTGAAATAGAAATCACGTGATTTCTCGAAAACCGGAAGTGCTACGTTACTCAAATCCGGTTTGTAGTCTTATTAGACTATTCTTAACTTATAACTTAAACATTCTCTTTATCTATCTCTTACGGTTTGGCCGCTGAAACAGCACTTGTCTATTAGATAAGAGATTATAGTCAACCGATTGAGATGAATTTTTCATACTCGTTTAGTTTAAATGACAATGCATAAGACTATTCTATATGACGATCTAAATCCAACATTGCGGACGTCTCACAATGGCGGCCTAGTAATTGGTTGTGCACTGCCATGATATGGCTATCAAATAAAAGAATTTCTTGCGAAGAACATGAATTAGGCGTCCCAAATAGACGCCCTATTATCAGTCGATATTTATCGGATGCGTTATTGCGATATCTGTTTTTAGCACATTATGTATGAGAACGGCTAAGAAAGAAGATGCACATTGCTGCTATAATAACGACGTAATAGAAGTATGAGGAAATATCGCAATAACACATCCAAAATTATCGATCAATAAGAACGCGCCTATAGACGGAAAGCTTCAACAAACGTCTGCGTTCAATTGCAATTTAGATAAAAGCTTGTTTTTTAACAGAATACACTTATTTCAGCTCACATCGCCGAGGCTCTGCAAAATGGCTGCGAGAAATGCACAAACGCACAAAGGGCAGGGATGAAGAGGGTTATTAAACACCTGATGACGTATGAGAAAGCTTATTGGACCCAACTGGTGGAAAAATTCGACCCGGCACGGGAGTACTCACAGAAATACGAGAAGGAATTGAGCACTTTATAGAGTATAATGACATCGTCGTGTTTCCAATAACAATCGAAGCAAAAACATACTGGTTCCGAGAATGTTCAATGATAAAAAGATAATTCTACTCACTTTTTTATAATAATTGATTTGTTAATGATAATTTATGTTTCTTCTACGTTTTTATTGTTAGTAGTTTAGGAAATCATTTATACTTACCTACTTTTTTTAGCAATTACAGAAACAGGTTTTCTGGTACTTCTAATCAGTTTTTTTAATTGTAAATACTATGTTCTGAGTTTTACCCGATATTAACTGGTCTTTTATCATATTTTTTTCTTACACGAGTCATTGCGCAGCAAATTGTAATACCATCAAATTCTTTTTTTACTTTTTAAATCTATAAAATCTTCATTACTATCTTGCATTATTATAATTTCAAGAGAGCAGTCTTACTAATGTATTTATAGAAAATATCATTGTTTACATAAACGTTACATATATTTCAATGAAGTGATACCTATTCCAACACTTCACATTCTTAATGGTATTTTTTTTCAAATCTGCACTTTGAGAATTGACAATATTTCGGATTTTTCTCCTACCAGCAGATGAGTAGGTTCTAATAATACATACACTAGATGAGTATTATACTTTACTTGAGTCAGTGTGTATTTTTAAGTAACATTTTCACCGCTTATCAACTTTAATAACTTTGTAAGCTACTTCAATTTTCATGAAAATAAATTCAAAAAGTTTGTAACGCGACTTCGCGCGTGCAATATCATAAAGTCCAGTTTGTTTGACTAACCACTATAGCTTTCATAGTCAAGTAGATGTTTAGCAAAATACTTATAAAACTTATAAACAATAAAAATTATTTTCATTAAAAAGTTGATTTAAATAAATTGAATATCCTGTGATCAAAGTGAAGTTAGTTGCGAGCGCGATCACGAGGTTTGCGAGTCGCGGCTACTTTCATACCAATTCTTATCATACAATTGTAAATACTTTTTCTTACTTGTAAAATATTCTATGATTTCTAGTTATTCTTTAAATACATTATGATTTTCAATGACGAAGATGACTTGTTTTTTCTTCTTCTATCAGGTAGATTAATTTAAGATTATTGGACAAGTAATTTTTATTTCTTCACATAACCCAAAAATTACAGTGATCTATTGATTTAAAATGTTGCGCGACGCCAGGTTTTCATACAACTTTTACTAAGAAGCGACATTGTTTGTTTATTATTGTTTGATTAATTGACAATAGAAGAATAATTGTTCATTGTTTTTTAATAATTTATACGACGGACTAAATAGAATTTTATTTTTCCTCGTCATCGTCCCTATTAAGATTCCTTAAGATTTTCATTGTTTGTAAATATATAAGCAGCATGTTTCAAAAGCAGTTTTATTCTTTTTCCTTAAAAATCTTTACACAAGATGTCAACAATTCGCTTGTGAAATAGCATATTGCAGAACATTTTTAGGCAGAAGGCCGCCCGTAAGGCAGACTTTTCAAACGCGACGCGACCCTTACGCCACGCGACTCGCGACGCGTTCGACGTAATACGCACACACACAGATCATAGATCTGTGTGTGTGCGTATTACGTCGCATTTGATTTGACTCAACACACGCGGGGCATCGTGTTTCAAATGTCTGTTTTGATGATTAATGCTCCATTATTATAATGATATTTACAAAATAATTTCAATAAATAATTTTATTTTTGTTCCAAAAAAGAACTAAAAAGTAATAAATAATTTTAAGTCTCCCATGCCAATATACTATTTTACAGGAACATTATATCCCATTGTTTTTAATAAAAGCGAGTTACACTTTTTTTCATTTCTCTTGCCAACAAATATAACAAGCAATAAAAGCTTATTTTTTTAAAATGTCTTTTTATTTATTTTTAACTTTTTAGTATTGATATGATTTCGAAAAAAGTATATTTCACCTTTTCTTTGTGCAGTAGTTTCTATTTGATTATTTTGTTCCCACATAATGTGACATAAACCAAATGAGATCCAAATCTGATTGAATTGCATATAGATATTATCAAGGACCAAAGTACTCATCAAGACCAATCAAATGAGCTCAAACACGATGCGGATACGTCGTTTTATTTCGAAGACCCTATAGCCGCCTTCCAGCTTCATCATCAGACCCTGGTTACCACATAGGACCAAAGTACTCACCAAGGCGAATCAAACGAACCCAAACTCGTTGGGACTGTGTCATTTAATAACGGACTTCCTGTGGTCACTTTCTAGCTCCACCATTATACCCTGGTTTACATCTATGGGGTACAAGGGTACTTGGCAAGACGAATCGTACGAACGCAGACTCGATGGCGTTATGTCGTTTTATAACGGAATTCCTATGGCCACGTTCCAGTTCCATCACCAGACCCTGGATATCATCTAAAGACCAAAAACTCATCGAGAAAAATTAAACGAGCTTAAACTTGATGGGGCTACATCGTTTCTTTACAGAATTCATATAGCCACCTTCCAACTAAATAATCAGATTAGCCACAGGTACCATATAACTGCATTGTCACTGTACTTACATCAGTAAGTATACCAAATTTCAGCTAAATCAGATAGCAATAAGTTATCGAAAAATGATTTACAAATTTTGAAGATACATTTTTTTTATATATTTCAAACACACACCAATTAGCCTAGCCCCAAAGTAAACACTGTATGGCTTGTGTTATGGTAACGGATAGAATACATATACTGTACATATATAAGTATACTAGCTGACCCAGCGAACTTCGTACCGCCCTAAAAAAATAGGGGTTGTCCATCGGACAAAATTATGAATCTAAACCATTCTCAGACCCCCTTGAACACACACAAAAAATTTCATCAAAATCGGTCCAGTCGTTTAAGAGAAGTTCAGTGACATACACACTCACAGAAGAATTATATATATAAAGATTTATATAGAAATAAATATTAAACATCCATGACTGGAGTTCAAATGCTCGTATTCATCACACAAACATCTGCCCCCCCCTCAGGATTCGAAGCCGGGACCTCTCGAGTCGGCGACACCATGAAACCCGGCGTACAAACCACTCGGCCACGGAGGTCGTCTACATAATTATTAAAATCACTAAACAGTACTCCAAATAACCCAATTTTAATAATTAATGCATTTTTTTATAGGTACAGTTAGAGTCTGTGCGGAAAGAGAATGGGATTTAGATTGGAGGGCGCTGTAGTGCTTTTCTACCGTATTTGTAAGGTTTTACCCCTTTTAGACATGATTAAATACAAAAAACCGCAAGAAATCACAACAACAAACAAATCCGTATCAATACAAAACTTTGACGTTTTACAGACTGCTGGGTTTGATTGCCAAATAAAAATCTTAATGTTAGTTCCGTTTTTTGCCACGCCCATTCTCTTTCCGCACAGACTCTATTCCAAAACGCTTTGTAATATTCCGCTTTCAGGATACAATTACTAATGAACCCCTATCCCTGTGGCAATGAAGTTACTGTTTCCCATTTGTCACCAGGAATTACGCCCGGGTGTAACTGGGGGTAATATAAGGAAGAAAGTTGACAGAGTTTCAACTGCACTACCTGGCAACAGAGTTCAATTTAAGATACGTGAATAAATTTTTGTTAATTTAAACAAAATTGTATATCACATACAAGTAGCTTAAAACTCTTATGTGTTTTCATAATAATTAGAACCGGGGTACGATGGTGTAATAAATTAAGAAATTTATATCCACTGTTCAATTTCCAACACATTTTTATTATTATTTGTTTCAGCTTGGGCAACGGAATAGTCCGATATAAACTCCAGGGGTTTTCAGATTATGAGATATTTATAACACCTTGAATATTTAAAAAAAAACTAGTAAAATAATTACTCGGTCCAGGCATTAAAAAAAATCTACTAACATTTTCTTTACAATTAAGTATCTGGCAGTCAAATGCTTAAAAGTATAAATACAATAAATATTACAAATCTTTTAAAATCTATTACTGAAAATCTAATTAAAAAAGTGCGAGGCTACTGGAATTTCATAGTTCGTTTATTTTTATGCGTCATAAACCATTTGCCTGGTATATATAATTTATATTTAAATTCACTTTTTTGTACGGAAACTAATATCGCTTTTGCTTCCTATGGCTCTTATTGATGTTAACAGCAACCGGAAAAAATACTAAACCAACCGTGACGCCGGGATCCATGTTTAAAACTAGGGTAATCCCGCTCAAACCGATAAAATCCCGGTCAGTCTGGGTCAATCCCGTTCACACGTATAGTAAAGCTTTTAATAGGATGTAGAATCTCCTGTTGTAAAGTCTATTTCATGCAAGACATTCTTAATTACCCCAACTAACCAACCTGATGTTAATGTAAGTGGAGTCGAGTCCCATAGATTTCTGAATTAAATCATCCGTAAAAAAAGGGAGAGAGATTATGATCCTCAAAAAAAAAAACAGTCCAGCTCACCAAAACCAGCTCTGAATAGAAAAAGATATAAATCGTCGTTATCTACTCTAGAAAATAATGTTTGGGTTGGGATTACAATGAAGTTGGAATCACGTTCTCAAACAACACATGAAGTTAGCTTCAAACAAACTACACTGTTCTAGTGTTCGCCTTTACATTTACTTCTACCATTCAGGGAATAGAATACAAAGCCACGCTTTCTTTGCTAAACAAAAGCAGGACAAGTTCCAATTCCAATTTCCGATGTCGAAAGAAACAAATTGCTAGTTTTCTATAGTAAAAAACTATTGCCGCTTTGTATACAATTTTCTACTTTCCACCTTTTATAAACTAGGTAGGTAAAGAGCCAAGGACAAAGAGTGCATGATAATAAATTATTGCATGCAATTTAAATGTTTGTGTAATACGGCGCGACCCTGGAAGTTAGCCTTCGCATTTCTACCCCCGTCCCTCAGTCCGTCCGGGGTATAATTCCCTCGGCGATATATGCAAGCATGGTAATTTACAGGTCACTGAAATAAACGGCTTAATCCCAGCTGAATATACTCGCTCGTAAAATTTACGTTACACGTAGCATTCCGGAGTCTGTGAGCTTGCATTATTACTTTATAAGTGTACTACTAGTGTTTGCCGAGTGGTTACCCATTGGCCGAATTTTGACCATTTTTATAACTGTCTGTCAATGAAAGTATACTTCTTTCAATGTTCTTCCTTGGACTTTAGAATGATCTGATGAAGATCAATCAAGAAGCAAGGGTTTTAATTTGATACCGACTCGCTCCATCGATTCTTTTATCAAACACTCATTTCTAGGGCTCTGTACCTCAAAAGGAAAAAAAGGAACCCTTAAAGGATCACTTTGTTGTCCGTCCGTCCGTCTGTCAAGACCGATTTTCTCAGGAACGCGTGGAGGTATCAAATTGAATTCATATCTAATACTCATGTCTACTGTCCCTTGGAGCTGTGAAAATCAAACTTCTAAGCCAAAGTAATCAAAAGATACAGCCGTTTATGCCGCAAATTTCTGCAAATTTTCGAAACTCGCACGGGAATCAAAACCTACAGGGTACTTACCGTGAACTTAGAATCTTGAAATTTGGTACAAAGTAACGTCTTATAGTACAGATAAAGGAAAAAATGCGAAAACCGTGAATTCTTAGTAACATCGTATAATAATAAATATTTTTGATAATTTTAAAATTACTTTCGCTTTTCTCATGAACGCGTAGAGGTATTAAATTGTGTTTCTACGGAACGCTCGGTGCGTGAGTCCGACTCGCACTTGGCCGGTTTTTTTTAATGTATTTGCAATGCATTCTTACATAAAATATCACATTTTATTTAAATGGGAACATATTCCTTTATGTTGCGCTAAACCTTCTTGGCACGAAAAGGCTTAACGTCAAAAAACTCCTTTTAAAATTCATAGCAGTTTCATTGTAGGCAAAAATCATTTCATAATCTTGTGAGTTGTGAGTCTGTTACTTTTTAAATGAGTTAAATGGCTGTTTGCGTGCCTCCTTCTTTCTTTGTGTTAAACAGTAGCCTCGCGTGACCCTGTTCCTTACTTTTGTTAACGTTTCCAGTTCAATGAAACACGCAATCAATCACAACATAAGGTAAAATTTCGCCATTGCGATTTTTCGACCATCATTTCGCAGGTGGAAAATTGGAGAGTACGACTTAGCGGAGGAGCTCAATGGTGCACGTCGACAGCGTGTTCAGCCTGCGATCGTGGAAGTTAAGCAACTTTCGCAATGGTGGGACATTGGATGGGTGACCAAAATTTATTATCTCGAAAATTATTTATTTATTGACGTTTCGCGGCCTTTTCAGGTCTGCATCGTCAGAATAATGACGATCTTTCGAAGGTAGCTCGACAAAGTAAATAAAAAATCATTATTTATTTTAATATCGAGCAAAAAACTCACGTCTGTTGTATGGGAGCCCCCTAAAATATTTACTTTATTTTAATATTTTGTTTATTTTTAAAGGGAATATATATACAACTATATATATATATATATATATTCTGTGAATATTTTAAGCGGGGTGTTGCCGTTATTGATATGGACCAAAACATCACGTTTGTTGTATGAGAGGGAGCACCTATATATTTAATATTAATTCTGTTTTAAGTATTTGTTATTATACCGGCAACAGGAAAATAGCATCTGCGATAATTTCAACTGTCTAATTCAATAGGGAACATGCATGTAATTCAAATATGCCTCATTTTATTTTTGTATATACTCTATTTCTTTTAAATTGTCCCTACATCAATATTTCTTAAGAAAATTTCTTTGCGAACAAGAAATTTCATAATAGATAAGTGAGAAAAGCTTGTGGGAAATTCAAATTATTTGAAACGCGACGAGAGAGGTTGTGACTTAAAAATATATTGTGACATAAAACAACAAACACACGTGATGTTCACACGATATGCCAATGTCAACGAGATTATAATGGGAGAACGAAGATGCCAAAGCCGCATACACCGAGTGCAACTTTACACTATAACATTTAAATGTTTACCAAAAATGTATGAAACTTAACGTCTAACTGACGTAGGCTCCGACTTCCATCCAGTGAAGGTATGGAACGCAAAATGACATTATTTTGTAAATTCATTGATCTTGTTTGTTGGGTTTAATGAATCGTGACGTCACATCCAAGCGTTCCAAAGTAGCGCGGGTTAAAACTGCCCGTGCAAAGTAGCTATTTTTAACACTTTATACGACGTTGATTCTTTTATACCAAGGCTGCTCAACCTTTTGAAGAGTCGGGCCAAATGGTAGATTTAGTCGTTAACGACGGGCCACTTACATTTCCTATTTCAGTTACTCTCAGGATTAGCGCAATATAAACTCAATAATTATGAATATAAAATTGAATTATTGTTTATTAGGAACAAAGAGTATCTTATTCTAAATATTATTATTATTAAAAAAGAAACAAAATTTGAATTATGTAAGTACCTGTGTATGTATCTTCTCAAATTTAAATCAACTTTTATGCAGTTCGGTATTTACATACTCTTTTGAGTTCACTAGCTACCAAGTGGCCTTGTTCTGAGAAGAACGGGCAAGAAACTCAGCAAGTTGTTTCCTCCCTTACAAAAAATATTTGTTGTTTGAAAGATTTTACAGTGTGCAACTGCAAACTAAGCAAAGAAAAATGCTATTGTTAATATTATACAAAGACTTTTACAAACTGTAACATATTCCAGTACAAAATAGAGAAAAAAAATACGTGTGGCACTCGGGGACTGCCGCGGTAAAGCTATTGCATAGCATTTTTTATCAATTTATGCAATTATAATTATTTATTTATGCAGTTTTTTCTTTGATATTAATTCATGTTAGACTTTTTGAACGTGGTGACCGATAAGAAAACAATTTTTTTTTCCATCTCCTTCATGCAGTCGGCCAGCATACTTTTTATATCACTGGTGTGATTATTTCTGGCGGCGTTCTCCTTGGCCTTACCCTAGACCTCATCTTCCTTTGGAGAGCCACTGGCCAGGTCGACCGGTTCCCGTACAGCAACCGGTTTTTCGGGCTCAGAAGATTCGCTGATACCATTTACAGGCGAACGCTTGTGGTCACCCCTGCGTGTGCTCTTCTTGCAGTTCGGACATATCCAGTCCTTGACGACACTCGACTTTTCCGGGATGGCGAGGCAGGCCTTATTATATTTTATTGGGCAAGCACAGCAAACAACAGCATTGCCCGGCGCCAAAAAACTTCCACAAGCTCCACAGTTTACCATCTTTAGTCCAAAAAATTTAATTATAATTATAAAGTCTAAATAAAAGGGAGACAAATAAAAATAAGAACAGGTGCTGGGGTCTAAAACAAATATATAAAAAAAATAAAAAAATAATAACTAAAAATAAAAAATACGAGTGCAGGATTTGAACCGACGACCGCGGTGATGCGTCGAACGTTAGTCCCGTGGCAAAAACTTAACACACTGCGCCGTTTAGATTAACATTAGATTGGCGAAAATTGTGTTCTATTGGTATATGCACTATCGCAAGGTTTTTTCGTTACAGATTTTTTTGATTCGGTCCCCGCGTTCAAAGCACGCGATAAAAGCTATACAATAGCTTAAAAACTAATTTATATTTACTTTATTTATTACAATCAATGTGACTTCTGCCATTGTTTGTCTTTTAATAATTTATTTATATTTGGCGACAAATCCGACGTTGACAGTAACAACAAGTCACAAATATGTTGCTCAGTTAAGGATGTGCGATATTTATTTTTTACAAAATTTAGATCTGAAAAAACCTTTTCACAAACATATGTTGAACCAAAACTACTTATAAACTGTAACGCCAGGTCAGTTATTGCTGGAAATTCTCCTTTTGGTACCAGTTTCCAGAATTCTGCATAATCTTCTGAAGAATTTTGTGCTTTCGACAATTTGTTAGCAAAAAGGTTTTTTAACATAATGTGATTTTGCAGTTCCACAAGTTCTAATTGAATATTTGCAGGATAAGTGACTATTTCAGCCAAACTTATCATGAAAGGATTTAAAAATATTTGTAAATTTTGTTTTTTACTTTCGAAATCTTGAAATCGCGACTCAAACGACTGTGATAAGCTTTTAATTTTAGATTGGTATTTAGAGTAATTAATAGAAGCAATATTGAGCTCATCTTTCAAATGTTTTAGTGTGGGGAAGAGATCAATGTTTTCTGTCGCCAAATTAATTGTAAAGAGATTTAATTTTGCTTTGAATCCGCTTATCATATTAAACATAGTCGGAAGTGAACAATCTTTACCCTGTAATTTGAGATTCAAAATATTGAGGTAATTCGTAATATCAACAAGAAATGCAAGATCACTCAACCAGGATGTATTCTTCAGTAAATCAACTTCCAATGGTAAAGCCTCTTTATGCTCTAAAAATTCCAACACCTGTTCTCGCAAGTTGAAGAAATGTTTCAACATACTGCCCCTTGAAAGCCATCGCACAGCACAGTACAGTTGTAACTCTCCATATTCTTTGATTTCTTCTTCAAATAATAGTCTGAATTGACGTCTGTTAAGAGCTTTTGCACGTATGTAATTTATGCAGCGTATTACTGGGTCCATAATGTCATTCAACTCCATATCCTTGGCACACAAGGCTTCCTGGTGGATAATACAATGATACGAAAATAAATTACGACCTAAGAAATTCTGTAACAAAGCCACACAGCCATTGTTTTTTCCAATCATTGCTGGTGCACCATCAGTGCAAATAGATATCAATTTGTCCCACGATAAAGTATTTTTTTCAATGCATTCCTTAATTTTCAAAAATATGTCTTTTCCTTGGGTTGTGCTTTCTAGCTGACAGACTTCTAGTAAATCTTGCAATACATTCCAATTTTCGTCAACACATCGCACAAAAATAGCCAACTGAGATCTACTCGTTAAATCGCAAGTTTCATCTAACGCCAATGAGAAATATTTGCACTTAGCTACGATTTCTTGAATCTGCTCCTTGATGTCAACTGCCATTTGCTCCACCCGTCTCGTGACAGTGTGCCGTGAGAGTGAAATACTGTCCGCTTTAGCTTTGACGTGTTTATCATCACAATTTTTTGCAAAGATCGTCAAAGCCTCTTTAACAATCTCTCCATCGGAAAACGATTTCTTCTTTTTCGCTAGGAGCAAAGAAATCTCGTAAGATGTTTTAACCATGGATTCAAGCTCGTCGTGCTTTTTAACGAAAATATTCTGTTGGTTAAATAGGTCCCGTTTCTTTTTCTTTAAAAAATCTTCTCTGATAGCACTACCAACAGGGTAATCTTTTTCAAAATTATTATGATTTTGCTTATAATGCCTTTCTAAATTATATTTTTTTGCAGTAGCTACTGTCGTGAAACAAAGTAAACATGTAGGCTTACGCGCCTTGCTTTCAATAAAACAATATTTATTTTCCCATTCGTCATGAAAAACACGATAGGCCTCCGTTGATTTCGAACTACTCGGTTTGCTGTGAGCCATACTGAAACAAACCATATTTTATTATTATTATTACACAGGCAGACAGTTTATAAAACGTGTGGGTCGTGTATCGGTATATTTTCCTTTTCAAATAGATACCTAAGTATGTAATACGAAAAAATAAAATTTTGCCTTCATTATATCTCTTACCTTGGACCTTCCAGTGTAAATACGAAATTGACAAAAACACAAATTCAAAACTTCACTTTCTAACAACAAACTAACAACTAACAGTCAGTTGAACTAAAACACGTACGCACTCAATTGTTTCTCGAAGCATAATGAGATGTGAGATGAGACAGTAAAGTGACGCGGGCGCGCGGGGTTGATGACCGTTCCGACCGTACAATTCCTATCCAAGCTTCGTTACTTACGATTCGCAATGCACAATATTGGAGACGCGGGGGTGGGGTATCAATCCCCGCGCTGCTCGTAGCGAACTGATAGCTAACTTCAGAGAGGTCATAAAGTTTGAATCGGGCTGTACTGTGCGCGGCGGGATTTTTGAATTTGGTGCGTTTTTACAAACCATACTTGCGCGGGCCACACAAAATTCTTTCGCGGGCCACATTGTGGCCCGCGGGCCTGGGGTTGAGCAGCCTTGTTTTATACCATACAAAGGCGATGTAAACTTCTAAAAAATGGGTGCGTGTACTTATGTAGGCGCGTGAGAAGTTATCCTTCTTTGGCATCGTTTAAAATTAGTTTTTAATTGCATGCAAATAATTAATTACAATAAATTAATAAAAAGTCTGGAAAAGGACACAATCAATAAAGTTCAGTTTTAATTTGAAAAAATAAATAAATAATCAAAATATTCAATTAAAATCGCTACTGAATATAATTTATTAGAACATATGTGATTTGCACTTGTATGAAACTCAAACACGTATTCCGAATATACAAACTAGAAACATGTGGATAAATATTATAAATATGAATACCTATAACTGTTACTTTATTACAAAAAATAAAGATGTGGTTTTTGGTTCTACTACACCAATGGTCAAGAGATGGCGCTGTAGTCTCCTGAATCGCGCTTTGGTTCCGTTGTTCCAGATTAATAAATACTTTTGATAGGCCTTCACACTACAGTCGTTAGCACCCACTAAATAGAGATTCTATTTCTATTTTGTTGGTAGATTTTCTTAATGTGCGGTAAACACAAAAGTAACGCATGAAGTTGGTCGCTAAAGCGACCAACTTATGCTGTTAAAATTTTGTGTTACAGTGATGCGCGCGCATCTTAAAATTTCACTCTCATCATTTTTTCATAACGCGCCTAAAGAAGTATAACTTCAATAAAAATATAAATAATAATCATGCATATTTCCTACTATCACGGTTCATGAGATAAAGCCTGGTGTCTCACAGACAGACAGAAGGACAGTGGAGACTTAGTAATAGGGTACAAGTTTTACCTTTTGGGTACTTTACCATTAAAAACATGCTTTTAAGTAGGATATCTTTCGTGAACCGTGTGCGTATGCTTATGCGGTCCTCTCGCAAGCGATTACTATTTGTTCCTCCACCACTCACTAAATTATACACGCGAAATTCCTTTATTTATCGTTCCACCAAGAATTATAATAATAACTTCAATAACATTGATATATTTAATATTTCACATAGTAATATAAAGAAATTTCTTAAACTAAAATTAAAAGACAATATCTAAATTAAAATATTTTTGCATGTTTATAAATATGTTTTATCTTCTTATGTATTTTTTTAAGTACAATACTTGTTCTATAATGTTTTTCTGTAACTAATAAGTTAAATTGCTGGCACTGACTGTAGGTCGACTCTTATAATTTCACTGTAACCACAGAACAATTATATTAAAATGTATGACTGTTTGTAGCCACAAATAAAGAGAAAAAAAAAACCACCACTCTGATGTAGTGCGTAATCGCGCTGCGCTCTTCATATCGACTTTACTGTGGCAGTTGGGAATCAGTGGCGTGTCATAATTGGAGTACTATCGTAACTAGGGTTACCATTTAGTGATTTCAAAAGTCCTGACAAAAATTCTGGCATTTCGAAGAGTCCGGACATTTTTAGTCACATTAAGGTACCATTACTCACTTAGTTGCAATGATAAGGTATTTAAATCAATATGTACTTTTATTATTCATACAAAAAACGGACAATTTAAATATCCGGATAAAGTCCGGACTAATCGGGACGGATGGTAACCATAATCATAACAGAATGGGGTATGTAATCAACTGCGTTTCGCTAAAGTGCTCGAAAGCGCTATGTGTAGGTGCCAATCGTGTAACATAGCCACTCCTCGTTCTTACATATCTGGTATAGGTACATGGTATAGTTTGGTGCCAGCGGCACCGTTAACAATATATTTCACAACTGTGCATCTTGTGTGTAAAAGACATTGCAATATTACATTCAATGTTGTTTTCACTGTCCGTGTAGCATTTAAATAAATAAATAAATATTTCCAACACTCACACCAATTAGCCTAACCCCAAAGTAAGCACTGTAATGCTCGTATTCATCACACAAACATCTGCCCCCACCGGGTTTCGACCCGAGACCTCTCGAGTCGGCGACACCATGAAACCCGGCGTACAAACCACTCGGCCACGGAGGTCGTCAAAGGAAGTAGATTAGGATTAATTTAATAAAAGCTTCAGTAAAATTACAAACAGCATATTATAGTAGGTCCGCAATTTCATCCCATTTAGCTGTTGTTACAGCGTGCTGAAGAATTAAGGAACACAAAAAACAACGTGAAACTGACAGGGAATATTGTAGCAATACCGCGTTTAATATTGAAAGGGCAGGAGAAATGGCGTACGGTCCGGGCGGCAGGTGTTTTCAATTTTAAATCAACTTGAAAGAGGGGGACGGGGAAAAATTGCATTCCATTTTTAAGTCACTTAGGAACTTTTCAATACGCTTTTTCCTTCCGTTCTCGGAGAAAACTTTCTATCGCACTTGGAAACTTTGATTCCCTTGATGATTTTAATTATTCTTACTTTGCGTATTTCTGACATATGTAAATTATTATATTTTTATAAAAAATATAAATATAACCAAGTAAACATCATCTTGCGAAAGAGATACGGTCATATTCGATATATTTCGATTACAAATACATCTGGAAAGCTTTGTCATCTGCAAAAATAGGAATTCGACAGGGACTAACGCATACCGTAAAAATATTTGGTTCAAGATGAGACCCTTGAGGTACACTGAATTGACATCGTCTTGTGACCTGCAACCATAGACTACAACAGTATTTATTTTAGTTTTAAGGCAGAGGGTTTTGATAAGAAGCTTAAACACTGCACCAGACAACCATAAGCTCCACATGACTCCGCGTGATTAGCATGACTAGCCAATAGCAGCAGAGTATGATCAACTTTGTCGAATACACTCGTAAAATCAATGTACGCTGAAACGAATTGGATTTTCTTACATTCAATTCGATTCAATGATTTTATTTTCCTTTATTTGCAATATTTTCCATCAATTTGCTAACTTTCATTTGATCCTAGTGTCTCTAGGCTATTAGTTAATTAAAGCTAAGAAATATTCCCGTAAACATAGATTTTTTAAAGGAAGTTTAGAGATGGTAGCGTTAGTTGCTTGGCAACCGTTTTAACATAGAGTGGTGGAATATTTATATTCTGTTTGGGACAGCGCTCTTAATTTCAGCTTTAATGATTACAAAATAATCAATATTTGACATTCAATTCAATTTATTGCACTCATGTGGTTACATCTCTGGTTACAAAATGCTTATAGTACCTGACATGAACCCTGTCAGGGTATCGCAATATACAGTACAGTTAAAGATAAAAATTACTAAAGAATTTAATTAATAAACAGTTATGTATATAAGGAACCTAATTTGTATTAAACCACTTCAGGATATCTTATTCAAGTTATCACTCAGTGAAACTTACTAGAGATCTAGGGTCAACAAAATAAGAGCACGGTGTATTATTTGATTGTTCTTCCAAACAAGAAAAGTGTTAAGTAAATAAGTAAATTGAACTTCTCTCACGGTGACTCCATTTAACTGCATTCCCATTGGAAAATTTTAATCCTTTTCATTGTTGACTGTTTTTTATATCATACTGAACTTTTCAGTTTTCTATTCTTACTAAAGAATTATGAAAGAAAATGAATTAAAAAACAAGGACAAAACTTCAGTTCCAATCTTAATTTAAGATTTTTCCACTCTAATTTAAGATGCCACTAAGATGCAAAAAGCTTGATTTGTGTCCGGGGTAATATGAGACGTAAAGCATGATATATCATGGCAAATAGAAAATTTGCCTACAATTTAAATTTCTAGTCAACGTTAAATCGCCCATTGGACTCCCAAATTGTTTGACCTCACAATAAAACAAAAGCATTGTAATATTGTTTAATATGTTACAGCGCGCATTGAAGTTTAACATTGATTGATTAAAGTACAAATCAAAGTAACAAAGGAAAAGTAGAAGAAGATTTAACGAGCCAACACTAGTTTCGTGATGGATCCCTTTAGGACGCGTACACATAGAACGTCAATTTTTACATGATCCTTTTTAAGGAATCAGTCGCTACTGTATGCCGCACACCCCCGCCGCAGTGTGGGATTTTTCACTGGATCCAGAATACTGTCAGGTTTATGAGCTAGCTCCTACAACTTCCTACATAATATGCCAATAATGTAAAGTAACTTTTAAATGGACTGCTGCATATTTTTTCGGATCGTTTTTTTTAATGTGAATGAACCTCCTCATAGAAGTAGTTCTATTTCTGGATCATATACACAATTTCTGGATCTAATATAAAATACCGATCCGACAAAATATGCAGCGTATGTAGTTCGCCATCAAATAACGGACCTGTAAAACGGATCGCTGTGTGAACGCGCCTTAAAACGGATCGCTATGTATACGCACCTGTACTTACACTGTCAATATTTCCTTTCAAACGAAGGTGCCTTTTTCTCAGACACCATTAAAACTTTTATTGGAAGTAAGTAAATAAAAGTCTGGCTCAATAGCGATGTTTCTAAAAGGTTACACTGAATTACACGATTTTGGTACCCGAAAAACTGATTGCTATTACATTTCTTTCTATTAGTTTCTGTAGGCAATGGAGTGGGTGTATTTTGTTTCCATCACGTCCTGTTTTTGAGGTACACACCGAAAACTTTTAAATAAACCTGGTTTTTTGGCGGGATTTCATCGAGTACGGTTGGCGTCCTATTTTATTATTTTAAAATCGTTTATAGTGGATATTGTGTGTGTTACAATTACAACCATCTGCGCAACTGGAGAATTAGTGGAATCTTTAATATATAAGCTATTCCGGTCAAGTGGACGTGAGAATTTTACTGTAGTGTTGTGTACCTCACAAAAGCTTATCGAAAAAACCAACTCGATACATTTCGTGTCAAACACTCCAAGAAACAATAGAATGCGTCACACCGACATTCTAATGTAAAAAAAAGAAGATTAAGATTTGTATTTATGTATACGACTGAAGGACTTGTAACCATGGTCATGAATAAATTCGCGCTATTTGATTTGATTTTAGAACATAATGTTTTTTTTTTTTCCTTTATAGCCTGCACGGTGAACATAATGTTAAAATGGCTTATTCCTTTTGTAGTAGGTTTTTTTTTTTACTAATATAAGGTGAGGTTTCAAATGTTACACATAGTTGCGTATGTACTGTAAGGCTCGCTCGTTTTTTTAATGATTTACTGTTTGTAATTATTATTTAATGCTTATCAAGACTTTCATTTTCAAAAAAAAAGTTTCTAAAATGCATTTTTGCCAGTGCACAAATTGTGAAGAACCATTATTTTGACCAAAATATAAATAATAAAAAGCTTTGTGCATGGACATCATTAAAATGCTTTTATAGAAATTGCTTAAGGTATCACTGTGGCTTTCAGTCTCGGACTACTCTTAGAGACTTCGAGACTTCTTCAAGAGTGAGTTTTTCGCGTTGATAACACATACTCAATACGAAACAGGCAAAAAAAGTCATGAACCACAATCTTCATAAAAAATATAATGATTATTATAAAGTTACCAAAAACCGAATTTTATCATTCGTTTGTAATCAAGTAAGCAATTAAGAATGAGCAACATACAATAAAGTCATAGTATTTACTTTTTTTTATTTATTCTGTGGCGTTTTACACAGAAATTTCGCCAATGTCTCGTAGTGTATTTACATGTACAGAAGATGGTTCAAAAGTAGTAGTGGGTTTCGAAACATTTGAGAGCTTGTATTATATTCACATAATATTATAATATGAGCATATGCTTTTAATTTTTTATTTATCGGCGATTAGTTTCAAATCGTTTTTTTAAAAAAAAATCATTTTTTAAGGATGTCGGTTGTTGGCCACTTTTATACATTAAATTAGTTGTTAAATATTACTTATCGATGAAAAGAAATATTGCTATTTCTTTTATTTTGCTTCCAGGAATCATTTTTACAATCTGGCACCACACAACTCACCTTTGTTGTAACAAAAATAAATATTGCTCACCGACTCAATCTCACGCGTATTGTTTTGTTACTGATTGACAGTGACAAGGACGGACGGTGCTATTCATATCTGTGCTTACAATTCATATACATATAGTAAAGCGCGCTCTATAGTTTAATGTATACTCTAAGGTTATAGCTAACGTCAACTCAATCACTTTGGCATATCAGTCTAGACATGCATGGAATTAGTGAAATCGTGGTGAACTTATATAATTATACCAATTTATGATTGACTAGAGGTCGCCCACGACTTCGTCTGCGTTTACTTAGTTTCTTGAAAATCACTCTGGAACCTAACATTTTTTCGGGATAACAGTAGCCTATGTGTGAATCTAGGGTGTCAGCTAACTCCATACCAAATTTTATTAAAATCGCTGCAGCCGTTTAGACGTGAAGAAGTAACAAACATACACACTCACATACTCACACACTCACAAACTTTTGCCTTTATAATATCAGTGTGATTCTTCTTGAAATTAAATACACATTATGTAATAAAATGTAAATGTAATGTAATAACAAATACCTCATAATGTAATAAAAGATGTTCTAAACAATTATCACTGCTTTAGATACCTATTGAATAGAACTTATTTGATGTTATGGCAATAGATAAATAAACTTGCCATTTCTCAATCAATAGCTTTATTAATTATATATAAAAAATAATATATTATAAAAAATAAAATAAAACAGGGTTAAAATAAATTATACTTATTTGGCAAACGATTTACAATTAATATTTGACCTCGCTTCGCTTCGGAGTAGAATTGATCAAAATGCTTTCTTAGCGGATGCCTACGTCATAACATCTACCTGCATGCCAAATTTCAGCCCGATCCGTCCAGTGGTTTGGGCTGTGCGTTGATAGATCACTATGTCAGTCAGTCATCTTTGAGTTTTATAAATTTAGATATCCGTTTTGAAACAAGTCTTAATTAATCAGAAAGTATATGTATGTTTAGTTTAGAATTGGAATCTTTAAACTTGCACAATGCTGTTTTTCAAGATTATTTTAAATCGTCTCACATACAGGTTAACCGAAAAGATCTCACGAACAATAAAGACGTCGTACTTTCATAGACTGCGCCAAATTATACAGAACTCTACTGTAACTGCCCTACTAAGCCCAAAAGCGATATCTCAATGAAAGCTAGTTTCGAGATAATTGACGTTATGTAAAATTCGTTTTTTTCCTTAATTTACAGATTGTTAATTTTGGTTATTAAATGTAATTTATATCTTATATATAAAATTCACGTGTCACAATGTCAGTTACCATACTCCTTCGAAACGGCTTGACCGATTTTTATGAAATTTTATATGCATATTGAGTAGGTCTGGGAATTGGCTACTATGTAGTTTTCATACCCCTAAGTGATAAGGGCTGTCCAACCCTAATATTTTTAATTTTGGGCAAAATTTTTGCCTTTTATTTTTTTATAAAGCGGCATTAAAAAATAGATAGAACCCTAAATTTTCACCCTTTTACCACCAGCCCCTATTTTTATGGCGGTACGAAGTTCGCTGGGTCAGCTAGTCGTATATAGGGTGAAATTGAATGTTTTAATGAAACTTCGTGGGAGTGTTGGGTTACGTATTATATAGAGTATCTCTGAATATTTTCGGACTTTTTATAAATGATTTAAAATAAAATTTTGTTTTTTTTTTGTTATACTTTAAGTCCTTTCCTCCTTTTGGGTACTAAATAACTATTCTTTTTAAAAACGCATACAGAGTAAGTAAAAACAACTAATAAGCACTTCTAAAAAAACGTAAAAACAGAAGACGGGCGCTCCCGCCGCGCCGTTGAGTACCTATGCGCGGTACAAAGCGCAGTGAGCGAGCGCAGTGTCAAGTCTATCCACCACGCGTGCGTATCTTTTAAATTTGTGACAAGACAGATTTGCAGATAATGCCTTGATTAGTTCTTGTTCTGTGGCCTCAATATAAGAAGTTGGATATGGTGTGTTATTATTGTAGTGTCACGGAATATTTAGCAGAGCCACAAGGCTTTACGAAAGTAGGTTTGGTGATTGATTCTGTTTACAAAGTGTATACGGGAAGTTATAGTGAAAAAAATGAATAGGTACATGTGTTTCGTAAGTACTTTTGAATACCTGGTTATAAATTTCATTCTGACCCAAGTATTGAACTGCAATAAGTATTTCTTTTTGTTTAACATTTGCCTATTTCCAATCGTGACAAAATTATTATTAACTTTTTACATTTTTCTCTGCTTAAGAGAAGATGACATTTGTGCTTATTATTTCTATAAATAGACCCAGGGTCGATAATTTTAAAAATGGTGAAAAGTGAAAAAAAATTATAGTAGGATGAAACCCATTAGAAAAGGTAGAGAATATAACAAAAATGAAAGGAAAAATAAATTACGGGCGATCTGAGGTCGGGAAGGGGGAGGGGGTGAGTTTTTAAGGGTAAAAAATGGATGGATTGGAGTTTTTTTCATTATTAATTTGCAGTTTCTGAGAACATTTACCATAGTAGTGTATACATTTTTTATACCATCAGAAAGTAGAGATTTCAATAAACAAAAAACACCCCAACTTTTTAAAAAAAAAAGATAGTTTGACGTGAGAATTTTCGATTGAAAATAAGGGTGCTTTTTCGATATTTAGTCAAAATAAGGTGAAAAAATTAATGTTTTAAATCAAAAAAATTACTGTATGTTTAGGACATACAAAGGTAAGTTTTCACCAAATTTCGTGAAAAAATATTTTTTTTTTGCAAAAAATAAAAATCAAAAACCAAAAACTCGGTTATTCGCATTTTTCACATAAATTTTGAGGTTATGTGAAAAAAGTGTCGCTACAAAAGTTGTAGATCTTTTTATTACCTACAACTTTAATTTAATTTTTTTTCATAGGACTTGCAGTTTTACCGGAAATCGAGATTAACCATTTTTACCCTTAAAAACTCACCCCCTCCCCCTTCCCGACCTCAGATCGCCCGTAATTTATTTTTCCTTTCATTTTTGTTATATTCTCTACCTTTTCTAATGGGTTTCATCCTACTATAATTTTTTTTGGTCTCAAAAATTATCGACCCTGGTCTAAAAGGCATCTAAGACGATTTTATTGTATTTTGTGGAATCAAAGGAGTCAGCTGAGCTCTGTATCTACTCACTCAACGGCTGGCGGGCGTGGTCGGTCGTTGACCCGCGCTGTTTTTCCGTTTTTTTGAAATGCTTATTTATTAGTTGTTTTTCACTGGATATGTAAGTATGCTTGTTGAAAATGAATAACTACTCAAAAGGACATAAAAATACACAAATTAAAAATAAATACATGAAAAAAAATACTTCAAAAAAATCCGAAAAAAGTCAGGCATATTCTATACACGTAACCCAACAATCTCACGAAGTTTCATTAAAACAGTCAATTTCACCCATAAATAAAATTCTCGTGTCACAATGTTAGTTATCATACTCCTCCGAAACGGCCTGACCAATTTTTATGAAATTTTATATTCCGTGGGTCTGAGAATCGGCTACCTACTATCTATTTTTCATATCCTTAAGTGATAATGGTTGTCCACCTGTAACGTAGTGTTCTGAAACCTACAATGCCCCTTCGCGCCAAAATTCAAACTATTGGGTATTGTGACGTAGTGCTCTCATATGGGTTAGGAGGAATTTTATACCAGGAAATTGATAGAACACTACGTTACACACCCCTAAAATTTTTTTTGAACAACATTTATTTTTTTATAATGTGATATTAAAAAATACATACAACTCTAAATTTTCTCTTCTACCACCTGCCCCTATTTTTATGGCGGTACAAAGTTAGCTGGGTCAGCTAATCTCTTATCCATTAGACAAGTCCGTCCGTCTGTCTGTCTGTGGTGCTGTTTCAGCGGCGAAACCGTAAGAGATAGATAAAGAGAATATTTAAGTTATAAGTGAAGAATAGTCTGATAAGACTACAAACCGGATTTGAGTAACGTAGCACTTCCGGTTTTCGAGAAATCAGGAATTTCAAACGAAACCACACAAAATCTCCGAAGTTCTCAATTAATTAAATACATTTTTTTTTATTTATTTTTTTAAATCAGGTTTTGGTGAACATTTGGTTCACTGGTTTGCTAGTTTATATATAATATTAGATATGTTTGGCGCTATTTAAATAAACGGCTAGTTTCCTACGTTGTATTTTGATATTCCTCTAATATCTTTAGTAATTTAAGGTAAAAGTGAGATAGAGAAAACTTTCTTAACGTTTTTTTATACCTTTTAAATAGCATACCGCTTTCAAGGCTTACTTCAATAGATGCGTATTTTGCTAATCTATCCGATGCCATAAAAATAAACTTTTTGTTTTTTTTTTTTTTTGAGATACCGCTTTTGCTCTTTGTAAGCCAGTGTATAACCTGGCGTATAACGAGCAACTATGGTTACTGTTTGTGGACTATAAAAAACCGATCAAAACTTTCGATGTAAAATTCGATCTAAACTTAGACTGTACTAAGATATGTCCAGCGATGCCATGTTGATTTTCTAATAAAGAAAGATATCATATATATACCATACAGCTTTGGAGGATGCCTTGATACTTCTGGCTTGGCGTGATTTAGACATCAGCTTTAGTTATGAAAATTTATCTTACTCATAAATTAAATTTCGTTTTTAAGTTAAATTTCTTTAGTGAAATAAGGTCGGTTGTTTTATGAAATAATAATATCAAAAGTGTTAACCGTATTTTGTGACTGGGTTGCTATCAATGCATTACTAACGTGATGAGCTATTTCAATTTTTAAAAATAAGGTTTTAATTATGTACATAGAAATAATGCTGAATGTACTAAGTATATATTATCTCACAAAATAATATTATATCGAAAAAAAATATTCCTGACCGAAAGATGTCAAAACAGACATTTTTTTTTATATGAAGAGTATGCGAAATTGCATTTTTGCCTTCTAATAACAAGGAAATTGTACATACTATGTATCAAAGTTCTTCGAAATTTTACCTTTGTTCTGTAATCTAAACTACTGATAAGTTGTAATATTGTAGCTCGCTTAGTTGGGATGGATTATTCTCCGCTTTTGAAACCTTTTGACAATATTTTCCGTAACACCTCGTTCAATGGTAGGCCTTTTATCTAGGTAAGTTTCGCATCGGTTCCCTTCTAGGACAATCCCTTTTAATGCAGCATTGAAGTCCAAAAGCAGCTTTCCCACTGGTATGGCTCCTTCCTTCAGGAAACAAAAAAAATCTAGGCTCTCTCGAAAAACGTTATCATGAGTCAACAGCCAAAATACCCAAGCAACGAATTGCAATCATAAACCCGTGCAACACAGGAAAATGAGAAGGAAAATAAAACATTAAATTAAAAGACCGTGTGCGAGTGAGTGAGTTTTAATACTGTAGACGACGCATTGACGCTCACGAATTCACTATAGTATAGTGACTATACAGTTACATCATCATCATAATATATGGCAATTTGAGCTCATAATTTCGCGTCGAGCTGTCGTTGCCGTATAATAATACTAACTACCTATAAATTTTAATAAATAAAATTAGGTAATACGGCAAAATCATGATTTTTATTTAAAAATACGGCAATCTGATGTATCGAATACGGCAACTCTTTCAAACTTGACGGCAACACAACACTGCTGCGTTCGTGACAGAGCGGTGACACTCTGTGTACATGAGAATTCCAGCGTCAGTGACCTTGAGCAGGAGCGTGTATGCGCTAGGGTTGAACCAAATTGGATTTTAGACTTGTGGCAATGAATATTTATGCATAATAAGTTATTAAATGTAAACTGATTCGCTCACTGTAACTGGGGTAAAAAATGAAGGATAGGTTTGATTTATAATCAATTTTTAATCTTTTAATGTAGGTACTATTACAAGTTGCTAACTCCTATATATTTTCTGCTTTTTCGATTCGTTTTATAATTCCTATTAATATCTAAATAATAATAAGATTGCGTAGCGAACTCAGCACGTGCGCGCAATGCAGTGCAACGCTATTATTTTACTATTTCGCTACTGCCATGCCTTCGGTCGAGGCAATCGGTCGGCGACTGGCGACTGCCCTCTCCAGTCTCCACGCCTCGCGCGCCTCGCAACGCCCCCGCACACCTCCAGACACCCACACATCGCCGCGGGCGATTTTACGAGCACACATGTTTAATATCGTTTCTTTTTGCGTTAGTGTTGGGTAGGACACGAATTGGAAAAGAGTTTGTAAGAGTAGCCTCTTTTTTGTACTGAGCCAGTACCTACAATGTCCCACTTTAAATGAGGCGAGGCGTACTGAAGTTCGGCAATACATTTGAAGTGACGAGTACAAAAATGACATTTAAAGACAACTCTGCTTTATGACCTTAATAATGTTTCGCGTCGCAAAAAACTCGAAATTTATATTTTTATCATAAAATTAAAAAATGTTTTATGGCAGCAGAAGACCCGTTTGGATACAATTTGTATAAAAATATAACGAAATAATTCTTGAAAATATAATACCTAAATGCCATTACTAGATAAAAGCTATTTATATTATATTTGAACAATCTGTATTTATCAATTTTATTTACGGATATTAAAGATATCTAGATAGTGCCGTGCGTATATGAGTATAAAAAAATCACGTTTAAACGTAATCGGACATATTTAAAAACGAAACGAGTAAATTACGCGACAATATGAAATGTATTGCCTCGCTCTCTCTCAGTCTGTAGTTTACATACAGGCTGAGGGAGTAGAGAGGGGGAGAGGCATATAGAGTGAGTAACAAGACGCAACTGTCGCGACATAAAAAATGAAGTTGTATACCTCGTTTACATGCAGCGCGAGTAAGGAGGGAAGTGGGCATGACGAGTATCTAAACACGATACTCGTCATGTCGCTGCCATTGCCACTCGCGCTGCCCGGCGCTCCCCAAAAGAACGGTTAATTGTGCGGAACTCAAAGGACCGACGCGACAGCGCGAGTGGCAATGCGTGTTCACACTCTGCGCGTTGCTTAGTTCGCGCCACGCGCTTGGTGGAGAAAGACGTCAAATTAAAAATTATTAGTTAATTGAATATGATTAATAATTAAAATTTATTAGGCAGCAGACGGGACTCGAACCCGCACCCTTCGCGATCCGGGCGAATGCACTGACCAATTATGCTACCGCGGCCCTCACGGACCGCGTCGAAATTCCTCTAGCCATTCTTAAGCTGCAAGGCAGCACCATCTCTTCGCATTATAGGTAAACCACAATGTCAAATGAATACTTTTACATGTATTAAACATTTGAAAGAAGAAATAACAATTATAGTTATAATTTTTATTTTTTTAAAGCATGTAACTGCTTGATGTTTAAATCTAAAGAAAATATACTATATTTCGAGCCGCTATTATTATTGCTACTCTTGTAAGTCCTACACAACACTATTTCGAGTAGTGTATATATTCTGTGACAGTGTGAAGTTAGCGCGTTAGCTGATATGCCGTACGCCGATGCTTGTAACCGTAAGAATGTGTATTTTAAGCTTCAATATTGTGTTAATGTTGACAGTTAGTTCACTGTCTGCGCAAGTGATAACGAATAGTGTGAAAGTAAACACAAAGGAAGGTACAGTGGTCGGTTACAAGGCGGAAGATGGAGATTATTTTGCATTTTACGGTGTTCCATATGGCGGTTCGAGCTCTGGCGAGTACAGGTTTAAGGTTAGCAATATTAGTCATCAATTAGAACAGTCGAACAGGGACGGTTCTCATTGTGAACTTAAACATTTATTAACCTAGTTGTAGTCTCACTCTGTATTTATATTAATTTTATTCAGAAAAATATACATTTTTAAATAAACACTGTATTAATAGGTAGGTGGTTACTATGCAAATATCGCAGCAACTTATCAGTTTGCGGTAAAACCTAAATATTTTTAATTAATATACCTACCTAATTAGAGTAGATAAAGTGGAAACTGGAAACAACGTTTAATAAATTCCACGCGGACCAGGTAGCAGACGGGACTCGAACCCGCACCCTTTGCTATCCGGGGGAATGCACTGACCATTGACATTTACCGCAACCATGACGGCCGTGTCGAATTTTTTCTAGCCTTTCTTTAGCTGCAAGGCAGCGCCATCTCATGGTATTGTAGGTAACCCACAATGTTTTTTCTAGTATAAAATATAAACAGAACCAACGTTTTGTTATTACTTTTTTATATCTATGTAGTTACTGGAAAAAAACACAAAATTCAAGCTTAATCCTAATGTAGTTAAAAAAATATATTACAATTACCATTGTTAAATAAGCATAAATCATTATAACTTATAAACGATGTCCTAGGCGACGCAACGGAAATATTTATAAAATAAATTATATTATAAAAGAAATATTTTCAGATGAAAAATATTTAAATGATCATCAAAAAACAACAGTAAATGATGATGATAAATGATTGTGGGTAACCTAAAATTAGAAGAGATGGCGCTGCCTTGCAGCCTAAGAAATACTAGAAAGAATTCGACATGGCCATTAGGGCCGCGGTAGCATATAGTTCAGTCTATCCGCCCGGATAGCGGAGGATGTGGGTTCGAGTTCCGACTGCTGCCTGGTCCGCGTGGGTTTTTTTCTAGTTAATAGTTGTATGATTCATTTGATTCATTACTATCTTACTGCGAATATAATTATATAACGTTTCAAGTTAAGTGATATAATTATATTACTTGTTTGAGTTCAGTGAAATAATTATAGGAGTGTAGATATCATGATTCCGGGTCTTGTCAAAACAAAAATTCTCAAAACTGTTGATTTTTTTTAAGTATTTTACAAACACTAAGTTATTAATTAATAATATTTTTTCGCAATTGTACTGTAAAAGCTTAAATACAAATGCGATCGAAATAAATTTTATTATTAATTATAAATACTTTATTATACATATTATTGCTAAAAAGTATTGTAACTAATTGCTGGTACAAAATAAATATTTTTCACCTTAATAAAAACCAATGTATTGTTTTATTTGATTCTATGGTAACGTATAACTATTTAACCAGATTAGATAAACATATTACTAGATCGCAACCTTAAGACAGTAATGAATCGCTGTCCTAACTACATAATTATATCCCTAGGGAAATAACTATATTACAATTTTATCAATTTAATGCGACATAATTATTATGTTCATTACGTGCCAAAAAGGAGGAAATGGTCTTCCTTTTACGCTTATTTATTTCTTCGCTTCACCGTTCTCGATACAGGACCAGGTCAGGACATCAATCGTAATATTTAAAAAATATTTGCTTTATTTTTATAGATAGGTCCGACAAATGACTCCACCCCACTTGATGTTAAGTGATGGTGAAGTCCAGACGCGAAGATAGCTGATACAGCAGTTCTACCTGCCACACCAGCCATTCTCGCCCTGCCGGCCGGCATGTTGCTTCTTCACGCCCCTTTTAAAGGATCCCAGGGAACATGTGAGCAGCGTATTCCATTTACGGATAGTGCGACAAAGAAATGAGTCACCAAAATTCATTGTACGCGTTGGAATTGTGACCACAGTTAGACTGTGACAACGTAGGCTAGCGCGCGTGGTCCTCTGAAGGAAAGGGGAGGGTGGAATAGGAGAGAATAACCTCCTCTCCTCCTCAGAACACTCGCCGTACAGACGATAGAACGCGCTTATGGACGCCACGTCAAGGCGTAATTGAAGAGACTCGAGGTGTTTAGTCACCTCCTCATCGCCTATGATGCGGATCGCGCGCCCCTGTAACCTATCTTAATAAAGCTTTACAATATTCAGCTGTAGTAGTAAATTATTGTAGCGGCTAGCAAAAGAGGCATTGATGGCGGACATGTAAATGTGGGCACACTTACGTAAATCTATCAATGCCCAGTTGTGCCAAGGCTTGTTAACAATAATGCACGGAAATGAAAACTAAGAAGTACATTGGTAAAACTTATTATTTCAAAATACATATTTCCTCCTTTTCAACACTGAAGGTGAAACATGTCACTGAATAACATATACATTAGTGACCAATGATATTATATAATTGTTAGTGACAAAAAGACGAACGTAACCTCGTCTAATCGTGAGTGAAGCATGCCAATGGCCGGCCGCCCGCTTACCGCGTATGCGTGATTTGAGGGTTGTCGGGTAAATTATCAATTTCCATAATTTTTAAATCTCGCAAACTAAAACTTTGTGAACATTATGTAATCAAATATATATTACAATAACGGGATATTTACCACGTGTTTTACTCTTTGTGAACTCCCGATATTTCAGCAAGTTAAACGGTTGCACTTCAGTTATGAGCATAAAAAAGAAAACGCTTGCTACGTATAAAGAAATTTATTGTTTACATAATAAATGTAAATAAATGTAAAGAAAAGTTTACTAGAAAAAGATTTAAACATCTAGCAGTTAAATGCTTAAAAATAAATAAAATCGTAAATAAATGTTTTATTATTAAGTATGAGGTTGATAATATACACAGTAATAAATAAATAATCAAATAAATAATTGGAAACTTGATATTAACATTATTTTTATTGTAGGAACTACCTAGCTGCAAATGCTAGGGGTTTGTGCATTCGCCCGGTCAGCGGAACACGCAGATTTGAGTCCTGCCTAAAACCTTGACAGATTTGGTTTGTTTTCGAGAAAAACTCTTAATTTATATAAATTACGCGTCACGTTGTTTCTCCGGGATGAATTCCTAAACTACTTAATCGATTTTAATCAAATTTGCACACCGTGTGCAGTTTGATCCAACTTGAAAGATGCGATAGCTTAAATCTCAATTTATAGTCGCAATATTATTTTATTGCAAATTATTACTTTTGAGCGGTACGGAGTTCGCCGAGTCAGCTAGTATTCTATTGATTAAATAGCTGACCCATCGAACTTCGTACAGTCATAAAAATAGGGGCGATTGTATGTAGATGTAATAAAGTAGTTGTTGTGTGTGGTGATTTTAATATAAACATTTTAGTTAAGTGACCATAAGTGAGTAGGTTTCTTAACTTATTTAAATCATATAACTTGGAGCATACCTACTCTGAACCTACCCGCATCACACATGCATCAGTTCTATTACAAAAAATATTATCCAAATATTTTTTGTAATAGAAATGTTTTTAATAAATCAACAATAAATTGTATTAATTCTGATCATAGCGTACAATTAGCCTCTATTGAACACCATCATGCTTCACCCAAACATGACCTAACTTGTAGACCAATTGCACAAACGGATATAAATAAATTTAAAGATAGCGTTTATCACAAAATATCGTACTTACCAGTTTGTAATAATAATGATAATATTTTGTATGAGGATTTATTCAATTTAATTAAAGATGACTTTAATAAAATATTCAAACGCAAACATATTAAATGCCATAGCTCTATAAAATAAATTTAGTGATTGGGCCACACCGGGTATTTACAAAAGTAGGAATAAATTGTATCAATTATATGCTCTCAAGGCAACATCACCATAATCATAATCATTTATTTCGTAATAAATTACACGTCAATAATTAACAGAACAGAAAATACACAAAGTACTAAGTAATCATCAGATTTCAAATTATATAAAAGTACATTACGGAGTTAAAATACAATATTTATACTTAGATAAAATTCAACATGTCAAATACAAATAAGTCAAAATACAAATGTCAAATAGAAATAATAAAACAAAACAAAAAAATGAATTAATAAATTAATAATCATTCAATATTATAAAAAAATAATTAATCAGTCCAATTAATGTAAGGATCTATCATTTAAAAATTCATCGACACTATAAAAAGTTCTGTCAATGAGCCATAATTTTAATTTATGTTTAAAATTATTAAGCGACTTTGCGTCAGTGACCAACTTAGGTAACAAGTTATATACCGTCGAACCCATGACATGAGTTAGCTTGCTCGATTTGACCAAAGTTCTCTGCTCACTGGTCAGCTTGTTCGCACCTCGAGTATAGTGTGATTGCTTGTCACTGTTTTTACTATATGATTGTAAATTTGTTCGCACAAATATAGCAACTAGAAGGATTGCTATCGACGGAAGAGTTAAAATTCCGAGTTCTTTAAAATAAGGTCGTGCTGATTCATCCGACCTTATTTTAACAATAGCACGTATGGCCCGTTTCTGCATTCTGAACGCTCGCCTCCAGTCGGCAGCCCGCCCCCATAACTCAGCGCCATACTGTAACAAGGAATGGACCGTTGCGAAATAACACGATCGAACCACTTCCCTCGGCATGAGCCTAGACAATCTGTTGAGGGCGTAGCACGCTCCACCAAGCTTACCACACGTCTGATCAATATGGGCTTCCCATGTAAGCCCCTTATCAAAAACAAATCCCAGAAAGGTGGTTTTGTCTACCTGTTCTATTTTTAAAGTACCAACTTTGACAGCCAGCTCTCTAGTCATCCGTCCAGACAGATTGATGTGCATAAAATGTGTTTTGTTGCAGTTGAGTACGAGGCCATTGCATTTGAACCAATCCGCAAGCTGACTCGCTGTGTGATTCAATTCATGCTCCAACCAGTCTATTGTGGGCGCAGTGACTACTGTGGCCACATCATCTGCATACATGAAAACTTCCGCATTTTTTATTGCAGCAGGAAGATCATTCAGTAGGAGCGAAAATAGAATATTCGAAACTGCAGAACATCTGATCCTAAGTTTATAGAATATGTCAAAAACTATTCAAAAACTTTTAAAAAGGTGTGTGCCATAGCAAAAGCTAAGTTTTTATCTAAAAAAATTAGTCTTTCCGATAATAAAATAAAGACAACTTGGAATATAATTAAGAATGAAACTGGAAGAAATAAATTTAATGAACACACATATTCTTTAAAAATAGACAACAAGATTATTCGGACAGATGAAGCCGTTGCAAACACTTTTGAAAACTTCTTTTCTAGTGCACCATTTGAAACAACTAGAAATCTTAATTCTTGTTCTAGGTTAGCAATGACCTTGAGTCAAGTGTTGATAAGTGCAGTAATGATTTTCATTTTAAACATATTAGTAGTGATTGTATTATA
This sequence comes from Chilo suppressalis, assembly GCA_902850365.2. Taxonomy (NCBI): domain Eukaryota; kingdom Metazoa; phylum Arthropoda; class Insecta; order Lepidoptera; family Crambidae; genus Chilo; species Chilo suppressalis. The sequence continues at coordinate 5,818,691 of OU963912.1, read as the reverse complement.
AAAACTTTTAATTCAATTAATATTAAAAAGGCAGAGGATTATTGGGGAATATCAACATATATAATAAAACCGATTATCACTGTCATTGCGCCTCAACTAGCCCTTATATTTAACAAATGTATTGATGAGGGAGTGTTTCCAGATCTAATGAAATGTGCTAAAGTTATCCCTGTGTTTAAGGCTGGTGACAAATCAGACCCCAGCAATTTTAGGCCTATATCTATAGCGCTAAGTAAAGTATTTGAGAAAATAATTTACAACCAATTACTATCACACTGCTCTATAAATAAGTTATTTCATTTAAAACAGTTTGGTTTCACTAGAGGCAAAAGTACTACTGATGCTGGAACTGCACTTCTGAAACACATTTTTGATGTATGGGAGAGTAAGCACGATGCTATTGGCATTTTTTGCGACTTATCAAAGGCGTTTGTTTGGCGCTGCGTTAGCCATGAAATATTGTTAAATAAAATGAAGCATTATGGTGTATCAAATATTTCACTAAGTCTTATACAGTCTTATCTTTCTGCTAGGATTCAGAAAGTAGTTATAAATGAAGCTGAGTCTACAGGAGCACTCATTTCTATGGGCGTGCCCCAGGGTTCGATATTGGGCCCATTGCTTTTCCTTATTTATATCAATGACCTTCCTGACTTTACAAGAGATCTGTGTCACGGTAATAATATCATACAGTATTCTATCTTCATACGAACGGTCGGAAAGCGAGTCATACCTACGCCACTCGAGTTCGATGGGCTCTCGGCGGGCACCCAGTCGCGAATGCAACGACGACCGAACGGTCTGAATTGTTTTTTATGCAGTTTGCCGTGCTGAAACGTGCAACGTACAACAGCACAATTGCTTTTTTTAAATTACCTGAAATATTGGAAAGATGTCTTACCTTTATAGAATATTTTTTATATACCTATCTACTAGTACGTAATTTGTTTCTAATATTTAGGTATTTCGGTTTTTCCATCGGGCAAAATATCTGGAATAATATATAAATAAGTGGTTAGGATGAAAAAAGAGACAAACGAGTAATATACCTACACTCGCGTTAAAAACAAAATTACATAAAATACTGTAGGCGGGCGGCCATACCGCGTGCTAACGCAGCGCTCGGCCGTAGGCATTTATTTTCAAGGACAGCGCGAAGTCACAATACTGGATAATATTACCGTTTCTGTGTGAGACAGTGCTATTTGCTGATGATACCTCTTTAGTGTTTAAACCTAAAAGAGGAAATGATTGTTATGACGAAGTAAATTCTGCTCTTTCTGAAGTTCTTCATTGGTTTACGGTAAATAATTTAAAACTTAACTCCAGTAAAACAAAATGCGTTAAGTTTACTCTACCTAATTTGAGGCAGGTTAATACAAGTATAAAAATAAATGACCAGCCTGTAGAGTTAGTGGATTCTACAAAGTTTCTGGGTATTACTTTAGACTCTCATCTGCAATGGGATCCTCATATTGATGCCTTGTCAAGTAGACAGAGCTCTGCAGCTTTCGCTGTAAAAAAATAAGACTCTTAACTGATGTGGGAACGGCAAGATTAGTTTACTTTGGTTACTTTCATTCTTTTGTTGTGGGGCTCAGCCGCTAATATCGAAAGTATTTTCATACTGCAAAAGAGAGCTGTTCGCGCCATATACAATTTAAAGGCAAGAGAATCACTTAGAGAAAAATTTAAAGATATAAATATTTTAACACTGGCGTTGCAATACATTATGTACCAACATGAAGCAATAAAGAAAGAAAGAATACATTTATGAAAATTTAATATATCTAAGAAAAAAATATGATGCATTTGCAAAAAAAAGTCAAATCCATAACTTTAACACGAGCTTTAAAAACAAGCTTGCCGTTCCATGTTTCAGACTCCAAAAATCAAGAGGTTCATTTCTGGGTTGTAGTATTGCTTTGTTTAATAAAGTTCCCCTAGATCTGATTGAGCTTCCACTGACTAAAATTAAATCTCAGATCAAAAATACTCTTATGAATTTATGAATAAGGGCTATTATAAAGTTGATGATTATCTGAATGATCGTAATGCATGGACATAGTGTTTCTTATAATTTGTTATTTGATGGGTATTAGTCATTTTTATAACAGTAATATTGTACCTATCTAATTCCGCTTCCTATATACTAAATATAATGTTAACTAAATATTTATATACTAAATGATGTAATGGAAGGTGACAGACGTTTCTCTGAAGTCATTTTTCAACTTGACGACTCTGTATATAACAATACAGGGAGAAAAAAACCGGCCCTTGCTGAGTTTCTTACCGGTTATTCTCAGTACAAGGTCTCCCGTCGTAGTTTTGCGAACCGATGGCGTAGACCTTCACAAGTGCTAGTAACAGCCTAGACTGAATAAATGACATTTCATTTCATTTCATAAGGGCTAACCAGGACCCTGAATTTTTCGCACCAGCGCTGATATTCTGGCAGGGCCTACTTGTAGTTATATAAGCTGGCGGTTGGCGCGCGTGAGGCACTCCTTGATGTAGACCCGAGCACCGCCCCCCACGGCGGTGGCCGGCGGACCGCCCTCATCAGCGGTGTCCGGGGCGCCGTCCTCACCCGTGAACCTCCGCAACAGTGTCTACCATGATTAAAAATTGGTTTCCAATACAAAAGTTTGTTTCCCGCTTTCGCCCCCTCAAATCATCCATTTTGGGATAAAACTATCCTATGTTTATGCTGCTTCCGCCGTCATACATCGCGGCAAAAATTTCAGCCCCTATCATCTTGATGCGTGGCTATCAACAACCATGCGATTATGTCGACATTTTTACCACATAAGACTAAACTGTGGAATATATTTTCGCCAGTCGTGTTTCCGGACTAATACGACAGAAAGTCCAAACTTGATATGTTTTGAAAAATTTTCTAGGATTATTAGAAAACAGGTGACCGAAAGTAATTATTATATTTTTTAAAACCGGCCGGTGGCCCTTTCATTTGATACCACCCACGATAAGCGGTCTCTGAAAAAATAAATTAAATCCTATACAAAAAAAATGACGTTATCCTCTGTAATTAAATCTACACCTAATTTTTAAGATAAACCTCGTGAGACGAAAGACGTGTACAAAGTTAAAATAATCACTAGCTTTTTTAATTATACAGTATGAAATCATATAGAACGCCAAAGTTATTAAATGTAGATAACATGTTTTCCACCATCAACTAAAACCTAAACTAAGTTTAATATCTTAAGAGATTTTTTTAGTAAAATTCCCTTTAAATTAATTAAAAATCTAGCAGTTACATGCTTTAAAAAATTTAAAAATATATATAAGTTAACTAGTTTTACGTCATCAAATTCTTTCTTTTGTTAAACAAAACATAATGAAGACTAACAAGTCAGCAAAATTCAAACACATCAGACTTGTGTTAATATGTGTGTAATACACAAAAAGTTGGTTTTTGTTGAAGTTTTTGCCAATGTTACCTAATTAATTTTTTCAATGTATTATATATTTCAGGCAGCGGCGCCACCTCCTTCCAGGGACAAAGAATTGATAGCAAACAAGACGGATATATTATGCGCCCAACCTGGTCCTGAGGGACTAATAGGAGTTGAAGACTGTCTAACACTGAACATTTTCGCCAAAAGTGTTGACAACGTGGCACCCGTTATAGTCTGGCTAAGTGGAGAAGGTTTTTCTAACACATATTACACGAAAAACTATTCATACAGAAATTTTACCGAATCAGACATAGTTTTTGTACAAGTCAATTATCGCCTTTCTATATTTGGATTCCTTTGTCTCGGAGTAGAAGATGCACCCGGCAATGCAGGCCTAAAAGATGTTCTGCAAGCATTGATGTGGATTCAAAGTAACATTAAGAATTTTGGAGGGAATCCTGAAAATATAATACTATTAGGACATGGTTCAGGTGCAGCGATGGTTGATTTAATAACATTATCAAAACAGAATGCAGATTTGAATTTAGTTCATAAGGCAATAGTGATTGGCGGCTCGGCATTGTCTCCTTGGGCAATATCATACAATCCTCGAGAGTACGCTAGATCACTAACTGCCAACTTGGGCTTACGCGAAGTAGACGATAGTGTAATTGCTAAATCTCTTAAGTCTGTGCCTCCTGAAAATTTGGTGAGTGAAATCAATACTTTTGTATTTACAAACCAAACTTTACTATTCGCTCCGTGTGTAGAAAATACAAATTTGAAAGGTTGGATCTTAGATAACGCACCTATCAATTTATTAAAGCTCAAGTCTTATAAAGCAATTCCTTATATCGCTGGTTTTGTAAATAATGAAGGCACTATGATAATAAAAGAAGCACTGGACCACATGTGGTTAGCAAGAATGGAAACAAATTTTACAGATTTTCTTCCTGTAGACTTATCTTTTGGTACTGAAGCAACCAAAAACAATATTTCCCAATATATACGTCAAAGTTACTTTGGAAACAATGGAATCACTAACGCTTCCATTGAAGCATTTCTTGAATATGAAGGCGACACATTAATTAAATATCCTGTCATAAGAAATATTAAGGAAAGAGTCAAAGCTTCAAATAATTCAATAAGATTATTTACTTTTGATCTTCAAGATGATGCCAATACCCGCATTTATGGGAATTTGTCGATTAGGGGCGTGGACCATAGAAGTATTCTTAATTATATATTTGATATAAAAGGGCATAATGGGTCAAAAAACGTATTGGTCAAACGTTTCATTGCCTTCGCAAAAACTGGGTAAGTTTTTTTTTATCTTATATTTGGACTGCAAAATATTTCCATAAGAAAATAAATGTTCATCTTTTTATCTCTCAATGTTTAAAATTTTTTTTTTTTTTATAATGGGCGCCGAAATCAAGCTGGTCTTCCTGATGTTAAGTGTAAGTGGATTTCAGTAGCAAATACGAACGATACACACAAAGAATAAATTCGAACAAAATTTTCCAGTACAACTAATCCTGTTTTACTCCAAACGCATCTTAATTCGTATCATGTTTTGTGTGTTTGACGTAAAATGAATCCTTTTCCTTTATAAAAATGACAAAATAAATAATTATTTTTTCCGTTACAGATACTATCAGCGTTAGTTTGTTGGTTTTCTTAACATTTTTTATTTATTTTTTGTAGGAATACTAATGACAATGTGTCAGTTTGGGATCCAATAACGGAAAACGATTTCAAGTATTTGTTAATATTCGGAGATAAGTCATCAGATAAAGAGTATGAAGAATCTGGGAACATCGAAACAAAAGCTAATTGGGACGATATCATCAGTTCATATTACAGAGCACCACCGTCAGTTTCTTTCTCAACAAATTTGCTCCCATGCTATATAGTTATTGTTGTTTGCCATATATTCTTGATGAGAATGAGTTAAGTGTTCTTCTGTAAAAAAATAGTTCCGAGTTACGATAACGATGCAAGAGAATTCGAGTTTGATTGTGTTTTCAAGCGCTGCCACATTTGTTTACAACCAGCGAAAATGCGATGTCCCCACAGAACGGGACATCCGTTATAATTTAATTTAATCCTAAAATAGATGTAATAGTAAATGTAATTTAATTTATTGTTGATTGAGTTTATTTAATTCTGCAAGTGATTTAGAATTCCTATTATACAACATTAAAAAATGTGTTGAAATATCCCTAGTAGATAGTAGATAATGCCATGTGGCATTAAGTCCGCCATTTGATGTAGAACAATATAGAGTAGTAGTTACCTATAATGCGAAGAGATGGCGCTGCCTTGCAGCTTAAGAATAGCTAGAAAGAATTTCGACGCGGTCCGTGAGGGCCGCGGTAGCATAATTGGTCAGTGCATTCGCCCGGATTGCGAAGGGTGCGGGTTCGAGTCCCGTCTGCTGCCTGGTCCGCGTGGAATTTTTTCTAGTTATATTTTCTTTAGATTTAAAACATCAAGCAGTTACATGCTTTAAAAATAATAAAAATTATAACAATATAGAGTAAATAAATAAATAGATCGTCTGGATTCTCCGGCATTCTATGTGATCTTCAGACTCCCGACATATAAGGAAAAATCTTCCGACAAACAATATGACGATGCACTTATCTTTAACCATGTGTAGCTTATGTAGGACGTGAGACGTCAAGCTGGAGGAGGGGTATTTCTTTCAAAAATCCCGATATTTTAAAATGTTATAAAGATATTTTAACTGCTTGATGAGGCGTGTGTGTATTTTTTTCGAATTAAGAGAATGAATGATATTTTTTTCGGTCGATATACAATAGTGTGTTTAGAATTTGCTTGCAAGTCTATTTCGTACACATGATTTTGTTTAAAATAAAACGAGCTTTTAGTTTTGTTGTGTACTTACGAGGTATTTACTAAGAATTATTGTACTATTTCGTATGTAGTGCGCTGTTTACTGTCCAAGAAATATTATTAATGTAATAATACTAAAGTTTTTAGAGGCTACAGAAATATTATTATGAGGAATTTGATTTCATAATTATTTTGCTAAGCTTATTAACTGTTAAAACGGAGCCAAAGAAGCATATGACCCGACTGATGGTAAGCGTGCACCATAGCCTTAAACGCTTGCGGTTTGAAAAATATCAGTCGTACCGTTGTCTACTCTGAAACAATCCCCTACCCCGTGGAGCCCTGTGTTAGGAATCTTAGCATTTGTCGATACCCTATGTTGCGATGAAGGAAACACATAATAACTAGGTATCAAATTCACTCCTCGTTAGCCTTCAAATTAACAACATATTGTGTACACCTACATTCATTTCTTTTTGAATAATGAATCTAATGTACTGTGAAATGCTCTCACAACCAGTTATTATACCTACACATACATGTGTAGGTACCTAGGTTAGGTACTCCTACCTAGGTTCATCTTTTATTCTTATAAGTTATTATTAGTTATTCCTATTTATACGCAAATACTTTTTAAACGCGATTTTATCTGAATATGAACGTACGTTATGTAGTTATACCACCTATATTTACGACGCATGAAGTACTCATGTGGTTACACACTGACTAGAAAACATTCCAGAACTAAAGATTTTTCAAGAAGTAATAGGAGGAATTAGAATCGACATTATAAGCGGATTGCTAAAATGTCATTTCTATTCCTATTACTTCTTTAGCAATAAATATATAAAAAGTGAACTTAACACCGATGATAATAATATATAAGACAAAAATTATTACCTAGTAGATACCTTACAGTTACCTTACAAGGTTAACAATAACATAAATTAAGGTTAATTATTTCCAACGGTAACAATCCCGTAAATAACATATATTATTATTATAATGTTAGTGACCATGAAAGCTAAAAACAATATATAGCAGATACCTATTGATTGACTGATAATTATGCAATGGCTTTCTAAGATAATTATTGTAAGATTTTTTTTTCAATTGTATTTCTGTCACTTAATTGGTTTAATTTTTTTTTTATTTCTTGTATGTGTTACTAAAATAATAAATGTTAATGTAAGTGTTACTCTCAAAATCAACATTCGGTGTACCCTGTACTTTATTTTATCGTTTATACAGACATTTGAAATGGCTGGAAGTGTTTTAAAACTTGACAACATTCTCTCCTTTTTTTTGTGGCTTTCTCCGTTTCACACAGAAATTTCGCCAATGTCCCGTAGTGAGAGAGACACGAGAAAAGCTGCTCGGTAGAAACATATTATGGCGGTTTATAGACTTCTAAATAACCAAATATTTGATCTCATTGAGCTGTCAATGTTCATAGTCAATATTAAATTTCAAATATAAATGTTAACTGTGGTTATTGGGAAAACAGTATTATTATTATTACAGCCCAAAATTGTATTTAACTTATATTTTCTAAGATGGATGTATTTATTTCGATTAAATAACCTTATCACTATCCAAGCCTTTATTTGTTGGTATCATAATATAACTAACCATGTATTATTTAAACCCAAACTCATTTATTCAGACTAGGCTGTTACAAGCTCTTGTGAAAATCATATGCTACGCCATCGGTTAAGTGGTGTACACATTAAGCGTTTTCCAACGCGCGCTTTGCTAACGCGCGTTTCGAGAACCAGGAGTTCTATTGAAGTGTACACATGCAAGCGCGCGATTCTGGTCAAGCGTGCTTCAAACGCGCGTTCTCATATTTTACGTATGATCGCGCGTTGTGCGGGCGTTAGCTGCGCGCTTCGAGATACTTCGGCCGCCATTTTCTTGTACATTTGATCGCGCGCTTTGGTGTAGTGTAGACGTCAGTTCAACGGAAAAATGGACACGAACATTATGACACAGATTTCTTTATTGATGAAATCCAAAAGCGACCAGCTATTTGGGACATGAAATGTCCCGATTATAAAAAAAATAAGACGCTAAAAAGACGTAAAATAAAAAAAAATACGCTGTCTTTTATAGCGACGGTAGAGGAGCCACACACAAGTAATCACTTCGGCATCCATTTTCGTACTACTAGAAACACACCTACTAAACGCTCGCCGAACGCCCAGCCGAGCGCGGCGTGTGTATGCAATCAACGCGCGCTCAACGCAACGCCGAGCGCCCAATGTGTACCCGCCGTAAATCTACGGCGGGAGACATTGTACTGAGGAGAATCGGCAAGAAACTCGGCAAGAGGTATTTTTTTCTCCCTGTTTTGTTTCATACAGTGTCGTCCAATGAAAGATGACATCAGAAACTGGAAACATGTGTTGATGTCAACTTTCATCACATTAATAATATAGATAAAGTTAAATAAGGTTGGGGCTGAATATCAGCAGTCTTCGGTAATATGGCCATCTAAGAAGACTGCGTCATATTTCTTTTTAGTTTCCAAAAAGAGTTGTTATGTATTTTTATGTTTACCTTTTAGTGACGAGGCCGAGGGTCCAATAGGGATGATGACTAATTTTTTTTTTCTTCTTTATCCGGTAGATTATCAAAAAGTATTGGACACGTATTTTTTCTTTTTTCACATAATATAAACATTGCAGAGATATATTGATTTGAAAAGTCGCATGACGTCACGTTTGAGTACACTTATAAGTGAAAATTCACTCAAAAGAGACGTCACAAGCCCCTACTCCCAAACTTTGATGCGCTATAACTTTTTAATTTTTTGGTTGATTGCCCAAAGAAAAAATACGTGTCCATTATTTTTGATCATTTAACTGACGGACTAAATAGAATTTCGGTTTACTGTACCCCGTCATCACCCCTATTTCCATTTGCACATACTAGCGACCGCCCGCAACTTCGTACGCGTGGAGTTAGTTAGAAATAAAGGTTCACTGCTCGTTCCCCGTAAGTGATAGCGTGATAATATGTAGCCTATATGTTGACCCGACTTCTTAATAATATTCGTGTCAAATTTGAAGTCAATCCATGCATCTAAAAACTATATTTTTGGCTTGGGTATCGACTGTAGATCACACCCCAAGTATTCTTAAAAATATATTCAATGTCCAGTTTTGACTTTCTTACCATTTTATTATATGTATAGATTTTTGGATTGGCTTCGCGGACCACTTCGGGTGCTTCCAGGCGGACTGGTGGTCCACTGGTTAACAAGCTAAATCACAGAACACAAAAGGAGGTTAGTAAGCCTTATGGGTGGGGCAGGCGCACCACAGTTATGTGTGAGCAAATGCTCATAAGTTGACTAAAACTTGGATCTGATTACGTCCTTGCTCTAGGTTGTGAGCGCTGATTGGTTCGATTGTTTGATGTCGCGTCGTTTAATTGGCTATTATCAATTGAATTGACAAATGACCCACCACGCGGGCCCAGTGTGGATTGGCGAGTGCTAACGTTCCGAAGCACGGAGAAGCTCGAGATAGTAATTTTTTGGTCACCCATCCAATGACCGAACACTGCGAAAGTTGCTTAACTTCAAAAATCGCAGCTAAACACGCTAACTACTTGCGCCATCGAGCTCCTCCGAGAAGAAAAAGTATGTGTTAAGATGTATTATTTTATGTTATAATTATAATATAACAACACTTCCGGACACATCTATTGGCCCACTTAGTATTATAAGATTCAACGATCTGTAGCAAACAATTTTATTAAGTAAGGTTCAGGAATTATTAAAACACACGAAACAGATGGTAAATGAAATCAGTTTCTTGTCACGTGTATTTTTAGTTAGGGACTGTCAAATCATAGAATGCTATGTGGGCCGATAAATGTGTCTGGGCTCTCTGAGATTATATTTATAATGTGAAGATTCATAACAAGATTGTGTTACTGGTGGGCGCCATATGTTTTTGTAAGCTATATTTTTAGTCTTCCTTAGAAATTTATTCAGTTCTCCTTACCAAACCATTCAAAACCCGTTTTCTAAACTGGACTATTTGACTTTTTCCGGTGACTGTGAAATCTAAATTAATATATCTATCACTCCGTATTCCCAGATTTTTATTTTGAACTGACATTGGGAATTGTAATTAATATTTCCATAAATTTGAATTTAAATTATAATGATAAAATACAAGTTATTAAATGAATGATACGTAAATTTAATATGACTGTTAACATATTAGAATTTTTTGCATGCTATTAATATGGCTAAATAGGTTTAAGATTCGTAGCTTTTAACATATGCTTTATATGCAAACACCTTTTGTCAACCCTATTTATGAAAATAAAGATTATTTATTTTATTCCATTCTATAACAGTTTTATAATTAGGTACTTGGTACACCGTAGTATCAAAGTTTATTAATTTATTAGGAATACAAATTAATTATCTCAAGGGCCCGAGGGTAAAGTAAGAAACAAAAAAGGAACGGAAGAAGAAGGAAAGAACAAGGAAGGAAGGAAGAAGAAAAAACTGAAAAGATGTATTTGCAAAAAAAAGTCAAACCCATAACTTTCACACGAGATGTAAGAACAAGCTTGCCGGTCCATGTTTCAGACTCCAAAAATCAAGAGGTTCATTTCTGTGTTGTAGTATTGCATTGTTTAATAAAGTTCCCCAAGATCTGATTCAGCTTCCACTGACTAAATTTAAATCTCAGATCAAAAATACTCTTATGAATAAGGGCTATTATAAAGTTGATGATTATCTAAATGATCGTAATGCATGGACATAGTGTTACTTGTAATTTGTTATTTGATGGGTATTAGTCATTTTTCATAACAGTAATATTGTAACATTATACTAAATATAATGTTAACTATAAAATTAATTGTAACTATATATTTATATTCTAAATGATGTAATGGAAGGTGACTTCAGACGTATCTTTGAAGTCATTTTTCAACTTGATGACTCTGTATATAACAATACAGGCAGAAAAAAAAGCCCTTGCTGAGTTTCTTGCCGGTTCTTCTCAGTACAAGGTCTCCCACCGTAGTTTTGTGTCAGATAAGTTACATCACTAACGCTTTTAACTAATACATCACTAAGGTATGATATTCATTATATAAAATAAAGATGGCGCAGAGTGCTAGACTTTCTTAGTGTTTTATTTAATCAACCGACATTACATGGCGCTGAGGACAGGATAAAGGAGATAACGAAGATTTAAGAAGAAAATGGATAATTTAAAACCTCCGGCAGCACTGAATTTTACGGGTAATTTGGCTGAAAATTTTCGAGCATGGCGACAGAAATTTGAAATTTATTATGAAGCTAGCGGGGCATCCTCGCCTGATAAATTGACTCCAAATCAAAAGAAAGCATTATTATTGCATTGTCTTGGTGAAGATGCTCTAACAATATACAATAATTTCGACCACAAAGATGACCTAACCTTTGAAGAAATTTTAAGCAAAATGGAGGCACATTGTGCACCACATACGAACGAAACTTATTTGAGACATCAGTTTTTAAACCGTAAAATTAAAGATGGAGAAAATTATGACATGTACATAACTGATCTAAAAAAAAGTTGGCTAAGCAGTGCAATTTCAAAGAATTGAGAGATGGTTTGGTACGAGATCAAATAATAATTGGGATAAGAGATCATGACCTGAAAGAGAGGTTATTAAAAGAAGAGGAATTGACATTAGAAAAGTGCATTTTGTTATGCAAGGCGAGTGAAGCAGCGACTAATCAGTTGAAAGAAATGGATACTTCAATGGAAAAGCAAGTAACTGTTATCAAGAAAAAATATAATATTGAAAAAGAAGACAGACAGGATGGAAAAACAGAAAATGAGTATAGAAGAAAATGTGGCAGGTGTGGTCAACTGCATGGCAGGATGTGTCCGGCATTCAAGAGAAAATGTGCTGTGTGTGGTTTCGTCGGTCATTATGCATTGATGTGCAGGAAGAATAGAAATAATCGAGTGGCAGCCGTGGTAGAAGAAGATGTAATGGATGAAGATGAGTTATTTGTAGGTATATTAAACCTGGGATCGGAGAGAGAATGGTATGTTAATTTAATGGTAAACAAGATAAGAGAAATTAAATTTAAAATAGACACAGGGTCTCAAGCAAACATACTTACATTAAACATTGCGAAACAGTTAGGACTGACTATTCAAAAATGTAAAACTAAATTAAAGAATTTTGATGGATCTGTAATTGAGTACCAAGGAGTGTGAAGAGGAAACATAGCTTCAAATAATAAGGAAATCAAATGCTGTTTTTATGTAGTCAATTTTGACACTGTTTGTATTATTGGGTTAGAGTCAGCTGTGCAACTAGGTCTTATTAATAGTATCAACACTATTAAAAATAATGAAAAATGTGATGTTAATAAGATAGTTAATAAATTTCATGATTTATTTACAGGCTTAGGAAAAATTGATCATACCTATGAGATTAAAATACAAGAAAATGCTATTCCTGTTGCAGAAAGACCAAGAAAGTTACCATTTAGTCTTCAGGATAAAGTTAAACAAGAATTGGATAGACTGGAAAAAATTGGTGTTGTTCGCTGTGTTTGTGAACCGACTCAATGGGTGTCGTCTATGGTAATAGTAAGCCATAGTGAAAATAAGGTACGTGTCTGTTTAGATCCTCAAAATTTGAACAAAGTTATAATTAGGGAACGATATTTGATGCCTACTTTTGAAGAATTAGTTTCTAAAATGCCAAATGCTAAATTCTTTTCTGTTCTGGATGCTCATAAAGGATTTTATCATATCAGTTTAGCACCAGAGAGCCAACTGCTAACAACATTTAATGCAGGGCATTTAGGACGTTATTGCTACTTAAGATTACCATTTGGTTTAAGTTCGGCACCAGAAGTGTTCAGTAAATGCTTTTCAGACATATTTAAAGATGTAGAAGGTGTGCAACTGTATGTCGATGAATTAATTATTTGGGGGGAAAGTATGGAACAACACAATAGTAGACTTGAGAGAGTGCTGACGAAAGCACAAGAAGCAGGTGTGAAATTTAATAAAGAAAAATGCCAATTTGCAGTGCAGCAAGTAAAATATGTGGGCCATATTTTAACAAGTGATGGTTTAAAACCAGACCCAGAAAAAATTCGAGCTATTTTAGATATGGGAGAGCCAAAAGATAAAAAACAATTACAGAATATATTGGGTATGATCACATATATTACAAAATTTATACCAAATGCTTCGGATATTACTCATTCGTTTCGTGAATTACTTAAAAAAGACTCGGTTTTTATATGGGGTGATAAACAAAAACAAGATTACCAGAAACTTAAAAAATTTCTTACTTCAGAAACAGTTTTAAAGTATTATAATCCAAAATTACAAATAACATTGTCAGTAGATAGCAGTAGTACAGGTTTAGGAGCAGTATTGTTGCAAAACAATATGCCTGTAGCGTATGCATCAAAAGCATTGACTGAAACACAAACTAAATGGGCACAAATTGAGAAGGAAATGTTAGCTATAGTTTATGCCTGTGAAAAATTCCATCAGTATGTTTATGGTAAAAGCATAATAGTTGAGTCGGATCACAAACCATTGGAACATATTTTTCAGAAAAATATGAATGAAACTCCTTTGAGATTACAAAGATTAAGACTTAGGTTACAACCTTATAACTTAGAAATAAAATATAAACCAGGCAAAGAATTGTTAGTTGCCGATGCTTTATCAAGAACCTATGTAAATGATAATATATGTAATAGTGATATTGATAAACAAGTAGATCTACATGTGTGTATGATTATAAACAGTATGAATATTAGCAAAGAAATGTTTGTACAATTCAAAAAAGAAACGGAAAATGATGATCAGCTTAAATTATTAATGCAATTTTTAAAAGAAGAATGGCCTAACTGTTCGGAAATACCATTCGATCTAAAATTTTACTATTCTATTAAAGACGAATTGTATGTTACTGACAACTTGATATTTAAAAATACAGCCCTACTAGTTCCAAAGAGTTTAAGAAGACAAATGTTAAGATTAATTCACTATAATCATTTAGGATATGAAAAATGTAAAACAAGAGTTAAGAATATTTTGTACTGGCCGTTTATTTACAAAGAATTAAAAGATGAAATATCAAATTGTGAAACATGTTTGCGTTTTCAAAAAACACATATGCATGAACCTTTGATGCTAAGAGAGTTTCCAGAAAGACCATGGCAAATAATTGCTGCAGACATGTTCTTTTTGCAAAATAAAACATATTTGTTAATTGTTGACTACTTTACTAAATATGTAGAAGTTATTGAACTCAAAGATCAATGTGCCGAAAGTCATGTAAAAGCTCTGAAAACAGTGTTTTCACGGTGGGGTATTCCGGAAAAGCTATGTACGGATGAAGGATCACAGTACAATAGTTTGATTTTTAAAGAATTTGTTAAAAGTTGGAACTTTCTACATATTACATCAAGTCCATATTATCCGAGATCAAATGGAATGGCGGAAAGATATGTTCAAACGGTGAAAAATATATTTAAAAAATGTTTGTATGACAATAAAGATCCTTTCCTAGCCTTGATGGAATACCGAAACACACCAATAGATTATAAGACTCCATCACCAAATCAATTGTTATTAGGAAGACAGGTAAATTCATGTCTGCCTACAAATGAGGTTAAAAACAAACAAAATAATGAAAGCATAAGAGAACATTTATTAGACAAGAGAAATAAGTATAAATTGTATCATAACAAAAAGAACAGAGGAAAGGCAGAATAATACAAAGTAAATCAGAATGTATTTGTCAGAGAAAGTAAAAATGATAATGTTAAAGGTCAGATCATAGGAACAGATGTTAATCCAAGAACTTATAAAGTGAAATTAGAAAATGGGGAAACTATCAAAAGAAATAGGTATAATATTTATAAGGGGTCTCAGAACACTAACTTTGTAGTTAAGGATAAAAATAAACAGATTAAAAATAAAAATAATGCTAAACTAAATAGTACCAATCAGATAGTAGAAAATAATTTTGAAAGTTTAAATGAAAGTGTTCAAAGTAATAGTAATGACAATAATTTACAAACAGAGCAGACAACAACAAGATCAGGTAGAATTGTTAAACAACCTACATATTTATATGATTATGAAACTTAATAAATAAGTACTAGATGATAAATATAAATTCAAACTTAAGGCAATGTTATGTTACTAGTAAAATAATTGTGTAAGTAAGTAAACTTAAAGTTTAACGAAATATTTATAAACTTACAATAATAATAAAAGTTAAGTAAATATAAGAAGGGAGATGTCAGATAAGTTACATCACTAACGCTTTTAACTAATACATCACTAAGGTATGATATTCATTATATAAAATAAAGATGGCGCAGAGTGCTAGACTTTCTTAGTGTTTTATTTAATCAACCGACATTACATTTTGCGAACCGATGGCGTAGCTTCTTAACCTTCACAAGTGCTTGTAACAGCCTAGACTGAATAAACGACTTTTCACTTCATTTCATAACACAGATTGGCATGCTTGGCTACATATTAGCCACATACTAAAACGCATCTATAAAGCTGTACTACATAGAACATCCTCCCTGTTTTAACTAGCATCTTAGTACCTTATCTTACACTAGAGGCCGCCCGCGACTTTGTACGCGTGGAATTAGTTAGTAATAAAGGTTCACTGCTCGTTCCCCGTAAGTGATAGCGTGATAATATCTAGCCTATATGTTGACCCGACTTCTTAATAATATTCGTGCCTTTGAAATAAATCGTACAGGTCTAGGAATTTTTTCGATTGATCCTTTGTAAGGTTTAATGTCTTATGTCCCGTCTGTAAATAACACTATCTACATTTACATTATATGATCTTTCACTTACTCTTCAACAAGAGCTCCTAATTTCGATGTGTTGGTACTTTCTGGATTTATTTGAACAGCCGCATTCAGACCTATTGTTAAGGAATAAGGATTTTTACATTTCTTTTTATAAAAGTATTTTGATTTATCTCTTCTCAACTTTTCAGGAAATTTCCAAATTTTTACATGAACTAGTTGCTGTGAAGTACGAGGTAAGAGAGTCCTAGGTTTCTAGACAAACAATTCTGTACAGGGCTGTAATCATCTTCACTATTTGAGACATTTCTTTGGTGTAATAGTGAGATCTAAAAGTCGGCACCAGATTCACAGGCTTTAATAATGAGCTTCTTTGCAGACTTTACTGTAGCTTCGGCAATCCCGTTTGACTGTGGGTAATGTGGTGAAGAGGTCACATGAACAACATCCCAATCTTCAGCGAACTTAGTAAAGTCTATGTTTACAAAATTAGAAGCTCCGTCAGTACATAACTTTTGTGGTATTCCATATCTTGCAAATTATTTTTTACACATATTTATTACTTTTCTAGATGACAGATCCTTTATTTTATCTATTCCATTTGAAATAAGTTTGAATATGATCTACTATTTTAAGAAAATTTAGAGACCTTGAAATATTTTTTACATTAAAAATATCTGTAGATACATACTGAAAGGGGTACGTAGGTATATCATGTGATAACATCGGAAATCTGACTTGAGATGGTGAGTATTTCATACAAATTCTACGTATTTTAATAAAGTTATTAATATTTTCAGACATACCTGGCCAAAAGATATTTTGTTTTGCTAATTTAATGGAACTGTTGATAACACTATGACTGAATCTTTGACAACATATATTTTCTCATGCATTTAGAAATTAAAACCTTATCAATTCTTAATATCATATTATCTTGGACTGATAGGAAAGAGGCAAATTTATAGAACCATCTGAGATATTCAAACATATCTGATATGTAATTTGGAAAACCATTTGTTATATACTTAATAAGCTGTTGACATTCTAAATCAATTTCAGTTTCTTTGAATATACTATTCATAATTTTGTTTGCTATTTTGAGATATTTTATTGAAGAATGATTAGCTATAATATTAAAAATTTGGTTACAATCATCAGATGTGTCAGAGGAGTGGTTTGTTTCAGTTGGAACCCTCCAAAAAGAGCATGAGCAACAAAGTTATTTTTTCCACCTATATACTTAATTTTTAAATCGTATCTCTGTAGGATCATTACCATAAGCTGTAATCTTTTTCGAAAATTTATTAAAGGTTTCTGAATGATATTAACTAAAGGTTTATGATCAGTTCTAACAATAGTATTAGTATTTGCCGTTACTGACCAAACCTAGCACAAGCAAAGACCACAGCCAACATTTCCTTTTCGATTTGGGCATACCTTTTTTCTGTTTTAGTTAAAGTCCTAGAAACAAATGCTACCACCTCATTAGTTTGATAGAGTTTTGCTCCTAATCCTATGCTACTGGCATCCCATTCTATAATCAAAGGTTTGCCCATATCACAATATCTAAAAGTATTCTATAATATATACAGGAACAATGAACCTTATACTAAAAACCTTATAAAATATAATAACTAAAATATATTACTAAAGGAGTCCTTTTAGGCAAGGTTCCGAAGATACTGGCAGCGTTCCCCCTTTGAATAGCTAGACTAATTCTTTGTCCGAGGTAGCTGCCAGTTCTTCGGTCTCCAGTGATGTCGACTAACCTTTTTGATATTTCCTTAAAAAAACCTCATAGCGCTAGGACCCCACGGACCAAGAGTCTCGACACCGAACGGGTCAAAATCATATTCGGAGCCTAACTGTATTTACATGCTTTTGCTTTTTCAGCCTCTTCACCAGCTCTGTTGTTGGTTCCATGTAGATGGGAAGGTGCCAGCGTGTCTGAACAGGTTGCATCCCATACCAGTACCCGGCCTATCTTCCATGGAATCAAACTCATACCGTCCATATCTAAAAGGTTTGGTAAGCTAGACAGGGATGAAATTATTTGATCAAATTCAGATTGTTCTTTTTCTGTCCATGACCAAATAGCACTGACCTAATTGAGAACGTTCTCCTTTTTGAAATCGGTTAAAAATATTGATGGAGGGACGATTTACAAAAAAACCTTACTTGAATTACATGCATATTCCCTCTATGGTTGTTTCTACATAGGCAATCACTCTAATTATTTTAAATCGATTGGTTTAATAAACTCAGGGGTGTTTGGGATGTCAGGGGTAGAGGGGAGAGACAAAGGAACCCCTCGACCTCACCTCATGACGTCACACTTTTTGTTGTTCATCAATTTATAAGACTTTATCATATCACGTCAAAAACAACATGCATATACTATTATTTTATTGAAAATGAATATGCAGTAGGGGTAGCTTGATAGGACGAAGGTCAAACATTCAAATATTTAATTTCAGCAAAATTCTTGTGAAATGCGAAGAAATGCTTTAATTATCGTACTAGTTCTAATATAATCAAATTAAGAATACTAATTGAATTGATATTATTCTGGCTGAGTTTTTATTTCCTAACATACCGATAGATGATGCCATTTTTTCCGTTTTCGCTCTCTATTCTTAGATCAGTCTATCCATAATATAATAAATAAATATTTCCAACACACACCAATTAGCCTAGCCCCAATGTAAGCACAATAAGGCTTGTGTTATGTTATACTAGGGTAACGGATAGAATACATATACTGTACCTCCAATATATATAAGTATATTTACATAGAAATACTATAAAAAATATAAAACATTCATGACTGAAGTACAAATGCTCGTATTCATCACACAAACATCTGCCCCCACTGGGATTCTAAACCTGGACCTCTCGAGTCGGCTACACCATGAAACCCGGCGTACAAACCACTCGGTCACGGAGGTTGTCAATATAGATTTGTGATGAATATATATATAGATTTGTGAAAAGGTCAATTTCTTGAATTGTATCAAGCTGTTTTAATAATTTTGTTGTGATTGTTGTGTATGCTTATAATTAATTGGTCTGCGTTTAAGTAAATTGTATAGTATCCGATTCAATCATTAATGTATGAATATGCGTGACTGTTAGCATGCCTAAATAAAAAATAAATAAATATTCTTTGAAAATTTAATGAGATTTATAAAAATAGTGTTTTTTTCAAAAATATAGATTTTGAAAAACTATTTATATTTTTTTTAAAACGAGCTTTTGTAATCAGTGGAGAACCAAATTTTCAGCAAGTTTCATGAAAAAATTAATTATAATTTCAAAGATATGAGCGTTCCAAAAAAATGCTATTTGTAACGGCCAATAAATAATGTATTTCTGAAATTTTCGAGATTAGATTTTTACTGATCGTTCCGTATTCAATAGTTCTACAATTTTAATGCATACTACTCATTTTCATTTGATGGCACCATGACTAGAAAAAACCGTTTTTTGACCAAATTTGGGCCTAATTTACTATGAGCCCCCGAGGTGCCAGTTGTTTGCATTTTGGTTTGTTAAATTCTACGGGAAATTTCCGATATGTTACATATTTTTGTTTACTGTATCTACGAAGTGAAAAATGTACATAGAGCCAAAAATAGGAAGACAGCACTATTTATAGTATCGCTAAATTGGGAATGGGAGGGCTTTATTGAAAATACGTAACGGTTTTTTTTTTACCCGGGCATTTCGAACCACGCCCAAATAAATTTGTTGTTTGCACCAAGGGTCTCGTTTCATTTAAATAACCTTGGAACGTAACACCCTTACTGTGTTTAGATTTGGGACAGCCAACGATTTATCGCGATTTTTGTGAAAACTACAACTTGTATAAAAAATCGATGGATTAAATATAGGTCGTTTAAAAATCTATAACTTTTATATTGGGTTTTTTTTCATATAACCTAAAGATATCTGCGAATAATCAAAATAACCGACAGTTTGTTTTTTTTATTATTTTATATCCCACAAAATATCTTTTCTTTGTCACGTGGTAAAAACCTTCTTATGTTCTCAACATGCTCTAATTTTTTAGACCGCTAGTAACAATTATTTTTGTAGATCTATTTTATAAGTAAACACAAATAAGTAAACTTAAGTAAGTAAACTTACCCTTAATACCATTACCGCAAAAAGTAGAGACCAGATGAGAAACTTACCTGAAATAAAAAAAATAGATTCAGATTCATACTTAGGTATACAAAGACAACGAAGTATTAATAATAATAACATTAAAAACAAAACACACAAACACCCACATCAGTACAAAACGATTCGACTCACTTGGCTTGAATACCCTTTACGCTGTTAAGTGCGGAACCGCGAGATCCCCGTTGAGGGAGTTCACCGCGTCTCCGCACCCAAAAGCAATATAGTACCTAACACTGTGAATAACAAAATGATTTTGTAATTTTGGTCCGTTAGATTGATCTGGCAGCTTACAAAATATAATAATAGCCTCCTAAATATCATACCTAGACAGTTTTTTTTTCCTAAATAGCTTCGTACGGCATGTGCATTGAGCCAATGACAAGTGTTAAAAATGTTTACAAATTCTATAGCACTCGTGGTCAAAGTAATAAATCAAGTCAAAGTAAGTGACAGTCAAGTCCCTTTCCCTATGTTTCAGTAAATGTGTGGGGATTTACTGGAACCTGCCCGTGGACTTCTTGAGAGAACGTCGAAAGACACTTTCCGCTATTTTGTTTCACTTGCCAACACTTGTGCATGTTCCCGAACACTAAGTGCTTAATAATCCACCATTATTAGATCCGCCACAACACAATTTTTAACAAGAAAAATCAAAACTGCTAAAGTTACGCTTCCCGATCCCGCCAAAAAGTCCATCATAGATAGATTCAGGTTTCATACTGTAAGTTTGTGTTTTTTGCTTTTGACATTACAAGTGTCTGGCAATAAATACCTACTGCTGACAGAATGTGTCTGGCTGTATTAATTTCAAATTGTTTACAATACTCAACTCAACTCATCAACTTAAGTAGGTAAGACTCAGTCTTCAAACTGTAAATGAAGTGAGTAAAAATTTTCCGTGCATGTGCCACCTGCAATACTATTTATTCTACTCACAAAGGACAATGCCAGAAGTTCTATAGAGGTATACCCACCCGACAAAATTGGTGTACACGAATGCGATAAATGACATTTGATAGCTGTAATATTAGGAATCAAAATAGTAAAGTTGTTAATTCTCTAGAAGATGCGGTTATTGAATAATATACTAACAAAGAATACAATTATCATACGTTTCTCGAACTGCAATTTGAGCAGAAAATTGGAATTGCTATAAATTATTAATAAGGCGCTTTCATAACTTTAATGAATAGGTAGTTTCTAGGTACCTATTCGTCAGTTTTTCGATTCTTATCAGTCTGTGAAGGTTTCCGAGTTTATTAGTTACAGGCAAACATTCAAATCGTTCTCTTCATAGTTAAAATAATTGTAATATTAACGAATATGAAATATATATATTCACTACAAGAGATATATTTTATACATACAAGCAACAATGTGTCCTTTTTTTTAGAATCGCCTAGGTCTAGAAAAACCTAGCTAACAAATAGTGCCATAGTGAAGTCTTGTATTTGTTGTGATTTTTCAATAAATAAAACACTAAAGTTAACTGTATATCGTTTATTTCTTTCGTTTTATCTTTTTATCGTTTTTTTTCCATCTTTCATCTCTTGCAGCTTCCATGTTTCCATTGCGACAATGCTCATTTATCCGCAAGTAACATTCATGACATACTACTGCTTCAGGTGGTAGCTAAAAGGACAGTTTAGTTAAATAAACATGTTTCAATAAAATGTTTAAATATGAGAATGCACTTCGTTATATCTTGTTACAAAACAGCATTGCTGATACTTGAAAAATAGACCACAATACAAGTTAGCCGAGTACCTACATAACTTATACATTCATTGGTGTCGATTCTGGCAAGATTCTCTAAACCTAAACTTAAATTTGACAACAGTGTATCCTTGTCAATCTGTACACAGAATGAAAAGGAGAGACAGATGTTAAATTTAGTTTTAAGTTTAAAGAATCATGTCAGAATTGACACCATTGTACACCTTAGATTAAAACTAAACTTTTGTTTTAATCTAAGTTGTACACACTTATTAATACCTACTAGGTACTCGATTATCCATATTTTGTCAACGATAAAATAAGTAAGGTCTGGCGGTCTTGGGGTCTTACTCTGTTTAGTTGACATCAAAACCATCTAATGTCATAAACTGTTAGGCGCAAATCTTTCTGTGTACCCTGGTCCCTGTTTTATTATGTCATCATCATCATCATCAGCCTATTAATGTCCCCACTGCTGGGGCACAGGCCTTCCCTATGGATGGAATAGGGAGATTGGGCCATGACCCACCACGCGGGCCCAGTGCGGATTGGTGGGTGCTAACGACTGCATATGCAGCCGGGACCAACGGCTTAACGTGCCTACCGAAGCACGGAGGAACTCGAGATAGTAAATTTTTGGTCACCCATCCAATGACCGACCACTGCGAAAGTTGCTTAACTTCAACGATCGCAGCTGAAAGCGCTATCCACCTGCGCCATCGAGCTCTCGAGTTTTATTATGTACCTAGGCATAACTCCGCCACCGATGACCGCTCAATGTGGACAATACCTGCGCAATGCCTTCAAACTGCGCAATTGCTGCTATCTAGAGCACAGGAGGTCATCCCTGTTAACTGAAGTAGGTAATGTTTGTAACATAACATTGTATTCAATTTTTAATTGATTAACCATATGTAGGTATTTACTTTTGATTGAATTTATAATTTCATTTTTATTTAAACTCACAGTAGGTATGTGTAGAAAGTAGAGTATGCTCATCGGGGATAAAAGTGTTCTAGTTTTAAGCAAACTTGAATACTTTTCTTCCATTCGGGTTTCACAATAGGGTATTTGACAAGATTTAGAAAACGATCTCACATTATTTACTTATGTTTATGGAGTCCATAACAAGTGGATGTTTTTAATTTTGTTGTGTAATTCAGTAAAAAATACTAAATTAAAAATTCAATTTTCAAATTGTCGCGAAAACATTTCTCTGGACATTATGGCGTCTCAAAAACGTCTGTAAAAATTTATATAATGTAATGTCAAAATGTCACTATGGAGGTAGGACGAAGAGGTATACTAACGTATGACGTCGTTTCAGTCTTGGCCAATCCCAGGCGTTTTCGGTCACATGACCATTGAGCAAAAACATAATTTCTTTATAGATATTTCTATATCTAGAAAAGTTATTGTTCTTCATAGTTAGTTGCTTATATTTATATTAAATACGGATGCCAACAATTGCTACACTATTTTTCATACTGTCAAATGGCCTATTAAGTATTAACATCTTAATTCCCTCAAGTGAGGAAAAGATCAGGAGGTCTACTCTTTTTCTCCGAAACGAACTTTCGAAAGCGAAGTTCAAACGTAATTTAATTTCGTAAATTTAAGGTGATACTTACTTTGAACGATAAACATCAAATTGAATCTTTTCTTTGAGCAGGCTAAGAAAATCTACACCTCAATCTATATTCCGACGACGAATATTATTATAATTAAAAACGAACCAGAAACATAGTAAGAAAAGTGCGATGAAACATCGAAATATCGTTTTTCGTTGAATTAGAGTAGGCCTCCAGCTATGTTCGGACACTACAGTACCCTTAGTACGAGTTTTACAATTACGAAAACTATGATAGTTGTCGTGAACTCGCACTCGTACTAAGGGTACTGATTTTATTGTTTTCGTTTCACAATACAGTGTTTAATAAACTGTTAAATTCTATTATTAAATCATTTGCGTCTTCTTAAATTTTAAGTAGGTATATTTGGTTACTTTTCACCAAAATGTACATAGAAACATAATTTACAATTACGAAAACTATCATAGTTTTCGTGAGCTCGAATTCGTACTAAAGGTGCAGGTAGGTACCTTCATTTCGTTCCGAATTCAATATGCTGCCACGTGACATAAGAAATACACTACTATATCCTCTTGGTGCATAAATAATATACTATTACTTGTTTGACGTGAATTGGCAATGCAATAAGCTAGATCACTCACGTCGAATTGTATTAAATAAATGTTTATTTCTTAAAGTATTCGGTCAAAGGAACCTAAATATATCGATTTCACTTCAAAAAAGCAGTAGATTGCTATAGAAATTTAATTTAGAAAAAATAATTTTTAGTCTATACTTTTTAAACATTAAAAACGCTGTTCGCCCCACCCACCTTGATTATGACGTCTCTTTGGTAGTAAACAACTAAATGTCATTCGCGTGTTACTGTGGGTGTAAAACTTGTATTATTAAAACTGATAATAAATGAAGGGACTTAAAATATTATGCAATTATTACTTACATCAAAGTGATCT
Source organism: Chilo suppressalis (assembly GCA_902850365.2). NCBI lineage: Eukaryota > Metazoa > Arthropoda > Insecta > Lepidoptera > Crambidae > Chilo > Chilo suppressalis. Next base: position 5,794,099 of record OU963912.1, on the reverse strand, counting down.
TCGCAAAAATAACGGAGATTTTGAGGAGGAGGATTGCTCAGCTTCCATACATGTTTGGCCTAAAGACCAATAATCATAAAAAAATGTTTCCTAGATTCGAAATTATATATAAATTACTGTAGAAACGAATATTATTGACGGACACCCCTGAGAACTTCTATAAACCATATACACTGAACATATTAAAATAATAAAAAGCAAATAAATTATATAGTAAACTAGGGAAATCAAGCCAAGTACCGAAATTATGGATTAGATTCAGGTATATAGAGCATGTATATTAACAGATAGTTGCCTGTTTTTAAAGTTAATGCATAAGAGTAACTTTTAAAATTAGGTGTTATATCCGGTTATAATAACGTACTCTGTGACAGAAACTGTGTGATGATTGTGAATGAGCCACAGAGTAGAGAGACATTTCAAACTCTTGTTAACCAAAGAAAGCTAAGAGATTTAAGTTCTATAGCCATATATTCAGTAGCTTCATTATTTTTGTTATGTTTTTAAGATAACCATATTTTAGATTTTTAGTGTATCACACGTTATAATTTTATTTATTAATTAATTTATAGTCAGGGAAAGTAGGCCCATAGATAGATACCTTAAAGTCTAACTAATGTGTTTAGGAAGGTGTTTGGCGAAAAATGTATGGCAATAGACATTATGTGTCGCCTACCATCTATAATAAATGTCTGAGCACATTTGCATCTAGCGAAAATGATAATATAGTTGTGGATATTAATACCACAGTGTAATAAAAAAAAATATTTATTTTATCGATCTTTACAAAATAGATTTGTTTTTATGTTATTAAACAACTTCGATCAGTCTTTGGCTGAATGTTACTACACCCATAGCCATTAAAAATGATTCGTATGTTTTCCAAACCGGGAAAATTAAAAGTCTTTTTTAAAGTAATTATTTATACAAAGGTGTCCGTTGAAATCTAATGACTGTAAATTAAATTATAAATTACGCCAAGAATTACTGTGTATGTCAATATTTTTTGTGCATTTGGGCCAATTTGAGCAATCTCCTTTTACTATGAGTCGATAAAGTTGCAGGATCCCTTTTAGCAAGTTCCAACCAGGTATTGCGTAGGTTAATTTCTTTCGGCACTTTAATCCACAACTTTCCTGGAGTCTTCAAGGATGTGTTTTTACATTCTCGTACAATACAATAATGATAATTACTATATTTTACGTGGTATTTATTAGAAATCATCTTTTTTTTGTTATTATAAACTCAGATAGGTTATTTTCTACGTGCTTACGAGTTTTTGTTTACTACCGGTTGACATCATAGCATAGATAATGCATAGACTAAAATGGCCGACAGCGTTTTTGTATGTCCATGAAAAGTCTATTTTAAAATTAAAGAATTGTGACTTTCCAGTTCTCAAAAATTACATTACATTTTTTTCGGTCTAACAGAACATTTATTAACAATTTAAAACCTTTTTCCAAAAGGTTCAACTAGCCTATTTTATATTTCCATATTTCACCCTAGTGCTTCTAATAATTCACTACCCCTCAAATGATATGATAGAAACTAAACATGTACGTATTAAGATACTTCACGAGACAAGATGGATCAAGAGCCATAAGCCTGTAGATAAAAAAAAATAAAGCTAGTTACAACGAACCTATGGAGTAAGGACGCCTGTGCAAAGTAATCCCTAGGGATGCTCATATCGCGCAGAGAAGTGGCAATCTGGCATGTGCTGTACCGACAGCAGTGAAGATAAACTAAGTTTACGTTTTTAGTAGATAAGATGATGGTAAATGTAATGGAGATACCAAGGGAATAAGTACTAAGTACCATCCAACCTCGGTTGCGTAGGCACTTTAGGCTCGAAAAGTTCGTGCGAAATTTTAAGCGCGTATTTAGTAAAATTATTAAGGTTGTTTTAACAAGAACATGTATTATTTATAAATATCCTAACCATCCTTAAAGTACATCCTTAAGGAAAACTAGTCCTAACTAATAATATAAATGCGAAAGTGAGTATGTTTGTTTATTAGATTTTTTTGTTTGATTGTTGCGCTTTCACGCTTAAACCACGGAACGCATTTGGATGAAATTTGGTACGCATATTATTTATAACCTGGATTGAGACTTATGATACTTTTTATCCCGGAATAGTTTTAGGTCCCTTAGGGATTAAAGTTAACGCGGGCGAAGTCACGGGCGGCCGCTAGTATTTCTATTTATGGTTCTATTATTTTAGTTGTAGCAATTAGCATAACTGTTACTAGCCCATTGCTTAGCTATATTTCGCTTTTTTAAATAAAAATAATATAATTCACTTGAGTAACCACACTGATACAGGTGTACCTACTCTGTGTTCTACCGAAGGCATTGATTCAGCGTTGCCATTAATACGGCAATTACCGTAATATACGGCAATTTAAGCTCATAATTTCAGATTATACGACATACGGAAGGTTTGTTATTGCCGTATAATAAAACTAACTACCTAAGGATTATTATTATTATTAGTATTATTATTATTTATTATTATTTAGTGGATCCACCAACCTCTCTATCTTCTCAGAGACAGTGGGACGAGCCGCTCTGTTTGCGTTTTCAGAGTGATCTTTTAGCTTCTTCTGAAAACGCCACTGAACGTGCTCGACTACTAGCGGTCTTTCAGGCAGAGTCTGGCTACTGGCTGGAAGCTTTACCTTCAGCCAGTATCGGGACTTTGCTTGACAAGAGCACTCTGTCTCTGGCAATATCGCTTCGACTTGGTGTCAAGACGAATCATCCCCACCGTTGTCGTTGCGGTGCTCGCGTCGGTGAGTTGGGTCACCATAGTCTTTCATGCCAAATGAGCGCTGGCCGAGTCTCCCGCCACGCCTGCATCAATGACGTCATCCGCAGAGCTCTTGTCGCAGTCAACGTGCCAGCGGTCCTTGAGCCTAGCGGCATCTTTCGTGACGATGGCAAGAGACCTGACGGAATGACGCTCATTCCGTGGAAGCAGGGTCGCCCTCTTGTGTGGGACGCAACTTGCGCGGATACGCTTGCTCCGTGCCACACAGAGAGCACCTCCCTTGCTGCGGGTGCGGCAGCGGACTCTGCTGAATGCTCTAAACGGCGCAAATATTCAGCTCTTAATGAGAACTATATATTTGTGCCGTTTGGTGTTGAGACCATGGGCCCATGGGGTCCAAGCGCTCATTCCTTTTTTAGGGAAATATCAAAGAGACTCACCGAAGTTACTAGTGATCAAAAGGCTGGCTGCTATCTTGGTCAACGGATCAGCCTTGCCATTCAACGTGGCAATGCTGCCAGCCTATTGGGCACCATCCCTGACGGCGGCGATGGGGGTGACTTATTTTTTATTTTGTAAATAGGATGTTATTTATAAGTAGGTTTAGGAAATTTGTATTTAAATATTATTTATTTCTGTTCATATATAATTAAAAGTATTAAATATATTTGAAAGAAGTGAACTACCTAAAAAATTAATAAATAAAATTAGGTAATACGGCAACATCATGAGTTTTATTTAAAAATACGGCAATCTGATGTATCGAATACGGAAACTCTTTCAAACTTGAGGGCAACACTGCATTGATTAGATAATGTTTAAAATGACGACTTTATACAGGCAGGGAAAACTACATAGCTAATAATGACAATGGAATCGTATGAGTAGGTACTGAGCCATAACAACCGTTCGTAACAATTCGGAATATATTTTTAACTAGCTGTGCCCCTCGGTTAAACACTCACATTAATTTGAGGATAAATCCTACAAAAATACAATATTCCTTTACTTTATTGTCGCTATGACAATAATAAAATTTTAATGAAATTACACATTAGCGGTTGAGCGTTTTTTTTTCATATTATTCGTATGCTGCAATTAAATTTTGGTCGTTAGCCCGTATTCGGGTGCACGTAAGACATTACTCGAATTTGGGCACCCGAAGCAAATATTTACACTGAAAAGCCGCATATCCACTAGAGGCAGCCTCGCGTCGAGCGGCCTCGACTTGAAGTAAATAGTCTAAGTTTGAGGCTGCTCCCTCTGAGGCAACGGCTACGGATCATCTCGAGGCATGTCGCCTCAGCTTGATCCGCCGGCGGCGCACTGCGCAGTTAAAAGCCAAAACGTCTCCATTAAACACACGGCTCGGACTGAGGCGCCTTTGAGCACGGCACAGAAACCGACAAAATATGGCTCGGCTCGCGGCGACGAATTTGCCTCGCGTCGCGGCGTGCCTCAGGTTGAGGCAGCGTCTCCACTTGCGCAGCCTCGGAGTGAGGCAGCCGCTCGACCCGAGGCTGCCTCTAGTGGATACGCGGCTTTAGACGGTGTCGGGTAAACAAAAGGAAATCTACCCGAATACGGGCGGGTGTAAGAAAGAAAGAAAGAAATAACTTTATTTAAGACAAAAACAAAAATATCTATATCTATAAAACTCAATGGTGACTGACTGACATAGTGATCTATCAACGCACAGCCCAAACCACTAGACGGATCGGGCTGAAATTTGGCATGCAGGTAGATGTTATGACGTAGGCATCCGCTAAAGAAAGGATTTTGATCATTTCTACCCCCAAGGGGATAAAATAGGGAATGAAAGTTTGTATGAAACTTTGTCAATTTTAAACCGATCGGGCTGAGACTTTGCATGTAAAATACAAGCCTGAGAACAAAAACTGTAGTCTACACTTCAGCTCTACAACGAAGCGAAGCGAGGGCGGGCCGCTAGTTACAATATAAACAATAAAATAAAACAATTAAATTTTGTCTCACAACGGTCCCAACTCAGCATAGTGCTAATGTTACCATCCGCGCTGGTCTTCCGTTGGAACCGGTTTGGTGTCGCACGAAACAATAACAAGAAAAACAAGAAATGAACAAAATAGAAGCAAAATAAAAAACATGAATAAAAATAAAATTAAAAACAAAACATACTGAAGGCTGAATGTATTGAGTAATCTCCGCCACAGCCATTGAAAAAGAAATCGAGAAAAAAAAATAACATATTTCCTTCTCCCTCTCCCTACACACTATGGCAAAAAGACATTTAATAGACAAGACACAACGTACTCGACTCCGTTCATGTACGCTTAGTCGTTTACCCGAATTCTATTGGCACTTGTATTCGAGCCAACGAGCAAGTGTAATCGCGCCATTAGGTTAGAATACTAAATTAATCAACAAATTGATCGATTGTCCTGCCGTCAGTACTGTATCTCTTCAACCAACGTTTGGCATGCAGCAAACTTGCAGGTGTAATCTTCCAGCACCAATCTCACAGGCCATCTCCGCAAGCAAATGCGTTTCTGAACTGAAGAGAAACGTAAGCTGAAACGTTTTAAATTACCCAGCATTAAGGTCCGTTTTACGATGGCAAGTTATTGCAGTTGTTGTCGAGATAAAAGTTCGAATTCTAGATAGATATTAGGAATAGACGCGCCATACTCTCTCTCACTCGATTCAGTACGATTTGCATTCGACAGGCAATATTAGATTTACTCAAAGGAAAGCGTTTTGTGTGCGGTATTGGAGATGAAAATTGGGTTGAAATTGTTTACTGTGACAATTTGTTCCAAAAGGTATGTAGGTATGTATTCAGCTACTATATTAGTAGTGGACTTATGTGATACTGTTATAAATAATCTAATAAATAATCATCACAGCCTATTTAAGTACCCGCTGCTGGGCAGTATTGTCAACTTGACGGACTTTACGTCAGATCTAACGGAATTTAATAATGCACCATTTTTAAATTAGCTTATACTCTCGAGACAATCAGTCTATAAATTACATGTATAATTATCTTAATGGACGGACTTTATTAACAGAAAAAATTTGGATTTTGATGGAGTTTTGACGGAAAATATCAACTACTTCAGCGATTTTTAAAATTACTGCTGGCAACACTGCTGTTGGGCACAAGCGATTATAGGACTCGTATATTGATAGAATAGGCAAAACGGCATAGCTCACCACGCCATGTAGTTTGTATCCATAAAACACAGAAATATATTAGAAGGGTCTTGTGGGCAGGGCAGGCACGTCAGTTATGAGTGAGCAAATGCTTTTAACTTGACCAAAACCTGGTTCTGATTGCGTCGTTGCTCTCGGGCGGGAGCACCGATTGGTTCGATTGTTCGATGTCGCGTCGTTTGATTGGCTATTATCTATTAGGTAGAAGTATAGTGGGGGCGAGCCGGCGACATCGGTACAAATGGTCTATGGTCACCCTTCTAACCTCTTTGTGTTCTATGGTTCTATCGACTGAAGATGAATCCGGCAACAATATATAGTTATAATACGTATTCAGTCAGCCATCCTGTAAACGGAATTTGCGAAAGTTAATTAACTTCTACGATCACAGGCGAACGCGCTTTATAAAATTACTAACACATAAAATCGCATATCCACAGCCAACCCTACTATAGAAAACAAAAACATTATTCAAATAACTTTATGAATATTTTGAACCCTCGCAGTAACTAAAACGGTCCATTGATCCATTGAGTAAAGGAGATCCGAAAACTTTTGGCATTATTCTAAACAACTCGGAAAATGATGTTGGAAAATACCGGCAATTTTTTTTATTGGTAAATAAAAAGTTCTTCTTGTCGGGTAGTTTGTTTATTATTTATCTCCCGATATTAGCCGTGTGGATAAGCGGCGAACATTTCTCAATAGTTTGCATAAACTCTATGAGCGTAACTTAGAAATTTATTTATTACGAAAAGCTTTTATTTAACTTGCAATGTATGTATTTATGTTTTTTCGGGTGGAATCTTGCAACTCAATTTCGAAGCAGATATTTTCATTCGATTGAACTGAAATTTTGTACACACGTTTAGTTTGGATGATAATGCATGGTTAACTGTGGGACGTCACTCTAAATTCAATATGGCGGAACAAACAAGATGGCAGGCTCGTTATTTTTGACGCACTCCTACAATATGCATATCAAATGTAAGGGCTTGCTGAAAGTAACTCGAAAAATATAGTGACGTCATCTTAAATCCATTATGGCGGACTTTAAAAGATAGCGAATTAAGCTTTTTATACCTACTTTTCTACAATATGGGTATCAAATGAAGGGGCTTGCTAAGAACAACTTGAAAAATATAGTGACGGCAGCTTAAACCCAATATGGCAGAGTTAAAAAGATGGCAGACTAAGATTTTTATACTTTCCTACTATATGGGTATCAATGAAATGACTTTGCTGAGAATATGATGATTCTGACGTCCTCGATTATGTCTAGTGATACCTAAAAGGAATAAAGTAAATTAAAAAAAAACTTTTTATTTTGAAAAATAAAGGCTTGTTTTTGCTATATTACATAATTGTGTAATGACATATAAGTTGATAGTAATAGTTTTAAAAGAATTTTATTTTATTCATTTTAGCACATGCTGGGCTGCTGGCTGAGTTGAATATTTTCTTGCATTTTTTTACACATGAATATCCGTTATTTCATATCTGTATAACTTACAAACTCACTTGGTTGAAAACTAAGCAATTGATGTTTGATCTACAATCGATACCGAAGCCAAAAATATAGTTTTTACAATGATTGTCTGTTTGTCTGTATGTATGTCCTGGATAAACTTAAAAAGTACTGCATGGATTTACTTCAAATTTGGCACGAATATTATTAAGAAGTCGCGTCAACATATAGGCCTCATATTATCACGCTATCACCTACGGGGAACGAGCAGTGAACCCTTTTGGGGTCAAAAAGTATGTGCAAATAACTAACTCCACGCGTACGAAGTCGCGGGCGGCCGCTAGTAAAAGATATCTTTATATATATAATTCTTCTGTGAGTGTGTATGTCACTGAACTTCTCTTAAACGACTGGACCGATTTTGATGAAATTTTTTGTGTGTGTTCAAGGGGATCTGAGAATGGTTTAGATTCACAATTTTGTCCGCTGGACAACCCATATTTTTTTAGGGCGGTACGAAGTTCGCTGGGTCAGCTAGTGTTATATTTAAGTAATGGCACAATCACAAACCTTACCACTGTAAATTCATGTTTGCCTTCTTCTTATCTGAAAAACTGATTTATGAAATGCACAAATTCTCACACCACCCACACCCCACCTCGGGTGTGGTATCTTGTATTCAGCGGCCGAATATTTTATATAGCACCTTTTTATTGCACTCATAAAATGGCAATAAAACCTCGATAAGACCACGATTCGGCAATATCTTGTCAAGGACAAATACTCAAAAATATTACAATAAGTTTTTTTCTCGCTACAGCCTGATATTTTTTACATCTAAAGAATCTTTTGAAGAAGAAATTCATTGGTATAATTTTTGTTTTTTAAGCACGTAATGTAAGCTCAATGTTTAAATCTAAAGAAAAGATAACTAGAAAAAATTCCACGTGGACAAGGCAGCAGACGGGACTCGAACCCGCACCCTTTGCTATTCGGGTGAATGCACAGATCATTATGCTACCGCGGCCCTGACGGCCGTGTCGAAATCTTACGCTATGTCTTCGCATTGTAACTAACCCACATAAATCTTAAATACAAGAAATTTGTTTTTAAGAACCTTGTTATTTTTTGGTTGAAAAGATTTTCATAGTAAAGTTCCTTTGGATATCTATGCTTTTGTTTTCGGACTTGTTTATACTAAGAAACATTTTTTCAAAAATTATCTAAATGCTGGTGAAAACTGCCTCATAATCAATGGCGTGATTAAGAAATTAACGGATATATAGAGACTGAAACAGGAAATGACTTTTTGCACTACGTACAGCTAAATGTAGCCTCATCTCAACACAATCATCTCCATTACTGCCATCAATGTCGTAATGTTACCTAACAAAGTGAAGTGATAGTGGCACTCCTGTCGTTTCGCGAACAATAACAGGCACTCCCCTAGCCGGTAGGGTGGAAACTATCAATACAAATGAAGCGGCTATTTCAGCTAGTATATTGCCGTAAATAAAGGTCCTCCGTAATTGACTGCGGAGGGTGATTTGACGACTTTAGGTAAGAACTCATTTAGCGGTTTTTACCCAGCACCCGCGGCAGCGGACAAGACCTTTTTTTTACATACACATATATATCTACCTCACCTGATGTTAAGTGGTGATAAAGTCCAAATGCGAAGATAGCTGGTACAGTAGTTATAAACAGCCACACCAACCATCCTCACACTGACGGCCTGCAAAAATACTTCTTCATGCCTCTCTTAAAGGACTCCAGATCGTAGGAAGAACCACCAAATTTCATTTTTATTTCGAAGCTCTTGAGAAAGCAGTTTTGTGCGGTGCCAAAACTGCATGAGAACGCGGCCGCAGTGCCAAATTTAATTAATAAGTGTCGTTATTATATTTTTAAAACAATTATTCTGCGTTCCGAAGTAAAACCAACGCTGTCATTAATAGTTGTATCTATACCATGGACTAAGGGTTTATGATTTGTATTCCCATTCCATAGATACGGATTTTTTTTTAAAGTGAAGCGTTATTACTTTTGTACGCGGGTTTGTTCACGATTATTTTTTATAAAATATTCTTGTTAAGACGTGCTTAATGATTATTGTAAAAGTAAAGACGATACTTTAAATGTGATTATTATTTGTAATAAATTTATTAAGAGAACTTCGGTGTTTTAAATCAATTTTAAATCACTCTCCTGGACGATTTCATTTGGTTGCGAAAACGCTCGTAAACCTAACAGGAGAAGATCGAACGAAGCTTGCCACGAATGCCCGCACACTCAGCAGGTGTAAATCGTATCCTGAAATTTGCTATCGCGTAGGGGGTTGTATATAGAAAAAAAGAATGGATCCTTAAGCGAAAATGAAACGTTAATTCATTCATTTTTTTCATTCACGACTGTTTTGTTGTGATTGCGAAACGCCAATCACAACAAAACAGTCTTGCACGGGACCAATGAACGAATAGACGCTTTGTTTGCGCTAAATTCCATTACAATTTTGAAAGATGGTTCAATTCTCCCACCTGAGCAAGTGTCCCGGTTTCCCCATAGTTTATTACCTACAGTTTCACATTCTACGGGAGTTGCAGTCCCGGTAATAGAGGCGGGTGCGGTTGAAAATCGCTACGTGAGTTATGAACTTGTTCGTGATCGTGTGCAGGTAGTGTCAAGTGATACCGTTGACTTAATTACTGTTTCATTGTCCGAACAGTTTGATGGCCGTGCGTAACTATTCGTCACCGGTGCCAGCTGTTCGTTCGCATGCCATTTAATTTGGCGTATAGTAGAGATGTTCTTACGTTTACTTTACGAAAGTAACTTTAAAAATGTTGTGCTTTAAATAAAATTTTAAAGCACGTAATATTTTTTTAGGTACATATCTAATGTATTTTGAATTTATTGACAGTATTTGTAATCGAAAAGGTAATGCATCCTAAATTCAAGTTATTTTTATAGTTTTTAATTAACATTTGATTACATTGACATTGTTTTTTCTTTTATTTATTTTTACTGGCATATTTATTGACACAGTATTGAAATAATAATGTTAATAATTCATGTAATTTTATAAGAATTTATTGTTAGTTTGATAGAACGACTATATTATTGAATTAGGTATGTACCTGTTATGATGGTGTTATATGTTTTGAATAAATCAATAAATGTTGTGTACGATGGGTAACTTTTAATATCGTAACATTAAATATCGTGAGCTTGTCAATCCAATATGATTTACTCAACTTTAATATAAGTTAAAATAGATCTTTTTCAAGACAACGCAGTCTCTTATAATGTTATTAAAAATGTAGGTATGTGCTTTTTCAGTTTATCTACACAACTTGTAGCGGGTGACATGGTCCGCGAAGAAAAAATAGTTTTTTTAATTTAAAAATGAATATATTACAACATCACCTTTTCTTATTTCATTCAGCCAAAGGATTTTCATACTTATAAAAAGGTATGTATCCTGTTTTATGTAAAAAGAGTGGTATATAACCATGACCCGCCTGAAGGTAAGCGGCGGCCAAAGAACATTTATTTTATTTTATTTAATCTTTATTGCCTTCACAAAACAAATGATGCCAGTATTACACTCTCTGCATTACACAATGTAATATGTTTAAAGAAATTTTAGCTCAAAATCGAAGTTAATATAAAAAAAAATATTGAAGCCGCCACCGACTCCAACCACTTCAATGGTTTTCGATCAATTGCACGACTGTGAGTGAGTTGCCTGCGCTACTTTTCCTCAGGACTTGAAACAGAAAATTTACGATCGGACATTTTTACAACGGCCATGCCACTAGCACTCACAAAATAACTACGTGAATCGTTTATTTTTATCAATATAGGTATACGGGCGGCAGTAAATCTTGGGCGAACTCATGCGCATTCATACGTGTTACAGTAATAATACGACATAAAATACGAAAATATTTATCTCGATCATGGGTGTTACGTGGCCTTAAGAGGACTTTTGGTAGGCAAATACTCCAATGACGTCCGTCTTTGTTGATATGGAGGCAAACAATTGACAATCACGTTGGATTTAATTCAACCATCCTATTTTATTAAACAAAGAAAGCTTAAAAGACTTGAATGCTGTAAGTAAGCAATAAGCTTGAAAACTGGTAAAGGAACATGTACAATGAAAATTATATCTTGTAATGTTAGTATATAAACAAAGAGAAACACTGCATCTTACCCTTAATTTATTAATAACTTCGAAAAAAATGATTTGTGAAGCCCTGGAGGCCTACTCTAATACAACGAAAAACGAAATTTCGATCGAAACTTCACACTTCTCTAACTATGTTTCTGGTTCGTTTTTAATTATAATAATATTCGATCATGTTAGTCGCCTGAATATAGATAGAGGTATAGCTTTTTTCTATTTGTCTAGCAAAAAAGCCCTCCTTAAGAGGATTTTTGCTAGTCAAATACTCCGATGACGTCCGTCTTTGTTGATATGCAGGCAAACAATTGACAATCACGTTGGATTGAATGTACAATTTAAGGATTTGTTTAATTTAAGGAACATGTACAATGAAAAGTTATATTTTTTGTAATGTTTGTATATAAACAGAGAGAAACACTGTACCCTACCCTTAATTTATTAATAAAAAAAAAAGATTTGTGAAGCCCTGCAGGCTTACTCTAATTCAACGAAAAACGAAATTTCGATCGAAACTTCGCACTTTTCTTACTATGTTTCTGATTCGTTTTCAATTATGATAATATTCGTCGTCGGAATATAGATTCAAGTGTAGCTTTTCTAAGCGTACTCACAGAAAGCTTCAATTTAATAGTTTATCGTTCAAATTAAGTATAACCCTAAATCGACGAAATTAAATTGCGTTTGAACTTCGTTATCGAAAGTTCGTTTCGGGGAAAGAGAGAAGACCCCCTGGTACCACAATTCCTCTTTTTAACAATTTTTAAACTTCAAAATGACAGTAGGATATCTATTCTGTAACTTGAAATATTCCCGATTGTAATCAATTACTGGATGCGCCAGTTTACTTCTTATGTTTTCACGCACACCACTCATTAAATAGCACACTGTTTTAACAGGTTTAAAACGCATTTTTTAAATACCATTATACATTTCTCTACCTTTTTTTTTTATTTAGAAATTTAACGGCTTTGGACAAGTCCATACAGCCTATACATTATTAACAGTCTTCATTGATAGTAAGTTTCTCTTCAAATGTTCATAAAAGTAGAAGTTATGTAGGTGTAAAGGTGTTCATAAGTATCTTTGTTTTCCAATAGAGATGGCAAGAGGCGGGGAATTTCTTCATGTTTGTAAATCTTCATTAAGCCATCTATAAGGAGTATTCTTTGAATATTAAAAGCAGGACAAAATAGTATCAAATGATCCAATGTAGCCACAGCTATCTCACAATATTCACACTTGTGTGAAGACATCATCTTCAGTCTTTTCAAATGTGCTGCAAATTTTCCATGTCCAAGTCTGAGTCTGTTTAAAGTGGTAATAAATTTTCTACGCGGTGACTTCCACTTAAAATACCAGGGTTTGCGAGGAATTAATTTTTGTATATTGGCATACCAATTCCCTTTAAAAACTTTGGTGGCTTAACAGTCTTTATTCCAATAGTCGAACATTCGAATTTTTAATAACGAACCGTAATCAGTTAGAGGTACTGGAGGAGTGTAATGTTGCGAATCAATGAATCTTGGGTGTTGAATCTTCATAAATTTATCAACTATTTCATTACCTGTTATTCCTGAGAGCGAAGATACCCATATAAATTCAATTACTTTGTCTTCTTTTTCTAATTCCAATATCATTTCTCTTATTCTGGTAATGTAAGTGTTATTTTTATAGGAAATTTTAACATTTTCCAGACAGGTAAGTACACTTAGTGAATCAGTTACAATTAAAAAAAAACTGGAATTTCTGTTTCCTCCAATATATTGCAATGCGGTATACATGGCGTAGGCCTCTGCTGTAAATATTGACGAATTCTTATCAAGTGTAAAACATCTTCCAAATTTAGCTTCCGAATCATAATATGCTGCCTTAGTAACTTCTTCTGTTTTCGATCCATCAGTGTAAATGTTAGTGTATCCTGATTTCTTAGTATTAATAAAGTGCAAAAACTCAGAATTATTATTGACTCTGTGAGAGCAAACACGAGGAACAGTGGTTTTAATGTCTATTGTACTGAGTTCCCATGTTTCTTTTCGATCTATGTGTTGACATAAAAAATCTAATTCCCTTAAATGCTCACATTGATAATAATTGTTCGAACTATATAAATAAATGTACATCTTATTTGCTAAAATTTTTACACGTGACTTTTCTGTGAGGTATCTCATTCTTACTAAAATAGGCGGAATACCTGATTCAATTTGTAAGGAATTTATTGGTGTGGAGCAGAAGGCTCCGGTTATTATTCTCAATCCCTTATTTTGCATTACATCTATTTTATTATACAACGTTGAAGAGAGATATTTCCCATAGATTGTTATTCCGTAGTCGTAATGACTTCTAACTATAGACTTGAAAACAATATTTAAAATTTTTGGGTCCATTCCCCATGTTACACTTGCTAAATGACGCATTATATTTACAGATCTTTGCATTTTATTTATAACATTATGTACATGAAAATGAAAATTTAACTTAGTATCAAATATTATACCAAGAAATTTTTTAACTTCTACAACATCTATATTTACAGAGCAATACATAATATTTACAGAATCATAATAATCACTTTTTTTATTAAATATCATTACGGAACTTTTGGAAGGATTAACGTCTAGTTTAAGTTTGATTTTGTAATAAAGGTAAAGATTTTGTAAGGCTTCGTTTAAAGTAGACTCTGCTTGCAACAAACTCCTGTTAGAAGTATACAACACAATATCGTCAACGTATTGTAGTATAGATAGTTTGGGGAGCTTTATGAAACTATGTATTTGCGAAGTATAGAATAAGTATATAAGAGGTGATAAAGTTGGTCCTTGTGTTACACCTTTGTAGGCTATCTTAGGCCCAAATAAACTATTATCATATTTGACAAAGACTGTGCGAGAGTAGAAAAAGTAAAAAATCCACCTACACACTTTCCCGGGAATATTTAAACTGTGAAGGATTTCTACTAAAACTGATAAATCGACGGTATCAAAGGCGCCACTCACGTCGAGAAAAGTACTAACTAAATATCTATCGCTATTGAATGATTCATTAATATCATTACAAAATTTGGAAACGCTATCTATAGTACTTCGTCCCTTTCGAAAACCAAACTGATCATGGGGAATTATCAATCTAGATTCAGCGTATAATTCCAATCTTGTTTTTATCATATTTTCGAAAATTTTCCCTACACATGATGACAAGGAAATCGGGCGATATGATTCTGCCAGCTTTGGGTCCTTTTCTGGTTTCAAAATAGGAACTATTGCAACTGTTTTCCAACTATCAGGTATTAGGCCAGTTAACCACAAGTTATTAAATATTTTAAGTAATACTAACTTTGCCGGTGAACTAAGACGTTTGATTAATATATACGGAATGTTGTCGAGTCCTGGAGAAGTATCTTTTTTGTTATTCAAAGAGAAATGAAACTCAGTTTCCGAAAAAGGTAAATTCAAATGTGTGTTGTGGTCATTAAAAGAAAACTTTTACGGTTAAAAATCTTTATAAACTTCCAAATTTTACTAGTAGGTGTGTTTCTATCAAATGTAGAACAAAGGTTTTTCCTACTCAGTGACTTTTGTTCTTTAATTAAACGTTTTTTTTCGGCTTCTAATTTTTTATATAAAATGTAGTTTTCCATAGATGGGAATCGTCTGTACATGTAAAGTGCTAATTTAGCTTCTTTGACTGCATTAGAACAACTTTCGTTCCACCAGGGCATAGGTTTATGACGTTTTTGTCCTAAATTATTGGCTCTATATACAGGTATGAATTCGTTTCTAAGGCTATTTAATAATTTACAAAATAATTCATAAGCTTTTAGAGGGTCTAGCACATCTAATAAATGATTAAAGAAAATCTGAGATTTATAAGTGTATCCAGTCCAGTCTGCTTTTTTATAAACAAATTTTTCAAATGGTACTGTATCCTCATATATATTATGATCTATATTTAACATGACTACTGTAGGGAAATGATAGCTGCCTAAGTTGTCCTCAGTATAGACCGACCATTCAGCCGAAGCTGCTAGAGCCGGTGAAATGAAAGCAATATCTATAGCCGATGCTGACTGATTGGGACGTGCAAGCGTTGTTGATTGACCGTTGTTTAATATGCACATACTGAGCTCGTCTAACATATCATATATCTGTATTCCTCTCGGCTTATTCGTAGAAGACCCAATAGCGGTATGATGGGCGTTAAAATCGCCCATCACTAATGTAGGCATTGGTAATGAATTTATTATATTTTTTAAGCTATTTATGGGAAAACGGCCGCTTCGTGGAGGGCAATATACACCCAATACTGTTATTAATTTATAATGACTTAATTCAATTTTAACGGCTAAGGTTTGTATTTTGTCTGTACTATTGGTAGGTATTTTTGAACATTTTATACTTTCTCGACATAAAATGGCAACACCGCCATAACCATTATCAGTATCACGACGAAATACTTTATAACCTCTAATTGTTAGGAAATCAGTTTTTTTTAACCAAGTTTCATTGAGAATACAAATATCAATGTCTTCTAAATCCAAGAGCTGACGAATAAAAACAGATTTTTGTTTAAAACTTTGAATATTGTGTTGTATAATTTTAAAGGCTTACTATCCATTATGACTAAGTGTAATATTCTTTATAAACATTTCTTTTATGGAAGCTGAGTTAATCGGTAAGCTATTGTCTTTGCTACAAAACATTAACAATGTGTCAATGATAGCTTTAAGTATTTTATCGTTATTTATTACGTCAGACAAAACATTCTTTTCTTTACTGATATTAGATGTATTTTGCATTTGCTGACGTCGTGAACTTGTTGCCTTGGCGAAAGACTTGTTTAAAGCGGGAAAGTAAGAGCCCAATGTATTGCGGTTCATTATTTTATTTCGATTTTCAATTATTTTCTGTTGTTTAACATGACAAGTCCTAGCCACAGCTACATGTTCACCCTTGCAGTTAATACATAGTGGTTTATCAATATTCAAACAATCTTTAAATGAATGAGACTCAGAGCATATAGAACAAACAATATTTCGCTTACAAAACTTAGTGGTATGTCCAAATTAGTGATGTTACGGTCTTGAATTTTGACAAACCGGATTTGATCGGTTAGTAATACATGCAAATCGGTTTCCGAACCGAACCGCCAAATTTTCAGTAAACCGCGGTTTGAACCGGTTTGAACCGTTTGACGAGTTGACGAATGAACCTTACGAAACAACAGGTGCTATTTTTTTTTAATTCTACATATTTTATTGATATTACATCGTGCAAATATTTAAAGGCAATTGAAAAATAACAATTAAAATATGAAAACAAATAATAATAATTAGAATTAAAAATGTCAAAATAAAAATAAACAAATATCTATGTAATACCGTGTTTAAAAAATTACAAAAAAATATATAAACTCTATTAATTACATAAAACCGTACTTCTTAACTTTGAGAATAAAATACAATTTTAATAATCTACAATATAATAAATACGTAACTTATTTTTGTAAAATCATTTGAGTCGTAGAAACTTTATTTGGTACAAACAACAATTAAAAAGTTTTCTTACAACTATTTAGGAATAATATTTGGTCTATTTTTTTGGAAGCTGGGCAATTACGTCGCATATTACATAATAATGAAAACAAAATTACACCGTCAAGTTAGTCAAATCTACCAGAGTCCGTTTCATTTCGGTTCGGTCGGTAAGTCGGTTATGGCTGTTGTATTTAAATTGTCGATGCGCGCTAACCGTATCCGCTGCTGTAAGTCGGTTCGTATTGGTCGGTCAAGTTTTATTAGGGTCGGTAAAGCACGTCAGGAGCCGCACGCGATTTGTGGATGGCGGCATAAACAAGAATTGACAGGCGCGCATGCGCGCAGCGCGATACGAACGAATGCCACGGTAGAACCGGTTTACGAAGACGTTAACCGATTCAACTCGGTCCATGCTCAAACCGGTTTGAACCGGTTTGAAAAGTCAAGTCGTTACATCTCTAGTCCAAATCCCATGCATTTGTAACATTGTATAACAGGTTTAATATATTGCTCTACAGGTACAACACATAGACCATAGTTCACATGTTCGGGCAGGATATTACCTGCAAATGTGATGGATACTGTCTGCAAAGGAACAATACCTTCTGGTGTCCGCTTGGTGAATCTCCGAACTGCCAGTATTTCTTGTGAGCTGATAAGAGCTCAAGAGATTCCCGCCCTCCTCTCACATTTCTCTACCTTAAGGATCCTAGACACACGCCTAATCGAGAATGAAGCCTGTAAAGGATCCGAAATGTTGATGTATAAAAATAAAATAAAAACGCACTTTAAACCCGTTTAAGCAATAATCTATCTTCTAAGTTATTGTATTTGGATTTTTAGCAATACCAAAGATATATAGATTTATAATGTATTATAGTCTTTCTAAGATAAAAAAAACGACGGGTTGCACTCCGGAAGTGAAAACTTGAATATTAACATTGTGCATTTTTGATATTTTGGAATGGTTAGGGAATAATTTTGCACGAATTGCTTTAATTATCAGTGTAAAAGTACTATCATGTATGTAGTAGAATACAATATTTATTTATTGCGCTATCGTACACAAACATGACAATTTATATTGCATTAAAAAAGTTTATCTCTCAGAAAAATCAACTTACATGAATCACATTTAAGCGCACCTAGCGACATCTATTGTAAAAAAAATGCATTTTCTTCGCAATAAAGCTACCACGTGGACGTCCTAGATAGAGACTTATTACTATAATACGGTAAAATAAAATATTAGGTACCTACTATGTTTCGTCCAATATATTGAAAGTCAACAACCTTTACAATTTCATTGTGTGTCATGATGCGATCAGCCCACGTGTTTAACCTGAAGCGAGTTTAACATTTTTTACCCATACAAAAAAGTGTACAACGCCGCTAAAGAAGTTTTCACTTCAAAAATAATGCCTACCCAATACGTGACAATGAAACCGGCATTTCCCATTCTAATTTACGCTCTTGAGCACTCAAAGGCGCGGCGGTTTTGTTTGCTAAGAAAAAAGGTTTGCCCGGTATCGACACTCTCTTAACGAATCCTCAAGAATATTTATTTATGCGGCAGGAGAATAAATCTCTTTTCCTTTAGAGGAAATTGAAGTATCTATATAGGTATTTTATATACATACATAATGATCACTTTATTTTCCAAGGTATCAAAATAGGTATATTTTAAGAGAATTGCGACAAAAGCGGATTTCTTCCCGGATTGGAACGGGCCTGTCTGGGGAAGACAGTCTGTCTGTCTGTCTCTACCTTATAGAAGAACACAGTAAAATAACACTACCTTTTTGGTAAGTTTTGTTTGGACTCGCACCGTTGTCTACCCTGACTAGGGTTACCATTCGTCCGGATTAGTCCGGAGATGTCCGGACTTTTAGACTATAGTCCGGATTTTTAAAATTACATTGAATATGAATAAAAGAGGAACATATGGATTTAAATACCATACCATTGCAACTAAGTGAGTAATGGTACCATTTTGTGACTAAAAAGGTCGGACTTTTTTCGAAATGTCAGGATTTTTGAAATTCTCAAATGGTAACTATAACCTTGACCATGGTTTTAGCTAGAAATCTCGTAATCTGGCTTTAGAACCTCGTACACGACACGAGTGCCAATGCAATTCGGGTAAACGACTTAGTGTAAATGAACGGAAACGAGTACGCCCGTATTCGGGTAGATTTCCTTTAGTTTACCCGATTCCTTAGATTAAAACAAAAAGGGTAGATACGGCACTAGCCTCACAAAAGTGATCCGCATGAATTGTGGTCCACGACCCTAATCGCTTTAGTCACAACTTGACATGCAAACGACGTACATGTGAACCCCAAAAAGAAATATTGCTAATATTTTGTGTTTAGATGATAAAACAATGCCTAAGTGTGTTTTTAAAAAGTGCAGTACAAATTGCTCAAGAACTAAAAATAACACCCACATTATCACTTTTTATTCGTAAGTAAGTACTATAAAATATATTTTTTTCATAAAAATTGCTGTTTGTTTTGAATCTTATTCGGTAGTGACGTCGAGTACTGGTCGCGTGATTGGTCGGTAGTGCAGTGATCTCGCCGTCTCGTTCGCGCTGCCGCGGCCGTTGAAACTTAACGTGGTGTTTCGTTCGGGTCGGTAATGCAGTGACGCGCATCTCGCCGTCCCGTTCGCGCTGCCGTGGGATCAGTTTTTGTTTGATGCAAGTATGAGCGTACCGTATTTACCCTTTTTGTTTTAATCTAAGCCCGATTCCGTCTTCCAGCCCCTATTCTAGTTTAAATATTGCTTCGGGTGCCCGAATTCGAGTAATGTCTTTCGTGCAACCGAATACGGGCTAAGGACCAAATTTAATTGCGCTATAATGCAAACCAAACGAATTCTAACGTTTCTCAGTTATTTTTGCAATTGATTTCATTTTTCAACATAACTGGAAACATTTTAATATGAAATGCTCTATAAGTGTGTCGGTATGTATACTTTGTGCTCTACATTTACGAGTATATTATCTGTTGTAGACTTGCAATCATTGCAATAGTCATTGTCATTTATCAAGATTAAACGTATTGTAATTTGCGTTCAATTGTCTGAAAACAAAATCAAACGTCAATAAATAAATAAAGTTTTCGTGCATTAACCCGTAAAAACTAGTTTTATTTAATGAGTGATGTGCGTGAAAACCTAAGAAACAAACTATACCTAGTTATAAATTAATAAAAACATACCTTTTTAGGTGTTGCCTTTACAGGTTTTTGTGAGTAAGCGGATGTATACAGTATAGTGTGAATTGGAGCTTCCGTAGGAATACCCAAAGATGTCATCTTGGAAATCACATCACTTTTCAATCACAAAAAAAACATAAGACTCCTTCGAAAAGAGGTTCCAACACAAGCATTTTAAACTTTACAAAACTTTTTCAATTGTTACCTCAAATCACTTGAATTTCTCAAATTCGAATTAGAACATAACAATTCGAAATTGGAATGTTTTAAAAAACGCAACGAAAATATTAAAGTAAAGTCTTCCACATAGTTGTAAATGGCTCAGTCGCATCTGAACACTGACTACTGTTGGGAAATACATTTGGATAAATAGAACCAGTGGCGGTGCGATGTAACCTCGCCAGGGAGATAGCCTGTATAAATATTATTGATATGCCACTAATATTAGAATTGAGGATTACGACTGTAGTCATATCACTGAAAGAGGCAGTTGGATACGTGGCTTCTCTTTGATTTTAAGGTTCTAGGTAGTTATTTAAGTATGTTTTTCTAAAGGAAAAGATAATTTGTCCTAAGAAAGCGTACCTAGTACCTATATAATGCGGTCTGAATTTTCAAGTATGACCTGTTAAAGCATAATATTTAGCTTTTTAAAACGAATACTACTGCTATATTGAATGGTAGCATTTAAAAAAAATCGGCAATATATGTAATTGCTCCTGTCCCGTAAAGGCCTGGCAAGCTTTAACTATAGATAGGTAAATAGGCATTTTGTTCGAACCTGTGACCCACCAGCGCCCACTAACCAAACTAGTCGGTATGTATTAAAAACCACGAAAATTACCCAATATTGTGATCAGTCGCATTCCTCAAAAGTATGGGAAACATTTTTTTAATCAAACAAGAAGTACGAATTTCTGTGTATCCAAATAATTCAAAATGTATAAATAGCTTACAAAATTCACAATGATATTTTTAAAAAGCCACAAGAATGTTGAGCTTCTTTTCCTACTTGTTCCCCACAGAACATACCTCTGTTTGTGTTCTGTGTTGTTCCCAACGTTATTCCAAGCCCTTATTTACAAAAATAATCCATCCAATTAAATAATCCAATCCAAATAAATCCTCAGACAAAACTGAATTCATTGTGTATACATTTTTATTCATAATTCATGATCATTGAGTTGGTTTTGGGCTTATTTTGTGAAACAAAAGGCCTCTAAACTCTGTATTACAATATAGATTGCACTTTTATAGGGAGCGTCTCACAGTAATTAGTAATTTTTGAATAGCAGTAATGGGGAAAAATACCAATTTAGCGTTGAACCATATAACTTATCATCCAGATATTAGTACAGTAGTATCAGGCAACAAATAATTACTTAAACAGTCGCAAATAATGTGGTATAGCGTAGGATCAAAGGATAAACCCCAAAGGCAAAAGGTTGCGACACCCCAATTACTAGCGAGAATTGGGCCTACATTTGGGCCGCTGGCTGTGATAAATCTGTTTTATTTGTAATTAATAGGGATAATTAGCTTTAGATACCTATATGCCGGATAGCGACCACCTGTACTTGGTTTCGTATAGTCGCAGCTTAGCTACAGAGTTTGAGACTAAGATTTTGGATGTTCAAATAAAAGATGTGATACCTTTGAAATTCTTATAGCTTATAATATTGTATTAAAAAATTCGAGGAAGAGAGGTTGGGGACAATATTTTGCGACCAATGGCAGCGTCGATTTGAATATCGCGTCATGTAGCACCATACGGATTGGTGACTGAGCGGAACTTGGTGGTGGCATTTGCGTTCCGTCTTGCACAGAAATTCCAAACAACTTACAAGTGCATTGATCATTTAGTTATACGTTTCAAAGCTCTGTTCTTAATGCATAGGTTACACTCTTTCCGTCTTATTCCAAAACGCGGACTAAAGTAGGTCATGGTTTAAACCTAATGCTGTCTCTGACATCTTTTTAGCAAACAAAAGTGACAGCATCAATTTTAAACCAGTCAACTTATTTGTAAAAAGACGGTTTAAGTTTATCCGTGTTAGTTTAGCAAAACCTTTGCTAAACTAACACGGATAAATTGTTTTCGTCTTACGAATTTCGATTAGGTCACGTGATCAGGCCACGTGTCCTGACGCGAGTTAAACAGTTTTTACCCATTACAAAAAAAGTGTACAACACCGCTAAATAAGTTTTCACTTTAAAAACTGCGGCACATCGGGTTAAGCCGAGAGTCAATTGATATTTACCCCATACTGAATGACCACTTTATCATCTATTCCGTGACTTGATTGCATGGTTTATTATTTTCCGTAATTTTTATAATATATTTTCCTGTTCTTCATTCAAAACAGAACACCTCGCCGAAGGGCTCGCCCTGTTATCGCGTGCTAAACTTAATAAAATAATCATCAAAAATATACTTGTCACACCTCAATAATGAACTAATAACTGCCAGCACGCTTTTGTTAAAGCCAAACTTTTACTATTAAATCTTCACTGAACACGAATTGAGTTCACAGCATGTTAATGGAACAATTTACTTTTAATTTCGGCTGAAATAACTAAATTTCCAAAAAATCTTCGTTTTTTATAAAAAAATTAAACATATAAAAAAAATTGGACGAATTATAAAAATTTATATTTTTAAACGAATAACATTATTTTTTTTTGAGTCAGAGTTAGTCTCTGACTCAAAAAAACCTCTCTTAAATTGATTTATTGTTGGATCGATATAAATAGATTATCGATAAAAAAATAGTGAAAATACCGCAAAAAATTCAACAGTACGTGTTGCAATTATTCTTATCTCAAATTCAAATTCATTATTTACCTTCAAACAGGGTGTTAAATTTCGCTTTTTGATTTTCAAGGTTGCAATAAGCACATTGAAATGTTCCCCATATATGAATAAAGCCATATTTGAGCACTGACTCAACACAATGCATAATACGCAATAATGGCAGTACTCCTATTTACCACCCTTGTAAATTTTTACAGTGCGAATGCAAATCTGTACCCCTAGCACGAACCAATATCGAATTCGTATCGTTTGCGAGTCCGAAATGTCATTATCAAATGTGTACTGCTTTTAGTTCTCGTTACGTAGTTTGTGCCGCTGCTTCCATATAAAAATTGACATTGACATTTCGGTTTGCAAACTATTCGAATTCGATAATGGTTCGTGCTAGGGTATGTTAATTTTGTCACAAACTTCATCCGTACGTTCTTTCCAATTCAGCTTCGAGGTTTTTAAAGGCCTAAGAATGTTACCTTATTAGGGCTTGATAGGATTTCTTGAATTTCTCGGTTAAAATCATTTTTTTCTTTTATTAAAGTTTAGTATATTTATAGTTTTTCAATTATTTACAATAACAAACGGCAGTTGTAATTTAGACCATCTTTTTGCGGGGTCTATCTCAAAATCTAAACTAGTAAAATAAGTGATATTTTGGCATATGACGTCCCAAACAACAAATTCTAATTGTACTTTATAAGTTGTTTTGAAAACAAAAAACGATTTTTCCTTTCGCGGTTTGTTGTACGGAGGAACCCCTTTCGTCCGACTCGCACTTGGCTAGTTTAAAGTAGACTGTCATGGGCTCGAGCTATTGGACAATTTTTTATTGCGTTAAAAGTAGACGCCATCTTACAGAAGATTGCATACTTAAAATAGGTAGGTACATATTAAGGTTTCAAGAGCTCTACGGCAAAGGGAATGAGGCCAATAGGTCAGTCAAAGTAAATAAAGGGCCGGTAATACTCCTGATATTGCAACCTTAACTTCAACTTTCAGCATTATGTCATCATCATCATCATCATCGTCAGTCTAATAATGAGCATTATGTGATTGTTGTTAATAAACGAAATATGTAATAATAACGCCAGCCTAAGCATGAAAACCGCGATTGATATAAACGCTTTTTTATCACTCAATTGTCAAATTACTATCGAGTTTGACAGTTAGATGCGATAAAAAATATGATATAATGTAAATTGTGGTGCTCGTGCTACGGGAACAGAATATGATTCAGATATAATGATCTCTAATTTTTTTTTCTAAATGGCTTCGCACGGCTTGTGCATTTAGCCAATGTCAAGTGTTAAAATGTTTACAAATTCTATAACACTCGTGGTCAAAGTAAAAAATCAAGTCAAAGTAAGTGGCAGTTAAGTCAAACCCCCTTTCCCTATGTTTCAGTAAATGTGTGGGGATTTACTGGAACCTGGACTACTTGAGGAACGTCGAAAGACACTTTCCGCTATTTTGTTTCACTTGCCAACACTTGTTCATGTTCCCGAACACATACTGGTTAATAATACACCATTAATAGACACTAACATCCGCCACAAGACAATTTTTAACAAGAAAAACATAACTGCTAAAGTGACGCTTCCCGATCCCAATAAAAAGTCATCTCTAAATTTAAACTTTAAATTAGTTAGTGTATCCTTATCATGATCTAGGTATATAGAGGGAAAAGGAAAATAAGAGGATGCTGCCAAAATTAAGCTTCACAGTTTACGGAATCGTATCAGAATAAGGCCTGAATTTTATTCATTCATTTATAGCACCACAAAACAAGATCATATCGTACGGCCATCAGACTTAACTTATCATAAACGAGTAAACAAGGGGACGTTGAAATGCGTAGGTACGTGTAATCAGGCAGACGGTAACGAAACTGTCTTCATATAAACTTAGGCTTAAAGTCTTCAATGATTTGCTGTTGGTACAGTATCGATAGGCTATAATACATAATACATACTATTATGTGTTCGTTATCTAGATTCAACTTGCTGAAAGACAATATTGTTAAGACCAGCAATTCTTCTTCCCACGAGATGTTGCATGTAAATAAGTGACGACATGTAAGTAATTCGGCGACCTCCGTGGCCGAGTGGTTTGTACGCCGGGTTTCATGGTGCCGCCGAATCGAGAGGTCCCGGGTTCAAATCCCGGTGGGGGCAGATGTTTGTGTGATGAATAGGAGCATTTCTACTCCAGTGTATGTTAATATGTATTTCTATAAAAATATACTTATACATGTACAGTATATGTATTCTATCTTTACTATGTACGTATACTCGTATATGTACAGTGTATTCTATGCTTACTTTGGGGCTAGGCTAAAAGTCCAGTTACAGAAATAGAGGATAAAGGAAAGCGGATATCCTCTTTGCCAAATTACCTCTTTTCTGGAGCAAGCGACCAAGTTTTCCATGTAAAACATGATGTTGCTAGGGAGGTTAAGGCAATATAATTAATATTATTCTGCATTATCTAGTCTAGGACAAAGCAGAATAAAATTGTTCATGTTTATATAATAAAATTGACTCTATCGGCTCAATATTATTTTATGAATTTTGAGTGAAAAAAAAAGGATAATAATAATCTTGTTGTTGATAATAAATAAAAGCCAAAACATGTAAAATACGGAATGAATAAATATAAATAAAATATATAAAATACTTTTTTAAATATTCCACCTCAACACTTTAAAGCTAAGCTTTAGAAAGAAAGAAAAAGCTTTTATTGACCTTACACAAGTATGTGAAAAAAACAATAAACATAGCAACAAAAATAAAATAACAACAGTGAGCAACAATATGGAGAGTGAAAAGGCCAATCAGGACCCTGCCTCAGCTTAATGTTGTTATAGTAGGAATGGAATATTCCCACCATAACAGCGCTGCTATTCTGACTTTAAAGATTCACGCGCCTTTTTCTACGTGTTCCCTCCCTCTTACAACCTGGGATCCTTTAAAAGAGGCGTGAAGAAGCAACATGAAGGCCGGCAGAGTAAGAAAGGCTGAGGTGTGGCAGGTAGAAGTGCTGTATCAGCTATCTTCGCATCTGGACCGTCACTTAACATCAGGTGGGGTGGAGTCATTTGTCGGAACTATTTATCAAAAAATAAAAAAAGTACTGTGTAGAACAATAACGATCACAAACAAACACGAAACAAACGACGATTGTAAAGAAGAATGAGAAAATCAAACAATTGATACTCGCGTTTTTTTCCTTTACATGTAAAATCGATGTTTTTTATGTAAAAATGGTGACAAAGAAGTATGATATTTTTAAGATTGAAGAAGGCCCGCTTAAATGTTAAGCGATTATCATAGTCTTTAGACGCTTGTGATACAGTGCAGCATCACTGGTGCGATGCCTTCTCTTACTCCATCCCCAACTCCATGGAGCATTGGAACCTAACTCACAGCCAAAAACGAAACACCACCCAAAGGGTAGTGTGGCGGCGACATCTACACGCCCCACATATAACTAACATAGAGGAAACAATCTTACGCCTCCTCAAGATATGGCACTACCGGCGCTGCGTTCACAACGTAAGGAAAGCCTACATCGCGCAAGTAAAATTCGGTAGCCAAGAGTTCATATATACGATGCCCGACCAACATCAGTCGGGCCGCGGCCCCCGAGCTACCATCACCCAGCTCTGAGGAAGATCTTCCTCTTTAGCATTCCTACAGTAGTGTTAATTCCCTGTGGTCTTCTATAAAGGATGCCGCCTTGCTATGCCTCCGGTTATACCACCGGTTTTAATGCTGGCCTGCAGCCACGGCTGATATTATCTCAGGAGTATTTCTCGAAGTTAGTAGTTTAAGCAGAATTGGAATTGTCGGACTATAATACGATTGTGTGTTTTGCATTTGAGTTATATTTTATTTTATCATTAAAAAAAATCACGAAAAGCGAACTGTCACCGGCAAACAAAAGCCCCGTTTGCGACAGTTATAGGTTGAGTTATATTAATATAATTAAACTCCGATTCCCTCGGCCTAGGCACATCTTAGAGTACCCCGACGACGAAATCACCCGCACCAACGCGCCGCCGACTCCTCCCATAATGGCCACAGACACCAACACTACACAGCTAGTATATTTGCACATGAGCTTAGCATTAGGCAGACTCCGCATCCGTACAATAAATAAGAGTGCAAAGACCCTGTCTGCACACGACACGCGATATCAGGTACAGGGACATACCTGTACCCCACGACAACGGCTGACTAGAGCTGAGGTCCGAGTCTCAGAGACGCCATCTAGTTGAGTCGACCCCCACAGTATCGGGTAGTCTAGAGACTGCTGACGGAGAGGAGACTCCTTCCGCCTGGAATACCTTTAGAATCACACGCCAATTCTCGGCTTGCCGACCCCAAACCCGGTGACGCTCTAAAGGTCATCTGCGACCAAGAGCATACACACTCAAAAAAAACGTGGATTCGCCATAAGGTGGATGTTACTTTCACGGCCATGAGAGGGACTTCGCTTTTCCCTGCCTCTCTTAAATTTTAATTTTAATCACATACGGTGAGATTAAAATTACATGATTCCGCCGAACACTCCACTTAACAGGATATGAATGAACAGAACACATATGGTGCGGTTAATATTTAAAATTTTAACACCGGAAGCATGCAAACCTGAATTCGCAGCGGCATTCGATAAGTTTACTCGTACAAGGTACAGTGAACAACACAGCAGTGTTGTAACTTAGTTAGTTTGTTGATTTTTTGTCTAGTAAGAAAATCAACTTCTCCCAATTTTTGTTGTTTATATAAATGCTGTCATTTAGCCGCTTACTTTTTGACGTGACAACGTCTTAAATTAGGTTGCGGCTGGGAGTCACTTATGAAAAAGTGTAACGCTCGGTAACGTTACGATGAGTTTAAGTTTACATGTACAATGTTTTAGTAAACAAAATATATTTCTATAGTTAAAATTTGTGCAATTCTTATTTTCATTCAATTCCTTGTTCCTATTGTGCAATTTAATTATATTCATATCAATAAATATTCTACCGAGAAAAAGACGTTGTCACGTAAAATCTTCGCCCGTAAAACCGACTTTACAGGCAACCATATTTTTTATAAACAAATTTTTATTGGAATAGTTCAACGAGGAATTTAACCAACATCCTTTTCCGTTCGGGCAAATTCGACAGTCGTGCTATCAGTATGTCTTTTCGCTAACTGCTTTCGATGCAAGTAATAATCACCGAGCGTTTTAGTGATCTACTCTTCGATCAACAATTCTATATATAACGGGTCAGCGCGTAAAATCCGTCTCGGTAAATATAGCCTCACTTGAAATGTGAGATCTTATTTTAAATTTATACCAATTTTTTTTTTCTTATTTTAATTTAAATTAAGTTCAGTTAATACCAAACGTAGTAACTCGCTGGTAAATGACTGGTAAAGATATTTTATTTTGTGAGTCATAAGATTGATTTCGCATATTCCTTATATATAATTATCGGCTTTTTCCAAGTATCAGATATAATTTATAAAAGGAACTAGAGTTCGTTTTATAAGATAAAGGGTCGTATGTGCGAAAAAACATTTTGTTATATGTATCCTTATTCCTTTGTGAGATAGTTGTTGTTAGGTTCAACTTAAACTGTTTTAAAACATTTACCTTTGTTCATTGGAAATCGAATGTAGCTGCATAAGTTTAAACATACGTGGACAGTTTTTATCTTTGATTTTGTATGCAACCTGTTATCTATAGAATTATTGATTGAAGGAAACACTGCTGCTTTTTTATACCATTTTGTTTTTCACGGCCGATTTGCCTTTTTTTCTACTGTACATCCAGATTTCATTTATTTCTTAAAACAATCCTTAGTAGTTTCTCTAAAACCTTATCTATATATTAGATGTGAAAAACATTACTAAATATGATAAAATAAAAAATTACAAATTATTTTAAAACAAAAAATCTTTAAGAAGTAAGCTAAAGCCTTAAGTTAGTTGGAGACGTTTATATATTTGGATAACTTTACATTAACTTTACTTAAAGACGGCTGTACATCAAGTCTTGGAAAATCACAGCAATCGTTCACATGAGGCTCAATTATCATTTTAACCAAACATACGCATTGCGTAGGCTAAGTATAACCACAGACAAAATTATTTGGAATCTGCTCTTAAAAAGGAAGACGTTTCTAAATGGGTACGTCAGTACTAGATTTTTCGTAAAAATTTATTCTTTCAATTATTGCTATAAATTTCTATATTAATGACTAGGGCCGGATTCAGAGGTAAAAATGACGAAATTTTAATAGGGGGGGTCCCGCTCCTTCTCTAAATCTGGCCCTGCTTATTGTACATATAGTTTTGAAACCATTTAGCAGAAACGACAGATGTTGTTCTATATAAGAATAAGAAATGTATAAAGTTATTTTAATACTTATTAAAAGCACTTTTGTAACCCATTAAAAAAGTGTTTTATTTTATGATAAAATTTCTTAAACCAGCCCCCCTAGCATGAGTACCGCGATATGATATATAGCACGGTTTTATCACGCTCAATTGTCAAATTATTATGGAGTTTGACAGTTACACTCGATAAAAAATGTGATTTAAAAGTTGTGGTGCTCATGCTACGGGGACTGTCCCCGTCATATCACAGATCTTATCGCGTCTAACTGTCAAACTCTATAGTAATTTGGCAATTGAGCGTGATAAAAACGCGTTATATATCATATCGCGATGCTCATGCTAGGGGAGGGAGCTGGCCTGACATCGAGTAGAGTTGTAAGCCAAGTTTCCTCAATTATCTAATTAGTGGCCCAAATTTCTTTTTCTGTATGTTCTTTTTCGATATTTAGTTGCTTTTTACCTCTGTTGTGGGGGCTCTTGTGACTTAACCGCCTGGATCTAAAGTAAAGTCATCACCATTTTTTTTTGTTGTCGATGGAAAATGCATTTACGCACCGTACCGTGCGCTGGCTGAGCGCGCGGCGTGTGTGGGACTCCCCGGTGCGGAACAACGCCGGTCCTACCCACTAAAAACCACCGGTACCCTCCTACGCCCATATGGGGGCGTCTCAGGATCGGCGCACCTTAGTGTGCGCCACTTCACTGGGACACCCCCGGACGTAAAGCCATCACCAAGGGAAATAGGGATTCAATAAGGAAAGCTGGTGGGAAAACATATTGAACGATTCAAAGCAGCTTTCAATAAGTCAAATTAAAAAAAGTATCATTTCTATTTAATGAAAAATATGAAATTAAATGAAATGAAAATACCTTTATTGGCTATCTTACACAGTAAAAATTTTATAAATATAAACATAAAATAAAAGAGAAACTTAACCTCAAAACAAAAATTTAATAACACAAAACTAAGACGGTCAATCAGGCCCTGCCCTGCCTCAGCTTATGCTGACACAGTGGGAGAATACTCTCTCACTGTATCTAAATATAACAACTTGTGACATCGACTGTCCTAATAAAACACCTAGTGGCATATATTTGGAGATAAGTCTTACTTGGAATGTTTGAATACAAGCTAATGACGTATTATAGTCGAAACCACATTGCTTGGTACGATTTCACATTGAAAGCCTCTTCATTATGAAGAAATTAATAAGGAGTAATAACAGTAGGTACTACTTACGTAGGATACATTCTCAAGGCCTCGACTGTAGATAACAAGTGATATAATTTTGTATGTTGTACTTATATATTCCTTCCATAGGGAAGGTCTATGCGCCAGCAGTGGCGACATTAATAGGCTGATGATGATGATGATTTACCTATATATTTGGCTTTATGCCACCGTTTGTGATTTTCATTTTTACCAAAGTTTGACTGAGATAAAATGATATTAGCATTATGTCCGCCTATTGTACCATTCTTGTTTATATTTGGTCAATGCTTAAAAATAAATAAAATCATTTATTAAAAATAAAAAATTATATGAAACTATAATTTTAGAAAATGTCCATTGTTTTTACTGACATACTTCACTAGAATGATCAATAGCATCTTTTTAAATAAATATATTAATTTTACCTACTAATATATTTTTTAATTCTTATTTTTATAGTTTCTTTGTTATTTAATTTCTAATCAATCCATCGCGGATTGTAATCTTAGAGCATTGTTATCATCATTTAACTACCTTAAAATAGTTTACTAACTACTAACGCCATCTGTCTAGAAGTCGAGGAAACATAATGTCGCTACCTTTAACAACTGAAACTAGATGGCACTGTTATGTTCGATCTATAATAAACCTGGATTATTTGACGCATTGCCTTTTAAATAAAGTCCGTCGCTTTTTGATATTTACTTACATACCTATTTTTATGATGGACGACATCTTAAATGATCCATCAAAGCATAGAATTTGCAGAGGTTATGCAAAGGTTTATGTGAGCAATAATTTTTTTCTAAAAATTATCTTTTACTAGCTTCGTTGTTCTTCGCTGTTTTTAGGGTTTTCCCGGCAATTATTCGAAATTTTCTCTCCTTTTAAACCTTTCCTAGACCTCCACGAACATTTCAAGACCAAGATAAGATAAATCCGTTCAGCTGATCTCGAGTTTTAGCGAGACTAACGAACAGCAATAGATTTTTATATACAGACTAGCTGACCCAGCGAACTTCGTACCGCCCTAAAAAAATAGGGGTTGTCCAGCGGACAAAATTGTGAATCTAAACCATTCTCAGATCCCCTTGAACACATACAAAAAATTTCATCAAAATCGGTCCAGTCGTTTAAGAGAAGTTCAGTGACATACACACTCACAGAAGAATTATATATATAAAGATATAATAGATAGATGACCTAAATGGTTAAAATAGGGGATGAAGCCTCACCTGCTACTACTACTGCTTTTGTTTCGGTGAGTATAATATATTTTATTAAAACAACAGCTGTCTCTACACCAATTGACCGCAAGTTATAATTATACATCTGTAAATGCTCACATATTCAATTTGTAGATAAATATCTAGGAGTAACCATAGATACTAAGTTTAGTTGGAATAGTCACATAGACATGGTATGACACAAACTGCGAGCAATAATATCTAAATTAATTAATTTAAAAGGTATAGTAAACTGAAATATATTGTACATATTATACTATTCGTTGAGTCTATAATTAGTTATGGCCTAGATGTATAAGAGCGTACTTTCAAAACATACCTAGATAGAATATATAACATTCAGACTCGAATAATAAAGGATGTATTAGTGGATACGAAAACTCAGAAAAGCTGTAATAAAAACTATAAAATATTGTTTAAAAAGTTACAAATTCTACCAGTCCATGAAAAAGTTAAATATGTAATGTCTATAAATGAACATGGCTGTGATAAATTTAAAAAATGTCAAATACCAACACGTCAACTCAGGGAAACGACACAAAAAGATATGTTGAGCATATTGCTAATAACTATTTTGGCCAAAGAACTCGGAAATATATAATTTAACAACATAAGCCCAACAATAGAAAAATGTAGAAGTAAACATATATTTAAAAGAAAATTAAAAAAAAAATATTTTGGATAATTTTGTTGTAGAGGACTTTGGTTAAGAGTAAGTATCCTATGTGCGAACGAGCGCATAGGATACTAACTTTTAACCAGATAATGGTTTATCTGTGTGCCAAATTTTGTAAAATTTTGTAAAGTATTTGTATATTGGTGGTGGTGGTCCAGTGGGTATATATATATATATACCCACTCGATGAATAAAGATAAAACATGGAGTAACTTATCCAAACTTATTCTACATTTAAATAAAGGGGGTTGTTTACAAACAATGTAGAATTATGGATTAGATAATTTTCAACTGCAAAAGTATACATCAAGTAAACTATATCATCGTTATTATTGTTATTATTTTATTAAGCTAGTTATTTATTTCATGGCGTCACCGTTCTCGATACATGACGTCAATCGTAATGTTTAAAAAATATCTATCTATGTCTTATTAAGTTTTAAAAACGATATAACTGAGGAATAGGTACGTGAGTACTTACTCAAAATCTGTCATGTTCGAATTTCATACAATGTGTAGTACATGTGCCATCTACTTCAATTTAGGTGTGTGCGGTGTGCGTCTTCCCTAACATACTCGTATATATAGGTAGTACAATATAATGTTCTCTCTTGGCTAGTAACAACACGCTTAGAGATAAAATGAAATTCTCACAGTTTCCGATTCCACAGATTCAGCTTGAGATAACAAAACAGCAAACCAGATTCGATTCTAATGCTCACCATCAAAATTTTTATCAATGCATAGTTTCAACCACGTTTTCATTTTGTGGATCTCAATTGTATTAAATGATATTATTATATATCATTGGTGGATCTTTGAGGGATGGGTTTCCAGAGATTTATATACAGGCGTCCCAAGGGTTTGTCACAAGGAGGGAAAGTATATTAAGAGCCCTTTTACAAAATTGCGCCGTACTGATTTGCACTAGTAATATTGCGTTTTACGGGTGATGTTTCGAGTCTTATAGTAATTATTAATGAACTAATTATAAAAATATATTAGAACTTCAATAATGATAGATTAGTTTTATGAAAGATTTGATAGTAATTCTATTGCTAGCTTGTGACTTTGACTGAACTAGAATTTATAAACTATATTTCAGGTCCCTTAATCTTCGAAACAGGCTTTATTTCACGTAGTAAAATTATCATAGTGACCAATGGAATAGTGCTGTACAGAAAGTGTGATGTAATTACTAGGTTAGTAAATGGATTTAGCCTTACAGCCAAGGCGAACGGTTCCCAAGGACTAACCTTGATATTTAAGAATTTCAGTTTCATGGAAAATAAGTTGGCTTTGTGCTTGGTCTACTTACGTTAGTACATTCACGATATAATTACAAGAAAATAATAACTCAGCGCAGAAGCTTGATGGCGTAGGTGGTTAGCACGTTCGGCCTACGATAGTGAAAGTCAAGAAACTTTCACAATGTTCGGTCATTAGATGGGTGACCAAAAACTTATTATCAACTCTAGCTCTTTCGCTTTCTGAAGACGGTGATTTCGGCTGTGTGTGTAGTCGTTTATAAGTTACTAACGGCCGCGACTTAGTCGCGCTATCTTCAGTTTTTTGAAAATCCCTTAAGCACCTAACACTTTTCCGGAGAAACAAAGTATGCATATGTCTCTTTCCAGGTTATAAGCTGTTTGTGTGTAAAAAATCATCCAAATCCGTTCAGCCGTTTTTAAGTGATTGAGTAACAAACATACAAACTTTCATAATTATTACATAAAGTAAGATGATAAATAATGTCAAAAAGTCAAAAGTTAGTCTTCAAAATCACAAATTTATTATAATTACATCCAACAGTCTAAAATTTCGCAACTTCTGCGACCGCAGACCTGAAATGGATC
The DNA here is from genome assembly GCA_902850365.2 of Chilo suppressalis. NCBI lineage: Eukaryota > Metazoa > Arthropoda > Insecta > Lepidoptera > Crambidae > Chilo > Chilo suppressalis. Next base: position 5,759,518 of record OU963912.1, on the reverse strand, counting down.
TAATGAAATGTCAATTATCATGTGTAATTAAAATTTAGGTACGCCCTTAATTGCTTGCTTGGAGGATATTTACCACAGAACACATAACTTTCTGTGATCCGCGACCTCTACTGAAGTATCTCTACTTAAAAATGTCGTTGATGATGCAGTAAACTTGTTTTGTTTCGAGTTATGTTTGTTTTTGATGTTGTTTTGTTTATGATGACGAGCGTTGAACGCAACTTTTCCTAAATCAAAAATATATTTTCAGATTTTGCCTATTAAAACCCTGGAGAACCTGCTTTGTTAGCATAGCACTACTTTAAAAAAAATCCTCTGTTAACCCAATACTTCCGAGATGAAGCTTGTCAAAATTCATAATATTTTCGCACTTCATTTTTTTTCTACAGTATTTTAGACGTCACTCGAGCCTTTCCAGCGGGTTGTGGTTCTAATTAATTTTGACGAAGTGTGCTAGTGTGAAGCCAAGAAACCAACTTTTTTTTTATTTATTTCATATCAAAAATACTAATTACATATTTGTCCGGTGTGCAAATACGATTCAATATCATATTAGCATAACATAACACTGACGAGATAGCAGCAACAGGAGAGCGAGTCATAATAGAGATGATGACGAAGTAAAGTAAACGAAATTCTATTTAATCCGTCAGTTACATTATCAAAAAATGATGGACACTTATTTTTATAGTGAAACTTATTTTCGGACGGGGTGTAAATGGAAAAATCCTATGGAAAAGATGAAACGAAAATGCGTCACGAACGTCACACGACTATGTACTATATATATGTCTGTGTATAAGATGCGTGCGGAGCTCTTCCCGAAACTCGTCGGGACACTCGTCAGTTACAGAGTAACCAAACGAAGGTTGAAACGCTACGAGCGCCACAAGCGATAATATCGTCACTTCCATACTAAACTTATGAATTTGAATTTCATAAAACCTACTACGCCAAAATATCGTATATTAATTTGGTAACTTTACTTTGGGTGTATAAACATAAAATGCAGATTCAAACAATCAGACTTTTGGAACCGTCATTGATAAAATTGTGTGACTTTTCCCTGGTGTTAAGTAGCCCATTATGTGCAGTTTTTTATTATAGATTTTAACTACAAAAGCAGCTTCGTAAGTTTGCCGTAGATGTGACGATATATATATATATAAATATATATCGTCGGTGATACTGCAAATGGAGCTATGTCAGCTAAAAGTGATTTTACAGTAGAGACAAAAAACTGTTTTTTTTTTTAGTTTCTGTCGCTAAGTATTTGATAAGTACGTAGTGTTACAACGGTAATAAGAGCTATAAAATAATATGTGAATGAATTTCCAATGTAGCTTAATTATGGAAATAATTGGACATAGCACATTTTGCAATGAATTAATTGAACCTATTGTTTTGACATAAAACATATTGCTGTTTAAAAAAACTGATAATTTTAAAATAATCGTAGTTATTTAACGGAATAATAAAATAACTATAACCGCAATTAACGTATAAAACTGTGTATAAAAAAACATGCATTCGAAGATGTTTGCTGCCTTTATTTTTAACTTACTAGCTATAAAGTACCACCTAAATTAATTTACTAGCTAGAACATGGCTGTCTAGATGTAGAACGATGTGGCACATGATGTTGATAACCTATACTAATTTACGAACATGTGGACATGTTTCAATGTCTGAACAGCCATGTTCTAGAGAATCATAAAATACATGATGATCCGAAGGAATAAGATTCTTCATTTCCTGAAGATGTGCAAATTTGGTTGCTTCTATAGTCAGTGGCTTCTGGTAAAGGGAAGGGCGTCCACTCAAGCGAAGTGGAGCAGTTACCAGTGGTCTCCTTGGTAAACATTCCCAAGACTGATTGAAGTCGGTTTTGTAGTTTATTATACCTCTGGGATCGTATTGTAATGCTACAATGTCGGTAACATAAGGATCACCTTTTTTATTGCCCGGTCTCAAACTTTTATATTTACCCTGAGAAAAGCTATGAAAGTCCTTGTAAGTTAAGTAAAATACTTTATAAGGCTCGGGATTTTGTCTTGCTGACCTAATTATGCTCACATAATCGGCAGGAACAAAAATATCTCGTTTTCGACCACGCAATTTCTTTTCTATCACACTATGAATTGAATCGACTTCCATTTGCGTATGGCCGACTTCGAGATATTTTTGTTCAATTATAATATTATGTTCAATTGCCAAGTCAAGCAAAGCATTAGCCAAAGTCAAACATCGGTTTTGATAACCACACCCATCGCTCCATAGTATAATTTTAGTTGGTTTAAACTTATCAATATCATGCTTAAGGTGTTTAGACAAATTAGTAGCAGATACATCACTTTCTAAGCCACCGTTCCCTTCATGCCAAATGTAACATGCAGCTTCTTTGTTTTTCATGTTATGGATAGTGTAGTTGTGGACCTTTAACTTTGTCTTATAGTAAGTTGCCGAGGCTTGAAGATTTGGACGCAGAAGAACAGTTTGTACATCCATTGAATAAACTAATATATCAGATTCAGTATCACATTTATCATTTTCTTTTTCATTTCTCGATCTCTGTTTCTTTATTTGATGAGTGTCATAATCAGTTTGAGATAAGTGACCCTGTTTATAACTAATGCACTTATTGCATTGGTCCTTCCTGGGACTAAAAATATCATAATTAAGTTTTCCAAAAATCTTTAAGAAATAGCGTCTTGAGCAAAAGGTTTTATTTTTCTCAAACAGCTCTTTTCTCTCTTCTCTCTTTAAAAACGCAATTACAGATATTTCTTTATAGTTTTTTTCTGGTATAGTTGTATTGTCTGTGTTTGTTAGCAACCAGTCTCGTAACTGTCTTTTCCCAATCCCTAAGGTTGATAAGAACATTTCTTTGCAGACATAAACCTTAGCGCAGCTTTCACCTGTCTGTGAAATCAAGTGATATTTCATGGTAACATTTTTTTTGTCTGGTCTGGACACATGTTTTTAAGCAATGTTAGCAATAAAATTCAAAAATTAGCTAAAACATTTTGTTTGTTATACAGAACTGAGTTTTGTACAGAATTTAAGATTTCTACTCGCTTTCTACGTTTTTTTCAGTTATAGTACGATGAAATAACATTAAATTATAGGGTAATGTCTACTTACCTTTAAATATTTATTCAAAACCTATATTTTTATAACTAATCAGCTTGCGAAAAACCGTTGCGTCGACATGGAACATATTGCAGTACCCCGACAAGTGACAAGACTTGAAAGTGACGTATTGCAACACATTTGAAAACTGTGTTCTGATTGGCGGACGACTTAGAACGATTTGTAAGTGCGTTCGGATACACGCACGCTCATTTTCATTAAAAAAAACAAAATATTTTTTTCTTGACATGGAACGTTTTGCAGTATCACCGACGATATATATACATAAATACAGGGCGTCCCACGGGTTTGTCACACGGAGGAAAAGTATATTAAATATTGCAGATAGGATATTTTACTAAAAGAAGACATCATTTTATTTTTAGCAATAACTAGAACTGCATTCACAGATTTTTTTAAATTGCCAGCTACTACTTGGAATCAAACTCGTGAAATTAAGAAAAACATGACGTATTTTATGATTACCATCGAAAGGGTTAATCATAAGGATATTTTTTTTCCTATATATCATAGCATTTTAAATGAAAGGAAGATCATGTAATTAAATTTTTGTTCTGGAAACTTTTCTTACTTTTCCGTGCTTCCAACAGCTAATGTTATCATTTCAAAATATTTACTAACTAGTACTTGCTCGCTTAATAATACAAGATTTCCTTATTTATGATAAGGCTTTTTATTGATCATAAAAAAACACGTACTTATAGTACGACTGACTCTCAGAAACTATTGAGTCTGACTCTGCAGAGACAAATCTAAACTCATATTATAGCTATATATTGTTTTAAACTTTCATGGTCATTAAATATCGGAAATATCGGAATCATATTATAGCTAACAAATCTCGTCTAATTTAAAATAAACATTATAAGTAAATAAATAAACTTGCTTAGGACTGTATTCCGGTTCAAACGAGTGTAAAAAGCGTGTTTATTACACATTGCCATTTGCGGGATGGAGACCCGCGACCGCACGCGTCGTGATCAGGGTCATTGACCACTTCACCTTTGGAACATAAATGAATGAATGAGTAGGGACTTATAACATTTCAAAACTAGGTGCCTCCTTACATAATATTGTGAACAGGAAATATTTTATTTTTGTAAGGAATAAACTAACTAATAGGCAAAGGAGACCTTCGATTTTTGCCCAATTTTGTACCTTGGTACGAACTATCTCAAAAACCATCTAAAATCATACTTAATTAAAAAGACTCACTTATCAAAATCTCAAATAAATTCAATAAAAATTGCTGAAAATCTAAATTAAAATAGAAAATCTACGTAAAAAGAAACATTTTAACGGTTCAGTTTATCTTTGACTGATAGGTGACAGCTAATACTATTAGTTGAAATTAATTTTCTTGATTGTGATTGGTTGTATCAAAAATTTCCGTATCTAATTGTTATTGACTTAGAGATGCACATTTACCGTTATATATCATCTGTGTTCCCATTAATTTAAATGTTTGAAGGAAAATTTTAAATGGCAAAAGTGTATATTTGAAGATCTCAGCAAATTTGTTTCCACATAACTGATGATACTTAAGCTACAAAATTGGGCAGAGTGGTATGGAGAGAAAAATACTTTAAAAAATTATTTCACCATTAGAATGCTATGTTATCCCTGCATAACAACCGCTATATTTTTTCGTAAAATTTGTTCACCCGTGAAAAGTCGGAGCGGATTGCAGTAACTTTTGATGACCTACCTAGCTTTTATCATTTATTTATTTTATTTCTTTACAAAACACAAACAAACCTTCCTTGCCTGCCACCAGCCTTAACCTAAACCCTTATCCCGTGAAGCCCTCGAAACTTACTCATCAACATAAACAAGGGCTTTTTTATTTCTGCAGTAGTGCAATGTAGGTCTTGGCCCTTCGGAGCAACCTGATCAGAGTTTTCTTAGTGAAAGTCAAACAAGACCAGCAAGTTCTACTTTTCGCATGGGCATTTCCCGGGCAATCGTCATACCTCGTTTTCGACTAAGTCACAACTTTTGCTAAGATAAGGCTTCGTGTTTCTGTTATAGTAGATATCCCAAGATCTCGAGGTATCCCAGAGTTTTCACAAGTGTTTTCAGCAAAATTGGCATCAGAGCAATGCAATACTTAATTGCCTAATATTGATTTACCACCAGCTAGGTAGTAGTAAGTAGTAGTTAATTACTCGGAACGAAAACATTAAATTCTCGAGCTAATTAAACGTAACGAGAGTACATTGACATGACACGCTTTAATGAGTGCAATACGCATGAAAGAGCGGCCTGTGTAGTGTGTGTCCTGTCCTGCGCGTCAAGGAATTTCTCACTGTCGACGGCGTTGGGTGAAGACGAAACTGTTGCCATGTGGGGCCACGACAACTGCGACTGATGTCGCTATCCGATGCAATTTTTTACCTGTTTACCGAGGGAAAATAGTCCACAAAATTTGATGTCAAATTGAATTGAGACCAGGGGGACATTCGCCTAACGGTTTCGATTTTATTTTTTAAATTTCTGTCCGCCGAAGGTTTCCAAATACTTTACGCTCATTTTTTTTTAAATTGTTATTACCAATGCAAAAGAAAAAAATTCGTTATGGATAAATAATGTCAAACTTTCATGTCATTGGCTTAATTTCATTATTGACACCGTCTACCGTCTGACAAGTGTATCTATAATTGTGACCTTAATTATACAATCGATGCAGACGAGTAAACAACATACTTTTTTTGTTCAATGCTTAATTAACTCTTCAAATCACAACCAATTGAATGGTAGGTATCTTTAAATGGTTAATTGAACTCGAATAATTACGACAGCTACTCCGAACAGATACCTACAGGAATATTGTTTGTATAGCAGATATATTTAAAAAGTAATGTAATAAATTTACGAATATTATGCATAAATCGATAGAGAAGTAAATATAATTTTATCGTTAGTTGATATCTTATCTTCTCGCCAAAGCTTTGTCATGCAGGTTGGTTGACTATGTTAAAAAGTTATACCTACTAGTTTACATATAATACAATACTTAAGGATACATATTTATAAATTTTGACGACCTCTGCAGCCGAGTGGTATGTTATGTACGCCGGAGTTCAAGGAGTCGCCTTCTCAGACAGAGGCCCCGGGTTCGAATCCCGGTTGGGAAAATGTTAGTATAAATATACTTATATAATTATGTATCAGTATATGTATTAAATTATATTCGTTACCCTAGTGTAACACAAGCCTTACAATACTTACTTTTGGGCTAGGCTAATTGGTCTGAGTGAAAAAAAAAATGATTAAACTTAAAAAAACATAGCCAAGTACGAGTCGCATACGAAGGATTCCATTGTTCAAAGCAAAAAAAAACATTTAAAATACATCTTTTGATTTAATCGCGCAAAATACGAATTAAAGTACTAAGTTAGATTTAATGCGATTCAAATAAGAATAGGAAAGCCAATGACCTCTATCTGTCAAATGTCGCTTGAAAAGTAACTCTAGCGGAGTTATTCAAGAATAAAAACCAAACATTTGTAAACAAACAATAACAAATATTGATAATTTATATCAGTTAATTTTTTTTTCACTTATTGAGCTTTGGCCATGAATGGTTGATAACCTAAATCGTCAACCAAATGTCACTTTAGGTTCCGTTCAGGAACTCGATTTCAAACTTTCGTTTACTTATAGGATGCATGTTCGTATGTGACCTAGTAATAGTGCATGATTATTCATAACTACTACGGCGGTAATGCAGAAATGAGCGGAATAGAAAAGCTAGATTCTGCTGATTAATGTTTTTTCTCACAGTCTTAATTAATAAATATTATTAAAAATCAGTGGTTTTTTTTTCTCAATATGAGTAATTAAATGTTGAATGTTTTTACTCAGTTAATCTTAGTAAATAAGTTTTATTAAATAAAAACTTTATTTTGCTCACTCTACCTATTTGGTTTGAATTGACAGCTATGACATCAGAATATGGCGCCCAGTCGGTCCTATTCTTAGTTGAATCGCATTATATGTGGCGATTTGACATCGCAAGCTGAGTAGGTATTAGGGGTATCCTTTGGGTGCGAAACCCTGTAATCTTGATAATAATGAATTTATTAATGGCCAGGTGAGACTTCAAAGCCCCATACCTAAAACTATCATACTGACTGTCAATAACGAACAAGGTATTTTTGGATTATTGGTTTGGTGCATCTCAGCAGCAAAAAAAAATTGTTAAGAGTTACAGTGTTTCACTTTTTTTATTAAATCGAAAGCCCGTCCGACATAATCGGCCTCCGGTTAACAGAGACCAAGACAAAAGCAGCCGCTCAGCTTAATCAAAACTTAAGGTCAATGTGCACAAGAAATAAAATATAATTTATTATTCCAGTAGTCTCGGTTGACAGGAAATGTCAGAAACAGCGATTAATTCAATAGTCAATCTCTCCAGCTCTTTTGTACCCGCCCCAAAAGCACAATGCGATCTGCCAAATTAGATTATAATTTTTCATAGAAAACGAAAAACGACGACTTTTACGAATTACGGCGCCTGTTATTCTGGCAATACAAAACTGTTTACATAATGCATTTTTTGCAATTTGTAATTCTTTCCTGCCCAAAAAATTGTTGTTAAAATTCAAACTATTTTAATTAATAATTCTTGCTCCTGCGAAAACTACTTGTTCTAGTTTAAGTTTTACTTATCAAATGCTTTAGTTATGAAAATCTTTTAATTATATTCTTATTAAAAAAACCTATCAAATGCGAGTCGGACTAGTCCACCGAGGGTTCCGTACGAATTATCATAATGTGTGTCGGACATATTATATATATATTTTTTATTTTATTTTATTTATTTATTCTAATTACTACGGCAAAATACCATTTACAGCAATAAGTAAAAAAAAAAGAAAACAAAGAATTACAAACATGAAGATTCAGACTCATTTTTCTCGCAAAACAATATAATGAATATGCCCATGGCAATAGAGGCATTGACATATTTAATGGAAGGAATTCACAGTACAAACGAGTTGTGTCCAATATTACTAAAGCCAAATGGTCCTCAGCTAGCAAATAAAACCTTCATGAATAAGTAACTTTATTTTATAAGTTAAGTTAAGGCTTGGCCTTTAATTATAAGTTACATAATATATGTTCAGTAATTATAATTATGTTGTATACACGTTGAAAGGATTACTGTCTAGATTATTAATTATAATTTTATGTTAAACATGTGTTGACTGCATTCTGTTAGTGTACCCATAATAAAGAGACGATCTTCTTAGCAATCTATGGATTCAGCGTACGGGTACCGGGTCTATCGCGTGGGAGAGAGAGAAGCTCTGAGCAGTTCCTGGGACTTATGACCCAGGTGTAGGTTTAAGGAGGCTCCTTTAAGATGCGCATCAACTCTCACCTTCACTGCTCGAGTTGCCCGCCCTTCTTAGCCAAATTTGATAGGAGCCTGTGAGTGCAGCTTAGTTACTGGTTCCAAAATTGAACTTACTGCAGTTCTAGGCAGTTCTCGACAGGTCTAGGTCTTTTAAAAGGTTAAAGAAGGGTATACCTCACGCTCCTAGATCTACACCTTATAAATTAAGTAGATAGCTATTTTTAGTTTGTTGGTAAGATTTCTTCGATCTTAATATTTATTCGATTTTGTTGTGTGGTCTTCTGGAATGTTAGTTTCCCACGAAATATATAAATTAATTAATTTGTAGGCACGTAACATAAACGGCCGTATCTTTTTTAACTTAGAAGTTTGATTTTTTCAAAGCTTCAAGGGACCGTAGACCAGAGTATATAGTTTAAATTTCAACTTGATACTTCCACGTGTTTCCAAGAAAAGGGTCGTGACAGACAGATGGACAACCAAGTGATCCTATAAATAAAGGGTTCCTTTTTTGTTTTTAAGGTACGGAACATTAAAAAATTAAATTAGAAAATAAAAGTAATAATTTAAATAAAGGTAAAAAAATAGTAGGTATCGCCCACCAACTGTATGGCCCAACAAACAGAATGGCGCTGCGTGAGAGATTTTCGCAATGGTTTTATTTTTAATAAATGACACGTGTACCCACTCTTTGCACCGAAGCTTATTACCGAATCAGTTTACGATGACAATACTAATGGCCGAAACAGACTTATAAAATACGACGCCACCCGACGCTACGTCTATGATCAGAATCACATTGGGAACATCCGACGCGATGCAATGCGCGATAAAAAGATCACGTCGCGTGGCGTGGGGTAGTGTTGGGTTTCATAAGTCTGTTTCTGCCATAATTAGGTTCAAACTTATTTCTATGTTAACTAAAAATAATAATATAAAAAGAAATATTTTGCAGGTTTTTATGAGTTATGGCATTTTATCTATGTAAGTATCGTGTGAAATGTATAATCTCTTATCTATTAGACAAGTCCGTCCGTCCGTCCGTCCGTCCGTGGTGCTGTTTCAGCGGCCAAACCGTAAGAGATAGATATAGAGAATGTTCAAGTTATAAGTTAAGAATAGTCTGATAAGACTACAAACCGGATGTGAGTAACGTAGCACTTCCGGTTTTCGAGAAATCACGTGATTTCTATTTCAAACGAAACCACACAAAATCTCCGAAGTTCTCAATTAAACCAATTTTTTTTTTTTTGGTGAACATTTGGTTCACAGGTTTGCTAGTCTCTTATCTATTAGACAAGTCCGTCCGTCCGTCCGTCCGTGGTGCTGTTTCAGCGGCCAAACCGTAAGAGATAGATATAGAGAATGTTTAAGTTATAAGTTAAGAATAGTCTGATAAGACTACAAACCGGATGTGAGTAACGTAGCACTTCCGGTTTTCGAGAAATCACGTGATTTCTATTTCAAACGAAACCACACAAAATCTCCGAAGTTCTCAATTAAACCAATTTTTTTTTTTTTGGTGAACATTTGGTTCACAGGTTTGCTAGTCTCTTATCTATTAGACAAGTCCGTCCGTCCGTCCGTCCGTGGTGCTGTTTCAGCGGCCAAACCGTAAGAGATAGATATAGAGAATGTTTAAGTTATAAGTTAAGAATAGTCTGATAAGACTACAAACCGGATGTGAGTAACGTAGCACTTCCGGTTTTCGAGAAATCACGTGATTTCTATTTCAAACGAAACCACACAAAATCTCCGAAGTTCTCAATTAATTAAATACATTTTTTTTTTGGTGAACATTTGGTTCACTGGTTTGCTAGTATTTTAATAACCTTTTACTTATGCAAATAAATGGTTGTCAAGACTGATGGTGTAAGTAGTACCTTTTTTTGGCGCAGTGGAAATGCTTTGACGCGTTCAACCCGCCGGCAGACGACCGACGAGGATATGCGAGACTCCCCCGTCAGGGTCCTCTCCCGGCAAATACCGCGGAGGGACCCAACAGAGAATACTCGCTAAAACCACTGCGTACACCCTCTAGGGGAGGATGAGGCCTGGGGAAGGAACGAGCCACTTCTCCAGGCCACCACCCCTATGTGTAAGTAGTACCTAACCTAACCATTTATTCTAATCTCTATTAGGTATTTGTTTTCATGCATTATCTCACATTGAAGGCAATTTTTATTAAGACATCTGTGTCTTAAATCATACAATTAGTAAGACAGAAACAGACCTATGAAACGCGACAGCAGCCGAGTCCACGACACGCGTGTAGAATCAAATCAAAATGTACTATTTTCTATGGTCAAAACAACATTATATCAAACAATATATGGTCAAAATAACAACGTATACACTGATCATTCATAGAACATACACGTGGCGTGGAGTCGGGTGGCGTCGCATTTCATAACTCTGTTTAGCCTTTACGGTTTACACCGTACATTACGCACGAATCGCATGCTCAGCATTATGACTTAATATGCACACATACCTACTCTTCTTATGTAAATAAATTGTAGTTATTTTTAGTAACTCCTGTTAGAAGAAAAAAATCATCTTTAAACCATCTGCTACTCGATGGCACATGGCGAGTTTACAAGCTGTTAGCGAACTTGTAATCTCGCCCAGTGTCATCGAGGCTTAATCAATAAAGAAATGTTAATCTATAACTGGATTTCCTTCAAGATATTCAATAACTGGGTACTACACAACTTACAAGTAACTTTAAAATTCATCTTACATTTTTTTCCTGTACTGTGTTCACGTGAGCACTGCATTGCACAATAATAATACAGGGATAAAAAAAAATAGTTTAGTGTATTGCGCGTTCCTCTCAGTTTAATATTCAGAGACTGTTGGGAAAAAAATATCTTTAAAGAAATTAATTCACTAGAAACTGATACGCGATAGGATGACGGATGGTTAGCAATTGATTTGTGAAGCAGTGGTTAAAAAAACCCTCTCGAACACATCTACCCAAGATGTTTATAAACTGAGCGCTATAAAGATTTTACCGAAAAACTTATGCCGCAACAGGGTATTTGACAAGTTTTTCTTTAAAAGAGGCGTGAAGAAGCAACATGCAGGCCACCAAGGTGAGGATGGCTGGTGTGGCAGGTACAACTACTGTACCAGCTATCTTCACATCTGGACTTCACCATCACTTAACATCAGGTGGGGTGGAGTCATTTGTCGGACCTATCTAAAAAAAAAAGTTACCAAATCAAAAACTCCACTTTCAAGTTGCCGCAAAAACATTTCTCTGGACAATATGGCGTCTTACTAGTGTGTGACGTCACACGACTGTCATTAAAACGTCAAACGATACAATGTAATGTCACTTTTACCGGAAGTTTACTTGCGTGTGACGTCATTTTAGGCTCCGCCAATCCTAGGCGTTTTGGGTCACGTGATAATAGATAAGAAAACTATTATCTTTTTCGTGGGCTTCTAGTAAAATTATGAAAATTTTTTTTGTAAAAATAGTAAAAACCCCTGCCATTAATAATTCTAAACACAGATGCTAACAATTGGCACTTTATTTTTAACTAGCGACCCGCCCTTGCTTCGCTTCGGTGTAGAGCTGAATTGTAGACTACAGTTTTTGTTCTCAGGCTTTTATTATACACAATGACATTCATCTATGATTCTTCTTATACCTGCATGCAAAGTCTCAGCCCGATCGGTTTAAAATTGACAAAGTTTCATTCCCTATTTTATCTTCTTCGGGGTAGAATTTATCAAAATCCTTTCTTAGCGGATCGGTCATAACATCTACCTGCATGTCAAATTTCAGCCCGATCCGTCCAGTGGTTTTGGCTGTGCGTTGATAGATCACTATGTCAGTCAGTCACCTTTGAGTTTTGTATATATATATAGATACTGTCAAATACTCTATTACATTTTATCGTTAACGTAACGTCGGGTGCACGAAAGACATTTAATGAACGGAGTCGAGTACGCCCATATTCGGTAAATTTCCTTTTGTTAACCCGACATCGTCTACTAGTCCACATTCCAGTTTAAGTATTGGTTCGGGTGCCCGAAGCTGTGAAGTTCGCGAAGCAATCATCATCATGACCAGCCTATTAATGTCCCCACTGCTGGGAGACAGTCCTTCCTTATGGATGGAATAGGGAGATTGAGCCTTAACCAACCGCGCCGGCCCAGTGCCGATTATTAGGGTGCTAACAACTGCAGATGCAGCCGGGACCAACAGCTTAACGTGCCCTCCAAAGCACGGAGGAGCTCGAGATAGTAAATTTTTGGTCACCCATCCAATGACCGACCAAGCGAAATTTGTTTAATTTTAACGATCGCAGCCGAATCCATCACCACTTGCGCCATCGAGCTCCCCAGTTGCCCGAAGCAATACTTACACTGAAATACGGACTGGAAGACGGTACAGGGTAAACAAAAGGAAAGCTTTCGAATACGGGCGTACTCGACTACGTTCAGTAATGTCTTTCGTGTACCCTTAGATTAAAACAAAAATGGTAGATACGGTACGCTCATACTTGCATCAAACAAATACTGATCCCACGGCAGCGCGAACGCGACGACGAGATCCGTATCACTGCATTACCGACCCGAGCGAAACAGCACGTTAAGTTTCAACGGCAGCGCGAACGAGACGGCGAGATCCGCGTCACTGCACTACCGACCGATCACGCGACCAGTATTCGACGTCACTACCGAATAGGATTCAAAACAAACAGCTATTTTTATGAAAATTATATTTTAAAGTACTTACGAATGAAAAGTAATGCCGTGGGTTTTATTTTTAGTTCTTAAGCACTTTTTAAAAACATACTTAAGCATTGTTTTATCATATAAACACAAAATATTATCAATATTTCTTTTTCGCGTTCACATGTACGTCGTTTGCATGTCTAGTTGTGACTAAAGCGATTAGGGTCGTGGACCACAATTTGTGCGGATGACTTTTGTGAGGCTAGTGCCGTATCTACCCTTTTTGTTTTAATCTAAGCGTGTACCCGACGTTAGGCTAACAATCTAATATAATAGAGTATTTGACGGTATTAAAAATAAAGTGACAATTGTTAGCATCTGTGTTAAGAATTATTACTAGCAGGGGTTTATACTATTTTTACAAAAAAAAATATTCATAATTTTGATAGAAACCCACGAAAAAGATAATAGTTTTCTTATCTAATGTCAGGTGACTCGTACTCGATTCCATTCATTTACACTTAGACCCGTATTATAGAAAGACTAGCAAACCAGTGAACCAAATGTTCACCAAAACCTGATTTAAAAAAAAATGTATTTAATTAATTGAGAACTTCGGAGATTTTGTGTGGTTTCGTTTGAAAATCGTGATTTCTCGAAAACCGGAAGTGCTACGTTACTAAAATCCGGTTTGTAGTCTTATCAGACTATTCTTAACTTATAACTTAAATATTCTCTTTATCTATCTCTTACGGTTTGGCCGCTGAAACAGTACCACAGACAGAAGGACGGACGGACGGACTTGTCTAATAGATAAGAGATTCTCAGTGATTGATCTAGTCTTGAGCACAGTTAGAAAGGGTTGTCGCTGTAACATATAAAGCACATAGCGATATCCCTTCCTAACTGTACTCAAGTAAAGATCAACACTTAGTTGTCATTCTGTAATACGGGCTTTAGTCATTTACCCGAATTCCACTGGCTAATATCCAAGAATAATCGCGCCATTGTATCAACGTTGGTATTGTTTTTAATATCATTGACTTATAATTTTTATTATTTTTTAAAGCATGTAACTGCTTGATGTTTAAATCCAAAGAAAATATAACTAGAAAAAAATCCACGCGGACCAGGCAGCAGACGGGACTCGAACCCGCACCCTTCGCAATCCGGGCGAATGCACTGACCAATTATGCTACCGCGGCCCTCACGGACCGCGTCGAAATTCTTTCTAGCTATTCTTAAGCTGCAAGGCAGCGCCATCTCTTCGCATTATAGGTAAACCCACAATGTCAAATGAATACTTTTACAAGTATTAAACATTTGAAAGAAGAAATAGCAATTATAGTTATAATTTTTATTATTTTTTAAAGCATGTAACTGCTTGATGTTTAAATCCAAAGAAAATATAACTAGAAAAAAAATCCACGCGGACCAGGCAGCAGACGGGACTCGAACCCGCACCCTTCGCAATCCGGGCGAATGCACTGACCAATTATTTTATATTTTTTTCTAGTTATATTTTCTTTGGATCATTGACTTAATCATTTACCAAGAAACTGTTAACGACAATCTTGAAAAAAAACATCGGTGACACAAATTGGTGTGGTTTTATGTTTGTTTAACCACGATGCAAGTGATGCCACATGACTGCAATAAATTGAATTGAATTGAAGTTCTTAAAATTATTAAAAAGACCTTCCTCGGCAAGGTTTCGAACCTAGGCCACTCGGATGGCAGGCGAACTTTCTACCACTAAACCACCATTGCTAATTGATAAAGTTTGAATTTTTAACAATACATAATTAGTAATGCGCAGACCCGTCTTTCCCAGTGGGCACTTTGGGCAAGTGCCCAGGGCCCCGCAATCGATAGGGGACCCTCAGATCAAATACAAAATCCCTAGTTCCTGTTAAATCACCAAACGGAAGTCATAAGGGGCCCCATTATCCTAATATGCCCAGGGCCTCCAATAGGTCAAAGACGGTACAGGTAATGCGACATGCATGAAAAAAGGAAAAAAGAATGAAAAAAAAATATGGATATATATTAAAGTTTAATTTAAAAACAAAGTTACTAACAATTGCCTACTTGGATACGTGCAATTTATATCATTTTCCCGAAAGGACCGCCTGAGGCACATTTAAATGAACTTTTAAATCTTTTAAAGCTATACACTTACTGAAAACCTGTAAGTAAAAAAATATGTAGGTTCGATTCTTACGATAGGTACCATTTGACACGCCCATTATTATGCATGAGTTCACTTTTTCATATCTAACATACACGACACTAATAGTGGAACGAAAGTAATTTGTATGATAGATTATACACGTTAAACGGGTCGGCCTTGGCCAGTGATGCCAACTTAAAAGCTAGATGTAACCATGATTTGGTATCACACGGCAACAATTTCAATTGTATCTTAACTTTTTAGCTACTTTTCCACTCATTCTGAACTCTTGTTGAACTTAAAGGAAATAAAATATTGATAGAATCCTTCACTTCATTATATTTAATACAGAGCGTCCCACGCGGTCATGTCACACGGAGGAAGATTATATTAAACTAGCGGCCCGCCCTCGCTTCACTTCGGTGTAGAGCTGAAGTGTAGACTACAGTTTTTGTTCTCAGGCTATTATACACAATGACATTCATCTATGATTCTTCTTATACCTCGCATGCAAAGGCTCAGCCCGATCGGTTTAAAATTGACAAAGTTTCATACAAACTTTCATTCCCTATTTTATCCCCTTGGGGGTAGAATTGATCAAAATCCTTTCTTAGCATCTGCTACGTCATAACATCAACCTGCATGCCAAATTTCAGCCCGATACGTCCAGTGGTTTGGGTTGGGCTGTGCGTTGATAGATCACTATATCAGTCAGTCACGTTTGAGTTTTATATATATAGATATTGGAGATATGATATTTTACTGAAAGGAGACATCATTTAATTTTTAATAATAAGTAGAACTGAATTCACAGATTTTTAAATTTCGCCTGCCGCAACCGGGAATCAATCTCTTGAAATGTGAAACAAAAAAACACATGTATTTTATGATAACCGTCGAAAGGTTTATCATGAGAATTTTTTTTCCTTAATAACAGAGCATTTTAAATGAACGAAAAATCAATAATTTAACTTTTTTTTTCATAATTAAAATCAAACTACTATAAGAATGAAACGATGCAAGGTTTGTATAGCTTTATGATTATTTTCACGTACTTATAGTCTGTAAGGAAATCCTGTATAATTTAGCAGCTACTAATTATATTGTTAGCTGTTGGAAGCACGGAAAAGTCAGAGGAAAATTTTCTTTTAATATAAAATGCTATGTTGTTTGAGAAAAAAACATCTTTATGATTAACCCTATCGACGGTTATCAGAAAATACTCAACGTGTGTTTTTTTTTTTCACATTTTACGAGTTTGATTCTCGTTTGTGGAAGGCGATCTAAAAAAAACACTGTGAATGCAGTTATCTGTGAATGTCTCTATTTATTATTAAAAATATAATAAAATGATATCTTCTTGCAGTAAAATCCCGTCCCGTCTGCTGCCTGGTCCGCGTGGAATTTTTTCTAGTTATATTTTCTTTAGATTTAAACATCAAGCAGTTACATGCTTTAAAAATAATAAAAATTATAACTATAATTGCTATTTCTTCTTTCAAATGTTTAATACTTGTAAAAGTATTCATTTGACATTGTGGGTTTACCTATAATGCGAAGAGATGGCGCTGCCTTGCAGCTTAAGAATAGCTAGAGGGAATTTCGACGCGGTCCGTGAGGGCCGCGGTAGCATAATTGGTCAGTGCATTCGCCCGGATTGCGAAGGGTGCGGGTTCGAGTCCCGTCTGCTGCCTGGTCCGCGTGGAATTTTTTCTAGTTATATTTTCTTTAGATTTAAACATCAAGCAGTTACATGCTTTAAAAATAATAAAAATTATAACTAAAATATCCTAGCTTCAATATTTCATAAACTTTCCCTCCGTGTGGCATGGCCATGGGACGCCCTGTATACCTACTGTAACATTAAGCTAATTCCAGGAACATTTTGGAGTAAAAAAACCGGTAATCTAGCAACATTTTGTAAAATAATAGTAAGTAGCTAAACTTTTCTAGGCAAAGCTAGTTAGTAGTTGGCAACATTGGCCTTGCCTTGTCATACATGCTTAAATTTGGATTATTATGTTACATTTGGTGACGTGTCGATGCTCAGTGTCCTTCGCCGTGTTTACGTAGCGGACACTTGGCTGTTTAGGTTCGCCGCACACGGGCCACACGCGACAGCCACAAACGCCGCCACGAGAAGCTAGAAGTGGCTAAAAATGTAGCTAAAGCGCGCGATAGCCACTTGTGGTCGGTGATCGACACTTGCCGTCGGTAGCTGCTACTTTTTTTAACATATGCGTGCAGTACCATAATGGACGCTGGCGAAGAAGGTTTGAAGATGGGGAATCGCACGAGTGACGTGTGGCGGCGTTTTTAATCGGCCCATTAGTGGCCGGTGCGGGCCACAAGAAGCGAGCAACGACGATTTGTAGCGTGTTGCAGCCACCGACGTTACACGTGTGCGGCGAGTCCATATAAAATGTATGAAAACTACAGGAAGTATGCCGGTGGCGGCGTTTTGTGGTTGTGGCCAGTGGCCCGTGTGCGGCGACCCTTAGTGGTCATGCTAATTTAGAAACAGTGGAGTGTTAAAATTGCCACCTATTTGTCAATCTGGCATTGATTCATAGTTAAACATTTTGTATTTTCTCGTACAAAATCTCTATTCTTTAGTAACCATTCACTTAGCTATAGTACATATTCAATACCGTCGATTATATAAGTATACTAGCTGACTCGGCGAACTTCGTACCGCACAAAAGTAATAATTTGCAATAAATTAAAATTGCGACTATAATTTGAGATTTAAACTATCCTATCTCTCAAGTTGGATCGAACTGCACATGGTGTGCGAATTTTATTATAATCGGTTCAGTGGTTTAGGAGTCCATTGAGGACAAACATTGTGACACGAGATTTATATATATTAAGATTACCATACTATTTACATACTACAATTATTTTAAAAAATAACTCTCCGCGTGGAGATTTTCCGAGCCTTGTGAATGTCCAGGCTTTTCCAAATTTATTCGTTTTTTCAAATAATACATACAGTCACGATAAGTTCCTACACTTATAGTATAAATAGCTGCTTCAAAAACAAACAACTCGTCGAAAATTACTAATTACTTAAAAACAAATTTTCTTCAAATCCTTTACCACGTGCTTCGCTAACAAGCCTCCCAAAAAGTTTTCAATTGGCATGAATGTGATCGCAGCATTCCCTTTTATAACGATTTACAAGAGTTATCTATCTAAAGAATATTTTACTAATAAATTTCAGCGGATAGTGGATGACCATTATGCTACCGCGGCCCTAATTGTCCGTGTCAAATTTTCTTTAGTATTTCTTAGCTGCATGCTAGCGCAGTGCGGTGGGCCACGTCCCAATCTCCCTATTTCATCTTGGTATGCTCACCGCAGCAGTGGGACATCAATAGGGTAATAAAACAACCACTCACATTTTGTTATTTAAATAGTAAGCGAATTGATGAAAACGCAGATTGGGTAAAAATAAGCTACTCATATCACATAGTCCACGCGGACGAAGAATACAATACAATACATATTAGCTCACAGACAATTCTAAATTCTTGATACTATTAATAAAACCTAATACTAGTACAAACTTTGTTACACGCTATTTTGAAATCAATTTCGGGGCGATGTTACTAATTCTTTGTGACTTTAGGAACTATTTGAGAAATGATGAACTTGAAATATGCTATCAGTTTCAATTCCAAATAAAAGATTAATATCGCAGCATTAAAATTATAATTTTACCCTGTTAGAAATAGGCTAAATAGTTGACCCTTTTTGGAAAAAGGTTTTAAATGGTTAATAAATGCTCTATTAGACCGAAAAAAAATGTATTGTATATTTTTGAGACCTAGAAATCTTTAATTTTAAAATAGACTTTTCATAGACATACAAAAACGCTGTCGGCCATTTTTGTCTATAGATTATCTATGCTATTACGTCAACCGGTAGTAAACAAAAACTCGTAAGCACGTAAAAATGACCTATCTGAGTTTATAATAAAAAAAAACATGATTTCTAATAAATACCACGAAAAATATAGTAATTATCATTATTGTATTGTATGAGAATATAAAAACAAATCCTTGAAGACTCCAGGAAAGTTGTGGATTAAATTGTCGTAAGAAATTAACCTACGCCTAGTTAGAACTCACTAAAAGGGATCCTGCAACTTTATCGACTCATAGTAAAATTTATTTTTGCGAAGATCACTTTGATGTAAGTACTCATTGAATAATATTTTAAGTCTCTTCGTTTATTATCAATTTTTAATAATACAAGTTTTAAGATTATGTATGAAAAAGAGACGTCACACACATGGCGGATGTGGCGAACTGCGTTTTTAGTGTTTAAAAAGTATAGACTAAATTTTTTTTTAAATTAAATTTCTACAGCAATATTCTGCTTTTATGAAGTGAAATCGATATATTTAGGTTCCTTATCAAATACTTTAAGAAATAAACATTTATTTAATACAATTCGACATGAGTCAACTAGCCTTTTGTATTTTAGGCAAATTATTTCCCTTTAGACACTTTTTTCGCCGTTTTGACTTTTTATTTGTCTGGAAATTATAACGACAATTTGCCAGATGCTTTCCATAAATGCTCTATCCATTTATAGGGATTTATCTCGTGAATCGTACTTTCCACAGATAGTATATTTGTATTGTCACCTCATTCCTTATCTTCTTCTATAATATAAAAATGAATCGCTGAATGTGTTGCTAAGCGCAAATCTCGAGAACAGCTGAACCGATGTCGTGTGAGGCGGGTCGTTGCGTTCCCTAAAATATGGTTGAGCGAAGCGATGGCTGGTTCATGCGTCATGCTCGTGAACGGGTGCTGCCAGCGGAGATGAGTCTGCTCTTGCTACATTGGGTACTATTAATCGTTGTATTTAACTTTAATGGTACATTTGTTTTTATGCCTAAACAGTAGGACACGGCATTCCTAAACTTTTTTTATTTTTAAATCTGTTTTTTATATTTTTTATTTTATAGTCATAATTGTTTTATCATTTACATTTGTAATGGAAAGTGACTTCATGAGTTATCTCATATTGAAGTCATTTTTTAAATTGACGACTCTGTATATAATACAGGGAGAAAAAAACAGCCCTTGCTGAGTTTCTTGCCGGTTCTTCTCAGTACAAGGTCTCCCGCCGTAGATTTGAACCGATGGCGTAGCTTTTCGACATTCACAAGTGCTTGTAACAGCCTAGACTGAATAAACGATATTGAATTTTGATTTTTTTTGAATTTTTTGATTTCGATAATCCTTTTTTTAGAATATTCCTTGAAGTACGAGGGTGGTTCTTACGCAGAGAAAAATTAAAAAATTGCCTGAAAAGTCCAAAAACAACACTTTTCTATACTCCCATACAAACGATTCGTAATAATACTTAAAAGTCAATTTGAACTTTAATACCATACCATAAATTTCAAATGTTAGTGGAGAGGTTCTGGGAAGGCAAAACAATTGAGTGACATGATGTGAATAGAAGTTTGGAAAAGGCAATTTCAGTTTTTTTTTTATAATTATATGAAGAGTCATTTTAGTCTACACTACAGCTCTACTCCGAAGCGAAGCGAGGGCGGGTCATTGGTAATATTAAAAATGTGAAAGTGTGTTTGTTATTCAATCACGCAAAAGCTTCTGAATCTGATTTGGATGCAATTTGAACGGCCTCTTGTTAACTATATTTTATAACTGCATAACGTCAAATATCAGCAACTGTTTTAAATGTCTAAGGTGGGGTCTAACGTCGACAGGTCGCCAAACCTTATAGCTGGACAGAACAGCCAGTTTGGCCTTACATTTGGGTAAAAAGGCCGAACTAACGATTTTGTGGTTCAGTAATATTTGGTACGAATAATTGGTAAGGAAAGTTAGTTGGACTCAAATGGTAACAAATGATGAAATCCTGCGACGTGTTGGCAAGAAACGCGAACTTTGGGATACCATCAGAGTGAGGAAGGTTGCGTATCTAGAGCACCTAGAGCACGAGATGAGACACGAAAGGTACGCCCTTTTACAATTAATAATGAAGGGCAAAATTGCTGGAAAACGAGGCGTCGGCCGCAGGAAGAAGTCTTGGTTGAGGAATCTCGAGCGGCGCTGAATTATTCCATCTCGCTAAAAATAAGGAGACGTATGCTAAGCTGACTGCCAACCTTCGCTGTTCGGAGAGGCACTAGAAAAAAAAGAAGAAAGAAAATATGTAAAAGCCTAACAAAAGCCGGATAAGCCGGACACCGTTTATTTTGGCCGGACACTCAAACAAAAAGCCTAACTATGTCCTCATTCGTTCTTCCGGACGCCTGGCAACGCTATCTATAGGCATTGTTCATCCAAATTATATGGCTTACTAAATAGAATGAGCTCAGAAAGTCTATAACTGTGACTGCACCGTTCATTTAATATGCAGACTCTTTAGAAAAAACAAGCATACATATTTTTTTTAAACCATTTCATTGATGGCCAATTGACGAATGGACCTCAATAGATTTCAAGTACTTACTCTCATTATCTACGACACATACATAGGAATAAATTACTAAATCCCAATTATAATAGAGTCTGTGCGGAAAGAGATTGGGATTCAGATTGGAGGGCGCTGTAGTGTTTTCCTACCATATTTGTAAGGTTTACCCCTTTTAGACATGATTTAATACAAAAAACCGCAAGAAATCCGTATAAAAACAAAACTTTGACGTTTTACAGATTGCTGGGTTTGATTGCCAAATAAAAATCTTAATGTTAGTTCCGTTTTTCGCCACGCCCATTCTCTTTCCGCACAGACTCTACGTCATTATATCCCACTATCCTTTCATTCTATCTAATATCCTATTTAATATTATAAATGAAAATGTTGTTATGTTTGTTACTCAATCACGCAAAAACTACTGAAAGAAAAAACTGAGACTAAAACAATATCACTCAATATTAAAAATGGCAAACAATAGCATTAACAAACAAAAAAAAATACAAGAACGGAACTAACAATTGAGACCTTAATTAAAAACATCATGTAACTTATATTATTATTATTATCCAATAATTTTTAGAAGTCATAATAATTCAAAACTTTAAAATGTCAAATATGCTATTTTATCGCGTCTAAGTCTCAAACTCCATAGTAATCTGACAATTGAGCGTGATAATATCTAAAAACTAAAACCAAAATGCATTAAAACACTAAGATTTTTTACCTGCGTTATAAAAAAAAAGTTTAAATGGAATTTATATTCAATTTGAATTTGGTTTATAGTTGGGGTTCTTATCAGATACAATAATTTTCAAAAACGTAACAAATAAAGAGCAAACAAGTCAATCGATCTACAAAACCTATTATGTTCGTCACACAGTCTATTGAGCACACTATATGCGCCCAACTTAGTTTTATTTTGTTTCTCTCTCTTTATTTTGACACAAACAGTCATTACGACCTCCGTGGCCGAGTGGTTTGTACGGCGGGTTTCAAGGTGTCGCCTACTAGAGAGGGTTCCCGGGTTCGAATCCCGGTGGGGGCAGATGTTTGTGTGATGAATACGAGCATCTGCCCTCCAGTCATGGATGTTAAATACCTATATGTATTCTATCCGTTACTCTAGTATCCCTTCACACAAGCCTTCAGCGCTTACTTTGAGGCTAGGCACATTGATGTGAATGTTGGAAAATTTTATTATTATTATTACATAAATCGATATTAAGTACAAATACTACATTATTACATAGATGTGAAGTATCGTCAAATTTGTGTCTTTAGATGGTACTCAATCACGCAAAATTAGTTGAACCTTAGAGCATGCTCAAAGGGTTGAACGGATTCCGATTGAATTTGGCACACATAATGGTTCTTTACCCGGATTGAGACAGGACACACTACACTCGTAAACATGACTAAATTTACTGCGGGTTGAAGCTAAAATTAGACCTCAAAAGCAAGTAATTCGCATAGCTTCACGCAACGGGGCCATAATGGCAGTCGATTAGACCTCACGAATTTCACCATGTGATATTTATCGAAAGGGGTGAGCTGTAAACACAGCTTACGCAAACCTTTATTTATTTATCAAAGACGCAAAATTTGTAAGACACTTTCATCTCAAAGTGTCGCCGCACACGGGCCACCGACCACAACCACAAAACGCCGCCACCGGCATATTTCTTGTAGTTTTCATACATTTTATATGGACTCGCCACACACGGTACGCCGGTGGCCCCCACACGCTACAAATCGTCCTTGCTCGCTTCTTGTGGCCCGCACCGGCCACTTAATGCGCCGATACAAAACGCCACCACACTTCACTCGCGCGATTCCCCACCCCTCTCGCCCTTACCTTAGGCGGCCGCTGTCGCGCGTTTCAGCCACTTCAGTAGCCGCTTCTAGCTTCTCGTGGCGGCGTTTGTGGCTGTGACGTGTGACCCGAGTGCGGCGACACTTAGGCTTGACTAACTTTTTTGTGGTAAAGCTTTCTTGTCTTTGAGTGGGGACATTAATAGGCTGGTGATGACGGTTTTCTTTGGAAAATATTTTAAGGATCTTGATACATAATAAATGATCACCTAAAAATACAATTATTTAATTGTATGTTTATATATAAATATTGTTTATTTTGGGGATCAATTACTATCGTTTGATGATCACTCAAATACACACATCAAAAGTGTCTAGGGATCAAGCATTTTTATGCGGATTTCTTGAGATTGAGATGTGGCTTTGTAATAAATTTATGATTTTATAAATTTATATGGATCCTTTTTGGTGCATTTCATAATTTGAATCAGGAACTGTGAATCAAATTCGAGTAAAAGATGAAAATCAGCTGTCAATATTTTCCCTATAAAAACATACAACGCATTGAAGACATTATTAGTGCTACTGTTTCCCTACTACTGATTAAAACCAACGTTATTATGGAGCGGCGACGTCATTTAAGCAGGGAAGAAATGCTCAGAGCCGTGGGAATGATAGAAGCTGGTTCCCGGCAACGTACTGTGGCTTTAGCTCTGAATACAAATCAGAGTGTTATCAGTCGACTTTGGACACGATACCGAAGCACTGGTACCGTGGCTGAGCGCCATGGAGGACGGTATCGCTGCACCACACGGAGACAAGACCGATACATTCAAATCTTAACTCGAAGAGCTCCAACAATAACCGCCATGATGTTAGCCGTGAGGCTTCATCACTCTTCAGGGAACTTAATTAGCGACCAAACAGTCAGAAACCGCTTGCATGAAGTGAACCTTCATTCCCGAAGACCGCTACGGGTACCACCTATAGCAATGCACAATCGTAGGATTCGATATCAATGGGCTCTTGAACACAGAAATTGGGCAGAAGAACAATGGCGTTTCGTGTGCTTTTCTGATGAGTCTCGTTTTGGTATGAGACCGGATACAAGACGTATACGACACTGGAGAACCCCTGGACGCCAACAGCGATTAAAATCCTGCCAGGAAGTCCATCCTTATAGTGGTGGAACCATCATGGTATGGGCGGGTATTTGGATCGGCGGAAGAACTGAGTTGATTTGGATCAGAGGCAACCTCAACGCTCAAATTTATGCTGAGACGATTGTATCAGACGTCATCGTTCCTCTACAAGTGCAAATCGGTCCCTTATTTCAGTTAATGCATGATAATGCACGACCGCACACCGCAAGAGTTGTAAGACAGACTCTCGCCGCAGCTAACATCAATGTCCTGCCCTGGCCTGCTCAGTCGCCAGACTTGAACCCGATTGAGCATGCATGGGATATGCTACAGAGAAGAGCTCTGCCGAATATGGAGGGTATCCAGTCGCAAGAAGACCTTTTTTTGTTGTTGCAACGAACATGGGCGGCCATTCCACAGCGTGATTTGGATGAACTCATTTTGAGTATGCCAAACCGATGTTCTTGTGTTGTTAGTGTTCGCGGTAGAAATACGGATTATTAATTGTTTAAGTTACCCAATAAAATTTTAGAGAAAACTGTTATTTCAGTCTTTTTTTCGAACTTTTGTGTTAGTGGTTCAAATGTCAAAAATCCCTTTATTAGGAAAATGGCAAATTTCTTTATTAATGCAAAGGTGACTTGGTTTATCGTTACTGTGACAAACGAAAACACTTTATTTGATGAATCCTTAAAGAAAATTTTAATTAATATCAATCAGGAGAAAAGTTATTGCAAAAATATATGTTGATCCCTAGACACTTTTGATGTATGTATGTTCCTTTTTAGGGTTCCGTACCTCAAAAGGAAAAAACTGAACCCTTATAGGATCACTTTGTTGTCCGTCCGTCTGTCAAGACCGTTTTTCTCAGGAACGCGTGGAGGTATCAAACTGAAATTCATATTTAATAGTCATATCTACTGTCCCTTGGAGCTGTGAAAAAATCAAACTTCTAAGTCAAAGCAATCAAAAGATATAGCCGTTTATGCCGCAAATTTTCGAAACTCGCACGGGAATCAATATATATAACTACAGGGTACTTCCCGTGAACTTAGAATCTTGAAATTTGGTACGAAGTAACGTCTTATATTACAGATTAAGGAAAAATTGCGAAAACCGTAAATTATTAGTTACATCATATAATAAAAAATATTTAAATATACCATAACTATGACTTACTTATGTACCCACTGGGTTGTACGGTACCCTCGGTGCGCGAGTCCGACTCGCACTTGGTCGGTTTTTTCTTTCACTTGACCTGCAAACTGCAGTCGTCTTGTATATGGAGCGAGACACACAACATACATAGAGCGAGATAATATTACAGTTGCAATTAGGGTTGCCACCTTGTTTTTGTCCAAATACATTAGATATAAGATAGAAAAAAGTACATTGTGTCCAAAATAAAGTACTTGTTATTCCTCTTTATTAGTAAGCATAAAAAATATTTTTCTTTACTACTAGCAACTTTTTTTTTAATATTTCCAACACACACCAATTAGCCTAGCCCCAAACTAAGCACTGTAGGCTTGTGTGATCTTGTGTTATGTATTAATGCTCGTATTCATCACAAAAACGTCTGCCCCCACCGGGTTCGAACCCGGGACCTTTCGAGGTGGCGATACCTTGAAACCCGGCGTATAAACCACTCGGCCACGGAGGTCGTCAATAAGGTATTCAAATATAGGTAAGGTCGTCAAATATAGGTAATTTGTGGCTAAAAAAAATCTGTAGTTCTTTTCCGCAATGGAAAAAGTCATATAACAAAGCCACAACACCCACGAATATGTTGCAGGAATTAGCTAAGGGCGACATATTCATACTGCCTGTCCGTTTTACACTCAAAATTCTCCCAATCAACCTCTTTTTGTATATTTTATGTAAAATTAATGCCCGAGTAATCAAATCACATTAAATAAAGTATTTTCGCGTACTATATTGTTGGCATAAAGTATAGAGTACAAATACCCGAAATAACGTACAATACTTTATAATAAAGTACGGGTGGCAACCCTAGTTGCAATATCGAGTTCTTATCGAGTGCACGTAGGGTTACCATCCGTCCTGATTAGTCCGGACATGGCCGGATTTTTAGACTAGTTTCCAGACCATCACCTTTTCTTCAGAGGACCACGCGCGCTGGCCTACGTTGCCACTATTCCTACACGAACAAAGAAATTTGGTGACTCATTTCTTTCGTAAGTGGAATTCTTTACTCGCGCAAGTGTTCCCACCTTCCTATAATCTGGGGTCCTTTAAGAGAGGCGTGAAGAAGCATTTTTGCAGGCCGGCAAGGTGAGGATGATTGATGTAGCAGTTTATAACTGCTGTACCAGCTATCTTCGCGTTTGGACTTTATTACCACTTAACATCAGGTGGGGGTAGAGTCATTTGCCTACCTTAATATTTATATAAAAACAAAAAAAGACTGTCTGGATCTTTAAATTGTCGGGATTTTTTAAATTACATTGAATATGAATAATAAAAGTACATATTGATTTAAAAACCATACCATTGTAACTAAGTGAGTGTACCTTTCGATTAACCCAAAACTCGGTATACTTGTCACCTGAAATAAAGAATAGCCACGCATCAGGGTTCTTTGAAACTCTATTTGTATATTTTGATGTAGTCTTGTATATTTTGAAAAGTAATAAAACTATAATAAATGCTATACATATGTTTGTTACTCCGGAAACTCTACCCCTAATGGTGTGAAAAGTGATAATACATTTTACTGGGGAGTATTTTACTGCAGGGCTTGATTAAATCGGAAAAGGACTGAACGAATTTGGATAAAATTTGACCAACATTAAGTTCACTACCTGTATTGAGACAAAGGATAATTTTATCCCGTAAAATATTAGATTCTTGAGGGATTTTCAAATAACTAAAGTTAACGTGGACGAAGTCGCAGGCGGCCGCTAGTGAATAAATATTTATTCATGTTTTGAGTATGGAGTAGTTGTAAGGACTGTTCAAGAGGCAGTGCGACAGAGGAATAATTTTCTTGTGTTTTTGTTGTGTATTTTATATTTTTTTGATATTTCGAAAATCTTTCGTTGGGTGCAAACGTTGTTTAAGAATATACAATACACAATACAATACAAAACTCTTTATTTTTACACCACAGAAAACATAAAACATGAAGTACATAATTAAAGAATACAGTGTAATAATGGGCGGTCTTATCGCTAAGAGCGATCTCTTCCAGACAACCTTAGGATGGAGAGGACAGGAAAGAAGCTGGAGAGACGGCGGTGTAATTACTACAAAACAATATAAAATCATTCTAACAAATATAATCAATATAGATGTTAGTGTACAAAAATTTGGGAATCCTGACGAAACGGAAATCCGTCGAGTGTCGTCGTTCTTCGCCCTGAAATAAAACTTTACTTTCGACGTGAATATAAAACTACACAATTATATTTTCTGAAATTCCGCAATTGTAGCATCTATAGAAATCGAATAGTACTTAAATGCACACTTAAAGTATTTTCTTAAAAACATAAAAAAAAACTTGAGCCTGACAAGAAAAAAAAACAAAAAAAAATACATAAACGACTGTGAGATGAGAACTCACAAGCAAGCTGCATGTTTGAGCTAGGGATCTTACCCTATGAAGGTCAATGACCGTTGACTGGTGACTGCAACTGTACTTATAATAAAAGCTCGTTACTACGTGCTCTTAGGGTTACCATTTAGGAATTTCAAAAGTCCTGACAAAAATACTGACATTTCGACAAAAGTCCGGACTTTTTAGTCACAAAATGGTACCATTACTCACTTAGTTATAATGGTATGTCTACTAACTCAAGGAACAGATTATTCATACAAACTTTCATCCACTGTTTATAACCTTTAGGAAATGAATTTTGAAAAATCCTTT
Organism: Chilo suppressalis; assembly: GCA_902850365.2. NCBI lineage: Eukaryota > Metazoa > Arthropoda > Insecta > Lepidoptera > Crambidae > Chilo > Chilo suppressalis. Next base: position 5,730,815 of record OU963912.1, on the reverse strand, counting down.
CTAAGTGCTCCCCTAGACTCCATAAGAAACCTACATAACAAATTAGGAGTCTCTAGACCCAACGGTTTGGGCTGTGCTTTGATTGTCAGTCAGTCAGTATTTTTAGGGTTTCGTACCTCAAAGGGAAATACGGAACCCGTCCGTATTTCCTTTTGAGGTACGAAACCCTCAATCAAAAGATACAGCTGTTTATGCCGCAAATTTTTGAAACTCGCACGGGAATCAAAATCTCTACAGGGTACTTCCCGTGACCTTAGAATCTTGAAATTTGGTACGAAGTAACGTCTTAAAGTACAGATAAAGGAAAAATTGCGAAAACCGTAAATTTTTAGTTACATCATATAATTTTTTTTTTTTTGAAAATTTTAAAGTTATTTCTCATTTTTCTCATAAACGCGTGGAGGTATTAAATTGAGTTTGTACGGAACCTTCGGTGCGCGAGTCGTAGTCGCACTTGGCCGGTTTTTAAATAAAAAATAATAACCATATTATGGTTTTTTTTTCTAAATGGCTTCGCTCGGCTTGTGCATTTAGCCAATGTCAAGTGTTAAAATGTTTACAAATTCTACAGCACTCGTGGTCAAAGTAATAAATCAAGTCAAAGTAAGTGGCAGTCAAGTCAAACCCCTTTTCCCTATGTTTCAGTAAATGGAACCTCCCCGTGGACTTCTTGAGGGAACGTCGAAAGACACTTTCCGCTATTTTGTTTCACTTGCCAACACTTGTGCATATTCCCGAACACTTAGTGGTTAATAATCCACCATATTAGACACTAAGATCCGCCACAACACAATTATTAACAAGAAAAATAAAACTGCCAAAGTGACGCTTACCGATCCCGCCAAAAAGTCCCATATTATGGTTTAAGTATTTGTGAAAGCAACACCGTTGACCACTGATAGTTACGGGTTAAATAAATAGTTTTTTGACACCCTATTGAAGCAGAAATTGGTATTCACTTTTCATTAAGTCAATATAAGCTGTAAATGCGAGATTAGCTCACACTAAACTTTTCAATTTTCTGTGCCCAAATCAAACTTATCTTTTGCCATCCAATTACGTGTACATAAACTTTTTAGTAAATCGACCTTGAATGACTCCAAAAACTAACGCATGATGGCGTGAATTATTATAAAGAAAAGAAACACTCACCTTTTGCACGCTCACCAGCTTCTGTTTGTCTAAAAATAGAAAACAACACACACAAACACAAGATCACACCATCAAAAGACATCGGGCAGGATTAAAACGAGGGGATGCGTCGTTCCAAAGGGAGAGTAGAAACCTGTACACAACGATCCTGGACAAGGTGAAACTAAAGTCATTTCCGTGGACAAGAATAATATCATTGTTTTTGTGGACTTTTCTATCGTACTCTATCCTACTAACATTGTAAATGTTAAAGTTTGTATGAAGGTATATGTTTTGGACGAAGATGCGAACAGCCTCTACTAAATGAAAAGTTTCCGTTATTAGTCTGAATGAATGAAGAATTCAGTTTACTTTTCATCTACTCGAAGTAATATTTATGTTTGTATTATTTAAAGCAGTATTATTAACCTTTTTTAGGGTTCCGTAGTCCTGACAAGGAACCCTTATAGTTTCGTTATGTCCGTGTCTGTCTGTCCGTCCCCGGTTTTGCTTGGAGACTGTTAGCTCTAGAGAGCTGTTATTTTGTAGAGATATCATGCCGATAAAATGGTAGAATAAAATTTTGAAATATATTGTTTTAGGGTTGCTCTCGTTGATTTTATTTTTTCATCGTCTACCCCATTGTGTGGAATATCGTTGAATAGGTCCTTTAAAATTACTAAGAGGTTCCTAAGACTTTTTTTCGATTTAGGGATCCGTTTGCGAAATATTGAACTTTAAACTGTTAATTTTTGTTCGTGTAGAGCGTACCCCCCCCCCCCCCCCTCTAAAAGCTAAGCTATTGGCTTGAAAAACCTGGAAAAATTAATGATAATAGTGCTTTTCGTGAACTTTTAAGGAAAATTATAACGGTTAAGATGGATTTGTTAGTTTAAGACTAATTAGTCGTTCAACTGATGTATTAGAAACCGACGTATTAGAAACTGGCGTAATAAAAATTCCTTAGAAGAAAACGAAACGAATAGACGAAGAAATTGCTTAAAATATAGTCTCTTTCCAAAATATATTGTTGTGACGACGAGCTATTACGGAACCCTACACTGCCCTTTATTTATTCATGTATTATTTTGATTTAAGGTATCTTTAAGTGTTTATTTTTTTTTATAAAGGATTTTTTTCTGTTTCGTCAAATAAATTCAGTCTAATTAATTCTCGTGTTGTGAGAGATACGGATTTATTATTATAGATTTTCCCGTAACAATATGGGTAATATTGGCAGCGCAATTGTATCCATTATCATGGCTATATGTGTTAATCCAAACATCAAAATGTAAGATTCGAGTGAAGATAAATTTACCGGCTTCGGCTTACGCATTCCCCTTGGCTGCGTTCTAAACCTACGCTCTGAGTGCAACTTTTTACCCTGATTTTTCAAATTTGACATAAAATGTATGGAACGTATATCAAATGTAACATTTGTTGTACCTGAAGCGTAGGTTTGCAACACACGCAGCTCTTATGCTAAATTAAAATATTATTATGTGTAACAAATTCTCTTTGTCAACTATGAAATGAAAGAGATGGCGGTACGCAAAAAAAAGCTACAAAGTTAGACCATACTTCTTTTTGACTGTGGCATTAATATAAATATTTTGTCACAAATCATTCGGAAACACTTTTCCGAAAAGAGACATTACACACGACATGACATGCCGACACTCGTTTGATTGATTGTGGAGTTGACACGAGGGTGACAGTTAGAAGAGAGTGACACGGGATCCTTTTTGCCAGAATATATCATACCACACGCTCGGTACTACAATTGAAGTGACCACATCAGACCAAAAATTGTATATGTTTTTATTTAAATTTTGGTAGTTCTTGACTTACAACGAAATTCTTAATTCAAAACAAGCTTTTTGTGTTAAATCCTCTTTGTGTCTCAATTTGACTTTAAACAATTGACAATTACGGAATGATCAGTAAATTAGGTGTTACATAGGTAACCCTTAATTGGTATTAAGATCTTAGGTGCAAATAGGCCTTGTTTTTGCGATTTCTTATTTTGATAATAATAATCTGTTAATTTCTTGAACAACGACGAATCTTTCATATAAGTACCTACATTATTGTTATAATATTTGACCATTTATCTTCACATTTACCAACAATATTTTATAGCGTCTCGATGTTCTGTGATAAATAAGATTTGCAAGCAGATACGCAATTGCAAAAAACAAGATATTAAAATGTATTTAGTAAAGAAATATTTCGTTGAAATATTGACACAAAAACGGTATGGTAGGCCCAATAAACATGTTATTTTTAACAAGTAGGCAACTCGCGTATTTGCTTATAGAGTATAGAGATCAGCCAATGGTTCGCTTTTCTGTTACTTAACTTAATAAACAAACAATATAAATTTTTCTAGGTAATATTTCAATTACAATTTCCATAACCTAGTGAAAATATTACTAGAGAAAATGGTCCGCGTTGAATTTTTTCGAGTACTAATATTTTGTTAAAATATTTAGTTAATTTTTTCAAAATTTTATGGAAGGTTGAGCTACAACATCTATCATAAAATTTCTTTTGTGTGCATTATGACTTAATTCCACAAACATTCTTTAAAATTATGATATTGTTGGTTGCGAAACTGTGCAATATTAGTTTTTCAACAAGCACGGGGGCAAACATATTGCAACGTTGATTAATGATGATGAATGACGTTGATGAGGGGTGCTGTAAGGTAAATGAATATAATGGATAAGACCAGGTTCGATCAACATGCCCAATACGAGGTACCGACTTTATTCTTATCCACGTTGGGTATGGATAGTGACAGCATCGCCAAGCCAGCTATCTTTTTCAGCCCAGATTGCACGCCCTGTTAAAGAAGTATACTATGTAAATACAAAAAAATATATAATAAGCGTGTTTTGTCACATGTTGGTAATGATAAAATATAAAATAATACCTATCAATTCATAATACCTACGTAACAGTAATTCAATAATTCATATTTACAAAATAAACATAAAAACTATTTTTCTATAGAGACATATGGAGAGTTTTAAAAGGAAAGTAAATATATAAAAGATGAAAATGCGTAATATACTACAGAATAAACTTTAATTAAAAAAGAAAATCGATTACAGGGCAAGAGAACAAAACAAACATAATTAAAACAATCCAATTAATTTACTTTTTTCATAATTGTTGTTCGCAAATTTTTTTAGAACTCTTCAATTTTCCATGGGCTTGGTTGGTTACAGTGTAATTAGAGGTTTAACTGCGTCTATTTCTATAGATACATACTAACAATAGCATAATTACATAACTCGATGAGGAAATACATTTCGGATTAACAATTATACTGACAACTAAGACTCTCGCAAGCCTGGCAGTATATCCTATCAAGAAATAATATAATTTTCAGGAGTTTCGTAACTCAAAAGGAAAATGTTAGCCAATTGCGAATCGGTCTCACACACAAAGGGTTCCGAACGCCTATCTAACTTAGAAATTTAGAATGCTCTAAGCTATCTAAGGTTCATTCATAATGCCAGTTAAAACGAGTTATATCCTTTGCATCTTCAAAGGTTTTACGGTTTATTGTTCCACGTTTGTCACTGCTCTCATTTCACGTCTCATTTCTCTCATTTTACAGCTCCACTCAAAGTAATATGTAATGAACAAAATATGATCGATAATTACAAAATTTCACACTATATTTTTATACACTATTGTTAATAATGAAAAATGTATATATTATGTGGAAAATAACAATTTGTGCGAGGAAAAAACAATCGCAAATCCAATGAAATATAGATAATATCTTAATGAAAATGAGAGACTGCTGTCAATTATAGTTTAGGTATTCTGTAAAAAATTAATTGTTCTTAATATACAGCCTTCCATCAGTATTGTTGATCGAAGGATACCACACCACCCGCTATCACACGGATGGACGGACATTGCAGGCAAAGTAAGTATGTAGTAGGTTCTGTTACGTCAGAATACTCTTCGCCTTTATGAATATGAACAAATTGCTTGATTGCAAGAACAAACTCACATTTACTAATCTATGACGGTAATTTTGACGATGAAATATACAAAAGGAATAAGGAAATTGATAGGAAATTATCTTGTTTTTCAATGGTTTTCCCTCCTTTGTGCAAATAATCGTTAATCAAGGTATCTAAGACAACAATTTAGGCATAACTAAGTCTAAAGTATTTTGCTAAATTTAGTTGTTTTTGTTAAGTAAGTCTACAAGATGTTATTCTTTGATAAAATAAGATTCTTGTTCCGAAAGTACTGCTATTCTATAGTTGTCGAACTCTTTGATAACTGCGTAGGTAATGAAAGATGACCCGATAAACGACCCGTTCAATATTTTCACTTAATACCCGTTGAGCAATCAATAATAATGTTCTGATTATGTAGATGCCATTTTTAGACTGTTATCGTCTGAAAGCAGTGAACCACCGACTTCTTCATTAATCATTATTATTGATTCATTATCTATATTGTCTCTCCATTAATGAGCGCTAACACCTAACATTTATCGATACTATAAAAAGGGGGTTTATAAAGAAATCATTTTATCATTGTTTAATTTTAATATAAATATTTGTGTTCGTATTAGTTACGCATTAAATAAAACAAGTTTCAATGGTGAAAAGGATGAGAAAAGCCCTAAATAAAAAAATCAGTGCATCTATACCGTTGAAACTTGTTTTAGTTAATGCGATGATCTGTGTGCGTGAAAACCTAAGAAACAAATTAGTTAGGCATTATTTGATAGTTTAAATAAGAAATTCATTATTTTTAGATTTTAATGGATATATATATATATATATATATATATATATATATATATATATATATATATATATATATATATATGTTATACATATATATGTTATACATATATATGTTATTACAACATCATTTCGGATGATATCTCCAACCTTAAATGCTAAAGTGAGGTGTGATAAAGATAAAATCGGGTGTTGATACATTCAAAACCTTCGTAACTCATGCAAACATTATAAAAATAAAAATCATGCAAACATTTTTAAAGATGCATAGGAATTTTTTAAACACGATAGTAAAAATTACTGCATTGAGTTATTACAGCTTAATGAAGCTGATTAAATCTGTGGCCATGAATTATTTATTGTAGAGCTATTGCATGTGCCGCCATTCCGTGCCCGACAAGGTGGCGGCTGTGATAACTGATGGCTAGTAGGTAGGTAGTAAGCAAGCACTGATTTTACAAAAGGTAATGTTCCGCTTTATACAAAATACACTTCCTAGGTACTAAATATAACTAACACTAACTTGGGTCACATATGAAAGAGGTAGAACTTAGCGCGAGTCCTGCTTCAATTGGATAGCCCGTTTGGGATTTTTAGGGAAAGCAATTTTCTAGTACCTAATACTGTGTTTCTCTAAGTTTTAAGAGACGTAGGGCATAGCGGATTTTCCTTTCGAGTTAGAGCGCCCGTCTGATGACGCTGAGTTCTGAGCCGGCTGCATGGGCATAAGTATTTTTTGATATCACTTCAGATATCTTCAAATAAGATGTAGGTAACGCCTGCCATCCTGTTGTATCCTATTCTCGACGCCAGAATGATTATTGCTTATGTTTTGAAACAGGCACAAAGGACAATGTTAACATTACTCATATTTCTTTATTAATACAGACATTTCGAATAATCCTTTCGTGGCCCCAATTTGAATTTTTGCTTCCTTCGCTCCTCTTCATTCTAATAACGCTCACGCCTTTAAAATAACTACATCTTATGCTCGGTAAATAATCTACTATTATTAAAAACAATCACAACAATTTGTAAGACATATTCTAATAGAGGACCTAAAATAGAACCTTGCGCTACGCCGTAAATAACACATTATACTTCTGTGATTCGCCCTTCGAGATTACACTTAATTCACTTGTAGTAGCACACATTATGTGCTGCCATCGTACATACATAATGCGTGCTACTACAAGTGAATTAAGTGTAATCTCTCGGGCGAATCACATCGTATAATATCATTCGAACGTCACTTGCAGGTGACTCGTTTGACTTTCAATATTGTGCCAGAAAAAAATCTATCTGCTACACTCTGACTCCTTTTTGTAATGCAAGTAGGAGTCAAACCAACTAAGTAGGTTTCCTCGATTACTATTATATGCTGACTTGTGAAGGAAAATTTCATGGTCTACTTTGTCAAAAGCTTTATAAAAATAGGTATTCGATCAATTTGAAGTCTTATTTTATAGTAGTAACATATTTAAGTTTTATAAGTGATAGCTATTTTAACATTATTATCCAATGATAATAATTTTAAAATAGCTATCACTTAACCTAATCTATAAAATTACTTGTGTTGAGTTTTGATGTATATGTAATTTTAAATACAGTATTTTATGTATTTCTTTCATACAGTAGTCTATAGTAGATCGACGATCTGTAAAGGTATTTCTTTTTATTAAATCTGCGCCAGGAGCATTTAATTTAATTTTGATAAAGCTATATGGATTTATTCCTGGATAGTTGAGCACAATACGCTCGCATAGCAGCCATGTTCAGGTTAAATCTTTACGCTTACTTTGTGGCGCGTAGCATTTACTCTGGGCTCGAATATAATAAGAGTGTGCATATGGCCTTGTGTTTCGCTTAAGTAAACTAATTTGGAATTCATTTTTAAATTCAGCAATTTATGACGTGCCTTGCTTAGTTTAGAATATGGTTATAACTTGATTAAAAATTGTTCGCTAACAAGTAACTATCAGACAATGTGTGGACATGCATAAGTTCGAAAGGTTTTTTTTTCTATTTCAGCTTAACAAAGTACTGAGAAGAGAAAAAACAGCCAAGTGTGACTCAGAGGCGAAATCCAAATGGTTCCATAAGATTTTACATAACTTTTCACTTGTTAAAAACATTTGTTAAACTTGGACGAATTGTAATGTTCAAATAACAAATTATTTAAAGCACCTAATTGAAAACCATTGGATTTACTTATCTTTGTTTTTTGTGTTGATTTTTGGAGAACAATCTTCAAGTAGACGTAGCTAGTGTAAGATTATCGTTCGATATATCTATAAAGGCAATTAATTAAAAAAACTGTGTTGCAAACATTAGTTATGATAATAACTATTATCTCTCCTTATTGATAACTAATAAGCTATTTATTGTGTGTAAATACATAATTCAACAGATAACAAGAAGTTTTGACAAATACTTAAACTTGAACCTCTAGATCACTCGATCCTCGGCTCTAGTTAGCCACTTTCGTAGTCATTGCTAATCTGAGCCCTATGGAGCCCTGGAACCTTACTAACGAACATAATAGAACCACAGTACCACCAAAAGATGTGTTTATAGTCTTTTGTAAGATATTTGATATTATACGTTCGTCAGAAGTTTCCAGGGATAAAGTAAAGTCTATGATATGAAAAATATTCAATCAAATTTACCAAATGAATCCGGTCTTTCAGATTGGATTTTCAGTTCCTATGTAGCTAACAACGAACCCCTATTTTAAGACGTTAAAATTAAGAAAAAATGCAGTTCTTGTAAATTGTTGAAAATCAACTACGTAGATTACATGCGTTGTGCATTTCATTCCAAGACGCTATTGCTGTGTATATTTGAATTTATAAATTGTGGCTACAATATTTATTATTACATAAAATTTCTTCGGAAAATATTGATACTGTTGGCAAAAGTGCTCGGAACCAGAAGTACCAAACTCTAATCAAAAATTCGCGGAATATCAAGTGCTCGCTGCGGCCCCGGTACTTCCTAAGGTAAATACATAATCTAAAAATATCGATGCACTCAAAGAATAACACGCCGAACGGCAAACGAAAAACTCGTGTATTTCTGGAGTAAAATATTACTTCAGACTAGGAACAGACACAATACTCAGACCCAATGAAATGTCTCTGCAGCTAAGACTTTAAGTTCTACCGAATTGTGTATATTGCTATTTCTCCCTTGCCATTCTGGGAGCAAAGACAAACATTTATTAATACTGTAGAATAATGGTAAGTTATGCTTTCCTGTACATGCAGACAGTTAAAGCCAATCCATTCCTATATTTTAGTATCTACTAGTACTATCGGAGTGATTTTACAGTTTCAAGTGCCAAATTTATTCACTGCGGAATTTACAATATTTTCATTACAAACAAGTTAATGAAACAGTAGATTTATATTTTGTAGTGATAGAACATTAAAATATATTTGCAAAACTACTTTTTTTATTTTAAGTGTAAGAAATGTGAAGACCACTACTTACAGAGCTCCTAAATTGAATGCTATAGCTGAAATTAAATTCCAAATGGTCGACAATATTGATTTATTGCCTAATATTAAACAATAGTTTTAAACTGTTGATCGGAATGATCATGAATTAAATAATTTACTTTGTTTCTTTTGTAAAATTACTAACAATATTTTTTTATGCCATTTTTCAAATTCATTCATTCATGCATAAAAAAAAGGATTGTGAAATAGGGATCATAAACCGTGATTTATCATGATCTAAAGAACCTACATACAAGTAGCCACCTAACCTAACCTTTTCGAGTCACTTTAGGCTAACCCAACGTAGTTAAATGCACCAGACAGATCGTAGTAAAGAGAAAATTTAAAGGCATGATGATGAAAAAAAACTCAATGAAAATAAAAAAGATAATAAGTGAATTAAAAAAGCAATTGAAATTTGAATCGTAACATCCGTAAGATAGTATTAAAGACAGGTGAACATTGTTGTACATTGCTTAGATATTTTGCAGCTGTGTCGCCGACTGATGGTAAGTAATAGGATGATAACAACATAAGCCTACCATTGTCTTCTCTACTGCACTTAATGCTTCCATTGTTTTCAGGTTTTGAAACTTTATCATACACAATGGACTGGGGTGTTATGGAACTGTCTAGGTGGGTATATCTATTTAATTCAAGGGCTGAGATATAAACTCTCATTTGTGATCATTCAATTTAATAAGTAAAAAAGGTGTCAAACCAACAAACGGCTCGCCTGATAGAAAGCTGATGCCATAGAACTTGTGACGCTTCCGATACACGCACGCGCTTTATCTATTCATTCCTAATCCCTTCCTCGTGGAACCTCTGGTTACATTATCCAATGTGACATATTTCTTCAACAGACTTTTTACTTGATTAAGATAGATCCACTGTCAAAATTTTACATTGTAGTCAGGTACGGTTGACCTACCTGCGATCAGTTATTCATCAACATGTAGGTTTTAAGGTTACCTGTTAGGGAATAATATCCAAAATTCAAGTATAAAGTAGATATGATATTTAGTATCAAACACATTATTTAGAATGGTAGTTACAAAATATGTTGTAATTTCTCACGCCCACCCAAGGTGAGAACTTGTTTACACCCCGATGCTATTCACTGCTCGGTTCTCATTGTAAGAAAATATTTGACTTTTTAATTCTTTTCGTTGTATATATTTGCTTGTATGTACTTGGAAGTATTAAACTGCTTGGTATTTAGAGCAAAAGTTATTTTAACGGCTTTGGAAATTCCAAAGGGCTTCTTTTTACGATTATGAATAATAAATTGACGTAAAAATTGTAATGATACCTCGGATTGCTTGCTAGCATGTTGACTAAGCACTGAAGTATCACATAAAATATCCTTATAATTGAATATTCAGCTCTGAAATAGTTGTTTATTGTGATTGCCCATTTCAACGCAACAGCCACACACGTGGGATAGCGAAATCTTGCGCAACCAGCTAACTCTACTAAAAATTAAGAGTCTTTCCTTTACATCGAGAAAAATCCTCGAGATTCGACCACGTAACTACATTGATATACATTAGAAAAACGAAAAGTTACTTTTTGCCATTAAATCGATTAATTTATATATTATTCATATACTATTAGAAGCAAAGCTAGTTATGGAATACGACAAATCAAAATTGTCTGGTGGGATCGAACTTAAGACTTCACACAATCTGTACAGGCAGTTGACTTTACTCCTATAGGTACATAAAAAGATATAGCCAATGGATCTATGTAATCATAAAATAAACAATAGGTATACCAATGGTGACTAATTGCCTTGTATAGGATTGTTCTCATTTTCAAAGTTTCTTTCGCTAGGTTGAACTAGTACAGTATTATCTTTAATAGCATTCGTTTTGCCTACAACTAGGTAAGTACATCTGAAATATGGCCTCTCAAATTTTCACAGATCTTGCAATGTTTCATATTATTCTATAAACAAAACCTCGTATTTCTTTTTTATGACCTCCAATTACAGACTCATTTTGTGTTATTCTTATGAACGTACGCAGTTACACAGTTAAACATGCTGATCTAAGGATTTGGTAATTTGTGATGCTTACAAAATGCAAAATTGGGAATAAATAAATGTAAAAACATAACGTAAATGTTAGCTACATAATTCATGAGCCAGCTAGGTTACCAGGTGTAATTTATGAGACGCCCCGTTAAGGGTAAATTTCGCGCGTCCCGCAATTTAGCTAACCCATTATTTAACTAATACTTAAGGGACAATAGGTTGTCCCGTTTTTATAGTCTTTATTGTCCTCGATTTTGAAGGATAGGGGGTACTAAACTCAGATATCCCAAAATAGCAAAAAAAATGTTAAATAACTGGGTACCAAAATACTTAGATACACCTGACATGATATAAACAAACAACATTTACTATAAGTTAATAAATACCTTCAATGTTTGTTCTATTTAAAATACTGATTTGTACAATTTAACACATTAGACCGTAAGACTGCTCTCACAGAAGATACGGTCTAATGTGTTAAATTAAATTTAATACTTGTCGATGTGACGTTTTTCCGTATGCTATTGCAATCGTAAATAAAGCTATTCTTAAATTTAATGAATTTCAAACATTAATTGACGTCCCTGAGTGGCGCCATAAGACGTTAAAATTTCAATCTGTGGAACAGCGGACAATAATGCATGACATAAGGTAAACGCGACCAAAAGGAATGTTTACAAGCATCGATTTTTCCAAGCATATTTACACACAATAAATTGTTAAACGTAATACAATTTTAATTGCAAAAGATAACCTACAATATGTTGGAGCCGTTCGTTCGTACACAAGGTCGACTGACCCAGAGCACAGTACAATAAACTAATGTGTTTACAAACTCACCGTCTTCACTTCAGCCGTAGACTTAGTCGTGGACATAGCCTTTATCATGCGACTGGAATTATCCAGCAGGCACTTCTGGATACTCATCGCTCCTTTTTGTAACAATTCACACTTCACGAATACTTAACATTAGTAAAATTCACATGTCACATTGTTGGCACAACAAACTTTACACGTCACCGAACATCATTGGTAAAACATTGGTCTTAAAACACACACGGGAGGATCACATTTTACGGTCGTTTTGGACAAAAACCGCGGCGTATTAGGTTATATCCATTGATTGACGTAAGAAAGTTTGGGTGTTGAAACGCGCGCGACACGTGCTCACTAAACAGCGAGCGCGGACTGACTGCGGTAGCGGTACGGAACGGTGCAGGGCAACAAGCAGGCGAACAAAACTAGGAGCAGCCAGGGCAACAAAGCACACGCGCACCAATCCGCACATACTGCCATAGTCAACTAGCATAATCAGTAACGAATTTTAAGCTAACTTTTGTGGAAGACATGCGAGTATAATCATGGTGAGAGAACACAAGATGACACAATGAAATATCCGAGCCTACATTCTCGCCTTTGTTCAGTTCTCTCTCGAAGCGCTTCGCCTTGCTTCGCCTAACACTTCAGAACCTTTATCTAGTTCACGGAAACCGACTCCAGCCAAAGCGCAGACGTAGTGAGGCGTGGCGATGTAACGCGAGAGACTCAACTACACTCTCGTGCTTCCTCATTCGTTCATACTTCCTCGCCTAGCCTCAAGTGACTAGCTCTTCACTCGAGGCTCATATAAAGAAAAAAGCTGCGAGGCGAAATGTGACGAGAATGGAACTCGTTTACTAAATCTTGCAATCAACAGCGTAAAGGCATGGATCTCCTTAATTAAAGATGTCTTTTTCCATATTTCAGCTCCCACTTTTTATTGATGAAAAGAGCGGGCCAACGTGGTCCTATGAACTATCTGAACCTTAAACGGATTGGAAACTTCTTAAAGGTGAGAGAAGATTTCAAAATTTAATTGTTAATGAAAATATTTAAATAGAAAAAGGAAAACACTGAAGATGACTTAATCGCCATAAGCGCACTTTGAGTAAAATAGCAGGCTGCTCTAATACAATAGAGCGACGAAGAGTTTCCCACTCCTTTGTCCACTTTTTGTTTTTGAATTATTTTACTACCACCTTGTTTTCTGACAGATATTCGTTCATCTCCCCAAGCCCACGTATAGACAGAAACCAATCACATATATCATTGTCTAAATGGAGCTTTTGAGATTGAGATAATAGATTATGTAGCTTACGGCACTGTTAGAAATGAAGAAATCCATAGGAGAACCGAAGTAACGGTAAAAGGTTCTAGAATGGCAACCACGCACCGGATGACACTCAGTGGGCAGGCCCCCTACAAAGTGGAAAGACGATTTTGTGAATGTCACGGAAAGCAGATCGATGCGAGTGGCGCAGGACCGATCGGTGTGGAGATCCTTGGGGGAGGCCTATGCTCAACAGTGGGTGTCGTACGGCTGGCATGATGATGATGAATTGAGGGCTATCGCGTATGAATCCGCCGCTAGAGGCGCTAGTGTAGCGTGAGGTCTCCGAAATGTCAAATGTTATTGCTTGTTGGTTGACTACGCGGGTTTATTTCTTATTAAAATAATGTTGTGAATAATTGGTAACAATTCGGCTTAATTATGGCAAATATGAGTTATGTGGCAATGAATGTCAGTTATTAAAAATTTGAGCTTAGAAAAATGATTATGTTCCCATTTTTTCCGAATAAAACGGAACTGGGCGTCACTGTGGCATGGCCTATTATGTTTAGGATATGGTTCTTTTGTGTTAAAATACGATCTAAATGTAACCTTTGATTTCATGTGCGTATTAATTTAAAAGTTACAATGTAGGACCTCACTCAACAGTGGCGCCATCTGGTGAGACAGAAAACGGTAGCCCTCATTATGGCACTAGACCTATGCTACTGCTTAGTCTTGCACTAGAATGGCAGTAGCCGTGAATCCAGTAACCATGCTGTGCGGGAAGCGACCTCTCGTCCTCTGTTCACACTAAACCCTGTAAAGATTTTTGGCAGCACGCAGCACATTTTGGAAGTAATCGCACGCAATCAAAGGGTAATACTAAACACAGATTTAAAGGTCAGGATCAAACTGTTCTTGTTGCTTATCAGACTTGCCAGGAATATGATCCGTCTTATGTGAAGGGGCCGCTATTAGCTTTTTGAATACATTTAATTTTTAGCAGGGCTGGTGCATTGCTAAACGACTTCGACAATGAATATTCTTCAATCGACATATTTAATTTGAAACCTGCAGCTATCAGGCGGTTGATGGCTGACTGATATTTTTCTTGTGAATCCTTGAATTTCATTTTTATCATTTTTTTCTCAAATTTGTAAAATTTAATTTCCAATCTTAAATTTTCTTTAAATTTATAAGTGATAACTTGTTAATGGCTTATAGTTGTTAAATTTTTTAAAGCAAATTTTGTATGAATAGCTGTAAGTTTTCCCATTCAAATAAATAAAATAAATAAGTAAATATATTTGCGATACCAGAGAGTATCTATAACTATTGTTTTGCCCGATCTGTACCCCTAGCACGAACCATTATCGAATTGGAATAGTTTGCAAACCGAAATGTCAATGTCAAATTTTGTATGGAAACTTGAACAGCAGCGGCACAAAGTACGTAACGAGAACTAAAAATCAGTACACATTTGACAATGAAATTTCGGACTCGCAAACGATACGAATTCGATATTGGTTCGTGCTAGGGGTACTGACCGTATCCCCTAAGTTCTGGAAGTTAACGTTACTGCTTACTTCATTTCAGCCCCCCTAGTATGAGCAACACGATTGGATACTCTACATTATATAACATTTTTATATATGTCGTTTGACAGTACCTAAGACGAGACGTGATAATAACATAATCATAATCTTTATTGCTTCATTTTGTATGCTAACTAAAATGTTTCACAAAAGTAGATGATGTTTGTGATTATGTTTGTTAGGTTAAAAATTAAGAAAATTTACAGGAGATGTTTGCAATGCCCTTGCAAGGATCATGTTGAGATAACTCGTTTTAATTTTAACAACCTATGTACCAACATGAAGCAATAAAGTGGTTATGATTACGTGGTATAATTGTCATATTATCACGACGCTATTGCTACGGGAATAAGAATATAACACTACATAAAAGTGATATTTGGTCACAGTATTTTGAGGAAGGTTCTTACCGTACACGAGCTCTCCAATTTGGGCAAAAAGCATCGCGTCGGCCGGCTCTATGTGTAAAGATTTCTATGTCATACGACTTCTACGACCATACTAAATTCACGGAGACGTGTGGGCTTGTCTATACGTCACTAATAATAAAATTAAGTTCCAGTTAAAACTCTCCATAGACATACTAACCAATTTAATAGGGATAATGACTGGGTAAATTAAAAGAATTTCTATTTAGTTATATCAAAAATAATGAATACCTATATTTTCTTTTGTCAATCAAAAAAATTTTACAACGATAAAGTACGACAAAGTTTAGGGGTGGGGCCTGTTGACGTCACTTGTAAGTAAAAATTGTTTATTATGATGGTTTAAATCAATATACTTCTGTAATTATATTTTTATTTTTTTAAGCATTTAACTGCTAGATGATGAAATCTAAAGAAAATTACGCTAGAAATAAAATTCTTTATATTTCTGTTATGTTTTGATTTAATTAGAGAGAATTAAGAAAAAAAGACGTGTCCAATACTTTTTCATAATCTTCCTGATAGACGGAGAAAAATACAATTCAATACAATACAAAACTCTTTATTTTTACACCACAGAAAACATTAAACTAAATAGTTAGTCATTATCCTTATTATGTTCTACCAAAAATGTTGACGCCACTCAGACAATAGCCCTACCGACGCAATAATGATTTGCGGATCGTACGCACAAACGTTTTATCCCTGCATTATTTCTATCGCTTACAATAAACCTTAAGACGGTCCCTGTGTTTGATGAGACGTAAGCACTTTTTTTTAGCTCAGGAGTTCTTTTTATCCACACCCTTTTGGGGTTTGAGCGTCGAACACAAAATTTATATAACAATCGAGAGCGTAATAAAATCACTAACTTAACAAAGCTGTTATGTTTTTTTTATTTTTTAAGCATTTAACTGCTAGATGTTAAAATCTAAAGAAAATCTAAAGAAACTCCACAATCTACAATGCAAAGAGATGGCGCTGCCTTGCAGCTTAAGGCTAGAGAAAATTCGAGTAGTCAGGGCCGCGGTAGCATAATGGTCAGTGCATTCGCCCGGATAGCGAAGGGTGCGGGTTCGAGTCCTGTCTGCTGCCTGGTCCGCGTGGAATTTCTTCTAGTAAACTTTTCTTTAGATCACTAACTTAACTTTAGCAGGACTTTAACGGACAGAAAACAGTACGAACAGTCCCTTGTGCCTCTGCTAAACAGTTGCCGAACCGAGACGACCATTGGTCTCGCTTATGATTTGTAATTTAATGATTTGATTTCGCATTTCAGTGTGACTAATTTCAGGTTTGTGCATTACAAAAAAGATTCGTCTTTAACTCGGCCCTCCGTATGTCTCGCAAGAGCAATATAGTACAAGATTCTTACCATTATTCAGTCATACCCGTTTTTGATTAATCTCAGGTCATACCATATGAAACTTACAGCTGGTGGTTGTTGCTTGCGAACTTTTCGTGGCTTCGATGTGTGATTAGAAACAAATTTTGTGAACTTTACTTGTACTATCTTCTGTGACAATACTTTACAAAGATACTGAGAATCCGTGTGTTCTAGCCACAGTGTTTAAGCACTGAGAGACATCCGTTCGAGAGAATAAAGTAAAGCAGCAAATGGTATCGATTATGGCATGACTCTCTAAACTTAAAACTAAAGGAGATTGATCAAATTGGCCTAAATGCAAATAAAATATTGACATATACAGTAAGTCTTGGCGTAATTTATACTTTATTTTACAGTCATTAGATTTTAACGGCCACCTTTAAATAATATATTAATTTTAAAAAAGGACTTCTATTTTTACCGGTTTGGAAAACATACGAATCATTTTTATTGGCTGTGGGTGTAGTAACATTCACAAAGACTGATCGAGGTTGTTTATATAACATCAAACCAAATCTATTTTGTAAAGATTGATAAAATATTTCGATGATATTTTAATTCAAAATGTAGATGATATGTAATATTAAACGCAACATAAAAGTACTTAAGTTGTTTTATTTCATTAATTTACCTTATCAGAATATTTAAGCTATGTCAGGAATATACATATTTCACACATTGATCAGAACTATCATGAACCTACGCAATATATTATTACCTTTTACCATTATAAACCTAATTATTACTAAGAAAATATCCTATTGGTTTTTATAAAATTATGATAACAGGTCCATGTTTCTCATAACATAGGTAAGCAGGTACCAGTTCCTTGACATGCATTTTGTTAGTGTAATTAGTGTTAGACACTTGTCAAATGAAACAAGATTGCTTCTGAAAGTCGCAATGGCATAATCATGATTTTAAAACTTACTCTTGTGCATTAATTTTAAAAACAGGCAATTATCTGTTATTTTACATGCTCTATATACCTGAATCTAATACATAATATCGGTACTTGGCTTGATTGCCCTATTTTCCTATATAAGTTATTTGGTTTTTATTATTCTAATACCTATGTGCCTATTTGCAAACATAACCTCAAAATCATTCAGTGTATATGGTTTATAGAAGTTCTCAGGAGTGGCCGTCGATAATATTCGTTTCTACGGTAATTTATATATAATTTCGAATCTAGGAAACAATTTTTCATGGTTATTGGTTTTTAGGCCAAACATGTATGGAAGCTGAGCAATCTCCTTTAAGATCAGTCTCTCCTATTCGTTCTGTATAGAGAATGACAAGGATACACTGTTGTCAAATTTAAGATTAGGTTTAGAGAATCATGCCAGAATCGACACCAATATTCCTTATTTTATTCTGTGTCTAATTGCCTTCTAATTATTACGTTTTGGGAAATCATTTGTGTTATTTCCAACCCCCAATGTAGCGCATGGTGCTGTATAATTTCATAGCCCGTATTACAGAATGACAACTATATGTGCTATATATAGCGACATCCCTTTCTAGCTATGCTGAAGACTAGATCAATCACTGAGAATCTTTTACGGGCCTTAGTGTCCATCTGTATTTTTTCCCGCTCGTGATTTACCTTTCTTTTCTCTTCTTCCTCGTTCTGTCTCTGTACCGTTCCCTACTCTTTCTTATCTATTATTAAACCCATGCATCTCCCACAGCGGCATCACGAGGCCACCTCAGATTCAACTAAAACTTAATAAAAATAAACAAATGCGTACAAAAGAGTTATACAGAAAAAAATGCGAAATTTGTTTTTAACGTTTTGCCACATAAATAAGTCCTGAGCTGGAAACATCCAGGTAGATCGGCTTCCCGCGACTTTCAAAAGGTTGTCGGTCCTCCTGGTAGGCGGCCTACGTGGTCGCTAATCGAAACCTTGAACATTATAAAAAACAATAACAAAAAACCAGGGGGGGGGGGCACCTCGACGAATCCTGTTACCCAAACTAAGTTACCCGCTGGTTACGGATAAGTACCCCGCCTGCACGCAGGTCGCTCACCGGGCTTCCCTTATGCGTCACACCCGGTGGGCTTGACCGCGCCGAGGGCGGTGGTAAAACTCGAGAAAGAGACGGACACCAATGACAGCTTCGTATGTCACGAAGCGCGCAACCCGCTACATCTGCAAAGGCACTATCCTCATCAGATTCCCCGCACGCCGCGACGCCTCCGGCACCAGCTACGCGCGATAAGATGACAACACAAAACTTGAGCTCAAATGGCTATCCTCGTTATGTGTTCCGCCCTCTGCCACTTTGACTAAGCAATCCAGCGAATGTTTTCGGTTTCTTTAATTTTCTCTAAGGTTTTCCTCATTTTAGATAATAGATAGATAGATAGATAAATTCTTTATTGCACACACACAAAAGAATACAAAAATAAGGAAACAATTACATAATGTGGGCAAAGGCGGCCTTATCGCTTTAAGCGATCTCTTCCAGACAACCTTTGCGGTAAAGGATAACTAAATGAAGAGGAAGTTGTAGTATGCCAGGAAGATAAAATAAAGATATGTACATATTTTCTTAAACATATAAAGATTATATACAAATAAATAACATATACCTACACAAATATATATACTATATATACCTACACAAATAAATATATTATGCAATATTATATATTTATAGATATAGCAGACTAGGATTTGATTAAAAGAAAATCATGTAGTATATTTTTAAAAATGTTAAATGATTTAGCGTGACGGATCTCAGACGGAAGCTTGTTCCAAAGCTGTGCAGCTTTAATCGAAAAGGAGTCCATATAATACTCAGAGCGGGTGAGGGGTATCTCTAACACATTATCGTGTTTTGAGCGCAAAACGCGATCGTGGTCCACACCAAGAAATTGGAAACGTTCCTTGAGGTAAGTGGGAGTGCGAGGGTCATACAACACCTTATAAAGTAATAAGAGGAGATGCTCTTCACGACGCAACCTAATGGGAAGCCACTTGAGCTTTCTCCTAAATTCAGAAACATGGTCGAACTTGCGCAGGCCATAGATAAATCGAATGCAAAGATTTTGAAGTCTTTGCAGCTTATCAAGTAGATTTTCTTTGAGATCTACGTTACAAACATCTGCGTAGTCCAGAATCGGCATTAAGAGAGATTGCGCAAGTTCAACCTTGGTCCTCACCGGTAGCAAGTTTTTCCATCGGCGCAACGAGCCCGCAGCAGCGAATATCTTCCTACTGACCTCAGAAACATGAGGTGACCATGAAAGGGTGGAGTCAAAGAAAACTCCAAGATTTTTGACAACATTGCTGTAGGTCAGTGGAATAGAGCTGAGATAAAGAGGAGGCAGAAGTGAAGGATCCAGCTTAATAGATTGTTTTGACCCACCAATGATGATGGCCTGCGTCTTACAGGGATTAATTGAAAGGCCGTGGGCATAAGTCCATTCGTGAATAACCCTAAGATCGTCATTCAAGTTCGCGATTACATTCCTGACTTTATCAACAGGTGCCTGACGGTAGATCTGCAAGTCATCAGCATACAAGTGGTACTGGCAGGTAAGGAGAGAAGTGAGAAAGTTAATGAATAGAGAAAAGAGGAGAGGGGAAAGGACTCCGCCCTGAGGGACTCCAGCAATAACTTCACAGAAATC
This sequence comes from Chilo suppressalis, assembly GCA_902850365.2. Classification (NCBI taxonomy): domain Eukaryota; kingdom Metazoa; phylum Arthropoda; class Insecta; order Lepidoptera; family Crambidae; genus Chilo; species Chilo suppressalis. The sequence goes on along the minus strand of OU963912.1, from coordinate 5,710,206 downwards.
AGATCGTCTTTCGTCGGTACGTACACACTGCTGCCGGCCAGCTAGATAACTTCGGAACCAGTCCACCACCACATCCGAGACAAAGATCGACTTCAGCATAGCCAAGAGGATGTCATAATCAACGGAGTTGAAAGCATTGCTGAAATCCAGAAGTACAAGCACAGTCACCCGTTGTTTAGACATGCCCTCACGGATATCATCAGAGATCTTGGTCAAGGCCGTAACCGTGCTATGCCCCGGGCGGAACCCGGACTGAAAGGGGCTAAGAATATTCTTGGAGTTGAGGAAGACGCTTACCTGATGATGAACAAGACGTTCGAGTACTTTTGAAAGTAATGGGAGGATGGATATAGGTCTAAAATGACTGGATAAGGTAGGATTGGAGATCTTAGGGATAGGAATTACGGCCGCTCGACGCCAGCAGCTCGGAAACGAGCCTGAACTAAGAGAGAAATTGAAGATGTGACAGAGGAGCGGAAGAAGAGTCGTAGAACCATACAAAAGCATTTTTCGACTAACTCCATCCAGCCCTTCGGCATTTGATGTAATAGCGGAGATACTCCTCTCAACTTCACTTACGGTCACAGATCTAAAAGAAAAGGCGGACTTATGAGGATCGAAAGCAGCAGATAAAGTTTGCAATGTAGATTGCTTGACATTGGAAGGAATAGAGGAAGGTGCAGTAAAGTACAGATTTAAAGAATTAGGATCAATATTATGAGGGAGTGACAAATTAACCTTACCAATACCACAGGACTTAAGAAACGACCATACTTTTGCAGGACTGCTGTTCGATACTGAGGCATGTATATAGCGCCGCTGTGCATCTCTGCAAACTCTACTACAACGGTTACGGAGCTCTTTGTACTTGCGAAGCGTTACGTCAGTAGGGTTATTTCTATAACGGGCTTTAGCAATATTGCGCTTCGACATCAACGCCTTAATATCCGCTGTCAGCCAGGGAGCAGGGAGATGCTTCAGTCGTACAGGACGGAAAGGAGCATGCCTGTCATATACTTGAATGAGCAACGAGTTAAATATTTCCATTTTCGCTTCAATAGTAGGGGCGTTAAACACCACATTCCAGTCGATATTATTAAGATCAGCCAAGAAACTGTTCTCGTCAAAGTTCTTGAAGTTGCGTTGCATGATCACTCGCAGTTTGGGTTTGGGACAACGGATTTTGTAAGAGAGGAAGATGAGATCATGATAATATTCACACCTTACATACGTGACAGATGTAATAATAATAAAATAGATTTACAGAAGAGCTAAGCGGCATAGCGCGTACCTCAGTAATTAATATTAGACAAAACTGCCCTGTACGACGGCCTTCCAATCTCGGGTGATCTTTTTAAATTCATGGTACAGGAGCTTTTTTGATCGATTTTACCATTCAGACTATCAAAACTATTCAAAACGATCTCAACTCAAAGATACCATACTAACTTCATATCTAACTAAGCATATGACACGAAAATCAACAATTTTAAGTTTCCCATAATTGTAAGAGACAAAAGAATAAAAAGTACTGAGAGATGTTAACGATTTGATCTATAAGACATAATTAAACGAGTGCAAAAAAACTAATTAAAGTTCTTGTACACGTTTTGTAGTCAGTTTATGATAATAGTCGCATTAATTTTGACGGGCGGAAACTGAGGAATTAGTGTCACTGTCACGTCAACAACTCTTTCTCTACTCGCTGTTATCTTGATTACTCATCCTGCGATGGCACTATTAGTACAGTCATTTGGTATTTTTACCTGTAAAGTTTTCCGGGAGTTTTGAAAATTGGTAATTTTATAGATTTTGGGGTGCTCTTTCCGAATTTCGACTTTGCCACCTCGTATTTTTTTAGCTCTCGCGCCGCCATATTGGAAAAATGGCGCCTAAAAGCAGTTTTTTGACAATATCTCTTTTCCGACTCATTTTACGATGAAAACAGTTCAATACAAAATAAAATTAGAGACAATTGCCTACAATTTATGTATCTACCTTTTTTTTTATAAATTCAATAGTTTTGGCGTACAAGCGCCGCAAAGTGTACTCCAACGCGCGCTTTGGTCATTACTCATTATTCATGTAACCTGTAGCTTTTAATTTCAACTCATTATATTTGTGAGTTATGAAATTAATGTAAATCTAAACTATACTGACTATAGATATTATATTATACTATAATAGACGCATGATGTAGATGAAACACCGGTCTGTGACGATTCGATTGGTACTACAGACGATGAATTTGCAACACATGGTCCATCGAGAACAACAAAACGAAGGAGAACACGCTAAAGTTTAGCACATTGAATTGTATGTGGATTAGGTCTATTGGGGATACCAATAAATTTAAAAAAAAAATTTGGTGGTATGGAAATGAGTTTTTGGCCTAAATGCGCGTTGGAGTACACTTTGCGGCGCTCGTACGCCAAAACTATTCACTTTCTGAAAAAAGAGGTAGATTCATAAAATGTAGGCAATTGTGTCTAGTTTTATTTTGTATATAACTGTTTTTATCGTAAAATGAGTTGGAAAGTAGATATTGTCTAAAAACTGCTTTTAGGCGCCATTTTTTCAATATGGCGGCGGCGCGAACGGCAAAAATACGAGATGGCAAAGTCGAAATTCGGAAAGGTGCTCTTTCCGCACAAAATTTATAAAATTACCAATTTTCAAAACTCCCGGTAAACTTTCCAGGCACTGCCGGATTTAGGGGAGGGCAACCGGGGCGAAAGCCCCGGGGCCTCCACAAACGGGGAGCCCCCACAATAGAGATTTCGGGAAAAAAATCGAAATCATCAACGATTTTTCGGCGAAAAAAGCTCGAAAGGTTCCGTTCGTTAACTCTAAGATTTAATTTCAGATAATTCTTGTTTCCGTTTATATTTATATGTGTTTGTTCAATACTAAGGGAATCTACTTGGTTCACAATAAATTATTTATTGAAAAACTCGACTGAAAAAAAATTGTTTGCTTTATTTGGAAAATAATTTGGGGTGAGGGGGCCTCCGCTCCTCTGTTGCCCCGAGGCCTCTAGGCCTCTAAATCCGGCCCTGTTTCCAGGTAACCACTATATTTCCCACCAAATGACTGTACTATATGGTGAATACGATATTTAAGTACTTTGTTTTTCTCTTACATTTTTATTTCATATTAAATATCTATGCCGCATCAGATAACTTCGGAACTAAATAAACTAAAAATAAACGAAAATCTAACGAAATTCCCTGTATGAATTTCCAGGTTTATTTTATAGCTTGTTTCTGAGTTTAATAAGATTCTAAAATGGTAACATTTGAATGCCGATCTTCAATTTTGTTTAAAAGTATAGATATATATTTAAGTTAGTTAGTTAAGAGATATATTTAACTACCCATTGATATAGATCAATGGGTAGTTAAATATATCTCTTTTTAATTTAATATTATTTCGATCTCAACAATTGGCGAAGTTTGGGACATTAGTCACACCATTGGCCAGTTACAGGTTTTCCATTCATTGCCCACCCATTTTCACCCCCTTATGAACGAGGAATAAGTTTAGACTAGTTACGCCGTGTTTTGTTCATTTCACTCAAGTACCATTTGTAATTCAATAAACGGAGACAAAACATAGTGTAACTAATCCAAGCTTAATCTTTGTTTATTAATAAGTCTGAGAGTAACCAAGTCCAGTGGCGTAGCATGGGGGGGGGCGGGGGGTGCGGTCCGCACCGGGCGGCACTTTGCCGGGGGCGAAGCTGCGGAGGTGGCAGATAGAGAAAAAAAATTAAAATATAAAAAAAAGTTAATTTCTTTCAGTTTTTTTTCGTCATTTTTTTGTTGTTGTTACCAAATACCCAGGTACCTATGCAGGTTCTATGCATGGGTGATGCAAGCGCAAGGTTGCCATGCCTCAATTTTTTTATAATGGATTGCAAAAATAAGAGGGCGGCAAATTTGGAATCCGCACCGGGTGCTAGTGACCTATGCTACGCCACTGACCAAGTCACATATTAATATATCAGTTCTTATCCAGGTAGAATAGGATAACTAGGTAAGAGTGGAAAGATCTAGACTTTACAGGACCGTGCCTGTAATTGTGGGGCGTTACATTTTTTCACCTTTTTGTACCCGAATTCGTACATAATACGTAACCCATATCTTATCTAGGGCCCTTGAATACTTAGCTATCCAACTTATCTTTCTCATCATACATTACATTACACGGGACCTCGTGAACCAACATTCTTGAAATAAAATAAAAGCTAAAACCTGTTTAAAACATGATCCTTTTTAGATCTGTTCGATTTATAAACCCAAGGAAAGGAAATACCAGAAAATAATTAAAAAAAAATTTCTAGACATTCATAACCGCTTAAACCGAATTGAAGTGTTTTCGAATTTCAATGACTTTTTACAAAGAAATAATAACTTAACTTATTGATGTAAAATAGGGGGCACTGAAACATCTAGCAGTGTGTTGACCTGGGTAATTAGGTAGTTACAATACAAACGTATACATGACGTACATGATATTCTTCGAAACCTTTGTAGTCGATGAATTGAGGCCATGAGAACCAAAGTAGCCTAACTCATTTTTTTACAATATTAAGTTCATGATTTTTTCCAGATCATTATGATAGAACCACAGTGCTCTAAAACTGATACAACGAATTTTCACTAGATGGCAGCATAATCACTGTTACGGTTTTTACAATACAATACAATGCAATACAAAAACCCTTTATTTGTTTTTAGTATGTTTTTATCTAAAATTGAGGTGCTACACTGGGCTAAGTAAGATAGGCCACTATGGTTAAAAAATGAGTTAGGCCACTATGGTTCTCATAGCTTCAATTGATATAGTGACACTTTTGTTTCCGAACAATAGCTTGCACCGAACACTTTCAAATTCAAATTCAATTCAAATTCAAATTTAACATTTGGTTTAGATGCCATGCTAACACAAGCAGTAAATAATAGCAATTTAGCAATAATAATAAAAAACGGACAAGAGCGAGTCGGCCTCGCCCACCGAGGTTTCCATAGGTTCGCAAAATAAAGGACCATAATTAATTTTGAAGTGAAACTTCTTTCGAACGAAATGATGAAACGGAAATGCGTCACGAGCGTCACATTATATACATGTGTGTGTGTATGTGTGTGTGGGTATGTGTGTGTGGGATGCGTGCGCAGCTCTTCCCGACCAGCGTGAATTTTGGAGGGTAACTCGGCGAAGACTGAAACGCTACGAGCGTCACATGCGACAACATATATACACATATGTATATACATATATACGAGTGATACGTGCGCTGCCCCATTCCCCCTATGCCTTATGCACCGCCTAATATTAGGTTATTTAAGAAAAGAAGTTTCACTACAGACGTGTAAGTTAATTTTTTAAACTTAGAAGTTTATTTTTTCACAGCTTCAAGCGACCGTAGACTTGAGTATATGGTTTAAATTTCAACTCAATACCTCCACGCGTTTCCGAAGTAAAGAGTCCGAAGTAAACAGACAGACAGACTGACAACAAAGTGATCCTTAAAGGGTTCCGTTTTTCCTTTTGAAGTACGGAACCCCAAAAATATCGACGAATAGAGAAACCTCTTTTTTGTAGATAAGTCCGACAAATGACTCCACCCCATCTGATGTTAAGTGACAGTGAAGTCCAGACGTGAAGATAGCTGGTACAGCAGTTCTCCTTTTTGAACTCTGTTGAAAAGAGGCTGGTCCCACCGACATGACCCCCTGGTGGATATACGGTTTTTTTTCATCGGTTGTCATTAATCCTCCCAATCTAGACATTCAAAGGTACGTAAATTTACATCAAGCTGGAAGTTAGTAAATTTGTTGACAACATAATTAAAAATGACATTTCAAATTCCTGAGATTGATTGTACAAATTCCGAGTATGTACATACGTCCAAATTCTATTCAACTTACCTTAAATTTTATATATAAACTTAGTAAAGATCCTTACCGAAAAAAGAAAGTTAAACAATAATTTATGAAAACGTTAGGTTACTTACAAATCTATAGGTACAATTAATTACTGAATCACAGAACACAGAAAGGGGTTGGGAGGGTGATCAAAGACCTATTGTACGGCAACCGATGTCGCCGGCTCGCCGCCACTACACTTACACCTAAAAGACAATAGCCAATCAAACGACGCGACATCAAACAATCGAATCAATTGGCGCTCACGCCCGAGAACAATGACTCAATCAGAACCAAGTTTTGGTCAAGTTATGAGCCTTTGCTCATACCTACATAACTGTCGCGCGCCTGCCCCGCCCACAAGGCCTTTTTAACCTTTCTGTGTTCTATGATCGCAATGATATATTTCGACGTTTAAAATAGAGATTGAAGCTTTCAACAGACGACATAAGGCTCTAGATTGTGTTACGCTATGCCTTTATTGTTCTGAGATGCTATGACTCTACCATAGAATATGACTAAGATTTTTCGACTCTACCATAGCCACGATCAACATGACATAAATATTTGTACCGTGCCATGTCAGTAGTCTTGCACTGAAACTATTAAAAAATACAAACAAAGTGGAATACTGCTCTGCATTGTTCTGAAAACTGCATCGCAGTACCTATGTCGTAATGCTACAAAGAGTGTTACGCTGTAATTCAAAATTATTTCAATCGTTTCAAAATATTTCCGAAAACTAGCGAAAATTGCGTATTTTCCTCGTGTTATTTATTAGCTCTACACCAGTATAAGGGTTTAATCTTTACTTACAATTATACTGCCATCTATAAGGATACGACGATACTAATGTTACTCAACTCAAGGCTAACTTCCATTTCCTAATCTAGATGGCGTTATAATTTTATTGTTAGTGTTATCGCAATAATAGAACAGATGGCGTTGTTAAGAAACATTTGTTAACATTGAAGTTTGATAATATTACCACGGTGCTGTTTTGATTGTTCTTCCGTACAAACTATGTTTAATGTTATCAGTATCGTTTGCGTTATCGTAAAGTTTAATACGTGTTTTGTCTTCAAAGTTATCAGTCGGCAGTCGGCACTGGACAGTCTTTCTTATTTGGTAGTATCAATAAAAGAGAAACAGTAAGTGTATTTATACTTATCTATTATTACTAACCAGAAGTTATAATTTAGTTTTATTTTATAATGTGTTATTAATATTTTGATTTTATTTTTTATAATTAGCGCGACGATTTATTTCATGTTCATTTTGGTTACCGGTTTAGGTTAGAATTGAGATAGAATCACGAACTATGAAGTTCTATTTATAACAGTCAAAGAATGAATCAATTGACAATATTAGGGTGAAGGTATCATTGTTATGGCGCGATAACTTGGTCGCTGGTAAACGACTAAGTGTAAATGAACGGAGTGGAGTTCGTCCGTCTTCGGTTAGTTTTCGTTTTGTTTACCCGATACCGTTTCAGTGTAAATATTGCTTCTGGTGCCCGAATTCGAATAATGTCTTTCGTGCTGACGACCAAATGTAATTTAACCATTAGACTTAATGGGATAGAGATGCGATAGAGTAGTAGGTAGGTTTTTATCCTTTCCCTTTTCTTTATATAATTAATTGTCAAATCCTCTTCAACTCTAAATCTAGATAGTAGGTAGAGTCGACTCTATCTAATTTAAATCAAAAGGTGATAGTCTAATATCATGTATCTCCATTAGTCTCCATCCTTATCTGTCTGGTTTTTTAAATATACATGAACAATAATGATGTAAAAAACATACATAAATTGCAGCTTTGCTGAAACACTAGTTCCCTGCGAAATTAAGAGTGAGAAAATCAAAATCATGCAACTGCAATAGCACGACTGAGAAAGTATCGTGTGGTCTGCCCGCATGTCAGAACCGACCTATAGGTCTGTTTTTGTAAATATATTTTTAAAATTATAATATAAATAACATATTTTAAGTAATTTTGGAAACTATGATATTATATAAAATATAGTAGGAACCGGAAAAAGTGTCTGCCATTAAGTTTTTCTGTATAAAAAAACTATATTTTAAGATATCAAAACGGCAGACATGCTGCGATCACGTTTTACAAAAGTCGATTTTCATGCTTTTCGACTTCTCGGCACGCCTAAAGGAACCCTCTATGGGAATAGTGAACCACCATTTGATTTACGGCAGATGAATTAGTATAACTAGCATTAATATGAAGTTTGCTACTATACCATAAGTCTGCGGATCACTGGCTCTCAGTCTATGAGATTTAAAATCAAATTGAAAACGTGCAAAGCGGTGCAAAGAGTGTTTCGTATCAATGCTAAGAGGGAAGGCGGGCAATGTTTTTGTTTAAAAATAAAGGTTCTCGGCTGATTCTTCCTTGATTGTCATACATTAAAATACCTACAATTTTATTCTATGCTCAGACAGGAGCATAGAATGAGTAAAATTATCGATAACTTGTGTTTCAAAGAAACTAGAAGCCCTCAAAAATGCCGTGAATAAATGTTATTGATTTGATCACCACTAAAAACGTCTATTGTGGAGATTTAGTAAGCATATAGAAAAAAAGCATACCATAGAGGCATAGTAGAACTACTTATTATTCTATGGGTAAAATTTCTTTTACATACATATATTTCATGTTCGTGTAATACTGTTGTCTCTATTCCACGGTGTTTGCCAATGGCTGCAATAGCTTTTTAGAATACCTATTATCGTAAGGAATTTTTAAATATTTGCATTTCAATTAGGGGTTAACTAATTCAAAAACAAATATTTGGGAACAACGAACATTACCTGTATCGGGCTATTGTCGGCGTCGGCCGTGTTGCTCTACGTCAGCTACACAGCCGACGCGGCTAGGAAGGGAGTAGCCATAATGACATAATATAATAATACTACTGAAATCATTCTGTCGCTTTTTGCGGGCGGAAGAATATGCACACAATGCAAACCAACATAGGTAGGTACTTTCGCAAAAACGAAATTGTAATAACGACACTCACACATAAAAAATGACAGCGCTAAATCGGGCACAGATGAAACTTAAGATTTTTGACAGATATGTACAGAAAGAATTTCGACGCGGTCCGTGAGGGCCGCGGTAGCATAATTGGTCAGTGCATTCGCCCGGATTGCGAAGGGTGCGGGTTCGAGTCCCGTCTGCTGCCTGGTCCGCGTGGAATTTTTTCTAGTTATATTTTCTTTAGATATGTACCCTTAGCACGAACCATTATCGAATTGTAATAGTTTGCGAAAGCGAAATGTCATTGGAGATAGAAATAATATAAAATATCAATGGTGTCAATTTTGGCTTGATTATCTAAACCTAAACTTAAATTTGACAACAGTATATCTTTTTCATTCTCTATACAGAATGAAAAGGAGAGCCTGATGTTAAATTTGGTTTTAAGTTTAGAGAATCCTGCCCGAATCGACACCAATGTTATGCACCCTCTCTAAAACGCAACTTTAAAAGACTTTTAAAGGTCTTTTCAAGTCAGTAATAAATTAAAATCATTAACTACTCTTGCATTACATTTTTCTTTAAATACACTTATTATTTATCATTTGAACAATGTAGGTTATAATCATTAATCAGCCTTGTTTAATGTTTTATTTCTTTTTTACCCGACTGGGCAATGCAAGAGCGCGAAGCGCGACGCGCAGACAAAGTATAGTGCTTAACAGTCTATATATGTATGTTTGTTCCTTTGTGGCACACTAGAGACCAAACGCATGGACCGATTTTGATGATTCATACATCAATCGACTCGTCTTAATCATGGGAGTGCTACTAAAGATATGATAGTAATCAAAATTCAATATGGGGACAATTAGGCGCCATCGGAACCCATTATTGAAAAAAAATATCCATTCTTGAATATTTAACGGGTCCCGACTGTTAAAGTAGCTTTGTTCCTTACTTAACAGAATTTTAGACTACTGGACTTGTTTTTTTATTTTCAGTTTTTGTATGAAGTAATATTTTAGCAGTCGGGTTTTATGATTATTAAATTAATCATTTTTTAGTAAACCGTTCTGCAAATTTGGTTCTCGATATCTTATAAGTACATTAAAAGGTTCTCCATAAAACTTATATATAACCTTGTTGCTTTAGAAATTATCTTAGACTAAAACCAACATTAAGCCTATGACATTAAAAGAGTACTTTTTGCACCACCTTGTAAGACTTTCCTACAATTATCCGGTTAACAGGATAGAATGCCTAATGGCATTAAATAAGCCCTGTTTATTTCATCAAAATAGCATAAACAAATGCAAATATGTGTGAAAATTTCGTTTTTATATTACAGTTATCGAACCATGAGCAAGATGACCCCTAACCCTGCTAAGGCGCTACTGCGTGAGCAAATAGCAACTCGTATCGCTGCGCTCTCTAACGAAGAAAAGAAAAGACAGTCAAAAATTGTTTTTGACAAGGTATGTATGAACCACATCTTAAGCCTAGTCATTTATTACAGCGGTCACCCAAGCGGGGATTTTACATAGAATAACATACAGGGCGCAACTTTGCACCTTGTGAAATACTCCCACCATACCTGAGCCCACAAAACACAGGTGCGCCACAGTTATGTGTGAGCAAATTCTTCTTCAACCTTTATCCACCCACCACCCAGCCCAACCCAGTCTAATACGACGGTCGATTTCTCTAGCCTGTCCGCTTTTGTCGAGTGTAATGAGCTGCCCCAAATACAAATAGTCTTCCACCCGTTCGATACGATTTTCTGCTACTACTATGTTTTCTATACTTGGGTCTTGGCACATTATTTTTGTTTTTGAGGTGCTCATGCGGAGGCCAACCGCTATCGAGACGTCATATAGTTCCTGCAACATACATTGCAGGTCCGCTGTGGTCTCAGCAAAGACTATTATGTCATCAGCGAATCGCAAGTGAGTTAAGCGCTCTCCGTTTATGTTGATACCCCTATTCGACCAGTCGAGGAGCTTAAATATATCTTCCAGGCATGCCGTGAACAGTTTGGGTGAGATGGTATCCCCCTGTCGTACGCCTCTCTTTACAGGGATGTGTTCCGATAGATCATGGAGCTTGAGTTGAAGTGTGGCTGCATTGTAAATTTCTTTAAGTACATCGATATACCTCGTATCTACCTGACTCCTTTTAAGTGCATTTATGACGGCCCAATCTTCCACAGTGTCAAAAGCTTTTTCGTAGTCGACAAAACCAAGGACAACTGGCAGATTATATTCGTTGCACTTTCGTTCGTTGTTCATTCGTTGTGTGAGCAAATGCTCATAACTTAATCATAACTTTGTTCTGATTGCGTCGTTGCCTTCTGTGTAGGCGCTGATTAGTTTAATTGTTTGATGCCGCGTCGTTTGATTGGCTATTATCTATTAGGTGGAAGTGTAGTGGTGGTGAGCTGGCGACAATGGTTCCCGTACAAACGACCTTTGATTACCCTTCTAACCTCTTTCTGTGTTCTGGGCCTGAGCCCTATATAGGGTCGAACGTCTAGGGCAGCAAAAACAAATTAAACAATCGGATATGACATTTTGGTCTTATCCAATACGTCAGTCTTTTGAATTAGAACTACTCGAGGGTTCACGTGGGATTCTAAAAAAACTGAAGTTAACGCGGGCAAAGTCGCGGGCGGCCTCTACCATAGTATAATTATGAAATTAATGAAAAAGATTAGGTACCTACCATTTCTGATGATAACAATAATAACATGGAAATTTTTGTTATTAGGTCAGAGGTTATGTTTTCTTTTTAATAACCTTGTACAGATATCGTCACAATAAGTCAATTTAAAAAAAAATCTATATATTATGGTCTTATCGTGTTACAGTGTCTAATTGCATAAGTTTGATGCATCACTTCTTAACTAAATTTATTTCTGTGTCAATAATAACAAATCTATAATCCATTATCAGCAGCCTACTTGCTAAGCCACTAGCCGTAGACCCAACCTCAGGGCTCCGCCCTATCCCCCACTCTCTTTCTTCTGCATATCAATGACTTGCTTCCTCTTGGGAATATTCATTGCTATGCAAACGATAGTATAGTGCATGCGTCGTATCTGAAACAAGCAGCGGCTGGGCAGGCGGTAACCAAGGAGAAACGGGAAAATCTTGTAATTGAACTCAATCAGGCATTGGACCACATTTGGACCACAATCAGTACACATTTCCCCGTTTATTGTTTAAGAAAAGAAGTTTTACTTCAGATATGTGGTCCGTGTACACTAATTTTTTCATTACGGTTTTCTACAAGTTGAAATCTTGGAAGTTACCTATTTCTCCAGACCAACGCTCCAAATCGAGCGGAAACAACTCTCTATACTGTATACTTACACTCTTAAAATCAGACTCCCATAAGGAAAACGGATCGTACGCTTTCTATACAATAATTTGCGCAAGGAAGAGTGAAATATGAGATTGCTGCTGACTAAAATGTATATAGAGGATATTGAAAAGCATCCCATTTAATACAATACATTAGACACATTAGAAAAATTAAGTAATTTAAGGTGATGAATGCAATGATATTCATTATTGTTCATTTATACCAACAAGTGTATGTATACCTCCAGCTAATCAACCACCCCTACTACAAGGCTTCGAATCGAATCTCCCTATTCATGAGCACGGACCAGGAGATAGACACTGCCCCGATCATCGAGCACATCCGAGCCAAGGGTGCCGCTGCTTTCGTGCCTCAATACGCTGGTGGGGTGATGAAAATGCTGCGCTTGGAGTCAGGGGATGAGCAGGCCATGCCGCTCACGAGGCACGGCATTCAGCAGCACTCTAAGAGCCAGCAGAGGGAAGACGCATTGGAGAATGGTGAGTGATATTTCTTTTGAGTGTAGTTAAATAGCGCAGTTAGTTAGTGAGTTTGGTTTGTGCGATTGTGGAAATTAAGGAACTATCGCAGTGGCCGGTCATTGGAAGGGTGACCAAAAACATATTATCTCGAGATCCTTCGTGCCGAACTTTAAGCCTTCCGAAAAAGGCACGTTAAACCATTAGTCCCTGTTGCAACTGCAGTCGTTAGCATCCACTAATCAGTATTAGGCCCGCATGGTGGGTCATGGCCCATTCTCCCTTTGCCATCCATAGGAAAGACTTGTGCTCCAGCAGTGGGGAATTAAAAGACTGATGCTGATGGACTGGCTTTTGCTTGTAAAAGTTAGATGTGTTTCTAAAGTAAAAGTGCTTTAGTATGCTGGACGGGTGGTGAGAATGTTATTTTTGGAGACAGGAGACGAGTAGATCATGCCACTTAGGATGCACGGCATTCAGCCGCACTCAAGGAGCCAGCAGAGGGAATATGCTTTGGAGAACGGGAATTGACTTTTGGACATCAGGACATCGATGGCGCCGGTGGTTAGTGCTTCCAGTCTGTGGTCGTGGAAGTTAACCAACTTTTGCATTGACCGGTCTTGGCTGTATCTGTAGTCGTTAACACCTACTAATCCAAACTTGCAAATCGGGGTTTGGGATGTCGCATTTCCATCGGCCATACGCTATGATGAAAACTCTTAAACCTCTGAACCGATTTGAAGTTAGTATAGAGATACATAGTTGGAGTCTCAGGATGACAATTTGCATCTCAGAACTCATCCTTTGAAAAAATGCGAAAGAGGGGGCGGGGAGGAGTTTGTATGTGAAACAAATTAAACCACACAGATGAAGTAGCAAAAACCTGCTTTTGCTTAAATAAAAAAAATATATATTTTCTTAACGTAAGATTAGTTATGTTTTTATTTATTTTTTAAGCATTTAACTGCTAGATGTTTAAATCTAAAGAAAAGTTTACTAGAAAAAAAATTCCGGGCATTCGCCCGGATAGCGAAGGGTGCGGGTTCGAGTCCCGTCCGCTGCCTGGTCCGCGTGGATTTTTTTCTAGTAAACTTTTCGTAAGATTAGTTATTTTTAACCACGTCCACAATGTTCTTCTCTCCTTGCAGGTGGGCTGGATCTCATCATATCTCCTGGGGTGGTATTTTCAAAGTCTGGAGATAGGCTGGGGCATGGTGGAGGCTACTATGACAAGTTCATCACAAAACTCAGGACTGATTTCAACCCTCCACCTAAAGTGAGTGTCATTAAAGTATAAATGCCGCGCTCGGAGAAGTTAATTAACTTTTAAGTTTGACTAAAGTTGATGTTGTCTCTTTGCTATAACAATATAATGAGACAATACGTGAGTTAATGAAGCATATGTTTCTTATCCATAGAACAACCGCGTAGCATCAAATTTATTAAGTGTATCTGAATACGACTGTAAAATATTTTTTTTAAATGCAAGGCAGCAAATTTGTTACGGTCAATATTCGACGAGCAAATACGATTATTTACCCATTACTCAGATTTATTTTACCTAATTTGATGTTAAGGGGGGATAGAAGTTCTGTTATATAGACAGTAATGGATTTTTTAACATACATTTAAAGCCTTTAACAGCTAGATTTATAATCTAAAGAAAATTTTACCAGAAAAATTCCACGCTTTTCCATCCGGATATCGGAAGTTGCGCGTTTGAATCCCTTCTGCCTGGACCACGTGGATTTTTTTCTAGTAAAATTTTCTTCAGTAATTGTTTAGTTGACGATCACCCTGTAAATCTACGGTAAACTTTGTGCAGGAACATAGTTGTAGATTCATGTTAAGCAATCTTCTGTAAAAATCGTACTTGGTACAATATCCATATGCCGTACACAGGGAAGACCTGTGCGCCAGCTGTGTGGACATTAATAGGCTGATGATGATGATTCTTTTTCCCAGGTGGTGGCCATAGCTTTCGACGTCCAAGTTGTCGACAACGTGCCTATGGACCCTCAAGACCAGAAGGTGGATGACGTGCTGTTTGCTGAGAGTAGTTAGCATATTTTAACAATACGATCATACCTTGTAGCATGGACACCGAAACCTGAGACACGAAATGATATAAGGTTTTAGCGATAAGGTCAAATAGGGGACAGTGTAACACACACACATTATAACCCCTGGTCTGTGTAAATGGCAGATTTATGCCATTACGTCGAAAAACCCCTGTCTGTGGAGATGGCAGATTTCTGCCACGAGTTGAGAAAATTATTTTCATGTTTTCATTTTTTATATTTTGCGTTTTATCATATGTTAGTAATGGTTTTTAATTCACACGCGAAAAAAATCTGCTGTTTCATTCAAAAGTGCATCAGCTAATCGACTGAATTGTATGAAACAGCAGATTTTTTTCTGCAATTTCATCGTTGGTCCCATAATAAAAGTTGTTCCTGTTGATGGGTAGAATCACCCCCTAAGAGGTTAAATAATTTGTAGAGAAACTATTCAGGATTGATTTTAGACATAAATGAAGCCTGAATGTACGATAGAACTCGAATAATAAGAGGGATATCGGCCAGGAAAAAAAATACCGACTGTAAAAAAAGGGAGGGCTAACACAGACAGAGTTTTGAAGGGCATTTGGCTTACACAGTTGACGGGATAAGAAACGAACAAAATACGTCAAGGCAGTCCATAGACAATAAGAAAATAGCAGAAATATTCCATATGGTTAGGGTTACCATCCGTCCGGATTTGTCCGGACATGTCCTGAAATTTTTGCCTGTTGTCCGGACTTTGTCCGGCTTTTTAATATGTCCGGTTTTTTTAATTACATGAAATATGAGTAAAACTACTTATTAAGTTATATCTAATAAGTCAAATAATGTTTATTAAGTTCTCATTCATTTAAAACAAAATATAAATCACCTTTAAAAATCAACAACGAGACCGATGCGAGCATCTGATACCACGCGTATAATACCACTGTAACTAAGAGGGTGATTTGCATTGTGTGACTAAAATGTCCGGACTTTTATCGAAATGTCGAAATGTTTCAAAATTTTAAATAGTTACCCTACATATGGTACACTCTGTCCCTTGTTACACTGTCCCCAACTTGATCCTACTCAACTGTCAAATTCCATTGTTTAATTAGACGTGTATAAATATGTATATTAAAATATCCTGCTGGCGGTGGCCATGCAAAGGATCTCTGTTGAATTATGAATAAAATTTTGTTAAATAAAAGATAATAAATACGACGTGTTTTTGTTGTGCCTATCTGACAGAGCCTCGAAACATGTACCTACTTGCTCATACTACAGATAATTCCATTAACTGGTATTTACTGCTAATGGTAACATTTTAAAAGCTTACCTATAGAAAAATAATGTAGAGCACGGACTAATCTTCCGGACATATTTATCGGTCCACTTAGTGTTATAAGTTTCAACGGTCTGTAGCTAAAATTTATATTTAATATGTTTATGGTAGAGCAATAATTTTAAAAACTTAAAATGCTAGGTTGGTTGATAGATGTATCCGGAAGTATTACAGGGCGGAAGTGTATTAAATATTAAAGATATAATATTTTACTGAAAGACATCATTTTATTTTTGAAATTTTCTCTTACTTTTCTGTGCTTCCAACAGCTAGTAAAAAAAAAAACATAAAAAGCGTGATTTTTCTTTCATTAAAATGCTATGTTATTAATGAAAAAATAACCCTTTCGACGGTTATCATAAAATTCATGTGGTGTTTTGTTTTACATTTCACGAGTTTAATTCGCGGTTTTGGCAGTTGATTTTTTAAAAACTGTGAACGCAGTGCTTATTAGTAAAAATAAAATAATGTCTTCTTTCAATAAAATATCCTATCTTCAATATTGAATATACTTTCCCTCCGTGTGACAAACCCGTGGAACACCCTGTATATTTTCTGATTTAAAAAGTGGGAAGAGTAAAGAGGAACCCAAGCCGGGCATATACATTTTATGGGAGGTAGGGTGTAGCGAATTTTAAGCTTGTATTGGAACGTCCGTCTGGGGAAGTAATCTCCACCTTACATAACACCACTAAAGTTTACACACTACCTTTTGGTGGTGTTGTGTTTCTGTTGGTGAGTAAGTTTCCAGGTGGTAGGGGATTGGGTCAGGGTAGGCAACGGCGGAAGTGATTTTTTTGTGTCGCAAGCGTATATTGGCGATTTTGGCCGCTTACCATCAGGCGGGCCATATGATTGGTTGTCATCCATTTAACGTTAAAAGAATATTAATGAATTATTTATATATTTTTAACACACTTTTTTTAACTACATATATAAACATCGATAGGAATATAAATACAAGAAATTTCACTGTCATATTCTTCATACACGAGAAACGTAAAAATATATTTCTTAAAATTTATGACATACATACATGTTTACTTAAAGTTAAGCAGAAAATCACAAAAAATACAATATAATTACAAAATAAACTGAGATTTTTTGAATTTACACATTCTTACAAAAATTATTGAAACGAAATTACATAAGCGTTGAAAACTGTTAAAGGGTGAAGAGAAACATAAAATATGACATTTGAGGGTTTCTTGTTATTTTTAATTTATTTTATATACCAACATTAATTCAGTAAATCTATAGATTGGTTGCCAATTTTGCCAATAGTAAGCTGACCTTAGATTAAAACAAAAGCTGATCCTTTCGTTAGCTTTTACGATGATTTTTTTACGTTGTTTGATACAATTTACTATATAACAGGTTCTATTTTAAACTACTCAATCCAAAAAAACAGTGGAAAGGGGGTGGAAGTTCAAAATAAGGTCAACTTGTGATAGTAAATAAAACTAGTTTTTACGGGTTAATGCACGAAACTTTATTTATTTATTGACGTTTCGCAGCCTTTTCAGGTCTGCATCGTCAGAATAATGATTTTATTTAAAATTGTCGAGCTACCTTCGAAAGAATTATATTGTGCGACAATTTTAAATAAAATCATTATTCTGACGATGCAGACCTGAAAAGGCTGCGAAACGTCAATAAATAAATAAAGTTTCGTGCATTAACCCGTAAAAACTAGTTTTATTTAATGAGTGATGTGCGTGAAAACCTAAGAAACAAATATTGTGATAGTAAATTTTGTCGTCTATAGCTCATAATTTGAATTGTTGTTATGAGTTAGGATGTATTTTTTTTTATTTATGGCAACTATATATAAAGATATCCTTTGCTTTTTAAGTCCAACTAGGAAAGGAAAAAAAATATAAAATACGCTTTAAGTACCTACGTACCTAACCTACGTAACCTTTAAGTAACTACGTACGTAACCGTATCTTTTCGTTTCCAAAGGTTGGTAATTTTTTCTTTTGTTTTAAACAATAATGTCACGTTTGATATCAATTTATTATCAAGAATCAAATTATAAATAACACGTTTCAAGCTTTATGTGTGGGTGTAAGAAATATTCGATTTAATGTATGATATTCGAGAAAAAAAAACAAAAAAGTTAGACACACAAAACCTGTTTTAAACAAAGTAAACATTTCGTCAAATTATTCATTTGAAAATTATATAAAACTTTCAATAACCAACCCGTTCAAAAGATTTTAGTAAACATCATAGAAGAAAGAATATAGGATATTTCTTGCATTCTCTTTGTAGCACTGCTCGGAAACCACTCTAAACTAAGGACGTAAAAAAATCCAATAAAGTTAACACAAAACCTTTTTTAAACAAAGTAAACATTTCGTCAAATTTATTCATTTGAAAATTATATAAAACTTTAAATAAACTAGGTAATTACATGTCGCAAACATTTTTATATCTAATTTGAATATCAAAATCGAAAATTAATTAATGTTTACATTTGTACAAGATTACATTTATTTAGTTTTCTGGCAAAGTATTCCGCACAAAATCTAATAGATAAAATCCTCTTTATGTAGGAAACCAAAAAACATATATCTTAAATCAATCATTATAATGCCATTATAAAATATGTTTATTACTTAAAAGCTAAAAGAGGAGAAATTAAAAACTATCACAGAATTAAGTATATTAGGTAAATACTATCAAATAAAATCAATTTTGAATTCATAATTTTGTAGTGTTTCTAATAAAATAACAAAAGAAATTAATATATTTTTATTTTCAAGACTTAGGTTATGCACTTGGTTCATTTTTATTACTTAAAAAAACACTTTTGCTAATATAATTCTATTTTTGCTTTACATTTATTAAACTAAAGAAAATATTAAGTAACTATAAAGAAACATTGCATTTTTCTAGTTATGTTTCCTTTACGTAAGAGTGCATCCCACTATCAAAATATAACTTTTATAATAACTTAAATAAAAAATAATTATTAAAAATACGTAGGATATTGAAAGGTAAATATGAAGATTTATGAATATAATTCTAATGCTTTTTCCACACATGCGCGATGAAGCTCTGGTACTAAACTACGCAACAATTAGCGTTCGTAATTTTAATTAGTTCCATCCTTTAGCTGTACATATGAAAAATACCACTATGAGCTTAGTGCCTCACAGTGTAATTAACTAACTAATAAAATAAAGATCACACAATATTTTGTTATAAATTAAAATGTTAAATTTTAATACCTATTTTAGATAATAGAAAGCATCAATCACCCTGTATAAATTGTCAACTTAATGGTACAGTGGGGTGGCAAATATTGAAAATTTTGGAAATTCTCCTTTATTTACTTTCATCATTATATATTTTTTTTGTTATTAAAATTTATATGATTTCTAATAATTTAAACATTGTGTTGATTTGTTGGTAAATTGATTGTCAATAGGTACATCTGGTACATGGTGATTTTTTTATTAGAAATAGTACCTACTAATTTTAACAAAGTAAACTGAGCATGTAAACATCATTGAAATAAAATACCCAGTTGACTAATCTATAATATACACTAGCGGCCCGCCCTCGCTTCGCTTCGGTGTAGAGCTGAAGTGTAGACTACAGTTTTTGTTCTCAGGCTTGTTATACACAATGACACTCATCTATGATTCTTCTTATACCTGAATGCAAAGTCTCAGCCCGATTGGTTTAAAATTGACAAAGTTTCATAAAACCTTTCATTCCCTATTTTATCCCCTTGGGGGTAGAATTGATCAAAATCCTTTCTTAGCGGATGCCTACGTCATAACATCTTTCTGCATGCCAAATTTCAGCCCGATCAGTCCAGTGGTGCGCGTTGATAGATCACTATGTCAGTCAGTCAGTCACCTTTGAGTTTTATATATATATAAATAGATTCCTAAATCGGGAGACGCAGCGTTGGCGAGCCCCCTTCAAGGTAGACTGGCGATCTGGTGAAGGTAGGGAAGAAAGGAACGGAAGCCACTGGATGCGGGCAGCGCAAGGCCGATGGTTTAGAATTTCTCGGGGAGGCCTATGCAGGGGGCTTCTCTTGGCTAATATGATGATGAACTATTCCTTTGAATCCTAAATCTAAGGTAACTTTAGTATATTTGAGTGACTAAAATAAGTCACGTTACAAATCACTCACTAGTACAAACTAGAGTATTTCCACACGTGAGTCCACACGTACGATACTCGTACCTATACCTTTATAATCTTTATAATTTACATTCTATTTATTTTAATACTATCTTAAAGACAAACATTTAAAAACATATAATCACAATATTATTCGATAGTGGAATTCAAACCTACTAACTTCATATTGTTTTTTTTTTCATTTTAATTTAAATACCTTATCGAAGATTACCTGAATTAAATAATGAAGTAAAGTGCTTTTTGATTCATTATAATCACAATTGCATAAACAACGAAGGATGAAAACCATATTATTTACCTCAATACTAGAAAAAACGATCAAGTTCGAGGCGGACTTGTGAAAACAACCATTTTAAGTGTCTACTTATTGCAGTTCAAGGGATAGTGTCCTGTGACAGACAAATAGCGGAGGCATATTATTAGGGTTTTGTTTGGCATCCTTTAGGTACGGAATTTCGATAATCCGCACTAGGCCCCCGTGGTGGGTCATGGCCCAATCTCCTTATTACATCCATAGGGAAGGCCTGTGACCCAGCAGTGGGGACTTTAATAAATGATCAGGTACGGAAATAATGATCGATGGTAAAGCTATCACCCGCCGAAAAGCGTTATGTCAGAAATTATCTCAAGTGTTTTCGCACCTATTCTCATGAAAAGACTTCCAAGAGCTTGTGACTCTAACTGGTAACTATGCAACCCGTTCAAAAGATTTTAATAAACATCATAGAAGAAAGAATATAGGATATTTCTTGCATTCTTTTTGTAGCACTGCTCAGAAACTACTCTAACCTATGGACGTGAATAGTAATTAGGGTTTCATTCACTCTCTCATTGCAGGACAGCACCGAAAACCCTCTGGCCTCTTGGCGTGAGTAGTTCCACTGCGCCTACTGCTGTTTAAAGCAATAAGATAGCTAGCACGGCCATCGTACCTCTACAACTTATAAAGACTTGGAAATAAGGTAGAAGTTCCTTCGTTCTCTCTTCTCTCAACGCAACACAGCTCCAAAGACCCTCTGGCCTCTTGACATGAGCAGTTCCACCGCGCCTACTGCTGCTAAAAGCAGTAACACAGCTAGCACTGCCAATGCTGCTCTGCATCGCCTCCTTCGCTTTTGTCCTCTGGCTAGACGCCTGGACAGCGCTTCACCGCGAGCGCCATCTAGCGTAAACAGCGCACTGGCAGCCTGGAACAGAAAGAGGTTGTGTTTAATACATGTTGCTCTGTATTGCCAAAACTATACTACGAAGAGTGGTTTGAAAAGTTATTATTCCTTGTCCAGCCTTCTCATTTCCTTCGGAGAACTACACGGGCTGGCCTACTCGAAAAGTAGAGAAGAGGACACAGTATTTCCGCTAGAATTGAAGAACCCATCTGGGGAAGCAACCCCCACCTTACAGAGGACTACAGTAAAATAACACTGCCTTTTGGTGGTTTTGTGTTTCTGCCGGTGAGTAGGGTTCGAAGGCTTCGCGGGGTAGGGGCCAATCCCCAGATTCAGGCCGATAAGGTGAACGCGGAAGAATCCCTAAACGGGGATCCCGCGGTTTCGCACTAAGCAGATGGTTTTTAGCGGATATTATGCCGTAAAGCGCCCGTAAGGGTTACGGGGTCCTCAGTGGGCAGCCACTGCTGGGGCTCATAAGGCTTGCGGGAGCCAGGTGTGAATTCCATTCGGCGGTGTGCCTCTTAAAGGCGCCGTCGTCTGTAAATAATATTTTTTGCCTGCGTCACAAAAAAAAGGCCGATAAAGGCCGATAATGAGGATGGCTGGACCGGCACACCTTCTGCTGCATCATCTGTCTTTGCAACTGGACTTCACTTACGTTTAACATCAGGTGGGGTGGGGTAATTTGTAGCGCCTCGTATAAAAGAAAACAACGATTCCTTCACGAACGAAGAGATTTGGTGACTCCATATTTTGTCGTACTATTCGTAAGTACAATGAAATGTTTTCACGCCTCTTTTGAAGGACTCCGTAAGACACAGTGCGTGGGTAAAGAATGGCACGGTGAGGATGGAGTCATTAGCCTGCTAAATAATAGGTAGAGCACATATATTTGTTTCATACAACATGCAGCATAATTACCTTAAATGTAAAATAGCCTTTATTTGATAAAAAGTGGAGTGGAGTGCAGTGAAATCATAGTAAAGTTAAACAGAAGCGCCACCCGTAGAGAAGTTCTTTCGCAATTTACATTTTAATGTTGTCTAACTATTAAGATCTCTAAATAGTCTTGAAGAAACTTTACTAGTGCGGTACATTTACAACAAAATATAAAGAAAACGCTAATTGTAGTGTAGATTTTAGGCCAATGTCTAATTTTATAACGTTTATTTCTTTTATTTATGCACAATAATTACAAATAAGCCTTCGTACGATGAAGCAATACGTAATCAAAGTTCAAATCTATTCATAACTTTTGATTAGGTAGTTGTGTTCATAAAATTGTTTCGACAGAATTGTTAATTAAGGTAAACCTATTCTTTATAATAACTAATATAATCTCTTATAATTATATTGAGAGTGCCTATTGAGCCATTATAAGAAGTATTTTAATCTTAGAATTAAACCTTATAATAATAATAAGTTTTCCATAAATGTCTGTTTTTAGGGTTCCGTAGTCCTGACAAGGATCCTTATAGTTTCGTCACGTCCGTCTGTCCATCCCCGATTTGGTTGGAGTCTATTAACACTAGAAAGCTGTAGTTTTGTGGAGATATGTATATGGTAGAATAAAATTTTGATAATTATTTTTTTAGGGTAGCTACATTTACATATCCCCTACATGTAAATGTACCCTGGGGATGTATTTTTTCATCATCTACCCAATCGCGTGCGATATCGCTGAATAGGTCCTTTAAAATACTAAGACTATTCTTATTTCCGATACAGAAAATTAAGACTTCTGCTCAAATAATTGTGGTAACTGCAGGCAACTACGGAACCCTACACTGCGCGTGGCACGACACGCACTTGGCCGGTTTTTTATAGCATCATTTCAAACATAATACAACTTTAGGGCAAAAGACTCTGCTCACTTTTTTGCAAAAATTCCCAAGAAGATGCCCTCGACTTCGTACGCGAGGAAAACAACATGTCGTACAGACACATAGGTACTGAGATCCACCCCCACAAGTATAAAATCAGACCTTGCTAACAGGGGCATATTTAAAAATCTGGCACCCCGGCCTATTAACGCCCCCCAAATAATAATTTAAGTTCCTAAGTAATTAATTAAACGATTAATAAACCACACGACAGGGCGCGCTCGGTGTGAATAACACTATTTTTCATACATTACAATATTTTTATTCAAAGTCGACACAATCTTGTACATCTATAGTAAAGTTACTTAGTAAAAATCAAAGGTACACCAAATCGTGATGTAAACGTGTTTAAGAGGTAAATTATTTATGAAAGTTTAATAGTATATTATGGATTGCTATTGTTTCAAAGAAAAAAGTGCAAGTTTCTTACTTTGTGTGCGCGCGTGTGTATGTAAGTTATGTGTGTCTGTGTATATATATATATATATATGCATGTGTTTTTGTTTTTTATTTTTTTTTGTTGAACTAGATAGGTTTTTATACATATAAAAGATTATAACGAGAGCTGCTGCCGACAAACTGTTACACAGTTTGGCAGATGTATACATAGTGTTAACATGTGTAATATTGTGGCAAAAAATAAAAAATAAATCAGCGCCAGCTATTTATAAAGTGCTGATAGCTTAATTTTGTATGAAATAACATAACCGGACTACTGAGTGGCTGATGCAAATATGTGAGCTCGCACGAATGCTTCCAATTTCCGATCTGATTCGCATCGCACATATCTGCGATATTACGTCACACTTGGTGACACCATTTTAGTCCACTCTGAGACTTCCCTTGTACGATCATTTTTGTAGACATGTTGATAATCAACTCAAAAGTTCTTCGAATGAAGATCATTCTAAAACAATAAAAAAAAAACTTCTTCTGTTCTCAAACCACTTAACTTTATAATAGTTCCCATCAGCGTTCATAATCGTAATAAACGAATAAACCCAAAATCTTCTTAATAGATAAATATATATAGATAAATAATCTTTTTCTTATAATAATATTTAACAACTAGCGGCCCGCCCTCGCTTCGCTTCGGTGTAGAGCTGAAGTGTAGACTACAGTTTTTGTTCTCAGGCTTGTATTATACACAATGACATTCATCTATAATTCTTCTTATACCTGCATGCAGTCTCAGCCCGATCGGTTTAAAATTGACAAAGTTTCATACAAACTTTCATTCCCTATTTTATCCCCTTGGGGCTAGAATTGATCAAAATCCTTTCTTAGCGGATGCCTACGTCATAACATCTACCTGCATGTCAAATTTCAGCCCGATCCGTCCAGTGGTTTGGGCTGTGCGTTCATAGATCACTATGTCAGTCAGTCACCTTTGACTTTATTACCTGTATTTATAATCAAACTAAAATTCTCATATTTCCGTTTTCCAGTACTCATTTTCTACACGTTTTACATGATTTATTTGCTAATTTTGTTTACAAATGTTTGGTTTTTATTCTAAGATAAGCACGGTTTCTTAATATCAATTATTGTCTGTCAATAAGGTCGAACGCTCTGAACGCATCAACAGCCAAATATTGAATGAAGCTCGCTTTCTTTTTTTTTTTTGTTTCCTCTCAGTCGGGCGAGTGGGTGTGAAATCCTCATGGATACCCTACAGCCGGCTGTAGAGTTATGTCAGACTGTTACTGACTAAAACACACCCGTGGGGGATGCCTATGGCCTTAGAGGCCATACAGGCTTCATCTGATGCGATCAACCCCTGAGAAGGGGATGATGCAGCGCTGCCTTAGTAAATACTACTGCATAGTGCGCTTAGAGGACGGATGCACTCTGATGTGCATCCGTATCAGTTTAGGACAGAGCGACTGAAGGTCTCTCAGGATCGGGGGGGCGGGGAAGCTCGCTTTCGGACCTCCCGCCTTTTTATACCCTACCGCCGCCGCGACCCATGTCAAGCGCGGCAACCGTTACACAAAAATAATCCTTATAGCATGATTCAGTATTCACGTGCGACGGCGCAATGGCTTATTTCATGTATAAGTTTGGTGTTTCTATACCGATTTCTATGATTCTCTTTTTATTGAATAGGTAATAATGTTAACTTTTTTAAATTAGGGATGAGTGAGAGTATTATAAACGTAAGAGTAAACAAATATAATCAGAATGCTCCGAACTGCTAAGCTGCTGCTAAGCTATGAGGAGTTACACGTGTTATTGTGAGTCAACCATAAAAGATAGACATATGCTGTTGCAGGATATTTTTAGACAATTTTATATAGAATATTTCCGTCATACATGATTTCTATGTAACTTTAACCATTAAGGCGGCACACACGACGGAAGCTTAAAAAATGGAGTAACTTCTCCCGTTTTCCCAACATTTCCCTTCACTACTCTGCTCCTATTGATTGTAGCGTGATGAAAAGTATACTATAACCTGCCCAGGAGTATGAAGAATAATTGTACCAAGTTTCGTTGAAATCCGTCGAGTAGTTTTTGTTTCTATAAGGAACATACACACAGACAGACAGACAGACAAAAATTTTACTGATTGCATTTTTGGCATCAGTATCGATCACTAATCACCCCCTGATAGTTATTTTGAAAATATATTTCATGTACAGAATTGACCTCTCTACAGATTTATTATAAGTATAGATAGATAACAGAAGTGCAACAATCTTTCTGCGATCCCTGTCACTATTACTAAACAAGTCCAATACGGCTGACTACCATTGAAGGAATATCCCCTAACCAAAGCTTTGCCAAATGAATTCGCATTGCAGCAATTCGCAAGTTCCTGCGATGCGACGTCACATCGCGTCACCTGATGTTAAAAGGTGATATAGTCCAAACGCATAGATAGCTGGTAAAGCAGTTATAAACTGCCACGTCAACCATCTTCACCTTGCCGGCCTGCAAAAATGCTTCTTCAAGCCTCTCATATAGGATCCTAGATTGTAGGAAATAATTGCCCGCGCACGTGTACCCTACACGTGCGCGGGCAA
This sequence comes from Chilo suppressalis, assembly GCA_902850365.2. Lineage (NCBI taxonomy): Eukaryota > Metazoa > Arthropoda > Insecta > Lepidoptera > Crambidae > Chilo > Chilo suppressalis. Next base: position 5,683,796 of record OU963912.1, on the reverse strand, counting down.
AGATTTCCACTTACGAATAGTAAGACAATGAAAGAGTCGCCAAATTTCTTTGTTCGTGTAGGAATAGTGGCCACAGTAAGTCGGTGGTAACGTAGGCCAGCGCGCGTAGTCATCTGAAGAAAAGGTGATGGAGGGATAAGGGGGAAATAACTGTATGTTTAGCTGCAGGGGGAGCAGTGACATGGGCGTCTAAAACACAAAGGTGTGTAGCATTGTCGGTTTCAGGTGCTGAATTTGTTGCGGCAAGCCAGGCTGCACCAACAATAGTATGGATGCTTAAATTATTTCAAGAGCCGAGAGGTGAAAAGGACAATGTTAAAATTGGCCTAAGAACCAACACCAATTTGGCATTTATGATAATTCTTAGTATATTTTTTGCGATAATTATCAGTATTTAGATTGTGACGGACACTTCCAGTTAAGTAAGCTAAATTAAAAAGTTAATAAATAATCTGAGACAATAAATACCATTTTATGTGTATAATCTATGACAGCACTGCAAACAAAAAACACTTTCTTCCTAATGCCGGCACTTCACTTGGCTATTCGTATTTGCTATTTAAAAACATGACATCAGTCTGTCCTTTTCATTCCTTATTAAGCATGACAAGGACAAACTGTTGTCAAGTGAAGGGCCGGCATAAACTCGATACTCTGTGGTTGTGGTGCAGGCAGTTTGCATTCGCAGTAATCTATGGCATTCGTGCAATTTCGTCAAAGAGTACTTTTAAATACGGAAAATTCTCGTTCGGATTATCTGTTGTCTGTGTTTATTTGCGATTGTTTTTCCTTTAATTTAACTATTACTATTTCGGCTATCTAATATGCCATCGTAGCATACCAAAGTGCACCTTAATACCAAGTGCTAGTGAACCTGTGCCACAACATCCTGAGAGGATCATACTGCCAAATTATTCAAGAGCACCTGATACACATTCACGCTGCATATTTACACAATATACATGTGTTAAACAAATAAATACAATGTGATACATACATTTTATGTGAAAAATAGTCAATAAATAATAAGAAGCAAAACTATTGTTTTTATTTTATTCATGATTCCTACCTAACCAAGTTTTTCCTAATAGTTATTCTTTAAAATCGCACCGAAAAAAATGAATTAGTTGTAATATTAATTCACTTCATACTAAGTTCATAGGTTGACCTATGTTTCATTGAATATTAAACACAACCTCAAAAATATTTTAGTTTAATAATTTAAGTTCTCAGAAGTGTCCGTCAATAATCTTTGTTTTTACAGTCATTTACTTGCGATTTCGAAACTAGAAAATAATATTTCATGATTGTTGGTTCTTAGGCTAACTATGTATGGACGCAGAGCAATGTCCTTTGAATTCCTTTCCCATACAAAATTAAAGGGCATCATAGTAAAGCAAAACACAGATGTGAGACACAAGTTATTAATGAGAACTTTAGGACAAAGTATTTGGTGTTGAATATGTGCAGTCTTGCCAACAAGTGGCTGATATTTTTACAGAGGCTACACCTAGATTTTTTTAACATTTTATTTAACTTTTTGGGTGTTGAGCTTTCATGTTATTGTATATCGTATCTACCTAAATTATATATTCAAAATGTTAAAAGAATAAATTGGCATTCTATTGACTCGGAACTGACTTGAACTATTGTTTTTTTTAAATATAAAAGTGAACCTTACACCTCCGTATGCTCCGTGCCGTGTAAAGAACTGCTGTAACTGCATTACCTAATGGAAACAAACTTAACTCGGTCAAGAGCATAAAATTACAATAAGATTGCGAACTTAACGACTCCCCATATTTTATAGGATCCACGATTATATTATTATTATCGTAATGTACCTTCATCTGAACACTATAAACCTTGAGAGCGCGGCTGATAGATGCGCTGTTGTCACTATGTGCCATTATCTTAATGCTTCTGTCCGCCCAAAGTAAATGCAATATGGTAGGTGTATTGTCTAAGAATCGCTAAATGTATAAAATTTCAATAATACAAAAACCCAGACTAAAAGCACAGCGGATTTCCGATCAGGAACTTGCGAATTGCTGCAATGCGAATTCATGTGGCAAAGTTTTGGTTAGGGGATATTCCTTCAATGGTAGTCAGCCGTATTGGACTTGTTTAGTAATAGTGACATGGATCGCAGAAAGATTGGAATGTTTTATCGGTTACATTTCGGAGAGTGTGCCGAGGTACTACACAATTTGATTCCCCCTTCCCCTTTCCACCACCGGACGATTAGGCGCGGCGAGGGCTTTCACCCTTATATTGTCCAAGTTCCTCTCATTCGCACGAAGCGATTTGCTTCCGCTTTAATTATGCGAACGGCTAGGGAGTGGAACTCCTTGCCGAGGTCTGTTTTCCCGGACCAATATAATCTGGACATCTTCAAGGCCAGCGTGAACAGGCATCTTCTAGGCAGGCGTTTACCATCCTAGGCCTCATCATGGCTTTCCATCAGGCGAGATTGTGGTCAAACGCTTTGCCTATTAAGTATAAAAAAAAAATTAATGTTTCTGCTGGTTTGAAACGTGGATTACGTTTCCAGGGCTCCACGGGGTAGGGAATTGGGTTCACCCAATCCCCCGTGGACCCCGACCAAGGTGACGATGACTAGAGCGGCACACCTTCTACCACATCATCTATCTTCGCGACTGGACTCCAGTTACACTTAATATCAGGTGGGGTGGGGTAATTTGTTGCGCCTCGTATAAAAAGAGGCAGAGCATAGCGGAAATGGATTTTCCGCTCATTCGCACTTTTTGGTGTTGTGCTTCTATTGATGATTGAGATTTCAAGACTTCACGGGATGGGATTCAAACCGTCAAGATAATTCTATTCTAACCATCCATCCATCTAGCCATCCAGCTAACTACAATGAATAGCGGTGAAATCATATCACAAAATTCCCTAAAAAATTCTTCGCCAGCCAAATGTCCTCACTGCTGGCCAGGAGCGTATTTTAAAATCTGGCGCATTTGTATGAATTCTAACGCCTCTCGTAACTAGGGTTGCCTCCTTTTTTTGGTCCAAATAAAGTACATTGGATATTAAATGTAGAAAAAAAAATACAACGTGTCTAAAATAAAGTAATTTTTATTCCTCTTTATTAGTAAGCTTAAAAATATATTTTACGTTGCTACTAGAAACTTTTAATAAATAATTTGTGGCTACTAAAAATTTGTAGTTCTTTTCCGCAAAGGGAAAGGTCATATAACTTAGCCATACAGCCACGAAAATGTTGCAGGAATTAGCTAAGGGCGACATATTCATACTATCTGCCCGTTTTACGCAAAAATTCTTTCTATCAACCTCTTTTTGTAACCTATTTTATGTAAAATGAATCCCTGAGTAACTAAATCACATTAAATAAAGTATTTTCGCGTACTTTATTGTTTGCATAAAGTATAGAGTACAATACTTTATAATAAAGTACGGGTGGCAACCCTACTCGTAACCGACAGCCCCAGGTGACCCTATGGCCCAAGGGTAAACACGCCCCTGTTGCTAGCACACACACTATAGACGAAAGGTAAAAATAGGAAGAAAGGTCTAAAAAAAATTTACTAGATAAAAGACCAGGCTTTTTTTTCTATATGGCTTCGTACGGTTTGTGCATTTAGCCAATGTCAAGTGTAAAATGTTTACTTATTCTATAGCAGTCGTGGTCAAAATATTAGTCAAGTCAAAGTAAGTGGCAGTCAAGTCAATCCCCCTTTCCCTATGTTTCAAAAAATGTGTGGGGATTTACTGGAACCTCCCCGTGGACTTCTTGAGGGAACGTCGAAAGACACTTGTTTCACTTGCCAACACTTGTGCATGTTCCCGAACACTTAGTGGTTAATAATCCACCATTATTAGACACTAACATCCGCCACATCACATTTTTAACAAGAAAAACAAAACTGCTAAAGTGACACTTCCCGATCCCGCCAAAAAGTCTGGCGCTGCTTTGCAGCTTAATTAAAATTCGACAAGGCCATCTGGGCCGCTGTTGCATAATAGCCAGTGCATTCACCCGAGTAGCGAAGGGTGCGGGTTCGAAACCCGTCTGCTGCCTCGTGGAATTTTCTCTAATAATAATTTCTTTGGATATAAACATCTAGGAGTTAAATGCTTAAAAAAATATAAGAACGATCTAGTAATGATCCACCACGCAGGCGCTTTACCGATTGCTTACAACAGCAGATGCAGCCGTGACCAACGGCTTAACGTGGCTTCCGAAGCACGGAGGAGCTCGAGGTAAAAAAATCTAGCTTGGTCCACTCATCCGTTGACCGGCCATTACGAAAGTTGATAATACCGGACACGCTTGCCACTGCGCCGTTAAGCTCCCTCTTAATCTCTTTATATAAAATCCGAACAAATGTGAGTCGGACTCGCCCACCGAAGGTTCTGTATAAAGTAGGTACGCAACAACGTCCGTCTCTTTATTTTGCGTTAACTTAGAAGTGTGATTTTATCGCAGCAGGGACCTTAGACTTGAGTACATGGTTTAAATGTCAACTTCATACTTCAACCCATACCCGGCATAAAGGTCTTGACCGACACAAAAAAAATTTGGACGATTCAAAAGAGTTACTTATACGGAGATATATCCAATTTGAATAAAGATATATTGATTTCTGATATAAACGGCCATATCTTATTTTTTACGTTTATTTAGAAATTTGATTGTTTAAAGGTTTAAATTTTACTCGATACCTATCCGCGTTCTCGATGTAAAGGGTCTTGACTCTTGACAAACAGAAATACGGACGGACAGACGGACAACAAAGTGATGTTGAAAGGGTTCCGCTTTTTCCTTTTGAAGCACGGAACCCAAAAAATGAATTCCCGTTTCCCTTGGTCACGCCGTAAATGGATAATATTCATATTTTTAAAATTTAAATCGATTTTATTCATTTTTTTAAGTTTTCTTACATTTTGTAGAATTAATTTTTTCTCGGGCTTAACAACGTTTGTCGTGTTCGCTGGTGTCTAATAAATGACTGATAGATGAAGAATTTTACTATACCTACTGTACCTTTAGCACGAACCATTATCGAATTCGAATAGATTGCGAGTCCGAAATGCCACTGTCATATTTTGTATGAAAACTTATACGTAAGTACACATTAATTGACATTGACATTTAGCACTCGCAAACTATTGGTTCGTGCTAAGGGTATGTACTGGTAATACTATGAATCTAATAAAGTTTTTTTTTCTAAAATTAAATAACGGTTAAAACTACTTGTAACTAAAAAAATATGATATTCGTATTCTTATAGCGCCCGAGCGGCCTCGACAGCGCCTAAAATTTAACACCGTGATAACTCTCGCAAAATACAAATCCATCTAAATTTTACCTCAGGCGATAATAAACTATCTAATATGAATAATAGTTGCATTGTTTTACATGCTCATTTACAATGACACGATCGACCTTCTATTGATATAATCGTAAAAAGAGTGTTAAAATAAAATATACAATAATGGGTTACGGTATGTAATTTTGTAGATATGGAAGCGAATAAATTGATAGATATATCGAATTCGAAGCACTTATCTTCACCTTTATTATATAAATAACGTTTCTTAAAATTGCTTATAAATTTGCGATATAGATAATGGAGTAATTCAAGTACCTATAAGCCGTGATGCAAATCGCGAGATGCCAAAAAGATTTCCCGAAAATGTTCAATGTTCATATTCCAATAGTGTTTACAAGATTGCCTACCTAAGACTGACTGTTAGTTTTAATATTATATTAGTGATTTTGTTGATCTAAGTAGGTATTAGTGAGATTGTTTGGATTTATAATAACCCATATGTTGACGCATGAGTAAGAAGTTCTGCGTACACCGGAACGTCGCTCCATTTCTACCAGTAGAAGCAGCTTTGACCCACGTGATCAAAAAACCCCCCTCTACACTGCACTCTCTACGCAATTCAAATTTTGTTAGAGGTGTAAAAGTAACGAAAAAAAGCGTACCCGATTCGTTACTTTAACAATTAGTACTCGTTACTATAGTATCGTTACGTTACTCGTTACTTCTCATAAAAAAATCGGTTTTACTATTTTGAAATTTTTAACCGTGAGCTTATGTTATATCACAATAACATCGCAATCCATTATTCATCAATTATAATGATAAAGCAACAAATAAGTGTCGAAAATTATTTATGCTTAGTGACTCCTGGACTTCCTGTTGCTGCTGTTACTGCTGTGCTTTTGTAGAACCTCCCGACCTTGTGACTTATTTCCTGGTTCGTTGCAGACGTTGAACCGTCGAACCAACAGTCGCTGAGTCTTCTAGCGTATTATCCGGCGAAAAAGGTCCAAATGTATCGGCGTTATGCGTACTCTTTAATAAAGCTCAGTTGTTTACTTGAATAATGCGTATATTGCGAATATAATTACAAAATAAAATAAATAAAATGAAAATTGCGAAACAAAGTTGAGCGTACAAAATTTGAATTGCGTAGAGAGTGCAGTGTAGAGGGGGGTTTTTTGATCACGTGGGTCAAAGCTGCTTCTACTGGTAGAAATGGAGCGACGACGTTCCGGTGTAGGCAGAACTTCTTACTCATGCGTCAATACCCCCTGTTGTCTAATTATCCGCGTTTTCGCAAAATCCCTAGGATTTTCGCGAAAAGTCGAGTTATCAAATCTTCCTACGAACATCCTGCGACATTATACAACCTTCTTAAATACATTTTTGAGCAAATGTGTTAAAAAATATGTATGATTGGCTGAGTGCTGAGTATCTGTATCTGAACTTAGAGACATCAATCTATATATATATAAAACTCAAAGGTGACTGACTGACATAGTAATCTATCAACGCACAGCCCAAACCACTGGACGGATCAGGCTGAAATTTGGCATGCAGGTAGATGTTATGACGCAGGCATCCGCTAAGAAAGGATTTTGATCAATTCTACCCCGAAGCGAAGCGAGGGCGGGCCACTAGTTAAATATAATTCTTGTCAGAGGGACGTGTTGTCTTATTAATAAATGCAATATATTTCCTTCATATTAAATGTCCCTGTGAACTTTCTTCTCTTCTTGACAATTAAGGTCTCCTACATTTTCAATATCTCTCCCTTCAAGTTTATACTCCATTTAATTTCTTTCTCTTATGTGGTCGACTCTGCATACTATTCCCCATTATTATACGATCATCTGTAGATAAAGTACCTATAAGAAAACGATTTTTCAACTAGTGTGACGCAAAAATGTAAAACAATTACTGGGTACTACAAAGTAATATTTATTATGAAGTTATTTTTTATAAAATAGATGCTACGAAACTAATGGTCATCCACAATTTAAACAATAGTTTATTATCTAACTGTTGAAATGTAAATAAAAAATAGCAAAACCAATTAGTATCAAGAAATAAATTGCAACTCACTCGTTGAGGTCAGGAATCTTCATAACATTGCAGTTTATTAATAAAAACAAAGCTTTTTCAAAAAAGGTCAAAAATAAACAAATTTTTAACACCGCTAAAGACGTCTAATGTGGAGATTTAATAAGCATTTACAAAATAATCAAAACATAGAAGCATAGTATAACTACTGATTATTCTTTATTGGTTTTACTTATATCTAATTTTCGTGGAGGAAATCGTCGAGAGCCAAACCTCAAATTTGGCAATTTTAATACGTAATTTTCAGCGTTAACTAATGTTGTCTCTTTCACACGGTATTAGCGAATGCGTGACAGTAATAGTTTTGTCATATACCTATTTCTCAAATGTCTTTTAGCTCGCGTCCGCTCTTAAGGTGATGACCACAGAACACAGAAAGAGGTGACCAACTAGGTGACCCATGAACTTGTTAAAGTCCATGAGGATACCCTACATTTTACGTGGCCTGGCTCGCACTTCGCTAGTAATACAGTGCTACCTCGATATAACAAATCGGAAGGGAACAAATAAATATTCTTTATATTGAGTAAATTCTTTAAACTGAGGTTTGTAATATTGAGGTTGGCTTGGTCTAAGAGATACAAAAATAGTTTCCTGTCGTGACATGAATCACGTACTATGGGATTAAAGGCCACATATTGATGGAAACGTTATAGATTTTTGGTTGACAAAATTCGTTAATTAGAGGTATTTACTCTTTTTTTGATAGTTGATAGTTATAAAGAGGTTGTTCGCAAAAAAAGGTATATTTTACATTGACTCTTATGGAAAATTCAAGGGGATTACGAAGAATTTGTTAAATCAAGGAAGTTGTTATATTGAGGTACGTTATATTAAGTACTTGGGTCATTGCGTCACTGATGATCTCAAGGATAGCAAACACATAGAGAGAGAGCGTAGGTCGCTTACTGTGCGATGTAATATGCTGGCCCGAAGATTTGCACGGTGTACGGATGCAGTAAAGGTCACTCTTTTTAAGACTTACTGCCAATCATTCTATACTTGCAGTCTTTGGACCAACTATACGCAGCGGGCATACAGCGACCTGCGTATTCAATATAACAACGCCTTCAGGATATTGTTGAGACTGGCGCGGAGTTGCAGCGCGTCAAAAATGTTTGCGGAGGCGCATACGGACGACTTTATTGCCATTATTAGAAAGAGGTCCACTTCCATGCTCACTAGGCTCCGCTCTAGTACCAACAGCCTCCTGAGAGTATTTAATGACCGATGGGACACTCCTCTGCTACGACACTGGGTGAAGCTCCATATCTAAAAGTAATATTTTATGTAATTCTTTATAATTCTTTATTATACTAACATATTTATAAGTAAATCAAATGTAACTAACACTATGGAACCTAGTTCTGAAACAAATAATTTGAATTGAATGAATTGAATTAAGGTTGCACTGTAGATACAAATTGTTATATTGAAATCAACAAGGGAGCTATTAATAATTATGTCGATTGTTTGTCTTTCTGCGCAAAACGCAAGCAATGGGAAATTAGCCTCATTAAAGCCGACACAGGACGCGTCTCGTAAGAATCTCAACGACATTGTCGTGACGTATGGTGACATAATAAACGACAGCGACAGACAAGTCAAATGTCACAGAAACGTGACTGTCGCACCGCAAATAACACGGGAAACGACAGCCAGATAGACAGTCACTACGTGCGTTGATAGTTAACAAATCATCATTGTCATTCAAATGAAACATTAGTGCGAAGAATAGGGTTCATGCAAGATCCGTTACTATCGGGATTAAAAGGTCATTAAAACGTATAAACATGGTGACTGAAATTAGTAATAATATATTTTAACTTTTTAAGCATTCAATTGCTAGGCGACAAAACTAAAAAAAATACAAAAAAATGGGTGCGTGTACTTATGTAGGCGCGTGAGAAGTTATCCTTCTTTGGCATCGTTTAAAATTAGTTTTTAATTGCATGCAAATAATTAATTACAATAAATTAATAAAAAGTCTGGAAAAGGACACAGTCAATAAAGTTCAGTTTTAATTTGAAAAAATAAATAAATAATCAAAATATTCAATTAAAATCGCTACTGAATATAATTTATTAGAACATATGTGATTTGCACTTGTATGAAACTCAAACACGTATTCCGAATATACAAACTAGAAACATGTGGATAAATATTATAAATATGAATACCTATAACTGTTACTTTATTACAAAAAATAAAGATGTGGTTTTTGGTTCTACTACATCAATGGTCAAGAGATGGCGCTGTAGTCTCCTGAATCTCGCTTTGGTTCCGTTGTTCCAGATTAATAAATACTTTTGATAGGCCTTCACAATGCAGTCGTTAGCACCCACTAAATAGAGATTCTATTTCTATTTTGTTGGTAGATTTTCTTAATGTGCGGTAAACACAAAAATAACGCATGAAGTTGGTCGCTAAAGCGACCATTAATTTGTCTGTTGTCTTTTAACGTGTCTTATACGACAGTGATGTGCCAATCCCGGGAATATTGGAAATTCTCTAGGAATATTCCCAATTTCCTATTATGTTTGAGATAATTGGAATTTTTCAGTTAAAAGGATGACAATCACGCAAATGGCCCACCTGATGGTAAGAGGCCACAATAGCTTAGACCCTGGGTTCCGAACCTGGGGGTAATTACCCCTCCGGGGGTAAATCAGCCATACTTTGGGGGTAACAAAGAATCTAATTATTTGGTCAAATCTAAATAATAAGAAAATACTATATAATAATACTACTAAATAGAGCATGCGCTCTTTCTTGCTAGCGAGCCGGCGGGGTGCTGAGTGTGGGAAGCGGGGCGAGATTTTCTCCATGATGACATTATTAGAGACAAAGATGTAGCGGCCAAATTGGAATTTCTTGGCCTGATGATAAAACTTCAAAGTCGGAGTAAAATCTGTTTTCCTAATAGGTTACAGGGATAGCAGTATTGGAAAGGTTAGGAAACACTGCTATAGACGCCTGCGAAAAAAACTCGCTGTTGCCTACGGAAAGGTTAAACAACACCACCGAAAGGTAGTGTTAATTTACTGTGGTCTTTGTTAAGGGGCTGTCCATTGATCACGTGAGGCTCGGAAGGGGGGGAGGGGTCCATAAAAAATCACGAAATATCACAAGGGGTAGGGTGTAGTAATATATCACGTGTATATCCGTGGTCCGAGGATAATTTACATTAAATAATGTTCATGTATAAGTTTTTCTCATTTCTTTCATTATTTTTATGTCAACCTGCAACCTTGATACTTTAGACCTGTATTTTATAACTATTTCAAACAAAATAATACTAAAACTACATGAGATATTGGGGGGGGGGGGGGGGTAGTCTTAAACCTCACGATGCAAATTTTGAAACATTACCGCAAAATTTTGAAGAGCAAATTGTTGGGAATTTTGAATGTTCGAAGAGGAATGCCACAAGGTACGTAGGTCCGATCCCGGTTTTGCTTAGACACTGTTAACACTAGAGAGCTGTAATTTTGTGGAGATATGTATATCAATCCCGCCGATAAAATGTTAGAGAATAACATTTTGGAAAATATTTTTTTTAGGGTCACCCCGCTACATGTAATTTTGAATGTTCGAAGAGGAATGCCACAAGGTACGTAGGTCCGATCCCGGTTTTGCTTAGACACTGTTAACACTAGAGAGCTGTAATTTTGTGGAGATATGTATATCAATCCCGCCGATAAAATGTTAGAGAATAACATTTTGGAAAATATTTTTTTTAGGGTCACCCCGCTACATGTAACCAGGGGTGCTTTTTCTTTTCATAGTCTACCCTATTGTGTGGAATATCTTTGAATAAATAGGTCTAAAAGCTAAACTATTGTCTTGAAAATCCTGGAAAAATTCGTGATAATAGTGCTTTAAGGAAACTTATAACGGTTAGGATAGCATTGTTACTTTGAGAGCAATAGTCTTTAAACATTGTTTAAAGATAATTTATTACCTATTGAAAATTTCTTAAAAGAAAACATTAAAAGCGACGTAGATAAAGTTATTGTATCGTAGCGTAAAACAAAATCTAAATAAACTGATTAAAAAACCACAACAAAATATCATTAGGTTCACAAAGCAGACGCGGTGAAGTCCCTCAACGGGGATCTCGCGGTTCCGCACTTAACAGTGTAGAGGGTATTCGCAGGGTTTTTTAGCAAATAGTATGTCGCAAGCGGTCGTAAGCAGCGCGGACTGCTTAACGGCTTTTCCGTTTCGCACCCGTGAGATTTGCGGGATACTAGGTGTGAGGTCCGTTCATTGGTGTGCCCCTTAAGGCCGCCAACGTCTGTAAATAGGGGTTTTGCCTGCGTAATAAAAAAAAGGTCTACAAGGCTACTGCGAGTACCAAAGGAAACGGCTTCTGAATCGCGCTATCGTTACGTTTTTAAAGCACCTGAAGCGTTTTAAAAATAAATTGATTATCGAATTGATTTCGAGTTTGAGACGCAGTTTGACTTTGATTTAGATATTTTCGTTGGGATACATAGATTGATATTTATTGATTTTTTAATTTCCGATACAGAAAAAAGGACTATTTCTCAAATATATTGTGGTAACGAACGTCAGGCAACTACGGAAACCTACACTGCGTGTGGCGTGCGGTTTTTATTCTAATGCATGCTCTTCTGCATTTTCTTTTGCACTCTATTTTTGCACAAGTCATTCTTTTTTTATTTTACATGTTATACCTATTTCTGTTACAATTTTATCTTTCCCGATTTATATTAATACATTTATTTTCTTGTACATGCCTTGTAATTTGAGAATTTGGCAGATCATCAAAGACAGGTACAAATAAAATTTTGTTGAAAACAGCTTTGTAACATAACGAATAGTATCGAATTGTTAAAATCCTGTTGTCAAGTTAGCAAATTATTGTCAAAGTTGCGAAAAGCCTCATGTCAAGGTCAATAACCGCACGAAGATAAATCCACCTCGGAAAATTGTACGGGTCACTGACCTCGCCCGTTTCATTAGGATCGCGGTAATTAAGTTAGTAATGTGGCAATGACACCGTTGTGTTTAACTCAATTTATGGTGCATTCTCTTTTGTAATTCGTGTAATTTGCATACTTTTAAATGTTTCACCGGGGGTAATAATGAATTAATTAATTAGAATGGCATGAGGTGAACTGTGCTAAATGAATAATAGATGTGTCTTTATTGTGCAAAATGCAACTTATGCTAATAGTTTGTTATCGTAACTGTCTTAACCTTAATTTTTAAGTGTAAACTTATTTGCCTAAATTTTCAATAACAATTTGAATTGATGAATAAAATAAATATATATTTCTAACACTTACACTAATTAGGCTAGCCCCGAAGTAAGCAACTTGTGTTATGGGAAAGGTACTGATGGAATAAGTAATAATATAGATACATATTAAAAAAAAACTAAAAATCTTTATAATCAGCCATGATTTTGGTACAAATGCTCGTACCATCGTACAAACATTTTATCCACCGGGATTTGAACCAAGGACCTCTGAGTAGGCTACACCTTGTGTACAGACCACTACCACAGAAACCGTTATGGGAATAAATGGTAGCACTCTAGAATCACTTTGATTTAGGTAGTTCGTATTGTGAATAATTGTTATTTTAAAAAAATATTCTTTTATTTAATACGAAAGTATTTTATACCCATTGCAACACTTTAGCCTAACTGAACTTGTCAGGATTGTAATGAGATGAGGTAATAAGATTCATCTCTATAATTCAGACATGCACGTTCCGTCATTCGTAACTTTTTTCAATGTGACATGATCATAAATAACCTATACGAAATTATAGGAATCATTTAATAACGTTACTAGCTTTTTATGCTAAAACTTTCAGTACCCTTAGCACGAACCATTATCGAATTCGAATAGTTTGCGAGTCCGAAATGTCGTTGTCAAATTTTGTATAGAAACTTGAACAGCTGCGCCACTAAGTACGTAACAAGAATTAAAAATACACATTTGACAATGACATTTCGGACTCGCAAATTATTCGAATTCGATATTGGTTCGTGCTAAGGGTGCTGTATATGATTTCATATCTTTTTTTTATGAAAACTATCAATAGCGGAAAAAAGCATTTAAGTATTATTGCAATATTATATGGAATTTAGCAAATACTCTCGATTTGTAATAGGTTTAAGGAACCGCATTCCCGACCGACTTACATTAATCATATTTCCATTAAAATAGTTACGTAATTTGATATAACTACAGAGACCAGTTGAAAAACTGGATCACGGAACACGGACATACACGGAGACTTGTTCGAGAGCTCCATTTATGCTCCTTACTAACTTATATTTAACACTTTATAATGTCGAAAAACAATATGATAATTCAGCACAAATCACGGTCAACTACTTTTTGCAAGGATATATTTCATTTTCATACAACATTCGTATTATTTCTATGATGGAGTGTTATGTTTTTTTTAACGATCGAAAACTGGTTAATCTTCAACTTCATCTCCAGCCTATTAATGTCACCACTGCTGGGCCACAGGCATTCCCTTTGGATGGGATAGGGAGATTGGGTATGATCCGCCACACGGGCTCAATGCGGATTGGTGTGTGCTAACGATTGCAAATGCAACCGGGACCAATGGCTTAACGTGCCTACCGAAGCCTCCATGCTTAATGAGTTTTGGTCACCCATCCAATGACCGACCATTGCGAAAATTGTTTAACTTCTACGATCGCAGGCCAAACGCGCTATCCACCTGCTTCATCGAGCTTCCCAATACAATATCTGCTCTCTCGTACTTAGTAATTGAGAACCATCAAATTATTCACTGCGAACTTTATTTTATTTTCGCTCAATTTAATGAAAATCGCGGAATATGTATCACAATGGTTCCTTTGTGGTAGTGCACTATGGTGTTGAATCTGTTGTTGAGTGGTAAAATCAGTAAGTAGTTACTTTTTTAAGCTTTCCATCTTGATAGCTCTCGTACAAAACACTGTTGCTGCACTCACTATAAAGCGTCGTCCTTATTGGCATTAGAATAAGAACAGGTTTATGTTCAAATAGGAGCGCTGCTTTGGAAGTATCCTCCGGCATAAAGCGAACTGCAATTCATATGTCTTAATAGATCAACTAACCGCTGGGCTTGTTTTAAAATTTAGCAATTTTACAGAAAACAATCAAATGGAAATTGATTATCACAGTATTATTAGGTGCCTTCAGACGTATCTCTAAAGTCATTTTTCAACTTGCAGACTCTGTATATAAAAATACAGAGAGAAAAAAACAGCCCTTGTTGAGTTTCTTGTCAGTTATTCTCAGTACAAGGTCTCCCGCCGTAGTTTTGCGAACCGATGGCGTAGCTTCTTGACCTTCACAAGTGCTTGTAACAGCCTAGACTGAATAAATGACTTTTCATTTTCATTTTTCATATGCACCAAGGCGAAACAAGTAAAATTATAGACTTTAATCATCATTCATCAATATGTCGTATCGACTATGACAATCCTGTACATCTTTTACAGGATACACTCTACAACAAACTACGAGACCTATCCAACTGCAGCGAATGCGATGTTAAGTTTAGTTTTTCAGGGCGGTTCCCGCAATTAGTCCTAATTATTGGGTTATTGTGCTTGTCTTAAAACATTCCCGTTTACTTCCGCCAGCCTATATTATTCCAGAAGGAAAGCAGCTTTGATAGACTGCTGCAAGCTTTCGGAAACGATTCTGGCGACTGTAGAAGTCGTGCCTGTTGATCGGTCACACTCCTGCATTCCATGATAACATGCTGTGGCGTTTCTTCTGCCTCCATGCATCATAGGGAATAGCGAATGCGATAGGGAGAGATGATCTTCCCGAAGCAGCTATTTACCGCTGCGTAAGAAGACGCGTTTAAGCTACTGTGTTGGAGCGGACTTGGTATAAAAGTCAACGGCAGTTGACAGAAGATTTACTGTAAGTATAGCGTAGCAAAATCCAAAGCGCGTAGTGCGTAATTACTTATTATATTGATCGAGCCCTGCCAGAATATCAGCGCCGCAGCGGCCCTGGCGTCGCTGTGGCACCATGCTGAGGCAGGGACTAGGGTTCATTCCCGGGAATTCTCTAGCCGAGAGATCTATTCCCGAGAAATCGTAGGGCTTTGTTCCCGGGAAATCAAGCTCGAGAATAGTCGAGAACACGAGAAATGATATACCTATAAATAAAAATCGCTGTTTGTTGTGTTGCGTGACGAAGCGGGCCAAAGCGCAGCGGCTCCCTTTGATCTCGCTGCAAGCGCTTTGCGGCGTCGTTTTTACACGTTCATTCGTGTTTCGACTCTAGCCAAGTATAGTTTACGTAGCGATATTTTTTTCAGATTACGTGATAAATTTAAATCAAACAGTAAGTCTTTTCTTATAATGACACATCATGGCTTTATTATGCATATTATTTTTTTGTCTGTGTATGCTGTTGGTCGCAGATGACCTTTACAGTGTCACCGAGAATTGGCGAGGGCCTCAAGAGGTATTCCAGGCGGATGGCGTCTCCCCTCGGGGGGAGTCTTCTCTCCGTCTGGAGCCTCTAGACCACTCGAACTTGAGGGGGTCGGCTCAACTAGAGGGCGTTTCTGAGACTAGGACCTCGGCTCTAGTTAGCCGTTGTCGTGGGGAGCGGGGAAAAACTCCCAGGTTCCCTTTGCCGCGCTCGGAGTCGTCGCGCTTAGTATCTTCGAATCGCCTCTCCAAGTGTGCGCTGCGTCTTTAGCTCCGCAGGATCCCAATCCTATAAACCGTGGAATTCTGGAATCTTACAAAAAAAACCCCACCAAAAGATTATTTTACTATGGTCTCCTTTATGGCAAAGGTTAAGATTATTATAAAAGATTACTATAACTCTATTGGTTCGTGTGTGTGTGTGCGTGTGTGTGTATATGACCTAATGATGTGACGCCGGCAATATTATAAATTCCCAGTAAATTTACATTTAAGGGGATTATTTACAATACATGGAATCTTTAGAAATATTCCCAATGAATTTCCAATATTCCCGGGAATGGCACATCACTAGAGATGAATGTGTTTTCACTGAGATGCAGAGAGAACATCCGCTGTATTTCTCTTGCTCTACTTAAATAGAAGATAAACAGACAGACAACTACTGTAACTTGCATGGTTTACCGGATCAGCAAGTTGAAATCGCAGTTATTGACGAATTCCGAATTATCAAGCTGTCATTAAATAAGTGGTTAGCCTGCTAGCTAGTGGTTCTAAGCTGGGGAACTAACCACCACCTTAGGGGAGGTACTACCGAGGTGAATAAGGTTCCACGGCTAGTTTAGGGGATGCGGTCAGGGTAGGTATCGGTGGAAGCAGACCCGTCTTTCCCAGTGGGCACTTTGGGCAAGTGCCCAGGGCCCCGCGCTCGATAGGGGTGTAAGTGATACTTTAAGTATCGCAAGCGTCTACAGTCGCTTACCACCAGGCGGACCATATCACAGGGCCAGGGGGAGTAGAGCTATAATAAATAACAGTATAGTTAAGCTATTCATACTGAAGCCTTCATTTTGTAACCAATTACTAAACAAGTGTAAGAATTAACGAAACAGATTTGTTAATTTTACTTAACTGAAAACTTTTTCAGTGTAATTGATTGTATTGTTAGCGACATGCTTTTATGTAAATGTTGCTACTTCTGTTAATGCTGATAAGTTTCTTACGCCCATTCTTCTTATCAACTAAAATATGTCCTGAATGGATAGTAGGGAAAATATTGGACGATTCTAAAGAGCTTTCTATACAACGATATTAAATACCCTAGATACACCAACACGAACAAAATCGTGGCCGAAACCTGTCCAAAAGGTATATTGGACGATCCACGGAGCTCCGTAAGATGATTGCGTAGTCAAAAACAATATAAGGTATTTTTGAACATTGATAGTCACCTTTAATGCATACTGCATAAGGTCTTAATTAAAACGTAAGCCTAGAAGAGTTATGACAGTTCGAAATGCAAGCTCGTAAAATTTCACGACTTTTTGCTATATGACCGTCTTTGACTCTACGCGCAATTATAAAAGCAATATCACCAATACAGCAGGTACGGACTGCGAGGAAAAGAGACTGCTATATTACCGACCATACATTTTCTATACGATATTTTCTATTAAATCGGTATACAGGGTGAAATTGAATGTTTCTATGAAACTTCATGAGATTGTTGGGTTACGTGTATAGAGTATGCCTGATTTTTTTCGGATTTTTTAAAATAAAATTTTTCGTTTTTTAATTTTTTATTTGGTTATTTTTTTGTCATTTCTTCCTTATGAGTAATTATTCATTTTAAACACGTCTACATAGAAGTTATAAAGCAACTTAAAATAAGCACTACTAAAAAAACGGAAACTTAATGAATGCCTTCATTATGCCTCCAATCGAGATCAGCGCCGGTCGGGGCGACGACCGCGGCCGCCTGTGTAGGTACCTAACTACACGCACAGATGACTCGGCACTTACCTACTCTCCGCTTTGATCCACACTATTTAAAAACATTACAATAAAATAGTCTTAGATGCTATATTATAATTATTTATTCACTGATACACAATACCTTTGAATATTGTTTCATAAAGCACAGGTAATTAGTCAATAAAATAAATCTTCTGTTAGAGCAATTAAAAATCCTATAAAGTTAATATGACTGTCACGATTTTAAATCGGTAAAGCCTGTCTGTTAGTGTAAGAACATCTTTTTTATTGTTAATGTTAGTTGCCTCGTTTAATTAAAACTTAAGCACAAACGGCTCATTAAATTGGGAAAAATCATACAGAGCAAATCGGTATAACTTACGAGCTTAGTGAAGGAAGGAACTCTTCGTGTCTGATTTGCCCACGTCATGAAATTCCCAACACATTTAATTACAGCCACAGTCACACACACACGCACGTAATAATATGTTGTTTTGCGGCAAGCACGGGCGGGCGGCGCACCGCACGCTGGCAACTAGCGCCGGTTGCGGCGTCTTTGATGATGTGAATTCCGCCCACCTCCCCTCTTCCCCGCACGCGGTGGTTTGCTTTGATTGCATGCAAAACGCAGTCGCAAGTATATCAATCGCGCGTGGGCGTGCGCATCTTTTGACTTTGTGACATACACTGTGATAATTTCATTATGCCTCGGTATACGAACCAAGAATACCTATTTAGAGATGGTGTACTGCTATCGCGAGTGTGACGAAGTAGGTTTGGTTTACGAATGAGTCCCCAAACCATAGAAGTTGCATTTTGTGCAGTGAGTAGTGATAGGGACACTTTAAAAAAGGTGAAAAGACACGTCCGCAAACGTGCCTACCTTTGTTTGCAGCAAAATGGTGGTTTAGAGCAACAATTTTGCAGATAATAATTTAAGTCTCTTTTTATTGTTAGTGTAAATACTTTTTGATTAGAAACAACTAATTGTGTACTACCAGTATGATTGATTTGATAAAAAGTTCTAGTGAAAAAAATGAATATGTTCCTCGTTCCTCGATGTACCTACCTACATCGCCGGTCTCGTAAGTACTTTTGAATACCGGGTTATAAATTTCATTCTGACCCAAGTACTGAACTGCAATAAGTATTTCTTTTTGTTTAACATTTGCCTATTTCCAATCGTGACAAAATTATTATTAACTTTTAAAGTTTTTCTCTGCTTAAGAGAAGATGACATTTGTGCTTATTATTTCAATTTCAATAAAGGCATCTAAGACGATTTTATTGTATTGTGTGGAATCAAACGAGTCAGCTGAGCTCTGTGTAGAGGTACCTACTCACTCAACGGCTGGCGGGCGCGGTCGGTCGTTGACCCGCGGTGGAATTTAATGTTGTTCCGTTTTTTAGAAGTGCTTATTTATTAGTTGTTTTTCACTGGATATGTAAGTTTGTTTGTTTAAAATGAATAACTACTCAAAAGGAGGAAAGGACATAAAGATACACAAATTATAAATAAATACATGAAAAAAATATACTTCAAAAAAATCCGAAAAAAACAGGCATACTCTATAGACATAACCCAACAATCTCACGAAGTTTCATAGAAACATTCAATTTCACCCTATATAGTAAGTTGCATGAAATGTGTTAAATTAACAAACATTGGTTAGGTACCTGTCGAAAAACGACACTTTACCTACTATAAGTATTTTTTTCGCATTTTTCACGGATCTCTGTGGAATCAAGAATTTTGAACGGTCCGCGCGTGACTGTGAACCAAGAAGTGCTTGAGAAGTGTTCAAGCACTTCTTGATTGGGACACATTTTTAGCGCACGTGGTGTATTTAATAACGTTGTTTTTATAAGTCAATTTGAATAAAATATAATTTCACTTTATTTCAAATAAACTGACGGGTAGCTTCGTTGTGCTTCGGCCTTCGTGCCCGTCAAGTCGAACCATCTCCGCGTCCGCTCACCGGCACGATTGTCTCAACTTATTACATCTGTGCAGCAATTAATATCGCGTTTTGCAACAGCTCGACGTTTATCATTAAAGAAGCCGCGAATAAAATTTTCAGAATGTTTGAAAATCATAACTAGAACTTATATAAAACTTAAGAACATGCGGTTTTTTTCTATACTGGAATTATAGATAATGCAACTATGTAGTTTACTACCGACTTGTATTTTGCGAGGACTAAAAAAAATAATTTTATTTTTTTGACAAAAGGGAAAATAGAAAGCGTTTCAGCATGGTTTGCGAAAGTAACTTCCAAATATAAACAAGTACTAACTTTGTCATTCATGCAACAATTTTAAAGTAAAAACCTGTGTTATTTTTTTTATTTTTTTGTATGGAGATACGTAGATTGGAGCTTTAAATGGCACGGTCCTGTTGTTGCAAACATAAAAGTGGAAGGGAGTAAAATAAGTGACAAAAGCTTTGTGAAGAAACTATAATTTAATGGAAACGAAGTCGCAGCCAGAAACTAGCTTATAATAAATGTTGCGACTTGATCTATGATTTGGCTTAAGACAGGATGCGGATGGTGGTATTATATCCCTAATGGACGTTAGTGGTTAGCTGGCCAATCGTATTTATAATTTAATGCATCCGATGCCTTGGCACGATTAATTGATTAAAGGAACTAAGCACTGTATCTGCAATGGCCGAGTTTTGAATATATTACTATAAATCTCATCTCATCTGTTGGCTTTGATAATTTTAGGCAGCACTCAGAAAAGTTAGGAAATTTTAATGATTTTCAGTGTCATGTCGTCGTCTTCTAAGAACTATCTCATTTATATCTTGCAAGTAAATTTGGAACTCTCTGTAAGCAGATGAATGAAGGCAAAAGTTCGTGGTCGTTGTCCAACAAGTTGGACCTACCGACCAAATTAAAGATTCGTTCAAATTTTATACATTGATAAGAGAGGCGTTGGACAGAAATCGATGGAAATAGATCGTCCGCACCGTCATGCAACCCGGACGCTGACCACGATCTCCAGACATGAGGGACCGACCCCAGAGATATTAGGCAGATGCTGAAAACCAGTATGTTTTGTTAAACTAGTAAAACGAATGGGAAGAAGATTTAATATGAGTATTAAATATGAGATCTTTTTAATTGAGACAACACATAAAGTAACTTTGTCACATTACACAATCCACATCAGGATGCCTAGAACTTAATACATAGTTTTTTTTTATTAATTATTATTCAATTCAATTCATTTATTTTATCAGACAATAATACAGTCCATTTTGTTAGCAACATTTGCCCTTACAACTATATTAGTAAAAGTATTCAAAAGTATTAATATTAAGAATCAATTCCTTCTATAATAGCTACTGTTTACATAATTGCATTTCATAAGATGAGATTTCATAAGATGTTACATAAAAATAAAATAAAATAAAATTAATAAACAGCTTTGAATCACGATGGAAGAACTGGCTTTTCAGATCATGCTGGAACTGTCTTACATTTAAAATCACCAAACAAAATATCCACAATTTGGTATCCAGAATAAATATTTCAAGAAAATTTATGTAGTACGATTTAAAAATCAATATACACAAAAAATGAAAACAAGAATGAAAATTAGAATTGTTTACATAATTTATATACTATAATTATAGTCGTACATAGTTTGAATACTTAAAACAACCGTTTATATAAACGTAAAATCAAATTTAAAAAAAACATTAAAAATCATAAAAAATACTGGTTAACTGCTTAAACTGTTAAATAAAAGAGTCGTACAGAAACAAGACTACTGAAAATATAATGCAATAAAAAAATATTACGAATAAATATTATAAAAAAGGCTACAATAAATAGAAACAAAAAGGGGAATGCTTATAATAATTGAGGTAACCAAATATTAAATTAAAACCACGTGGCATGTTATTAATGATGGAATGAAAAAAAAAAGAAATTGAAAATAAAAGCAAAACGTAATTCATCAAAATCCATATAATAAGTGGTATTGTCAAGCAACATCAAACTGCACTAGTTTGTTTCTTGACAATACCACTTGACAATTTGCATAACTTCCTATTGAAGCATTCTTCTAAAGGTAATGAATAAAATTGGAGTTTGAAGCCTGAAAATAAACTGTCACGCGGCGCCAAGTCACGTTAGCCCATGGTTCTCATTTATTTTGCACAATTCATTATGCACAATGGAATGCCGACATTGCATATTACGACAGATTTTTGTGAAATAAATAAACTAGTCAAAATATACATCGAATTCTTTTGAAACTCACAACACGAGTGCAGTCGCTGAGAAAAGTGCTTTTTTCGGATCTATATATACGGCAGAAGTAGATATGTACAGTTTAAGAACACGTGAACAATAAAAATAAACCGCAGCTAATATTTTACTGAAAGCAAAATCCTATCTGTGCCTGTTAAAATTTTATGATTGCCTCGAATTGCATATGATTACTGTTTATGTAATACACCTTGCCTCCATTCCTGTAACCATACAAATCAGTAAATAGGTACCTCTAATGATAAATAGAAGTATTTGATATAAATAAATAAATAATAAATCAATATTGAAATTGCGAAGGTAACAATTTGTCAGTCTGAAATAAGGAAATGAATATATTTTTTTTAAATAAAGAAGACATTAACGGAGAGGGATGTAAGCTTCTTGTTGCAAAAATAAATATGAAGATCGTAAAAGAGAGGGTAATGTTAAGTTTGAATTTAAAATTGATTATACAACGAGGACGAAATCACGCGGCGCGATTATAGTTTCTTTTTCTATATTATTATATCCGGATACCATTCTAGAGCACAGAGATGACTATGATGATAACCGTAATAATTTGACTAACTACAATGGTAGTTAAGTTAATAAAAAACGGTCAATTGCAAGTCGGATTCGCGCACGAAAGTTTTCGTACCATTATCTATACAACATTCGTCACTATATTATAACATCGAGCAAAAAACGTCTGATGTATGGGATTTGATATTTTTATTTATTTTTAATTATTTATTATTAAAGTGAATGAATATACATCTAAATATTCTGTAAAAATTATAAGCGTCTACCTGTTGCCGTTATTAACACAATTTTTATCTGTCTGTCTGTTTGTTTCGGCTAATCTCTGAAATGGCTGGACCGATTTTGACGGGACTTTTATTGGCAGGTAGCTGATGCAATAAGGAGTAACTTAGGCTACTTTTATTTAAGAAAAAATATTTTATTTTCGAAAAAAAAAGTAATGTTGCAATGTTCAGGAACTGTTCAGTACCGCGCACAGCTCACGCGCATTGCACCACTGTGCCGTCACGTCAGGCGCTTTCCACCACTTATCCCACCAACGAATCAATATCACAATGGCTGCCTGTCGCGCGGACTCAGAACTCACGAGCGGGCTATTGCTGACGGTTATGTCACAACGACTTTATTTAGAAATTGATTTCCAGTGCTTATAACATACTTTTGATTGATAGTTTGATTTCATTGATAGGTATCTTTTATAATTTCCCCGATCCAGGTTCTTGAGAGATTAAAAAAACTAAAGTTAACGCAGACGAATTCGCGGGCGGCCGCTAGTATTTAATATTTTTTTATCACAATTCAATATTATCGAATGTGTGTATGCCTGTACTTGCCGGCCGGGCGCGTGTCGCAAGCGTCATTGCCGGCGGCAAGGCAGCCAGCGCAGTCCCGTCGCCCCGCCCCGCTTCTGTGACATCTCACCTCACTCACCACGTGATTCGAAACTTGACTCTGACTCTTTATTTTTTATAGCGAAGTAGGCAAATGACTCTACCTCACCTGATGTTAAGTGGTGATAAAGTCCAAACGCGAAGATAGCTGGTACAGCAGTTAGAAACTGCTACACCAACCATCCTCACCTTGCCGGCCTGCAAAAAATCTTCTTCACGCCTCTCTTAAAGAACCCCAGATTATAGGAAGGAGGGAACAGGTGCGCGGGTAAAGTATTCCACTTACGAATAGTACGACAAAGAAATGAGTCACCAAATTTTTTTGATCGTGCAGAAATAGTGGCCACAGTAAGTCGGTGGCAACGGAGGCCAGCGACTCTGAAGCCGTATTGTTGGAATGAAGTCACACCATATGAAAGTTCACTCTGACTATGAACCTGAATTTTTTGAACGAAGTTCCTTTTCATACGGTACGGCGGGTGGGGGCTAGTCGACTATAACGCAAGATATTCCGTCACAACCTGACGAGGTAGCTAGCTAGCCAGCTGGATGATCAGCTAGATAGGCGCCCAGTGACGGCGGTGACTGTAGACTTGGTTTAAAGTTTTGTTGATAGTTTGAATGAACAGGGGGATTGGGCCATGACCCAACACGCAAGCCCAGTGCAGATAGGATATATTTTCTGGATAGAATAAAGAGATTGGGCTAGGCAACAGTCATTCGTTCGTTCGTTCAATTTATCCCAGCGCGGATTGGTGGGTGGTATTTTTTTTTTGATGGGAATATGGTGATTGATCCATACCTTGTCACACGGGACCAGTGCGGATTGCTGGACGCGCATAAATATTTTTAACTTCGAACCGTGTGTTCCACGACACTCACATTTTTATGTTAAAGCTTTAACAAACAATCTTATTTCTCGCATCATGCTGGCAATCATAGCCAATAGACGCTGGTGATGCCAAAAATATCATTTGCCATCTTGGAAAATAAGCCCACCAATCTACACTAGTTGATGGTTCATGGTCAAGAAATTGAATGAAAACACACTTCTAGTCTTCTTCCCATACAGATTGACGGACGCAAAGACAGCGGAAGTTTAGTAAACCGTATGGAGGGCGTTGCGTTATCACCCTTGGGCCAAAGAATCTAAAAACGAGTCAAATATACCTGTGTAAGCGTTAAAATGTTATTCTCAAAAAAAGTTAATCTATTAAAACTATATTATGCTGTCGGCGAAGCAATAAGATCGAAATATATTATATCTGAATCCGTTTATTACATTATTTAAGAGTAATATCGATAAAATCGACCGCAGTCGTTAAAACATTCTCGATCGAACAATAAAATCGATATGACATCAGTTCGGTATTATTAACAAAATTATCGATACGTATCTTATAGTATTTAACGTTCGATAACTATTAAAGTTTATTTATTATAGCGATAAGCCCTGAAGACACACATTAGACAATCATATTTTACTTCGATTAGTGCATAAAAAATAATCGTTAATTGTAATAATTCATACTTTTATGTGGCCAGTTAAATGGAATCAACAATATAGAAAATTATTCAACTTCGTTTTACTGAACTTCGTTTAATCAATAGGTAGTCAAAGATCTTTAAATTTAAGCTTCAGTTATTTACTACTAGCTGTGCCCCGCGGTGTTACCGGCGGTTTATTAGGGATATTTCCCCGCAGTAAAACGTAGCCTATGTGTTAATCCAGGGTGTTAGCTAACTCCATACCAAATTATATTAAAATCGCTCCAGCCGTTTATACGTGAAGAAGTAACAAACACACACACTCACAAATTTTCTCCTGTATAATATAAGTGTGATATATTTATTAAGTTTATTTACTGTTGGTCACAGGTAATTTCTGCCATCGTCATCAGGCTAGGAACTGTTACATTATTGGAAGGACCTAAGGCCATGATAAACAACACGCAGGCATAAAACATGTCATACTAACTACAAAACATCTACTTACTTTTCCTAAATTTTTAAGCTCCATCTTTCACAGACAGCCGGACAGCTTTTTATCAGTTTTACTCAGTAGGTTATTTCTCATTTACCTTTTTTAAGTTAAAAGAGTGACATACAAGCGTATGGTCTGCCTGATGATAAGCGGCTACCATAGACTATAGATGCTTGCGATAGAAAAAATATCACACGCGCCACTGCCTACCCGGGCCGCACCCAATCCTGTAGAACTGCTGTATCATCTATCTTTGACTTCTCGTCTGGACTTCACCTTCACTTAACATCAGGTGGGGTGGAGTCATTTGTCGGACCTATACAGGTGTAAAAAAACCTATGACAAAGACTAAAACTACGCATTTTGTATACCCAAACAAGTAATATTACAAAATATTATACGTGGGAAAAATTTGTATTTTTAAGTTAAAAAAGTACACTTATTTTTCCAGTACGCAATGTAAGAGCGGCGCGCTACTGTGGCGCCACGCAAATAATGTGCCTGTGTGTATGTGTAAGTGCGTCGATAAAAAAGTTTCTAAATAAAGTTTTGAAACTAATAATGTATAAACCTTGAAAAAAAATTGACTTTGACCTTCAATATCTCCATAACCATAAATTTCCCAGGTCCAGAAGAAAACAATGATCGTTATGATGTGGAAAATACGTGGCCTTCGACTTCGTATAAGGTTTTTTACACCCTGTATATATAAATAAAAAAAAACCCCTACCCCGTGGGACCCAAGGATATTACTCACTGACAGAAGCACAACACCACCAAAAGGTAGTGTTATTTTACTGTGTTCTGTCAGGTGGAGATTACTTCCCCAGACGGGCGCTCCAATCTGAGCGGGAAAACTGCTATGCCCTACCTTTTTTCTTTTTGTCTGGGGAATGCCTTACGCATTTTTCAACCACCGGGGGAGCGAGAAAAAGGTATGTGGGACTCCTCCCTGCTTATTTTAGCCGGCCCTTAGGCCGGGTGAAATGAGCAGGGCCCTACCTACCGCCCTTTCAATACTTTATCTACTTTACTGTACTTAATAAATAAATAATATATAAATATTTCCAACACTCACACTAATTAGCCTAGCCCCAAAGTAAGCACTGTAGGCTTGTGTTATGGGATGCTAGGGTAACGGATAGAATACATATACTGTACATATATAAGTATACTAGCTGACCCAGCGAACTTCGTACCGCCCTAAAAAAAATAGGGGTTGTCCAGCGGACAAAATTGTGAATCTAAACCATTCTCAGATCCCCTTGAACACACACATTTTTTTTTATCAAAATCGGTCCAGTCGTTTAAGAGAAGTTCAGTGACATACACACTCACAGAAGAATTATATATATAAAGATACATATTGAACATCCATGACTGGAGTACAAACGCTCGTATTCATCACACAAACATCTGCCCCCACCGGGATTTGAACCCGGGACCTCTCGAGTCGGCGACACCATGAAACCCGGCGTACGAACCACTCGACCACGATAATGTTTATTTTATGCTTTCGAGACGTTAGGGTCGTGGTCGGCTGACATGAAGCGTTTTATGAAAGATATGTCGAATCGACTAATTCTCTCTTCGGGTGATCAGAGGGCTGGCAACTATTTCGCGCAGAGAATCAGTTTAGCTATTCAGCGAGGTAATGCTGCAAGTGTTCTGGGTACCATGCCCCAAATTGGAATTTTGGATGACATATTTTTTTCTTGTGAATATGTATATAATTATTTTAGGGTTAATTTTTAATGTAAATAAGTTTTTAGTTTGATATTGTTGTTTATCGATACTTGTTCTTTGTTTTAAACAAAAATAAAAAAGAAGTCGAAATTACGTTTGACAGTCAGTAATGTATTTGTTTTTTAGGTTTTTACGCACACTACTTATTAAGTAAAACAAGTTTCAACGGTATAGATGCACTGATTAATTTATTTATTGACGTTTTTCATCCTTTTCATAATTAAGACGACGCATCCTGAAAAGGATGCGAAAATAAATAAATCAGTGCATATATACCGTCGAAACTTGTTTTATTTAGTAAGTAATGTGTCATTTGGAATCTTGCAGAGAAAAACGATAAGAACCTATTGATAAATAAAATTGCATTAAGTCGAAAGCGGATATAAAACGCAAACTAATGATTTTGTTTACTTGATTCCAACCAACAGTCATTCTTGTGATGTGAACAAGAGAGTTCTGTTGCATAATATTACGACATTAAGATTGAGATGACAGGGTAAAGTTAACTTTACGTAAACGTGTTAGTCCATCAATTCGATAAGCACGTAAGCATGAACTACAGGTGCTTTTACGTCAGTAAGAGTCTGACATAACCTTGCAGCCGGCTGTAGGGTATACATGGATTTCTCACCCGCTCCCCCGCCTGGGGGAAGCAAAAAAAAGCCAAGATGTGACGTCATGCGATATTTCGCCGATATTTTTTTTTATTGTTATATGGCGAAGTATTTTAATTATGTGTATAAAGAAAAAAAATGTGTGTACGGACTGACATATCTGAAGTGAAATTTCTATTCTCAAATAACCTAGCATAAGGCGATGCATAAGGCATATGGGGAATGGAGCAGCGCATGCATCACTCATATACATTGTGTATATATGTATATTGTCGCGTGTGACGCTCATGATGCTCGTAGCGTTTCAGCCTTCGCCGAGTTACCCTCCAACATTCATGTTT
The DNA here is from genome assembly GCA_902850365.2 of Chilo suppressalis. Lineage (NCBI taxonomy): Eukaryota > Metazoa > Arthropoda > Insecta > Lepidoptera > Crambidae > Chilo > Chilo suppressalis. Next base: position 5,655,548 of record OU963912.1, on the reverse strand, counting down.
GTTGGGAAGAGTTGTGCTCGCATCCCACACACACACGCACACATCGGAAAAGAAGTTTCACTTTAAAAAATTGAGCATCATCCCTGTTGAAGTGATGCTAGTATCTAGATGAGATAAAGTACATGCGATTAAACATTAGCGGACACAAATTGACATTGACAGCGAGAGATTGTGACCGATAACTATCTCAAGCGTGTAGAGAATTAGCGGCAGCGATTAAATACAAAGTTATAGAGAGGGATTTAAAAAAATTGCCACACTCAAGTTACAGTCAACAAAATGTAAAAATTTCCCAATAGATTGATTGATTGACCCTAAATCTATTGATTGATGAACAAAGCTCAAAATCAGTGGGCAAAACGTGATAGATTTGGGTAACTGTACCGGTGGCTGTCTGTAGAAAAAGATTATATAGTGCGGATTGTTGGGAGAAGCGGGCTAAGTGTTTTATTTTTTAGTGTGTATGCTGTTGGTTGCAAATGACCTTTACAACGTCACCAACCCGGTGAGGACGAATCCTAAGAGGACCTCAAGCCGAGAATTGGCGAGTGCCTCTAGTGGTATTCCAGGCGGATGGCATCTCCCCACGGGGGGAGTCTTTCATTTCTTCCACTCGAACCTGAGGGGGTCGGCTCAACTAGAAGGCGTCTCTGAGACTCGAACCTCGGCTCTAGTTAGCCGTTGTCGTGAGGGGCGGGGAAAAACCCCAGGAAAAACGCCAGACAGGGTCTTCGCACTCTTATCCTACGGGTGCGGTGTCTGCCTAATGCTAAGCTAGTGTGCAAGTAAGCTAGCTGTGTAGTGTTGGTGTTTGTGGCCTGGGTAGAAGGAGTCGAAGGCAGGGCCCAGTGAGGATTTCAGGATAACACTGGCCCAGTGTCGATAGGTGAGAGCCGCGAGTACTGTTTAGTGGGTGAGAGTGCAAATTTACTTAGGATTACGTTTTTTTAGTTGTGACCATAATAATATGACGGGCCAGTCTGGCGCCTGTCGTCTGTCGGTCGTCAGTTGCCCAATACCGAATATTTCCACTCAGCCGAGTGAATGTAGTCCGGAGTCGGATGTGGCAACACTGGTTAGTTCGGATAAAGAGAGTGCAGCCACAGACACTTGGACAGATTAACCAAATCCGACGAAGCTAGCGTAAAGTTTTGACCTTCACACTTTTCGTTATAGAGTTTAAAATAGACTGAGCTTTTAAAGCATGAGAGATGGGTCCCAAAACTAGAAAACATTATTTCTACAGTAAGACTACTTTACTGCGAATTAAATAAAACTAGTTTTAACGGGTTAATGCATGAACTTTATTTATTTATTGACGTTTCGCAGCCCTTTCAGGTCTGCATCGTCAGAATAATGATTTTTTATTTACTTTGTCGAGCTACCTTCGAAAGACTTTTATTGAGCTCAATAAATCAATAAAAGCTCAATAAAAGTCTTTCGAAAGTAGCTCGACAAAGTAATGTTCTTTCTGTTGGAATAACATGAACTAAAGGAACTATATTTAGAATATGAAGCAATAAATATTGTATACTATAAATCATTGATGCGTTCTCATTATTATTCGATTTGAAACACCGATTGGTTTGCCAAATATGCCGCAAATATCAAGGTCGCGCGACTATAAGCATTCAGAATTCCTTAGTAATCGCAAATGCGACACCTACTGTACGTACACGTACGTTTAATTGTCCTGTTTTGACAGCTTCGACAAGACTCGACAAGGCACACAGTTTTTTTATACAATGACATGAAATGAAATTTATTTATTCACACAAAACAGGGTAGATACATTTTGGTGGTGATTTTTAATTAGTTCGTCCATTTTGCCAACGACAGCATTTGCATGTAATTGTCAAACTTAATTGTATTGTAAAAAAATATTGGTACTTACGAGTATGTCATTTTATTTATTCTATTCTAAGTCAATTTTCGTTTCTAAATATTCTCTAACTGAGTAAATCATTTCGTTATTTGCGACTTTTAAGCTTTCTTTTAAATATAGGCAATCTTAGCTCCGTTATCAAGCGTGGTAACTTATTATAGATTTTTATACAATTAGGATAGCAGTTTTTGTTGTAATATTGAGTACGCATATTGGAAAACATCAATCTACCACAATGTCTTGCTAATCTGCAGGTATGTGTGTTTTTAAATTTAAAATTATAAGGATGTGTCTTAACAAATATAGAAAATTCCAAAGTATAGATTGAGGGAAGTGTAAGTAATTTTAATTTGGGAAATAACTGTCATTTATTTTATTTATATTAATGATGATGAGTTGTAAACACGAGGTGGTTACTGAATAGTTAGAATGAAGGGCTGGATGTTGTTAAACGAACCTGCTCAGAGACATCAAGTAAATGAAATCACGTGTTGTAAAAATCCAGTTGTCTAGGAACTCCCATCACACCGCCAATAATCAAAAAGAAGAAGAACTCTATTCCGATTGGAAAAAAATGACAAAACCTACACGTAATGAATGATACATAAAAGTGGTATGGTCTCTGAGTAGTAGATACGGTAGTTCATTCAAGGATCTAATTGCAATCATATAGGTCAAAAAAGGATTTTCGCAATTGGCAAGCAACAACAAATATTTTTTGTATAAGTACTTTGGCTTTGAAGTTATTTTTTAACTTTAGTAGTAATGAGTCGATGCAACTAAATCTGCAAAACAGTGTTCACACTACTTATAATGATTGATATTCTTTTTCTTTTCCCCCTCAGGCTCGAGTGAGACTCCCCCCGTGGGGAGACGCCATCCACCTGGCATACCTCTAGAGGCACACGTCAATTCTCGGCTTGAGGTCCCCTTAGGATCTTGCCGTCCCAAAACCCGGTAACGCTGTAAAGATCATCTGCGACCAACAGCATACACACTCAAAAAAAATTGTTTTTTCTTTTGGTTACTAATCTCACGACCATTTTTAAGTTTGCATCAACAAAATAAAAAGAATTAACTTTGACGCCTCAAAAACTCATCTAATTACCACGGTGACCATTACAAACACAAATGAAAGATGACTTTACACGACTCATCGGGTTTACGTAAAGTTCGTATTCCTCTATCGCTGGCTGTGAAGAGAGGAAGCTTTTATCTTGTTTATATTTACAAAGTAGCAAATTTTGTATGGAAACTTGAACAGCAGCGCCATAACGGATGTAACGAGAATTAAAAAGTTGGGCAAAATCGAGTCCAAACGAGTCAGTTAGGGGTTGTCCATTAATCACGTGAGGCTCGAAGGGGGGGGGGGGGGGGGGGGTCATAAAAAATCTCGAAATATCACAAGGGGGGAAGGGGGTGAAATTCTTTCATTATTTTATGTCAGTCAAAAACAACCTGCAACTTTTCTGTCTACCTCTCAGCATTATTATTGTAGTATTTTATTTTCTATAATAAAATTAGATAAACTTATACCTGTATTTATAAACATTAAAAAAAAAAGATTCTTTGTAAGTACGAAAAAATACACCTGATATAGGGGCCAGGCGGAAGGTTTAGTCTTAAACCTCACCATGTATCACCAAGGGGAAGGAGGGGGTTAAAAAATGCAAAAAAAACATCACGTGATTAATGTACGGCCCCTTACATACAAACAAACATACAGGTGAAACTAATAAAAGCGTGTTAAAAATCAGTACACGTTTGACAATGATATTTCACACTCGCAAACTATTCGATTTCGATATTGGTTCGTGCTAAGGCGGGTACTACATGTTTTATTCCTTTAAAATACACAACGGTTTTTAATGCGGTTTTCAGCAATAGACAGAGTGATTCAAGAAGAAGGTTTATAGTACTAGTATATCTATAATATATATCCGGGAAACAAAAACTATCATCATCAGCCTATTTATGTCCCCACTGCTGGGGCACAGGCCTTCCCAATGAATGGAATACGGAGATTGGGCCATGACCCACCACGCGGGCCCAGTGCGGATTGGTGGGTGTTAACGACTGCAGATGCAGCCGGGAGCAACGGCTTAACGTGCCTTCCGAAGCACGGAAGAGCTCGAGATAGTAAATTTTTGGTCACCCATCCAATGACCGACCACTGCGAAAGTTGCTTAACTTCAACGATCGCAGCCGAACGCGCTAACTGCACTAACAAAAACTATAGTCTTCGCCAAAATGAAGCGGGGGGGATCACTAGTATTAAGTAAACGACTAATTTCTTTCCTTTATCCGCCAATATAATAATAATATACATATAGTAATTTCTTATTTGTTCATGATCCTGTTTAATGTATTTTGTGCTATTATAATCTGCTACGAGTATATCGCACAAGACAAGAAAATCCCATAATTTCACTCTGGATCCTGAGATATTCAAAAACGAAAAGATTTTCTTTTCTCGTCTTAACCGTTTTAAATTGTACTAAGAATTTGTACTAAATTGTGTTAGCGAATATTAATAATTTTTTACACACTTCAACTTGTATATTTTTCTCTTGGTAGTCTAAAATAAATTTAAATTCCTAATTTTCACGACGAACTGTACGCAATGCAATTTTTTTCGCAAGCTCGCTTCATGTGTAAGCAAGGCCTAAATTAACCAAACGCGTGTCAAAAAAACGTTCAATGACTGTCTTAAAAAAGCTGTTAAATGATGCTTATTCACGCGTACACATATAAATTTGCAAAGTGTTATCATCGATTACTTAATAGTTACTTCACAAGTATTATTTGATTACAAAGTTCAACAGATCAATAATTCGGCCTTCCCTTTCAACAATGTTATTGCATAATTTGTGGTCGAGTAATAGCTGAGAGATGTGGTTGAGGTTAGAAACCTCTTGAATTAAATTCATTATTTTTCTAGTAAATAAGCAAATGGCCAATAAGGCGAAAGTTTGTTAGTGTGTATGTTGGTTACTTCTTCACGTCTAAACGGCTGGAGTGATTTTAATAAAATTTGGTATAGAGTTAGCTGACACCCTGGATTAACACATGGTCTACGTTTTACTGCGGGAAAATATCCCTAATAAACCGCGGGTACAGCTGCGAGGGAATCGCGCTAGTGACGTGTGGCGGCGTTTTGTATCGGCGGCGCATTAAGTGGCCGATGCGGGTCACAAGAAGCAAGCAACGACGATTTGTAGCGTGTGGTGGCCACCGGCGTACCGTGTGTGGCAAGTCCATATAAAATGTATGAAAACTACAAGAAATAAGCCCGTGGCGGCGTTTTGTGGTTGTGGTCGGGGGCCCGTGTGCGGCGACACTTACTGCCAACGGCGAGCAGCTACGTTTTATAAATAATAATTTACATATAATTGACAACCAATATAAAGAAGACAATCTTAAAAACTTAAACTGCTTATAAAACGATTGTGATTAGATTATTAAATATTTGATAAAAAGTGAGTAAATAAGAATATATACAACAAGTATAGGAAAACTGCGTTTGATTAAGAGTTCTCCTAACTCTGATGCTACGCTGTCCAATAATCTCTATAGTAGGAAAATTACCACAGTACCTGAAAGGCGAAAGTTCTGGAAGGCGCAAGCGAATGTAATTTTTTCTAGTAAAAATTTCTTTAGATTTATAAATATTGCAGCCCCCAGCATATTTATTAAGTGTAAAGGTGTTTTTACAGAAAATAACCATTAAAGCATTTCGTTCTATCACGACTCAGCTTAATACATATAATAATAATTAATGATTGACATCAAATCTCCCATAATTTATCATTCTCCGTCATCTCAACACCATCTCCATCCATTTCCATATATAATTCGTAACATAATAAGTACAAACCACAACAAAAAATATAATTTCCTTATTTTTCTTTTCCTCTTCGTTAAACAATTTGCATACTAACAAGATCGAATAACGGAAAGCAGATATGATACCATCTTACATCTGTAGTTAGTTACGCAAACCGTTTTTAGTGTTTTTGTTTTATCATCTTCAGAATGTAAGGTTAACGGCGATATTCAAGGCACAGAGCTAGCTTATCTAATACAGACATTACAGACAACTGTGGCTTCCTTATAATTTGATAGTTTTATAGAGTAAAGGGAGATTTTTTAGCACAATAACATAATTAATTTGTAATTATCTTAGGTACTTTACGCGATTTTCAATTTTATAAACATTGACTGACTATTATAAGAAATAACCATTTGGATTTGATATGAATATGTAATACTAGCTGTGCCCCGCGGTGTTACCCGCGGTTTATTAGGGATATTTTCCCGCAGTAAAACGTACCCTATGTGTCAATGCAGAGTGTCGGCTAACTCCATACTAAATTTTATTAAAATCGCTCCAGCCGTTTAGACGTGAAGAAGTAACAAAGATACACACTGACACACTCACAAACTTTCGCATTTATAATATTTGTGTGATATTGTTTGAATATTTTTTTTCTTAATTAATTATATTATGTAGATTTATAAAGGACATGATTTTGAATTGTTTTGAGGTTATTTGAATTATTGCTTAATTTTATGTTTTCTGTATTGCATGCTGTGTGACAGTAAAATATGTGATACTTTATTTATACTAAATGTGTAACATAACATCAAACACAAATGTTACATCTTATGTACACCATATTTTATGCAAATAAAGACATTTGACTTCTGACTTCTGAGTTATTCAGTTGATATGGAGATTTGGACAGTTACACGACAAACAATGCTGCAAACAGTAGTTACTATAAAACATTGTATTTTTCTATGAGTCAACGTATAACGATTTGAAGAAAACCACACAATAGAAGGCGCAACAAAGGAGCTTTGGTAAACGAGAAAAAAACCGGCAAACAAACCTGTAGGTATATTTTAATAATTATTAAATAATATTTGTTATTATATGACGTAACTAAATATTTACGGTTTTCGCAATTTTTCCTTTATCTGTACTATAAGAAGTTACTTCGTAACATTTCAGGATTCTAAGTTCAAGAGAAGTACCCTGTTGGTTTTGATTCCCGTGCGAGTTTCGAAATTTTTCGGCATAAACGGCTGTATCTTTTGATTGCTTTGGCTTAGAAGTTTGATTTTTTCACAGCTCCAAGGGACAGTAGACCTGAGTATTAGATATTAATTTCAGTTTGATACCTCCACGCGTTCCTGAGAAAAACGAACGGACGGACGGACAACAAAGTGATAAGGGTTACGTTTTTTCCTTTTGAGGTACGGAACCCTAAAAATAGTTAGGTTTACCTAGACGTGATAGTTATAGACAGTTACAATAAATCAAATCACGAATGGAAAGGAGACCTTCGATTTTGGTCCAATTTTGTACCTTGGTACAAATTATCTCAAAAAACATTTAAAAGTATACTTAAAAAGACTCGCTGATCAAAATCTAATTAAATTCAATAGAAATTGCTGAAAATCTTAATTAAAATAGGGAATATGCGTATAAAGAAACGTTATTACTTTGACGCAATTTGTAAATTGACTGACAGATGACAACTAGTACTATTGGTTTAAATTCATTTCCTTGATTGTGATTGGTTGTATCAAAAACCAGGTAATTTCCGTAATAAAAAAATAAGAGGTATTACTAACGATGCTATATTATGTGTGTTGCCATTAATTAAACGACATTTTATGTCCTACAAGTGGATAATAAACTTCATTTATATTTTTGATGAATATTTACGTATTTTTCTACACATGAATGCATGATAATTCTTGGGGTACAAAATTGGCAGAGTCGTTTAGAGAAAAAAATAGAGTCTTTTGTAATTTTTAAGTTTTTAATTGATGTTTTTTAAATAAATAATATAAGACAAACTGATATTACACCGTCTCAAAGATCATCTATAAAAAAAATACATAATATAATTATTTTATTTAAGTAATACGTTATTTTTCCGCTCGTTACCGCCCACATTAGCCACCTACATAAGTGTTAAATTCTTCGACAACATGTAATCATATTTAACCTTAAATAATTATTGGGCCCTTTTATGTTTCATCACGCACGACTTAGTAAAATACGAATTCATTGGCAGTGCATTAAATATAATTGTTTTTTGACTCGAGGCTATTTTAAGGGCCGAATCTAAGGGACCTTAATTGCACTTCGTAACGACTTCATGATAATATAACGCTTTATGATTAATTAACTTTGTGCCCTTAAGCTTTAATAAAGTAATGTACGAAACATTATTGGATATTTTTTATTAGAAAATCGTTATGTTATAGATCATTATGCTGAGCTGAGAAAAACATTATGTTATTTGGGTATAAAATTAAGGTACCTATATAATTTAGTAATAATTTTAACAAAAGGAACGTAACGAATTGGTAATTAAACGAACTTACCTATATCATGGACCAGTAATTCGTAACTTGTAGAACATAAAGCATTAAACGTGATTTTTGTCGAGAGACTAATTTGTATAAATCACAGATCACTTCTATGTAATATTACTAATAATAAAAATATACTACATGTGTTGATAAGATATACTAATATCAAGGACGAATCCCGAAGTATGATTAACGGAACTTGTTGATTTAAGTTCACAATTGATTAAGATAAAATATAAATAAAAATCAAAGTATATTGTCATGTCAACTCTTCCACTAACAGGAAACCTCCAAAAGGGCCGTAGCTAGGGGATTATAGGGCCTACATAATGACTGCTGCCCTATATTAATTATACAAATCTGGCTACGACCTTGTTTCCAAAACAAGAACTGTAAAACGCAAGATCAAAGTCGACGCGAATGGCATATCTGTTCAATTGATAAAAGAAAAGCAAACAACAATGTTGCTTGAATATCTTAAAGCACCAAAAGTCCTAAAAACAGGCAGCGCTTTGTAACATGACCAAATAAAAAAAATAAATAAAAAAAAAACATAAAATTAAAACGAAACTTACCAGCAGGGACATTTCGGTGTTCTTCGGCATCATGGTGACATCACCGGGTCGCACTCCAGGCCCGCTGTAGGGAAGCGAGGGGCCCCGGTTGGGGACCCGCGGCGACTCGTGCAGTGCGAACAAGGCCGCGTGGAGTCGCGCCCGCGCAGCGCTAATGCCGCCGGCGCCCCGCACAGCCGCCTCAACTACGTCTCCTACGTCCTTCTCCCATCTGCCATCACAATATTCAGTCACAGGTGATAAAGATTGAGAACTCCACTTAATTTCGGAGTACAAAACCAGTACCTAGGCGCTTAGTGTGATTATGAAATGTCAACGTATGGTAATAAAAAGTGACACCAAATTAAGAAGGAACTATTAGTTGCTATTTTCTCGTCCAGTCGATTAAATCTTAAAAGAGTTCACTTTGGAAAGTAAAAGTCTATCTCATTTTCGATGCTTACAAACTTATTTTAGCAGTCGTTAACTCCCACCAAGCTGCACTGATTCCATACGCTCTATATATTTATATTCTTATGTAAAATATTATATGCTCTTGCTTTCTGGGTTTGAAAAAACTGACAATGACGAAATATGGCTAGAGATGATGAGGAAAGTTAGAACCATCAGGCACTCCCGGGTCACAAGCCTTGTATAATGAGAAAATATATGAAAGAGTTTATAAGGCCACGGGAAATTGGACGTAAAATATTCATTTTCTAGATACTTTAAATTTGTAAGGAGCTCGATGACTTAAGTGGTTATTGTGTTCAATCTGCGATAGCGGAAGATAAGCACTCACCAATACGCATTGGGCTCGCGTGGTGGGGCATGGGCTTATCCCTATGCCATTCTAAGAAGGTGTGTACCCCAGCAGTGGAGACTTTAATAGTATGATGATAATAATATTAAAGATAAATAATATCAACCTGCATCCTCCGAGACACGACCTGATGTCCTCCTTCAGACTCCTGGATAGGGTACAGACGGGGCTGTCGGAGTCCGACGTGGTGTGGGAGCCATCGGATTTGTCCGCGCCCGCGCACAGCTGGTCAGACAGGCGAGCTGGCACTGGGTACTGTTCGCCTTTCGGCAACGACGGCGAGACGCGACCGTGGCTACCGGCGCCACTGCCGTAGCCTAAGAATATTATAAATAGATTATATAATATCACATTGGAAGCTGAACAGCTCAAAATTTATATCCCACCAGCACCAACAGTTCAGGATTTCTTTTAGTTGTGGAAATTAACTGGTGAAAGACACTACACAATAGTAACAACACTTACAAAACCAAATCAAGGATGATAATATTTATTTATAAGGATTACATTTTTGATCAGTATATTAGCGATAAACTAAAAATTATAATAGTAATCATCATACGATTTCTAAAGATTAAAACGGTGGTAAACATGATATTATAATCAGCTTATATCGATAAATTAATACTATAGGCTGCTTCAGGACATATTATGACACCATCCCTACTAAGGAACTCTGTTAATCTTGTTCACAGCATGGATCCAGCACTACAAATTAGTGTAATTTGTCTTCAGTTACATGTAAAGTGGAGATTTCTTCCCCTAATAAACCTGGTACGTGGAATTGTCCTTCACCATAAAGTCAGCCTGTGCAATGCAGTAAGCTGATGACGATGATCAAGCATATTTGATTGAAATCTACCCTCGTTTGCTGAGTGCATTTTGCCAGATCATGCCATACCTGATGAGGTACGACGCTCTGCGCGTCATGGAGCGAGTCCACGATTATTACAACCTCTGAGCCGTGGTGAGCCGTCTGCTCGTAAGCCCCCTATAACATAAAAAAAAATAAAAAAAAAAACCTCCTTCTCCTCCGCCTCAGTGTACATTGGGTTCGATCTGGACAGTGAGAGAATGTTGCTGACATACCTGATGAGGTGGATGGTGCTCTGCGTGGCACCTTTGGGGCAGCCTTCCAGCGAGCCCTCGATTATCACTACCTTCTGCTTCTCCTCCTCTGTGTGCAGCAGAATCGATCTGAACAACGGAAAAGGTTTATGACATACCTGATGAGGTCGAGGGAGCTCTGCGCGGCACCCGCGGCTGCTCCTGTCCCTCACCCTCGGGCGCGTCGTCCAGCGAGTCCACGATTATCACTACCTCCTGCTCCTCTTCCTCTGTGTACAGCGGATTCGATCTAGACAAAAATTAAACTCAATTAATACTACTAACTCTTGTGTCAATTTAATAGGCAGAGTTTAAAAATTGTAGCAACTCCTCTAGCTTTTAACCACCTCGACAAAGCTGTCAGAACGCCAGCTCTATGGAATATTGACCTGTTAGGAATTAAACCGTACAAACAAAACCTTGTGGTAACACCACGACGGCGCTGGTGGCTAGCGCATTCGGCTGAGATCGTTGAAGTTCAGCAACTTTCGCAATAGTCGGTCACTGGATGAGTGACCAAAAATCTTCTATCTCGAGTTCCTCCGTGCTTTGGATGGCACGTTAAGCCGTTGGTTCTTGCTGCGTCTGCGTCGTTAGTAGCACCCGCCAATCCGCACTGGGCCTGCGTGGTGGGTCATGGCCTAATCTCCCTATTCCATCCATAGGGAAGGCCTGTGCCCCAGCTGTGGGGACATTAAAAGGCTGATGATGATGAACGCCATCTTAGTATAATTATTATTCTATTAACGTGAATACATCGCTAGTGCGTCACCTTACTTTAAAATTAGACCAAAAAAGAACAAACGTGCGTTGCCTTAGTAGTAGAAGGTATTCCATCAGCTGCGCGGTTATTGTCAATTTTTAATGATTTGCGTTTGACCACAATCTCACCTGTGGCCTAAGCTGGAGCACGCCATCTCAAATAATGCCTGTTTACTCCTGCCCTAAATATTCCTATATTGTATGAATCGGGGCATACAGACGCAGGAAAGGAGTTCTTTTTTTATATTGTTTCTTAAAATCTACAGACTATTAGTCCGTACCTTTTTTTGTTATATCAAATTATTTTACGTGTTTTATACAATGTGTATTTCTACATTCACCTACTCGAAAACAACAAACCTAGACTATTTTATATAAAATAAAAGATTAAACTAAAATAAGGGATTTTTTTTAGTATGTATGCTGTTGGTCGCAGATGACCTTTACAGCGTCACCGGGTTTGGGGACGGCGAGATCCTGAGGGGTATTTAAGCCGAGAATTGGCAAGTGCCTCTAGAAGTGTTCCAGGCGGATGGCATCTCCCCACGGGGGGAGTCTCCTGGAGCCTCTAGACCACTTGAACCTGGGGGGTCGGTTCAACTAGAGGGCGTCTCTGAGAGACTCGGACTTCGGCTCTAGTTAGCCGTTGTCGTGGGGGGGGGGGGGGAGGGAGTTCAATTCCCTAAAGGTTTACATGATAAAGGAAGATGTGAATTGTGAGGTACACAAATCAGGTATGTCAACTACATGAATACCCTGTCCACGTCTCGTCGTCCGCACGCTTTGTTGACGCTTCAGCGATATTTGCATGTAAAAAGTATATTATGGAAGCTATAAGCATAAGCTTTTGACTATAACTAAGTAAGTTCGCTAAAAGTTTAATTATTCTATTAAGCATACGATAAGTTAATGTTTACTTCGACGCGAGTTTTTGAAAGTATTCGAAAGTGCGAAAACTAAATAAAAAAAATATAAGTATATGGTTAAACCATTGAGTTATTATAGACCCTTATTATGTTTTTTACCCTTTGAGTTATTATATTATATACCCTTCGGGTATCTACGAAACCGTGGTGTCGTTTCCTTCATAGAAACCAGTTCCGAGGCTACGAATTCGGAGAGGGCCAAGTATACATATCTATTCAAATCATTCTTTCATCATCATCATCATCAGCCCATTAATTTCTCCACTGAAGGGGCACAGGCCTTTCCTATGGATGCAAGATTGGACCATGACCTTGTTGGGACTTAACGTGCCTTGCGACGCACATATATTTTTGGTCACCCATCCAATGATTGACTACTGCAAAAGTTGCTTAACTTCAGCGATCGCAGCCGAACGCGCGAAAAACTTGCGCCATCGAACTCTCTATTTAAAATCAATTACAACTAATAAATAGTAAGCAAAATGAAGTATTATAGTACTGTTACTCCGTTATTCCGTGATCATGGCGCTTGCAACAGTGCCGAAATATCGGAAACTCGCTAAAAACAAGGTACATGGTAACAATCCCGTAAATAACTTATATTACTATAATGTTAGTGACCATGAAAGTTTAAAACAATACAAAATGAAGTAGTTGCAATAATGCCAAATTATGCATTATGTATTCTTGTCTCTGCATTGAGAACTGGAAATGCATATCAGAAGCAACCAGTACATCTTTGACTTTTACACATATTGTGCTCAAATTTGCATATCTATTTAAAGATATAGTTTCATTCAAGATTCGTCTCACGCACGCACGCATACAACAGCCGCATTCAGAAAAATTACCACATTAGTACAAACCACAAAATATAGAGAACAGAAGGTAATCTCATGTATATACTTCATTCTGCATACCTACACTCTCAGAACATAAACGGGTTATACCCGTTTTATGTTCTAAGTGATTATTACTTGAAAACATTTCATATATAATAAAACACAATGAAATGTTTTCAACCGTAAACAACTGCTGTTTATAGGTGATTAGCGAAAAAAGCGGTTGTTATCGGCTGGCCGAGACCGATAACAACTGCCTTTACATTTGTAGTCCCGACTGTCCGCGAGTAATTAATGTCTATGTGTGCGTTGCTCGAGCGCATTTTGTATGTAGATTACCTTCTGCTCTATCTATTTTGTGTATAAACTGTAGCAGTCATTCCCGCCTACGTATGTGTGTTCGTATTTGGCAAACATTTTGTTGGTTTGTCATTATCGTTCTTTACTTTCAGGGTATTCTGTATTGAGCTACGTAAATTTTCTCTCGATTAATCGAAATAAAAAATAAATAACTACGTAAATACTGGCTGTTTATGTGCGCTGCTCTGAGTAAGAATTTCAAAAGAGTTTTTTTATACATCGTGAATTTTGCGTTACTTAAAAAACTCGTATAAATAAAAATTGTAAGACAGTTATAAACTACAAAATATCCTATAAACGGCGCAAATTTATAAGTAACTTGTACGTAATATGGAGTTAAATATCCGTTTAAAGTAGGTAGATTCTGAAAGTAGTTCTTTTTTGCGGAAATACTACCTAGATTGTTGTCTTAATTCGCTAGTAAAGTTTTTCAGGTAACTCAAATTCACGGTGTGTACATAACTTGGTCTCAAATCAAAACACTTAAGTGTCTCACAGGCCTATTCTCTTGCTATGAAGCGAGTGTTTAAACACAACCGACAAATAAGGGCAAGCTGTGGCCCCAAACCGCCTCTGCCCCTTTAAACCCCTTTAAATTTCTAACTCAAACACTTAGTAGAATAACGATTGAATGATTTTGACAGTTTGTAGTTTACCCTAGAACATCAAACAACATCAGATGGGGTGCGCTATTTGATATTAAAGTTCGAACTAAGAAAGACAAAAATCTAGATAGAATCTAGTAGCGACAGAAAGAATAATAAAATCTAAAATATAAAATTCTCGTGTCACGGTATGCGTAATTGAACTACTCCGAAACGGTTCGACCGAATTTGGTGAAATTTTATATGCATATTTTGTAGGTCTGAGAATCGGACAATATCTATTTTTCATCCCCCTAAATGTAAAGAGTGGTCCATCCACCCTTAAATATTTTTATTGACATTTTTTTTTGTTTTTATATTTTTATGATACATCTTACAAAAGTTTTCACCCTTCTACCACCAACCCCTACGGCGGTACAAAGTTCGCTGGGACAGCTTGTATCAATATTTTTTTGTAAATCGGTGGAGGAGTGATGAGATGTAAAGATAGCTGACACACCACTTTTATGAGCTACATAGAAAGATTACTCGAACACGTAGTCTTCGAACATAGACTTGTTAAGAATAACAAGACGTGTTATAGGAACTAAACACACACTCCATTCGCAAATAAATCGCAAAGAATTCCATTAACGATAGGAAGACAAAGAAATGAGTCACACAATCTTTTTATGCGCGTAAGCTAATACCCAAAGTCGACGACCGTGTGCGCTTGCGCGTGGTCCTATAAAGGCAAAGTGGAATTAAGGAAATAGCTACTCAAAAATCTCAAAACATGGTAAAGGATTAAAAACACATTTAGGTAATTGCGTTCCAATATGTAAATATTCTAACGATAAAGGATTGCGAAGCAAATGACTCCGGACCACTGTCGGCATTAGGTCGAGCGCGCGGAGCGAGTGAAGCGAGGGCGGGCGCGTACCCTATGTCTGTGGGTATAGGGACAAGGCTCGGTACCTGAGCAGCGCGGGCGGCATGAGGTCGAGCGTGCGCGCACCCTATATCTGTGGGTATAGGGACAAGGCTCGGTACCTGAGCAGCGCGGGCGGCATGAGGTCGAGCGTGCGCGCACCCTATATCTGTGGGTATAGGGACAAGGCTCGGTACCTGAGCAGCGCGGGCGGCATGAGGTCGAGCGTGCGCGCACCCTATATCTGTGGGTATAGGGACAAGGCTCGGTACCTGAGCAGCGCGGGCGGCATGAGGTCGAGCGTGCGCGCACCCTATATCTGTGGGTATAGGGACAAGGCTCGGTACCTGAGCAGCGCGGGCGGCATGAGGTCGAGCGTGCGCGCACCCTATATCTGTGGGTATAGGGACAAGGCTCGGTACCTGAGCAGCGCGGGCGGCATGAGGTCGAGCGTGCGCGCACCCTATATCTGTGGGTATAGGGACAAGGCTCGGTACCTGAGCAGCGCGGGCGGCATGAGGTCGAGCGTGCGCGCACCCTATATCTGTGGGTATAGGGACAAGGCTCGGTACCTGAGCAGCGCGGGCGGCATGAGGTCGAGCGTGCGCGCACCCTATATCTGTGGGTATAGGGACAAGGCTCGGTACCTGAGCAGCGCGGGCGGCATGAGGTCGAGCGTGCGCGCACCCTATATCTGTGGGTATAGGGACAAGGCTCGGTACCTGAGCAGCGCGGGCGGCATGAGGTCGAGCGTGCGCGCACCCTATATCTGTGGGTATAGGGACAAGGCTCGGTACCTGAGCAGCGCGGGCGGCATGAGGTCGAGCGTGCGCGCACCCTATATCTGTGGGTATAGGGACAAGGCTCGGTACCTGAGCAGCGCGGGCGGCATGAGGTCGAGCGTGCGCGCACCCTATATCTGTGGGTATAGGGACAAGGCTCGGTACCTGAGCAGCGCGGGCGGCATGAGGTCGAGCGTGCGCGCACCCTATATCTGTGGGTATAGGGACAAGGCTCGGTACCTGAGCAGCGCGGGCGGCATGAGGTCGAGCGTGCGCGCACCCTATATCTGTGGGTATAGGGACAAGGCTCGGTACCTGAGCAGCGCGGGCGGCATGAGGTCGAGCGTGCGCGCACCCTATATCTGTGGGTATAGGGACAAGGCTCGGTACCTGAGCAGCGCGGGCGGCATGAGGTCGAGCGTGCGCGCACCCTATATCTGTGGGTATAGGGACAAGGCTCGGTACCTGAGCAGCGCGGGCGGCATGAGGTCGAGCGTGCGCGCACCCTATATCTGTGGGTATAGGGACAAGGCTCGGTACCTGAGCAGCGCGGGCGGCATGAGGTCGAGCGTGCGCGCACCCTATATCTGTGGGTATAGGGACAAGGCTCGGTACCTGAGCAGCGCGGGCGGCATGAGGTCGAGCGTGCGCGCACCCTATATCTGTGGGTATAGGGACAAGGCTCGGTACCTGAGCAGCGCGGGCGGCATGAGGTCGAGCGTGCGGCACCCTATATCTGTGGGTATAGGGACAAGGCTCGGTACCTGAGCAGCGCGGGCGGCATGAGGTCGAGCGTGCGCGCACCCTATATCTGTGAGTATAGGGACAAGGCTCGGTACCTGAGCAGCGCGGGCGGCATGAGGTCGAGCGTGCGCACACCCTATATCTGTGGGTATAGGGACAAGGCTCGGTACCTGAGCAGCGCGGGCGGCATGAGGTCGAGCGTGCGCGCACCCTATATCTGTGGGTATAGGGACAAGGCTCGGTACCTGAGCAGCGCGGGCGGCATGAGGTCTAGCGTGCGTGCACCCTATATCTGTGGGTATAGGGACAAGGCTCGGTACCTGAGCAGCGCGGGCGGCATGAGGTCGAGCGTGCGCGCACCCTATATCTGTGGATATAGGGACAAGGCTCGGTACCTGAGCAGCGGGGGCGGCATGAGGTCGAGCGCGCGGAGCGGGTGAAGCGTGGACGCGTGCACCCTATATCTGTGGGTATAGGTACGAGGCTCGGTACCTGAGCAGCGGGGGTGGCATGAGGTCGAGTGCGCGGAGCGGGTGAGGCGAGGGCGGACGCGCGGGCGTGGGCGGTGCGCGGCGGCCGTCGCACACGCACCCCGCCGCCGCGTCGCACTCGCGTCTCCCTCCACCCTGCAATATACAAAATTCAGCATAATAAATTTATTAAACATTGAGATGGTTCTTAGCTTTATTTTATGAAGATCTATCCAGAGGTCAGGGATCATCAACTTGTTTCCCATTTGAGAAAAGGATCTTACAAATATCACAGTTACTAAGTTTTGGCTAGGGTGCACTTTTACTTTGGTGGTATTTCTGGGACGTGACCAAGCAAATGCTTAGAGAGTCAAATATCGTCGATCTCATCAGCAGAAGCCTTAGAAGCCCTTATAGCCAGTGGCATCCCCTTAAAGATGTGTTTCAATCAAATAAGCAAATAAGTTTGTGGAGTTTATCAGTTGAGGTTTTTCCTCGTTTAAAGCCGCGTATCCACTAGAGGCAGCCTCGGGTCGAGCGGCTGCCTCACTCCGAGGCTGCGCAAGTAGAGACGCTGCCAGAGGCACGCCGCGACGCGAGGCAAATTCGTCGCCGCGAGCCGAGCCATATTTTGTCGGTTTCTGTGCTGTGCTCAAAGGCGCCTCAGTCCGAGCCGTGTGTTTTTTAATGGAGACGTTTTGGCTTTTAACTGCGCAGTGCGCCGCCGGCGGATCAAGCTGAGGCGACACGCCTCAAGCTGATCCGTAGCCGTTGCCTCAGAGCGAGGAGCCTTAAACTGAGGCTATTTGCTTCAAGTTGAGGCCGCTCGACGCGAGGCTGCCTCTAGTGGATACGCGGCTTAACAAAGTCCGTGACACAGGCGGTTGACCAAAATAATTCGACGATTCAAAAGAGTTTCATCTCCAAGCTTCCAATCTAAATAAAAAAAATACAATTTGTCGACAGCAAACAAACTTACACGAAATTTGAGAGATCCTGTGAGAATATTTCTAAATCGCCGTTAGAATATGTAGAGTAATCTAAAAAACTGCGCCAACAGCAGAAAGATGTTGCTTTCAATTAACCAAGAAAATATTTGTAGCAAATGCTGTTTCTAAAAACACTCGCCTAACTATAAACTGTTGCAGACTGGTCTGAGAATGTGGCTGGGCTGGTGTCGCAAGAGACGTCTGCCCGTTCGGGCCTTATTTACCTCTGCCCCTTGTTGCGAAACCTCTAAGGCCGATGGTCGGCTACTAAATAGTAGTTTTGTTCCACTAATTATGTGCTCATTACGCTTTGCCTTTCCAATGTTAGGCTAAAAGTTATTCGAACTTGGCAAGACATCTATATGTACCTACAAACCTATTGATAAACTGTTAAAATAGTCTCCTTAATATCATAGTTCTCATAAAAATGGATTAATTTGCAGATGTAAAAATTAAGAAAGTTGGTACTTAGGTACTACGGGAATGAGTGGTTTGATATGAGCTCGTGAACCAACTACATACACATGTGGCGGGGACAAATTTTTCGGAACATGTACCTTTGGCACAACTGTTTGTGTAATGCGGTTGGTACATGGGTGCTACGAGAATATGGCATTCCAGATGGGTGCTTAGTTTGTGAATTTGAGGTGCACATTCCAAGTTATTCGAACACTTTTTGATAAAAATAATTATTTCTTATTTTCCTCATTACATTCAAACTTAAGAACCAAATAATATGAGGAAGGCAGGATGCCAAACTTAGGACTAGAACCCGTGCTAAAAAACTCCCCTCGCGACATTATAATGTTAGAGGGGAGTTGAGGAGCTCAATGGCGCAGATGTATAGCGTTTGGATCGTGGTTCAGCAAATTTCGCAATGGTCAGTCATTGGATGCCCAAAACTTATTATCTCGAGCTCCTCTGTGCTTCGGAAGTCATGTAAAGCCGTTGGTCCCGGCTGCATCTGCAATCATTAGCACGTACAAATTCGCACTGGGCCCGCGAACAACCATTGGAGACATTAATGGGCTGGTGGTGATGACGATGATGATGGTGAAGGGCGCTGAACCAAATTCATGATACATTATACCTAGGTTGATATAATGAAGTTAAATAAAGAACGTGTGCAGTTGCAGTTACAGACCGAAGACAAAGTACTTATTCTTCGCTCCAGCAGGAATCTAATCTGGAATCTTAATACAACCCTGTCCGGAAATCGTGAAGGAGCATCTTCGAATTATCGCAATTACTCCCAGCCAAGGCCCGCGATGAGGCAACACTTGATAGCCGCAATTAAACATACATACAGATTGCATTATATAAACATCAACAAAGGCTTTGTTTCAAGCTCCCGATTGTATCTCTAGACTGATTTGAATAATATATCGTTGTGGTTGTGGTTTGTCCATCATGACTTGTATGTACCTACGGAGGTGACTCTTTACTCGATCTTTGATTGGAGTCGTCTTCTTGAATGTTTGCAAAAAATACAAAGGAGAGTTAAATGAGGTTTAGTTTATTCTATGAATAAAAAACTTTTTGGAGAAAGAAGATGAAAAGGTTATTCTTGGAGCTGATAACTTTTCGATTAAAGTGAAATCCTTTTGACGGACCAAATAATATTAAAAAAACTACCGGCCTTTCACTATTGTGTCCGGACTTTATCTTAGGCCAAGTCAATGTCAAATTTAAGTCGTAGAGAATAGGACAGGTAGGGCATGGCGGATTTTCTGCTCGAATTGGAGCGCCCGCCTGAGTATAAATAAATAAATAATTCAGAAGTATAAATAAATAAATAATTCCAACACTCACACACACCAATTAGGCTAGCCCCAAAGCAAGCACTGTAAAGCTTGTGTTATGGGATACTAGGGTAACGGATAGAATACATATATTGTACAGGTACATATAAGTATATTTATATAGAAATACATATTTAACATCCATGACTGGAGTACAAATGCTCGTATTCGTCACACAAACATCTGCCCCCACTGGGATTCGAACCATCCCGCTTCGAATCCCAGTGGGGGTCTAGTCGGCGACACCATGAAACCCGGCGTACAAACCACTCGGCCACGGAGGTCGTCAATAACCTCCACCTTACAGAAGATCACAGTAAAGTACTGGACCTTTTGATGATGTTGTATATCTGTCGAGTTAGGTTCCAAGGCTCCACGGAGTAGGGGATTTGGTCAGGGTAGGCAACGGCGCGAGTAATATTTTTAGTATCGCAAGCGTCTATAGGCTGTGGTTGCCGCTTACCTTAAAGCGGCCCTTAGTGCGCGAGCACACGATGCGTTGTGGCGCCGCACCGCAAAGATTTCGCCGCATCGGTGGGCACACGAGCGGGCAACCCAGCAGCATACATTCTCTATGACGCATAAACAACTGAGCGGTGCAGCTCCGACGTCGCAACGCAGTCACCCCTCCCCGCCTCGTCTCGGTGGTTGCAAGTCCGGTGCGGCGCCGAAGCGCATCGTGTGACATACCACAGATATATCTATGTAAGACGACGCAGCGACACCGCTCCGGCGCCGCACCGCCGCCGCAACGCATCGTGTGCTCCCGCTCATACCCTTGTTTGCCACCCTTTTAACATAAAAAAATGTGCCGACGTAGTTATGTCTCATGCTGCTGCAAGTTTACTAATTTCGCATTTATAATTTACAATTATTATTAATTTTTTATAAACATAATTATTTTTACCTCCATCCGTTTAGATCTCTTTTGTTTCCGGTTTCCGACCTTATATTATCATGCTTCTCCGAGTTCATTTCCTCTTTTTTAGCACTATTTCACGGAGCCGACTTTAAAGATAAAAAAAAACACTCATTAAAAAAGCTTATTACAAAGTGTTATATTACAGACAAAAATACTTGGGTTTGAACTGTTCCAATCATTCCAACAGATTTTCTATATTAAATAAATCATGATTGTATTGACGTTGTAACAACACAATGACTTGTAAATGTTGTTAAATTATACTTTTAATGTTGTGGAGTTTTTTCGCTCGTTTTTCTCCGTAGCTAAAAAATATGTCCAATAACGAGTGGTAGAGACAAAAAAATGTTTGCACGATTCAAAAGTGTTGTACTATACATCCAATTTGAATAAAGATATATTGATTTTTCTGATTTCTGATATGTAACGTTTAAAACGCTGTCAATTAGCAGTTATAATAATTTGTCGCGGGCTCTGCGCCGACGCACATAGCGTATCGGCCCAGTTTCGTGTGACCCGTGCTCACAATGTTGAGTAACATTAACACTTGCGGTTTATGTGTTCAAGAACTTAAATTGAAAAGTGACTTTGCTAACAAGCAATACCATAAGAATTGTACATAGCGTTTGCATAGCGTGATCAATACTTTTCTTTAAACACACACTTTTAACGCCGTGCTGTGTGAAGAAAAGCACGCTAGAAAGACTGTGCTAGGTGTCGCTCTGTTCGCTCCTCCATATACACACCTTTCGCTATAGAAGAAAAGTTCAAAAGGTTGAAAGGTAGTATTGCAACCATGGAAATATTTATACGTTTTATTTATTTCGTTTGTCACACATAGGTGTCGTATTGTTCTATAACAATTACTTAGTGTCACAATTTATTATTACATGAAAATAAAACAAATAGGTATAACAAGTCTGTATGAATTATTTTTTAAGATGCATACAGCAATTTCTATACATTTACTGGTATAACATTGATATTTATTTGAGGTGAGATTTATTGTTACTTAATCACATAGTTCATTCAAGTCCAAATTCCAGAAGTATTTTCAGGATATTCAAAAGCATTTTGAAAATTAATTATAATTGCTATTTCTTCTTTCAAATGTTTAATAATTGTAAAGGTATTCATTTGATTTTGTGGGTTATCTACAATCCGAAGAGATGGCACTGCCTTGCAGCTTAAGAAAAAGTAGAAAGAATTCGGCACGGCCATCAGGGCTGCGGTAGCATAATGGTCAGTGCATCCGCCCGGAAAGCGAAGGGTACGGGTTCGAGTTCTGTCTGCTGCCTGGTCCGCGTGGATATTTTTATGCAAGAGGCATATTCCAAAATAGTACGCACGAGAGAACTGTACAAGCAAAAAATTTCAGTTGAATTATGAAAATCCCTGCAAATCCTTTTCGGAAAACCGAACATTTTCCAATCTTTATTAATAATAACGTCAATGTGGTTTTCAAAAGTGAGTCTTTCATCCATTATGACACCTAGATCACGAACATCTTTGACCTGAGATAGTTGCTAGGAGTCGATTGAGTATGGTAAGTGAAAAATTTTGTTTTTCGTAAAATTTATTACAATATTTATCTGCATTGGGTATCATGTTATTGGAATGGCACCATTCTTGTACTGCATCCAGATCATTTTGCATAAAACTTACATCATCTTGGCTCTATATGAAAAAGCATAGGACCCAGAAAAGAGACCTGAGGAACTCCTAAGGTTGCCCTGAAAGATCTGTATGTATAACCGTTAACAACGATTCTAAGCATCTGATGCTTCAAATACGATTTAAAAACAAAAGCACAGGTCTGCCGTACCGTTTTATCTTGTGATTTAAAATATTATGTTCCACCTTGTCGAAAGCGCTGCTGACGTCTGTGTAAATAGAATTCACCTCATCACCGAAGTCGATTAATTTGCTTAACTTCTTCATGTAGCATATGAGGTTACAGTACTTTATTTTCTGGCAAACACCATGTTGACTCTCGTTGAGGAACGTTTTGCAGTGGGTATTTAAGATAGGAAAAACGATTTTTCAGAATATCTTGCTAAACGTTTTAATAATAGACACCGGCCTGACTACAGGCAGGGATGATGTTGGTAACTATACCAACATCATCTTTTTCAAATTTTTTGAAAATTGGAACTATGTTTGCTGCTTTCAGTGCATCCGGAAAAACATAAATATTGAGAGAAGCTAAAAAAATCTTTAGAGGCAGTGCCATATATTTACAAGTTTTGTGAATGAAAATAGGAAGAATTCCATCTGGGCTTGCACCCCTACTTATATCTAGCCTTGAGATTGCTTTCACTATCATACGTTTACCCTTAGCACGAACCAATATCGAATTCGAATAGTTTGCGAGTGCGAAATGTCATCGGCTACTTTTTTAGTTCTCGTTGCGTACTTTGTGGCGCTGCTGTTCAAGTTTCCATACTAAAAACTATTCGAATTCGGTAATCGTTTATGCCAGGGGTAACTGTAGGCCTATTCGCCAACTGGTTTTGACAGATAGAAACAATAATCATCGAACTATTTAGTGATCCACTACTGCTTTATTAGAACGTCACTAAAATACTTGTTCTGAAAAGTATCGATGAATATGCAATTTTCTCTTTAGTTGCAAAAGTAAAAAAAAATAGCGAAAATTGGCTGATGTTAACCAAAGAGAGCTGCGGGTATCTGTCATATGGTACAGCGTTTTTTGTTGTTTGTCCCCGGTTGCTATGAGAGTCTACATCGGAAAAGTGTTTCGCAAACAGATAAAATTGCATATTTTTCACCGGAACGAGCAGTCTCAGAATTTAAGTGAAGTTCTTTAATAATTTCAGAACTACCGCTACGCTACTGGTTACGGTTTATTCTATTGTAGTTATTACTTTGATACTCATGATGTCATTCTTTCATTAATTTTTCTACTGTATTACTGGCGCATTTAAAGCGTGATTATATTTTGTCGCGTTCGCGTTTTAATTTAATCAGGGTAGCTGAGATGGTTCTCATCCATTTTTCATACAACAATGGCGTAGAAATCTCTCTTATGCTTGAGAGATCGTGCTCTTCCTCTTCGTATAATTCATTTATAATAAAATAATATCTATGCTTAATAAAACATTGGTGTCGATTCTGGCGTGATTCTCTAAACTTAAAACTAAATTTAACATCAGTCTCTCGTTTTCATTCTGTATAGAGAATAACAAGGATACACTATTGTCAAATTTAAGTTTACATTTATAGAATCGTGCCAGAATCGACACCATTGAAACAAAATACATTTCATATGACTTTTATTACACTCCAAAATATAACGGGGCGTCATTGTAACACTCTAAAATTTCCTCAATTTACGGCGTATTACCAAGATCATGTTAAATGTAACATCTGTCACGGCGCGAACACTCCTAACTAATGCGTTTCTAAATGCTTCGAGGTAATGGCACGTTGCGTGGTAATGCGGTAAGCAAACAATCGTATTCAAACATCTCCGCGTAATTAAGCTGTTTTGTAATGATCAAGATATGCATGTAGGTTGTAAACTATAAAAGCTTATACTTGCCTCGCCGTGATCGTAAGCCGAGTAAGGAAAGAGCCTTGTGGTATACCGAAGTCACAATCAAGTCACATATTATGTTACCATAATATAAGTAAACAAACTTGTGCTAAAATAACAGTAACAAAATAAAGGGTACTCTTGCAGAATTAATTTGTTGTCCATCAGTAAAAGCCCTTTTTAAGGAAAGCGTGGAAGTATCAAGCTGAAGTTAATTTCAGATACTCAAGACTGTCTGTCGAGAAGCTGATGGCGCAAGTGGTTTGCTTGTCGGCTGCGATCGTTGAAATATAGCAACCTTCATAGTGGTCGGTCTGTAGATGGTTGACCAAAAATTTACTATCTCGAGCTCCTCCGTGCTTCGGAAGGCACGTTAAGCCGTAGGTCCCGGCTGCATCTGCAGTCTTTAACACCCACTAATCCGCACTGGGCCAGCGTGATGAGACATGGCCCAATATACCTTTATTCTATAGGGATGGTCTGCACCCCTGCAGTGGGGACATTTATAGCAATTATAGGCTGATTTGGCAGAGCAGTTACAGTAAATTAAACATAATTATTGTTATCCCTATTCGTTCCATAGGGAAGGCCCGTGTCCCAGAAATGTAGACATTAAAAAGCTGATATGATAATGACTGATATCTCAAAGTTGCCGTCTTTCGTGTGATCAAGATCACTTAAAACATGCAGCTATATGTATATTTATAACAGATTATGTATAATCAAAATCCGACGCGAAGTGTGAATATTGCGTCTGTAGATGTAGATATCGTAATTAATACAACGTTGCACAATGTTCTTCGGTTGCATGCCCCAGGACGGGCGCCGGTAAGGCCTGTTACTCACGAAGTGCAATATGAAGTAATACTAAACACACATATAAGTAAACCTGTTTGAAAATAAAATAAGCAAAATATTTCGCAATATATTATTTTTATTTATTACTAAACATTCTTGATCTAGAGAATTCACTTCTGTAAATTAGTATCCTAATTAAAAAAAAAATCCGCTGTGAAAAGTGAGTTTGTTCTAGCAGAATAGCATTGGCAGTTGTTGGTGCCCTCACTCTATCTCTCTAATTCAAAGTTTAAGTTCATTTAGTAGAATTTAGATTTTTTGAAACGATCCCTGATATGCTAATGTCCGTACAACACTGTCAGTAACTAGAAACTCCAACGGCTGACGCGTAAGCGACACGACTTTTAAAGTGGTAACATGCTGGTCGTGTGTGAAAGCCCTAACTGTGCAGAGAGGAGCGACGAGTGGTCACGCGCCAGTTGCCACGGATCACGATCACGCCGATATTTGAAATGTGACAAATTTGACAGGTGGGGGAACGTTATTAGGTTTATACATATATATGTATGAAGTTTACCATTACGACACAGTAGTTTTTTTTTATCATATATTCGGGACAAAGGACTCTGCCAAAAAATATCTAAGCACGTGAGTTAAAAGCTACCTTAACATTCCTCGTGAACCATACTCCCCTGTAACTTATATTTCACTTTGCCCACAACCACTGCGTCCTAAGCAGGGCTGGAATAGACACTGGAGCCGCCTCAGTGATGACTACTGACGACAACGCTGGGTATTTTTAGAGGTCCTTACACGATAGGTGTGCCTTTGTACCTTGGACTATTAAGATCGTAGTAGACGTTTTAACTCTGAAAGGGTTCATCACCGTATCAACTCAAACCGTTCAGTGCTAATCTGAATCGCAACATAACCGCCTCGCTTCGGAAAAGCTCGCCTCAAGAGGCGAGGTGATTACGTTACGATTCCGGTTAGTGTGCGTTGCAGGAGGGAGATTCATACAAGCGCTCGTCTGCGGGGTCCCCGCAATACCCCGGAGACCTCTGCCGTGGAGCCCCGGCTAGGCCGGGAGGCTGTTGGGTGTGGAGATGCGGCAGAATCCCTAAACGGGGATCCCACGGTATCGCACTTAGCAGCTTAGAGGGTATTCGCAGGGTTTTTTAGCAGATATTATGTCGTAAAGCGCCCGTAAGAGTTACGGGGTCCTCAGTGGGGAGCCACTGCGAGGGCCAGATATGAGGTCCGTTCGGCGGTTAAAGGTGCCGTCGTCTGCAAATAGAGGATTTGCCTGCGTCAAAAAAAAAAGGGAGATTCATACAAAGAATACTGAATGGCTCGAGTTGATACGGTGATGATCGCTTTTGGAGTGTCGGCGTTGATACGCCTCCTACGACCATAACTAACCCTCTGCTGTTCGTCCGTCCATCCGTCAGCGGTTTGTACTTAACTCATGAACCATAACAGTACCCTTAGTACGAGTTTTACAATTACATAAATTATGATAGTTTTCGTGAGCTCGCACTCGTACTAAGGGTACTGATTTTATTGTTTTCGTTTCAATACAAATAAACAGTGTTTAAATTCTATCAAATCATTTGCGTCTTCTTAAATTTTTAGTATATTTGGTTATTATTCACCAAAATAGGCATAGAAACATAATTTACATTTAAACTCGTACGGTACAGGTACGTAGTTGACATTTTACAGAGTGTGAACGTGTAATCATTATAATAAATAACAAATATTGAAAAGAAATAAATCAAATATTACCGATTGATCAAAAGTTGTATATTATTCACACATTTAAAACTCATAGACGTTTAAACATGGGTATTTTAAATAAAAAAATATATTTTTTATACATTTTTATTTAGTTTTTATTTAGTGTGTATCTTACACATGCGCATCGAGACAAAAATAATGACATTTCGCGAGTACAAGATACAAGACTCGTGTGTTTTGTTTTGCGTGTCACGCACGCAAGTATACAGGGTGTTACAGAATTCCGAAATAAAATTTGTAGGTATGTATTCCGAAATAAAAAATTGTAGGTATCTGAGCGGGGCGCAGGGGCGCCTGGGGGAGAGAGGGAGGTCTGTTTAGGTAGTAGTAATCGTACGCATTTATAGGGTTGTCATAGGCAGGTGTAAAACAATATTTTTATTAATTTAATTAGAAAATAAAAGTGATCTGAAAGGCGTCAAACTTTCGTAGGTAATTCTATACAAGGAACACAACCAAACCCTAAAGTTTTATTTCGGACTTTTGTCACACCCTGTATAAAACCTGGTCAGTTTTTATCACAGTGTTTACAAGACGACGCTCTATCCAGAGAGTAAATAATCAAAGAACATCAAGTGGAGTGGGCTAATGTGTTAAACCTTGTTAAATCTCATTTATAAAATAATTGTTCAATGTATTCACGTCAAATCATCACGTACCTTTCAGCACATTTGATTTGAGAAGCTCAAAGTATACCTGTCACAAGTTAATGGTTGCAACCTTGTTACAATCAAATCGATATTCGCCAACAATATGTAATGTAAGTAGTTACTCAAATTAGATTAGAGGTAACTAAGCACACACATTTTGTAATCGAACATGATTGCAAAATATTTTATTTTCGGCTGTACAGATTTTTTTGAGTACCGATTTTCAAACTCCATTAAGTAACTCTGCATTATAACATTTTGGGATTGGTTTTGGGATTTAATGGTAACCTTATCAAGTGGCCTTTCTCACTTAGGAGAGGAATTATTGGGCATTACCCAATGACTTTTATGTATTCGACTGGTGCCAATATTACTGGTAATGCATAAAGAAATGTAAATGAATTATGAAGATATCTTACTAACTCAACAATCTCAATATCTAGTTCTTTTTAGGGTTCCGTACCCCAAAAGGAAAAAACGAAACCCTTATAGGATCACTTTGTTATCCGTCCGTCCGTCTGTCAAGACCCTTTTTCTCAGGAACGCGTGGAGCTATCAAACTGAAATTCATATCTAATACTCAGGTCTACTGTCCCTTGGAACTGTAAAAAGAATACTTCTAAGCCAAAGTAATCAAAAGATAGAGCCGTTTATGCCACAATTTTTCGCGAATTTTTGAAACTCGCACGGGAATCAAAACCTACAGGGTACTTCCTG
Organism: Chilo suppressalis; assembly: GCA_902850365.2. Classification (NCBI taxonomy): domain Eukaryota; kingdom Metazoa; phylum Arthropoda; class Insecta; order Lepidoptera; family Crambidae; genus Chilo; species Chilo suppressalis. Next base: position 5,627,148 of record OU963912.1, on the reverse strand, counting down.
TGAACTTAGAATTTGGTACGAAGATACGTCTTACATAGCAAAAATTGCGAAAACCGTAAATTTATAGTTACATCATATAATAAAAAATATTTTTGAAAATTTTAAAGTTACAACCTCTTTTCTCATGAACGCGTATTGAGTTTGTACGGAACCCTCGGTGCGCGAGTCCGAATCGCACTTGCTCTGTTTTTTTCTCAACAATCTGCACTATTATAAGGAACCAAAAAGTTTTACTTGAACAGCTTAACAGGTTCTTAAACCTTTCTCCTTTTTTAGGTAAAAACACTATACACATTATAACAATACTAGCAAACCAGTGAACCAAATGTTCACCAAAACCTGATTTACAAAATGTATTTAATTAATTGAGAACTTCGGAGATTTTGTGTGGTTTCGTTTGAAATTATTTAGTTAAAAAAAAAAATAACCTTTAAATAGTTAATTAAAATTGTGATAATTACAAAATAGAAATCACGTGATTTCTCGAAAACCGGAAGTGCTACGTTACTCAAATCCGGTTTGTAGTCTTATCAGACTATTCTTAACTTATAACTTAACTATTCTCTTTATCTATCATCTCTTAAGCCGCAATTATATTTAGCCCACGCCGCGTGTCGCCACGCTGCCTGACGCAACGGCGGGTTATTACATTTGCGTGTCGTGTCGCCGCGCGGCCTCACGAAAATTCGTCTCAGTCAGTACAGTGGTGGCCTTTGGAGTAGACGTCTACAATGTTTTCTTCAGACTCGGATACAGATTTTGAAGAAAATTTAGCATACCTGCTCATGTTAAGCCTACTCAAAAAGGAAAGAAAGAAAAGGAGATATTGGGTACATCCAATAAATACTTCAAGAGGAAGCCGAAGTGAATATCATTTGTTGGTGCAGGAACTAAAAAGCGATGAAATTAAATTTCAACAGTACTTCAGGATGACAAAACAACAATTCAATTACATACATTCTTTAATTGAACAAGATATTAAAAAGATTCATACCAGATTTCGCCGACCCATTGGAACAAAAGAAAGGCTAGCAGTATGTTTGAGGTAATTTTTATTTTGTATTAAAAATTAACAATTTTAACAAGTACAAAACTATTATATTAATCATTCAAAGACGGTGCTCAATTAAAAGTTACACCGCTGTAATAAGTGGACAAGTTTTCTTCTCCGGTTGAATTTGAATTTTGAGCCTCAGGATCGAGTATGGACTGGGATTCAGGTGAAAAATCATTTATTTCTGTAGGTGAATTATGATAGTAGTAAGCACTGGATGGCTCTGGAAGAGGCTGGTTACTTGGCGGAACTACCGTTTGAGAAACTATTCTAAGCGGTGTCTTTATTACACGTTCCATTTCAATGTTACGAATTTCAGCCTGAGAAATAGCCATATGTAGATCTAATTTTATTTTTGTTTGGTCTAGTTTTGGTAGTGCTTTGACTGCTTTGCTCATACTTAAGAAAAACATGTCTGTTTCATCCAAGTCCAGCTTTGACTGTAGTTTTTGTTGCCTCTGATTATGCTGTGTCTTCATCATATTGTAAATGTCTGCTAAATCAGGTTTTCTCTTCGAAGATGAGCTCCTTTGAGAATATGAACTTAAGCTGCTTTGTTGTGACTCACTCCTGAAATCAGGCGGACTTTCAGGAACTTCAGGACTTTCTGCAGGCAATTCCGATGTGATGGTCTCTGCAGATGTCGACGGAGATGATGGCGGTATCAAATTAGTCTTAGTGTTTCTCATTTCCATGTATGGACGTAAAAACCCCATTTGATCTTCGTATTTCCATGGAGTCCCTTGCGTTGCCGCTTGCCCAGATTTAGTTTTTCGTCGTTTTAGTGCACTACAGTATGCGTTGCGTAATTTAGCCCAATTATCTTTGCATTTTTCAACTGAAACAAAAATCGTTACTTTAAGAGCTGATAGTGTTAGTATATTAAACATCTATTTCCCACGGAACATAGTTCGAAATATGGAATTAAAATTTAGTTGTTCATAGTGCCTTAGTACAAGATCATTTCAGCGATCTATGATCCTTTGAAAGTTGTTCATCATATTTCTTAACACTATCACCCCTTAAAATATTGGTAGACATTTTGTTAACATGTATTATTATATTAACTTTAATATTAGTTATTTGACTTTATATTATTTCTTTTTACTATATTTCTTTTCTAATTATAATTTTTTTTGTTCACAGGTTTTTGGCCACTGGTAACTCCTTTCGTTCAGTGGCATTCAGTTATCGTATGGGTTTTACCACAGTGAGAAATATAGTCAAGGAAGTATGCGAAGCTATTTGGAAAAATCTAGCACCCATTGTAATGCCACAACCTTCAGAAGAGAGATGGAAAGAGATTGCAAAAGATTTCCAAACATATTGGCACTTTCCTAATTGTCTTGGCGCATTGGATGGCAAGCATGTAAACATAATATGCCCAATAAATGCTGGATCAACCTATTACAAATATAAAAAAGATCATTCAATCGTATTGCTTGCTTTAGTTGATGCTCAATATAAATTTGTTATGATAGATGTAGGGGCGTATGGCCGTAACAGTGATGGTGGTGTATACGAAAATTCTGTGATGGGGAAAATGTTCGAACGGAACCAACTGAATGTTCCACAGAATACACCAATACATCAAAATTCTGAACCTATGCCGTATACTATTGTGGCTGATGCAGCATTTCCTTTAAAAACGTATCTTTTAAAACCCTACAGTAAAGCAAAGATTGTAAACAATGATTCTAATAAAGTATTTAATTACCGTTTATCACGTGCTCGAAGAACTGTAGAAAATGCTTTCGGAATTTTAAGAGCAAGGTTTCGCGTTTTTCAAGGGCCTCTGCAAGTACAACCGGATATGGCAGACATAATCGTACAAGCTGCATTTGCCCTTCATAACTATTTGCGTATCGAAAATTCACAAGAAATTGGAGAAAATTACCCAAATTCTAATGAAAGTCAAAGTTCTCAAGACGGTCTCTCTAATATTGAAATTGTTGGAAGAAATCACTGTCAAGACGCTATTGCTGTTAGAGAAAAATTTAAAGAGTACTTTGTTTCTCCAGAAGGACAAGTACCGTGGCAAATGGATATGATCAGACAAGGCAGAATAGACTAGAGTCTCTCTCATATAATTCATCATATCATAATCATCATCATAATAGCCCGGAACAGTCCACTGCAGGACTAAGGGCCTCCTCCACATAAATGGAGGGGTTTGCCATAATCTCCACGCTTGGAGATCGGTTTGTTACCACTGGTGGTACTAGTGGGAAAAGTCATTCTCTTTAGTACCAGGTCATATAATTACTTATCTTAAAATCCTTAAATCCCAAGTTACTCTAAACACCTATGTACTTTTAAATTTCCGAAAAAAATACTTAAGTATCAACAATTATCATATCGTCGTTACCCGCGAATAATCGTCATTAAAAAAATATAATAGTCATTTCACACAATCAACAATATAGGTAGGTACTAAGTATAAATAAAAATTACTACATACATACATATATACAAAGCATCACTTTTGCACGATATTCACGGGGAACATCGATATCCATTATTAATAATATACCTACATACTTACTACTACATCTAGATGTAAAAAAATATAAACAATACAATTACATACCTGGTAGTTTTATTTTTAGAGATATTTCCTCCCACGCCGAATTTCTTTTTAATTGGTCTTTATAATCTTTGTGCTTTTGATTGTACAATATTTCATAGTTTCTCACGACTTCAATTAATTCGTCTGACATTTTTAATACACGTCCACTGTTCTACGTCGCCACTCGGCTGTCTGCGCGTGCCCACGCGTTATTACACTAGACCCGACTGCGCTGACGCGTCACAAACCCCACCACCGACCCCGCGCCGATCGAAATCGCTCGGTCTGCGTGGCGTCAGCAGGCTCTGCGACACGCGGGACGGGACTAATGTAATCAATCCAGTACTAAATGTATGTAACCGATAGCTTACCCACGCGTTGCGACACGCGGCGTGGGCTAAATATAATTGCGGCTTTACGGTTTGGCCGCTGAAACAGCACCACAGACAGACGGACGGACGGACTTGTCTAATAGATAAGAGATACTCCAAGGAGAAAACACAATAATAAAGAAATTCACTGTATCGTAAGAACATAACAATACAGCTATGTATTACAGTCTTTCAAATGAAAAAATGTGTGCGTGTACTAGTGTACACACGTAAGAAGTGAAACTTCTTTATGGCCTTATTTTTCGAAAAATGATCTACATGCAACTTTCCAGAAATTGGTTAAATAAAGTTAAATTAGATAAAGTTTAAACAAAAGGATTTTATTATCATAGACATGAATACAAATTACTGCCTATGAAACTGTTATGATTACACGGCTCAGTAATCTAAGGCACATTTTCCACCTCCGACGATGAACGATAAGCGAATAGAAACTAGAAACGAATTGGCAGTCCTGAGTTAAAATGCACGCGCACGGCTTTTGACAGCCAAGCCAGCTTAACCGAGCGAGTATAGCTGAGCGAGTATCGCTGAGCTAGTATCGCTGAGCGAGAATCGCTGAGCGAGTATCGCTGAGCGAGTATCACTGAGCGAGTATCGCTGAGCGAGTACCGCTGAGCGAGTATCGCTGAGCTAGTACCGCTGAGCGAGTATCGCTGAGCGAGTATCGCTATGCGAGTTTGGCTGAGCGAGTCTTATCTTTAATAACTATTGTCACTCAGCTACAAACGAGTAGAGAGAGTTCTCGCCGGCGACAGTGTGATCATTCAGCTATCAACTATTAATATAAAAAAAGATGGCGCGTAACGGAAAAATGTGACGCGTAACCGAAAAATGTGACGGTAAATTTTTTTCCAACGCCGATAAAGAAGTTTCACTTCAAAAAACCGGACATGTGCGAGTCGGACTTGCCCACCGAGGGCTCCGTACTTTGTACGACGGAGCTTGTGCTCATGGAAGCGATCTGGGAGGAACGACACCCCGCATGGCCGGGGGGTGTCGTCGTAGGAGGGTGGATGGGCGATTGGGAACAATCGCTGGGGTTTTAGTAGGTAGGCCTCCCCCTTACGGGGAGGAGAGCCCCAACTAACCACCATGTGGTATGCAATTGCATGCATTTCCCCAGCGTATCAAAAAAAAAAGGTACGCAACATAAATGGTCATATGTTTTGTTTGCGTTAACTTAGATGTATGATTTTATCACAGCTTTGAGTAACCATAGACTTGAAGTATGTGGCTTAAATTTCAATTCGGTACCTCTATGTGTTCCCGAGATAAAGGGTCTTGACAGACTGAGATACAGATAAACGACCGTATCTTTTTTCACGTTAATTTAGAAGTTTATCTTTTTCATAGCTTCAAGGGACTGCAGATTTAAGTATGTATATGGTTTAAATTTTATATCTCCACGCGTTCCCGAGATAAAGGGTCTTGACAAACAGACGGACAACGAAGTGTTCCTATAAGGGTACCGTATTTTTCCTTTTGAGGTACGGAACCCCAAATACTCCTTAAAAATAAAGGCAATCAAAATCAGCTACCACTAATCCAAAAAACGAAACCAATATTAACTTAGTTCTACACAAACATGTTGCTTAAATGGAACTTTCGTATTAAAACTTAATAAAGCAAATATTTGTTTTATTACGGTCGATTAAGTCGGCAAATATAATGTTAAAACAAATTATATTTGAAGCTTGTAAGGATTTCGATTTATTTTATGCTTAAATCTATTAGTTTAGCTTGAGATAAATGAAGTTAAGTAAAATTAAATACGTGTACAATACCGATTCACGCAGGGCGTAAAATTTTTCTTAAATTTTGTATGAAAACTTGAACTGCACCGCCATAACGGACGTAACGAGAACTAAGAATTCGAATAGTTGAATTCGATCTATTTTATACGTCAAATGTGTACTGATTTTTAGTTATCGTTACGTCCACCGTGGCACTGCTGTTCAAGTTTGTTTCCATACAAAATTTAACAATGACATTTCGCACTCGTAAACTATACGAATTTGATATTTGTTCGTGCTAAGGATACTGTACCCCAAGTACGAATTTTGACAGATCCGTATTCGTATCGCCAACGTCAAAGTTTCTATGTAAACTAAACAGCGCCCCTACCGGACGTAAAACAAGCTAGCATTTTTCATAAAAAAATTACATGACGATACAAATACTTTCTCACTAGTTGTTTGTGCTTGGGATACTAACCTTATCCCTTACCCCGTGGAGCCCTGGAATTCATACTAACTCCGGGTACACAATACTTAAGTACTTATAGTGTTATTTTGATATTTAGTCTTGTGTACCCTTAGCAGGAACCACTATGGAATTCGAATAGTTTGCGAATCCGAAATGTCACTGTCAAATTTTGTATGAAAACGTGTAAAGCAGCGCCATAACGTACGTAACGAGAACTTAAAAATCAGTACACTTTTGACAATGACATCTCGCAAACGATACGTATTCGATATTGGTAACTTCCCCAGAAAGCATGACAGAAAGCATCATCCAGATTGCAAAATACTTCTGCCTATGAAAGCAGACATGGGATTTAAAATCTGTGAGAAAATCATAATTTCGACATAACGACATCAATAGCTAACATCATTTTTTTTTAAATAAAACTAGTTTTTACGGGTTAATGCACGAAACATTATTTATTTATTGACGTTTCACAGCCTTTTCAGGTCTGCATCGTCAGAATAATTATTTTTTATTTTGTCATCGATGTGATATTCGATGTACAAAGGGAAAAACTTGTTTTATGTAAAAAGTATTCCAAATTCTGACGATGCAGACCTGAAAAGGCTGCGAAACGTCAATAAATAAATAAAGTTTCGTGCATTAACCCGTAAAAACTAGTTTTATTTAATGAGTGATGTGCGTGAAAACCTAAGAAACAAATATATCATTTTTTTTTCCTAACTAAAGTATTGCCAAATATTAATGCAGCTGTTAAAAATCTGAAATATTTGAAATGTGACGTCAAGGTAACAGAGATAATATGAGAAAAACCTTGACCCAACTCTTAATGTATCTGAATGTGTAAAAATTATGTGTTTAACAATAATTTAATATAACATAATCAGTCGTTTTGATTCAAATCAAGGTGAGTAATTGTTCACGAAATCTCAGACTGTTGCCTTATCTGATATCTTTTTATTGTAACACGACTAAAAATATTGTGAATTGTATAATGTACCAAAGAAAACAACAACAAATTAATTTTTGATATTTCAAAGCCACTGGGTTTTCTTGCAATTCAGTTTGGAAAGCCAGTATCTTGAACATCAGTTATTTTGATGTTGAAAATTTAGTTATTAGTTCAAAGATAAGTAGACCTTATATGAGATAACAAATGGTGCTACTAGGATTGGAACCCGGAGCAGAATTTACTGTCGTTGAAAAAATCGGTAATAGTTACTTATAATATTAGTGCGGTAAGTTTGTAATGACCAATTCCGTACAAATATCATACAACCTTTTTCAACACATTTCCGAGAAAATAGTATAATTTTAAAGTATTAAAGCAAACTTTTTCTAAGAAGAAAATGGCGCGCATTTTCTCGTGGCGCCACGTGGTAGTGGTGAAAATTAGAACTTCATCTTTCGGTATCTTTTACTTTTCTTAGTATTAAAATGAGGCAAACGTATAGATAAACAGCGCTTCCAAAGAGGTTCGATCGAAGTTTATAAATAAAAAAAAAAAAACAATAAAGGATAAGCAAGGTGTCATGTACGGAGGTGTCAAATGTGTTGTATGGTGAATAATTTTTAACTTTCGAACTGTATACAACCTTAAATGCATTTTTTTATCAAATGTGTTGAAAATATTTTTTTGTTTTTATGTTTATTTAGGCAAACGAGCTGGCCACTTGATGGAAAGTCATTGTTTATTTAATCAAGCAAAAAGTTCCTGGGTAGGTATTATAACTCAAACATTTTCCGAGTCTTACTACACTTTCGTTTTCACTCAAAGATTTCTCCACCTTGTTATTAATATTTCGTTTAGGTTCTATGAAACTTGTTAAATCAACAGACTATGCACATTACCGAGTTTTCTCATTTTTCCCATTGTTGGTCCAGTTTCCTAAACTCAAAAGTTATTTTCTGAGAAAGAACCGAAACAAGGTTGTTTATTAATATGAAATCGGAGAAAATTGACAGAATCAAATTGCAATCTTTAAATCATTTTCCGATTTGGGTTTTCATTTCTGCCAACTTGTACCAAAGTTAAGCCATAATCGTATTTACGTCAGTTATGTTTCATTTTAGTACGTCATTCCATCTTGTTCAATTGTTTTAAGTAAAATAAAGATGGCATGAGGCTTAAACGTAATAAGGTTTTTAGTATGAATTAAGAACTTTGGTACGAAGAAGTAGTGTGGAGAGTGGTTAGGTTTTGCCTTTTGCTGTTATTATAAAGTTATACCGCACGACACTCACGACTGCTGAGGTAAAACAAATGCTCAGCAGTGGGCGTCGCGTCGCTGGCAAGATACCGAAATAAATTTTAATGGTCTGTCGGGATAGCGTTTGGAGATTTCATCTGTCAGCCGCCAGCCTTGCGTAGTTAACTCATTGTTTTAATGCCTAGGCCATACTCATTGCGATAACCTAAATATTCGTAGTATCGCGATCTATGCAGTCCATGAAGTCAAACCTTCACGAAGACTTCGACAGAGCAAACCGATCTTCCTAAGAGATCAATCCCGAAGCATAATATGACGAGATCCCGTTCGAGATTGACGGGATTGAACGGCAATGGTTAGTCACTTTTTTTTTAAGAAGTTACTTTCAAAATCACCCGTAACTAATTTATAATCTTCTTCAGTTATACTATACCTACTTTTGTTTTGATTATGTTCATGTTAGTAAAACTGTTAATTATTTAGTTACTAGTGACCCGCCCTCGCTTCGCTTCTGTGTAGAGCTGTAGTGTAGGCTAAAATGACTCTTCATATCATTATAAAAAAACACTGAAAGGGTATATTTGCCTTTTCCAAGCTTCTATTGACATCACGTCTCTCAATTGTTTTACCTTCCCGGAACCTCTCCACTAACATTTGAAATTTATGATATGATATTAAAGTTCAAATTGACTCTTAAGTATTACCTATTACGAAGCGTGTGTATGGGAGTATAGAAAAGTGTTGCTTTTGAACTTTTTCAGGCATAATTGCCAATTTTAATTTCTCTGCGTAAGAACCAACCTACTTTAAGGAATATTCTTAAAAAAGAATTATTGATATCGGTTCAGCTGTTCTCGAGATTTGAGCTTAGCAACACATTCAGCGATTCATTTTTATATTAAAGATAGATAGTAATATTAAAGGATAAAGGCTTTTGTTTTCTTTCAAATAATATTTTGTTTTAACTGATCTCACTATCGCAAATAAGCAGTTTTCATCGTATTCAGTAATGTGTTTTTTTTAACTAGACGAGATCCCGCAAATTTCGCGATCCCGCGGGATTGACATTACTAATCCCGGGGAATCTCGACTTTACGATCTCGAGCCGGGATTGCATTCCCTAGGCCCCAGCATAAGTATTTTAAAGAATGAACGGAAGAAATTCCACAAAGTTCTCGCTCAACAAGCCGTTTCCTCGAACAAAACTAATTTATTACGATAATTATAAATTCCGCAGACACTGTACACCAATTAATAGAAGTGGAGCTTCTTAAATAACGCAAAGAAATATCGAGATCATGCGGTTCCGTGTATTTGTAATCACTTTGTAAACGGCGATTTCTAACATCTACAAATCTTACTAACGAGTTCGGTAGCTCCAATTTTAAACACCGATGTTAAATGTACATTACGACATCACAGAGCAGATTTATCGCAATGATTATTGATTCAGCCTGTAATAGATATTTGACAATTGTCATAAAATCCAATTAGCGAAATTGAAAGTGAGATTGCATGGTTACAGAATCGACGTACAGAGTGGTACGGACGAGGCAAAGGAGTTCTTTTATACTATCTGTAAAAAGATTTAATACTAGGTGAAAATCATCAAATTAATGCCGTTGTAGCAGCAACACAAATATATATAATGAAAAGTACGGAGCGCCAAAAGAATTAAAAAAATATGCTCTTTATACACATGTATTATACCACAAAACCACAAACACTATTTGTAAGTACTTAACTGCATTTTGAAACAACCAAGAGAGGTGATAAAATTATTTTTATAGTCAGTTAACATTCGGTATGAAAGGCCACACCTGGTGTCGTAATCATTCCAAATATCAAACTTCATTAGGAAAAAACTTCAATTTGGAGTGTAGGCGGACAGATCGACAGTCATTTAATATGCCCGATAAGCATTGTAACATAGACTGAAAAGATTCCATGATATTCGACAAGATCTAATTATTTATTATATAATATATTACATAATTTGTTTCCCCCTTCCCCTTTCCACCACCGGACGACCAGGCGCGGCGAGGGCTTCCACCCTTATGTTGTCGAAGTTCCTCCCATTCGCACGAAGCTATTTGCTTCGGCCTTAATAATGCGAACGGCTAGGGAGTGGAACTCCTTGCCGGGGTCTGTTTTCCCGGACCAATATAATCTGGACATCTTCAAGGCCAGAGTGCACAGGCATCTTCTAGGCAGGCGTGTACCATCCTCGGCCTCATCATCACTTTCCATCAGATGAGATTGTGGTCAAATGCATTGCCTATTTTGCATAAAAAAAATCTTTTACGCTTATGTCCTAGTATTTGGCTAGTACATTAGTATAACTTTAGTGTCAGTTTCTGCACTGGCAGCAAACCTGCTTCTTATATTTTTTTTTTATGTAAAGCAATGGAAAACAAGCATTTGGCTCGCCTGATGAGCGGCTACCATAACCTATAGACGTTTGTGATAAAAAAAATCACTAGCGCCTTTGCATACCCTGACCTAATCCCCTGCCCCGTGGATCTCTGGAACCTTACTCACCGACATGGACTCATTGCTGTAGATTTTACAGGTCAGAGGAGCTAAATAAAATACGGAATCACAGTGACGAATGATACTTATATTCTGTGAAATATATTTTTACTAGGAAGCTGATACGGCTGACTCCTAGCACAGCAGAATACAAAGTGAAGCAAGTCTATAAGAAGTGAACTTAATGCGTGAATGATCGAATGAGTGGGGGTTGAACGAACGAATGAAGTATTTGAGTTAAGACGGAATGAAAAAGTATACTTTGGCATTACCGAGTCATGTTACTTTCCTTTTATTACAAGAGGAATACAAACTATAGTATATTTATATATATATATATATATTTATTTATTTTTGCCAATTTAAATTGAATATAAATTCAACAATTGCCGACTTATCTATACCTATGTTACTGTGTCCAGAAGGACACAGAAGTAAGGTGGAGGTTACTTCCCCAGATAGACACTCCAATTTGAGCGATAAACTCACTATGTTTACCTACCACTTTTAAATAGTCCAAAGGTCCTGAGAATCTTGGTAAAGTTACTGATTTGTCGGAGCAAATATAAAAAAATATATTCAGGATGAAAATTTGCACAGTAAATAAATTTCACGAATATGAGGATTTATTATAAGAAGAAATATTTACAGATTTTTTGACAACTGAACAATATTTTAGCATTTTTCATTATTTAGAGAATATTATAGAAACTAAATTATTCTATCTATAATCTTTTTTCTTGCTTTTTCCGATAATATGATATATGATACACGAAACAACTAATCATGGATCTAAAGAAAATTTTCACTAGAAAAAAATCCACATGGATAGCAGACAGGACAGCCTAGTCCGCGTGGATTTTTTTCTCTAGTGAAAATTTTCTTTAGAAGTAAACACACAGTTAATTAAATAAAACTTGTTGTAACGGGTTAGTGCACAAAATTTATTAATTTATTGACGTTTCTTTTACGGTAGTTAGGGTCAAATAAATAACTCAAAATTACGAAAAAGAATTTGAAATAAATTACTTTATTAACTAAATTAGCTAATAAATACATACATGGACAATAAAGTTTTAAAAATCTTCCAATGAAATATCCGAACGCTCAATAAAAGTCTTTCGAAGGTAGCGCGACAAAGTAAATAAAAAATCATTATTCTGACGATGCAGACCTGTAAAGGCTGCGAAATGTCAATAAATAAATAAAGGTGTTTATTTAATGAGTGATGTGCGTGAAAACCTAAGAAACAAACACAGTTAATTGCTTAAAAATATAACAATTAATCATGATTTATTGCACACTATTACACGATCATAAATCAAAGGGACGCATTTAACAATTTCTCTATACATAATTATTGTTCTTTCCTTTTTAATTGTTATTCATACAACAAATATTGTTTGAGAATAATTCATCATATCTTTCGTACTAACTAGTATATATGTAAATGATTCCCACTAGGTATTGGCTCTACAGCCTAATTAATGATAAAAACGGTCATCTATCACCTGATCATTATTTATCTATCTCATTACAAATGCATTACAAAAGTGTCTGACAGACAGATCATATAGCCACAAACCACAGCAGTGACAAGAAGTGTGAAATGATCCTGTTGTAATTGATATTTTAAATTGACATATAGAAATATAAGGTCACGACTGTTTCACTGAAGGGTAAAAGAGGTAAGTATAGCATAGTCGATTAAGTTAATACATAGCAATATTTTGTAGGAGAAAAAACGAGTGTGCTTATGACAGATATAACAGAGTGACCACACGACTGAAGTGAAACTTCTTTAGCTCCATCTGTATATATATAAAACTGAAAGGTGACTGACTGACATAGTGATCTATCAACGCACAGCCCAAACCACTGGACGGATCGGGCTGAAATTTGGCATGCAGGTAGATGTTATGACGTAGGCATCCGCTAAGAAAGGAGTTTGATCAATTAAATAGGGAATGAAACTTTGTCAATTTTAAACCGATCGGGCTGAGACTTTTCATGCAGGTATAAGAAGAATCATAGATGAATGTCATTGTGTATAATACAAGCCTGAGAACAAAAGCTGTAGTCTACACTTCAGCTCTACACCGAAGCGAAGCGAGGGCTGGCCGCTAGTATAATATAGGTGTGTACAATATATACATGTATGTCATCATCATCATCATCATTAATCCATGTTCGTCCACTGCTGGACATAGGTCTCCCCTAAGGCACGCCACTGCTCCCGATTTTGTGCTACTCTCATCCCGCCCACTCCAGCCAGCCTACGAATATCATCATCGCATCTTGTCTCAGGGCGTCCTACACTACGTTTACCGAGTCGTGGTCTCCACTCGAGAACTTTCCGGCTCCAACGGCCATCAGTTCTGCGGCTAATGTAACCAGCCCACTGCCACTTCAGTTTGCTAATTCGGTGGGCTATGTCGATGACTTTGGTTCTCTGTTGGATTACATCATTTCTGATGCGGTCCTTCAGAGACACTGTACATGTATGTAGATATACATATTTCATTTACTAGCTATAGGAAAGAGAAAAAGAAAATGTGCGCGCGCACTACTTTCTCTTGCTTATAGCCCCCACTCAACTCCCGTTCGCCTCGCCCGAGCACACTTTTAGTAACGCGTAACGCATTTGCCAGCTTCTACCTCAAGTCAAGCGTGCGTGAAGAAGTTTTACTTCAAAAAAAAACGAATATTTTACTTATTGTTCAAGAATTAACTAAATTTACTAATTCATTTTTAAAATTCTAAAAAAGTGTTAGCTTCTGAAGTCTGCAGTATAATGAAAATTTTGTAACTTCATATACATTGTATAATGTAACAATATAAAGATATCACACAGGTCTATATTGAAGCAACGGTCACGAGAGTTCAGTACTTTTTCCCCGTGTGCGTGGGAAAGTACATAATGTGCAGTAAGTACACTTCAAAGATTTCACTTAAAAAAATACAAACCAAAATTCTGTTTCTGCTGACTATAGAAATGAAATCGTTCTAAGCTTTCCCAAGTACATAAATAAATTAAGTTTTTTCAAGTCTGCACTAATATGAAGAAATTCATTTTACGTTATTCAATTGAAAATATCTGAAAAATCAATGAACATCACCTAACATGTCGTAAAATAAAATTTTACGTCAATAAATAAATAAAGTTTCGTGCATTAACCCGTAAAAACTAGTTTTATTTAATGAGTGATGTGCGAGAAAACCTAAGAAACAAATAAAAAAACATTTGTAGTATTCTCTTCCACGCATCTGTTTTGACTTGGTTGTTGTGTTGTGTGAGGTTGTTGACTTTCAATATATTGGATGAAACATAGTAATATTTATATTTTATCGCATTATAATAATAAGTCTCTATCTAGGACGTCCAGGTGGCAGCTTTATTGCGAAGAAAATGCATTTTTTTTACAATAGATGTCGCTAGGGAACAGCTCTTATGGGAAAAAACATATTCTGTATGGCCCCTCGAATGTATAATAGACTCCCGAGATATAAAAGAATTAAATTTTAATTTATATAAGAAGAAAATTAAAAATATATTATTAGATAAATGTTATTATGATGTATCGGAATTTTTAAATGACAAATTTTGAATTGTAATTTTGTTTTTATTATTATTATTTCTATTTTTTGATTAATTTTGACATTTTATTATTGAATTGGAATCATTTGAATTTGACATGTTTTATTATTGAATATTAAGATTTTTGACTTGGAATTTAAATAACTTGATGAATTTGTATGCCCATATTGGCACGCCATGTTATGCACCCCTAAAATCATAACATCTTACTTACTTATTTTAGGTGCGCTTAAATGCGATTCATGTTAGTTGATTTTTTTACAATAGATGTCGCTAAGTGCGCTTAAACGTGATTCATGTAAGTTGATTTTTCTGAGAGATAAAACTTTTTTAATGTAATATAAATTGTCATGTTTGTGTACGATAGCGCAATAAATAAATATTGTATTCTACCACATAAATTATAGTACTTTTATACTGATAATTAAAGCAATCCGTGCAAAATTATTCCCTAACAATTCCAAAATATCAAAAAAGCACAACGTTAATATTCAAGTTTTCACTTCTGCCGGCACTCCCGGAGTGCAACCCGTCGTTTTTTGTTATGTTAAAAGTGTGGCAAACAAGCGTATATTCCATATACCAAAGCTTTAGGCTATGGTGGCCGCTTACTGCTTAGGACGCGTTTGGACGCTTGGGATGCCAAAATATCTTCTAATTAAAATCTTACACCGTTGCCTACCCTGACCCAATCCCCTACCCCGTAGAGCCTATACAACAAAGACACCGCACCATCACCTGTTCACAACTTTCGGATGGTTCTGCAAAATATCAGCTGGAGTCTCTGGAGTGCATTGAGAGGCCTGCAAAGAAGCTCATCGGCAACTTTAAATTATTTGAGACTAGACTCCAATGAACACAGGCGAAAAGTGGCCTCTTTATCGGTTCTTTACCGGTTACATTTCGGAAGTGTGCTTCGGAGTTACATTACCTAATTCTACCTTTACCTTTTTACCACAGAACTACCAGAGAGACGGCAAAACGCCACAGATATACCGTCGTCAGAACAGTTAGGTTGTGGAACTCTTTGCCGGAATCTCTGTTTCCAGTCATCTATAATCTGGGGCTCTTCAAGTCGCGAGTGAATCGGTTTCTTCTAGGCAAGCGCGTCCCACCTTAGGCTGCTACGTCGCTCTTTATCAGGCGCGTGGCCGTCAAACGTAAGCCTATTTAATGTTATAAAAAAAAGGTTAAGAAGAACTGCTAAAATTATGCAACACTAAATACGACACAACAATAAAGTAAGATTGGCATTATTCTATTAAATTTTTACCGGAGGACTAGTTCAAGTTATTATTGCGACGATCATCGCTGAAACAGTTATCTTACGAATTAGATATCGAAATAATTATACAATAACCAATTGTCTATTCTCAGTACTAAAAGATTCTTTGGTGTTAATAGGTCACCCGATCTGGTGGATTGGCCTTTCTTTAATATAAACGGTTTGCTATTCTTCAACTTTGGATTACACAATGACGATTGACCTGACGACCCCGCGAGTATTTTTATTCTATCAGCTACTACAGCATTGTTTCATGTCAAGTGATAAGCCTAAGCGATTTTTAAGATTTTCCTTGTAGAGATATTAGTTGTTAAGTTCGCTAGGAACGATACGCTAACTGCGGCTATAAATGCCCTTTATCATTTATATATACTTATTAGCTTATATAAGAGATAAAGATTACCGATCACCACAATCCTAATAATAGTTATCCAAATATAAGGACTAGTTATCCAGAACTGTCAAAATTACTGCAAAGAAGGATTGTCCTTCTTGTTTGAGAAAATTTTACATTTCATACTTTTTAGAGGCATTATTACTACCCGGAATCATTACAGACAACAACACACCTTGGCGGTCTATACCCAATATCCTTTGCCTTTAAGGACCTGGAACCTCACTAACTAACAGAAATAAAATACCACTAAAAGGTTGTGTTATTTTGCTACCTCTCGTAACACTAAATGTAAAAAATATTCTTAAACTTCCGCCGCATCTTTTCAAATGCTCCACACAAACATTTCCGAGGGTTTTTTATTTACGAATTCTGGTGATGATATGATAAATTAATGGAATGCGATGACCCACAACTTAATGTTTACTTGATACGAGATTATTATAATACGATCCATTAGAGACCTTGACACGTAAGAAGAGATGCGTTTAAAATGTAAAGTAGCACATCAATATAATCATGATTGTATTTTTTTATCTAAAATTCGCTACAAGCCATTTGCAAATCTTGCAAGTCGCCTTACTTGTTTATTTTTAATATAAATATTAAAAATAAACAAGTAAGGCGACTTTTACGTTGTACGTTACGTTGTAAAGTTATTTTTTTATTAAGTATATTATGAACCTCACGATCGGTAGAGTAAAATTATAGGTTTTTATTCATATTTATCGGATTCGATTCCCGTTTTAGACATTATTATGCATGTATTTGGTAAAGTCTTAAATCAGTAAAATTTTCTATCTATGGTATATAATACAGTCATTTGGTAGTTTTACCTGGAAAGTTTTCCGGGAGTTTTGAAAATTGGTAATTTTATAGATTTTGTGGAGCTCTTTCCGAATTTCGACTTGGTCACCTCGTATTTTTGCCGCTCTCGCCGCCATATTGGAAAAATGACGCCTAAAAGCAGTTTTTGGACAATATCTCCTTTCCGACTCATTTTACGATAAAAATAATTTTATACAAAATGAAACTAGAGACAATTGCCTATTTCTCACCAAATGACTGTACTAATAGTATAAGGTACTGTCCTTCCATGTGGCAAAGTTATCAAAGTGCTTGGCGAAAGTCAAAGGTATTTGACATTTTGAAAATGGAACGCAACTGACGCAAAATATTCACTGGCGACGTATTAAAATAAGAATTCATCTAAGAGGGACCGGCTTCGAGCCGCACGTGATTGAGCATGAAAATTAAAATCTTACAATAGAACTGTGTAAGTGCTGACAAGAACTTTTATAAAGAACAAGCAATTTTGGCTAATGAATCTAGAATGATGATAATTTGAAATTCTAATTAGAAGATAAACATAATTAACTAATTTCGTAAGTTAACATGGGTAATATCATAGGTTAACAAGGGTAATTTCATAGGTTAATATGAGATAATGCTGGTCATTGTATACACAGTACAATATTGTTTTACGGCCATGCGTCGCAGAAGGCGGTCAGTCGGTTTCAATGTCGCTTGTATAATACGCCGCAATGTCCGTAATCGAGTGAAATGTGCTGTATGTGCTTGTTGCGTCATCGTAGGATGGCATTATCCATAACCGAGACAATACAAACACTCAAAATTTATTATAATGCCCGTTGTCAACATTTATATAATCATTAGCCTTTTAAAGCTCTGCTGCTGGGGCACAAGCTTTCCTGGATAGATTAAATAAAAAGGGCCATGGCATGACTCACCACGCTGGCCCATTGTGTATTGATGGGTGCTAATGATTAAAATGCAGCCGGAACTAATGGTTTAACGTGCCTTCTGTAGCAATATCACGAGTTAGTAAATTTTTGGTTATCCATCCCGTAACCGGCCATGGCGAAAGTTGCTTAATTTCTACGTCACTGCGTCATCCAACTCCTCTATCATCAATGTTTATATACTCAGCGTGAGATAGTATTAAGTTATTAATAATATTAAGCCCGTGATGAACTGAAACGAAAAAAAATTGATTTCAGCATCTACTGATAGTAACTGATCATTTAGATTCCCGGTATTGCATTTTAGTAATCTGAGATAGGAGTCTCTAAAAATCGTTCCTCACATGTGGGTAAAAAAAACATTATTTAACCGCGACATGAGACAGTAAACATTTGGACTAATTTTTGGAATATAATTATTCCATAATATTCATGTAGCACAACATACTTATTTTTTGTAGCCAATTGTTCGACCAGTATCTCCTTTCCTTTATTTCGGTACCAGTACACAGGAGCCAAGGTTATCTATTGATTTTTTGATAATACTGGGAACATTACCAACGCGTGTGTGTTTGCAATAAATACCCGAACACAGAATGGCATATATGTGGTGACGAGTCGATATTGCCCCAACCGCCGTGCGCCCTAGATTGCCCCTGCGGCAGGTATATCAGTAGCCGGCCTTACGTGTGTTTGTAACACATCCCGTATAACGCCGTCCGTCTCGCGGTCAGCTGTGCCTCACAGCTTTCTCCTGCTCTCGGCGACGACGATGCCCGCTCGGCCGAAATTATGCCACCGTGTCAAATGCCATCACAACCAAATGATAATAAACGTGTACAGACTAATTAATAATAGGGCTACACTTAGAGATGCCAATTAACTTTCATATTTAATCAATGTTAATGCTGTCACTTTATTGCTATTAATAGAACATGCAATATGCAAAAGATTGAGACAACACGTGACTTGAAATGGCATTGAATTTATTTAACATCTTTTAGTAATGCAATGAGAGATGTTTAGCAGCATTTTGTCAATTAAGTAGGTATAACCTGAAGTGGTACATTTCTGAAAGTTTTATTATATAACTGCTCAAATAATATTTTTCTTAACTAAAATTCTATCCCACCCGAAGTTAGCAACAATTTATTTTTTGCAGCTCGAGGTAAGGGTCATTAGAATCTTACCAATCGGTAATCTTACATTCGTCATATTTGTTTAGAAAACCGATCTGTATATCTTTTAAGTGTATATTAAATTCTCGTGTCACAATGTTAGTTAAGTTTTCATATCCTTAAGTGATAATGGTTGTCCACCCATAACGTAGTGTTCTGTAACCTACAATGCGCCTTCGCGCCAAAATTCAAGCTATTGGGTATTTTTTTTTTTTTTTTTTTAACTGCTCCCCACTTTGTTGCAGGTCTTTGTTTACTGATTATTATTTGGTGTGTCTTTTTAATTTTTTCTTTTTTGCTTTAAAAGCACGTTTATTTTTTCGCGCTTATATATTTTTTACACATTTTTCTTTTTGTGTTTTTTATCTCTTTAAATCTTTCTTATTCTATTACATTTCTTTCTTCTGTTAACTATTACTTTTACATATATTGGTTCTTTTATATTTTCATTTATACTCTATACATTTCTATATCTATTCTTATCTATACTATTTTGCTACACCCAGATTAATGTCTGGTCTTTTGTCTTATTTTCTAGTTTTCTTATTTTATTTACATTGTCTATGCTTAATCTCTACTTCTTTTCCTTATTCTAGTTACATGGATGTCTTATTCTAATTACAGTTTTCATTTCTTTATCTTATCACATATTTACATTTACATTTTATTTTCTTGCATTTACATTCTATTATATTTTCGCTTACATTTACATTTACATTTCTTATTTCCCTCATTTTGTTTCAATTTACATTTTCCTTATAATATACTTTCTTTCTTTTTTGCATTTTCCGTTTTTTACCTAATCCTATTAGTCCTTATGTAGTAGCTATTGGGTATTGTAACGTAGTGTTCTCATATGGGTTAGGAGGAATCTTCTTTCACCTACCCCTATTTTTATGGCGGTACGAAGTTCGCTGGGTCAGCTAGTAGTGTATAAATAATTTAACAATAAATAAACTGAAAAGAGAGTAATGTATTAAAAGATAAGTTTTGGAATCTATGAAAGAATATGATGAATGCAAAAGAACTATCACAACATACAAAAGAGCATGCATGAAAATACAAATAAACAACCAGAACAAAAAAAAATACAGAATATAAGGACCTGTAAAAATTGTTAAGATTTTATAACTAACTAAAGAAAAACAAACAAAAGGGCCAAGTTACTTTCGCTTTCATTTACATTTGACGACCTCCGTGGCCGAGTGGTTTGTACGCCGGGTTTCATGCTGTCGCCGACTCGAGAAGTCCCGGGTTCGAATCCCGGTGGGGATAGATGTTAGTGTGATAAATACGAGCATTTGTACTCCAGTCATGGTTCTTTAATAGGTATTTTTATATAAATATACTTATATATGTACAGCATATGTTTTCTATCCGTTACCCTAGTATCCCATAACACAACTGCTTACTTTGGGGCTAGGCTAATTAGTGTGAGTGTTAGAATTATTTATTATTATTATTATTTATTAAGCACTTACATCAGTATTGATTGATAAAATCTAATATTTGCAAACTTTTTTCTTGCACATTAGTTCTTGACCGATATTATCGAGCCCAGTTATCGCGTAAACAATGTCGCAATCGGTGCTAACTGACACGTTATCGCAAAAGATAACGTGTACGTTACACCGATGCATGGATTTAGCGACATGACATACATATAGAAAAGTCGTGTCATAATATGTATAGCTATTATGTGTGACTGCAGCTCAGAAAGGCTACAGTTTGTTTCAGCTCATCCATCCATCAGCCTTTCTCCGTCCACTGCTGGACATAGGCCTCCCCCATAGAACGCCACAACCCGCGGTCCTGCGCTTTCCGCATCCAGCGGCTCCCAGCTAGGGTTACCATATCTCAGGATTTGTCCTGAGATCAGGATTTTTGGACTCTTCTCAGAATTGCGGCTGGATTTTGCAAAAATCTTTTTTTTTTAATAATATTTGTACAATTAAAATCTTATATATATGTATATCTTAAAATCAATACCACTGCCACCCCGTCCACCCCCGCGCTTCGAGTGCGATTTGCAACGCGTGAGCGACGTCCGCAGTGTATAATATAAACGATAATATTACGACTTTTTTAAATTGTTCAGTACGTTTCAAAGAAAATTCTGAAACTGTAAAAAATCTCAGGATTTTTCAATGGAAGTCAAGCCTTTTCTCCGGACTTTTGATTTTTTCATCTGGTAACCCTACTCCCAGCACATTTGACGATGTCATCAGTCCACCTTGTTGGGGGCCGCCCCACGCTGCATCGTCCGGTACGTGGTCGCCACTCGAGGACCTTTCCTACCCAACGGTTGTCAGATCCTCGAGCGATGTGGCCTGCCCATTGCCACTTCAGCGTGCTAACTCTTAGGGATATGTCGTACACACCGGTCCTTCTACGGATATCCGTATAAGCACCGAGCCATAGATTTTGTTATTATCAATATTATCATCATATTTCAGCTCAGTATTCTGGAACGGGGAGAATGATTAGGCACAACACCGTTCGTTGTCTGCCGTTTCATTTTCCCTGCACCTTCTTTCCGGTTGTCTGGTAGAGAATGCCATATTAGCATTAAGTCCGCCATTTGCATTGTAAAGGTAATAAAGATTAAATAAAATAAAATAAACACCAGACTGATTTTAAGGTTCGAGAGGAGTGTAGTTGATGTTTTATTTTATTTTTTTATAGCGGCAACTCGGAGTCGGATTCGCCCACCGAGGGTTGAATTTGTAAGTACCCCACTCAAACTGCCGTATCTTTTATCACGTTAATTTCATCATCATCAACAGCCTATCTTAGTCCACTGCTGGATATAGGCATCTCCAAATGCACTGATTGAAGACTTTCGTCTTTAGGCACTGTGGGATCGACGATGTCAGGACTTGACGTAGCTTCCCAAACGGTGCCCAACCTAGCTGAACTCTTCTATTCACCTCGTCCTCAAAGTTGTTTCTACCTAACTGAAATGTCTGCCCGAGGTACACATATTTTTGAACAACTTCAAGAACGGCACCGTGTATTGCAATCGGTTCCAGTAGAACATGTTCATTAAACATGATCTTGGTTTTATCCAAGTTCATCCGTAGGCCGATGCGTATAGAAGAGTCAGCCAGGTCATTCAGCCTCTGTTGTAGGTCCTGCAGGGTTTCTGCCATGATGACTGTTGTAGTCTATGGTTAAAATAAAAATAGGATTGTCTATGTCGAGAAATAACGTCCCCTTGTCTCACTCCACGACGCAACGGTATGGGACTTTTTTGCTGATTCTGTACTTGGACAGACATGGTGGCGGCTTCGTAGAGACATCTATCTAGTATACTTGGCAACGCTGCAGGGATTCCAGGACAGACCAGATTTCAATCGAGTCAAAGGCCTTCTCATACGTTAATTTAGAAGTTTACTTTTAACACAGCTTTAAGGGACTGTAGGCCTGATTATATGTTTTAAAGTTTAACTAGATACGACGCGTTCCGGAGAAAAACGGATCAACGGACAGACGGACATTAAAGTGATCCTAGAGATTTTTTTTCCTTTTGAAGTACGGAATCCTAAAAAGCTACAAACTTAATCATTCATTATGATAATTGAGGAATTAAACATATATAAAAAGATACGCCTACGCAAGTACGTACATATATTGTTACTTAAATTGATTTAAGTCTTACATGTTTCTCATTTATATCATCATCATCATCAACAGCCTATCTTAGTCCACTGCTGGACATAGGCCTTTCCAAATGCACGCCACTCAGGTCAATCTTGGGCTACTCGCATCCAGCTCCTCCTTGCGCAAATCGTCACTCCATCGTGCCTGAGGACGTCCTACACTACGTTTGCCTAGACGTGGTCTCCACGTCTACATTTATATAATTTACAGATTAAAATAAAAAAAAAAATATTTATATTTGGATATGAAATTAAAACTAGACAAAAATTAAAACTATGTTGTGATACAAAAAATTGCTGCCCTAAGTCTTCCCTGTCGACAAAGGTGCCCAGGATGCTAGCGGCAAACTAAAATATATTAATCTAAGTCTAATTTTCTAACAAACCTGTGGTTGTTTCTTAACATCGATATACCGGTATTTTTCTGATCAATTTCCTAGATCCATTTAATAACCTATTTGGTAAGAATGATGTCAAATCTTAATCATAATAATCATAATCAAAATCATTTATTCAGTTTAGGCTGTTACAAACACTCATGAATGTCTAGAAGCTACGCCATCGTTTCGTAAATGTACTGCTGCTTAGACGTGGTTTAATGATCTAAGACTGCGGGAGACTTTGTACTGAGAAGAACCGTCATGAAATTCAGCAAGGGCTGTTTTTTCTCCCTGTTTTATTGTTTACAGAGTCGTCAAGTTGAAAAATGACTTCAGAGATGATTCATGAAGTCACCTTTCATTACATAATGTGAAATTATACATTAATTGTTCACCTGCATTTTGATTGCTGTGTCATACAGTATAAATACAAATCTTAACGCAGACCACGCAACGTAATCGAGTCATGTCACGGCGCGGCGACCTTGCAATCATCCATCGCACACTTTCCTAAATAAACGACTGCATCTAATTGATTATGCATTCGTTTGAATTGAGAAAATAAAAAAGCGGCCAAGTGCAAATCAGACTCGCTCATGAAAGGTTCCGTAGCAGCAAGTAACATAATATAAAAGTTCTTGTAGTTCGTTGTTACTTTGATCCATGTTTTATTAATAGTGTTTTTTTAATTAAGTTATTGATAAGTAAACATTATGGTTCACGGTTTGTGTTCATGAAATTATATTTTTTATTTTTACATATTTTTCAATTTTTTATTTATTAATTAATTTGCATACAATAAAAACATCATTACAGCACAAAAACCTTAAAGATTTATCTGTGCTGCAGAGTCGCTCCACAGCCAGTCACGCCAAACAGCCTATCTGGTTTTCTAAATAATACTTTTTTAACATTTTAACAAAGGTTCTAGAAGATTTGAGTTGATGAAATGAATGGTAAATTGCGGTTTACGATTTATGACGAAAGTATTAAAAAAACTACTTACTAGATCTCGTTCAAACCCATTTTCGGTGGAAGTTTGCATGTTTAATGTACATCATATACTTTTTTTTTGTTTTGTCATTCTCTTGTTTTAGAAGTTACACACATTTTAACACTTTGGAAGTGTCTCTCGCGCAAACTATTCAGTTAAGGAAAAAAATATATTAGAACCCTCACTATCATTTTCGAAGACCTATCCATAAATAAACTACACGTATGGGTATGACGAAAAAAATTATTTTGGGTTTCAGTTCTAAGTATGGGGAACACCCAAAAATTATTGTTTGTTTTTCTATTTTTGTATGAAAATCTTAATGCGGTTCACAGAATACATCTACTTACCAAGTTTCAACAGTATAATTTTTAAAGTTTCGAAAAAAACTGTCTGCGTCATACGGATGGACAGACAGACAGACATGACGAATCCATAAGGGTTCCGTTTTTGCCAATTGGCTACGGAACCCTAAAAACGAAACGCTTTTCAGTTGTGTTCCGTTTTTGAAACAGACCGACTTGTAGGGCAATGCATATTTCTGTTCCTGTTTCAGAGTGACGTTAATGAATTAAAAATGTCTATAACGTGAGATAGGCAAATTGAAAATAGTTTATAAAATTACAATTATCAATATAACTTAGATAAATGATCTACCGCAGGTAGACCAATCATTTATCTAAGTAATTCAAACTATGTTTACAATCATTAGTATCTTACTTTTTTTTTATTATTATACAAAAAAGGGCTATGTGATTTATTTAAATAGTGAAAATGAATTTGTTGACTTACATGAAATAAACTTATATTGTACTTACTGATGATGAGATGTTATATAATTATCTTTTGAAATTTTATTTTAGGGATTGTCCATTAATCACGTGAGGCTTGAATGGGGGGGAGCAGTTCATTAAAAATCACGAAATATCACCAGGGGGGTGTAGTAATATATCACGTGTATTTTCGTGGTCCGACGATACTGTACATTAAATAATGTTCGTGTATTAGTACAAAAAAGTTTTTTGCATTTCATTCATTATTTTTATAACAAGCCAAAAACAACCTGCAACTTTTCTGTGTACCTCTCAGCATTTATCTTGTAGTCTTTAATTTTTATGATACTTTTACCTGTATTTATAAATATTTAAAAAATAAGATTCTTAATAAGTACTAAAAAATACACGTGATATACACGGCCGGGGGGAGGGAAGGGGTATGCATAACCTCACCATGAATCGCCAAGGCGGGAGTTAAGGGGTTAAAAATGCAAAAAGAAACATCACGTGATTAATGGACGGCCCCATAACAATGTATTCGATTTTTTCAAATTTAAGCTAAATTACTAAACGTTAGGATTCGATGAGCGGGGTCTGGTGAACTGTAACACAGGTATTGCATACCTATTTCAGGCATCAGACTCTCACATCTTATGTAAAATTATTTCCGCCTTATTTAGCGTCCCAAATTATGTAAGTTGTGAAGAGTAATAAAATTATTATTATTATAATTTTGCAAATAAGTAGTATAATATAAATAAGACATAACATAAATTTGAAAATATATTTCAATAAGTTTTTGCATGCTGGAAACGGCTAATTTTGCGCTCTGATCTAATTTAAAACATAATTGTAACCACAAATAATGCAAATAAATTTCATTTCTCACAGTTCACACTTTTTGAAAGCGCGTTGATGTCTTTTGGAACAAAGCTTTCTTTTGTGTCGTATAGATATTATTCCCATGTAATATTACTGAAAGAAAGAAAAATAAAAGGCGCCACCTGTTTACTTTCTGTTATATCTGGAAAGTTTCGCAATATGTTTTGGGTGATAAAATAAAAACTATTTCGGTGGTGAGGTGTCACAATTTTTACCTGGCAAAAATTTTGACTCGCTAAAACGATACCGAATATTGATTCCCTTCTCTTGGCTATTCGTGTTTGCTATATGTAAACTTGAAATTAGTCTGTCTTTCATTCCTTCTAAAGCATGATAAGGACAGACTGTTGTCAACAGATAGCCAATACGAATAACCAAAGGAAATGCTTATAGAGCCTTTTCACATTTTTTGCAAATAATTGTAATTTTTGAGCGCCTCGTTTACCCTTTTAGAAAAGATTTTGATTATTTCCAATAAAATTAAACAGCAGATTTATTCTTTTTATTGTAAGTTAATGTAGAATATTTGCAAATACTATTTTCCTTTTTTTGTACTGATCGTTCTACCGCAGCAAGTTTACGGAAAAAACGATAATATGCACAACTTCAAACGCCTGAATCTCTAAATAATTTTCAATAAATTAGATCAAATTAACTACTCAGATATCAGAAATATATTTTTGTTGTAACATAATGTATTAGAATTTTAATTTCCTATCTCATTAATTATCAAAAAAGACATCTAACCTCCGTGAGTTTTCCTAAAATATAATGCAGGTTTACCTTGTATTTTGATATTGAATCAAATAGAATTACTATCAAAAACTTTCATAAAACTAATCTACCATCATTGAACTACTGAAATATGTATATATTTTTATAATAAGTTCATTAATTATTATTTTATAAGACTCGAAACATCACCCGTAAAATGAAATATTACTAGTGCAAATCTACCTACGCGCCGATTAGTACGGCACCGACGCAATTTTGTAAAAGCGCTCTTAAGAAGTACCCATTAAAACTAATACATATATATTGGATCAAGTGATGCTATCGCATCTGCTGAAGAACTATGCTCAAAGCGTAAATGTCTGTTATTAATACTTAAAATGAGTTATGTTTTTGTTTTATAATTTTTGTTACATAACTTTCCAAACAGATCGTATTGTCGAAACTCACGTATAAACATCGCACAGCTCTCGAATATTACCAACAAGCTCGCGTATTTCATAACATTGCACGTTATGATTAAATTCGACCACAGATTACTGTAAACATGAAAGATGGCACCCGGGTTTGTTTGACTGCAACTACATTTATTTTCAAAACATAAAATTAATACCTCTTGCTTTGAGAAGTATCCGTTTTTATTTTGAGCTGGTTTAAGAATGATTTATAGCATTTTCTTTATAATCACTTTATTTTTTTTACAAATCTGCGATCGTGGAAGTAAGCCACTGTCGCTATAGCCCTATAGCTATAGCATTGGATGGGTCACCAAAGACTTATTAAACCATATCTCGTGTTCCTTCGTGCTTCGAAAGGTACTTTAAGTCGTCGGTCCCAGCCGCATCTGCAGTCGTAAGTAAATGCCAATCCCTAATGGGCCCGCGTGATGAATTATGGCCCAATCTACATATTCCACCCATAGGGAAGGCCTGTGCTCCAGGAGTGGGGACATTTACTTGCTAACAGTTAGTTAGAAATAAAGGTTCACTACTCGTTCCCCGTAGGTAATAGCGTGATAATATGTAGCCTATATGTTGACCCGACTTCTTAATAAAATTCGTGCCAAATTTGAAGTAAATCCAAGCAGTTCTTTTTGAGTTTATCCTGGACATACATAAAGACAAACAGACAAAAATTCTAAACACTATATTTTTAGCTTCAGTATCGATTGTAGATCACAAATAAATTGTAGATAAGATCACAGTTCAGTACGTCATCGTAACTTTAGTACTTAATCTACCATTCAGTGCAATGCAGTAGTTGTTACGAAATATTTTATCAGATTGTTAAAAAAATCAACAACAATAATAAATGCATCAATTTTAATGTCGAAAAGAGTAAATTTTTATAGAGAATCGATTTTAATCAGCTATAACGTTGGTGCTAATCGATTTTACACGCTGACATTGTATTACGAAATTTTGCATTTTGTGTATTTTACTAAGTTACTAAATAATGTTGTTTTGCCAATTTGCATACTAAGTTTTGATTTGCAAAAGTGCTAAGTTAAAATGCACATAATTAATTAATTTAAGATATTTTAACCGGTCTCCATTAACTCCGTCATCTCCTATTGCACATATGAATTGTATATTGATGAGAAAAGTAACTTAAAACCGTCTCCAGGGTCATATCTTCAATATAGATATTAATTTTGGCGTAGACATTATTTATGCAAAAATTCATTTTAATCGATCCAGCTGGTTTAATGAAACTCACTTGAGGCCGGTTCACATTATTCCAGTATTTAAAAACTATTGAAATGTATAAGACTATAGCGACAATGTTAAGAAAAAAGCAGCCTGAAAAATTCCAAAACAGTACTGAAATAGCTGTCTACACTATTCTAGTGGCGTTGGAATATGTGAGCTGGAATGAAAAGTAGACTGTCAATCCAGTCACTGGACTGGATTACTCATTGGAATAGGACAATTCCAGTGCCGGCTCACATTATCCCAGTAGCATTCCAGTGCCGGATTCAGTCGCTGGATTGGAATGCTACTGGAATAATGTGAACCGGCCATCTGTTTAGTCACTGGAGTTGATTATCCACTTGAATGGAAACATTCCAGTGCCGGTACACATTATTCCAGTAGCATTCCAGTGCTGGATTCGGTCGCTGGATTGGAATGCTACTGGAATAATATGAACCGGCCATATAATATTTCTAATAAATAATCAGGATGATGAGATTACTACGAAATCTTAAAATTCAGAGGAATATAATGTGAAAAGGTGTCTGTTATTATTAGCACAATAGAACAATTCTGTAAAGTGATATTCCAATTTTAGAATTATCATCATCATTAGCCTATTAATGTCCCCCATGCTGGAGCACAGGCTTTCCCTATGGATGGAATAGGGAGATTTCAGAAATAAGTTATAATATATTACATTCGTTATTAAATTCGTTATCTACACTACAAAATGCACAATGGCTGCGCATTTTTAAAGGTTTTTTTTTTAAATAATAGTGCCTAAACGACAATTTATACATCAAAAAAAAACACATAACACTGACTTTTAAACAACTTGATTAACTTGTAAACAACTTATTCTTTGTAAGCTCAACTTTGCACTCCTTCGCGATTATGTAATAATGTTGACTCGTGATCATCTCATCATAGCAGTTGGCGTACGTACTCTCTCCTTGTTGAATAAAGAAAGGGTCATTTTGATGCACCATGATAGATGCTGTATGGGTGAACCGTAGGAAATGGCGTGTAACTGTGTTATTTTTTTTCTTTAGTACTTAAAAAAAATTTCAAGCATGTAATTGCTTGATGTTTAATTCTGAAGAAAATTTTTATTATTACCGGCCCAGATTTAGGCCCCCCCCCCCCCCCTTCGTTGCCCCAGTGCCTCCAAACTTCAAAATCCGTCCCTGATTGCGCTTGAAAACAGCTCTTCTACCTATAATAACAAGTGTACAGTGCATGTCATTTTATAAGCAACTAGTGGCTCGCCGTGTAGAGCTGAAGTGTAGACTATAGTTTTTGTTCTCAGGCTTGTATTATACACAATGACATTCTGCTTATACCTAATTACAATAGGCACGCGCCGCCAGGCACGGCGCCCGTTAGCATCGGTACCACTATACAGGCGCGGTCGCAGCCTGAAATTTTGGAGGGGGTCACTCATTACACTAATAAAAAAAACCGGCCAAGAGCGAGTCGAACTCGCGCACCGAGGGTTCCGTACACACCTGAATTTTCAAAAATATTTTTTATTATATGATGTAACTAAAAATTCACGGTTTTCGCATTTTTTTATTTATCAGTTGTAGGTACTTACTATAAGACGTTACTTCGTACCAAATGTCAAGATGACCTTAGATTTTGGGGGGGGTCATGTCCCCTGTGACCCCCCCTTCGGACCGCGCCTGCCACTATATCCCTGCATTTTAAAATCTGTAATATCTTCTAAAATAATCATTTAAATTACATGCTTTAAAGGGCCAAATTGATCTGTATTAAATACACAATGTATTTAAGGTACTTAATTGGTTAAGGATGAATGTTATATTGCTGAAAATCGCTTCGTAAATAAGCTATTATTTCTCGTAAAAAGTATAGAATAAAAAATGGTTATTGTGAGTTATCCCTAAGAGATAGTCATATACCATTGCGGACTTTTTTGTAGACCTTTTTAAGGTGTACAATACTGTAGCACATTATTTTGATCTATGTCGTAGGGTTCAGCTAGAGTTTGCAATGTAAGCGCATAAAAATCTATTTATTCACGATCTTACATTAAAAACCTCTAAAATTATCAGTGTTTCTCTACTATATTATGCATGTATTATACATATAAATCTTCCTCTTGAATCACTCTATTTATTAAAAAAAACCGCATCAAAATCCGCTGCGTAGTTTTAAAAATCTAAGCATACATAGCGACATAGGGACAGACAGCGGGAAGCGACTTTGCTTTATACTATGTAGTGATTTATCAATTCCGTGGTCACTATGCTGATATTACCAAAACAACGGGCAAGTCTTGGACGCCTGGAAGCTATTATAGATTTAAGAAAAATATGAATGAAACATATGAAATGTATCTAAGATAGGTAGAGTACAGCGGATTATCCGATCGAATTGGAACGCCCGTCTGGGAAAGAAGAAACCTTACAGTAGACCACAGCAAAATAATACTACCTTGTCAAGGTGTTGTATTTCTGTCGGTGTGTAAGGTTTCAGGACTCCATGGGGTAGAGGATTTTATTTTGGGTCAGGTTAATATATGCGAGTGATTTTGGTATCGCAAGCAGCTACCAAAATAACAAAAAATGAAAATTCCTACTTTGAACTTTTTATGATATGTTTTTAAATTGCCAGATAAAAAAAACAATCATACTTTCTTTGTTGTTTATTCAGCCTAAACGGTGACCTCAGTGTCCGTGTTAATCCGGAGATTTGGTAACCGACGGATAGCCGTATCTTTATCATGGCGCCTTGTACGGTGGATGGGAGGCGGATTATAGCATAATATATTAACATAATCAGATTATAATAAGACTTATACAAGGCATCGCGCAAAAAATGTAGGTAGTGATACATTTGGTTGAAATTTTCGGTTACTTTAGCTAGCCTCCTGTAGTTACTTTTATGGAGGCAGACAAAAAGGATAAACGAAAAAGTTTTGCTATACCAAAACCTTATTGGAGCTTAAGAAAATGTTGCTAGAAAAAAATCCATGCGGTCCATGCACTGACCGCATTCGCCCGGATAGCGACGGGTTCGGGTCCCGTCTGCTGCCTGGTCCGCGTGGACTTTTTTGTAGTAATATTTTCTTTAGATTTGGACATCGAGCAGTTACATGCTTAAAAAATTCAAATTATGACTTACTCGAGCTTTTTTTTTTATTTTAATGTTACAAACTTCACTTTTTTTATAAATAGGTCCACAGTCCGACAGATGACTCCACCTTACCTGATGTGACGGTGGAGTCCACATGCAAAGAAATTAAATCTGCCACACCAGCCATCCTCACCTTGCCGGTCTGCGAATTACTTCTTAACGCCTCATTTAAAGGATCCCAGGTTATAGGAGGAAGTGAACACATGAGCTGGCAAAGCATTCCATTTGCGGATAGTGCAACAAAGTAATTTGTTCGCGTGGGAATAGTGCCCATAATAAGTCGGTGACAACGTAGGCCAATGCGCGTGGTCCTCTGGAGGAAAAGGGAAGGTTGGATTAGGCAGAATAACTCCTCAGAACGCTCACCGTGGTATAGACGATAGATCACGCTTAATAACGCCACATCGGCATCGGCATAACTAAAGAGGCTTGGATCACTTACCCTTTAACCGAGAAAAAAAACGGAGGAGGTTCTCAAGTCGATGGGTATATATATTAATTATTTAAGGGAGACATTAATAGAATAACTCTCGAATCACAGCAACCGTCTAGGAAAGTTTCCTCCACCTTGCAAAAGACTGCGAAATCGGTAAAAGTATTGAATTCTGGATGGTGCAGTGGATAGCGTATTCGGTCTACTAGCAAATATAAGCATCCTCCGTGCTTCGGAAGGCACGTTAGGGCGTTGGTAACGGCTGCATCCGCAGTTTTTGGTATTGACCCAAACTGGGTCCGCGTCGTAAATGGGCGTATTTAAAAAAACTATCGTCCCGGGCCATTTACGATTTGGAGGTGAAAATTCAGATTTAATAAAGCAAATTTAAATATTGGTCAGTAACGCGGACACTTTTATATGGCTTCTGCCGACCCTCGCAGCTCTTTCAGCTTTCTTACTTTTTTCTTTTTTTTTTGTTATTGGAGCTTTTGTCCTATGACATGGCAGCTTCATTAAAATAAACTTGTTAGTTAACATCATCATCGCATTAACATTTTTCTGATTAAACTAGGTCGGTAAATAACTAGAGCCCTTATTTTATGGAAATAAAAACTGACTGTACGTAACACTACCACAACGAAATAATTCAAAATACATTATTAAAGGATTAAAGCGTTCATAACTCTTATCAATATTGATCTGTACCGATTTCGATACTCGGCAAACTGAAGTTTTGTATGGAAATTTGAACAGCGCCGCAACGGACGTAACGAGAATTAAAAGTCTTCTATACAAAACTTCATGACATTTGACGCGTATCGAGATCGAATTCAACTATTCGAATTCGTTATCGTACCCCTAGCACGCACCAAAATATCGAATTCGAATCGTTTGCGACTCTGAAATGTCACTGTGAAATGTATGGAAACCTGAACAGCAGAGCCACAAAGGAGGTAACGAGAACTAAAAATCAGTACACATTTGACAACGACATTTCGGACTCGCAAACTATTCGAATTCGATATTGTTCCTGTTAAGGGTACTGTAAACTCAAAACACAAAAACCGCTTTGAGGGTTGGCGGAGAAAAAAATGTTAATTTTAAAAGTGGCAATTTTGTTAAAATACTCTGCATGCATCTATCGTGCGGAACAGGCGTGTGTAGTTAATTAGACGTGTTTGCTACAAAGCATCTATCATGTTTTAACATCAAAATTATGCAGTTAGGAAAAACTTCACTTTATCACCTCAAGGTTTCCTAGAAAGATAATAGTAACAGGAATCTCTCATTATGTTCTTTTAACACGAAATATACAATACACACACATATCACGCAGAGGGGATTGGCACTGTAGGCACACAGAACAGAATGTCTTAAGGAAATTTCTCATAAAACAACTACATTTTTTATAAAGAAAATGTAACTAGAAAAAAATCCACGCGGACCAAGCAGCAGACTTGACTCGAACCCGCACCTTTCGCTATCTGGGCGAAAACACTGACCAATTATGCTACCGCGGCCCTGATGGCCGCGTCGAAATTCTTCTAGCCATTCATAAGCTGCAAGGCAGCGCAATCTCTTCGCATTGTAGGTAACCCACAATAAATAAATAAATATTTCCAACACACACACCAATTAGCCTAGCCCCAAAGTAAGCACTATAAGGCTTGTGTTATAGGATACTAGGGTAACGGATAGAATACATATATTGTACATATAGAAGTATATTTATATAGAAATACATATTAAACATCCATGACTGGAGTACAAATGCACGTATTCATCACACAAACATCTGCCCCCACCGGGATTCGAACCCGGGACCTCTCGAGTCGGCGACACCATGAAACCCGGCATACAAACCACTCGGCCACGGAGGTCGTAAATGGTGCGGGTTCGAGTCCCGTCTGCTGCCTGGTCCGCGTGAAATTTTTCCTAATTATATTTTCATTAGATTTAAACATCAAGCAGTTACATGCTTAAAAAATAAAAATTATATACATTTTTTTATGTTAAAATGGTGGAAAACAAGCATATGGACCGCTTGATGGTAAGCGGTCACCATAGCCTCAAAACGCATGCAATACCCAAAATATCACTTGCTCTGTTGCCTACCCTCATTAAATCCCCTACCCCGTAGAGCCCTGGAACCTTCCTCACCGACAGAAACACAGAACTATCTAATTTCCCGGACCAATATAATCTGGACATCTTCAAGGCCAGAGTGAACAGGCATCTTCTAGGCAGGCGTGTACCATCCTAGGCCTCATCATCGCTTTCCATCAAGTGAGATTGTGGTCAAACATTGCATTGCATTGCCTATTTTGCATAAAAAAAATTACTGTAGTCTTCTGTAAGGTAGGCATTACTTCCCCAGATGGGCGCTCCGATACGAGCGGAAAATCTGCTATGTTCTTTCTCTCTTAGATAACGTTTTGGAAAATGTTACATAAAGAAGTTTAACACTTCATATTTAGGTATCAATTTGATTGTGAGACAGATACTTGAATATAGATTGGTAGATATAAAAGGAATATTTAATTTCTTTCGATCTCATCTCACAGTAACAATCCTATAATGGGTACAAGTGATTTGCAACCTGGAGTTATTTTCATAACTTCCCCATTCATTAAATGAAACACTGTTTTATCGGATTTAAAATGCGTTTTTGTACTTTTATACGTAGGTACGAGCCTGTCAGACGACCCGCAACGTAGAGATATGTATAAATGTATAAAAATGCATTTTAAACAAATGTATTATTTAATGAGTGGTGTGAAAACAAAAGAAATATATATTCCCTATCCATTAATAAATGGCAAGCTTTTCCGCTCTGAAAAGTTTGCAGCGGCACGCTCAAGGTCGATACTACATTTTTCCATACTCCTTATCCGGAATAGGAAGCATTTGTAATCTTTCTTTTTATAATTAATAATGATTAAACTTACTTTTCGACAGATGGTGCCGTCAAATGAAGCACTTCACTGAACATCCACCACATAATGGCCAATGGGACAAATAATGCACTGTCTTCTGCACATTGTTTAAAAAAGTAATTTCACACGTCAATGTTGGTAAAACTGTTACCGCAGCGGCAACTTTTTTGAAAACTTTTTAAAAAAAGTGTTGCCAAATATTTTGAATAAGGAATTACCACTGTTAAGTAACTTCAGCGTGTTTTTTAAGTTGATAATCGTATATATATGTACGAAAAATGTGTGTCACTAGAATGCGGGGCTTCGCGGCTCGGCCGGCGCGGCGTGTTGGTTGCGTAAGAAGTCGCGGCGACGCGTGTTCGCAGAGGCAACCAGCTATAGAAACTGAAAGTCCCGTGCTGCCGCCCCTCCAGACGCTACTGGAGTTAGGTAATGCCAGTTATTTCCATTAATCCCCATCATAACGACTCTGCACATCCGCTGCCTTTGTCGTAAGCCAGGGGACTTGATGCGCATTGTAGAAATTTTAAGTTATAAAAGGTTATATTTTTGCCAAATGACACTATTTCTTTTCATTGTATTTACATTTTTAAATATGCGTGTTAGTTTTTGTCAATATTACAAATAACGATTTTAAGGCTGATTTTGAAAATCAATGGCCACACAAAAGTGACCCCACTTATAACATTAAAAAAACAGGAATGAATGTAGAGTTAATGTTGTTCGAGGACTAAGGAAGAATAAAATGTACTTAACCGAACTGGATTAAGGCTATGACATATTTCTCTTATCCCAAGTACATAGTCGCCTCTTGTAATGGTTAAAGGAGTAAGGACACCAACTTAATAACATAGAAAAGTTTTAAATTTCCACTTTGACTAAACAAGAGCCATTTTACTATGTATTATTCCTCCCAGTTGCCATCTCTAAAACTAAACTTCTAGATATTTTTAATAAATATAGAATATGTTACTAAAATACATCGATTCGGTCTAAGCATCAATCAAGCTATGAAAATTGCGAGCAAAGAATTCCTGGCAATAGGCCCCTGTGTAATAGCCTATTATAATAGGCTGTGGCTATAATAGGGGAAACTAATACAATGCTTAAGACAGTTCTTTACTAACAATAAATAACAATAACTTTTGTATGAAACGTGCAGAATGTTCGAAGTCGGTCTCCAAGTCTATATCCAATTACGAATATTTTGTTGACACACAGCTCATATTCTTTTGTGATTCCGTAAATAATTTTTTCGCCTTATGCTTACGGAACACCTTTATTGTCTTATTGCTAAGAGCTGAATTAACCAATTGCGGTTCAAGATGCTTGTTAGTTTGTGGGAAATGCAAGCCTTTGTTGCGACAATCTCAAGCAACCGTCCTCCTCCCATTGTTATCTCGTACGTAATTGTATTAGATCTCGCATTCGTCTCTCAAATAATATGATATGTTTAACTTACCTGCTTCGTTTAAGATTACTTTCTTAACATCATGAATAAATAAGGTTAGTAACCCGATGCCCTGCCATAAACCCTTCAGCGCCTTATATCGAGAATGTTATACTTACTTATTCCGAACTAGCGGCCCGCCCTCACTTCGCTTCGGTGTAGAGCTGAAGTGTAGACTACAGTTTTTGTTCTCAGGCTTGTATTATACACAATGACATTCATCTATGATTCTTCATATACCTGCATGCAGTCTCAGCCCGATCGGTTTAAAATTGACAAAGTTTCATACAAACTTTCATTCCCTATTTTATCCCCTTGGGGGTAGAATTTTGATGAAAATCCTTTCTTAGCGGATGCCTACGTCATCACATCTACCTGCATGCCAAATTTCAGCCCGATCCGTCCAGTGGTTTGGGCTGTGCGTTGATAGATCACTATGTCAGTCAGTCAGTCACCTTTGAGTTTTATATATATATATAGATTAAATACTTTCTTTATACTTTCTGAAGGCCGTGAAGGCCTCTGGTTACTGCCTTATTTATTTATAGAACTACTAGCAAACCAGTAAACCAAATGTTCACCAAAAAAAAAATAAAAAAAAATGTATTTAATTAATTGAGAACTTCGGAGATTTTGTGTGGTTTCGTTTGAAATAGAAATTGAAGTTTGAAGCACCACGGACGGACGGACTTGTCTAATAGATAAGAGACTAGCAAACCAGTGAACCAAATTTCACCAAAAAAAAAATTTATTTAATTAATTGAGAACTTCGAAGATTTTGTGTGGTTTCGTTTGAAATAGAAATCACGTGATTTCTCGAAAACCGGAAGTGCTACGTTACTCACATCCGGTTTGTAGTCTTATCAGACTATTCTTAACTTATAACTTAAACATTCTCTATATCTATCTCTTACGGTTTGGCCGCTGAAACAGCACCACGGACGGACGGACGGACGGACTTGTCTAATAGATAAGAGATACTGGAGGGAAAGTCCCGTCGTGGAAGGTTTTTTTTATTCTGACCATGGATGCAAGTCCTAGCAGCCGCGGGTCGTAAAAGAATACATAGTATGGATGTAGCCAATTTTGAACAGATTCTTCCCTGATTTTCTACTTAACGTACGAAATCGGTACCTATTTCTGCATTATCGAGTGAGGATTTGTCTGTTGTATTTTGCTAGCTCGTCCGTTATTTTGTTGACTGTCGTTCAAACGGGTGCTCTAGGTCTGCCTTCCCGCTTTACGAATATGTGACATGTTCTCCAAAATGATCTGCGCCAGAGGATGTAAGAGTTCCGGGTTCGTGAGTAGGTAAACCGAGCGAAGATCTCGAGTCGCTAAGAATCTTTGCCGTTTTCCTTCCTTCACCTTCACATGTAATTTCCTTCCGATAGGTCCAAAGTAAGATTAAGGTTGTAACCTGGTTATAACCTCACCGGTTAGAGGCCCGGTTTTACGTCAAAGACTGTTTTCGACAACAAAAAAAATGAATGCATTGGGCCATTGGGCACATTCGATCCATTCCATTATGATGGCGATTTTCGACTTTTCCCACGCAAATTTATTTCCGACCGAAATTATTTTTACTGAAGTTTTGTGTGTAGTTAAGCACACCGCTTGATTTATTCCATGCATGCCAAAGATGCTTTGCGAAAATGGGAACTCTTCGAAATGGGGATAGTTAGCTATAAGTTATGACTCGAAACTGTGTAAGTAGCAGGAACGTTCTATTAAGTTCGTTGTATAAATAACTTCTATTAACTACCATCATTTCGTAAACATTTTTTTTTTCTGGGTAAATGTCTAACACTATTACACGGAAGTAAGCGGCACGTCTTCATGGTATGTAAAGGATTTGTTTTAGTTCACACTTGAACGCCTCTCCAGCGTCCCATCTTTTAGTGCAAGTGCGTAAATATCGACTTTATACCTATCGTAATAAAGCTAAGATCATTATAAACCGTTGTCAAGTCAATAAACCTGTGCTACAATGAGCATAGCACCTTTTTTATTAAGGTTTCTTTTTGTTTTTGGATGACTTTTGTTTAGATCGTTGTCGGCAATACCTACCTACTTACGTAGCTTGTCCATTTTAAACATTCATCTCTAAATTATTTATCCACCAGCGCCCGCCCGCGACTTCACCCGTGTTAACTTCAGTTTTCAATCCCTCATCATCATCATCAGCCTATTAATGTCCCCAATGCTGGGGCACAGGCCTTCCCTATGGATTTAATAGGGAGATTGGACCATGACCCACCACGCGGGCCCAGTGCGGATTGGTAGGTGCTAACGACTGCAGATGCAGCCGGGCCCAACGGCTTAACGTGCCTTCCGAAACACGGAGGAGCTCGAGATAGTAATTTTTGGTCACCCATCCAATGACCGACCACTGCGAAAGTTGCTTAAGTTCAACGATCGCAGCCGAACGCGCTAACCACTTGCGCCATCGAGCTCCTCATTCATAATCCCTCAGATAGACAAATTTTTTTGCGGAATAAAAGGTTTCCCATGTCTTATTCCAGATCATAAACTGTATAGGTAGTTTAGCGTACAATTTTTCACCCAAATCCGTTCAGTTGTTTTTTGCGTGATTGAATAACAAACAAATAGAAACTTTCACATTTATAATATTGGTAGAATCTCAAGTGTAAATACTGAGTCTCAATTTGATCGAAAGCGCATAAAAATTTGTTGATATAAAATGTATCGAACGGCGTCTGTGGCGCTCTTCCAAAAACCGTCCGATACGGTGCGGTGGGGTGCGGATGCCTATGGGGCTGGCAGCTTCAATGAAAGATCCCTTTTCTAGCTTCAGTGCGCTTGCTGTTGCTTGTAGTTGCATTTGCAGTGGTGTAGCGGTGAAAGAGGTCGAGGCTTGCAATCTTCATCTCGCGCGTCGCAGGCGCCGAAGGCGCCGCGGCGTGCGGGGAGTCCATTGGCGTGAGCCACATCGGAGGCATCGGGTTCGCGTCCCGTTTCGAACGGGACGGTCGTTAGGGTTGAGTTACCCCCCTCTCCGCTTCTTCACACGTCGCCCTCGGCGCGGTCAAGCCCACCGGGTGAGACCCATGTGGGAGGCCCAGTGAGCGGGCGACGGACTTCAGCGGGCGGGGGTAGATTCCTGTCCGGGGGTAGAAGTTGAAATCGTTTTCACGACCTGCCCGAATTGTTGGATAAAATCCGGCAGCATGGCCGTGAGCTTGATAATTGCGTCTTGGGTGACGGGCGGCGTTTCGTCGGCGGTGTGTTGCGACGCTTTCGGCGGCGGTGTTTGGTGCGGCTGGTGTTGGTGTGCGAGGGAGGAGCGTTCGCGGGGGCCATTAACGTGGCCGGCGCGTGCTCGCTCACCTCGCTGGGATGCTGTACTGGCTCGGTGGGAGGGCGGCCTGTGCGGGCAACTGTCGTGGCGCGTCGGTTTCGCGCCTCGCGCAAACGCGCGGTGGGTGTGGATTTTTCGGTCTC
This sequence comes from Chilo suppressalis, assembly GCA_902850365.2. Lineage (NCBI taxonomy): Eukaryota > Metazoa > Arthropoda > Insecta > Lepidoptera > Crambidae > Chilo > Chilo suppressalis. The sequence goes on along the minus strand of OU963912.1, from coordinate 5,587,390 downwards.
AGTGGGGGTAGGCGCGAAAAGTTTCCCGGCCTCGGAATAGCTCGCCGACTGTGTCGGTAAAGCAGTCGTAGCGGGGGCGGTTTCTCACTCGGGTTGCGTGTCATCCTGCTTCGGGGTGGGTGGTGGCGTCGCCATGGGGACGGGGGAGTCGCCGCAGCTGCGGGACCGGCAGAGTCGCGGGTCACAGCACCAGCGTGGGCGTCTCTCCTCCGTTTTCGGTGGCTGGTTGTATACCGGCAACATATAAATGTTGCGTGGCGGCGGGAATGTGAGCGGCATCTTGCTGACTCTTCGGCTGTCGTTGGCAGTGGGCCGGTCGCCAAGCCAGTAGGTGTCGGTGGAGTCCTCGTCCATCTCCAGGAGACGGACGTAGACCCGTATCCAGTCCGCCAACCGCACGGACAGTAGGCCAGAGTCCAGGAGACGGGCTGCCATCGCGGCGTCCAATTCATATTGGACGCGAGGCGACTTTAGCCCGTGCACCACGGTGCAGAAGTGTGCGAGGTTGAACGCGGTTTCCGCGTCGGTCATCGGGCTGGAGTTGTTGATGACGCGGAGGTGGGGGCTACGTCAGCGCGAACCTGGCCGAGCGCAGCCTTGCGGCGCGCTCAAGGCCTGCGGCTGAGGGCGCGGGAATCACCGCCGGCGCAGAGTGGCGCCAGGTAGTCTCTCGAGCGGAAAAAAACACATTTTTTTCGTCGGAGAACTTTGCGGGTAGTTTGGTTAGACGTAGGTACGGTCCAGGTCGAGGCTATTTTAGGCCCGACTTATGTAGGCCACAAGTGCTCGCACTTAGCGCTATGTTGCCGCCGGTAGCGGACCTATCAGAGAGCACTTGTGGGAAAGAGAGCCTGTAATGTTGTCTCGCTCCATAAGTCGTGCCTGTTCGCACTTCGCGCTATATCACCGCGATAGTGCGCCTATTGGAACACTGCGAGAGGGATAGCGTCGTCTTCATCTCGCGCGGCGCCGGCGCCGGAGGCGCCGCGGCGTGCGGGGAATCTGTACTGGGCGTGTTGCCCATCTCAGAAGTAGCGGGTTCGAGTCCCGCTAACGAACGGCTTCACTCGTCGCCCTCGGCGCGGTCAAACCCACCGGGTGAGACCCATGTGGGAGGCCCAGTGAGCGACCAGCGAGCGGGCGACGGACTTTGGCGTGAGGGGGGAGCACCATCTATGTGGGGGTAGTTCTGAAACACGGCTACCCGTGTTTCTCCAAAAAATCCTTCAACTGCTGGGCAAGGGACAACAGCTGTCGGATGGCGTCTAACGAGGCCGGTGATGGGGTGTGATCTTGGGGTGTTATGGTTGCGACGGGTGGTAGTGCGGCGGCGGTCGTATTGTCCGTGTTCGCTTCGGTGACGTCACGGCGACTTTTGCGTTTTGAGTTTTTTATCTAACTACCCTCGCCCAACTTATTCTCAGGCAGTGGCCCCGCCCCCTGCGAAAGCTCCCGTAAGCTCCAAGTCGCCACCCACCACGATGGATACTCACCCACCGCAACCCGACGGGACACAAACCGCCACTACTACGAAACAAAACGCACCCACCGCCGCCAAGGAAAAAAGGTACCCACCAATAATAGTAGAAAAGCTGCCGGACTGGTCGTACCATTTCAAAACACTACACCAACAACTGGGACACCCGCCGAACGCCAGACCATTTGGTACGGGGGTACGTTTCTCCCCCGCGGACGGCGATGAATACCGACTTATACAGGCGTACCTGTCTAATTTAGACAAGGAACAGGCCGGTGTAAGTTGGTATTCATACGCCCTCCCGGAGGAACGCAATTTGAAGGTAGCTATAAGAGGGCTACCCTTCCACACAGAGGCAACACACATCCAAGCAGCACTAGCCGAGAAAGGGTTCACAGTGGAATATGCAAAGCGCATCCGGGCACGAGCGGGACGCCCCGGTTGCATATTCTTCGCATCGTTACAACGTACAACAGGTGTAGTACCCAATATTTATAACTTAAAAGAATTACTTAGCATGCCGGGCGTGACTATAGAGGCGTGGCGTGGCAAAAGAGGACCGGCGCAGTGCCACAGGTGCCAGGGCTTTCGGCACTCCTCGTAAGGATGCCACCGGCCCTTGGCCTGCGTCCGATGTGGAGAGCCCCACGCTGCTGCAGACTGCCCCTGCCCACGCACCGAACCCGCCACCTGCGCTAACTGCGGAGGCCCTCACCCGGCAAATCATTCCTCTTGTCCGGCCTTAAAAAAGGAAGTACGAAACAAAAAGGCCAGCACGGTGGCTAAGACTGGCCCAGCCACGGGTCCGATTACCAGAGCAGCCATCCCTCAGAATGAGGTAAGTGAGAGTGCTCCCTCAACGCTGATGGCCCCGGCGAACGCAGCAAAGACACAACTACCCCCGCAGAACGAGAAAAAAAGTACCCGTCGCAGAAAAAAAAAGAAAGAAGAAGCCGCACCCAAAATGGCGACTACCGGGGAACACGCCCCCACCTCTAAACAAAACCAACCACAGGGGACAATAACCACAGACCCCCCGGAATGGATTCAACTGCTCGTCAATAAGATGACGGAACAGTTCACAACATGCCTCCTACAAGTAACGGCCCAAAATTCCGGCCACTAAGGGTAGTACATTGGAACGCACAGTCGCTCACAGGAAAGCGGCGCATGCTCGCGCATCTCCTGCGCGAGCGTGACGTAGATATCGCGCTTGTGAGCGAAACTTTTCTCAATCCGGGTACTACCTTTAGTGTTCGGAATTACTTTGCATATAGACAGGATGAAGTGACGCCAGAAGGGCGAACTTTCAGAGGACTGATGATACTAGTCCACAAACGAATTGTGCACCAGCCGGCCCCCATTACTCAGCCAAAAACTTTTTATGCCCTTGGAATAGACATAGAGCTAGAAGGCATAACAACTCGAATATACGCAGTCTACAGACCTCCCAAGGTAACATTGGACGTTAAGGAGCTCCGGGACCATCTATACCCACTACCTACTATAATGGCCGGGGACCTTAACGCCAAACATACAAATTGGAATGCGAGTATAATAAACCAAGCAGGAAGAGCACTGCACAATGACGCAACAACACACAATTACGCAGTGTTCGGCCCGGATGAGTCGACTAGGTATGATGCGGACGGGAACGGAGACGTCCTTGACGTGGTGGTATGCAGAGGCGTCGACGACACCATTACGCAAGAAGTGCTAATGGACCTCCCATCCGATCACCGCCCAGTACTGCTCAAAATTATCAAAGTACCCACTAAGACCAACATTCCCCCCCCCCCCCCCCCCCCCCACCCGCCGAATCGACTGGGAAAGCTTTCAAAGCACGTTATCGAAACACACTCCGACTCGCCCCATTAGCACTGCCGACGACGTCGATAAAGCCGTTAATGAATTGACCACAGCACTACAAACGGCGCTTGAAACAGCCGCCCACACTCGCTCCAAAGGAAATGATCATTATGACATACCGGCTAGAGTGAAGAACCTAATCGAGGAGAAACGCCGTCTTAGGCGTCTTTGGCAATGCACACGATGCCCCACTGCTAAGACACACCTCAACCGCATCACGGCAAAAATAAAAAGAGAAATGGAAGCTCACGCCGCCTCTTCATGGGACAACCACCTGCTTGCAGTGGGCGATGACATGCCCTCTGCTTATCGCCTCTGCAAGCAACTAACCACTACAAAAACCGCAGTTAGACCGCTATTAGATCACACAAATACACCCAAATATCAAGCCATAGACCGCGCCGAGCTGTTCGCTGAACACCTGGCTCAACAGTTCTGCCCGAATCCAGTGACAGACAATGAGCACGTGTCGGCCATAGTGTCGCACGTGAATAGTTGTCTGTCCCACCATCCCGCTGCTGATGAAGACCCCGTGGTGTTCTCACCTGGCCAGGTCCGGAGGGTGATTTCTAGGTGTAAACCGCGGAAAGCCCCGGGCCTGGATAACATCACGAACGCCGCACTCCGTCACATGCCACCAAAAACCATCGCAGCCGTCACCCGCATTTTTAACGGCGCGCTCCGCACCTGTCACTTTCCGGTCGACTGGCGGCGCGGCAAGGTAATAATGCTGCACAAACCAGGAAAAAACCCAATGATACCAGGAAGTTACAGACCGATTACACTGCTACCCACGCTATCAAAAGTGTTAGAAAAACTCATCCTTAGCCACTTGTCCCCGCTTATAACACCACGCACAGAACAGTTCGGTTTCAGGCAGGGACACTCTACGACGCTGCAGCTGGCTCGTGTTTTACACGATTTAGCGACTTACCATAATAAGAAGGAGCACTCGGTCATCGTGCTCCTCGACATGGAGAAGGCGTTCGACAGGGTATGGCATGAGGGCCTGCTTTATAAACTGTCGACGTCCGCCACACCAATACGCCTAGTTAAAACCGTAGCCACGTTCCTGAGAAATAGAAGCTTTTGTGTTACCGTAGAAGGCCAACTATCCTCGGAACGCCCAGTGTGCGCCGGTGTGCTGCAAGGCAGCTGCTTATCACCGGCGCTATACGCAGCCTACACTGATGACATACCCGTAATAGGAGACACAAAACTTGCCCTCTATGCAGACGACACTGCATATTACACCGCCTCTATCCGCCCAAAGCACGCAGTAAGCAAATTACAGCCAACGCTCGATGCGCTTACCGAATGGCTGTCAAAATGGAGGATGGCAATCAACGTTGACAAAACTCAAGCAATGACCATAGGCCGCCACCTACAGCAACCGCCGCCACTCAAGCTCCTAGGCACACCGATTCCATGGCTCACATCGGTTAAATACCTAGGAATCACTATTGACGCCCGATTAACAATGCGCGCCCACATACAACAGGTGGTAGCTCGCGCAAACTCCACACGGGTGCTATTGCGCCCCATACTACGCAGCAATCTCCCAATAAAAACGAAGCTGACTATTTACAAATTGTACATAAGACCTTTACTTACGTACGCGGCCCCAGCATGGTACGCGTTGGCCGCGGAGGGCAATAGGAAACGCCTAAGTGTCCAACAAAACACCGCACTACGCACCATTATAGATGCGCCACGGTACGTAAGAAACGCAACACTACACAAAGATCTCAAAATCGAAACGATCGACGCATTTGTAAGCAGATTAGCGAACAACATGTTCGACCGGGCAGATCAGTCGGGCCACGCACACCTGCGCGGTATAGTGCCGGCACACGACCGCCCCCAAACACGCAGCAGCAAGGCGCTCCCTAGGGAGCTCCTGCCCCCACCGGACGAGACACCAGCGGGTTCCCGCTCGCGATCCCCGCGAGCGGTCGAGACCCCCCCACCACACTGACGACTGTGGGTGCGCGGCCAAGGGCGTCGCGCAGGTGGCTCATGTGGGTGGACCAGTCCGGCAGATTCTCGACCACTAGCGGCGGGTATTTAGGTACCCGTTGGGCCGTGGGAGCTGTGCCGGGGGCTAGTTGCACGGGCGGCGTAGTGGTGTGTGATGCGGCGGTGGGTGCAGATTTTTCGGCGGCGTGGCGGGTAGGCGCGAAAACTTTAGCGGCCTGTGCGAAGCTCACCGACGGTGTCGGTAAAGCAGTCGCGGCTTCAATTACTCGCCTTGGGGGGTAGTCGCGCTGCGCTGCTGGTGTTTGCTGCTGCATGGGTACGGGGGCTACGCCTGCGCAATCCTGGCCGAGCGGCGCCCAAAGGCGCGCTCAGGCCTGCGGCTGGGTGCGCGGCAGTCTCCGCTGGCACGGGATGGCGCCAGGCAGTCTCTCGAGACAAAAAACTTACTCGTTTTTTTTTCGGAGATCTTGGAGGTAGTTGTGGATTCGTGCGAAGTGGCGTAGTACGATCCGAGAGGGATAGCCTGTAATGCCGTCTCGCACAGTGTTGTTTCTGTTTGCACTTCGCGCGATGCTATAGCGGCGGTGTGCCTATCATAGCGCTGTGCGAGGGAGACTGTAATGCTTTCTCGCACAGCGTTGTGTAACTGAGTATGTGTACGTATCGTGTACCTATTGTGAAATGACTCTGCGCAACTCGTTTATTAACAAAATAACATAACTATTTTACATTTCACTTATAACTAACTAAGACTACTATTTACAACATACTAGCAAACCAGGCGAACTCCGTTTCGCCATCAGATTGCTTCGTTTTATATAACATTTCGTTTGGTGATTAAAAGAAGATTTTTTTTTGAAAATTTTCCTGAATTTTCTTTGCTATAAACCTCACGGAGCCCGAGACCTTTCCAACGAATGCAAAACCGTGGAAATCGGTTCGTGCGTTCTGGAGTTATAGCGTCAGGAAGGAAAACCCGACTTATTTTTATATAGTAGATTATATTATTAAATTATTGAATTAGGGCGGCGGCTGTTCTGTACATAAAACTTATCCATCCAGAAGATAAATAAATTTGGTACGAATTAGTACCTTTGTTTAAAACCTGTCTCCGTAGCACGAGCATCACAATTTACATTATATATCACGTTTTTTATTGCGTCTAACTGTCAAACTCCATAGTTAATTTGACAATTAAGCGTGCCAAAACACGCTATATATCATATCGCGGTGCTAATGCGAGGGGGGGGGGAGGGAATACAGATGTGCCTCATTATATTAAACGGTAATTACTGAATGGGTCTAAATCAAGAACCTGTATCTAATTTTAAATATAATTGTAATCAAAATACCTATCTGCAATTTGTATTAGCGAATGGAAATTGCAGTGATAGGCTGGCAGGTTACCAACTATTTTCCGGTGATGGTGTTGTTGATTCCCAATAAGGTATCCCAAAGTTTTAAGTAGGTAGGGCTCCCCATGTGGAGCGCTTAGCTCCCAGCGCCGGCAGTCCTGTGCACGTCTGCGGAATAACCCGAAATACCCCGGAGGATCCCTGTTGTGGAGCCCCGGCTAGGCCGGGAGGTTGTTGGGTGCGGAGACGCGGGGAGCCCCTCAACGGGAATCTCGCGGTTGCCCACTTAACAGCGTTGACAGTATTCGCAGGGTTTTTAGCGGATAGTATGCCGTAAGCGTTCGTAAGCCACGCTGACTGCTTAACGGCTTCTCTGTTTCACACCCGTGAGACTTACGAGAGGCTAGGTGTGAGATCCGTTCGTTAGTGTGCCCCTTAAGGGCAACAACGTCTGTAAATAGAGGTTTACAATTAAATTCAATTCAAAACATTTATTTAAGAACTATGTTCCATAGTGGTAGTTACATTTGATTTACTTATGAATATTTTACTATAATTGAAAATTACATAAAATATTATTACAGGATATGAAGCTCCACCCAGTGTCGTAGCAGAGGAGTGTCCCACCGGTCATTAATCACTCTCATGAGGCTGTTGGTACTAGAGCGGAGCCTAACGAGCATGGAAGCGGTCGTCTTTCTTATAATATTAATCGTTGTATTTAACTTTAATGGTACATTTGTTTTTATGCCTAAACAGTAGGCGGCATTCCTAAACTTTTTTCATTTTTAAATCTGTTTTTTATATTTTTTTATTTTATAGTCATAATTGTTTTGTCATTTACATTTGTAATGAAAAGTGACTTCATGAGTTATCTCATATTGAAGTCATTTTTCAAATTGACGACTCTGTATATAATACAGGGAGAAAAAAACAGCCCTTGCTGAGTATCTTGCCGGTTCTTCTCAGTACAAGGTCTCCCGCCGTAGATTTGCGAACCGATGGCGTAGCTTTTCGACATTCACAAGTGCTTGTAACAGCCTAGACTGAATAAACGATATTGAATTTTGAATTTTTTGAATTTTTTAATAACATAGAAGTCGTCCGTATGTGCCTCCGCAAACATTTTTGACGCGCTGCAACTCCACGACAGTCTCAACAGTATCCCGAAGGCGTTGTTATATTGGATACGCAGGTCGCTGTATGCCCGCTGCGTATAGTTGGTCCAAAGGCTGCACGTATAGAATGATTGGCAGTAAATCTTAAAAAGAATGACCTTTACTGCATCCGTACACGGTGCAAACCTTCGGGCCAGCATATTACATCGCAGCAAGCGGCCAACGCCCCCTCTCTATGTCGATGTTGTCCTTGAGATCCTCAGTGCCCCAATGACCCACGTATTTAAATTTGTTCAACCAGCTTTTTAAAAAAGAGATCGATGTAATCATGTCGATGAAAAAGTACATACTCAATGATGTCTCTGTGATCAATGATCAGTTTGTACAAATGACTAAATGAATTAAAAGAACTTGCGTGCGCGAATGTTTTGTTTGTGTAATAAAAAAGGACTCCCCCACCCCGGGCAGCCGTTGAGCTATAATATAGTTGAGGTATAAGGGGTAGACAGGATGAGGAGAGAGGTTGCCATACCCAGCGGCGGAGTACGAGTGTGAAAATAAAAGATTACCAACTATTTCGTTGCACAGCTAAAGATTAAGAAAGAAAGACCTTTTTTAGAAACATTAAACTTTATTTCAGGAAATACAATATATTCCATAATCCTGCTACATTCGGAGAGTGAACAATGTGATAGTCAACTTACGCCACATAAATAAAGCTCCAGTAATTCTACTTAAGTACTAATATTTGGCACAATTTCATATGTATTCTACCTAGTTGTAATATCATTATAACTTATATCTGTAGACTAAGGTCTGCGTCAAAAAACTGTTTTTATTTTAGCAAACTACATTAAATAATGTGACAGCGTCACGTATGCATTGTTTAGCCCGATCAGAAAAATATCAAAAAAAAACTCACGATATTGCGGAATTTGAATGGAGCTAATTGACAATATAACATTGATAATACTTTGTGATTTACTAAAATGCGATTCAGGAGCCCTCAAGCCAAAAACCCAACTTGTTTAACTTTTGGGAATGAGATTAGTTATGTCACATTTACATTTTCATTTGGAAAAGTAAGAGTTATACAATTTAGGTCTCTGGTTTTAATTTTATTTTCTGTTGTCAAGCTGTACATTATTAATTGCACAAAGCCTTCTAGAGAGTTAGCAAATTGTAATAAAACGTTTAAATTTTCATTAGCTCGTTGTGTGGTAGGGTCTGTGTGACTGTACAATGTTATACATTGGCATGTTATATTGATAATAATATCATTGATAATTTTATGCATTGTCATTTAATCAGAACGCATAAGAGAAATATGTGTTTTAACTAAAAATAACGAAACTACCTTTTTTTATATGCATTTCAAAGCTTCAATATGCTTCAATGTCCCTAATACATATGTTAAGCTTTTTAGTTTAATAACCAGTTTAATAATCTAATAAAGAACAGCAACTACGATTTACCGGCCACTGTTAATCTATTATAATTATTTGATTTACGAAAATAATTGCCTAATATATTGCTTCTGTGGCCGAGTAGTCAATTATAAATCTTACCACTTGACAGTAAGAGTCATAATAGCAATTTTAGATGATAATATCGGCAGTACTTCTACAAAAACCAGGTACACGACATATTTAAGATAAGTACAATTACAGATAATATACATCTTTCATATACAAAAATATTACAATTCGCATGAAAATAATTATATATCATTATCATCATTAATTATAGACAATCTTTATAATATATCGATATCACGTAATATAAACGGTCCTTAAAAATATATAAACAATTTATTTTAACAAATGATATTGAGCCCATGAAAAATAAAATTATTATACTTTAGTCAAACTAAGAGGTTATTAAATATTATACTCTAGCTGTCTGTTTTATCATTAGAAGCATCAATTCAAAATATGTACTATTTTCCTGCATAGAGTGCTTTTCTTCAAAGATACTAAACCCTATATAGAATAAGCGTCAAAAATATTGCACGAAAAAATAGTTGTCTAGAGATCTAAATTCCGTAAAACCATTTTCCCACGAATACAAATGCGTGCAAAATGTATGTGATAATAAAGCAGATGAAGATAGTTACAGGTTGCGGCAAACTGGCAAACTTCTTGAGCAATACCACAGACAAATAAACTTGCGCAGTAGACGTTTTTATATGTAAAATTGCTATCGCGTAAGCTTCCTTGTCTATGGTCGATGATTAAGTTTGCCGTCAGCCCCTGGAGGACTCTCTGCAAATGCAAATTTATTCTTTTAGAATAATACATGAAGACATTTGACCTTTAAGGTACAAACACAAAAGGTTTGTTTGTATCAGAAGTTATAAACTAGAATATCAAATGTAAATTCATATATTTTTAAATAGGCTTACTTAATGGGAAGCTTTAGGCATGTGCTCTATGGCTGCCATAATCTTTGATGCAAAGCTCGATTTCTCTATGTGAATTTTGTAAAGCATAAAAGTGCGTCCAACAACTGAATTGATAACATAATATAACCAACAAAACCAAAAAGAAAGAGTGCTTAATTACTAGAAGAGTAATTGTTAAGACATAGCATTACTAATAATACGTTATTGAGTTAGAGCCTTTATTAAAGGTGACTGTCGTTTGATTATATACACGCCTAGAAAGATCAATCCAAATTAACCACGCAAAGAAAACGGTTCAATTTATGTGAGTGAACCTACTGTCAAATTCTTTGTAAAAAGTCAATGTGTGCGTGTGTAGCGACGAGCTTTATCTACCATATGTAGTAGATATTTTTTGTGCCCTTTCCGTACAGTTAATACGGCAGGCGTGTATACAATCAAAGCTGTAGTTATAGCATAACGTATCATACTAAAGCTATGTATGTGTGTGAACACAGAAAAATCCTTAAATATATTACTTGTTAATCTTACATTGATTAAACCCCTGAAGAACTAATGTTATGTATTAAAGAAACCACCTTATTACAAATTGTTGACTAAATTTAAGTCTAGTTTTAAAAAAATACGTTTTTTAACAATATTCACTTTTGTTCGCCAATGAGAAGACAGACTAGGGGTTTAAACTTAAGTCTTACTTTAGTGGACACTTTGTGATAGGGCGAAAATATATTTGCATGTCGATAGATTATACTAAGCAGGAGAGTCTACATTACTATCGTAGATCTACACAAATTATTTTGAACTAAAAATGTACAAAATAAATGCGAAACATTTAAAAAAAACATAATTGCATTTAAGTTAGTTTGGCTGAAATAAATCAATACTAATGTATCGATAAGTTGTTTAAAAAACTTATATTACACATTGACTCTTGACTCTAGACAAATTTGTCACCGGACGGCCGGGTTTGATTCCCGTTCGGAAAGCTAGTTGTTTTAAATTTAAAGCGTAAAACATAAACACCTGGTAAAGTGGATAGTAGTATATTTTTCTAGATTTTTCCGAGTCAATCTGTCAGTATTGCCAAAACTCAAAGTCCAACAAATACTTAGATCATGCCTTGAGAAGTACAAAACTAAAACAAAATGCAACAACATTTTTTTTTTCATTTTTATAACTAGAATAAAACATGAAATTTTTACAGATAGCTGTCAATTTTCAATGATTATATTAAAATTAAAATATTTTTATTTAATATATACATAATTGTTACTACATAGATTAAGAATTGTCAGATATGGGATACGTTAATGCTAATTAAATTTAGTCAATTCATTAATTCGTTGCATTTCTAGTAAAGGGTAAAAAATAAATAATGTGGCTTGCTATTGTTAAAATTATTTTCATTATCAATTCAGTAGATCCAGAGATCCCTCTTTATAATATTAGTACAGATGATTAAACAGTTTCCATTTTAAAACTATTACAATTTGTGCGTTACATACCAATGGTGTTATGATAGGTATTCTTAAATACATCTACAGTTCCAACAGGTGTTTCTAGTCTATTATAACAAGTAGCTACTCTATAACAAGACTACGTATTTCGACACCTAATCCCCTACACAAACGATCATATTTCTGAGACGTCTCTACTCCCCTAGACAAAGGATCAGATTCTGAAACGTTTATAAATTTAAACTTGTCTTATTCGCGTTTTCTTGTGATGATGATTTAGCTAAATAACCTAATAAACAAAAATAAAGTGACTTACAAGAGTATTCAAATAAAATAGCATTGTTTATATAAAAAAATAATAGGAGTAGATTTTAAAATTCATTTAGGTTAGACATTGGTGTCGATTCTGGCAGAATTCTCTAAACTTAAAACTGAATATAATAACATCAGTCTGTCCTTTTTATTCTGTATAGAAATTGACAAGGATACACTGTTGTCAAATTTAAGTTAAGCTTTAGAGAATCATGCCAGAATCGACACCATTATTTCATTCTGTCTTTTGTGATGGAAAAAATAAACTTTCAAAAGTCAAAAAGATAATGACCGGTGTCAGCAAAAAGAGTTTTTTTTTATATTACTTATACTTATAAGAAAGAAGAAATCGTGAATAAGACTTTTCTATCTGTTTACAATTCGTACAGATTTGCAACATTGTAGGCCATGCCACAAATAATTCTGAAAATGGAAACATAGTCCATAACGAGTACACAATAAGAACTATGATATATCACTTAGAAATATCTCTCAAAATATAGTTGTGACTATATACAAATGATATAACGAGTATTCTAATGAATACATATAGGTCTTTGTGCTTACCTAGCGGCGATTTTACTATTATATTAACTTAAATAAAAACTATATTATTATCACAACAGTCGTCCCCTACAATCCGAACGGATACAATATATTATTCTGATTATATACAACATTATATTTGAGCTATTAAATATTTAGCTGTTTGAACACAATCCAACCCTGTGTTCTATACAAACTGTATACTTTTGACTTTTGTAACAGCTTAAATTTTTTATAGCAAGCTATTTCAAATTCCATTTTAGAGAAATAGCCCAAGTCAGAAAACGTTTAGGAAAAAAAAGTTATTTGTGGAAGTAAATAAATAATACATCTTCTTTCTTTCGTCCAAACATGATCGTTATAAAACATATTTGCTAGCGTATTAGGTCTGTATATTAACAAACATAGGTCTCAAACCCCCTTTGAGTATATATACTTTCAGTTTTACCAGACTTAACTAATATTGCACTTCTAATATCATAAGTAGAGCATTATTTATAATTTCGATAAATTTGAATATTATAAGCCTATGGCACGCGTCTGTGTATTATTATTAATTAAAGTAGTGTTTAAAAATACTTTGAAATAGCTGTAGTTTATGTCAACTTTGTTAATATTAAAGTTCTTTGAAAGCCTTGGATCATATAATATTTTACTTGCGCTAGTAACTACGATATCTTAAATTATTATGATATTTTTATATAAAGCTGCATGTTCAGTGCCCATTTTTTGTGCCATCGATTTTCAAAACTCACACCAAAAAAAATATTTTTTAATTATTTTTAGATATTAATTATTACTTTTACAATGCTCTCTATTTTAGTTTTAGATTATTGTCACCTGCCGTTTTATTATGATCTTTTAGAGTCTGAGTACATACTTCCTAATTTTGCTTAGCAAAATCAATTATTTAATGCTGTATGAGCGTCAAGAAAGACTTTGATGAAATACTATCTTGTATCGGTTATACCTATATATTTGTATCTGCATTATTATTAGAACACCACGAAAAGTCTAATCAACCTGTTCCACTACAATTTCTCTGTCTTAAACATCCTTTAAAAGAATTCGTAACACTAAGAAATTGACAAAACGTACAATTGAAACAGTAATTCAACTTTTCGCGATTATAAGAATAAAAGCGGTTAATTTGACAATCAAGTAAGCGGGCACATCTTTGTGACTTTAAGAAATAAATCTTACTATCTAGTATTTTTATATAAACATTTTGACTTTTTATTTTTCTTAATATATCTAAAGTAATTCGCTAGAATAAAACAATAACATTATTTGTCCAGTCTGTTTCTTGAGATGGGTCGATATTATTTTCTACCATTTCTTTGCATCATTGGCTTTGTGTTTAGATTAGATATGGGTGTTACTGGGGCGCAACCCCGTGCATTCGTAGAAATCCGTGTAGATCTCTGGGTACTGACACGGGGCGGTATCTTACGCCATTCATGGCCATCGCTGCGGCGGCTAAACATGTCAAACGTGGCCTTATCGCGCCTCGGACTAAACTCTCTGCGGGCCCTATACGGAAACAAATAAATACGATAATTATATATTGTGAAAATTGATAAATAAATCTACTAATATAATTTTTAAACTTATAATAACTAGTTATTTTTTGTTTATTTTTTAAGCATTTAACTGCTGGATGTTTAAATCTAAAGAAAAGTTTACTAGAAAAAAATCTTAAGGCTAGGAAAATTTCGACGCGGCGAATAGGGCCGTGGTAGCATAATGGTCAGTGCATTCGCCCGGATTGTGAAGGGTGCGGGTTCGAGTCTCGTCTGCTGCCTGGTCCGCGTGGATTTTTTTCTAGTAAACTTTTCTTTAGATTATAATAAATAAATAAATATTTCAAACACTCACACCAATTAGCCTAATCCCAAAGTAAGCACTGTAAGGCTTGTGCATGGAGCACCCCCACTAGAGTCCGCATCACACAAATTTTGTTTGGAATCAAAATCGCCAAAGTCGGTGGGGTGCAGGGAGGTCAGCCCCGCTGTGATTGGACGCGTCAAGGTCAGATCATATACTCAGTGCAGCGAAGTGATGACGGTAAGATCGATTTTGGAAAATATCGATATTTTCTATCGATAAACAATTTAGAATAGAGGCCTAGTAATTTGGTGCGCAAATGCGTAATCATACCCTCTCCACTTTCTTACAGCGTTCTAATTACATGACGCGACTAGTAACTACATATAATTTAATATGTAAGCAACACAAAAAAAAACACGTCCAGGACAAGAAGTATTAATGCAACGATATTAACTACCCTAGATACAACAACACGAACAAAATCGTGGCCGAAGCGTGTCCAAAAAGTACATTGGACGATCCACGGAGGTCCGTAAGATGATCGCATGGTCAAAAACAATATAATGCCTTATTTAAACATCGAAAGTCACCTTTAATGCATACGGCATAAGGTCTTAATTAAAATGCATGCGGCAAGTTCGTAAAATTTTACGATTTAGTGTTATATGTGAAAGAATATAGACCTTATTTTTTTTTACTTTTCACGCGCAATTCTGAATGCGCTGTTAACAATATAGCAGGTACAGACCGCGAAGAAAAGAGATGGCTAAGGGCGACGTATAACCGACCATGCATTTGAATATCACAAATATTTTAAATTAAATCAGTTTATAGTAAGTATTACAACAATTAAATTTGCTTTAAAGGCGTTAATTAAAAAACATTAATTAGATACCCGTCGAAAAAACGACACTTTACGTACTATTAGTATTTTTCTGCATTTTTTCACGGAACTCTTTGGTATCTTGACTTTTCAACGGTCCGCGTGTGACTGTGTACTAAGAAGTGCTTGAGTGGAGTTCAAGCACTTCTTGATTGGGACCACAGACTATTTAGATATTGGGACACATTTTGAGCGGTCGTGGTGTATCTAGGGTATTTAATATCGTTAATTCTATGTCTTTATCTAGGTCATAAACTATGCGCACTTAATTTCATACAAATCCGTTTAACCGTTTTAGCGTGAAAGAGTAACAAATATGCATACAAATTTTCGCGTTTTTAAAATTTTATCAGGATATGTTTGACTTCAATCAAATAAAAACTGTTGGTTGTATACTTATGACATCTATTATTGTATACGATGAAATAAATAGTTTTTATTTATTTTTTCCATTTCCATAGCTGACAAACTTATCGACAAACTTACGCGTTGAGACATGAGCTGCGTCTGAGTCACTAGCAATACACGTGCCGGTGTGAGAGCGAGATAGCATATATGATGTAGTCCATGCGAGAAAGGGATAGTGTAAAAAGACATCAACGCGTTCACCAAAAAATAAATACATTAACAGCAATTTAATATAACAGTATTTTTGTCTTTTTGTAATGCTTTAAACTAACCAGTGAAAAGTAATACCATTTTTTGAAGACTGGAAGTTGTACTCGACTTTCCACACAATTTAATTGCACAGTACGGCATTTTTACAGTTTTTTAATACGAAAACGAGAGAAGCAGTTCGACCAACGCTCGGTTACCGAATGAAACGATGTATCGCGACGTCTGTAGGCGTGCCTCACGCATAGGTAATATACTACTTAAGCTTGGCGTAAGCGCTTGCCCTTGTATGCGGACTCTAGTGGGGGTGCTCCGTGGGCTTGTGTTATGGGATGCTAGGGTAACGGATAGAATACATATACTGTACATATTTAAGTATATTTATATAGAAATACATATTAAACATCCATACCTGGAGTACAAATGCTCGTATTTATAACACAAACATCTGCCCCCACCGAGATTCGAACCCGGGACCACTCGGCCACGGAGGTCGTCAAAAATTAACTTCTTTGATAACTTTACGATTATTACTTTATTTTTAAGCAAGTTGATTACTTTCTAAAGTAATCAACTTGCTTAAAAATAAGTGAATCAACATACATACAACTCAGACATAATGTTGTTTGATCTGAAGTTATTAATTTGGCTGCGCATTGGATTGAATGCTATTTGCTAACTTCGCAGTCACATGGCTCAATCCGAATAGGGTTACTTATATCATGGCAACTCATATTCGCGTTCAAACATTCACTTCATTATTCAGCTCTCTGGCTGTAAGTAATTGTAAGTACCTGGGGTCTCTGCTTCTCTTTCGGTATCTTCCTCTTTCTCTCTCGCTGCCGTTCTTTCTATCCGTCTTCTTCACTCTTTCTGTCTCTCTCTCACTCTCTCGCTCTCTCTCTGCTGTCTTTGCTCTTACACAAAATTATGGCATAGGTAGCGGCAAATATTACCCCCTTTATTAACTAACAAAGAATAAGCTTGGATTAGTTAGCACGAACCAATATCGAATTAGGATAGTTTAATCCGATCTCGATACGCGTCAAATGTCAAAAGGTTGCGTATGGAAATTCAAACAGCGCCACACCGAACGTAACGAGAATTAAAAATCGAAAAAAGTAGGACGGACTGAATGCATGTGGTTGCTACTTTAGCATTAATCATATTTAAATTATTACTCTAATCACACACACACGCAGACATTTTCTGAATATATATGTCAGTTTCTGTCTTTTCCATTTAATTTTGAATGTAATGGATTAATGATGCCATATGTGCTAAGAGGATTGGCGCTGTATGCCGTAATGCAGGCATTTTGCCTAGCTCGGCAGTAGATAAATATGTAGTTATGTTAGAGATATTAGAAGTGTTTTAGCCTTATAAGTTTAATAGTAAATAACTTCTTATTGGAAATAAATTATTATTATAATCATGGTAAATACCTCCTATGGCGGCCACTAGCGGCGTGATTCCGTCCGCATCCATGGCGTCAACGTGGGCTCCGTGTGACAGCAACTCGCATACTACGGCGCATAGAGATTCGCTCCACTGTTCTCTCTCGTCTGTTTATAATACAATAAACATTTTATTTTATTAATTAAAGTGTTTAAGGTCAATGACTGACTTAATGCAACATTCAATCTGTTACACAGAATTCACCTTATTTTAAGTATGTGCAACTAATGAGGAGTTCGATGGCGCAAGCGGTTAGCGCGTTCGGCTGCGATCGTTGAATTTAAGCAACTTACGCAGTGGTCATTCATTGGATGGGTCACCAAAAATTTGCACTGTGCAACTTCTCCGTAAACTGTTAACCACATAAAGTTTTTGATAGGTCGAGCTCGATGGCATAGTGGGTTGCGGGTCTGCGATCGTGGAAGTTAAGAAACTATCGCAATAGCTGGTTATAGGATGGGTGACCAAAAATATTATCTCGAGCTCCTCCGTGCTACTGAAGGTACATTAAGCAGTTTTTCGGCTGTATCTGCAGTCATTACTTCTTCTTCTTCGGCGCTACACTCTTGACAGAGTGGTCGTGGTCGTCACATCAGGATTGGTGGCGCGCTTCACAATACGCTGCCATTCGTCCCGCACTGCGGCCTTTCTAGTGCACTCGTGAAGTGGACCGTTCTTTGCCGCTTTTATCTGGTCAGTCCAGCGCATTAGTGATCTGGCGCGCGCCCTTACGCCCTCGACTTTACCCTGCACCACCAGTCGTTCCACTGACGCATCTTCTCGGCGTGAGATGTGGCCAAAGAAAGTTAGAATACGACCTTGTACGATGAAATACAGACGTTGTTTGATGGACAGGAAAATGCATTACGCATACTTCGCCAACCGAGGGTTGCGGACGAAGCTATCGGGGACTCCTCTCCGCCGCTTCAGGGAACACAAGTGCTCCGAGAAGCAAGCGGGGACATACCTCGCCAAGAAGGCGACCGCCACAAGGGCGACCGTAAAAACTAGACAATACTCTTGCACCGGTCACCCGGCGCGCATTATGAGGGACCGCGGTCCCTCCTAGTGCGCACCGGGAGTGCGAGTGATGTGGCGGTATCCGTTTTCGAATAGTCCGCCCACCCGCAAGGTGATTGTCCGCAAGCGGACCCGCCCCGATGAAGATGCCCCGGAGTATTAGGGGCATCAACATCCAGAGAGCTTGTGCAATGCAAGCCTGGCACCCTCAGGACAGACTCGCGGCCCTCATGTTGATGGACAGTTCCTGGAGGATGGATGCATTGGTTCGGAATTGTGTCTGTATGCCAAGCATTTTCCTCCAGCACCACATTTCTAGAGCGTCTATCTTCTTTTTCTCACTCTCTCGCAAGGTCCACGTCTCAGCACCATAGAGGAATATGGAAAACACTAATGCCCTGACGAGTCGTATTTTCGTGGCTTTTGTGATGTTCCTGTTTCTCCATATTTTTTGAAGTTTGTCCATAGCTGACCTCGTGATTGCCATGCGCCGCTTGACTTCATCTGCACAGTCATTAATTAGCACTGACCAATGCGATATCCGTTTTATCGGTTATAACCAAGGAATTAGAAATGATATTATGGAAGCATTACTTTTTAACAAAGGCCGCTAAAATATGGTTCCAAACTCATACAATTAAACTTCATTACTAACGCAACACGCACACAAACTAAACATTTTTACAAATCAAATATCGGCAAATGCATTCGGCTATCCGTTTATTGGGTGAGATAATCCCAACTAATACCATGATCGGCTTGTAGATCGCAGTTTTTTTTGCCCCGCCCACTTACTTGATCGCAGTTTGCGTGGAACTACTTTTAAGCGCAATTGGTATTCCATGTTATTTCTAATTCATTAGTTTTTCCTATTCCATCCACAAGTAAGACATCTACCACAGCAGTGAGGACATTAAAAGACCGACGATTGGTCTATTTCCGAAACTTGCCTGGTATTAACTGGTACGATATTAGGGCAACGTGCAGAGCCGTCCGTCTCGTGTCATCGGATGCGTCTACGTCGAGGCCGCACTCTAGAAGTAACCGCGTCGTCCTCATACAAGGGAACCTGTCGCAAAATATATGAGAATATAGGACTTAAATATCACTTACGTAAATATCACTTGCGTACGAAGGTCGACTCAATAATAATAATAATATTCTTTTTTTAATATGTTAGATTCGAAATGAAATGAAATTTATTTATTCACACAAAACAGAGTAGATACATTTTGGTGGTGATTTTCATTTAGTTCGTCCATTTTGCCAACGACACGGCATGTGAATGTCAAACTTAATTTAATTCTGACATTTAAAGGTACTTATGTCATTTTACTTATCTCTTATCTATTAGACAAGTCCGTCCGTCCGTCCGTCCGTCCGTGGTGCTGTTTCAGCGGCCAAACCGTATGAGATAGATAGAGAATGTTTAAGTTATAAGTTAAGAATAGTCTGATAAGACTACAAACCGGATGTGAGTAACGTAGCACTTCCGGTTTTCGAGAAATCACGTGAATTCTATTTCAAACGAAACCACACAAAATCTCCGAAATTCTCAATTAATTAAATACTTTTTTTTTTGTGAACATTTGGTTCACAGGTTTGCTAGTTCTGTTCTAAGTCAATTTTCGTTTCTAAATATTCTCTAACAGAGTAAAAACATTTTGTTATTAGCCACATTTTAAGCTTCCTTTTAAATATAGGCAAACTAAGCTCCGTTATCAAGCGTGGTAACTTATTATAAATTTTTATACAATTCGGATAGCAGTTTTTATTGTAATATTGAGTACGCATATTGGGCAACATCAATCTATCACGTTGTCTCGAAGAGGACCGCAAAGTGCCTTCTGATTTAGAATCAAGAAAAGAGAAACATTCTTTTAGATAGGACGGAGAAGAAGGAAGCAAAAGTACAGAATAGAGAACCGTAAGTGTGTTTAAGTCCCGCGTCGGCGAATAGGGAGCCATTTTAGTTTGTATCGAAGATGTGACACATGGTCATATTTACGTAGGTCAAAAATAAATGTGATACACATATTCTGCTGACGTTCCAGCTTGGTTAGGAGTTCCTCAGATATACCTTATTTAGAAATGAAAATGAAACTACCTATGTATTTATTCCTTTTATGTAGAAATCATTTTTCTTTTACGGAGGTCCTCTTTAAAACTTAATAATATATATATAATAAAACAATAATATAGTTGCACTTACACAAAGTTAGTATGTGTTACGTTCTGTGTGCTTGCTTCTGTTTGCGTGCGTGCATATGTTTGTGTGTGTTCACTCTTGTGGTAAGCTTATGCAGTAATATAAATAAGTGTGGGGCAGTATAGTGGTAAGTGTAGTTTAATACAGTTTAGTGCAGTGTAGTGTTTACTAACTGGTACACGTCGTTGGTGTGGAAGTCGTCGACGGGCGTGCGATGGTCGCCGGAGAGATGCATTTCTTTAGTAAAGTTTGGAGCAGTATAGTGGTAGTGTAGTTTAATACAGTTTAGTGCAGTGTAGTGTTTACTAACTGGTACACGTCGTTGGTGTGGAAGTCGTCGACGGGCGTGCGACGGTCGCCGGTGAGATGCATTTATTTAGTGAAGTTTGGAGCAGTATAGTGGTAGTGTAGTTTAATACAGTTTAGTACAGTGTAGTATTTACTTACTGGCACACGTCGCTGGTGTGGAAGTCGTCGACGGGCGTGCGACGGTCGCCGGAGAGATGCATTTATTTAGTGAAGTTTGGAGCAGTATAGTGGTAGTGTAGTTTAATACAGTTTAGTGCAGTGTAGTGTTTACTTACTGGCACACGTCGCTGGTGTGGAAGTCGTCGACGGGCGTGCGACGGTCGGCGGCGAGATGCAGCAGCGTCTGGCCGCATCTGAGGCGGACGTTTCTCAATCTGAACACGGCTCTTCTCACTGAACATGTCGTCTCCTAACGATAACAATGTATAAATAAATATTTCTACCAGTCACACCAATGGAGAAAAAAACTGCCAATCCAGCACCAATTGAATACGAGCATGTGTGTTTAAAAGGCCCTAGATGTTTATATGTATTTCTACATAAAAAAAACAATATCCTTATTTAGGTATACAATTTGTTACCCCAGTATCGTAAAGCTGGGGGCTTCGATAATTAATGTTTATGTTGTTAATTTTTATTTATTATCTCGATATATAGATATAGATACAGTATGATGAATCAATTATATTCATCATACAAATATTTACCCTATTCAAACCAGGCCCTCTGAAAGGGTGATACCTTGAAAATAGGAGTACATATCACTCCACCATGGAGGTCGTTTAAATACGCTACTGGCATAAAGATTAAAATACACTGACCTGCAAAATTATGTATCACATTTTCCACAATTTAATAAATTATTGAAGTTAGAGATTTAAATTAAAAAGTCTTTTTATAGCTAATTTTATCAACTTTTTTTTTTAACTAATATTATCAAATAGAACGGGTTTTCCTCCTAGTCCTCTTTATTTCGAAGCTATATAAAATGTTAAAGTGATATGTACTATATTTGGAGGCCAGTGTAGTTTCCCCACGCTACTGTATGACTTAACGTAAGTTTGTAAGATCATTATTAATTAGTGATAGAAGGACAATTTTCTCTTCATTCAAACGTAAATATTTACACTGAATAAGCAAAACAGAGAATGCAGTAGCATTTCATAATAATATGAGTTGCAATATCTATGCCGATCAATCTGGATTAGTTTCAAAACTAACCGACAGATAGAAAGAAAATTAAATATTATGTTAAACAATCTTTCTTTAACTAGTCTATGCGTAAAAAGGCATGACACCCACGCCACTCGACTATAATCGCTTTATCATATGAGATTAACTAATGCTAATAAATCAAAAACGTCTAAACGTAGACTAAAGAATGACGAATGCAAAGTAATATCTGCATTAATTGTATTTTAATTAAATATACATTATTATTATCGCTCGTCATTTTCATTTATTGATTTAATTTCAAGAAGGATCAATCATAAATTGGTATAATAATTTCACCACGATTTCACGAATGTCAATCATGATAAAACTGATTGACATTTGACATAGGGATTGTATTGAGATTATAAGCTGCCTTAGGCTAAAAATATGACGTGACGTATGACTGGGTGGCCAGAATCCTTACTAAATTGTCAAATTTACACACACGATTTAAAATTAATAGGAGATAATTAAAAAAATATATTTATGTGTTCTAGTCATTAAATAAAACAAACTTTTTGACCATACCATTTTTGACCATAGAGGTTTGAAGAATAGAGTGGGGAAGGCGGCTCTAAAAGTGTCCGTCTAGTAGAAAGAGAAAGAAGATGAGAGACCGCTAGCTATCTCTCTCTCTTGTGACGCATGCGCAGTCGTCTGTCCAATGGTTAGTCCAAGCATCATATCGAAATAGTAAGATGCTTACGGTTGCCAATGCGCATGCGCAAAAAGAGAGAGAAAGTTGGCGGTCACTCATCTTCTTTCTCTTTCTATCAGAGGGACACTTCCACTTGTAGTAGAGTCCATATCTCCCCTACTCTATTCTTATACCTCTATGCTTTTGACCCGTCTCCTTCAAAAGAAAGAAAAAAGAAAAACCTTTCTTACCTCACTGTTATCGGGGTTTTCCAACAATCTAGCGGCGACTGCGACCAGATATAGGGCGGTGCGTATGTTACTCTCGTATTCCTCCTGGAAGCAAAATGTGCGAGCCAAGCTCTTCGCGTCAGTGCTCACGACCGAACTATGGCACAAACAGACAAACCTAACACCTAGCACAAGCAATTTTTAACCTTAACTCTCAGAAATACCTTTGGTTTTACCTACAACTCTTTTATTTTATTCAATGTAATGTTAGCAGGTATTATTGATTCATATTAATTGTATTATATTTTAATAGTGCCTATGATATTTTGGTCAACACATGGGCGTTTTTGATGAAATGTATCATTGAAATAATAGCCTGCGCAGGCGAGGGACTTTTTCGCACGCCGAAATAGATAGCTCACAACTGCGTCGAGTAACGCACATGACGGACTAAAAATACCGCGTACAAACAGTCCCCTGGCTAACCGAGGTCACCGAGACAGGACAGGACAAAAGTACGCGGAAATCCCCGATAGAATAGAGATCACGTGACTAGGCACTAGCAAGGCACACAGTGAACTTTGGTCTGTGTTTCTCGCTCGATCCAATTTAAGGAAAGAACTCAGTATTATCTTTTAAAACTTCTTCTTTTTTTAGACTCCATTTTAATTAACAACACAACGCAATCTGAGAATATTTACTTCAATAGCACTGTTCAAAATTTTCGGGCGACAAATGGTTGCACATCGTGTGCGTTTAGTCCGTGACAAGTTTTGTCCTTTGTCCTCCGCCTCCGCGGACAACGCACCCACCACTATCCAGGCGAATGCACTGACCATTATGCTACCGCGACCCTGATGGCCGTTTCGAATTTTTTCTAGTATTTCTTAGTTTAATCTAGATTCCTGGTCCGCGTGAATTATTTTCTAGTTAAAAGTCCTTCGTCTGTGCAGGCCATAAATGCAATATTTATTAAAAAATCAACTTAGTATCATAAATAAGCTGGTTAAGCACTGTTAAGTTTAGCAGCGTTTAACAAACAGTAGCTAAGCTTTTAAACAATGTTAGAGCAAAAATAGACCGAACTAACTTGGTAGGAACTTTAAAATGAACTATCGAGATATTCTGCTGTTGTCAATCGGTGTTGTAAGACAAAGAATTTTTACTAAATACTCTTATTAAGTCATTTTAATGATATAGTTTTATTGTATAATTAGTAACGAAAAACATAGATTCACTTTATGAGTTAAACATTACAACGTGGTTACGCGTATGTTACTCTCGTATTTTTCTTGACGAACTATACTGCCACAAGCTATTTTTATTCTTAACGTTCAGAAATACCTTTTAGATTTTCGTTATTGCATTTTCTGTAATGACGAATTATTATTTATTGGGTTGGGTTATTTTATGGGCAACTTACGCAGTCCAAAATTAACTCATTTATCTCTATGTATAATGCTAACTCAAGTTTCATAAATAGTTCGTCTTGCAGTGCCCAGAGTTATAAGTTAATTCTGTGTTTAAATACTGACTAACCGTCGAAATCGGTGAGATAAATTAATATAGTTATCACTGGGTGTGCCACAGATTATTGAGATTATATCTAAGGTTTTGTACTTATTATTTACAATTAAAATAATCTAATGATTTAAAATGGCAACATTTGAATGGAACCGAGTCAAAATTTTAAGGATTCTGTGAAATCAATAATTTAATTTAATATAAAGTTTATTCATTTGATGTTAAAATATCTTGTCATATTAATATCTCATCTTAATATTTGCAAATTTGAAACATTTTAGGAGCAATATATGAAGTTCCAATCTTGCTATTTTAGATCACCAGAACAATTGAATATGGCAATTAATATAATGATTTATCAAAAATAAGTTAAAACGAAATAAATTATGATCATGCTCCAAAAATCAATGATATATGTATAATGAAAGACTTATTATACTTACATTATATCGAATTAAGATGAAAGTTCAAGCAAGCATGTGTATTCTTGCGATACTTTTGATATTAAAAAATACCTTATACAAAATTGGTCTTTACAACTACGTAACTAAGAACTAGTTTCGCGTGTCAACAATAAACAAAAAAGCAGCTACAAGGTGATTGTGTATGAAAGTTTATTTACATACTAATAAAGCATCCGGGTCGTGGTTTGATTGTGGTTTTTCCAGTCTCTGTGTACCTCTTTTCAACTCTTCCACACAAGCCTCCAATACGTAGCAAACCTGAATACAAAAATGTTGCTCTTATATTTAGAATTAAATGATGTCACCTATATTGAGGTATGAAGAGCTTGATAGCTTAAATGGTTAGCGCGTTCGGCTGCGATCGTTGAAGTTAAGCAACTTTCGCAGTGGTCTGTCATTGGATGGGTGACCAAAAATTTATTAACTCATGCTCCTCCATGCTTCGGAAGGCACGTTAAACCGTTAGCCCGGCTGCATCTGCAGTTGTTAGTTCCCACCAATCTCCCTATTCCATCCATAAGAAAGGCTTGTGCCCCAGCAGTGGGAACATTAATAGGCTGATGATGACGATCTATACTAAAAAAACGTTTCAAAGCAATGAATATTTGGACCTGATACTGGCTCGACTGTCTAAATCTGAAACTAAATTTGACAACAGGCTATCTTTCTCATTCTTTACAGAACACGATAAGGAAATAACTATTGTCAAATTTTGTTTCAGGTCCATTGTCTCTTTTATAAATAAATCTGTGATTTCAATGAAGCAAAAGAAGGTCCATTACATGGGAACTACAAAAATGAAGGTATAAATTTTTTATTTACCTGAGCAAGCGGTAGTTCTATTCCAATGTGTATCATCTGTGAGAAAACTTGAGCGAACCTGAGCAAATCCTTTACAACGGACACCTTCAAATAATACAAAACATAAAAATTAATATGATAAGAAAACTGTGATAAAAAATTGCGATTCGGACACACTTCGCACATGTATCTTCTCGAAGCCTAATTACTCAAAAAGTTGAGACTTTGCAAATCGCTAAAGCATGCACCTTTTCAGTACTGATGTCTTTTTTTTCTTTTCCGTTTTTTTATTTCATACACCAACTTTTCTTTCGAATTTATAGATACTGCATCTATAAATTCGAAAGAAGTTGTGATAGCAGCGCAGCCAATGTGACACGCATTCTGTGAAATTTTATCACTGTTTAAATACGACTGACAGACGGCGCTGGTATTATTAGGGTTCCGTTTGCCACTATTTGGGTACGGGATCCTCAAAAGTCGTTTGATACTGCAGCTAGACGATCGTCACTTAAGCGGTTATCCAAAACAATCTTTATACAGCGACTAAGTGTCATCTTGTGGCACGTGACCAAAATCGGGACTAATATAAGGGAGGTATAAAAAGCCTTTTAAATATATATAAAATATATATATATATAAAAATGAAGGTGTTAATAAGCTTTTTATATTTCTCTTTTCAAGTTATTGCAAATTTTAAAGTTCCCTCTGCGAAGAGATTTAATGTAATTATTAATCCTTAGGCCACCACTTATTCACCAGCAGCTCCCTCCTGTCAATGTCATTAAAGTGCCATAAGCACTTCGTAGCACTGCATGAGTATGTTAGTATGTAGGTAGTATTGAAACTTACTGAGGAGGCGAGGAGCTCGATGGCGCAAGTGGTTAACGCGTTCCGCTGCGATCGTTGAAGTTAAGCAACTTTCACAGTGGTCGGTCATTGGATGGGTGACCAAAAATTTACTATCTCAAGCACTTTAAGCCGTTGGTCCCACCTGCATCTGCAGTCTTTAGCACCCACCAATCCGCACTGGGCCCACATGGAAGGTCATGGCCCAAACTCCTCATTCCATCCATAGGGAAAGCATGTGCCCCAGTAGTGGGGACATTAAAAAGCTGATTATGATGTTAATTGAAACTTACCGCATTATGCTGCCGTAGTAGCAACGCATGCCGCCACAGTTGCAAGCAGCGGTCGAATCTCGCTTCATCCGCGAACACAGCGCCTCGGAACACCACAGGGTGCGGCAGATCGGGGCACTCGCGACCCAATACTCGCTCGCGAACAGTCAGCCCCTCCATGTGCAGCGCGTGCGCGTCGCCCGACAGACGCTCCACCTCCTGCCACGTGAATTGTGATCTCACTGTCTGGCCTATAAAGGAACACCGCAGGGACGGCAGATCTAGCAGACACAACGTAGTGTCGCTTTCTTTATAGGAAATCCCCTGGGGGCTGCAGATCGGGGCACTCGCGACCCAATACTCGCTCGCGAACAGTCAGCCCCTCCATGTGCAGCGCGTGCGCGTCGCCCGACAGACGCTCCACCTCCTGC
Organism: Chilo suppressalis; assembly: GCA_902850365.2. Classification (NCBI taxonomy): domain Eukaryota; kingdom Metazoa; phylum Arthropoda; class Insecta; order Lepidoptera; family Crambidae; genus Chilo; species Chilo suppressalis. Next base: position 5,560,125 of record OU963912.1, on the reverse strand, counting down.
CACGTGAATTGTGATCTCACTGTCTGGCCTATAAAGGAACACCCCAGCGGCGGCAGATCTAGCAGGCACTATGCGTAGTGTCGCCGTCTTTACAGGAACAACCCCGGGGGCGGCAGATCTAGCAGACACTGCGTAGTGTCGCTTTCTTTATAGGAAAACCCCTGGGGGATGCAGATCGGGGCACTCGCGACCCAATACTCGCTCGCGGACAGTCAGCCCCTCCATGTGCAGCGCTTGCGCGTCGCCCGACAGACGCTCCACTTCCTGCCACGTGAATTGTGTTCTCACTGTCTGGCCTATATAGGAACACCCCAGGGGCGGCAGATCTAGCAGGCACTATGCGTAGTGTCGCCGACTTTACAGGAACAACCCCGGGAGCGGCAGATCTAGCAGACACTACGTAGTGTCGCTTTCTTTATAGGAAATCCCTTGGGGGCTGCAGATCGGGGCACTCGCGACCCAATACTCGCTCGCAGACAGTCAGCCCCTCCATGTGTAGCGCGTGCGCATCGCCCGACAGACGCTCCACCTCCTGCCACGTGAATTGTGATCTCACTGTCTGGCCTATATAGGAACACCCTTGGGGGCGGCAGATCAGGGCCCTAACGGACACTGTGCGTAGTGTCACCGTCTTTATAGGAACACCCCGGGGGCGGCAGATCTAGCGGACACTGCGTAGAGTCGCCGTCTATATAGGAAGACCGCCCGGGGGCAGACTAGTAGATACTATACGTAGTGTCTCTTTCTATATAGGTACACGCCCGGATCCGGCAGATCTAGCGGAAGCTGTGCGTACTGTCGACGTCTATATAGGAACAGCCCCGGGGGCGGCAGGTCTAGCGGTCACTGTGCATAGTTTCACCTGACTATATAGGAACACCCCCGGGGCCGGCAGATCTGGCAGAGACTGCGTAGTGTCGCCGTCTTTATAGGAACACCCTTGGGGGCGGCAGATCTAGCGGACAGTGTGCGTAGTGTCGTCGTCTATACAGGGACACCCCCGTGGCGGCAGATCTGGGCCCTAGCGGACAGTGTGCGTAGTGTCGTCGTCTATACAGGGACACCCCCGGGGCGGCAGATCTGGGCCCTAGCGGACACTGTGCGTAGTGTCACCGCGTATATAGGAACACCCCCGGAGTCGGCCTATCTAGCGGCCCCTGTGCGTAGTGTCGCCATCCATATAGGAACGCCCCCGGGGTGGCAGATCGAGGCCCGAATGGACATTGTGCGTAGTGTCGCCGTCGTTATAGGAACACCCCCGGGGGCGGCAGATCTGGCGGACACTGCGTAGTGTCGCCGCCTATATAGGAACAGCCTTGGGGGCGGCAGATCTAGAAGATACTACTACGTATTGTCGCCGTCTTATAGGAACACCTCCGGGGGCGGCAGATGCAGCGTCCACTGTGCGTAGTGTCGCCGTCTTTATAGGAACACCTCCGGGGGCGGCAGATCTAGCGGACACTGTGCGTAGTGTCGCCGCCTTTGTAGGAAAACCCCCGGGGGCGGCAGATATAGCGGACACTGATATTTTTTTTCACACCCTGGGTTACATAACATAGATGGAAGTATAGATGTATATAACAAATTTTATACAATGTCTTATTTTTTTGTTCATACTTATCTACATGTAGAAACCAGTAGTATACAATACTTGCATTAAACTTGTTGGATTCACATAACATGTGAAGTAAATAGTGATTTATGTGAACATGTCACGGCAGCGTTATGCTGAGGCAGGGTCCTGATTGACCAATATTATAACTTTATTAGGATTATTAATGTTTGTGTTGTTTACTTTTTATATATGTTTTTATTTCCGCTGTTTGAAGGATATGATTAAGTTTTTATTAGTCGATAAAATAATTTTCTATCTCTCTCATTTATACTTATAAAGATACTAGTTATCTATGCAGTGTAAACGAAAAAATGTCACAACAAGTATTCTACGAGTTTTGTGTAAAACTAGTATTGACTTGTTTCTTGGTGTAAACGAGAGGTTAGTGACGTGGCAGATAGACGGAATGTCTTGCGTTGGCATTTTCGATTCCTTTCTTTGATGATACAAGTTATATTAAAGTATCGCGAGCGTTAATAAGATATGATGGCCGCTTACCATCAGGCTGGACGTGGTGCATAGTTGCCATCTTATTTACATTAATTAATCAACAGTGAATTTAAAGAAAAAAAATCTTCTTCAAAATCTTCAAGATCTTTTTGTTTAGTCTTTTTTAATTAATTCTTTCTTCTTTTATCGTTATTTTCAATTGAAACTTTAAAGTAAGGATAAAATATGACAAAAAAAAATGTACTTCTAATGGCTAACTTCGCTTGGCTATTTGTAAACTTGACAACAGTCTGTCCTTATCATGCGTTATAAGATAAGACAAGGACAGCCTGGTGTCAAATTTACAAATACCAAACACGAATAGCTAAGTGAAGTGGCAGTATAAAGCAACAACGATACTTCCCCAATTGAAGAAGAGAATCTCCGAGCTCAATTTTATCGTACAAAATTCGTATTGATAGCGAATATACCTCCAAAGTAGTGCTCTCTTTCCAATTGTCGTACGCCGCGATAGGATCGGCCGGTTTCTTCAGCAACTGACCGTAGCGTGTGTCATACCGCATCGTCATCGCCCGGTGTAGGTACTGATACGCCATCTATTAGACAACACACACGTTGATTGACTTGTATTCCAACTAGTCCATGAGTAATTCTATGATGGGATTTTTCTTTTAAAGATAGGTCCGACAAGTGACTCCACCCCACCTGATGTTAAGTGACGGTGAAGTCCAGACGTGAAGAAAGCTGGTACAACAGTTCTACCTGCCACACCAGCCATCCTCACCTTGCCGGCCAGCACGTGAGCGGGCAGAGCATTCCATTTACGGATAATGCGACAAAGAAATGAGTCACCAAAGGACATGGCTAAGAAACTGCCCTTAACGTGTAAAAATATTTCGCACTAACCCGTAACTTTACAATATTTTTTTATTAATTATTACGTGTTTATAATTCACATAGAACTTTCGTGAAATAATCACATATTAAAAAGTATAAATATTGACTTCATGTCTGTTTCAAAAGCAAAATGTTCCGGTTTACAAAATAAATGAACAATAAATGTACACAAAAAATATTTGTGTATATATGTATATAAGTATATCGAAATAAATAATATTATTTCTAAATTCCTTTAACCCATGACATATTTGGCCCTAATTTTTATTATAACAAGTCACTGAAGGGCTTAAATAATAGTATTTATTATTCTGATCAGGCTTGAGACAAGGCTGTATGATAATTAATCCTTTAATTTTTGCAAATGGACAAAATAAAACTTCACAGATTTCTTGTCAGGCTGACGATATCAACTTATTTGTATTTATTTTTGCTTTAAAAAACTTTTTGTGAAGAGTTAATCAGAGAAATGGGAAGAAAGATTCTAAGAAAATGCAAAATTGATGACTCTGTAAATAATTGGCAACATCTTTTATCAACTGTAGTAAGGTAATGACATAGTAGGAGTTTTTATAATTTTCAAGATTGTGACTTTATCAAAAGTTCCTGAGCCTTTTTTCATGAAAATTATAAATATTCAGTCGTTTACCATTAAATATTACTAAGTACAGTATTTATACATTGCCAGGGCAGTCGCTCATACAAAACTTTACCATGTCCTTTCTTTGTACGCGTTAGAATTGTGGCCACAGTTAGACGGTGACAACGTAGGCCAGCACGCGTGGTCTTGTAAAGGAAAGGGGAAGGTGGAATAAGAGAGAATAACCCTGAGAACCCGAACATTCCCATGCGTGAATGTAAACTACACAAAGTTTTTTTTTATTATTCGCCATTATTGGTGATGAGATGACTATACTACCACACGGGACAATGTAGATTGTGCAGATTGGCGACAGATTCCTATCGACTTTCAACTCAACTACTTATATTAAAGAAAGAATTAGTATATTTTATATCATAGCACATATCTTTGATCTTGTTATTTAATATCAAACAACATATCAATTATAGGTATTATTTTATTTCAGTGATAAAAAACTGAAAGAAATTACAGTTTTATCCTCAATGTTTCTTATCATTGAAGTTTATCAGGTCATTATCATAACATTTAAAGGAAATTATTCATAGAGAGGACGTTCCATGTGATCCTCAATTTGTTTAAAAAAAGCTTTATATTAACACAATTTCGGTCCACACTCTCTTATATTTAAAAATAACAGGAAGCAATGAGGGTTTTCTGGAATGACAGGCGCCAGGTGGCAGCACTGATCATCGAAGTCTACTCATCCGTCAAAGCTTGTATGTCGTCATAGTTTATAGATCAATTTAAATGCTCGTCGGTTAGTTAGCACCAGAAACTTTATACAAAAGACCTCATGTCACAGTGGCGCCAACTGATGATGCACATTTTCATAAACACCCTCATAGCAGCCTCTTAGCACTTAGTAAAGTAAATCAAAGCTGCGGCAACGGTGTTCATTTACAAACATTGAATAAACTCCGGAGGAGCTCGATGGCGTAGGTGGGTAGCACATTTGGCCTGCGATCGTGAATGTTAAGCAACTTTCGCTATGGTCGGTCCTTAAATGGGTGGCCGAAAACTATTTATCTCGAGCTCCTCCGAGCTTCCGAAGGCACGTTAAGCTATTGTTCCCGGCTGCATCTGCAGTCGTTAACACCCACCAATCCGCACTGAGCCCGCATGGTGGGTCATCATGACCCAGTCTCCCTGCTGTCCCCTTTAATAGGCTGCTTATGATAAACCAAACTACTACACAGCTACGATACAAACTACTACTTTGATCGCAGGGCATTTCCTACAGCGGCATCATGATCATAATCTAATCACTCTCAAGCTCCTTGTCGTTGACGAAGGAGGCGCCAACGCTTCGATCGCCTGCGCGCGACACTTCCGGTCGGGCTGTATTAGCATTTTTTTTTAAGTTAGACTCACTCTCAAGCAATAATACTCCTTGTCGTTGGCGAAGGAGGCGCCCAGCAGTTCGAATGCTTCGACCGCCTGCGCGCGGGTCACTTCCGGTCGGGCTGCGAGGATTTCCACCACGGATGCGCGCGCGCGTTCCGCAGCGCATTGTAGTGGTGTCATGCCTGCGTGCAAACGTATAAACATGAGTATGATCATGTTTTTTACGGTTTTAATTTAAAACTTCTGCTTTTTATGGTGGCTTGCTATTTGGCAATGTCAAGGGATTAGCCATTGCACATAAGGGAAAGACATTTGAAAATCAGAATTTTGATTTTTAGACAATTTAAAACTTCATTAAGTCACGTGTTTAGTGATAGCATAAATTTTAGACTAACATAAAAGTTAATTTAGCCGTAACAATGCAAAGGTGACAAATTAACTAAGTAGAGTAGTGAAATACTGATGTGTGTTGGTGATCTAATTATCGCGTAAGTTATGTGTATAAGTCGATGAACCAATTTTGATGATATTTTTGTTAAAGGAAACTTGGAGAAAATTTATGGGCTACTTTTGGAAGCGACACTCCACGCAAACGAAGTCGCGATGCTAGCTTCTTACGTGCAAACTAAGTCTAACCCTTGTATTTATAAACGAGAAAAAGGCATAACTTCTGCTTAAGTAATGACTTGAGAAACATTTTAAATTTCATACTTAAGCTATTGATCAAGTAAGAACTGTCAAAAATGAGTATTCTTATAACTCGTGCCATTATGGCTTATTCGGGGGATTCTTTGTTTGCGGTACTTTTCCGTCGTGTGCGTTACTCGATGCAGTTGTAAGCAATCTATTTTGCCGGGCAAAACAAACCACGGACAAAAGCCCTTCGTCTGCGCAGGCTATCAAAGAAATGAATCGTAAATGAATACACAGGGCATTCTGACTCTCTCAAACATTATTTAAGGCAGCATGTGCGAGAGGGACATGTCTTACGTCGTCATTTGCGATTCGTTTTTTATTGGCGCGAGGTATAACAAAGTAATAGTCAGATTTTCTAAGTTTTTGGTTTTATTGAAGAATTCTAGTGTCAAATAATGACTGGGTTACTTCATCATCATCATCATCATCATATCAGCCGTATGACGCCCACTGCTGGACATAGGCCTCCCCCAAGGAGGAACTTTGGGTTACTTAGCAATGTCTTATTTATAAATAGAGAGTTAGTTCAGTCCATGTTCATAATATGGCGATTAAAAGTCGCAAGTGCAAAAAACTTACAATTAGCACAAGGTAAAACATATAATCCTTGTCAATGATGCATCAAATATGTCATAGCCCATTTTTTTTATTTATATCTACTTTTAACTACTAATACGCATGTAATGTAATGAATTTCACAATCAATCATGATTCTGTTTTGTTGGTTTACCTACTTATCATCATAATGACCGTCACACATAATTTATTAACCTTGCTTAAAATAGTCCAAGCTTGATTTGGTATTTAATTTTTACATTATCAGAAACTATAATTAAAAATATTCTCACCCTTACAACAAGAACTTAAGCGTAAAGGTAATGCTATTGCGTTTGAGCGTACACTTCCATAGACCATAGATAAACAAAAATATTTCAAAATAGAATATTACCCAACCAAAATGGAAGGTTGCATTTGACATTAGATCGCTTTTCGATTCGGTATCGTAAAGGTAATGAAGGTATCCACGAGCCATACAAAGGTATCTAATTTGACGTAACGGTAAGCATGCTGTTCATATAGTATGGTTCATAGCAACATATATTGGTCCCATTTTTGGTCCATATGTAAAAATAAGATAACTATATGAGTCAACTTCATGATTTTAATTCAAACTCATTCTATGCCTTTCAGAATAAGATTCCAAGACCTTTCAGGCCTTACTGTACATCTTATCTGATTTCTTAGGTTTTCACGCACATCACTCATTAAATAAAACTAGTTTTTTACAGGTTAATGCACGAAACTTTATTTATTTATTGACGTTTCGTAGCCTTTACAGGCTACGTCGACTTTGGTTTAATTTAATTTGGTTCGATATTCAAAAGATCGCGCTTTTATTCAACTAGCTATGCCCCGCGATGTTACCCGCGTTTTATTAGGGATATTTTCCCGCAGTAAAACATAGCGTATGTGTAATCGGGGTTTCAGCTAACTCCATACCAAATTTTATTAAAGTCGCTCCAGCGGTTTAGACGTGAAGAAGTAACAAACATACACACTCACAAACTTTCGCCTTTATAATATGAGTGTGATTAAGCCTGAGTTTGAGTTTTGGATTCTGAAGCAAGATTCTTTCCGATTTTTATTGAATAATCCATCTAACTAACCAACAACTAATGCCTGTACTTAGAGATGTCAACCAACTTCTAAGTTTGATTAAAGTTATTGTTGTCACATTGTTTGCTATACTAAAAAGAGTGTGACAACACGTGACTTCAAATGACTTTAAGTTATTTTGTCGTCCCTATCTCTAAGAATGTACGTTCATAACATGTTCATAATTATTTTTGTTTACATAATTTACAACTACTCGTGACGGAGCTAATAGGTATTACACATACTTTGAGTGACTGATTAAATGTATTATTAGCCAGTCATTATCATTTCGCGTCTTATAGATAAAATAGAAAAAGTTAATGGTGGTGAACTTAAAATTGTCTGTGTGAATTGGGTATTTGACAGTATTAAAAATAAAGCGCCAATTGTTAGCATCTGTATTTAGAATGAATACTGGCAGAGGTTTATAATATTTTCACAATAAAAATAATCATAATTTTATTAAAAACCCACGAAAAAGATAATAGTTTTCTTATCTATTGTCACGTGACCCAAAAAGCTTGGGATTGGCGGAGCCTAAAATGACGTCACACACAAGTAAACTTCCAGTTAAAGTGACATTACCTTGTATTGTTTGACGTTTTAATGACAGTCGTGTGACGTCACACACTAGTAAGACGCCATATTGTCCAGAGAAACGTTTTCGCGGCAACTTGAAATTGGAGTTTTTGATTTGGTTATTTTTACTGAAATACGTAAAATAATGATGAATATCCACTTTTTGCGGACTCCGTAAACATTAATCAATAACGTGAGTTCGTTTTCTTAAACTTGTCAAATACCCTATTCAAGTTAAATGTGATCGTTAATAAATTCAATGAATAAGACATTCATATTACTTATGGTGTGGCATAACGTGTAAGCTACAGCCGGTATACATGACCCAAAACAAATATAACTTACTCCCACAAAGCTATACCTCAACGGCATAAGTACCTAGTTAGCTTTATTTAGATGTATTTTTGGTTTAAACAAAATCCACATATGTGGATACAGGACTAAAAAAGTAAAATAAAATAAATGAATATTTCCAACACTCACGCCAATTAGCCTAGCCTTAAAGTAAGGACTGCAGGCTTGTGTCATGGGATACTAAGGTAACGGATAGAATACATTATACTAAAACATATATAAGTAGCAGTGCGTTATACTTTTCGTACGTTTTGTATTGTATATATAACGCCCTCCGTAATATATATATATGACCACCTCCGTGGCCGAGTGGTTTTACACCGGGTTTCATGGTATTTCGAAACCCGGTGGGGGCAGATGTTTGTGTGATGAATACGAGCATTTGTCCTCCAGTCATAGACGTTTCATATGTATTTCTATATAAATATACTTATATATGTACAGTATATGTATTATATCCGTTACCCTAGTATCCCATAACACAAGCCTTATAGTGCCTACTTTGGGGCAAGGCTAATTGGTGTGAATGTTGGAAGTATTTTTTAATTTATTATTTATATACATCACCATTCTCGTTGGTCAGTATGTGCGCGTTTCTCTCCAGTAATGCGCAGACCACAGCCGCGTGACCACATTCTGCTGCGAAATGCAATGCTGTGGCCCCACAGAGTGCACGCTCGTCGACGCGTGCGCCACTCTCCAGTAAAAACTGGACCTGATAAAGGATATTATATTTTTATTTTAAGCATTTAACTGCAAAATGTTTAAATCCAAGAGAGAAAAGAGCGCACTCCTTCCTTAAAGGCCGGCATCGCATTTGTGATACTCCTGGTGTTGCAAGTGTCCATGGGCGACGGTGATCACTAACCATCAGGTGAGCCGTCTGCTCGTATGCCCCCTATAACATAAAAAAAATACAAAGAAAATTTTAGTAGGTAAAATTACACGCGGTCCAGGCAGCAGACGGGATTTGAACCCTCACCCTCCGCTATCCGGTCGGGTGCACTGACTGACATTTGTGGCGCTGCCTTGCAGCCTAAAAAGCTTTTCTTTCTTTCTTACTACATGAAGTTTGACGCTGTCATTAAGGTCGCGGTAGCATAATTGATTAGTGCATCCGCCCAGATAGCAAAGAGTGGGGGTTCGAATATCATCAGGGCGGGACCGCATTTTTTTTTAGTAAAATTTTCTTCTGATAAACGTTACATACAAAATTTCAAATTATTATGACAAATTATCATCTTTCACAACGGCCGATCATATTATATATCATCATATTATATAAGGCGCGTTAAGTTTGTTCCGGCTGCATCTACAGCCGATCCGAACGAGCCCGTATAGTGGGTCAATGTCCAACCTCCCTATACCATCCGTATGAAAGGCCAGTGCACCAACAGTGGGGACATTAATAGACCGATGTTGAAGACTAATCAAACTGAAGATGAAAAATCCACTACGAATATCTTACCACATCCAAGTGTCCTTTGTACGAGGCTATCATGAGGCATGTGTTGTTGTATTTATTCGCCTTGTGAATATCGGCGCCATGCCTGACTAAGAACTTGACGACGTCCAGGCGGCCGTCGAAGCAGGCTGCTCGGAGGGGGGTGCTCAGGGTCCTCGTGGCGTGGTTTACGTTGGCTCCGGCGCGGACCAATCTCTTTACTATGCCCAAGTGTCCAGCGCCGGCTGCGCACCATAATGCTGTGGCACCTGGACAGTTAAATTATTCACTCTCAAAAACTCGGAGAAAATAATACCCGGAAATGCCTGTGTTTGGCCATCGACGGCCAACTCGAAGCAAATTAGTACTATTTACGGGACTAATGCGAATTAACTTTTATCTATTTTGTTTTTCACCTTTTATTCATCTTTCACCATATTTCTTGTATACCTTCTTTTATTATAATTTTTATTATTTTAAAGCATGTAACTGATTGATTGATATTTAAATCTAAAGAAAATATAACTAGAAAAAATTCCACGCGGACCATGCCCGTCCCGTCTGCTGCCTGGACCGCGTGGTTTTTTTTCTAGTTATATTTTCTTTAACTTCTTTTATCTTTACTATCCTTCTATGCTTTCTCTTTCCGACTTCTGCCCGCGCCCCTGGCTGTATCAAATAGCAGCCTCGAGCACGGAAAATATATTATTAAACATGTTGAAATTTGAATAAGAATAACTTAGTTAAGGGCCAAATGGTAAAATAACTGAATAAAAATAATATGAAAAAAAAGCCCGGAAAATGGGAGTAGCGCTAGTGATACTGAGGTTTCCTTCCAACTTATAGGCATACACCCCGGCAAACATCTTGAACATAACTATAGGCAATGAAGATGGGCAGTACGGACCATCACAAGCTGAAGACCCTGAAGAGTAGCAAAATATGCGACAGAAGAGGACGTAATTATTTGCTTGCGCCGAATCAAAACTTTATTCTTTTCTGTTCTCAGAGATGGCAGACCCGAGTATTCTGTCTAAAAGATTACAAAATCCATAGATTTTTAAGACTAAATAAGGCACTCGTACGCAAAAAATCTACTGCGTTCTCCCGAGATAACCCAAGATCCCCATACATGTACTTAGAACTCTTTATCTATTTACTACGTGTGTTGGTAATTTGTCTTAATTATTGAGGCGACATTGTAGATATCGATATTCAGATAACAACTCCTTGATAAACGGCTACATCATATCGTATTTTGTTTCACCGGTCATGGTCATGTATGCTTTTAGGGCTGAAGAACAATAGTACATAACAATGTTACAAATTATGACTACAGTCATGCAGTGGAATAGAGGAATTTGATTCCCATTTAACACAACTGGAAATCATGTCTCACTAGTCTTCTATGACATGTTTCCCGTGGGATTCTCAAACTTTTCTGACGTCTCTTGACTGTCTAAATTCATAGGATTCAATAAACTAGTAGTGGATTGGGCGCGGCGATTGAATAGGTACTTTGTGATAGTAGTGCTATTTATTAGAACTGTATACAAAACAATTTCTTTGTCTGTGAGGTGACTGAATTCAGCCATCACAACAGACAAGAGATATTGGTTCACGTGACAGGCCCACAGACGAGAGGTAGTAGGTAAGATGAACGTTCGCAAGAATTGGAAACGCGAATTTGTAAGAAGCCCATTACACATACAAGTCCGTGAGGACTTGACTCCGTAATTTGACAAGATACAATTGATTGCACCTTGTCAAATATCTTCATCGCGTGGCTTGAATTTCTGTATCAAGAACTTGATCACAGTAACATTATGTAGAAATGCTAAATATGAATCACCAATTATGATGCAGGCATTCTAAGAATCATTAATGAACATTGTGTGTATAAAATATAAGACGCCAACTATGAATGTATTTCATACAGAAACAATGAACATTTCAAATGACAAACGCTACTGCTTTGCTAGAACAACGCCAAACGAATTTATAACACAGGCTTATTAATCGGTGTAAATCATAAGGCACACAAAACAAACAACGCTGGAGACTCGCCAACATCTCCATCGAAACGTACTCGGCTCAATTTTTAGTTCCTTTGTACGTAAAAGAGCTTTCACAATTATTTCGTGCTAAAAATAGATAGAGCATGGGATCGACGACACGAAAAAAGTAAGTCAACGCTCCTTCTCCGTCATCCAAAACCCTACAGATGTTTACAGAATAGATGATATGGTTCCTTATTTAATTAAAAACAATGTCTAAAAACAGAGAGATATGACACAGTTATAGGAACTGAGGCAGGTGACAAAGAAGGGAATGAACGCCAATGAGCACATAGCACTAGGAAGATAGGAATTCCGGAATAAGATTGCAGTACGTATAGATGAAACGATACTTATTTTATAAAAAATATTTCTAAAAGCGAAAAACAACACAGTTGATATAACAGAAGCACGTGGTATACAAATCACATGTAATTAAAAGACGCAGTATAAAGGAGATAGGAAGGCGGGAACAGATAAATAGGCCGCCAAAGATGAGAGAACAAAGAGAGGCTGCTTAGATTATTGCTAAGTTGAAGTAGGTATAGAAGAATCTAAACGCCAATTAAAATTTAAGAACAAAGCAAGGGAATTACGAAATAGTATTAAAAAGAGATGATTAAAGAGAGCTTTGTTTGTTTAACCACATTGGTGAGATGACTCAATCAAATAGTCACATGTTTTCTTTTTTATATAAATGCGTAAAAACCAAATACCGTCTTTTCAGTCTATACAGGCTACAAAATAAGAATAAGCCTTATAAAATGTAAAAGTGAGGAATTATACTAATTGCCGAGAAGAGTTCAAGGGTGTATACCATCCATTCCACAATTCTGTGAAAAATTCAACTGTCTTCTAATTACGATTCATGAGATACGGGAAGGCGACGCGACGGTGGGACGTCAAGTAAAAGTTTCGTTAAACCCAAAAATTCATTCAGGAATGAAAATATATGCGTTTGTCTCGCGTGCCACTATTGTAACTTTAAGAGCTTTCTTTGTTATCTGTGATGTTTAAACTTTTTTTTTTGTTTAACCTTGCCCCTTTTACGAATGTAACGATGGGCTCAGTGCACTTGACATTGTACACGAATATAAACGTGAGTCCGCAATTTGCGCCTACGCTTTATTCGCAGCATCACACCAAACCACGTTTTCGATATACGAGTCACTCATATATGAATTTACTCTAAAACCAGCAAATCTGATGAATAATGGTGTAATTTGATTTAGTGGGGTTGTATACCTATCTGTAGGTATGTAGACATAAATGTTATCTTTGCTCTATAGATTGTAAAAATAAATCTAAAAGAAAATAATTAGTACAATACAGTCAAATTGAATTAGTGTATATTTTTTTAGGACGCGCAGCAGAGGCGTCCCCACGACAATAAATTGATGATGCGGAGCGTGAGTTGAGTGAGACGGATATTAAGGTTACATCAAGTTTATTATCAAATTAGTAACGTGACATATCGCTCTAGTTTGGGCTGGCCTTGATTTTTAGGGTTCCGTACCTCAAAAGGAAAAAACGGAACCCTTATAGGACCACTCCTGCGCATGTATTATTATAAAAGTATATGAGAGCGTCTGGTGTAAAGGGGCGGAACAGCCAGTGGCGGATTTACAATTTTGCCGCTAATAGGCTATTAAATTTTTGCCGCCCCTGACCTTTGAAATTCAATACGCTAGTTCACAATTATATTTATTCTGAAATTGCAACTTTATGATTTGTGTTCTATCATCCATATTACGTCGGCTTTTCCCCGTTAGTTTAAAAAAATACTAAAATTAAATTGTAATTAATATTGAAACGCTATTGGAATATTTTAAAAATTCATGATCGCATAAGTACCTATATTTTACAGTGCGCTTAGTAATCTTTTATATACGGATTACGGACGTAAGAGAGCACACTGTACATTACTAAAATATTAAAATTTTTGTCACTCGTTTTTCTGTGTACATTTTGGGCCAAATTTGCCGCCCCCTAAAATCTGCCGCCCTAGGCTCCAGCCTACTGAGCCTACTGGTAAATCCGCCACTGGGAACAGCAACCAAGAAGGATAGTAACCTGCCGTAAGTCCGATGGTGAAAGGGAAGGCGGAATAAGTTCATGTAACTCCCGGCACACCCCCTGAAGTACAGCCTGTAAAAAACACAGGGGCAGGCAATCTTGACGGTGACACAAGGGGTAAGTCTTAGCTTCAACCGATATATTGTTCCCTATAATTCTTCTAGCTTGCGTTCCATCGAATCCAGTGCAGCAATACAATAGCATACTCCATGCATAACCGGACCTGAGCTTTGTAATGCGTTAATGTCAGACGTGAAGTATCGCTTCAATCTTTTTAGGATGCCCAGCTTTCTAGCTGAAATTCGCGCCGTGGATTCTCTGGTTGCGCGAGACTATCGTTCACAGAGACAGACGTACACCAGAAAGTAGGAATCATGGTGAAAAGAGTCCTTTTTGCGGTAAACTGACATGCTTGCGCATTGGAGGTATTAAAGCTGACGAGATTATATTCACCCCACTGGGAGACGTAATCCAACGTCAGGTTGAACCATGGCCTCTCTCATCAGTTGCACTTCTTCTCAGCTGATGTATCTCTTTGCGACAGTACTGTCATCTGCATACCCAACAATTCCTGATATTAAGAGGTAGTAGAAATGCACCGGTACATGTTCCGCCTGTTAGGCTAAATTGCGCAACTCTAAAAAGGGTAACGAGCTTTAAGTACTTGAGACATATTGTGACGCTGGACCTCAGCGACTCTTAAATCGAGAGGGAGCGTAGGGCCTTGGCAGTCAAACATGATGGCGCGCAGGTTAGCACGCTGCTAGAGATAAGTGAAAACTACACTTTTTAAGGCTTACTGTCAGTCCTTCGACTCGAGAAGCTATGGGTAAACCACACGTAACAGTCAGAGCAAAAGCCGTCAACAACTACTCTGAAAAACTGTTTGCTCAGGAAATCAGCTACCCAATTACAAAAGCCAGCAGGGATGCCGTACGCTATGGAGGTTTACTTAGAGAACTTGCATGCCAAACAATATCGAAGGCTTTTTTTATATCGAGCGAAACAGCAAGTGCTTCGCCGTGTTTCTCAATGGCCTCGCCCTTGCAGTCCGTCACACATCCCCAATTGACCATCCCCGGTAGAAATCATTTTGAAGATTACTGAGCAGATCATCGTCTGCTCCTCAGCTTCTACATCATATCCTTTCTGCTCATGGAGTTGGATGGTGGTCATGGGAATGAATCCAATTGAGTTTGAGATAGTTTGATTCCCCTGGCAAGTACTATGTAGAACCATAGTACTTGCCAGGGGAATCAAACTATTCATTCAATCAAACTTTCTGGTGAATTAGATGGAAATGAAAAAAAAGACTACTAGAAATACTAGTTGTAAATACTATGAAGTACATAAATGATTTTTTATATATATGATACCTATAGGTAAATGACTTAATATTTCAAAAACCTGCTTCTATCTGTATGCTAATACAACAGAACTAAGATGTTACAATATTATCATTCAACAACAAGAAAGAACAAGGATAATCCAGATATGTTTTTTCTGTAAAATTTTGTTTGCAAAGCTTAAATCAAGTTGCAAGTGTAAGCAAAAAAATATCTTATTTATAATACTAAAACACAGTTTCATTTGTGCCTTCTAAAACTATAAATAATTATTTTATTTTTATAGCACATTATTCCATTCTCTTTCCTCTTTTATAACATTGATATAGATACTAATATTATAAAATATTTGTATTTTTGCATGTTTGTAACCAATACATTCAAAAGTGACCGATTTTGAAAATTCTTTTACCAGTAGAGTTACACTATTCTTGAATGACATAGGCTGTATTTTATCAAGTTAAAATCAATTTCCCCTCTGCAAAAACAGGCTGCATCGCTACTCTACAATAAAGACGATGGTCACCGAGGCAATAAAAAGCTAATGCTGATATACATAAATATTGAGTATGAAATATTACCAGGAGGTCTACCACATAAAACTAAAGTGACTAAGAGAAAATTAATGTAAATTAAGACATTTTAAACTCATTAGTATTTTTTTGTCTCAAATTGTTATACAATTTAGATGTATAGACAGTGGCTTTGTAAAGTTAACGAAGAGTACCCAAAATGAACACTTTACCCAATAACTAGCCAAAATTCTTTCTTAGATTTTTGAAATGGCAGATTTCTGCCAACGTCAAAAAAGCCCTGCCTGTGGATGTGGCAGATTTCTGCCACACAATATTATAATACAATATTTAGATATGGTATAGATAAATAAAAAAAGATGCAGAAAATATTCTCAATTTAAGACATAAATAAAGACAATAGGTTCAGTAGAACTCAAAATATAACAGAGGGTTTTGATGGCCATTTTGCTTACATGGGTTATAATGCATGAATACTAAGAAGCTTAGTAAGGTATAGGTAAGGATAGTAGGCATTTTTGTCAATAAATATGGATTTGAAATGTCAATATTTAGTCAAATATAACCTTTTCCAAGCCAAACCAAATTTTTTTATTGATAATAATATCAACTAGACTATATAATGCCCAAATGTGGCTGGAACAGCTTATTTATTTTGTTAACTAAAAGTAAAAGTTAATTCATTTGTATAGATTTTAGTATTATTATTTTAAGTAAAGTTTAGTGTGCCAAATATTTTTCCAAAGAAAAAACTTGAAGTATTGTTAATGAATATGTGAGCTATTGTATAAAATTACCAAGGTGGTTTTTCACTTACCTTCAATGACATATTCATCAAACTTGACTGTGCCTTCAGTTTCCAATCTTACTGGAGGTCTGAATTTATCCAATAAGATTCTTACGGCTCCTTCTCGACCATGACGGGCCGCAGCGATCAGGGGTGTACATTTCACTCCATCACAACATACATCCTGCAATATACAAAAGGTGTAGAAATCCAAAAAAAAAATGATTTTATAATTGGGCAGTGTTAAGCTGAAAGCGACTTGCAGGCATATTGGACGCTAACAAAAATTTGTTCTGTTTAACAATGCTAAAGTATAAATTTTTGTTTGCATAATAAATGCATGCTGGGTGCTTTCCACTTTAAAAATGCTCAATTTACTATTTTGTTTACCAAATTAGTATATTTACTTAGACAAATGTTAAATCTAAAATGAAAGAATGTGTGTCTTATAAAATTCAAGTTATAACCGGAGATTTTAAGCACTCAAAAGAGTACACCCCCATACCACAATTTCTTTTCTATTCAGTGTTTATCACTTACTAATAAAATAAATACATAGTTAAAAAAATAATATTACTTATTTACATTTGGGTATTAAAGAATTATGCACTTTATGAAACAAGAGCAAATAAATGAAAAGTAATAGTTTATTACACTTTTATTTATTTATACAACAATAACATTTTAAACTGTGGCTGTAATGCAGCTTATTAATTTTAACTCATTTTCACAGAATTTAATATGATTATGTTTATTATAGTTTAGTGTGCCAAGAATTTATCAAGAGAGAGAAAACTTGAAATACCTATAGTATATTCTAAGTGAGCTATTGTATTACTCAAAGTCATATTGTGTAATCAATCAGTAAAAACAATGTCATCTTTCAAAGTATGTTTCAATTACAATAAAAATTAAATAAAACCTTGGGACAAAAAAATCCGATTCCAAACACACGCATGGAAATAAAGTAAAGCGCGCAAAAGGTAACACAGCAATTTCAATGTTATAAATAGATGGGGGCGACTAAACAAAGCAACATGAAATATTGAAATATTTTCAATTTTCAGTGTAGACTTACGCCGTTGAGTAGTTCGTCGATATCATCTGTTGTCTTCTCATATAACAAGGCGTAAAGAGTCAAAGACATTCCATCTCTTGCTGCGAAAAATACTCTTTCCCTCAAGGTGCTCGAAATATCATCTACTAATTTATGCTCCATTGTACACAAATAAAGATTTAGTTAACACTGATTGACTGCAATCCCTAGTCAGTATATTTTATTGAAATTATTTTAACATGGGTAGGAGTTAAACTTATTCACGAGTAGAGAAATAACTGCGAATCACCTGCGAATATCTCAAAAAACACAAGCAACAATTAAAGTGCCTATCTCACTCTGAGAACCGAGGTCTCACTTCACTCACCTGCTGGAAGTGACAAGTGACAGTTAGTGACAGTAAGTTTTTTATTATTTTACGTCCATATGGAAAATTAAGGATACTAAGTTCATAAAGCCTCATTTTACCTACATTGGAATGCGCTTAGAAATAGATGGAACACCACATGGGTTTGGGTTTAATGTATTATTTTCCTTAGAGTATTTTACATGAATATATCAAACCAGTTTTCTCGCTAAACTTTTGTAAGGAGTAGAAATGTTCTCACCTCTACAAGGCTGTAGGCTGATTAAGTACATTTTTTTTATGATTTTTGGTAGTATAGAAGCATGCAGAGTTTTTAATTTTAACCGGAATTTATGGAAACTCCTTTTTGTATTTTTGTATTGAAGTTGAACGTTTGAGTAAATCCTACTAAAAACTAAAGATCCAACTTTCAAGCCGTTTTTGAGTAACTTTAAGTAATTGCAGGAAATTGAGTTATTTTTTTATTAAAACAACATTCAAGACAATTATGTCATAAAAAAAAAGACTGCAAAATACCTACTACGAAAAAGATAAGAATTTTGGAAACCTCGCTGGCAGAAATCATTAAAAATACACAAAAAATTTATAACTCGAAAACTAAGAAAAATCGCGGAACATACACGGGGTATTTGCGGATACCCCCAGGTGCGAGGAATCTAAAAAAAAATTGTTGATGTCACTAGTTGAACCACCCTGTATAACTAGGAAAATTGCATATTCTTCGATACTTTTCAGAACAAGTATCTGAGTGGCGTTCTAACGAAGCAGTAGCGGATCATAAAATAGCTCGGTGATTATCACTTCCATCTGTCAAAAGCAGTTAGCGAATAGGAAAAGTGGACAGTCTTAGGGTACGGCCAGAGTGCACTCAGATTCAGATTCAGATTCCGAAAACAAGCGCGAGAAATAAACAGTGTAGTCTAAGCAGGTTGCCTGCTGCCACTATGGCCACCCTGCTTTAACTACACTGTTTATTTCTGATTTAGATTCAGATTTCGAAAAGAAGCGCGAGAAATAAACAGTGTAGTCGAAGGGTACGGCCAGATTGCACTCCTGATTCAGATTCAGATTCAGACTCAGAAAACAAAGCGCGAGAAAAAGCAGGCAACCTGCTTAGACTACACTGCTTATTTCTCGCGCTTGTTTTCAGAATCTGAATCTGAATCTGAGTGCACTCTGGCCGCACCCTAAAACTCGGCCCTTGTACGACCTTTTGTAATTTACATACTCACCATTTTACACTATATTTTGAAGCAAACAAAGATATTTTTAGAAATTATTAGCTCATTAATTTCTTAAAAATAACATCTTAAAATATTTTAAACGTCTTCAAAATAAAATATTGTACCAAAATATCTATCGAACGAAACGCAGCGATAATACTTGCCACGTTTTGTCCAAGTGGAATTTATTTGGCCAATGACGAACGAACCTTTTTTTTCTTGATGTTTTTTTGTACAATTTGATTTTGACGTGTAACCTATCGCTTTCCCTTTATTTACTAAGATTGATTTTATTTGTATAAATTAATTCGATATGTCTGCCGGTCAATGGGAAGTTGTCGGTAAGAGCAAGAAGTCTCAAAATGGTAAGATAAAGTCTAAGGAAGATTCGAAAAAGGCTGTGAAAAACGGCCCGAAACTTGAAGATGTCGGTAAGTTTTACCTTATGTTATTATTTGAACAAAAATACTTCGGTTACTTCGTTTCCATCTAGTACAGTTTCGTTTATTATTGAGAAGCCTTCGTCCAAAACAAACTTTTCAGTTAAAAATATAGCAAAAGTTATTTGAATAAAGCAACCTATTTTCAGTCATGTATTGGCCTATTTCAAGAGTTGTAGTAATTACCAGGTTCTTAAATGTTTATGCATAGCATATTGTTTCTTATACTATTAATTTTAATTAAATATTCCATTAAACATATGGCTCGTACATATTAAATGGTTTAAACTTTATGTTATAGTACCCCACTCTCAAATAAAGTCATTTTATGAGGGTATGGAAATTGATGATGACAAGAAACCTACCAAAGACAAAAAGAAGGAAGGAGAGAAGAAGCCAAAGAAGCAACAAGATAAGAAGACAGAGCCTTCTAAACCTAAGCCTCCAAAAACAATAGAAGGAGCTTTACAAGCTGTAAGTATTCATCATTAGAAATCATAAATTTTATCAGAATAATAATATCTAACTGTTAGGTATAATATGTGCTTATTGATTAGGAGTTCTGTATTATTGTGTAAGACACAAGTGTGCATCACACATCCTTTAATGCCATGATGATTTTAATGAAACTTGAGATCTTAATGATGTAAGTTTGTCATTACATTCTGTGCATTTTTATACGCTGGGAAAGTGTTCACACTAGGTAAATTATTAATTTTTACTTAAACATGCTAGGAGGGTGAGGGGGGGGGGGGGGGGCAGGTTGATAGTGTATAGATAAAGCAATGACATTCATTAATACTTTGTAAATTTCAGATTGAGCTGGAAGAACTGACAACAATAATTGGAACTAATAAAGTAAGATTTTCCAATGCTCCTCTAGTATGGCTGAAGGAAGTTGCAAACTTTTTAAATTCAAAGATTCAAATTGAAGTTGAGGACCCCACTTTTGCTACAAACCCCTCTGTTTATCCACTCTGTGTTGTCCCTGATGGACTAAGGAACTGTCTTGAAAATGTTTTAAGAGATGCTGGCAAGGCTAACACGCAATTATTTTTTGATGTCACTCTCACTGCTTTAGCCAATGATATGAGTAGAGGTAGGTATTACTTTCAAATAACTAATCTCAAATAAACTATTAAAAAAATTTAATATTTATTTTTCAAACAATTCCTTTCATATATTTTTGTTAACCTAAAATTTGGTTTTAAAGTTTGAAATATATTTTGAATATATAATACCAGTTTTTCAAGGTTGGAGTAAAAGGCAATTGCCCTCTTGCTTTGATATTGTACTATCTAAAATTCAGTAATTGTAAAATTGATTTAGTTAGTTATTACAGAACATGCTTTTGGATGTTTGCAGGTCAACAAGTCAATGGACACAGGATTCTGCTCCAAATGCTGGCTAAAGAGAATCCCGAATTCTGCATAGCATCAGTAGCAAAGAGTGCAAGTCTAAGAAACTCTTATCAGAATCGTCCACCTATAGGTTTAAGTCTGCTGTGGGCATTTGGGCAAGGTGGATTAACTGACTTTTCTGTAGGTTTGAAAGGTAATATAAGAGAAATATTTATATTATTTAAGTTACCAGAATATTAATAACTTAAAATTATGAAAACATTTGCATTGATGCCTGGTAAAACCATAGCTAAGACAAAAAAGTTTGCATCATCCAGAAAACAATAAGATTGCTGTACTGGTGGCCTGATTATTTATTTTTTTGGCTATTGGTCTTTTTTTACTCCTCATAAATGTGGACACAATTTCATATTATTTATTAGAGTGATGTTGTAGCACTAAAAGATGATTAATCAAAGAGTTTAAAGTGTTATTGGTAAACAATTTGAAATATAGATGTAAATTTTTGGCTTATATCATAGTAACAGTGCATTTCCACTGGTGTCATTACCTTATCTAAAAAGTTATCAATGTTAGTTATCTTTCAACTGTTGCTTCTAAAGTGGATTGATAACCTTAGAAAATATCTTCATGTCACTCTATTTTGTTTTTAGTTTTTCAGTCATATAAGAAATTTCATTTGCAATATTATGTGGTTTGAAGTAGAGGTAAATAAACCATGAATTCCATATGTGCCACTAAAACTACATTATTCTTGTTTAACATCTAGGCTACCTTCAGTGTATTAGTAGTCTTAATAAATGGATATTTCAGTGCTCACATTTCCTACCAAAACCTCTATAATAATCTTTCATCACTTCATTATCTTACAGCTTGGCAAGAACTATTTTTACCAATAGTAGAACTGAAGAATTATTCTAAATACGTGATATTGTACATAAGCAAGCTCTTGGATAACCACAAGAGCATGGATAATGTAAAGATTAGTCAAGATCAACTGTTTGCCATGTTCGATATGGTAAACAACAAAAGGAATAGTTTATCGAAAGATCTCTCAAGTGACCTTATCATGCAATTAAGTAAATATAAGGTGAGTTTCTACTTAGGACCTTAAATTAACAGTTTACAGCCTCGCGTTGTTATGATGGCAGTGTGCAGTGTGTTACTTCTTAGCCGTTCTTATAATGTAGTAAAAACAGATAACGCATCTGATATTATCTTTGTCATCAAAATGCAAGGGCATAAGAATGCAACGCCATCTGTAATGAACTTTGCGTTATCTTCCCCATTGATTTTCTCATTATGCCTTATGTATTGTTAAGCTTGCTTATAGTATTGGACTGCTAGATTTACAAATCTATAGAATTATTTATGTGAATTGCTCATTTGCCCGGTGCACTGATTCAAAGTCTTTTTCAGGATATATTTTTTGCCCAAAGTGGCAATAAGTTGCAAGTGCTGTTCAATCAGATAATGAAGAAATTGCCCAACCAATATCTTAGCGGTGGTGGTTTGGACCCATACAACCGAGTGCTGGTGGACTGTCTCGTTGATTGCCTGCATAAAGACGACTCGTGCAATGCCACTTGGAGACAACTGTTCCACAAATGTAGCAAGCAGTCTGCAACATTGCTTGAATATATTGGTACTTACATAAGTTTATTGCAACTTTTCCCCTGTTACATCATTTTCTGTCTAGTTGAAAGAATAGTTCAATTAGCACAACTTTTATTAGAAATTATTTAACAGTGTGCGCTTCTACCCTTATTAATAGTTAACATCCCGGCAAACTTCTTGAACAAACGATCATAGACAAGGAAGCCTCATTTTTTTTGTCGATGGGAAATGCATTTACGCACCGTACCGCGCGCTGGCTGGGCGCGCGGCGTGTGTGGGACTCCCCAGCGCGGAACAACGCCGGTCCTACCCACTAAAACCCACCGGTACCCTCCTACGCCCATGTGGGAGCGTTTCAGGATCGGCGCACCTGTGTGCGCCACTTCACTGTAACGCTCCCGGGCCGGCCCGGTCCAACGAGTGGACCGGGCGACACGTCTCTGGGGGATTGCGCTAGGGTACTAGGCAATCCCCAGAC
Source organism: Chilo suppressalis (assembly GCA_902850365.2). Classification (NCBI taxonomy): domain Eukaryota; kingdom Metazoa; phylum Arthropoda; class Insecta; order Lepidoptera; family Crambidae; genus Chilo; species Chilo suppressalis. Next base: position 5,537,105 of record OU963912.1, on the reverse strand, counting down.
GGGGTGGCCTATGCCGAACGGCGCTAAGGGCACGCGGCGGCCAAGCCGCGCCCAGACCACCTTAGGGAGGATGAAGACCGGAAGTCACGGCTGCCTGCCTTATTGGCCCACCCGTCTACGTCGGAGGGGAGCGGCTAGAACGTCCTCATCCCGCTACAATAATAGCGGTAACAATTTTACATACAAAGTCATCTACTACACATGTTAATTTGTCTGTGGTTTTGCTCAAGCAGTTTGCAGCAAACTATACATTATATAGGGTGTCCCAAAATTAACGCAAGATTTGAATTAAATAGAAAACACAGTTTTTAGTCTTTTGATTGTAATTTTTTTATTGATTCATAAAGTACATAGGATAGGGTTATTTATGGAATAACACATCGGGCAAATGGCCTCCGCGGCTTTGCATACACATAAGCACTCGTTTGTCGAAATTTTCCATGACCGTTCTGCATAAATGTGGCTGAATTTCGTTGATGCAACGTTGAATCTCCTCCTTTAATGCACGCGTAGTTGTGGGCTTGTTGACGTAGACCTGTGATTTTAGATATCCCCATAAAAAGAAATCTAATGGTGTTAAATCACACGATCTAGGGGGCCAATTCTGATCACCGAAACGAGAGAGTACACGACCTGGAAATGTCTCATGCAATAATTGAAGTGTTTCACGGGCTGTATGGCATGTGGCACCGTCTTGTTGAAACCACATATTGGCCACATCAATATCATCCAATTTCGGCAAAAAGAACCGTGTTATCATGTCGCGATATCGAGCAGAAGTAACAGTCACTGCTTGACCAGTCTCATTTTCAAAAAAGTATGGTCCAATTATGCCTCCAGCCCCAAAATGCACACCAAACTGTGACACGTTGTGGATGCATTTGTTTTTCGACAATCACATGTGGGTTTTCAGAACCCCAAAAGCGGCAATTTTGGCGATTAACAAAGCCATCAAGGTGAAAATGTGCTTCGTCGCTTAGGATGAGTTTGCTCGAAAAATCAGCATTCATTTGTTGTTGCTCAATAATCCATTCAACAAACTCTCTTCACTGTGCATGGTCATTGGGCTTCAGTAGTTGTGTTAATTGAATTTTGTAAGCATGGAGACACAGATCTTTAGTGAGTATACGCTGTAGAGAGCTTCTTGAAATTTGCAATTCTTGTCCACGACGCCGAATTGAGGTTCCTGGATTGTCACCGACACTCGCACGCACTGTCTCTATATTGACATTTGAACGGCTTGTTTTTGGACGACCAGTGTGTTTGGCGTCTCCCACGGATCCTGTCTCTCGGATTTTTTCAATTAATCGCTTCACAGTTGACGAAGTAAAAACACTATTCCGATCATATCTTGTATGAAATTTTCGAACTACGGCCGCCAAGCATTCATTATTTTTGAAATATTGCTCAATAATGAAGACACATTGTTCTATTGCGTAACGCTCCATTTTTACTAACCCTAAACTGTCAACTGTCGATTTATTTTGTTTTTAGGGTTGGCAACGGCACAGCATAAATGGCGGCAAATTCAAATCTTGCGTTAATTTTGGGACACCCTTTATAATAAAGCACTTTTAAATAAATGTATTCCAAACAGTACTAATGACGAAGGTTTGGTCTTATCACTTCCTCAAGTGATCAAAATGAATAGCTTCTTCTATAAATCTCCTAATTGACCTAATGATTTGGTTGTCAAAATCAAAATTTACAAAAGCCTTAATACTTAATTAAAATGCAATTATTATGTATTCAGATAACAACTGGGCCAATGTAAGTCCAAAATTAAAATTGAAATCATTGAAAACAACTGTGACGCAGTTCAAGGAAGTGAGTGGTGAAGCTTTGAAGGGCAAAAAGAAAGATGAAACTGTAGTCAAGACAAGCAAGATATGCCAGGTTAGTATTCTGTCTTTCGTCGGTTAACATTTAAAAAGCTGCTGCCATGGTTTAAGAGATGCTTCAAATATCTGGGCTGATGATTTATGTACTACAAACGGCTTCCCGTGACTTCTATCGCATTAACCTTAGTTTCTTGAGAAACCCACAGGAACGTAACATTTTTCCAGGATTAAAAGTATCCTATGTCTCAATCCAGGCTATAAAACCTAAAAACTTTCACATTTATAATAATAGTGGGATGGTTAAGTTTTTATTTTTTAAGCATTTAACTGCTACATGTTTAAATCTTAAGAAAAGTTTAGTAGAAATATTTCCACGCGGACCAGGCAGCAGACGGGACTCGTACCCGCACCCTTTGCTATTTATTTATTAAAGACAGCCAACAAAACAAACACCAAATAAAAGTACAAACTGAGAAAGAAATAAAGATAACAATTCTTAGTGCTGCCTTACTTAAAGGCTGCCACTGCATGCGTAAAAAAATATTATTTATTACTTACGAAGTAGACTTAGGATAAACAAAATAAGGGATCTAGTGCACACACTTCAAAAATACAAAATAAAAAAATATATCCTATCCGGGCGAATGCACTGACCATTATGCTACTGCGGCCCTGACGGCCGTGTTGAATTTTTCCTAGCCTTAGGCTGCAAGGCAGCGCCATCTCTGCATTGTAGGTAACCCACAATGTCAAATCAATATTTTTACAAGTATTAAACATTTGAAAGAAAAAAATAGCAATTATAGTTTTTTTTTAAGCTTTTAACTGCTAGATGTTTAAATCTAAATAAAAGTTTACTAGAAAAAAAATCCACGCGGACGAGGCGCTAATAGTAGGATGATCAATTTATTTGTCCGCCAGTTTTACAATTTTCCCGAAATCAATTGTAAACTGCCGTTTAAATAGTTAAATAAAATTATTAAACCTAGCAACACTGCTTACCGGATTGGAATGGCCCAAACCGGCATGTCTGTTGCCACCCTAAATCAATAAAGCTGTATATTTTTTATGTTCCTTTGCTTTTGAAATGTCTTTGACCTTTGTCACTTTATGACATGTCAAATCAAATGTCAAGAAAAATTGGGCGGACATATTTGTTGCTTGGCGTTGTCTATTTTTAATTTTTGTGGCTCTAAAAGGAAATCTTTGGTTGATGATATTTGTGTGAGTACTTAATTGTTGTGTTTTTATAAATAAGAAGTTTAATTATACACTGGACGATAAAGTTTCCAACAAAAACGTAATTTAGAACAAGTGGTCATTTATAAATGAAACTAGAAAAACCACTTTTGTATTCGTCCGTAGAAAGTAACCATCCGTGTGATCGGTAAATATTGTGTTAATGTCCGTTATCTCGCTGGGGGCGTATGCCGTTGCTAGTTTTAACTATGTGTATGCATTTGCCAGGTAAAATGAACCAATTAATTTTGTTAAAAACTATTGAGGGCTATGCAGCAATCACCAATATACTGTTTTTATATTTCAAATAAATTATCATTGGTGCGACATGCTAATCAAGTCTGAGATAATTAGTTTATTTGTTAAACAACGCTGTACCTACATTGTTACTGCTAGGAATAACACACACACACACACAAACATTGGTGAAGATCATAATTAGTTGAAGGATAAATACTTAAATCATAATTATAATACAACAGAAACAGGAAAAACATTACTATGTATAAATAATTATGTTTTAAGAACAAGAACATTAGTAATTGTATCTATCCTAAGATTAAATAAAGACATACACAAGTCAATGTTTTTTGTGTGATTTGTAAGTGAATGTAGAGAATCATACTAAATTATTATTTTTTATTTATATAAAGAGAAAGCTGAATTTTTTGTAAGATCGGTTTGATAACCCACTTTACAAAGTTTGAGCTTTCACTATCAAATATTGGAACTCTCTACCACTTTAGATGCAAGTGTTGGTTGTTATGTATCAGTGTTGTGTTATAGAAGGTGTTTTTTGTTTGTGCAGGATATTCTAGACAGAATGACAAGTACTAGAAAGTTCCCATGGCTGTGGGCCAGTTTCTTCCTGCTTCTGAGTATCGCTGGACTGGTGGCATATGATGTTTCCAGAGTCAAAGGAGATTTCCCGAGTGAGTACTACTAACTTATTAAAACATACACCTCCTTATTTCAAAACGTGGACTCAAGGTAGTCTTAGTTTAAGCCTCATGTTGTCTGTCTTCTTTTTAGCAAGCAAAAGTGACAGCATCAATTTTAGTCTAGGATTAACTTTAGGCTATGTTTTTAATAAGGCTGTATAAGTTTACTCAGTTTTTTTATTCTTGTCAATCTATTTATTAAACCATTCTCACATATAATTTTAACACAAATAAACTTTGATTTGAATTGAGTACTACACAGTTTTAGTGATATGAAAGTTTTAACTAATACTATTGTACTCAATAACTAGGTTATCAATTAATAAACTTCTGTGATGATTACTTGATTACTAAATAAACAAGAAGGAAAAAGTTATAGTTGGAGATTCTAGAAGGTATTGTTATTGATCAGGAGCATTATCAACAGAAATAACACAACTATTGAAAATATTTAAACTAGTAGCTATTTTATCAAAATTTTAGTAACTAATATTATTGATATAATTGTCATGATTCATGACTTTGTTTAAATACTAATTATTTTATCAAAGTGACCAGTTCTTTGAAATTTGTTTTGTTCTTTTACAGAAAGCACTACAGGGAAACTGTTCAAAGATCTGGGCATTCTAGAGCACAGCCAGAAAGCTTGGCAGAAAACACTCTCGACATCTGCCCGTGGCTACATTTGGCTGGAAACCAACGCTCCTGCCTACTATGAACAAACCAGTGAAATATGCAAGCCATACTTACAACTATCCAAGGATGTGTTCTTTATTACTGTTAAGAAAGCTGGCATTCTATATGGCAATGTACAAGAATATGTCGCTGAAAAGACACCTGTTGTGGTAGCAACTGTAGAGCAGTATGCACCAGGTCTTATAGATAATGTGAAGAATTATGCATCGGCAGGATATGGTGCTGTTAGAAAATTCACCATAGAATATTATCAGTTCACAACTGATTACTTGACAACTAAAGTGTTTGTGTAAGTATGATAATTAATTATGACTACATATTATAATCTTACACATGGTATATGTGGAGACAATTCTTTGTTTTGTTCTGAAATTGCTTTCCTATTCCAGAGGAGAATGGGCCCCTGAAATTCTGCAAAACAAAACGCAAACTGCACTCAACGTCACCAGAACCCACATGTCATCTTACTTCCACTGGTTCAGGGAACAAGTTCACTTATACTCGGAAATACCTTGAAGTAGATAACCATAAGTTTACTTCATATATCTCTGTCAAGTTTACATGTGGAGAATCGAGCAATCTATTTTCAGCAGTGAATAGGGATTGCTTTTAATGAAGTCAGTAAGAGAGCACAAAACATACTTTTTATAATTTACATTTCATTCATCCGGACATGTTATTAGTTTTATATTCATTCTAGAAGCAAAACCTGAAGTAAATACATACTTAGTTTCATCCCAGTTTTTAGTCTTAGCAAAACAAATTAATTTTAACCAAACAAGAATTGGTCACTACAGAAAAATATTTACAAGATACACAACATTGTAGTGAACTTAATTCAAATAATCAGTACAACATATTATTATATTGTGTGATAGTAATTCTACACATTATTTGTCACAATCGAAGCACAAAAATGATTGCACGATTCTCCATTTTGTGATATCTTAACAAATTTAATTTTGACCCCATCATCAATAGTGAATTAACAAGTACAACAATATCCTTGTTACTGCTACAAATGAATCTTATAGTTTTAAATATTGTTGATCATAACGTAGTCTTATAGTTGTCATTGATGCAATAATTTGGACCATATCATCATGATCATCATTAAATTATTTTTCTGTACATCATCATAAAAATCATTAGCTTTACTGATTTCGAAATTGCTTCAGTATTCTAAATTGTCACATTCCTATTCATGCATTTAAAATTTTATCTTTTATACAAGTTCTTCATTAAATTGTATGAACACTGTTTACTCAAGAAATCAATTGTTTTATATGAGAATATAGGGCTATAAGTTTTTAGTATATTTATTTGTGTTGATGAATGATTGTGTGTTTTTAAATATATGAAATGAAAATGATATATATTTTGTTTTTATTATACACTTCTGGACACATCTATTGGCCCACCTTAGAGTTTAGGTTTCGATGGCCCTTACCGAAATATTATTGCTAGATTGAACAAAAACTGTTGATGCAGTTTTAAACCTGATACATTTTACCATCTTTTTCGATCGTATTGTTTTAAATTTGAATTCAGAATACCAGACGACATGGAGCTACGCCTAACAAGTCGGATATGCGCCTTGTTAAAGGCAATTGATTTTTGAATATAAAACATGTTTTATCAAATAAAGGTTTAATTTAATAACGCGTGTTGCCTCCATAGGCATCTACCACAGCTCTCATACAATTAGGCATAGAGTTTATCAACCGCTCTATGAAATTTTGAAGGATCATCTCCCATTCCTCTTCTATGGCAGTTTTCAACTCCTGTATCGTCTGGGCAACTGGCTGACGAGCCCTAACACGTCTTTTTAGCTCGTCCCACATGTGCTCAATGGGGTTCATGTCTGGGCTTCTGGCTGGCCTGTCCATAACTGTGATGTTCACATCCCGAAGATATTCCCTGACGATGCCGGTCGCATGGGCTCTTGCATTATCATGCATAAAAAGGAAATTTGGGCCCACATAGTCCGCGTATGGTATCACGTGAGGTTCTAAGCACTCACGAATGTACCTTTCAGCATTAAATGTTGGCAGCCGTGGTCCTGTAACAACCTCAAGTTGAGTTTTGCCGCTCGCGGATATACCGCCCCAGACAGTCCATGAGCCACCGCCATAAGCAACCCTCTCTTCAAAGCAGCATTGTGCGAAACGCTCTCCCTTACGTCGGTAGACCTTCTTCCTTCCATCATTGCCATGTAACACAATTTTAGACTCATCAGAAAAGAGTACACGGCTCCAATCTTGCTGTGTCCAATTTAACTGACTGCGTGCGAAATGAAGGCGCGCTGTTCGGTGGGCTCGCGTTAGTTTGGGCCCATTAGCTGGCTTGTGTGGTACCATATTGCGTTCTTTTAACCTTCTCCGAACAGTTCGAGCGCTCACAGATACTCCGTGGAAGTCGCGAATTTGTTTTTGTATCTCAATGGAGGTAAGGTGACGATTTCTCAAGCTGGTCGTCACGATGAATCGATCCTGCCTTTCAGTTGTGACCCGAGATCGTGGCCTTCCTTGGCGACGAACAAAGCCGCCAGTCTCTAGGTACCTCCGATAAACATTTCGGACCGCAGATCGACTTAAATTAAGTTGAGCACTCACGTTTCTTTGGCTGTGTCCGGCCTGAATAAGTGCCACAGCTTGGGCGGCAACTTCAGGTGAAGTATCCATAGATTATTGATAGAACCTCACCTTAATGTTAAGAATAAGTAATGTTTGTTGCAAAACCAAAGATATCAATCACTTTTTCAAGAATTAAATCCAAGTAAACCAATAAAGCCAAGTTTTCTTAGTATTCGATTGTTTGATATCAACAAACAGGCTCCAAATTGTCTTTTTTTTCTTTAAATTCTGTGTTCGAAATTCATAAAAAGACTATTGAATGAAATTGTGAATGTGCCAGGTTCAAAACTGCATAAAAACTTTTTCCTCGACCTAATATAAAATTTTAGCTAGGACCAAACGAAACTGAAAATACAAGGTGGGCCAATAGATGTGTCCAGAAGTGTAGTCTATGTCGGACATTTCTTCTAGAGATAAATGTAGGTTGGTCTTGCATGAACTCACATGTATGTAGTTTGGCCACCAACTTCAGCAAAAGTAATCAACTACTTACTGTTTTAAACAAAACTGCATAGGTTACTCTTGCTGGCGTTGCTTCACGGGTATAGTAGAAGCCTAATTAAAAAAAGGACAACAAGCACATACCTAGTACACAGTCACCAGGTGGCCTATTAGCTAAGTTTTGACATTTCAGAGTGCAACTAAAGAGAAAATTGCATAGCCATCAATGCTTTTGTGAACAAGTATCTTAGTGCTCAGTGATTATCACTTCGATCTGTCAAAAGCAGTTAGCGAATAGGCCTACTGATGATAAGTGGACACCATCGTCTGACTTGTGATACTCGCAGGTTGAGGAGCTCGATGTTCGGCATGCGATCGTGGAAGATAAGCAACTTCTAATAATGCTCTGTAATGCAATGGTCGGTCATTGAATGGGTGACCGAAAACTTATAATCTCGAGCTCCTTCGTGCTTCGGAAAGCACGAAGCCGTTGGTCCCGGCTGCATCCGCAGTCGTTAGCCCCCACAAATCCCTACCATTATGAATAAAGCTGATTGATGTACCAGGGCAACATAACTCTAAAGGAGATATTTATTTCGATGCATTCCTAACCATCACACGTGTGAAAGGGTTCCCATCTATAACAATAGTGTTATGGTCGGGGAGAAAAATTCCCTACCATCACGGATTAAACGTTGAGAGCGCCGCGTAGGCATGCTTCTCGGCGCCCTATATTAAAAATAAGTCTTACTAGTTGGACCGAAACCGATCCAGCCGATGCGACGAACATTGCAGTCGTATCTTTCCAACTTTAATCAGTACCCCTAGTATGAGTTTTAATCGTTTTAGAATTCGATCAATCGTATCGTCTCGTTTCCATGCATTGACTAGCAGCGCCCCTACCGTTAACTATCAAAAACAAAAATCAGCATTAAGAGTTTCATCGAGTCATCGTAAAACGAAAACTACCAAAGTTTTCGTACCTATGTCGTTTGCATTTTAGCAGTACAGTCGCCATCAGATATATCTGAGCATACAAGGTGACCAAATACATCTGAACAGTTAAAATTTCATTAAGTTCTATACGCTACAAGTGACCATAAATATCCGAACATTCATTACTTCAATAATATCTGAGCAGATGCCTGTCAATAATATCTGAACATACAACTTTTCAAAAATATCTGAACACGTCAATGATTATGTATCTACGCAGATCATGCACTGGGCTTACATATTTTGTTACTGCGTGATTGAAAGGATGAACTAAAAACAAAGGCTAAATATAAGGAATAAATACGATGAGAAGGGAATAAAAATCTATCAGAAAATCATTCGTGTAGGTCACCACGAGTAGTAGAAATGGAAGATGCCTAATTTTTTCTCTATTTATTTTTGAAGTTATACTTCTTTAGGCGCGTTATGAAAAAATGATGAGAGTGAAATTTTTAGATGCGCGCGCATCACTGTAACACAATAGTAACACCATGAAGTTGGCCGCGGGCGCGTTATGAATGTTAGTGTCTAATAATGGTGGATTATTAACCACTTAGTGGTTAATAATCCACCATTATTAGACATCTGTTCGAAAGGTACTTTGAACGATCCACGGAGCTCCATAAGATGATCGCGTTGTCAAAAACAATGTTGGCACGCTCGTCGCCTCAGATCACTGTTTTCATATTTATAATATTTATCCACATGTTTCTAGTTTCTATATAGACACAACGTGTTTTAGTTACTTACAAGTGCTAATTACATATGGACTAATAACTTAAATTCAGTAGTGATTTTAATTGAATATTTTGAATATTTATTTAATTTTTCAAATTAAAACTGAACTTAATTGACTGTGTTAACTATCCTTTTCCAGTCCTTTTATTATTTTATTGTAATTATTAATTATTTGCATGCAATTAAAAAATATTTTTAATGCTGCTAAAGAAGTATAACTTCTCACGCGCGTACATAAGTTACACGCATCCATTTTTTTTATAATTAACGAGAAGTTATGTTTTTATTTTATTCTATAGATTAAATTCTCAATATCTTCTTAGAAATTTATTTTAAAATAAGACAACTGCGTTTTTTAACCGCAATAGAAATAAGTAATAATTTGGAGGAAACATTTGTTCCACTATTTCCATTGCAGTGGAAAATGGAATTCTGTACTTGTCATGCTCAAACTGGGCGCCATCCTTACAAAAAAATTATTTACTGTCTGAGTGGATGTGTTTGTTTGGTTTGGGTATGTATTATTTATAAAAGTGAAAATTAATAAAAAACAATTTTAATTCTTATAATTTTTTATTGAGTTAAATAATCAAAAAATGTAAACGAATTAACTTGGTACCTACCTCAGTAGATGCTTAAGCTTAAGTATTTATTATTATAATAAAATTATAATCGAGATCGAAATAAAAAAAAAGCAACTTCTGATACAATGAGTTTAAAATTAAATAGTAACAAAATGTTTTATTCTTATAATTATACATGAGATCAAATCAAAAAGTTATCAGGCAATTAGTAAGGTTCTTGAAATTAACGTATTATTATTAGCTTAATAATTTCCCAATATTATCAATGCCCGTTTAGACGGGAATTTCTAACAGACGTAGACGGCCGTAACGTATATTGTCGACTTTTCAACAAAAACGCAGACCAATTAGTTATTTTGCTCACCATTTTTAGGGTTTCGTAGCCAAATGGCAAAAAAACGATATTCATACAAAAATAGAAAAAAAAACTTATGGACTTAGAATTTTTTTTAATCAAATCTTTACGTGTGGGGTATGGATAGGTCTATAAAATTGATAGGTCTATAAATTTAATATGGGACCCATTTCCACTAAATGTTGTTAGGATTCATAATGCAATAAGGTCGATATTTTACTTTGATAGTGTTTTGATGACATAATGTCATAACGAATCGACCCTTGAAATGATAACCTCTTTACAAAATACTATTTCGTGTCAGTGTCAGTGAAGAAAACAGTTTAATGTGACATTTTTACAAAGTATAATTCGGAAACGGAACATAACATAACATCAGAAATGATCTTTTGCTGTCGCTTCAGATGACGTAATTGCATGGTTGCCCCTAGAAACGTAAAGTTGTCAATGGTAAACATTATGACATTGACTTTGCATTAAAATATTAGCTTAATATAGCTTGCAGCAGATTGCTACACGATATTCAAAGGTGGGGCCCAGATTAAAGCTCGTGTCTGTACATTACCTTGCAAACTTCTAGCAAAAGTTGATTTGAACGAGGCCAAGTAATTTGTTTTTTAAATACGTCATATTATTTACAAATAATATGACGAATTTAAAAAAAAACAACCGCAATTTACATTTAATTCAATATAAAAATATTTATTTAGATAATGGTACGGAGCGAGTCCGAGTCGCACTTGACTGGTTTTTAAATATGCATACTATTCAAATATACTGCTTAAAGACATGTTTTCTCCTGCTAACCAATCTACAGTACAGACATGGATTATGAAATCTTGCAGATCCATGTTATTGTAAGCTGCCTTTTTATGATTTCATTTTTGACCATCATCATTTGCATGCCCTTTTCCCAATTCTATTTGTGGTTGGCGCAACATGTCTTCCGCTTCCATTCTCCTCTATCACTCGCAATATCAACACTCACTCCCTTACTGGCCATGTCCTCATTCACATAATCTACCCATCTTTTCTTCGGTCTTCCTCTCCCCGGGTAACCCTCCACTCTCATTATACAGGTTGGCTTATTGAAATGGGTCAGGATGGGAAAGTCTGAAACTATAATATATATGAAGATCTGTTCTTAGGAACAAGATTTTAATAAAAATAAAAACTGCATTCATACATTTAAGAAAAACCCTATGATCAGCACGGAAATCAAACCCGGTCGTTTTGAAAAAAAAACACACTATTTCTATTTAAATATCGATTATGTAGGTCTGAAGCAGTAAATGTTTCTATTAAACGTGATGTCTAAAATGAGTAAAACGCATTTTTGTCACATAATTTAAATTATTTCAGTAGAGGTTCTAAGTGACCACCGTTTTTTTAATACAAAATTTAACACGTATAGGTAACTTATCTTACTAATAAATAGAAATAGGAAATAGTGTTAGTTTTTTTTTCAAAACGACCGGGTTTGATTCCCGAGCTGACCACAGGGTTTTTCTTAAATGTATGAATGCAGTTTTAATTTTTATTAAAATCGATGACAAAGTTCCTAAGAACAGATCTTCGTTTAAATTATAGTTCAGACTTTCCCATACTGACCCATTTAAATGAGCCATCTTGTATACTCTCATATTAAATTTTTGACCATTATATAATTATTTGCCGAACAAGGATTGCTGCCTGATTTTTTAAATTGCTTACAAAATCTTTTTGTGCCGACCAAATTATTTAAAGGCTGACCAATTATATACTTCTCATGAAACATTAGTATTTTGTGTAACCTCCTTCTGCATTTAATACGTCTTGTAAACGTTTCCTCATGGAACCAACTACCTTCTCACAAAAACCTCGACCTCTGAACGATTCCCAAACATCATTTGCATGTCGCCTTAAGGCTTCTGTTGTTCGACATTGATTCCCATCCCACTCTTGCACCAATTTACCCCAAAGGTTTTCGATGGGATTGAGGTCTGGACTTTTTGGTGGTAGTTTGATTAAAGTTAGTTCTCTCTGTTCATTAATCCATGTCAGTACTGTACGAGCATTATGTACTGAGCTGTTGTCTTGAAGGAATGTAATTTGTTGTTCTGGATAAAAAACTTGAGCTGTAGGAAGAAAAGTATCTTCCAGAAGTTCCTTATAATTCATTGCATTCATTCGTCCACTTATTTCCACAAGCTCACCAGGACCATCTTTGCACATCCCTCCCCAAAATCCAATTGAAATACGTCCACTCCGGCGATTAAGCAGCACATTTTGTTCTAAGTAACGTGTGTTTTCGGGTCGCCATGAGCAGAAATCTTTTCGTCCATGAAAATAACGTTTTGAAAATTAAAATTTAAATAATTAGCTGCAAATTGTAGCCGCTGCATTTTGTGCCTTGGCGTGAGAGTTGGTTTTCTTGCCGGTACTCTATTTTTTAAACCTCCTTCTTTTAATCGTCTTCTAATGGTGCTAGTGGATATTTCGAATGTGCTTGAAAATTGTGTAGTGTTTATAAATCTGTCATTTTTGGCTTTATCTATAATAGCTATGTCTTGGTTATTTGTAGTAATACGCGGGCGACCAAATGAAACATGATTATTTAATGTTTCTCCTTGCTGCCATCTTTCTAGCCATAAATATACAGTATTTCTCTGAAATAAATACAATTTTATACTTTGTGAATAAAGTTTCATGTTTTGTGGGCAATTGATTTTTAGCATTTTTCTCCGTGATACTTACTGCTATCCCTAGCTCATCGGCGATATCTTTTACGGATAAACCATAATTTTTTAGTTGTATTATTTTATGTTTCATTTCCGCATCAATACGGTACGAACTCATATTAATTATAGTTAATTTATGGTATGAACTAATACGTAAGCAAGCTGCTTGAATTTATTTGTGCATGACACATGACAGAGGTGATAAGAATAAAAACTGGAAAGTGCTTAACTGCCAGCGTCATCTTATTATAAATAAATAATTAAGAGGTCCTATTAAAATTGTTCAGATATTTTTGAAAAGTTGTATGTTCAGATATTATTGACAGGCATCTGCTCAGATATTATTGAAGTAATGAATGATCAGATATTTATGGTCACTTGTAGTGTATAGAACTTATTGACATTTTAACTGTTCAGATGTATTTGGTCATCTTGTATGCTCAGATATATCTGATGGCGACTGTACAAGTTACAACTTTGACAGCGCGTCATGAGTATATTACGACGTTTGATCGTATCGTCACTCGATTAGAAACTTTATGTTCATTCATTCAAATGCCATTTGTAATTCAACAAACAGAGACAAAACATGGACTACCTAATCCAAAGTTATTCTGCGTTTATTAATGTGGGGGATAATGTTCTACCCTATAATTAGTTATGAGCTTAGAAATAAGGTATTATCATTCAAACAACAGATCTATGATCAATAGATTTAATAAATATTTTTTAAACAGGATTAATATTCTTATTATTGCTAAAGAACAACTTCACAGTGTTATTGTAAATTGCATCTGCAAGTTCATCTACATTTTCCTTTCTTATTGCTGCTAATATCTCGAGTACTTGTCTGAAATAAAAGAAATTTAACTTAATTAACATGCGAAGTAGGAGTTTGAATGTGTGCATTTTCCTTCTTTGTCATGGTTGTTGTGTGACAAGAGAAGAATGATATTTATTATTGTTAACAACAAAGTAATTAATTTGATTAACAGGAATACAGATCGGCTAACTAAGCTATCAATCTTATAGTAGCGAATGGTGACCTCGATTGCGCACGCCCACGCGGTCAACGCGTTCGGTTATGAAGTTAAGCAACTTAAGCAATGGCCACTGATCGGATAAATGTGGAAAAAGTTTACTATGGTCAGCTCCTGCGTGTCATTGGTCCAACATGAGTTCAGTTCATGCAGTCGTTAGCATCCACTAATCCACACTACGCTCGCGCGATGGGTTACGTAAGATATCATGGCCCAATCTCGTTATACCATCCTAAGCAGTGGTTCTTAACTGGGTTTCCCTGGAAACAACCGCAAAGCTATTCGAAAAATATATTACCCAAGTAAGAACGCTGATTTATTTATAAAATGTAGGGGGAGTGCAAATTGTAAGTAGTAGTCCATGGAAGACAGAAAATTTGTCAAATGGTCCCACGTCACTGAAAAGTTAGGAACCACTGCCAAAGGGAAGGCAATCCAAATAGAAGCAAATTTATATTAGTATAATTAAAAAAAAGTGAATTTGCTTACATGATATTTGCTGGCTCATTCCTCCCCTTCACTTGGCAATCAGACTCAACAGAGTATTTCTCTTTCTTCACAGTTGCGTATTTTGTAGTTACATACTTATAACCAGGGTGTGTAGGCTTCACTTCACACCATGGGCAGTCAGTTTCTATCATCAATCGATCTTGAGGGATTTTAGCAGCTACATTTAAATTCTCCTCTGTTCTTAGTGAACTGAAGCCATAATAAAAAGAAACAATTTAAAAAAATCAAACCTTTGCTATATTAAAATTGCATAAAGAGCTACATTTTTTCTGGGGTAACTTTTAGATGTGGGACAACACGAGTATTTTTAAAATAAAATAAATTCTGTATTGAGAACCGATTACAGAACAATCTGTACTTAGAAGCCTTCTTATGATACTGAAGAGAAGTTAAGAGCAGGAAAGGGTAACCAGTAAAGTTATAGGATATATAATTATAGTAGTTGGTAGAAAAAACAAGAACAAGGATTACCTACAATGAAAAAAGGAGGGCGCTGCCTTGGATTGAAATGAGTCAACTTTAAATTCGACACGGCCATTAGGGCCGCGGTACCATAATGGTCAGTGCATCCGCCCGGATAGTGGAGGGTGCAGGTTCGAGTCCCGTCTCTTGCCTGGTCTGCGTGGATTTTGTTCTAGTAAAATTTTCTTTACATTTAAAGAACAAGGATGCCTAGCAGGGAAAATAATAGAAAGAGTTAGAGGAGGCCTTCGCTAAAAGGCACACTGAGTTATAAATTATGTAAAAATAAATTACTAGGTAAATGTAGTCTCTAAAGTAAAATAATTTGAATAAGTACCTATCATCCTAAATATACCATCATACTGTTGGACTCATGAAACCATTAGAAAACTTTACTGATGATCTCAAAGTTATTTTATAATCATCCCTAATCCCCAACTAGTGGTTAGTCAGCCACTAACAAATACCTGCATGTAGCTTTTGCTGCCATTTGCAGCTCTTGCAGCCACCCCTCGCAGCCTGCCACCCTGGACCATGGCCCTCTTGACCCTCGGATAAATAATGCCACTGATCACCAGGTAAACCCAGGACCTCAGGATTAAAAGCTCTTAAATATTTTAAAGTCATAAGTATCTATTATGTAAGCAGATTTCATCAAGTTGAATTACCATCCATTGATGCCTATATAAAGGTCTAGTGCAAGAATTTTGTTAAGAGCTTCTTGTGTTCCATCAAATGAGTGTACTACACCACCAATATATTTATCCTTATTTCTGGTGAGTATATCCACTAAATCATCTGCAGCAGCACGACAGTGCAAGAAAAGTGGCAAATTGAATTCAGAACTAAGCTGTAGCTGTAGCTCAAAATACCTGAAATTTCAAAGCTCTTGATGATTTGTGTTTTGAGAAATAATATTACATTTAGAAATTCCATAATTTGTCAGTAATAATCAAGTATGGCTTTTATTTTAATTAAAATAAAGTAGATATGATTATTTTATACATATTTGTGTAAGCCGTTGGTCCCGGCTGCATCTGCAGTCATTAGCACCCACCAATCCGCACTGGGCCAGCATGGTGGGTCATGGCCCAATCTCCCTATTCCATCCATAGGGAAGGCCTGTGCCCCAGTAGTGGGGACATTAATAGGCTGATGATGATGATGATGTGTATGCATTTGACCAAACAACAACTATAAGTTTCATATAATTTGGCTTTAGTTCATTAACTCTCATGTACCAAAACATATGGCATTGGTATTGCAGGTCTCATTTAAAGCAGATGTGAGCTGAGAGACATTTGAGAAATAGATATTTGAAAAAACTATTGCTGTCATGCATCGGCAAATACGATAGGGACAGCAGTAGCTAATCAATTTTACCCATGGAATACTATCTATATATATAAAACTCAAAGGTGACTGACTGACTGGCATAGTGATCTATCAACGCACAGCCCAAACCACTGGACAGATCGAGCTGAAATTTGGCATGCAGGTAGATGTTATGACGTAGGCATCCGCTAAGAAAGGATTTTGATCAATTCTACCCTGAAGCGAAGCGAGGGCGGGCCACTAGTTTAGTTATAAATCGGCTAGATGGGTTTTTTGTAATTTTTTATTGAATCTTCATACTAGACATCTTTAGTGGTGATAAAAATTTGTTTATTTATGCCATTTTTGAGGGCTTCAAGTTACTTTGAAACAAGAATTATAAAAAAAAGGCAGAAACATAAGCATAGAACAAGTAAATTATATTTTACATATGAAAATAATTTCTTTAGTCATAAAAATCAAGGAGGAATCATTTGAGAACATTGGTATCAAAAAAACATTACCCACCTCCCCTCTTAAGAACAAGTAAAACTTACTGTAATTGCACTTCCTTCTCACAAAACTGTAATCGTTCATAATCCAACCCACATTCACCAATTGCAACTACTTTGTCTTTATTATGAGCAATCAGTTTTCTTAAATTATCAAGATAATTTTCAGATTTATCTAAGAATTCCTTGCACCTTGTAGGGTGGCATCCTACAGTAGAGAATAGGCGAGCTGAAATAGATTGGAATAATAGAAGTACAGTTCCGATAACAATATGTTAATTGTCAGAAATTTTACGGAGGTAAAAAGTGTAATGTATTAAAGGGCCCTTTAAAATCAACTATTGTTATGGTATTAGACGATTAGCATGTTGGTCAAATAACAAAAAATAAAGTTGACAGGCACATACCATCACTGCGACTCAATTCAATAGATTGTTTACTATCACACAAACTTCCACCAGTGATTATAATTTTATCAAGACCGCTGATCCAGGACTTATTCAAAACTTTCGCTAGGTCTGCATCGTGCTTCTTTGTGCCATGATAAATGCCTTGATACATATCATCGGTAAGGTTAGCACCAATATCTGTAATGAATAAAGAACGTCTAAGTAGGTAGTCATTCATTTGTCTTGCAGATAAGTTTGTCTAATAATTTGGTAATACCTATAAATTTTCTAAAATGTCCAGCCATTCTTTTCATTAATTTCTTTTTCTTTTCTAAACTTAATAACTTTTCAAGTTTTCACTTTTCTATGCCTGCGTTCCAAACCTACGCTCTTCTATCGTGCACTAACTACAAATGTCAAGGCAAGGAAAATTTAAACATCAGAGTGAAAAGTTGCACTAGGGTCGTTGGTTTGGAACACGGCCCAAGGAGCTACGTTCCGTAGCGATTCTCAATAATATGTGAGCAATTCTCAAACTGTTGTCCTAACCCACTTTATGATTTAAAACGTGTTTTTATCACGCTCAATTTTATGTCGAACTACTATGGAGTTTGACAGTTAGACGCGATAAAAAAACGTGATACAATGTAAATTGGTGCCAAATCAGGCGTGATTCTCTAAACTTAAAACTAAATTTAACATCAGTCTCTTCTTTTCATTCTGTAGGTATAGAGACTGACAAGGGTATACTGCTGTCAAATTTAAGTTTAGGTTTAGAGAATCATGCTGGAATCGACACCATTGTGGTGCTCATGCTACGGGGACTGGTGTCCTTTACATTTAAAATTAATTTAAGATAAATCAGATGTAACTAGACGTTTCTTTTAACATATTGAGTAGTTCAATTATTATATTGATATGAATGATATGAAATAAACACAAATAAAAAGGTAACAAAACAAAGAAATATCAGTTTTTTCAAGTTGGATAGTGTTCAATGTATAGATTTTTAGGTGTCCTACTATTCCCCTTTTACTTTTTTTTTGCAAGAAATCGTAATTTTTGAGCGCCTACTTTATCGTATTAGAAATGATTTTGACTATTTTTGATACAAGTAACTTGTAGATTTACCCTTCTTATTGTAAGTTAATGCAGAATATTTGTAAATATTATTATCCTTTTTGACGTGACAACGTCTTAAATTAGGTTGCGGCTGGGAGTCACTTATGAAAAAGTGTAACGCTCGGTAACGTTACGATGAGTCTCTCGTGTTAAGTTTAAGTTTACATGTACAATGTTTTAGTAAACAAAATATATTTCTATAGTTAAAATTTGTGCAATTCTTATTTTCATTCAATTCCTTGTTCCTATTGTGCAATTTAATTATATTCATATCAATAAATATTCTACCGAGAAAAAGACGTTGTCACGTAAAATCTTCGCCCGTAAAACCGACTTTACAGGCAACCATTTTTTTTTGTACTGATCGTTCTATCGCACCTTGTTTAGGGGAAAAACGATCAAACTCCTAAATCTATGAATTAGATGGAATAAACTATCATAGATTAATTGCTACATTAGCAGAAATATGTTTTTGTTGTAACATAATACATTATAATATTGATTTTCTCGCTAATTTAAAAAAAACATCTAACCTCCGTGAGTTTTACTTAAGAATGACGCAGGTTTACCTCTTGTTTAGATATTGAATAAAGTATAATTACTATCAAAAAGTTATTTAAAATTAATCTTCAATCATCAAAGAACTGAAATATAAATATTTTTGAAGTGAAAACTTCTTTAGCGTATTTGACATAAGATAGGTATCCGTAATGTTATCATCTACCTTAAAGACAGTGGCGGATTTACCCTAAGGCTCGGTAGGCCCAGGACTAGGGCGGCTAGATTTAGGGCCATGTAATCAACACTTTAATGTCACAAAATTAAGCGATAAAGTAAATAAAACATCATTATCCCGAAGACGCATTTCTGCAAAGGATGCGAAACGTCAATAAATAAAATAAAATCAGTGCATTTAACCCGTTGAAACTCGTTTTATTAAAAATTAAGCGTGTCAGAAATCAAAGAAAAGGCCAAAGCATTGCAAATAATTTATTCTACTGACTTAGAAGACGATTTTTCAGAAATCAAAGAAATAAATTTCCATTTTCGTGCTCACTGTGCACTATAAAAATTAAGATCGGAACAGTGCTGTCAGTTTCTTGAAATGGTTACGAACTGAAGGTCTTCAAAGCATTTGTATATTTACCGAATACCACTGAGTACTACTGCCAGTCAAAAAAATCAAGTAGCACCTCTTGGGACCTGGCAGTACAGTTTTGCCTTTTATTTAAATTATTCCTGAAACCGCGTAAAATATTAGAAATTAGCAGCTATCATTATTTATTCTAGTAAACTTATAGTTACTTTTACCCACACTACCTACCCGCACTTGGGATAACAAGCAGCTCCGAACAAATTAATTGTGTTTAGTTAGATATTGGTGCCGATTCTGGCGTGATTCTCTAAACTTAAAACTAAATTTAACATCAGTCTGTCCTTTTCATTCTGTATAGAGAATGACAAGGATATACTGCTGTCAAATTTAAGTTTAGGTTTAGAGAATCATGCTAGAATCGACACCATTGATGTCGATTCTGGCATGATTCTCTAAACCTAAACTTAAATTTGACATCAGTGCATCCTTGTCCTTCTCTATACAGAATGAAAAGGTGAGACTGACCTTTAATTTAGTTTTAAGTTTAGAGATGCACGCCAGAATTGACACCATTTAAATATTTAACTCGCAATTAAGTGTTAAAAGTTGATCATACTCGTGTAAAAGTTATCATAACCAAGTATACCAATTTGGCAGAGTATGTTAGAACAAGTAACTAGTTGTAACAACTTATGTACCTTATTCTTGCGAAATAAAACAATTTTTTTCCTAATTTTCTAAATCTATTTAGATAAAAGTTGGCAATAAAGTAATTTGATTAAGTAGTCTATGGTGGATGCTGAGAAAGGGGCGGTTGATGTTTTAGGGCCTAGGGCGGCTAAGACTGCAAATCCGCCACTGCTTAAACAACACTCGCAACCAAACAACTTATAACTTCCTTGCTCGCAACTCGCACACTTGACAATAGACAAGATAGATGGTGGAGCTGTCACATTAGTTAGACTTCCCGTTCGGACTTGAGTGGTGGCGCGGATTTTATACCTATTTTTGAAGTTCGTCCACCAACCAAGATTGTATGTGTCTATGGAATGGAATTCATATCCTTTGCCTGCTCTGTAACAGAATATATTATTTAAAAAAAAAACTTTATGTTTTGACGTTAGTTTGTTTGGGATTGAAAATCGGAAAAGTGAAATTATAGGTTTTATTTTAGTTCATTTGGTTACAGTACGATTTATTTCCAAAGGTGCGACCGCGGGATGGTTTTGTTTACAATGAATACCTACTTGTTTAAGTTAAAAACTAATGGCCTCTTCACCAAATTACATTTATTTATTGTGCTCTCGTACTCATTCTTTGTTCTTCACTATTAAATTATGCCTGTATAATATATCCCAGTATTGTTTTTTTTTCAGAGCTTACTTAAAATCTTCCAGTAAAGTTCTAACGTAAAAATCGTAAAAATGAAATAAAGTATTTTGTTTTCCAGGATGGAAGTAAAAGATGTAATTCAAAGAGGGAACACATTGCAGGCCAAGTTTGGCGTAACAAACTATAACACACCATTTGCCACAAAGACCAGTCCAGACTATGTAATAAGCGGAACAGCTGTATTTCAGGTCAAAGTAATTGCAGCACAAGTAAACAATGGTCATACAAATGTGTACAATAACTTGATATTTGTTAGATTTGTCAAACTTCGCCAAGACGATGACTTGACTTATACTATAAAATTTTCAAGCAATGAATTGGGAATAGTAAACAAGAGTTTCATAAGTGATGATGGTACGTGGCATTTAGTTCATGACAATAAAAGACAACAATACTCTTTTGATGTAACCGTGCATATGGATATAGTTCCTAGTGCTAGTTCCTTTGCAATGCTTCATGAAGACACAGAATTAACTGACTTTGAGCTGAGAGGAGAGGATGGATCAATACGCATGCATCGTGCAGTGCTTGCAGCTGCCAGCCCAGTGTTAAGACGAATGTTAGGAGGTACTTGGCGGGAGGCTGCAGAAGGTCATGTTGATGTTCCTGGCACTTCTAGAGCTACACTGCAGAACCTCAAAGATTATATTTATTTGCATATTTTACCCAATGTTGGCCTAGAGCAGTTGCTGCTCTTGGCATCATATTACATGATGCTCGATTTAGAGCAAAAATGTGTTGATAAGCTAGTCAGTATGTTGACTGCAGAAAATGCCTGTGATTTGTTAGAGTTTGCTGCCAAACATAAAGTCACAAGGCTTCTGCTGGCAATTTTAGAATGTGTACAAAGTGGAGCAGTGCAGGTGAATGAGATGCGTGATCATTTTCTTCGAGGCAAATGAAGAATTATTTGAGTCACACACTGTACTGTACACAAGTATGAATGCTCTCTATTTCTGAATGAATATTTTCAGACTGTATTATTATTTTACAATACCATTTACAAGAACAATTTATTGAGTTCTAAATCTGATTATGGTATTTGTGTGTTACATGTAAAATATGTATTTTGTATGTACAAATTTTCACATGCACTATTTAGTTTCGCTATTGTATTTTATTATGCATTAAGCCTTTGTAAATATTTTTTATTATATTATAATAAGATGGTAATAACAGTAAGAATTTATAATTACAATAATTGCTTTAATTTACTTATCTGATTTTTTTCTATAATTTTGATAGCTGATCCATAACATGAATATCAGATTTAATTAAGACCTAGATATAACACATTATGTCATTATTAAGTCTCTGGTTGATACTTAATTCTAGAGAAATCCTAGGTTCATGATAGTTGTACAGGAACTATTATCGAATCTGTGGTTGTACTTAAACATGGAATGTGTTCAGAGTTGCCAGATTTTTTTATGGAAAAGAGTAAGATTTATAAATTTTATGAGAAAATAAGGAAGACTATTCAAAAGAGTAACATTAATAAAGACTTAAATAGTCAGTAAATAAACTGAATAACTTACACATACAAACAGAACTAATAAATAAATTTTATATTTATATACATTTGTATTCATTTTCTTTCATACCTACGTAATCACCGTATCGTTGCGTAGCGGGGGCTTTCCGCCTGGGGCGTCTCACTTTAAAATATCCCTCTTCTCACGGGCATAATAATGTGCTTAAAATCAAATTAGAGGTAATAAAATTCTACATTTGTTTGTGATAACCATCTGATCTTAAAGATGATGAAACCTGCCCTCCTTGGATACAGTTGAAAAAAAAAATGTGTGCGTGTACTAGTGTACACACGTAAGAAGTGAAACTTCTTTATGGCCTTATTTTTTTCGAAAAATGATCTACATGCAACTTTCCAGAAATATATATATAGGCGTGCGCTAAGATTTTTCAAAAACTCACCCACTAAAGGGGTATAACTACACCTTACCTTACCTTGTGTGAAACACGAATATTTGCTGTCGATACTTTTTTTTTTAAAGTTGACAGAAGGAGCAATTGTTCGGATGAGGTAAATAGTGCTCTTTTAAAAAAAAGATGGCGCGTAACCAAAAAACGTTACGCTAAAAAAATGTGACGGTAAATTTTTTTCCAACGCCGATAAAGAAGTTTCACTTCAATAATTTCAAAATGTTTATAAGTTCAACTGGACGGTTGCCCCCTATGAAAAAACTCCCTAGCTGCGTCAATGACATTAGTCCGGGTAAAACCCCCGCTACCCCCCCTTACGTCATCAATAATCATTCATACAGAAGTGAAACAGTTAAGGTGCTATTCCTAAGCATTCTATACACACCTGCTGACTGCACGTGCATCTGTGGTGCTCTCCAAAATAATTTTCATAGAAATCAATCTGTGAACTGAATGCCACGATAATTTAATATGAATGTGACTGACTATAACACGCAGCCGCTGCTTAGTAGTCTCCTGCGTACTTCGAAATAAAACCTTATTAATTTAGAGTATAGAGTTGTCGTAGAGTGTAGAGTTTCGAAGAGATAGTTGAATAAAGCTGTAAATAGTGAACGATGTTGATTTTTAGAGTAAACCCGAAACTCCAATATGACACCCCTGTATTTTACTTTATTTATCCACCGCTCTTTATCAATTTTAGGCGCGAGTGCTCGAATACTTTCCTATTTCCGGTAATGTATAAAATTTTATAGGGGGTACATAAACAAACTTAATGACGGCTATGAAGTTAGCGCAAGTCGTGACACTGTTTTCGAATGTATATAGGGTGATATACTTAGGTACGCGCAGGATTTCACTGAAGTAAAACCTTCGCACTCGCTGCTAACTTCACAAGTGCCAGTTTCAATTGCACTAGGTATATTTATCGTTTGCTTAACATGTAAATTTGCGATCTCCACTTTATTCAAGGAGTCAAGGAGTTGCCAAATTTACGTAAACGATGTGTTCACATTACAGGAAACAAACGCCATTGGTGTCGATTCTGGCACGATTCTCTGTATCTAAACTTAAATTTGACAACAGTCCATTCTTGTTATTCTCTATACAGAATGAAAAGGAGGGACGGATGTTAAATTTAGTTTAAAGTTTAGAGAATCACACCAGAATTGGCACCATTGTTAGATAATTTTTGACCAAAAGTGGAGATAGCAAAATTTCTTGTTAAGCAGACCTTATGTAAAATTTAAATATAAACGTAACTTGTAAGGAATATTTAATCAAATGTAAATTATTTACAATTATAAACATTGGTCTATATAATAATTAAACGCTCTTCACGATAGTAAAAAAAACATATTGCATAAAATTAAGTAGACTCATACAGAAAAAAGCATTATTTTTCTTATTCTGAGAAGCTGAACTTGTGGCTTACAATATTTTATCGTGTGTCAATACCAGAGGAATGTCAAAAGAATAACGGCACTCAGAGATGTAATTTTTTTTAGGTTTAAGTATAGTTGATGCTGTTGCTTTGTGACATAAAGAAGCATTCAATTTGATTACGTCTCTGATTGCGGCTGCAATTAAACTATCAAAAGATATATTATAATACACAAAAAAATCAATTAATAACATTTAAATCAACAATTTGCAATTTATAGAGAAAATATGTAATAAATTGACACAAATATATTTTCAAGTTTCCAACTAGCATAAAAAATAATAATAAAGATTTGTTATAAGTAATGTAAAACATACAATAAATATATTTATACAGATTTCTGAACCACTAATCTTTTTGTAGAACTGTACCCTTGGCACAAACTATTCTTGAATAATTCAATTCGATATTTAGTTACACGTCTAAAGTGTACGTATTTTTAGTTCTACTTATGTCTGTTGTGGCGTTGCTGTTCAATTTTCTATACAAAATTTTAAATGACATTTCACACTCGCAAACGTAACGAATTCGATATTTTGTTCGTGCTGAGGGTATTGATATATAAAAAACTGATACTTTTTTAAAAAGGACCAACCTTAGAAGGAAATTAGCTTTTTGTGAAAATGCTATGTACCTATACTGAACAAAACTGTGATTTTATTCCTAAATATCTAATGAAATAAAAAAAAACACGAAACTAAACATGTTACAGTCCGACAAGGATCGTTATAAATGTGAGTTCAGGGAGGGCACCACTGTCTATGTGAATGACCGGAAATGACATACAAAATTATGATGTTTACAAAGACGGCGGCGTTAGTTCCAATTTTCGCCATATTCATAAAGATCCTTGTCGCACTATAAACATGTTACCTAACTTTAATGAATTTAAAAAATAAATAACATCAAAACATTCCCAAAAAATCAACAATATAAAATTCAGACAGAGGGAACCATTGGGGTAACCCATTTCAGTATTTTTCTTAATAAATGGTACAATTACATAAATATGTTTCTATAAAATACATTCCTTTATTGTGGTGATAGGTTACTGTCATACACTACTAATTACGTATAACTATACAATTTCTGTAGTATTTTACGGGTTTTTAAGTTTATAGTATTTTATAGGTTTTGAGATCGGGCCAATTTTTTTTTATGGGGAAGACAACTCAAAGCTCATTACAGATGGCGTTTTTAACCCATTTAAAAAATAGTGGGTTTCTCTTAAAAAACTCAGCACTGAAAATAAAAGTACACTTTTTTTCTATAACTTTGTTTTGGTTAAGACGATATCAGCACCTCTGCCGGCGAGTATTGTGTCAGTCTTCCTCCCTATTGGCCTGCACATAAGTAAATTTATTTCTTAGGTCATTTAAACCAAATGTTTAATATTGGTAAGTCATAAAGCCGTTTTGAAGAAGACTGCACTTTTATGCCTATACGAACACAGGAAAGTGGACGGCACCCTTGGCTATATATATATCTCACAATTTTCATATTTAAAACTTATTAGCAAAAAAACTTGACAAACATACATACATACAAAGGAGATGGTTAGCTATTTAAAACCTTAAGTGGATTTAGGGTAGATAATCTTGAAATTATTTAATAATATGTTACATTAAATAACTTGAAGAAAAAAGAATTTCAATAAACTCCAAAATATTACTTAAGGTCCATATGGATGGGAAAAAATGCCCTATTGTGGAATAAAGTGGTAAAATATTTATCTGCTGACAACGGGAATTGAACAAATTTATAATCAGGTAAATACTCGTTTGTAAAGAAGTCAGTGGGATGATAGGTCTCATTATCTTGAAAGAATCAATCGTCAATACTCAATATTAAATGAAAAGTTATCTGATCAGGCTTTTGGCTGATTGTGAGACACTTGACTTTATAAAAAACAGTTAAAACAAAGTATAATAGCCATGAAGGTGACACTCCTTTGTATACCGTAGGGTCTAAACATCCAGCTAAATAATTACAAATCACTAGAATAACAGCCTTATTATTTTATTATAAACTGGACTGAGTGTGAGTTTTATTGCGTAAAAGTAGAATAATAATTATGAAATTCCTAACAGCGCCATCTGTGCGCAAAAACTGACACTGAACTACTGACGTAGCGTGGGTAGAGCCAAATTTTTCCGTCCTCTTAATCGAACAGCCTTAGGAACTTTGTTTACTTAGGTAGTCTTTAAACACATAACTTTTCAAGAAGACAACAAGAGACCAGAAAATTTCAAGGAATGATAAACTCAGGTTTCGCCGCCATTGCAGATGCGGCTGGTAATGTCGACTTTTTTATAACAAACATTTATTGTAAAATTTTGCAGCGAACCCACGCTACGCCACTTGGAACCATAGAGGTATAATAGAATGGGGACGGTGACTCTAAAAGTGTCCGTCTAGTAGAAAGAGAAAGAAGATGAGAGACCGCTAGCTATCTCCCTCTCTTGTGACGCATGGCATCCAATGGCATCTCATCGAAATAGTAAGATCCTTACGGTTGCCAATGCGCATGCGCAATTACAGAGAGAAAGCTAGCGGTCTCTCATCTTCTTTCTCTTTCCATTAGAGGGACACTTCCACTTGTAGTAGAGTCTACATCTCCCCTACTCTATTCTTATACCTCTATGCTTGGAACACAGATGCCTAATTGTATAACTTTTTCGATTGCATATTTTTATTGCATAGTTGGGGGTAGTTACGTAACGTTGATGTTTTTTAACTTTGAAAGTAAAATTTGACTCTTTTAGACGAATAATTCAATTTAATTACAAATAGCTAAAGTTAGACAGTTAGGTTCCTGAAGATTGTGAATGATAGTACATTCATATATTTATAAATCAGTCGGAAAGAAAGTTCTGCATCAGGGTGGTCTACTGGGGCCTGTGTGAGTGTAAGCAATCAGCGGTGGTCAATTCTCGTGGCGCATCGGTGTCGATCAACGTGGCGAGGATATGAAGGCCCGCGAGTGTCGACACGGCTGCGGTGCGGAAGAGTTGCGTGTGCTGCCAGGATTGCTCCCCGCGACCGCCTTGCAGTTTAGCTGATATTAACGCGGTGGTAAAGCGGCGTTCGAACCGCACGGGCGAGTCTGAGAGGAACATTTTTAATAAGTTTCTCTTTAACCGAACCGAACTTGACAAAAAAGGAGGAGGTTCTGTGTTCGACTGTATATATTTTTTTAGACTGTATATATTCGTAAGACGAAATCAATAAAATTGGAAAGTCGATGTCCAGGTGGCAGCTATATTGCGAAGAATAATGGTGGTTATCGTGAAAGTGTGAGAGTGATAAAGTAACGAGATTAGTCTTCTGTAAACAGGTTTATTAAGCACACAATGGTGCCAATTCTGGCGTGATTCTCTAAACTTAAAACTAAATTTAACATCAGTCTCTCCTTTTCATTCTGTATAGAGAACGACAAGGATATACTGCTGTCAAATTTAAGTTTAGGTTTAGAGAATCATGCTAGAATCGACACCAATGTCGGCCACGAACGGAACAAGTAAGTTTTTGTTATAAAGGAAAAAAATGTTGCCACAGTGCAGATTATAATTAGGACTACTGAAAATACAAGTATGTTCAGAAACTTAATTTATATGTCGTTTATTCCTAACATTAACACCCTTCCTCGACTTTATAAATTAAGACTACTATTATAAACTATAATAAAGAAACACCATAAAAAAAAAACTCTTTTAACAAAAAAAATAACATTCTACATGTTTATTGAAGTCCTATATAATTACACAATGTTGTGAATGTAATCTTACTTAAACCTTTAGTACACAAGTCTGCTAACTGTTGGTTGGATGGGATATATAACAAATCAACAATCTTATTATTTACCTTATCCCTAACAAAATGAAATTTTAAATCAATATGCTTTAGACGACGATGTTGTTCTGGGTTTTGAGCAACATGAAGGGCGGACTGATTGTCTATGTAAACCAAAAAACTATTGCAATCTAAACCTATTTCTTTTAACATTTCTCTAATCCAGCATCCCTCAGACACACATCTATCTACCTAGAGCTACATACTCAGACTCGGTTGATGAAAGTGCAACACACTGTTGTTTGGAACTACTCCATGAAACTGTACTCCCATAAACTTTAAAAATATACCCTGACGTAGACTTTCTATCAGTTTTATCTCCTCCCCAATCTGCATCAGTATAGCCAATTATTGGTACATCACAATGTTCTATAAATTAACTTATAGTCAATTGTACCTTTTATATAACGAAGTAACTCTTTAACGAGCTCCATAATTCAGTACTTCCATTAGATTGGAATCTAGCCAAATAACTCAAAGTGAAACCAATATCTGGTCTTGTTCCAAGCATAGCATACATTAAGCTTCCAATTAATTGTCTGCACCTCTTGGTTAACTCATCATTTTGTGTTTGATTTGACAAAGGTATTTCTAAGCATCCTGGTTCAATTGGTGTTGCGACTGGATTGCAGTCATTCATGTTGTTCTTTATAAGGAGTTCCTGTAGATATTCTTTCTGATCTAATTCTATGTAATCTTCTTTTCTTTTTATGTTAATACCTAAATATTTAAAATTCTTTCCATTTCCTAATTCCTTCATTTGAAATTCTTTTTGTAGTGATTGCTTTAACCTGTTAATACTGCTATTTTTCTCTCCTATTATTATAAGGTCGTCAACATATATTAATAAATATAGTTTCTCTTTCTTGCTGAAATATAAACGATAATCTGCTTTGCTTCTAGTTCATTGTTCCTTAACAACAAAATCATTAAATTTATTATTCCATTCTCTTGGGAACTTTTTAAACCGTAGAGAACGGAATAATTAATTTAATAATTTTGTGATTTTTGTAATTTTAGTATTTTATTATCTTATTTCGTTCCATTTGGTAGTTTTATATATACCTCATCTGTTATGTCTCCATAAAGAAATGCGCTCTTAACATCCATCTGTGTAATATTTAAGTCAAACTTATTTGCTATAGCTAATAAAATTCGTAGAGTTGGTAATTTGGCTACTGGGGCATATATCTCGGAATGGTCAAAATGATCTTGCTGTTGAAACCCTCTAGCCACTAATCTGGCTTTATAGATATTTTCACCTTTATCGCCTTTCTTTATTTTAAAAATCCATTTTCCATCTATGATCCTTTTATTTACTGGTAATTCTGCTTCTCTCCAAGAGTTATTACTCTCTAATGCCTTTAGCTCTGTGTTGATTGCTTCTACCCATCTTTCCCTATTTTCTCCTGCTATTGCTTCCTCATAGGTTAACTCATGCTCACCCTGTACTATCAAAGCTGTTTCATAGTCCTTTGTCCACTGAGGTTTCTTTATTAGTCTGCCACTTCTAGTTCTTCTTACTTCTGTGTTATCAGGTAATTCTTCTGTGTCTAGATATTCATCTTCTAAGTACTCTTCTATCATGTCTTCTTCACCTTCATGTACTGAACCTTCATCTTCTTCTATAGGTTTATTTATACTTCTATCATAAGTTCTGGTTTCATCTCTTGCTTTATTTGTATCTTCATTATTTTCCCTTCCTGAATCTGTATTTCTTTCCTCTTCTCTTATATCTTCTCTATCATTCTGTATTCTCACGTCTTCTATAATCTCTTTTTCTGTATGCATATTTATTTTATTTGTATTTTCTTCATAATCATCTATAGTGTAGTAATATTTATTTGCATTATCTGTAGTATTTTCTGTGTAGTCTATACATTTCTCTTTATTGATGAATATAATATCTCTGTATGTATTTACTTCATTACATTCTGGAAACCAAACTCTGTAGCCCTTTGTGTCGATGCCATAGCCAACAAATATTCCTCTTTTACTCTTAGCACCCCACTTACGTCTCTTTTCTTTTGGTATATGTATCCATGCTTCTGTTCCAAATACTCTTAAAAACTGTAAATCAAACTGTTTATTAAATATTAACTCATATGGTGTTTTTTCAGGTGTAGGTGATTTGCCTGTTCTATTTATAGTGAAGACCGCAGTGCTTAATGCTTCAGCCCACAGTTCCTTTGGAAGATTCTTTGCAAGAAGCAAAGTCCGTGCAGCTTCTACCACCGTTCTCATTTCCCGTTCTACACGACTATTTTGTTCAGGGGTATAGGGTACTGTTCTCTGGTGCGTTATACCTTTGACCTTTAAAAACTCTGTAATATTGCTGTTAATAAATTCTGTTCCATTATCTGACCTAATACTTTTAATCTTAAAACCTATTAAATTGTAAAATAATGGTAAGATTTTTTTTATACATGCTGCTGCTGCTGCATTTGAAATATATCCATCTGTAATTACTATAGTCATCTTTCAATAATAAAAAGTATTACGAACCACCTATTGACTTGCACTCCATTTTTCCACTTAAATCTATATGCACTAACTCACCTGGTTTATTAGCTCTATTAATACTGCTTTGAAAAGGTAATCTATGTTGCTTTCCTTTAATACATGGAATACATTTATCAGTTTGCCTTTCATATTTAACATTATGTTTATTCATAATATCCTTAACATATTTATAGTTTTGATGAGCAAGTCTCTCATGCCAGTCCGTTAAAGTAGAAGTCAAGGCTATATGAGACTGTTGATATTTAAATGCCATTAAAAATAATAATCTCACATCTGTTTGCAATACAAGTAACCTCACCCTTAAATAATATTTGACAGTAATTCCGCTGTGAATTTATGTTATAACCTTTA
This sequence comes from Chilo suppressalis, assembly GCA_902850365.2. NCBI lineage: Eukaryota > Metazoa > Arthropoda > Insecta > Lepidoptera > Crambidae > Chilo > Chilo suppressalis. Next base: position 5,505,967 of record OU963912.1, on the reverse strand, counting down.
TCAATTGCACATATGACTGAAAATAAATTTACTTTTAATTTTGGAACATACAAAACATCATACAAAATCGAAGATAAATACTTATTACCATTATAAGCTAAAAGATTTATAATTCCAATACCACATACCTTTAATTTATTCCCATCACCAATAGTTACATATTTTTCCTCAATATCTTTATATTCTACAAATGCATTTTTATCATTACACATGTGGTCACTAGCTCCTGTATCCATAATCCAGCTGTTTTTATCACAAACATTAGCAATGTATGCTTTAGGTGTACTATTTTCAAAATTATTTTTGCGAAGTCTACAATCATTATAGACATGACCAACTTTTCCACATTAATTACACTTCCTTATTCTACAGTCTTTCTTAAGATGACCAACTTTATTACAATTAAAACACTTAGATTTTGAAATCTGTTGTTCCGGTGTCCTATTCTGTTGTTGTACTGTGTTCCTTATTTTACTTCTGTTTGTCACCAGTGCCGCTGTTGAGAAAGATTCCTGTCCTCTGTTTTTATACGTTCCTCTTCGACTAATAATCTAGCTGTTAGACTTTTAAATGTCTGTTCTGTTTCTGGTATACTCCCATGCCGATATAAAATGCTGGTAATCCTCTGGCAAAGTTACTAATATCTTTGTTATAAGCATCTTCTCTGATATAATCTCATTTGAAGCTTTCAATTTGTTAACTAAATCCTCAACAAGTACTATATAATCTGACATAAGTTCTGAATACTGTAAATTATAAAATTTTCTTTGTAAAAGGTGAACACCTACCATTGTCTTAGCCTCAAAAATTGTGTTGAGTTTTTCCCACATATCATATGCTGTTGAACATGATAACAAATAAGACATGACACTCTCTTCGACTCTTGTTACAAGTATTTCTTGTGCCTTGCTGTCCTTGATATTGAAGTCCGACTTTGTTTTGAAATCTCTGTCTGTTACAACTTCCCATAGGTCTTTGGCTTTTAATATCTCTTATCTATTAGACAAGTCCGTCCGTCCGTCCGTCTGTGGTGCTGTTTCAGCGGCCAAACCGTAAGAGATAGATAAAGAGAATATTTAAGTTATAAGTTAAGAATAGTCTGATAAGACTACAAACCGGATTTGAGTAACGTATCACTTCCTGTTTTCGAGAAATCACGAATTTCAAACGAAACCACACAAAATCTCCGAAGTTCTCAATTAATTAAATACATTTTTTTTTTAAATCAGGTTTTGGTGAACATTTGGTTCACTGGTTTGCTAGTTACCTTTATTTGAAAACTCCATGTGCTCCAATTCTGTTTGTTGAGTAATAATACTCTATCGCGTTCCATTTTCGTTTGATGTATGTGTATGATGTTTTTGTTCAATCTGTAGGTAATCTTCTGTTCACGTACCTATATAAACACACCTCACATCCAGGGCCTGGGCGCATTACCTAATGGTGGTTATCGTGGAAGTGTGAGGGTGATAAAGTAACGAGATTGGTCTTCTGTAAACAGGTTTATTAAAGTACACAATGTCGGCCATGAACAGAACAAGTAAGTTTTTGTTATAAAGGAAAAAATGTTGCCACAGTGCAGATTATAATAAGGACTACTGAAAATACAAGTATGTTCAGAAACTTAATTTATATGTCGTTTATTCCTAACATTAACAACGAAAATGCATTTTTTTAAAATAGATGTCGCTAGGTGCGCTTAAATGTGATTCATGTACATTGATTTTTCTGAGATAAACTTTTTAATGTAATATAAATTGTTTGTGTACGATAGCGCAATAAATAAATATTGTATTCTACCACATAAATAATAATACATTTATACAGATAATTTGTTGGCTGTCCTTAATAAATAAATAAAATAAAATAAATAAATAAAGCAATTCGTGCAAAATTATTCCCTAACCATTCCAAAATATCAAAAATGCACAATGTTAATATTCAAGTTTTTACTTCTGCCGCCACTCCCGGTGTGCAGTCCATCGTTTTTTTTCTTACAGGGAAGTGGGAGGGTGTCTTTACAGTTCTTACGTAAGATCACAAAAATGCGCAAAGTAAAGATTATACCCTGAAAAAATAGTTTATTACTACCAAAATAATAAAAATTACTAGCACCTTTGTAGGTACAAATAAATTTTCCTAAATATAGGTCCCACCAATCCGTACATCGCCCGCCTAGTGTGTCCTTAGACCAGCCATAGGGAAAACCTGTGCCCCAGCAGTGGGGACATTAATAGGCTGATGATGAGTTGACGACCAAAATATCTATCATAGATACCGCTGATGCATTTGTGGATTGCTGTATGGTTTTGATTCCGTGTTTTACATGTAGGAAGGCCAAAGGGGATGTTCTTCCTTCAAAATGAATGATGCTAGTTACGACTGCCGCGCCCCGACCGATGTTTGTTGGGCATTGTATATATAAAGAGTAAGCCTCCAAATTTCTCTTGCATGATGTAGGCTTCCACACTTTATGAGTGCAGCGCCGTTAGCGCCATCTCTTGACGAGGCGAGTGATTACTTACTCACTCCATGTTAGTTATCTGTGGGGCATGTAGATGTCGCCGCCACATACATAAGTATTTTTTGAACTTAGGGTTTTTGCTGTTTACTATATTAAGGGCTGATTTCTCGAACACTGGATAAGATTTATCTGTCTGATATCGTATTATACGGACAAAATAAGGAGTCGACTTGTGATAATTGATGTAATGACGGTTGACATCTCTCTCTATTTGATTGAGTATTAATTTATTGAACAGTTAAGTTTCATCAGAGTTTTGAAAAATCAGCCCTAAATTGTATGGATATAGTAACATTATAGCTATTAACGGGATTGCTACCATGTACCCTGTTTTTTTATGATATTTCGGCACTGTCGCAAGCGTCGAGTAGTTACTCCGTGATCTTGGCGCTTGCAACGGAGTAGTTACTCCGTGATCATGGTGCTTGCAACGGAGTAGTTACTCCGTGATCATGGCTCTTGCAACGAAGTAGTTACTCCGTGATCATGGCGCTTGTAACGGAGATGTTACTCTGTGATCATGGCGCTTGCAACGGAGTAGTTATTACGTGATCATGGCGCTTGCCACGGAGTAGTTACTCCGTATCATGGTGCTTGCAACAGTGCCGAAATATCGGATACCCATAAAAAACAAGTTAATAGCTTTAATGCATGGAGCACCCCCACTAGAGTCCGCATCACACAAATTTTGTTTGGAATCAAAATCGCCAAAGTCGGTGGGGTGCAGGGAGGTCAGCCCCGCTGTGATTGGACGCGTCAAGGTCAGATCATATACTCAGTGCAGCGAAGTGATGAGGGTAAGATCGATTTTAGAAAATATCGATATTTTCTGTCGATAAACAATTTAGAATAGAGGCATAGTACTTTGGTGCGCGAGTGTAAGCAAATGCGTAATCATACCCTCTCCACTTTCTTCCAGCGTTCTAATTACATGACGCGACTAGTAACTACATACTAAATTATATATAAGCAACACAAAAAAAAAACACGCCCAGGACAAGAAGTATTAATGCAACGATATTAACTACCCTAGATACAACAACACGAACAAAATCGTGGCCGAAACGTGTCCAAAAGGTACATTGGACGATCCACGGAGGTCCGTAAGATGATCGCGTGGTCAAAAACAATATAATGCCTTATTTAAACATTGAAATCACCTTTAATGCATACGGCATAAGGTCTTAATTAAAATGCATGCGTCAAGTTCGTAAAATTTTATGATTTATTGTTATGTGTGAAAGAATATAGACCTTATTTTTTTTGACTTTTCGCGCGCAATTCTGAATGCGCTGTTAGCAATATAGCAGGTACAGATCGCGAAGAAAAGAAAGGCTAAGGGCGACGTATAACCGACCATGCATTTGAATATCACAAATATTTTATATTAAATCAGTTTATAGTAAGTATTACAACAATTAAATTTGCTTTAAAGGCGTTAATTAAAAAACATTGATTAGCTACCCGTCGCAAAAACGACACTTTACGTACTATTAGTATTTTTCTGTATTTTTTCACGGAACTCTTTGGCATCTTGACTTTTCAACGGTCCGTGATTGAGTGGAGTTCAAGTACTTCTTGATGGGGACACATTTTGAGCGCTCGTGGTGTTTCTAGGGTATTTAATATCGTTAATTCTATGTCTTTATCTAGGTCATAAACTATGCGCACTTAATTTCATACAAATCCGTTTAACCGTTTTAGCGTGAAAGAGTAACAAATATGCATACAAATTTTCGCGTTTTTTCAATTTTATTAGGATATGTTTGAAGTCAAATAAAAACTGTTGGTTGTATACTCATGACATCTATTATTGTATACGATGAAATAAATAGTTTTTATTTATTTTTTCAATTTCCATAGCTGACAAACTTATCGATAAACTTACGCGTTGAGACATGAGCTGCGTCTGAGTCACTAGCAATACACGTGCCGGTGTGAAAGCGAGATAGCATATATGATGTAGCCCATGCGAGAAAGGGATAGTGTAAAAAGACATCAACGCGTTCACCAAAAAATAAATACAATTAACACCAATTTAATATAACAGTATTTTTGTCTTTTTGTAATGCATTTAAACTAACCAGTGAAAAGTAATACCATTTTTTTAAGACTGGAAGTTGTACTCGACTTTCCACACAATTTAATTGCACAGTACGGCATTTTTTACAGTTTTTTAACACGAAAACGAGAGAAGCAGTTCGACCATCGCTCGGTTACCGAATGAAACGATGTATCGCGACGTCTGTAGGCGTGCCTCACGCATAGGTAAAATACTACTTAAGCTTGGCGTAAGCGCTTGCCCTTGTATGCGGACTCTAGTGGGGGTGCTCCGTGCTTTAATGTTAGTGATTATGAAAGTTTAAAACAATATATGGATATACTACTAACTTCCGAATTGCACAGTTTCAGGCGTCTGGCCGTCGAACTGTATGGCCCATTCTACCAGTCCTCCTTGGTAAGTGGCGCTTGAAGCACGAACGCATAGAGATGAGAATATATACCCCTGGGTCGCCTTTATTCGCCACGATATCAAGCTGTCTTCGTCATTTTCTGCGTAAACACAGACAAACTATTAAATGAACATTACCCTTAACACGAACCAATATCGAATACATATCGTTTGCAAGTATGAAATGTCATTGTCAAATTTTGTATGAAAACCTGAACATCAGCGCCACAACGGACGTAACGAGAACTAAAAATCAGTATACATTTGACAATGACATTTCGCACTCGCAAACTATTTGAATTCGATTTCAGTTCATGCTAGGAGGGCACTGATAGATTTCTTACCTGTTCTCGCCAAATACACCATTTGCCAATCATGTTCTAATTTTCTCAATATATTTGTAGCCGAAAAAGCACCGGCCGACCACGTCTGGATAACGCCCGGCTCCGGACCGGATATCCGGTATTCATCGGCTACGGGGAAGTACCTTAAGTCATAAAAAAAGGTAAGATTATGTTAAAGTTTCAGCTATCTTCGCAACTTGGAATTTCTCACATTTAACTTGACTAACTAAAAAACTCGAGTCTACAATTAAGCCGCGATGTGGCATCATTGAGCGCATTCTACCGACTATACCACGGCGAGTGTTCTGAGGAGTTATTCTCCCTTATCCCTCAATCACCTTTTCTTCAGAGGACTACGTGCGCTGAACTACGTTTCCACCGACTTACTGTGGCCACTATTCCTATACGAACAAAGAAATTGGTGACTCATATCTTTGTCGTACTGTCCGCAAGTGGAATTCTTTACCCGCGCACGTGTTCTCTCCTTCCTACAATCTGGGGTCCTTTAAGAGAGGTGTGAAGAAGCATTATTGCAGGCCGGCAAGGTGAGATTGGTTGGTGTGTTAGTTTATAACTGCTGTACCAGCTATCTTCGGGTTTGGACTTTATCACCACTTAACATCAGGTGGGGTCATTTATTTGCCTACCTGGCTTTATAAAAAGAAAAATAACTTAAAGTAACAGAGTCTAATATTTTTCACGGATTAAATTATCGTACGCTCAATGCAGGTAATCATCATCAGCCTATTTATGTCCCCACTACTGGGGCACAGGCCTTCCCAATGGTAGGAATTGGGAGATTGGCCATGTCCCACCACGCGGGCCCAGTGCGGATTGGCGGATGCGAACGACTGCAGATGCAGACGGGACCAACGGCTTAACGTGCCTTCCGAAGCACGGAGGAACTCGAGATTTTTGGTCACCCATCCAATGACCGACCATTGCGAAAGTTGCTTAACTTCAACGATCGCAGCCGAACGCGCTAGCTACTTGCGCCATCGAGCTCCTCCGATGCAGGTAATAAACTATAATTATATGTGTATCAAATATCATCTTAATTCGTTCAGTCGTTGTTGCGTGATTGAGTGAGAAACATCCAAACTTTCACATTTATAATATTAGTAGACTTCTTTACACTTATTTTTTAATACTTATTTTTACATTAACAAAGGTACTGGAACTACACTTAAAAAAACCCACACTACACAAAAAAATGTTCAGGCGTGTAAATATAACACATGGACAGACATTTATATTTGCATTTATAATATCAGCATGGATACTTCCAGACGGCACAGGAGCTCGATGGCGCAGGTGGTTAGCGCGTTCGGCTGCGATCGTTGAAGCTAAGCAACTTTCGCAGAAGTCGGTCATTGGAAGGGTGACCAAAAATCTTCTATCTCGAGTTCCTCCGTGTTTCGGAAGGCACGTTAAGCCGTTGGTCCCGGCTGCATCTGCAGTCGTTAGTACCCGCCAATCCGCACTGGGCCCGCGTGGTGGGTCATGGCCCAATCTCCCTATTAGATCCATAGGGAAGGCCTGTGCCCCAGCAGTGGGGTCATTAATAGGCTGATGATGATGATACTTCCGGACACATCTCTAGCTAAAAGTAATGTTACATTGAGCAAAAAGTTATTACCTACGCAGTAATGAACCTGATTTATTAACCATCTTTTCGTGTTTTTTTTAAATTATTGCTCAAACATAAACATACATTTATGCTTACAGACCGTTGAAACTTATAACACTAAGTGGACCGATAGATGTCTCCGGAAGTATTATATGCGACAATGATCTTTATGAATGCGGCGAAAATTGGAACTAACGCCGCCATCTTCGTAAACGTCATAATTTTTATGTCATACAATACAATACAATACAAAATTCTTTATTGAAACACCACAGTACAGTACATAAATGGGTTAAATACATCATGTTTAAACAGTGATTCAATGGGCGGTCTTATCGCTAAAAGCGATTTCTTCCAGACAACCTTTGGATGGAGAGGATTGAATGAAATTGGAGTCGGTGGTGTTATAAAAGAAACAAAGGATATAAAAATGTATATAACTATATACATTAAATATATATACATACCATACATACACATAATATTACTATAAGATATATATATGTAATATAAATATATGACATATACATACATAGACTACACATATAAAAGTTTAATCCAGTCAGAAAAAAAAAAAAAAAAAAAAAAGCAATTGCAGTTACGTCGACAAATAATGGTTGAAAACAAGTTTTTTGAAAGTATGAATAGATTGTGCTCGTCTTATGGATACTGGAAGAGAATTCCACAGGAGAACAGCTTGGACGGCAAAAGAACGACCATAGAAGGTTGTGTCATGAGTAGGAATTTTTAGGGTTAAATTCTCTGATGACCTAAGAGATAACGCGTTTGAGGTATGAAGGTAATTGAAGCATTCCTTGATATAGCGCGGGGACAAAGGATTGAACAATATATTGTAGAGAAGTGTGAGGATATGAGTATTCCGGCGAAGTCGAATTGGTAGCCACTTGAGCTGTGATCGAAATTGCGACACATGATCATATTTGCGTAAGCAAAATATGAAACGAATACAGAAATTTTGAAGTCGCTCAAGCTTATTAAGCTGGTCTTCCGTGAGATCAAGATAGCAGGCGTCAGCGTAATCAAGAATAGGAAGCAGCAGAGACTGTGCTAGGGAAATTTTGGTGGCAGTAGGAAGGAAATTGCGAAGTCTCTTCAGCGAGGCTGCCGAAGCGAACAGTTTTTGGCTAACAGTTTGTAACTGTGGACCCCAACTCAAACAGTTATCGACAGTTAATCCTAAGTTTTTTACAGAAACACTGAATGGAATATTGGTGCCAGCAAGGGATATGGTAGGAAGTAACTGCCAGTTCACTCTGGCAATCAACCTTGAGCTACCAATGATAATGCACTGTGTTTTGGAGGGATTTACTTCTAGTCCGAAAGATTCGCTCCACTCTACAATGTGTCGCAGATCATTATTTGTTGCCAGTATTGCTTCGGATAATTGACCAAGAGAGGCTTGTCTATAAATTTGAAGATCATCTGCATACAGGTGGTAGGAAGAAGAAATATTATTGGAAATAGAATTAATAAATATAGCGAAGAGAAGAGGAGATAAAACGCCGCCTTGGGGAACACCAGCAGAAGTGTCGATCCACGAGGAAAAAACCTCATCGACGCGAACCCTCTGCCTGCGTCCCTGCAGATAACTGCGAAACCACTCAATTGCCGATGGAGATACGTTAAGAGAGCGCAGCAAAGCCAAAAGAATGTCAAAATTGACCGTATTAAAGGCATTGCTGAAATCTAGTAATGTCAATACTGTGAGATGACCCTGATCCATCCCAAGGCGTATGTCGTCTGTAATTTTCAGGAGGGTAGTCGTAGTACTATGCCCAGGACGGAAACCGGATTGAAGAGGATTAAAAAGATTATGACGAGACAGGAATGTATTGAATTGGTTAAGGACAAGACGTTCAAGGACTTTAGATAAGAAAGGAAGGATAGAAATAGGCCGAAAATCAGCAAGAAATTGAGGATTACATTTTTTGGGCAAAGGAACGATTTGGGCTTCTTTCCAAGCCGATGGAAAAACAGCATTTGTTATAGAGCTATTAAAAAGAAAGGTAAGGATAGGAAGGATCATATCTAAGATAGGTATCAGCATATTACGACTAATACTATCATTACCTACCGCATTGGAAGAAATGGACAGCATGCTCTTCTTAACGTCACATTCGGAAAATTGAGTAAAGACAAAAGGAGAGTAGTCTGGAACTGGTAAAGATGAAAGAACATTTATAGTACTAGCTTTGTGCAAATTACTGAAACTAGAAGATACAGAGAAATGAACATTAAGTGAATTGATATCGATGTTACTAGGAAAAGACGTTTGACGAGGTTTACCAATTCCAAGTGATCTAAGGAAGTTCCACACTTTAGCAGGATCATTATTGCTGACAGATGCATGAATATGGCGACGTAAAGCATCCCTACACACCATGTTACAGTGATTGCGAGCCTTTGCATAGTTGTTTTTATTAGAGTCTGTCGGACGAATTTTATATTTACTCTTGGCCACATTCTTCTTGTGCATCAATACTTTTATCTCTGGTGTAAGCCAAGGTGCTGGATGGTGCTTAAGCTTAATAGGACGAAGCGGTGCATGTTTATCATAAAGCTTGGTTATAATATTGTTGAAAGTATGCACTTGTTCGTCCAATGTAGCCGCGCTAGTCACTAACGACCAGTCGACATCATGCAGGTCTTTGAGTAACGCCTCCTGATCCATACCACCAAAATTCCGCTGAAGAATGACTTTCGGCTTGGGCTTAGGAGGACGAATCTTGTACGATAAGAAAATCAAGTCATGGTATGAGAATGCATCTGCCGCACATTGACCGTGTTTCGTAGCACGTTGAGGAGAAGACACTATTAATAAGTCGAGAAGTGAGGGAGTAGTATTGGGGAAATGATGGGTAGCGCTAAGTGGAAGGATGTGTAAATTACATGAACTGACAACGGATTGAAGAGAGGTGGCACGAAAATCACCTTTCAAGAGACATGTGTTGAAGTCACCCATGATCAGGGAATGGTCATAAGAAGGGACTGTATTTTCTAAAAGCTGTTCAAAAGAACTGAAAAAATTTACATTTAAGGAAGGGCTGTAATAGACTCCGAGGAGGATTTTGGTGTGGGAAAGGAGTACCTCAACGAACAAATGTTCACCAGCATTAGTTGGTGGAGGCTGTGGGGAGGAGCTAATGACATTAAAGGGAATACCAGTACGCAGGTAAATAGCAACTCCACCACCTCGCGAACCAGTACGGTCATTACGTATTAACTGGAAACCAGGTAAGGTATATGCAGTGGAAGGTAAAGAAGGTTTAAGCCAGGACTCGGAGACTAAAACAGCATGAAGATTTTTATTGTCAAGAGACGCCAACATATCGGTGTAGTGAGCCGGAATACTTTGCGCGTTGATATGAACCACGTTAAAATTTTTAGGTACATCAGAAAACTGGTTATCTAGGTATTCAGAAAGAGAAGGTATACTTATAAAACTACTGTCAGTGCTGCCGCTAGCAGGTGATAAAGATTGGAAAAAATCATCGTTACTATCTATTTCTGAACCGGACATAAAATTCAGACTTATATACTATTAATTATAAATATATAATATAAATCCAACAAATTATATATATATATATATATATATATACCCAAAATATAAATATTTAAATAAATTTCATAAACTATCAGACAAAATTTAAACTACCTAGGCTCCACCTGCCGGTTGAGTGGAATAAAATTATAAAAAGAACACTGATTTCAACATCCATTACAACACAGAATCAAAACAGGCAACAAAGCTAGAAGATTACAACAGCATTTGATATTTAACATTGTCTGCTAATAAAAACCAAAGAAATAATAAAATCAAAATGGAAAAAAAAAATAAAAACTAAAAAGGCTGTATGTAAGCAAAAACTTATGCTTTACGTTGATAAAGAACAAAAAGAAAAAAAAATTAAGTGTCACTGTCATAATGTCAATTACTAGATTTAGATTTAAGTTTATCTTTTAAAATTACACCCTCGTTTGTGAAAGCAATAAGTATTATATAAGTTTGCATAGGAAATGGCTATTTACCGATGCAACAAGATGGTATGATATCATAGCCATAGAAGTAACGAACTTGTAAAATTACCACAAATTGTAACAGACTTGAAAAACAACAAACAAACAAACAGTGACAATGAAGTTATTAGCTATTGAAAACCTTATGTTACTTCTTGCTTGCTGCATTGGCTGCACGTCTCGTCTTGGTGTTATTAGAAGATGTTGAAGCTGCAGGTTTAGGCGACTCGACTCTTGCCACTACTGGTGCTGAAATTTTATTCATTTCGGGCGACTCGACACTCGTCACTACTGGTGCTGGGGTTTTGTTAGGCACGGGTGACTCTGTTCTCACCAATATTGGAACTGGGATCTTTTGCAGCTCGGCAAGGTTGCTGATGCGGTGTCGCTTGCCATCACCTCCAATAACAAACACGAAGCCCATACGCGTGTAGCACTTGTTAATGCCAAACCGCTCTCGTGCAGCCATGAACGCATCATGCCTGTTCTTCGTAAGGAACTCTGTCAGTGTTAGACCAGTGCCCTTCAAAGTGGTTTTGCTGAACCACATTTTGTTTCTGACAGCTAATTCTCTCAGCTTTACTACAATTGGCCGTGGACGATGATTTGTAGAAGAGCGACCCATCCGATGACAACGACTGATGTCGCCAGAAGAGAAGGCTGACAGCCCCATCTTAGCTCTGATAGCCTGTACAACAGCTGCTGTAACATCCTCCTCTGATAGCTCTGGTAGACCGTGTAGGAGGAGGATTTTCCGCCGGCTATTCATTTCTAAGCTGTCAACTTGATGAGCCAGTAAGTTGATTTGTTCCTGCAGACTTTGAACGGAGGAAAGAATAAAACTCCTAAATGTTGCGAAGTCTGCTGTCAGATTGGAGACATTGGGAGATGGAGTAGCAGCTTGCAGCTCACTTTGATAGGCATCCATCCGCTTTACAAAAACATTCTGCAGTTGAGAAAGAGTTTCCTGTATGCTGTCCATTATGTTGATGACGAAAACAAGTGTTGGTGATAATAAATAATGAAGATAACACTCGCCGGCAGGTACTGTGCACTATTTATTAATTTGACATAAGAATTTCAATTCTTGATTTAATAATTGTAATTAATTAAATAATTAAAATTAAGAGACACTTAAAATCGACTTTCTTTTACAACTACCCACCGCGAAAAAAATCGCGTCATTTGCGGTCATAGACAGCAGCGCCTTCCCTGAACTGTCACTCACATTCATAAAGCTTCTTGTTGGACTGTAATCGTGTTTAACTTCGTTTTTTAGGGTTCCGTAGCCAAATGGAAAAACGGAATCCTTATGGATTCGTAATGTCTGTCCGTCTATCCGTCCATATGCCACACCAATTTTTTTCCGAAAAATTAAGAACTATACTGTTGAAACTTGTTAAGAAAATGTATTCTGTGAACCGCATTAAGATTTTCAAACATAAAAACTACAAATTTTGGGGGTTCCCCATACTTAGAACTGAAACTCAAGATTTTTTTTTCATGAAACCCATACTTGTGGCGTATCTATGGATAGATCTCCAAAATTGATATTGTGGTTTCAAATATAATTATTTTCTAAACTGAATAGTTTGCGCAGGAGACACTTCCAAAGTGGTAAAATGTGCCCCCTCCCCCCACCCCTGGAACTTCTAAAATAAGAGAATGATAAAACTAAAAAAACTTCCACCAACAATTGGTTTGAACGAGATATAAGGGAAACCACCCAATCATTGGCACTCGTCCTATTATTGGCACTTTTGAGTTTAATTCGGAAAAACAAGGAGACAATGGATTATTCAATGTCGTTACATATTAAAATTTAAAAGGTTATTCTCCTAGTATGGTTTCCAAATTTGAAAATTGGCAGCATTATTCCTACAATCTATTGTTTCCTGTTTTTTTCGAACTAAACTCAAAAGTGCCAATAATAGGAAGAGTGCCAATGATTGGGTAGTTTCCCCTAGTTATTAGTTTTAATACGTCATAAATTACAAAGCAATTAAAAATACACTATTATAAAAAAACAATCAAAGTTACATCAAACTACAAGAACTGTTATATTATGTTACTTGCTGCTACGGAACACTTCACGGGCGAGTCCGACTCGCACTTGGCCGCTTTGTTGCTTCACAGCTATGTTCATTATACTTAGCATTTTTACAAAAACCTAATTCCTTTCCAAGAAAGGTCCCTTTAAAAAAGCGTCAGTTTCTTATATATCGCGGTACCCTTAGCACGAACAAATATCAAATTCTTTGCGTTCACTGTTGTATGGATATTCCTCACTTACTCTATGCTGATATCGCCCATTTTGGAGAAAAGGAAGGTATGACCGCTGGCTGTTCCCGTTTCACCGCGTTCCGTCCGCCATTCCTTCGACCCGGATATCCGGCCGTGCATCTCATAATCTTCAGGCTTCCTATATAAAACCATCATAAAGGCTATATACAAGGATGAGGAGCTAGATGGCGCGATTCTGCGATCATTGAAGTTAAGCCATTTTCGTAATAGGGTTTTTGAGAGTATTAAATTAATTCTGCCAATATTTCTACTGGTTGAGTATTAATAAGTTGCTTAAACTTTCAAGATCGCAAAACGAACGCGTGTCACCGTCTAACTGAGGCCACAATTCTAACGCGTACAAAGAAATTTGGTGACTCATTTCTTGGTCGCACTATTCGTAAATGGAATGCTCTGCCTCTGCTCACTTGTTCCCTCCCTCTTACAACCTGGGATCCTTTAAAAGAGGCGTGAAGAAGCAACATGCAGGCCGGCAGGGTAGAACTGCTGTACCAGCTATCTTCGCGTCTGGACTTCACCTTCACTTAACATCAGGTGGGGTAGAGTCATTTGTCGGACCTATCTATAAAAAAAGCCGCTTGCGCCAATGAGATAGCTCCTCTACTCAATAATTTGGGCAATTTTCACAATATAGCTATAAGCGATCAATATCTTTCAGACAACCGATACGGTAAAGGTCCTCCAACGTAGGGTTACCAGACGTCCGGACTTTTAAACCATTGTTTTTTAATTACATTAAAATTTGAATAATAATAGTATATATTGCTTGAAATATCATACCTTTGTAACAAATTGAGAAATGGTACCATTTTGTGACTGTCGATATGTCAGGATTTTTGTCAGGACTTTTGAATTTCCTAAATGGTAACCCTACTCCCAAAACAACGGCTAACTTGTACAGAGGTCCGAGTAACAGAGGCACCCTCTAGTTGAGCTGACCCCCTTTAAGTTCGAGTGGTCTAGAGGCTCCAGACGTAGAGGAGACTCCCCGTGGGGAGATGCCATCTGCCTGGAATACCTCTAGAGGCACTCACAAATTCTGGCATGAGGTCCCCTTAGAATCTCGCCGTCTTCCAGACGGCAGAGGAGCTCGATGGCGCAGGTGGTTAGCGCGTTAGGCTGCGATCGTTAAAATTTAGCAACTTTCGCAGTGGTCGGTCAATGGATGGGTGACCAAAACTTACTATCTCGAGCTCCTCCGTGCTTCGGAAGGCACGTTAAGCCGTTGGTCCCGGCTGCATCTGCAGTCGTTAGCACCCACCAATCCGCACTGGGCCCGCGTGGTGGGTCATGGCCCAATCTCCCTATTCCATCCATAAGGAAGGCCTGTGCCCCAACAGTGGGGACATTAATAGGCTGATGATGTCATCATCATGATGTCATTATGATGATTTATTTTAAATAAAGTTGTCGTTTTAAAACCTACAATAATCGATATTTTATTTTATAGCCGAAACCAGCAGTGATGATGATGATGACTACTCGGACCGTAGTGCAGCGATGAGCGGAATTAAAGAACTTGATTCTGATTAATGTTTTTCTCACTCAGTCTTAATAAATAAATATTATTAAAACTCCGATAATTTTTCTCACTTAATCTTGGTAAATAAGTTTTATTAAAGAAAAACTTTTTGCTCACTCTACCTAACTGGTTTGAATTGACAGCTATGACGTCCCAGTCAATCCTATTATAGTTGAATCGCATTGTAGGTATGTCAGCTCACCTTTCTCCAAGGAACTGAGCCAACTCCTGGGCAGTGCGTTTCTCCAGATAGTTCCTTCTGGCCGCAGACACTTGTTTCTGTCGATTCTCGCGCATCAACATGAGTGTCGACATCAACTCGTATTCGTCACAAAGGTTGCGTCGTTTTAGCACCTACACAATGTTTATAGAAATACTACTTATAATAATATATTTGGAATTTATAGCTGGTATATTGTTGTTTCGTTAATTATTACTAATTAATATGAATTTTATTATAAATGCAACCAACGGCTTATTTTAAAATCTGTGCAAACGTAGGTCAGTAACGAATGCTTTTGTATGGTTTCTGCCGCCCCGGGCCATACGCCCCTCAATGCAATTGTTACTGTCTGCATTATTTTTGAATTTTTATAATAAAACGTATATATTTATTTGAAAAGGTTGAATGAAGGTATGTATAAAGGTGCTGTCCCACGATCTGTATTGTCGCGGGCGAGGCCGCGCCGCGCAAGGTTGCCAAACGTATAAGAACTCTTTTAACTTTTAACGATTTACCAATATCTATACATGATACGAGGTAAATAGATATCTCGTACACTTTGATATGAGATTTGAACAATGTTGACTGTTTCTGTCATGTGTTTATGTCAATCCAACAACATTATCAGAAAGTAAATAAATGTCCAGTCCACAAAGGATCGTCCTTATTCGTATCATCATCTTGTATCATGTATAGATACTGCTAAATCTCGAACGTAAGAGTTACCATACATTTGGCTTCGCCTTGCCCGCGACAACACAAATAGTGGGATAGCGCCTTAACGCAACTCGCTGCTAGATGGCTCCACCAGTGCTTAAAGTCACACACCTACTCAAAGGGTATATACAGGGCGGCCCACGGGCATACCGCACGGAGGGAAAGTATATTAAATATTTAAGAAACAATATTTTACTGAAAGAAGACATCATTTAAATTTTAATAAAATAAGTAGATAATTTTTAAATCCTATCTTCAATATTTAATTTACTTTCCCCGCCGTGTGTCATGGCCGTGGGACGTCCTGTATAATGATTGGCCCTATAAGCGAAATTCTTCATTTGTTAGTCTGTAGTAAATTTATTTTTAGTTTTCTATTGGACAAGGTTACACAATGCTATTAAATAGGGGTTAAGTATCAAAATAAAAGGACTTGAAAATCCTCAATATTAATATGTATTCAAAAATTTCAAAATCAGCAGAAAAAGTTTCAAATGTGTAGTGATTAGCATACTAGAAATTATAGCAAAGAATGGCATACCAAATGCAAGAGGGCCAATCATTGAAGGAAGGCCAACATTAGAACAGAAAATTCATTTTTTTTTGTAGATAGGTCCAACAAATGATTCCACCTCACCTGATGTTAAAAGGTCATCCATAAAGTACGTCACACTGATTACGTGTTTTTTTTACCCCTTCCACGTCCTTGTCAAAGTTGGTCACATTTTTAAGTCCCCCTCTCCCTAGTGTGACGTCACATATTTTGCTATTTTAAATTTAGAAATTATTATTAATTTCAGCAGTTCCGAAATAATTTCCTAAAATTAGCCAAAAAAACAAATGAAAATATAATACAGATAAAGATCTTCATATTTTAAAGATTTTTGATAATTGTTCAAAAGTAGGTATTAGATTTTAAAATGTGACGTCACGAAATTTAGGACCCCTCCCACCCCTTGTCACACAAAGTCACACTTCGTCGACCCCCTCCCTTCCCTTTAACGTGTGACGTATCTTATGGATAGCCGGGCATGTGACGGTGAAGTCTCACCCTGCTGGCCTGCATGTTGCTTCTTCACGCCTCCTTTGTAGGATCGTTAATAAATTGTGTAAAGTTAAAATGTGCCAAAAACTACAGGTAGTCCTCGTACTTACGGCATGTTAGGATCTTGAAATACGCGACGTAAATAAAAACGACGTAAGTCGAGACATATTTTTTCATGTATGTTTACATGGAAAACTCAAGGGTTGACCTCACGACAAGTGAATTCGCCTATGCCGGAAATCGAAACAATTGACGTATGCTTGAGGAATAGTGTCAAAACATTGTTTGACGTAAATCGAAACGACGTAAGTCGAGGACTGCCTGTATGTTGGTTTTATCGACTAACCTCTTTATGGTTTGTCGTGTACCGCCACGTGACGTCCTGGACATCGTCTCTGGACACCGCTATGACATAAGAGAGCTTCTTTCCCCAACCGTGGCTATACATCAAGGGTGCGTTGATCTTCGCTTCACACGGATCGACGTGGAGCCAAGTGTTGGAGTCGTAATCAAACACCTGCGTGAAGTTGCTTAATTTCAACGATCGCAGTCGAACGCGCTAACGACCTGCGCCATCGAGCTCCTCGAAAATATGTACGTGTGTGTATAAATGGTAAACAAAAACAAGAGATATGTGTATGGAACACAGAAATAGGTTAGAAGGGCCTTGTGGGTAGGGCAGGCGCACCACAGTTGTGTGAGCAAATGCTCAAACTTGACCAAAACTTTGTTCTGATTGCGTCGTTGCTCCCGGGTGTGAGCGCCGATTGGTTCGATTATTTGATGGCGCGTCGTATGATTCGCTATTATCTATTAGGTGGAAGTGTAGTGGGGCGAGCCGGCGACATCGGTTACCGTTCAAACGGTCTATGATATCACTTCTAACCTCTTTCTGTGCCTTGTGGCGCACCGTTCTCTCTGCCCGGGACGTGACGTGAGAATAAAGTATTTGTTTAATATACAAGTCTTTCAGGATAAAAGTACCCTTACGCTGCATATTTCATTTTCTTTTTATTTTTGACCCGATTATAAATAATGGCGCGGTACTTGCTGGCAGTAGCTACTCAAATATAAGATCATTTCTATAGGTCCGTAACTTATTGCTAAAATTCAGACGACCAATTAACGATTAATTGAATGAATTAAATCAAATAAATAAATGACGACCTCTGTGGCCGAGGTGTCTCCTACTCGAGTGGCCTCGGGTTCGAATCCCCGTGGGGGCAAATATTTGTGTGATGAATACAAGCATTTGTACTCTAGTAATGAATGTTTAATATGTATTTCTATATAAATATGCTTATGCATGTATTCTATTCGTTACCCTAGTATCCCATGGCACAAGCCTACAGTGCATACTTTGGGGCTAGGCTAATTGGTGTGAGTGTTGGAAATATTTATTTATTATTTATTACTCACCTCGCACCATACGTGATCAGTGACGTCATAGACGTATCTCGTGTCGTATCCGAGCGCGCGGCACAGCAGCGTGAAGCAGTTGGCCCACTCGCCACAGCGGCCGCGCCTTGTGTTCAGCAACGTGCGAGGCTCATTGTGTCGCGGAAAATTGACGCGGTTGGGACAACGCATGCACGAGTATACCTATACGAACCGTTGACGGCCAGTTTTAAATTCTGCTTTTACGCAAACCAGTCATTAACTAAAAAAGCGCTTTAAGCCCAAAAAAAGTGTTTTATTTAATTGATTTGGTTGGTATTTAATTAGTTTGGAACATAACTTAAAATATAATATCCAATATAATTCGTCTATTATTCGTCTTTCTTGACCTTTGCTTGAACTAAAGTCTGTAATCTGAGGCCTAATATAACTCACCTCGACAGAACAGACTTCTGTCTGAGTCTGCAAAGATGTGTTGTACACAAACTTTGTTTGTCCTTTGCATTTATCGCACTCTGGTTTGTCTACCCACTTGAAAAACTTGAATTTGTACCAGTTTACTAGTTCCATCAACATCGCAATGTCAAATGGCATGTCATACGTTTTGATTACACCTAAAAGAAAAAAACAAAATAAATGGTTAATTTACTAGAAAATCCTAAGTTAACTAGTTGATATTAAAGAAAAATCACGCCTTTATTGATTAACTAAAGAAGTTTTCTTTCAATAAAAATATTTTAATTTACATTATAAAAGCAAAAATTTAGATAACAGTCATATACATTTAAAAAAGTAAGATACAGGCAGTCCTCGACTTACGTCGTTTCAAGTTAGGTCAAACAATATTTTCATACTATTCCTCAAGCATACAGCAATGATTTCGATTTCTGGCATAGGAGAATTCACTTGTCGCGAGGTCAATGTCCGTGGAGCCGGCATCCGTGGGGATGTCTCGACTTACGTCGTTTCCATTTACGTATTTACAGAACCTAACAAGCCGTAAGTACGAGGACTGCCTGTACTAGAATAGTTCTATATTTATATCAAACAATAATTTTGACCTACATTATTTATTGTAAATTGCATTTCATAATATGACAGATATTGTATTATGATGTAGTGACAATATTGTTTCTATGCTGTAATTGAATAATAAATTAATATTTAAATCTGTAGTTTATACAATTTGTTATAATTTTTGTTACAAGATTTTTATTACAGAACATGAAATAAAAAAATACCTAATCTCAAGGATTAAAATTAGATAATTACGAAAATACAAACCATTTTTTATTCGGCGTTGATGCTCTCGGAGCCTGTCTATGGCTTTGAGTTGCAGTGACACTATCGGAATTTGGTCTCTGGCAATCTGTTGCAGTTTTTCATTCTCATACTGAATCATGTTATTGAAAAGTGCTTCTATCTTTAGAAGCAATGGATTTTTCGACTTCTGTAAGTGTTAAATAATTATGAATAAAGGACATGGTAAAATTTTGTATGTGCGACTGCCCTAGCAATGTATAAATATTGTACTTAGTAATATATAATGCAAAATGCCTGAATATTTATAATTTCTATGAAATAAGGCTCAGGAACTTTTGATAAAGTCACAATCTTGAAAATTATGAGATCTCCTACGACGTTATTACCTTGCTACATTTGATAAAAGATTTTGCACATTATTTACAGAGCCTTCAACTTTGCATTTTCTTAGAATATTTCCTCCCATATATCTGACTAACACTTCACAAAAAATATTTTTAAAAGTAAAAATAAATACAAATAATTGGTATTTGTTTCTTAGGTTTTCACGCACAATTGGTTGTCGTCGGTCTGACATGAAATCTGTGAAGTTTTATTTTCTTTATTTGCAAAAATTAAAGCATCATACAGCCTTCTCTCAAGCCTGATCGGAAAAATAAAATCAATTATTTAAGGCATTCAGTGATTTGTTATAATAAAAGTAAGTGTCAAATATGTCATAGTTCTTGGGAGTTTTGAATAAATATTGTTTATTTCGATATACTAACAAATATTTTTAGTACACATTTATAGTTCATTTATTTTTGTAAAACGGAACATTTTCCTTTTGAATCAGACATGAAGTCAATTTTTACACTTTTATGTTCTTGATTATTTTACGAAAGTTGTATAAGAATTATAAACACGTAATAATTAATAAAAAGATATTATGAAGTTACGGGCTAGTGCAAAATAATTATACACGTTAAAGGCAGTTTCTTAGCCATGTCCTTGACATAATTTCTCTTACATGTTTACTAAGATCATTTATTTCAATATCTTTGGAAGCACAATATATTATTCTTGTTTCGATTTAACTACAAATTTACTACCTTATCATTATCACAAGTGTAATTAGGGTCCAGTAGTTATCAGAATGTTGTTAAATAAAAAAAAACAATATTTTAGTTATAATATACTATTTGTTTCTTAGGTTTTCACGCACATCACTCATTAAATAAAACTAGTTTTTCATGGGTTAATGCACGAAACTTTATTTATTTATTGACGTTTCGCAGCCTTTACAGGCTGCTTTGTCGGAATCAATTTTTTATTTAATTTTGTCAAGCTACCTTCGAAAGACTTTTATACGAATAAAAGTTCAAATTTTATAAGAACAAAAGTCTTTCGAAGGTAGCTTGACAAAATTAAATAAAAATTTATTCACACAAAGCAGCCTGTAAAGGCAGCAAAACGTCAATAAATAAATAAAGTTTCGTGCATTAACCCATGATAAACTATTATATTATATATATATATTCACATATTAGCTTTCCCTGATCCCATCCCCTATTCTGGGATTCTAAGCAGAATAAACAACACCACAGAATAGTTACTTGACTACATTGCAGTCACCTTTAAGGTACAAGATACTTAAACAAGTGGGAGATGATTGATTGTTACAAGCAAAATATGCTGTTCAAAATATCTTACTACAACGCTGAGAGGTGTAAGTTTCGGTTTCATAACTTTTGCAACTGATTTCACACTATTGGTGTTTAATGTGCCGCAGCAAAATTCTATCTTCCGCTCTATAGTTGCTTGTGCTATCCTCAGCTTACTCAAAGTCTGTTCTTTGGGGTATGACATTTGGTTATCAACCTAAAAGTGATAATAATACACATTTATTAGTTATTGTATCATTTCAACAATCAAATATATGCGTTTACTTGATTACTGGACCTATGATATGATAGCATAAAACATTCCGCTTTATGCCAAAACAATGACTAAAGTCTTTTTTTAAACCTAATGTTGTGCCTGCCTTCTTATTAGCAAACAAAAGTGACAATGTCAGTTTAACTCCCAGGTTTAAATTTAGGCTATGTTTTGTAATTAGGCGGATTAAGCACAAAGTGGTTGTTGTTATTCATTATTTCTTTTTATTAGTTCAACTACTAAGCATTTTAATGAAATATAAATTAATATACAACAGTAGGTAAGTAAGGTACCCTCATAATAAAGAAAAATAGGTAGTTAAGAACTTACAATTTCAAAACCTATATATTTCAGGTATTCTTGAAATACTTCTGATTTCACGTAAGTGTTTAGCAGGTCACTTTTGAATGTCCTCAATTCATAGTCGTGAGGATTCTCTAAAATAATATTTATAAGGCGCAGAAGTTCATAGAGAACTTTGGTAAAGTTTTCCGAGTCTCTTATATACTGTTCCACCAGAGCTAAACGGGCCGTGTCTTCCATTTTTTATTAATTGAATTCACACCTTGGTAATCTAATCAATGGAATTTAATTTGGGTAAAAGTGCAATTTTATTATTTATCGCCGGTGCTCTTCTGCACAGTTACTTGTCAAATTTTGATTTGTCATTTTTTTCATTTTTTTTATTAATTCTGGCTTTGGGTTTAGTAGATTTGTCATTTTTTTTTTAATTTATTCATGACCTGGATACAGAGAGTAGATTTGTCATTGTCATGCAGTGTTGTCAGATCTTTAAACCTCTGTTTCCGTAATTTCATTACCAAATTCCGTATGAAATCCGTATGGCTTATTGCCTATTTTTTTTATATCAATTCCATATATTTTTTTACCTGATTTGATTGATATCATTAAGAGCACTTGTTCCCTCCCTCCTATAATCTGGGGTCCTTTAAGGAAGGCGCGAAGAAGCATTTTTGCAGGCCGGCAAGGTAAGGATGGTTGATCAAGCAGTTTATAACTGCTGTACCAGCTATCTTCGCGTTTGGACTTTATCACCACCTAACATCAGGTGGGGTAGTCATTTGCCTACCTCGCTATAAAAAAAGAACAATTTTTGCCAGTTATGAAAAGAAGAAAAATCTTAAAAAATGTTGTTAAGTATACTATCTTTAGTAAGTCAATGGTGTCGATGTCTGGCATGATTTAACTTCAGTCTCTCGTTTTCATTCTTTATAAAGAATGACAAGGTTACACTTTTGTCAAAATTAATGAAAGTTTAGGGTTAGAGAATCATGCCAGAATTAACAACATTTCTTTTAATTATAAAATGAAAACTATTTTTAACGAATTAAGTTGTATAAAAATATTGAGTCATTTATAATCAACTCTTAGACTTTAGCATGGTTTGCCTGCTAATAACGCCTTCGTATATAATAATAAAAAATATACAAAATTAGGCTGATGATGATGATATATTTCGAATAAACAAAAAATACATTAGGCTCTTGGGGACTCCCCAGAGCCATGTTTTTATTTATTCATTTGCAATGGATACATTGTCTTTATACCTAGCTTATTAGTAAGAATATGCAACTTAATATTAGTTAATTATTTTACTACTACTTTTTACTTTAGCAGTAAAAACATACAAATAATTTTATAGGGTTTAGAAATATTAATCAACTACTGTTAGCATTTTTCTGACAATTCCGTATAAAAATCCGTATGCTATCTCATTATTAGGTTTGTGTTGAAATTCCGTATGGATACGGACAAATCTGTATATATGGCAATACTGTTGTCATGGATAATTCCTGCCTGTATCCATGGTCATGAATAAAAAAAAAGGATAATTGGACAACCTGTCATTGCCAGCTGATAAGTTTTACGTTCCTTATCCCGTTTTATTATGAAAAGTAGTGATTACTGTCCATAATTCTCAATAATGCAAAAGTGTATTAGCTGTCCTCTGATAAAGTTAGCTCTTCATGATTAAGTCGCTGAACCGATTTAGATTAAATTTGATATAGAGATAGTATGAATCCCCGGAGAGGACATAGTTATATTAATTCTGACGTGATTCTCTCAACTTAAAACTAAATTTAACATCAGTCTCTCCATTTCATTCTGTGTAGAGAATGCCAGGGGTACGCTGTTGTTAAATTTAGTTTTAATTATAGAAAATCATTCCAGAATAGACACCATTAATAGGTATTATAGGTTAAATTATGTCTCAGGAATAATTCAGTAAGGAAGTGAAGAGAGGGCTTGACTTAAATTTTCTATGGGCAACTAATTAAATTATGCAGACGAACTCTCGAGCACCTGCTAGTTAGTTATGATTCTTGATAGTAGTAAATATTTTCAATGTAGTATTAGTATCTACTATATGATAGTTGCTTGCGAAAACAATAAGAATAGGTATTCAGTTATTAGAAAAATAGTATGAGAGATGTAACGAAACGTAATAATATGGCGGGAAGAATTAAAAACTTATCTAATGTTTTACAGTTTCATATTTTTTTAAAAAGGTTGTTTATTTTAAGTAGCTTAGTTAATTACTATTTCATAGACATCATTCTAATAATCACACGTAGTTAGTGTGACAGATAGACACTTTGGTTCTGTTAAAGTTACGTTACCACCACGTTACCATGGTATTATGAAGAGAAACATTACCGAGGTTGTCCTCTTTTTTTTAGGAAGCTTCATGGATAAAAATTAATTGTTATTTAGAATAAATAATAAGCAACATGATAGGTGCAAAATTTTATTAATTTGCTAATATTAGTCCTAGCAAGACAATAAGAATTAGTGATCAACCGACATTGCATCTTAATTAGTACATACTCGTACTTACAACTTCACTTCAACTTCTAATTCAGTGTTTTTGTTAGTCTGTCGTCACTTAACTTAAAAGATTATTACAACCATGTAACAACAACAGTGTGCTAGTATTTATTTTTAAACAATCGTGTAAAATGTAAACTTCCATTCCAATATTCTATAGGCCACTTTTTTTAAGTCATTCGAATTTCGAATCGTTTGCCCAAAGGCATGCATGAAAAACCGGTTATGTTCTAGCGGAAATAGGGTATCGTTTTGCCCATAATTGGTTTATTTTCCAGACTGCCCACCGGGATCTCGCAGTTGGCTGCTCCACGCGCGGTATGTGCGCGGAGAACACACAGATTGCTTGGAGTTAGCTGATGATCTGCAACGCGCCACTCAGAACAACCACAAATATGCGTATTTCGTTAAGGTGAATTGTCTTAATTATAATTAAGACAAATAATTATTTTAGGTTTCCGTATCCGGTGAGTCCGTGTCCTGTTCTAACGGGGTGCCAGTGCCACGATCACGCCCGCATTCTCATCGGCACGCATCTTGAGGACTGCGGTCCTCAGAATGCGTGTAAGATAACCAGTGCAGAAGTATTGTCTGTGGTTTTAGTAGGTAAAGCCCCGCTTATTTCACCAAACCTTCGAGTTGGGTGAAATGGGTGTCCTCATATATCTATCCTCGTTGTAATTAACGATAGAAATGTGTCAGGTCCTAAGTGTGACAACATAACCCCAAAATTTTATTACTATCCAGATAACAATTTAAGCTTGAAACTGACTTGCAATATGTTTGAATAGAAAAGTAAAGGTGTGTGTATAAATGAAAAAAGAAAATGAAAAAATCTTTATTGGCCATCATAACAATAGCATTTTTTTTTGAGTGTGTATGCTGTTGGTCGCAGATGACCTTTACAGCGTCACCGGGTTTGGGGACGGCGAGATCCTAAGGGGACCTCAAGCCGAGAATTGTGAGTGTTCCAGGCGGATGGCGTCTCCCCACGGGGGGAGTCTCCTCTCCGTCTGTAGCCTCTAGACTACTCGAACTTGAGGGGGTCGGCTCAACTAGAGGGCGTCTCTGAGACTCGGACCTCGGCTCTAGTTAGCCATTGTCTTGGGGGATAATAGCATATGACAAAAATAAAAGTGCCACCACTAATTTTAGTGGTGGCAGTTGGTAGCCTAGCGTCAAAAAAGGGCCATAATCCAGGGCGGCGGATTGCAAGGGACGGCTGCAAGAGCTGTGAGTAGCGACAGAAGCCATTTAAAGGCATTCAAATTAAAGAAAAATAAAAAAGTAATATTTAATTAATTACTAGTTTGGAGGATGTTTGTTAGTGTCACGGGGAGTTAGTGCGTTCTAAGAGCGCTTTCATAAAGAGACAGTTTTTCGTCGGGTGTAGGCACGGCTTTAAACCGTGTCTACGTCCGGTCGTCAGTTAGGTATGGGACACTATGGTGGTTTGTTAACGACACCGGTGCAGCTACCGGTGTCGTTAACAAACCGGCACTGACTCAGTGTCCAAAACCGTTGCTCAGTGCCACTGAGCACTGAACGAACCGTGCTCATGAACATAAGCTTTCTACCCGTGTAGAAATTGTTCCGTAACAAGCGTCATAAGGTTTGTTTTGCTCTTTTTCGATTTCTTAATAACTATGTAACTAACGGTTTATCTTAGGGTTTAGTACTCATGGATGCAGGAAAGTACCAGGAGGCGTTGGAGCGATTCCACAGCTGCATCAGACTACAACCGCAAGACCCTGAACCTTTGAAGCAAGTTGCCAAGTGCCTGTAAGTGCTATTGAAGGTTATAGAAGACTATGTTTATTTAGAAGCTGAGGAACTCGTTGGCTCAGGAGGTTAGCGCATACGGCCTGCGACCGTGAAAGTTAAGCAACTCTTGCTACGGTCGGTCATTGGATGGGTGACCAAAATTATTTTTAACTGAAGTTCCTCCGTGCTTTGGAAGGCACATTAAACCGCTTGGACCCCGCTGCATTTGCAGTCGTTAGCACCCACCAATCCGCACTAGGCAGGCGTGGTGGGTCACGGCCCAGTCTCCCTATTCTATCTATAAGGAAGGCCCGTGCCCCTGTAGTAGTGACATGACTAGCCCGGTGATGATGAGGTTTATTTCGGTAGATGGTTAAGACCACGTTGATAAATAACAACGTTAACTCAGTGTAGGCTGTTCTTAACAAATACTGTAGAAAGTTGAAAAACTATTGCCATCGGTTCGCAAATCTACGGGTGGTCGGCGAGAGACCTTGGATAGAGATAAAGTGGCACAAACTCAGCAAGGACTGTTTTTTCTCTGTTTTACTTAATACTGAGTCGCCAGATTAAAAACAACGCTGGCAAAAGCCAAGAGTAACAGTTTATATAGATTATAGAGCAGGGGAGTCTGCTCTCAGTGGCAGCACCAGTTCACGAACATGACGCACATACAACGTGTTTATTTTGAACTTGGTATAAACTTACATAAATTCTTGATGGTAGGTGTGCGGTGACCTTAGACTAAATACTCATGGTACGATTTTTGCCCGCGCCCGCCGCGACTGCAGGACCGCACCTCGCATAGATCAGCCTTAATCTATTAAATACACCTATTATTCGCTCGGTATTACCTTTTCCCATACTTTTCAATAATGAAAAAAAATATCCATAATATTTTCAGGTTCCACCAAAATCGCTACCAGTTATCATTGGAAGCTTACCTGGAAGCTGATAAATTGAGTAAACACCCGGACCCTGAAATATATTGCGCTTTAGGTAACTTATTTTTATAATTTTTACAGATTATTTTATTGCTGTGTGTTTCCCATCTCAATATTTTTTACGTATACAATGGTGTCGATTCTGCCACAACAATGCTACACAAGCGCCTCTAGCGGCGGATTCACACGCGATAGACCATTCATTGAGTACGTCTGTGGTACAGCGGAGTGTGCATGCCAGCTCGGCGACTTGGCGCGGGGGGCGGAGTGGGCGCGCGCGGGGGTGCAGGCGGGGGGCGGGGAGCGCGCCGCCTCGCTGCAGGCGCGGCTGCTGCTGGCCGCGGGGGACATCGGCGCGGCACTCGCGGCCTACGATCAGGCACTCGCGTAAGTTCGGGTTAAAGAACCTTGGAAACTATCCTCATCAGCCTAGTATCGTCCCCACTGTAGGCGCGGCTGCTGCTGGCCGCGGGGGACATCGGCGCGGCACTCGCGTGAGTTTCGGTCATAGAACCTTGGGAACTATCCTTATCAGCCTAGTAGAATCCCCACTGCTGGGTTGCAGTGCGCATGCCGTTTCGCTGCAGGCGCGGTTGACATCGGCGCGGCACTCGCGGCCTACGATCAGGCACTCACGTAAGTTCGGGTCATAGAACTATCCTCCTTGGGAACTATCCTCATCAGGCTAGTATTAGCTACTGGCCGCGGGGGACATCGGGGCGGCACTCGCGGCCCACGATCAGACACTCACGAAAGTTCGGGTCATAGAACTATCCTCCTTGGGAACTATCCTCATCAGCCTAGTATTAGCTACTGGCCGCGGGGGACATCGACGCGGCACTCGCGGCCCACGATCAGGCACTCACGTAAGTTCGGGTCACAAAACTATCCTCTTTGGGAACTATCCTCATCAGCCTAGCATTAGCTAGTGGCCGCGGGGGACATCGGGGCGGCACTCGCGGCCTACGATCAGACACTCACGTAAGTTCGGGTCATAGAACTATCCTCCTTGGGAACTATCCTCATCAGCTTAGTATTAGCTACTGGCCGCGGGGGACACCGGCACGGCGCGGTGCTCACAGCCTACGACCAGGCACTCACATGATTTCTGGTCATAAGATATTGGGAACTATCATAATCAGCCTAGTTAAGCCCCTGGCATAGTGGGCGTGCCATCTTGCTGCAGGCTGGGCTGCTTCTGGCCTTGGAGGACACTTTGGCGTGGCAATCGCGGCCTAAGACCAGGCACTCGCGTGAGTTTGGAGAAGATGATAGCCAGCCTATTAACGTCCCCATTGCTGGGACACAGGCTTAAGTCTTAGTAGTACTTACTTAGTAGCAATTCGACACCAAGTGCCTATTTGACGACCTCCGTGGCCGAGTGGTTTGCACGTCGGGTTTCATGGTGTCGCCGACTCGAGAAATCCCGGGTTTGAATTCTGGTGGCGGCAGATGTTTGTGTGATGAATACGAGCATTTGTACTCCAGTCATGGATATTTAATATGTATTTCTTTATATGTGTATATACTTATATACGTACAGTATACGTATTCTATCCGTTACCCTAGCATCCCATAACACAAGCCTTATAGTGCTTACTAATTAGTGTGAGTGTTGGAAATATTTATTATTTATTTTTCGTGGGGATTGTCATCAGTCATCAGTAGGAAAGCCCAGCAGTCTCCGGATGTTGCTGCAGGCGTCTACTAGTATCCATGGATTTCCCAGTAGAGAAGTAATTTCTTTTGCAACGGCTCTACACTCCAGCAGAACAGAGGGCTCGCAGAAATATCTATATTACAAAGGGGACACACACTTTACCTACGGACTACGGATGAATTACCGTATATCTATATTTACGGGCTATACGGTCATGGTCTGTTCTGTGTTATTGTTATACTATGTATAGTAAGCCCATATTCGGGTGCACGAAAGACATTACTCGAATTCGGGCACCCGAAGCAATATTTACACTGGAATATGGCCAGTAAATACTAATAAACATCTTTTCCTTTGATATTTTTTTTTGCTCTTTTACCTTTACCTACAGCCTACAGTACTTTGTACATCTAGCATACATGATTATTTGATTATATTAATCTCAGGGCCGAATTAAAGGCAGGGCAGGTGGGGCTGTGGCCCAGGGGCCTCCACAACAGCTTAAGAAATAACCTAATTTCGATGGGTCAACAAGCATGCAAATCCTAAGTGGCCCGGGGCCTCCGCAACAGGATAAAAGATAACAAAATTTCGATGGGTTAACAAGCATACAAATCCTAAGTGGCCCGGGGCCTCCACAATCCTAAATCCGGCCCTGCAACCACGTGTAATCGCGCTATTGTGCTAGTGTTATGGTTGGAAAAGCTTTCCTACCGTAACACTGGTGTTAATATTTGGTGTGATGGTGATCGGGAATGCATGAGTAATCTTTATCGAAACAGTAGCGACGCGTGCGGAGCAGACACTTTAGCAGCCGCTGGGGCATTAAGACTAAGGGCTGGCGATCCTCGACGCGCCTTCCAGCTACTAGGGGCTGCATTAGCCCAGCAACCTACCCAGCACGCGGCAGCCCTAGCGCTGGCTGCTATGATGATGCAGCACCGCGATCTAGACGCAGCCCTGGCCAGACTGAAAGCGGCTTTAACTGCCCATCCTACTTGTGTGGCTGCTCATGCTAACTTGGGGTTAGCGCTGATGGCTAAGAAGAAGTATGTTGCGGTGAGTTGAGGTTTTCTCTGGTTAATGATTATACAGTCCACATACTGCCTCATTTTAAACACCAGGGGGCCAATTGCCTAACGGGATTGCTATATCTATCGCTTACGTTTTCATTTTGTTATTACTGACCGCCGAAAGTTTTCAAATACCTCACACTTTTTTTTTCTTTTGCATTGCTAATAACACTAGAAGTTTTTTTTAGTGATGAGAGCAAGCTAAAGTTATCCTACTAGTCTTATCAGTAATATAAATGTGAAAGTTTGTATATTTCTTACTCAATCACGCAAAAACGACTCAACGGATTTGGATGAAATTTGGCAAACGAAATTTTTTTTACATAGTTAATGGTTTATGGGTGGAAAAATTTTAGCTTCCTATAGGATTCCCAGAAAACTAAATATGCAGGGACGAAGTCGGCGATGGATGCTAGATATAACATAATAGTGGAATAGTAGAAGGTAGATAGATTTCTTCTAACTTGTACCTATCTCTCAATCGATTTAGATCTTGATTTCAGAAGCTTGAAGTTATGTGTTATTTTTTTGAAGTGAAAACTTCTTAAGCGGCTTTGTACACTTTTTTAGTATGGGTAAAAAATGATAAACTCGCGTCAGGACATGTGGCGTAAGACGAAAACAA
This sequence comes from Chilo suppressalis, assembly GCA_902850365.2. Classification (NCBI taxonomy): domain Eukaryota; kingdom Metazoa; phylum Arthropoda; class Insecta; order Lepidoptera; family Crambidae; genus Chilo; species Chilo suppressalis. The sequence continues at coordinate 5,475,671 of OU963912.1, read as the reverse complement.
TAAAATTGGAAAGGGTGTTGGCTTTCAATATATTGGACGAAGCATAGTAATATTTTATTTTACTGTATTATAATAATAAGTCTCTGTCTAGGACGTCCAGGTGGCAGCTTTATTGCGAAGAAAATGCATTTTTTTACAATAGATGTCGCTAGGTGCGTTTAAATGTGATACATATGTAAGTTGATTTTTCTGAGAGATAAAATTTTTAATGTAATATCTACGATAGCGTAATAAATAAATATTGTATTCTACCACATAAATTATAGTACATTTATACTGATATTAAAGCAATTCGTGCAAAATTATTCCCTAACCATTCCAAAATATCAAAAATGCACAACGTTAATATTCAAGTTTTCACTTCTGTCGGCACTCCCGGAGTACAACCCATCGTTTTGTCTAGTTCGGACGTATTAGTGCTTTTGTGGGTTGATGCGAATTGTGTGTGACTAACATTCTGATTAACAACACAACATTTAATTCTGTCCGACTCTCGATCCGCCTCAGCTGCACTCCAACAGCGAGGGAGTACAGCCCCCGTTGTATCCCGCACTCATAAAATCATATCTGAACACTCTGCAGAAGGAAAGATACGATTTTTGGGTAAAAGGACACGTGGGGATAGCCGGAAATGAAGTTATTAGTTATTATATTACTTAAATCAAACTCAAACTCAAATCTTTTATTGCAACCATAATGTGTACAGTGGGTGGTAGGTACTTATATATATATGAGCATTATGGACCCCGACAGGCTTGCAATTGGTTATTATAAGAGAGGATGCGCTTCCTCAATGAACAACACTAACACTAAAATTATAATTGGATGAAGGAGATGTTTCCATATGTTTATTTTTGATTGTGATAATTGGTTTTTTATTTAGATTATTATTAATACTTCATAAATTTCCTTGGCCAGGCATTAACTTGCCTCCAGCGGGCAGCCAGTGCAGCCCCTTTAAGCTGGAGGGCGGCACATGACTTGGGGCTAGCGTTACTGGTGTGCCGCCGCCCAGCCTCCGCCTTCTGTCGACTGGCGGCAGCTGCGGCGCTGCATCCCTCACAACCATACACGGTGATACTCTCATAACTCTTGATATTATAGCCTTAGTAACTTGGCCAGGCAATCACGAATTCTATTTAGCTGGAAAGCGGCATCTGTCGGTCGACTAGCGGCAGCAGGGGTGTTGCAAACCTTGTTGCAATCTTACACGGTGATACCCTCATAACTCCTGATAATAATCTGGCCCTAGTAACTTTGCCGGCTTAACTTACTCCCTAGGTACTCTTCCCAATGAAGAGATAAAGGACAGATGTAGAATGAGAGATGAACGTAACACCCTCAGGCTGGTTTTCGAAGATCCCACCTGGGGCATTCACTACTCTTAAAGTCAGTGATAGATGTATCGTGAACTTCGGTGACGTATCCTTCTCTAAGGCATTATAAACAAAGTTACTAAACTATATGCGAATATTACGATACCGATCAATTAAGTTAAATAATGAAAGTCTACTTTGAGTACAGTCTCTGAATAACAGTCCCAATTGATTACTTTGCGTGTGAGTGTAGTTAACCTGCGAAGTTATAAAACTGAAAGATGCGTAAGGAAACTGTGATCTTTTTCCAGGTCTTGCTCATCGGTGTAGTGTTAGAGCGGTTGGGCGATAATCGCGCAGATTCCGCGTACACTCGAGCCGCAGCCTTAGCCCCTGGAGACGCCTTGATCAGGCTCAACCTGGCTGGTAGGCACGCTAGAGCTGATCGACTAATGGAAGCTGTAGAAGAAGCTGCTGCTACAGCCACCCTGCTGCAGAAAGAAGAAAAGCCAGACCCTCATGTGAGAATTTGACGCATTCGTTGTAGTCTTTATCATTAAGTATAGTATAGTATAGTCTTTGTACCAGGAGATGCCTTGATTTTGCTCAACCCGGCCGATCGTCTCCTGACACTACTGCAAAAAGAGGAGAAGTTAGACCTTCATGTGGGTGAGATGAGAATGCCATGCATTGCCTTGTTACCTTTATAACGTAAAAGTCGAAAATCAATAACATTTATTCAGTCTAGGATGTTACAAGCACTTGTGAATGTCGAAAAGCTACGCCATCGGTTCGCAAATCTACGGCGGGAGACTTTGTACTGAGAAGAATCGGCAAGAAACTCAGCAAGGGCGTAGTCTAGTCATCATCATCATCAACCTATTAATGTTCCCACTGCTGGGGCACAGGCCTTCACTATGGATCGAATAGGGAGATTAGGCTATGACCCACCACGCATGCCCAGTACGGATTGGTGGGTGCTAACGACTGCAGATGCAGCCGGGACAAACGGCTTAACGTGCCTTTTGAAGCACGGAGGAGCTTGATATAATAAATTTTTGGTCACCCCTCCAATGACCGACCACTGCGAAAGTTGCTTAACATCAACGATCGCAGCCGAACGTGCTAAGCAATTGCACCATCGAGTTCCTCTTGTAGTCTAGTATAACATTTGAATCTTTGTTAATAGTCTAATTTTATTGAAAAAAGCGTGCCATCACATACACAGTACTCGTAGAAAGGCCCGTTTTAATCGTTTCTCTCTCGTCAATCGTTCGTCTCTGTATCTGCTGTCCATACAACTGTTTATGTAACGGGTTGGTTGTCAGTGTTACTGCTTATCCTAATAATGTATAGGGTTTACAATATTCTACTTTTATCGAGGAATTTTTGCTTTCACCAACAGTTGGCGAGCATGTTGGCCACTTTACTGGCCCAACTTCGTGCCGCGGGAGTGGAGTTATCCCGATTACCAACCGACATACCGGCGGCTGACGTAGCTCTCGTTGATACTGCAGCCACACCTGAAGAAGACATGGCAGCCGATGAGGTTTAGGTGAGTTAATCTATTAGAGGTTCGCAGTAACACAAGTTAGAGATTAAGCTTGGAGAACTAGTTTATTTATTTAAGGATTACCAACAAGATATTATACACAGTGGCGGCGCTAGGCGTCGGCCACCGCGCAAAAAATTTTTACTAGTTACCTATTTATTTTTGTTTCTTCTGGCCTGGCTTAGGTAGCCGACCCCGAACAATTCGGGGAAAAAGCTAAGCAGATGATAATGACTTTTATTATTTTCGAACACGTGCTTGATGGAAGCGAGTAGTACTTTACGGGTATTCAGAATCGCCTGTCTGGCAAAACTATTTTTGTAATTAAATTTCTATGTTTGTAATTATTTTTTGTCATACAAAAAAACTCGTTTACTCATACGTTATTTTATAATTTGGCTCACTTAATTTAAAGGTTTTTTACTGCGAAGTAAAATAGGCCTCGCGAACTTGATGTCGCCGACGCACTGTGGAATATTTCGGTGTGTTTCGGATTAAAAATCTGTAACTCCGTCAATTTGAAAGATAGACTTATAAAATTTTGCTGTAATATAAAGTGATACATAAGGATTCATATAAGTAATGTTTGATGAATTGGAATTATGCGTATTTTTTTTTAATTAAAAAAGAAAAGTCACAAAATGATTTAAAATAGTATTATTAGTATTATTTATTTATTGAAATATTTTTTAGAAACATATTGTACGTCTATTTCTTAACGCTAATTACTCTATTAAGATAACTATCATATTATATTGATAATATAAAATTAAAAATGGTAAAATATTTTTAACACTACGCTAACATACAGAAACAAATCAAAATTATCGCAATATATTTTTCTTTTTTTTTGCTCAGCAAGATTGACATCTTACACCCGGTGAGCTTCAGGATCTGAAATAAGTTCATTAACCTTGAGAAGGTGTAAAGTATCTTCATCGAGCTCCTTTACATTTTTTGCATATGGTTTTCTTATGCTCGTTATATATGGATCTGAAGTGTAAAGTAGTGTATTAAACACATCTTCGTTTGTAGCTATTCGAGAGCATTTCCGAGCATGGTGTAAGCGAAATTTTTTATAGTCCTTATTGCGAGATTCTTGAGCATCTTCTGAAAGTTGCCCAATTGGTAATACCGCGAAATGGTTTATGATACTCTCTCCGTGAATTAAAATTTTGTGGACAGATGATGGCATGTAATACCAACTATATTTACTCACGTATTGCAGTTTCCAGAGCATAATTACCAAATTTCTTACTATCTACCACTATACCAGATGACAAAGCCTGCAAAATTATATATAACCGTTTAATTAAATCAATGTCAATCCCTGTGATATCAGCAGAACAGGCAGCATTGTAAAAAAATCTCCTAGCAGTATTGCCATCATTACTATTTCCCGTCCCCTGTCGTGGTTTATCGATATTTAGACCCAACTCTTCACGAAATCGCTTTTGTACTTTAGCCTTTTTGTCTTGTTTGAGTCTTTTTTTTCTTCGCTTGTAGCAGACCACGTTTGGAAAGATAGATTATATGATATGTGTAATATCATTCCCATGCAACGAATCCAGGCATGTAATGTGGATAATCCGTATTGATAAGCATTTTCATTTTCAGGCCTAGCTATTACTTTCGTTAAATCATTCATTTGTCTAGGAGTTGCTCCGCATATTGTACATGTGGAACTAGAAGGCGTATCTGTTAAAACTTGTGCCACTTTTCCGTCTATCATCGTCAAAAAAAGTTCATGTTTGACTTGGACTCCCACGCCTTCTATATTACTTATTGATGGAAGCAAAGTTTGTATTTGATTTTTTATTTCATCTACAACCGATTTAGTTTTTTCTGGCGTTTCTTTGCAAAATTCTATAGATATAGGCCGACAGAAACGAACAGATGAAGGCACTGGATTTTGCTATATGATGGCGCCTGATTCCACGTCAGTTAATTTGATAGACACAAAAGAAGTAATAAATAAATTTGCATCGGAAATAAGTTCAGACTCCTCTGGTAGTGCTTGCTTGTACTGGCTTTGTCCAGATGACCCATCACAACCCCATCTGTTATACAAAAGTAAATGTTTTTGTCCATTCTTGTAAACCTTATCTATTGATAAAATTCGAGCTACAATGTGATCCAATAGATCTTGAACTCTCAATATTTTTGCATAAGTATTTGTGATTTCGATTGTTGATGATGGTGGATAGCACCTCTGTTTCATTTCCTGTATTTTATAGTATGGTGGAAATAAAGAACAGTTTCTTTCATCTGTAACGTTCCTGAGATACAGATATTGTGCCTTTGTTAGTTCCAAGTCGATGAAGACACTTAATGCTTTTTCATCTGTGAGCCCTTTAATTATTTTTGCATCATCTAATTGATTTATAACGAAAACCTTTTTCTCTGCATCAGCCAACCTTAATTTTTCAACAACTTTTGCTTCAATTCCTTCTCCTATAGAACGCAATCCTTGAAGATATGCGCTTCGAATGTGCTCCAAACCATATTCATTTAGCAAAATGGTGTTTTTTCTTTTTTTGCTTGATTCTGAAGAGTCTCCATATGACACACACGGTCTTCCTCGTTTACCAGAAGAAGTAGACGGTGTAGAGTCTGTTGACATGTTTTCTGATGTTGGTATAGTTAACGAATATTCAGAATCCAACCAATTGGTGTTCTTTCTTAAAAAGGTATTTTTATTGCGTCCTGCTTCACTCCAGCGTTTATTAAACGAAGGGATGACATCCCTTTGAATATGGTCAATAATAAAACATATATTGACATCCGAAATTTGTTTTCCCTCCAAATATGTTGAAAGTGCCGCAGTCGTTTTTCCGCCTTCTATATAAGACACTATTAACTCACGTTTAGTACAGTTAAAAGTAGACATGTTGAATAATGAAATAACCGTACCTACTAGAGTACGTAGACGTAAAGACCACTGAAACGGTAATGGAGACATATTTTTTCACTGCCCTTTTTATATTGTTTCAGAATGTGGGAATTATATCAGATATCGATTTTCTCACGGAAAATGACATCGAAATGATAAAACCTACATAACAATATCAAATAATTAATTCATAAAATGTACCTCAAACTATTGATAATAAAAGTAAACTACGAAACCGCATTTGATAGCGATTTCCGTTCCCAGACTAATATTCGATTTTTTTACATATCTCCGAAAACCGCAAAAAGCCGCAGCTAATTTTTTTATATGTTTTAGATGAGTAACTAACCTATAATTTAACATTAAATTCAAAGCATCGGTAAACAACTCTAAATGTTAAAAGATTCGACGAAGTTGAGGAAAAAAAAATATTTCTCCATTTTTTCTTTAAATTGGTTTTTAAATTTATATTCGTATTAAAAACAATCAATTGTATTTATTTCTAACCTCTGATAAATGAGCTTTTCAAAAATATATAATACCTTATACCTTTCATTTCGAGTTTTAAAACTATTTCACGTTGAAAAACGTAAATGAAGAACTTAATATTTCCCAGCTGCCTAAACGTTTAACTTTGCTACATGAAAAAAAATATTTTGACGAAATAAAATATGAATTACGCTGCAGAATATTAAACTTCGACTTTTGAACTATTAAATTATATTCATATATTACCCAATTTCAATCAGTAATAAAAATCAATTTTGATATGCGTTTGTTCTACCATATTCCACCGTGCGACGTCCACATGTGGTCTAGCCCCGCCACTGATTATACATCAATACAAGATACAAGCATCGGTGATAATTAGGTGCTATCTTAATTAAAGGTCACCACCTCATGCATTACAAAACCAGGCATCGAATATTATTCTACATAATCTAAGTGAAATCAATTGGAAAATAACAATATAAAAATACCATACAATATATGTGTATTTTAGAGGAGATGTCATTTTGTTCAACAGGGCATTTCAAAGTTATTATAAACAATCCAGTTAATTTTTAACAGAAAAATATTTATGTTTTTTATGAAGCAATATAAGATACGAGTAGTACCTACCAGTATGTTGTTGGCACTTATCGAAATCTTATCGCTTGCAGTATTGTGTGCTTCAGTGGGTATTCATAGTAATATTTTAAATATATGCTTTTTAAATAAGTGCTCGATTTTAGTTTTCCATTTAGTACTATTCTGTAAAATGTTAATTTTTATTTTCCATGGTCTTCACTGAAATAATTATGTGCTATCCTTGATAAGGCATCAAAATGTTTTGTTTTTCTTTTTAAAAGGATTATAGTATAAAGTGTGAAATTTTCAAAAAGTTCCCTTAGGCACTTTGCGTACTAGTCGGCCACGACCACAGAACATAGAATTCTGTGTTCTGTGGCCACGACCACATACAAATGTCGCGCACACTAAAGTTGGTCACAACGACCAAATTTCGTGATTATAGGGTTCATAAGATACCCTGTTAACCCGGATACTCGATTATAAGACCGAATAAGTAGATATTAAAGTTCCCTTAGGCACTTTGCGTACTAGTCGGCCACGACCACAGAAAATAGAATTCTGTGTTCTGTGGCCACGACCACATACAAATGTCGCGCACACTAAAGTTGGTCACAACGACCAAATTTCGTGATTATAGGGTTCATAAGATACCCTGTAATCACGATGCAGTAAATTGCAACAGCTCGATAGCGCAATTAGCTCGATGGCGTTTTTGGTTTGCGATCGTGAAAGCTAAGCCTTTTTTGCGACGGCAAGTTATAGAATGGGTTACCATTTTTTTTAAATCTATTTAAGCTTTTTATTATTTATTTACAGTCCTTAGCACCTACCAATCCGCACTGTTCCCGCGTGTTGGGACATGGCTCAATATCCGTAATATTCCATCCATTCCCAACATGCAGGCCGGCAAGGTGAGGATGGCTGGTGTGGCACGTAGAACTGCTGTACCAGCTATCTTCACGTCTGGTCTTCACCTTCACTTAACATCAGGTGGGGTGGAGTCATTTGTCGGACCTATCTATAAAAAAAACCATAGGTAAGTCTTGTGCTCCAGCAGTGAGGACATTAAATAGGTTGGCGATGCTGAATGTCAACAGATCCACAGAACACAGAATTCTGTGTTCTGTGGACAGATCTATATAGGACCGCCTTCAAACTGCAACTTCTCCCTATAAAGTTACAACGTTACAGGAAGGAGTGAAAATAGGAAGAACTGTAATATTACCGCCGCACGTAATTGGCTACGCCGATGACGACCTATCAGGGTACTCGGACATTGATCCGGCGAAAAAGCTGACGACATCTCACGACGACTATTATGAATATTATTCCATCACACCCTTCCGCAAACCCTCCCCGCCATATCAGAACTCTGATGACGAAGATGAAGAAAGCAATAAAAATATCGACGAGTAAATCAAATTCGGAAAAAATAAGTACTTATGTAAATTGGATATCTAGTTCTGTACATCCCAATTTTGAACAACATATTTTTTGTAACCGTTAAAGCCTTTAAAGCAATAGCTATTACCGTTTCATGTGTCCGGATCCATCATTGCACTATTGAAAGTTACGATTCTCTTGTCACCACTATGAACATTGTGGGTTTCGTTGCTGTGGTGTTTTATTAATAAATATTTTCAAGATAATGGAAGTTTTATTTCGAAGGTAAACTTTAGGTAATAGCCTCGCTACGTTTCTTGGTCATATCGCTCTAAATTGCTCTGGAACCCCTGTTAAAACACACAAGGGGAGTGTAAAAAGAATACTTTTCCCACATGAAAAGCGGTGAGAAACTGCATCTCGCGCGTAGCATGCAAGGGTCCACTTGTTCGTTGCCTCAGGTTCTCCACACCTCTAAAAATTCAGCCCTGCTGCTATCTCTGCTTCATCATCATCATGTCAGCCGTACGACGTCGACTGCTGAGCATAGGACTCCTCTAAGGATCTCTACACCGATCGGTCCTACGTCACTCGCATTTATCGGCTTCCCGCGACCTTCATAGGATCGTCTGTCCACCTCGTAGAGGGCCTGCCCACTGAGCAGTAGCGGATTTACCAGTAGGCTCAGTAGGCTGGAGCCTAGGGCGGCAGATTTAAGGGGGCGGCAAATTTGGCCCAAAATCTACACAGAAAAACGAGTGACAAAAATTTTAATATTTTAGTAATGCACAGTATACTCAACACTCTTACGTCCGTAATCCGTATATAAAAGATTACTAAACGCACTGTAAAATATAGGTATGTACTTATGCGATCGAAAATATTCCATTAGCGTTTCAACATTAATTACAATTTAAATTTAGTAATTTTTTAAACTAACGGGGAAAAGCTGACGTAATGTGGACGATAGAACACAAATCATAAAGTTGCAATTTCAGAATAAATATAATTGTGAACTAGCGTATTGAATTTCAAAGGTCAGTAAGGGAGGCAAAAATTTAATAGCCTATTAGCGGCAAATTTGTAAATCCGCCACTGCCACTGAGCGTCATCCGATGCGTGGTCGCCATTCCAAAACCTTTCCGCTGCAACGAGCATCGGTTCTTCTTATTACGTGTCCCGCCCACTGCCACTTCAGCAGAGCAATCTCTCGAGCGATATCGGTTACTTTGGTTCTCCTACGGATTACCTCATTTCTGATTCTATCGCGTAGGGAAATACCGAGCAATGGAGAGATCCATTGCTCGCTGTGTGACCTTGAGATGGGACCCGCAGCAAAAGACCAGCTGCATTAATTTTACCCTTGATATGAGATCAATATTTACTAGTCTCCATTATATTCTATATACTTTTTTGCTTAAGTAACAGGCAGGCCTACGATTTTTTGAAAAATATTACAATCGCCCGTTATCGTGGTTAATAATATAATAATAATAATAATCATATGTTCATAACTCAACATTTTACATTTAAAGTATTAAGCTAATAAAGTCTACGGGTATTTATATAAAAATCTGAAGAAATGGACCCCTAACCCAGAAACTAGTAAAAACTGTAATTATCAGGGTTAGTGATTCCTCGGTCGACATATTGCAAAAATATATTTTTCATCCCACCACCTCGGAAAGTGTAATTTTGCGCTTCGAAATCTGGCTGGAAAATTCTATTTTATTCGCTTGAGCGGCAAAGTAGATTTGAATTTAGAACATCACATATAATGAGTACTCAATATAATTGTAAATTCAAAACGTCATTAAACCTATTTAATGTAACCTCTATGGTGCCAAATTTATGATTAGAACTTTTTAAATTGTGAAAAAATTTAAATTTGGAACCTTCTTGGTTTCTTTGTTTTATTTGCGTGCTTCGCGCCATTCTAGTTTTTCACGTTTTATTGCTTAAATATTTTGTCATTATAAATTGTTTTCTTTTTCATTTTGTCATTTCCTCGCTGAGGTGGGATGAAAAGTTACGTATTGCACTCGAGTGGAAAGATTTTTCACCTTGTGCTCGTTTGTTTCCCTCGCTGACGCTCAGGATTCTAATTTAGAATCACTCGCTGCGCTCGTGATTCAACTTTAGAATCCTTCGCTTGCTCGGTCATCCAAATCGAGCACGCGGTTAAAAAGGAACTTTCCACTCTTGTATAATAAATAACTATTAAATTTAGTGCAGGCGAATAGGTTTGGCTACAGCTGTTGAGGTGAGTAATTAACTAAACGAAACAAAACAATTTATTATCAAGTGTGAGCGTACAAGTATGAGTGAAATTATATTGGTGGTGTGTTTGTGTATGTATCATTGTGTAGATGTGTGTGTATGTATGTGGTTATAAGCAGTATTGAGTTTTAGCGTCTATTGCGTTTTTACACAATAATAAATAGACCGTACCTACAAAATGCTGATATACAATTTACATAAGCATCAAACTGCTTATAAGTACATATATTGAATGTAATAAAATATTTATTTACTTCTTTTTTATTATACTATGTGGTTACCCGTTCTTATAATATTTCTAGCGATAACATGTTATGCGTCAGTAAGTTTTTTGTTGTTATTAAATTTTTAAGGAAATTAATATGCATTTTCCTATACCCCTAGACTTAACAAACAGACATTGTAATCATATTAATGAGATGCACAATTCAAATGTTTAGGGATTATTCTGGAAATATTTGTAGTTTTTCTCAATTTTCGTTACAACTAAAGTGTAGTAACTTATAAACTATATCAGACTGAGGGTGCTTTTCCATGATAACCATGGTACCGTTAGGACGCGTGTTATACTGACAAGTTTACGTCGGGTCTAGACACCGGCGCTAACGACGGTTTGGGGTCTGTACAAACGTACAAACTGATTGTGAACAAGCTTAGTCGGCACCGGACCGGGTAGAAACCGGGTGAAAATCGTCTCGTTACCCAGCGCCCTTATTGAAGATCGCGTGAAGCTTATGATGACGCTTTGACTTATAAATGTAAAGAAAATTTTACTTAGAAAACTTTCTCTCGATCCATGGTCCACGAATTAGATTTTCTCTAGATTTGTGGCGGCGACACCTACATGCCCCACATATAACCAACGGAAGGAGGAAATAATCACTCATCTTCAAGAGATGGCGCTACCGGCGTTTCGGACGATAAGTATGGAAGCCTACATCGCGCAAGAGAAATTCGGAGGCAAACACTTAATATATTCAGTGCTCGACAAACATCAGTCTTCTCCCGTTCCGAGTGCACATCTGAGTGCACTCGTCCTCCAGCGCATTATGCGTTATTACAAACTATGCATTAGTTTAAACTAACGCAGCGCTGCATTATTGCCCTCTCGGGGGATGATCTCTTCAGATGAAGCTTGCAAGGTCCTTCTGGCCATAAGCATGATTAACGGGTGTTTTTATTCAGTAAGAGTTTGACATAACCATGAGGATTTCTTACCCGCTCCCCCGGGAGGAAACAAAAAAAAATAACATCAGTCGGCCGTGGTCCCCAAGCTACCATCACCCAGCTCGGAGAAAGATCTACCCCTTTGGCCTTCCTACAGATTTGTAAGTCTAGCAGTTTAATGTATTTATTAAAATCACACTTTGGTTTCACAGAAAGAGGAACGCTCTGCTAAACTAATCGTTTTACCGCCCATCGTGATCGGCTACGAGGACATCGACTTCAGAAATTACGACTACGATGACGCAACGAAAAAACCAAAGAAAAAACCGAAGAAAGAAAAAACGAAAGACGGAGAAATGAACTTATTAGAATAGCATCCTAGAAACATAAATATAAATAAGCTAACCAAACATCAGTTCATTGTTTTAGTTTCCAAACATAGTACCACATATAACTAACATATTGTACCTAGTTTTCATAGATAATTGTATAAATAAAAATATTTCCAACACTCACACCAATTAGCCTTGTGCCAAAGTTAGCACTGTAGGCTTGTGTTATGTGATACTAGGGTAACGGATAGAATACATAATAATATACTGATACATATATATATATATGTTTATATAGAAATACATAATAAACATCTATGACTGGAGTACTAATGCTCGTATTCATCACACAAACATCTGCCCCCACCGGGATTCGAACCCGGTACCTCTCGAGTAGGTGACGCGACACCTTGAAATCCGGCGTACAAACCACTCGGCCACGGAGGTCGTCGATATGATCTAGGCAAAGATTATGTAGGTATACAAATTATAATCAAACACGTGAAATTGGCAGGTATAGCTGAGATTTATAGAAAGAAAAATTGGTGTGGTTTTTGAAATTACGAAACTTTTAAAATCACCAATAAAAAGTCCTTTCTCAGCCGGAAAACGAACCCGGACCGCCCGAATAGTAGGGGAGCTTTCTACCATCGATGCTTGTTGATAAGGTCTAAATTTTAAAATAACACTTAAAATGTAATGCGGCATAGGATATTTAAATTAGTATTTATTATTATTATTCAAATATTGTCCTGTAAACAACGCTACGTCTTTGAAAAGTATGGCAAAGTAAAATCCAGCTTCTTTGTTAACATTTTTATCTTGTTTTCTTTGCGATGTTTTATCATCACTTGATTTGTATAAACCTGCAACGTAAATGTATTTAAAATTATTAATTTTTCGTCTAATTCACCTGTTTATAGGGCCGGAGCAGGGCCACAAGCCTCCATACCTCTTAATCCAGCCCTTCCTGGGTAGGTGTGTCAGTGGCGGACTAAGCCCGTCAGAGGCCCGGGGCGGCAAGCTGAATGAGGCCCCCAGCTTTACAAAAGTAGATTCTTATGTTTATTTCGTTAAAACCAGTCTTGTCCAATTCACCATAACTTTGTATCAGATTGTCAACTGCTACAGCCAGAGCGTCATCTGAAGCTTCTAGCATAAACTTTGTTTCAATAATTTGGAAAATATTTTTGATTTGTTTAATAGATCAATTCGAAAATTCTTGTATAAAACGGTCTATGCATTCATACATTGACCGACGTATTTCTTCTTGAATTGATAATCCAGCATCATGAGCTGATTCACCCGGTATCGTTATTTTTACCTTCACTTTTCCTGGATTCTTTGAAGTCTTGTTTTGGATTTGATCAGGGTAACGCGGAGGCATTTGGGGGCCCCCCAAGATCGGAGGCCCGGGGCGGGCCGCCCCTTCCGCCCCCCTGTTAGTCCGCCACTGAGGTGTGTACATTATTAGTTTTTATTCGCATATTTGTTACAGAATACATCTTCCTAAATAATGGGAGACTGTCCTTTTAATTATTGATTAACTATATAAGTAAGGAAGTCAACAACAATTTTGGCGAAAGTTCTACACAATCATCAAAACTTACACGTCAATACTTTAGTTTCAATTCCTTCAGAATTAATTGTCACTATGCCGTGCTGCATACATTCACAGCAATGTTCACTATTCTGTTCCTGAAATAAAGCATTCGTTATTTGTTGGTGTTTAGACTTTTCGACATAGAATGGATTACTGCTAATTGTCACTCAGTTACATAAATTGATTAAGCATCATAGCACAGCACACATATCAACTCTGAAAGGAATTGATACCGACTTGCTTTTAGGATCACCGTCGAACAGGCGCCCACCTTAATAATAATAATATTGTTTATTGTAATACACCATACAAGAAAACACAAGTAAATTAAAAAAAAAAACCACCACCACCTTACATATGCATGTAACGTAATGGAGGCCATACTCGTTAGGTTTTGCATGATGGTTTTAACCGTGCATTCATAACCGACATGCATAACCGAGTTCCATGCACCGAAAACTGAACAGTTTTATCATATACACGTAAGGGCTTGCCTGTCAGTTATGCATGTTCGGCTAAAACCATCATGCAAAACCTAATGTGTATGGCCTCCATAAGCGGATAAGCAGCTCAGCTACGGAAAGGCGACGCCTTGCGCGCCGTGCTCGGCTCGCCGCCTGCTGGTTGGCTATGGCCTATTCGCTAACTGATAATCATCAAGCTATTTAGTGATCCACTACTGCTTTATGTACTCCACTTAGATACTTATTTTGAAAAGCATCGATGGATATGCAATTTTCTCTTTAGTTACACACTGTGAATGTCAGAAAAGTAAGCGAATAGACCGGATGTTCGATCAGTCATATACAAAGTAACCAATCCGTTTTAAACCACTTAAAACAGAGTGGTGACTCTTTCTACGGACAACACGTTTGGCAAAGCAGTCCGCGGGAATAGGGCCGGGGTAGGAACGAAGAGATGTAAGCTAGGGTGCGGAGCGACGAAAGCTAGGCTACGGAAAGACGTAAGCTATGCTACGGAGAATAGTAAGCTAGACTACGGAGAGACAAATATTACTAATATCAGTTTCTTTATTATAGTTAGGTACATAAATGCTATAGACGCCATATTTCGCGATGGTTATCCGGTCCGCACTAACTACTACGTTTCCATGGCCTTCAGGCTGTGGCTTTGTGACTACGGCGGAAAGGAACTACCCCTATGGGGAAAAATCACAAGAACCATTCCCCATTTCCCAGCCTGAGGTCTTGCGACTTACAGCATGTGTTGACAGGCTTCTACTTAAGGGCGTCACCCGCTGATGGCCTAGGGGGGAGGTAGTCAAGTTCTCCAGCCGATGGTCTGGGAAAGGGGGGGGGGATTCATATTCATAAGTAAATGGTGTAAAGGTATGAACGCAGTTGGGATTGGAATCACCTGGTAAATTTATTCAAGTTTCGATGTGAAGAAAACAAAAATGTAAGCCAAATGACTACATTAAGAACTTTGCTTTACGTTTGACTAATGATTGATTGATTTTATATCTTGGCGACGCCCTTGCTTCTACTCTACCCGACAGTCTCCGCGGGAAAGGGTTGATATGTTTTTCTTCTGCGAGCTTAACATTGCAAAATTAAATGATTTTATAAGATACTCACCTGTGTGATCAGAGTTGAATTGATGCTTATATTAGGTGCACTTAATTGTGTAGTTGTAGTAAAAATCGGTAGTATAGAATCAACAGTGTCCTGAAGACCATCCGTGGTCAGCTTTTCAAACACACCTTGGAGGACATCCGATTCATTGGGAACAAGTATAACCAATTTAAATTCGCCGATAGTAGACAGTTCTATCAACTGGAAATATAAAATAGATTAATAACATGATATATATAGGAATGATGACGCGGTAAACTAAATTCTATTCAGTTTGTCCTTTATATTCTCAAAAAACCAATGGACACCTATTTTGCGGCTCGTGACGTCACTTCAAGTAAACATTTTACCTGGATGTAACTTCATGTGATATTACAAATCAATATGTCTTTGTAATGTTTTGATTACAAGTCAAAAGAAAAAATACGTGTCAAATACTTTTTGCAAATCTACCTGGTAGTTGAAGAAAAAAAGTTATTAGTCATCTACGAATGTTGTGCATATGCACGTACTAAGACAGCTATTACAAGAAGGTACAGGAGTTATGTATGCAGGATGAATAAACGATGATTACAAAATACACTTATAAGGTAAGTGTCACCAAAATATGTACCCTCGTCTCGTATTGAATGTCCTGAGTGTAGTTGAAGGAGTTGTATACCTTTGTACAGGGGAATTTTGAATTGTCACGTTTCCATACATCCTGGGAAGGAAGGAATTCATATAATTATTTACAAACTCACCCATGGGAAGTATTTACTGAACCTTGTGGAAGAGTTCTGTGTAAAACATGGAATTTCGTATTTCAATAGTAAGGTTACCACTTACCAGCGCCCTACGGAGTGATCCGAGACCAGTGCAGGACCGTAGCTAAGAGGCAATGTCCTACCTTAAAGTTCCATTGCCCTGCCTTAACCTTACCCTACCTTAAAACGAGGCGGCAGACTGCGAAGAGCCGCACGCCCCTGCGGCATAGGCACTACCTGTAATTACCGCTGCCCCATCTTAAATACTCTGGCTACAGCCCTGCTCCAGTGATACTTCTAGATACTGGATACATCCCAGCAAACTTATTGACCATCGACCATAGACAATAACCAAGAAGGTTCGTCAGGCCATGGGTGGTTGGTTGGGATTTGTACTCAGAGAACTCTAAACAGCTCTTTTAACTTACAGCAGTTTCATAAACGACAAACACACACACAGACAAGGAAGCCTGTTAGCAATTTTAAGTCTATGAATTTATCTGTGGTTTTGCTTAAGAAGTTTGTCGCTACCTAAACTAATGTAAGTCTGCCATTACCTCTAACCAAAGGGATTTATAATGAATTTATTTAACACCGTTACCGTCTAACTGTGGGCACAATTCCAACGCGTACAAAGAAATTTGGTGACTCATTTCTTTGTCGCACTATCCGTAAATGGAATGCTCTGCCCGCTCATGTGTTCCCTCCCTCTTACAACTTGGGATCCTTTAAAAGAGGCGTGAAGAAGCAACATGCAGGCCGGCAGGGTGAGGATGGCTGGTGTGGCAGTTAGAACTGCTGTATCAGCTATCTTCGCGTCTGGACTTCACCTTCACTTAACATCAGGTGGGGTGGAGTCATTTGTTGGACCTATATATAAAAAAAGAAAAATAAATAAATAAATATTTTAATGTCTTTGCCCCTAACCTTGTAAGTGTGAATGTTAACCAAAGCAAAGTCGGTGTCGGCAGGCAGTGTTCTACCAAGAACGAGATCTTGGACATTTTCTTTTACCTGAAACAGGTAGGTATATTTCAGAGAGAGAAAAAAACATTGGAATGTATATCTCTAATATGATATATTAATAAACAATGTGGCAAGAGACCCGAGGGAGTGTATCAAGAAAAAAATAAATGCTGCTACAGACGCTACGAAGTTTCGCTACGAATAAATCAGGGCGTTTTTTATGTTAAAACTGTGGCAAATAAGCGTATGGCCCGCTTGATGGTAAGCGGCCACCATAGCCTATCTACCATCATCATCATCAGCCTATTAATGTCCCCACTGCTGGGGCACAGGCCTTCCCTATGGATGGAATAGGGAGGTTGGGCCGTGACCCACCACGCGGGCCCAGTGCGGATTGGTGGGTGCTAACGACTGCAGATACAGCCGGGACCAACGGCTTAACGTGCCTTCCGAAGCACGGAGGAGCTCGAGATAGTAATTTTTGGTCACCCATCCAATGACCGACCACTGCGAAAGTTGCTTAAGTTCAACGATCGCAGCCGAACGCGCTAACCACTTGCGCCATCGAGCTCCTCAATCCCTAATCCCTATCCTAAAGCCTATCTATAGATGCTTGCGATAGTAAAAATATCATACCGTTGCATACCTTGACCCAATTCCCGACCATGTGGAGCCCTGAAACCTTACACACCAACAGAAACACACAACCACCAAAAGCTAGTGAGTGTTGTTACTGTGATCTACTGAATTCGAGCGTAAAATCTGCAATGCCTACCTCTCTTGCGTAAAAGTAAAAAAAGATGAGGTTTTCTCTTCTTCAAAGCAGGCGCAAAATTGTGTAAGTAAGAACTATAGTAGCTCGGTGACACAGGGTCTCGTCTCACTGGTACTTTGTAGGGTTCCGTAGTCCTGACAAGGAACCCTTATGGTTTCGTCATGTTCGTCTGTCCGTCCCCGGTTTTGCTTAGAGACTGTTAGCACTAGAGAGCTGTAATTATGTGGAGATATGTATATAAATTACGCCGGCAAAATGGTAGAATAAAATTTTCAAAAATATATTTTTTATGGTACATGTAACTGAGGGATGTTTTTTTTTCAGCATCTACCCCATCGTATAGGATATCGTTGAATAGCTCCTTTAAAATTACTTAGGGTTCCTAAGACTATTTCTCGATTTAGGGATCCGTTTGCGAAATATTGAACTTCTGCTTAAATATATTGTGGTTTTATGTGGTGGTGGTATTACGAAATTCCATCGAGCCGATCCTTTCAAGGCCATTATTCCTTTTGCTACACCTTAGTGTCACCGCACACGTGCCACCGACCACAACCACAAAATTTAAACATAACATTTATATGGACTCGCCACACACGGTACGCCGGTGGTCGCCACACGCTACAAATCGTCGTTCCTCTCTTCTTGTGGCCCGCACCGGCCACTTAATGCGCGGATACAAAACGTAGTCACATGTCACTGGCGCGATTCCCCACCCATCTTTCCCTTACCTTAGTCGGCCGCTGTCGCGCGCTTCAGCAACTTTAGTAGCCGCTTCTAGCTTCTCGCGGCGGCGTTTGTGGCGTGTGGCCCGTGTGCGGCGACACTTTGTGTCTCAGATGCTACTTTCTGTTTCTTCTATACCCTCACAGACACAGACCACCGTTCTCATTATTTTTAGTGTCCCATTACCGCAAAAACGGGACCCTATTACTAAGACTTCGCTGTCTGCCTGTCTCTTTTTCCGTCGTCAGGCTTTATCTCATGCAGCATGATAGTCAGACAGTTGAAATTGTCACAGATGATATATTTCTGTTGCCGTTATAACAACAAATACTAAAGGCACAATAAACATCATTTTCTTGCCGTTTTTGCTAGTTATTAATAACGGCAACAGTAGACCCTTGAAATATTCACAAAATATTTCGTTGTATATTCAAAAATTATTAAAAAAATAGATTTATTTATTTAATTAAAATTCAATATATATTGAAAGATTGAGAATTATTTGTTAAATTAAAATAAAATAAATATTTAAAGAGACTTATCTTTTGCTCCTTTTTGCTCGATATAATTATATAGTGTCTAATGTTGTATAGATAATGGTACGGAACCCTTCGTGCGTGAATCCGACTCGCACTTAGCCGGTTTTTGACCATCCTTTGACGTAGATTCAGTTAGCTCACGTTTAAATCCAACTTTAAAGACTAGACAATGACTTACACAGTTATTTATTAGATGATTCGCTGAGCCGTTTTTAAAATTAACGCGTTTTACTACTTCAACAAAGTTGGCACTGAATTTTTTGACGGATGCTGTATGAAATATTTTGCTTGTGATTTGATTTTCTGTTTTTGCTTTTAATGTTTCTGTAATCTGAAATAGTATTATTATCACTTTTAATTAGTTCTTCATCCTACGTTTAAGAAAGAAAAACTTACTCGTAGCAGGCGACAGTGGCAAATTTTCTCAATGTCGTAAGCATGTAAAATCATTTTTTTAAAAGCGAGTGAATTCATGGTCATGGTCTTGACTGTACCAACCTTTATAAACTTTTTCATAGACTTGTGGTCCTTTTTAAGAGTCGCGAGTAGTAGGTTCAGTGCAAAAGGCGAAGACACCCAACTCGCGGCCTGTCACCATGCAACTTTAATAAAAACACCATAAATTTAAAAAAAAGATTGGTTTCTAAGTAACGAAAGAATAGTACCCTTAGCACGAACCAAAATCGAATTCGAATCGAAATCGAGTCCGAAATGGCATTGTCAAATGTGTACTGATTTTTAGTTCTCGTTACGTACTTTGTGCCGCTGCTGTTCAAGTTTCCATACAAAATTTGACAGTGACATTTCAAACTATTCGAATTCGTACCCCTAGCACGAACCAATATCGAATTCGTATCGTTTGCGAGTCCGAAAAGTTCAATAGAGCAGAGTTGTGACCTGTCACGTCACACGAATAAGGTCTCCTTTATAAGTATTCTTTCAAAATTAAAAAAATTCAAAATTCCATATCGTTTATTCAATCTAGGCTGTTATAAGCACAAGTGAAAGTCGAAAAGCTACGCCATCAGTTCGCAAATCTACGGAGGGAGACCTTGTACTGAGAAGTACCGGCAAGAAACTCAGCAAGGGCTGTTTTTTTCTCCCTGTACCCCGTGCTTGTACTGGTTGCTGGTGCTATGGTGGATTGTTGACTCTACTTTATTGTCAAGGGCGTATTTTGAAATCTGCTTCGGTCCTAGGGTAAATATTCTAGTGCCTAGGGTCAGAAAGGGACGATGGCCCAGAGCGGCAGATTGAGAGGGGCGGCTGCAAGAGCTGTGAGGCAGAAGCCATATAAGGTAAGTGATACAAATAAGGCCTACCTAATTTCAAACACTCATATCATGATAATTATTCGAAGAAGGTGATAAATAAAAGCAAGGGATTATTCTTTGGTTCACAAATTTTAGGTAATTAAGAAAACATATTACAATCTATTATGAGAAATCACTTAAAAAGAGCTTATTCTAGAACCCTAGCCTTACGCCTTTTTAAAATATAGTGGCTTAACAAAGCCTGTTTGGCATTTCTGTGCGAGACGGAACGCACCAAGTCAAGGTGACTAATCTGTATGGTGCTACATGACGCGATATCAAAATCAACGCTGCCATTGGTCGCATAATATGTCCCCAACCCCTCTTCCTCGAATTATGTAACAGCATTTTTTTTAATACAATACACGCTATAAGACTTTCAAAGATATTACATCTTTTATTTAAACACTCAAAATCTCAGTCTCAAAACTCTGTACTTAAATCTTTAAATATTTATTTCTGAGTCTTTAATTAAGTGTTTCCATGGGATCCTTGAACAACACTCTAAGTAATTTTACTAAATATTTTGCTTAAATAAACAGAACAGGCAGATGTAGGTAGGCTCCATATATTATAAATCCTTTGCATTACATGGTGATAGTTCAATCATATTTGGTCGTTAGTCCGTATTCGGATGCACGAAAGACATTACTCGATTTCAGGCAGCCGAAGCAATGTTTACACTGAAATACATCCTGGAAGACGGTGACGGGTAACTAAAACAGAAACTACCCGAATATGAACGTACTCGACTCCGTCCATTTACACTTTAGTCGTTTACCCGAATTCCATTGGCAGTTGGAACTCGTAAATAATAAATAAATATTTCTAACACACACCAATTAGCCTAGCCCCAAAGTAAGGGTACTTAATTCCATTATATGTAATTGAATTTCGGGGTAATTTGTAGGGGGGGTGGAGGGGGGGCTCCCCCCGACCCCCCCGCCATAAAAGATTTTTGGCGGAAATGCAGTTTTTTTTAAAAATTCATTAAATCTGTTAAATGTAGTGGAATTTCAGGGGGATAGGTATTAGGGAAGACCCCTCAGAGGGAAGGGTAAATCCCCCTCCCCCCTCCCGGCGTTTTTTTACAGAAATGATAATTATAAAAAATTAGAGGGGTTTTAAAGGTAAAACTGTACTTCCAGGGCCTAGAGATGATATTTGATTTTTTTGTAGAAAAAATCTCTATTAACGAATTTTTCTTTCTGGCGCATCGCCGGCCGCTGCCGCGGCACGCTCGCTTCGCTCGCTCGGCTCGCGCGTTAAGGTCACAACACTAACCTAACCTAACCTAGTGTGAAGTATCACCACACAAGCGGCTCATTAGAGTCCAAAACTCGCACTACACTTCCTTCTGCTGGCGAAGGGCCAGCCCTTCAGGCGAAGGGCCAGCAGAACTCGAGGTCGAAGGCTTTGAGGATGCCATGGTAGTCAGACGACGTTAATATCAACAGGAGTACGAAAAAGCTCTCAACTGCGACGAACACAAACACTGACTGGCAGATCTCATTAATGGCGGTAAATTGTCACATTTTGACAATAGTACCAACATAATAAACTTATATTTACCATAGACAACGAGAAACATGTTATTTTTGCATAAAAAAATGGCAGCACTGATCAAAATTGCTGTCAAAATTGACTCATAACCTACAAAAATATTAATTTTCAATAATTTTTTTTTAGAGTTCTATTCGTTTCCGCCTAAAAAGATTTCGTGTACGTGTTTTTAATAGTTAACACTTTGCGTGACAAAAATTTCAGCTTGCAACTCAATTACATATAATGGAAAGCTGAGCCGTATATTTATATAGAAATACATATAAAACATCCATGACTGGAGTACAAATGCACGTATTCATCACACAAACATCTGCCCCCACCGGGATTCGAACCCGGGACCTCTAGAGTCGGCGACACCATGAAACCCGGCGTACAAACCACTCGGCCACGGAGGTCGTCATGAGCCAGTGCAGTGTTACATATCACTTCAGAGTATATTATACCTTTGATGTGTGTGTCATTGCGAAAACAATTTTGCCGACGTTTTCTTGTTTATCGATTAATTATCTTTACACATTTAAAATATTAAGATCTTCCACAAAATTTAATAGATTAATAGTTAAATACATAAATGTTCCGATCGCTTATACAGAAAGCACAGACAGTAATCAATTTCTGACAAGCGTTATCCATCACCAATAAATCTATGGATAACACCATCTGCATGGAGCATGGAGGTTAGAGAGAAGGAGAACAGTCGCTGTAGAAAATCATCATCATCATCATCATCAGCCTATTAATGTCCCCACTGCTGGGGCACAGGCCTTCCTTATAGATGGAATAGGGAGATTGGGCCATGACCCACCACGCGGGCCCAGTGCGGATTGGTGGGTGCTAACGATTGCAGATGCAACCGGGACCAACGGCTTAACGTGCCTTCCGAAGCACGGAGGAGCTGGAGATTGTAATTTTTGGTCACCCATCCAATGACCGACCACTGCGAAAGTTGCTTAAGTTCAACGATCGCAGCCGTACGCGCTAACCACTTGCGCCGTCGAGCTCCCCCGCTGTAGAAAATAGTGTCCCAGAAATATAGACAAAATAAGTGAGGCGCTGCGATCGCTAAGTACTCTCAATAAAAGCGGGCTAATTTGAAATGACCAATGCCGCGAAGAAAGTTTGTACATTATTCAACTAACTTCATGTACTTGTGCTCACAAACGGCTAATTTCACAGATACTACTTACCGACGGCAGCGCGGCTGGTAGCTGAACAATGAACTATAAATTCTACAAATTATCAGGGACAGCGGGCCAGTGCTTTAGCAGGGAGCGATCGTTCTCAGATACAGTTGATAATGTCACAGTAAACAAACGAGTGGTTATTGTGTGTATCTACTCTTTGGTTCAATATTATTGCCAATATCACAGTAAGTATATGAGGTAGTTATAATGATTGTTGCACATATGTGCCTGATATTGCCCGATAGCATCGGAGTAGTTCAACGCCGCTTCACCTTGAGTAGAATTCTTTTTATTTAATTCTCTGCTACAGTTTAAGTACTTTTATTATTATTTTCACATGTATGTAAAACTATGGTTAACAATCGAAAAGTAAAATAATTTTATTATAGATATACTATAACTTTTTACTTTTCTACTTAATTTGATATTGGGAACCATACAAAATTCCACCCTTCTTTTACCTGGTCCTGGTATATGACAAATGGCCGCTTTACGACCAGTCATAGTTGTAGCCGCAAACTTAGCCGCAGCCCAACCGATCAAGGTTGGGGCCACAGTCTCGGCTGGTCGTGGTGTATCACAAATGGCCGCTTTACGACCAGTCATAGTTGTAGCCGCAAACTTAGCCGCAGCCCAACCGATCAAGGTTGGGGCCACAGTCACGGCTGGTCGTGGTGTATCACAAATAGCCGCTTTACGACCAGTCATAGTTGTAGCCGCAAACTTAGCAGCAGCCCAACCAATCAAGGTTGCGGCCAATGCCACGGCTGGTCGTGGTGTTTGACAAATGGCCGCTTTACGACCAGTCGTAGTTGTAGCCGCAAACTTGACCGCAGCCCAACCGTCCAAGTTTGCGGCCGCGGCCACGGCCGGTCGTGGTCGTGGCTGTCTAGTGCGCGAGGCACTTAATCGGAACTGTAAAGTATGTATGTCACCTTAGAAGTTGGAACGCGCTCACGACACTCAAACAGCCGGTGGTCAGCTCGCCATCCACTCCCTTAGGTATAACCGTCCACTCACTTACGGCTAGCCGCCTTGCCTGTTTTATTCTACAAACAGATTTGAAGCCAACGGATAATTGTTCACCAGTTGACGCCTAGCCGTAAGCATGCCATAGCGGAGGCACCGTAACGCGGTGATGATCCGCTTGGGTTGCGAAAAATCCACCTGAGTTTCTTATATTAGCCAAAACCAGTTATATAAGATTGGTACTTAAGTTTTAAAGTAGGTGAACAATTTCATTTCTTGCTGCACTAATTGGAATTCAGAAAGTAAGTGGGGCGCATGAAATAAAAAACAATAAATTTTCAGTATTTTTCAATTATTTATATTGAAATTATCACCATCATAATACCAGCACTGAAGGGTGTCCACGTTTTACGTACAACACAATAAGATGTTTAAAAAATTATTACAATCGACATTAAGTAGGGTACAGTCACAGAATAAGTAAATAAAAGTACAGTACAATTAAACAGAGAAGATACCTAATAGGAAGTAAAAATATACAGCCGGTCTTTATGTGAGTTTTTCTTGTGTATTCTTGTTCAATATCGAATTATTCGGTCGCGGATATGTAAAATTGTGTTTTATTATTAGAGGGGACGAAAAAGATGATACATTCAATTAATCCCTAATAATAGTAATGTAAAGTTATTTGCTGCTTTATTTTATAGCCAATTTAAATTCTGTTTCCAAAGAAAGGTAAGATTGTAAACATTAAATGCAAAGTCGGACTTAAGCTCATACACTCTATGTGCACGGAACGCTACCTGATGGGAACATATTGGTGTCAATTCTGACACGATTCTCTACACCTAAACTTAAATCTGACAACAGTATCATTCTCTATATGGAATGAAAAGGAGAGATTGATGTTAAATTTAGTTTTAAGTTTAGAGAATCACGCCAGAATCGACACCATTGTAAGATTACATAAACGTGACCGTATTTAAAAATTACCATTTAAAATTATTTAGACAAGGTGTCACTTTGGCGCCATAATTTGGCCAGCGCAGTGTACTCATTTGCGCCTCAATGTAATAACGAAAGTAAAATTCACACTAGTTACAAACATCGAATTAAGACTTGCCTGAAGGCACTTATAGTATCATTTAGTTACTTGCTTTGTGATATAATTCGGCAAGTCATAAAAAAGAAATTGGACATAAGACGCAAAGACATGGTTATGCGAGCTTTAGTTTAGTGGTTGCGGGTAAACGCAAATTTTTTGAAAGTTTCAGACAATAGACTTTAACAAGGAATACTTGAATTGATTTAGGTTAGCCAAGTTGTCAGGCGGCAGTCCAAGCAGTGTCCTTGCCTATTCTGACTACTACGAACCTGTTAGAAATGTTAAATAGAATAAAACATCATTGGTGTAAGTATTTAACAAATCGACTACAGTAATGCATTTTACTATGGTATTTATTGCAATTTCCCTTGCGTTTTCTTGTACCCATAATCAAAAGCACTCTTAGACGATACGATAAAACATATTCAACTTTATATGTATATAAGATAATACATGTTCTGTTTTGGGTCCCGATGTGCTTTTGAGTGTAGGATATTGCAAAAATATTTAACATAGACCGGCTTCAAGAAAATTATTAAACATGAAAAATTATGTTATGCAAGTATTGTCACTTTCTCTTCTCAAACAGGTTGCTAGAGCAGAGATTGAAGTAACACGATATAATATAGCCCTTAACCACATTTGGCAATGGTTTGGACAGTCGAGCCAAGTAAAGTTTAGCATTATTAGTTTCATATTTGTTAGCTTACGCCCCGTTGCTTGATACACAGTTTAATGTGACGAGTAAAAGTAAGCATTTGTCAAAATTTTACACAATTCACTATGTATTTGATGTGACAATTGTGACTTTATATCAATCAACGCGGCATAAGTTTCACTCAGCCCATTATTGGGATTGAGAAATATAGTAAGACTTTAACTTGCTCAACTGTTCCAAGAATGAAAAATTATTGCTTGACATTTTATCAATAGTCGCATAAAAATGCACATAAAAATTAGGTACTGTACAAGCGTTAACAAATTATATGTTAACGCTTTGTAATTCATACATTTTACAAAAATTATGAAGATTTTTAGGCACTATGTCGTGGAATTTTAGTTTAACAGTCGAATTGAAATTTATGTGAAAATGGGTACATTCTATTTTATATAACAAGTTGCTGTGTTTCTAGTCAAGAATCACAAGAAATGAAAGATTGAGAAAAATATTTAAAGGAAAATGCACTTATGTACCGATTTATAGTATGAATAGTATTTTCTGTTTCTATACTATGTTATTGGTTAGGTTTGCTGTAACCATCAAAACTTTTTGTGCCAAATGGTATTTTTAACAAAAGCGGACTTTTTTTTTATATAAAATAGAATGTACCCATTCCCTTTTCTACAAAGAAAATATTAGTAAACATGTCTTTCATCAGCTTTGTGGCAATCTAATATTAATTTAGTGATTGAAATTGGTTAATTATTTATTAACTAAAAAAAATATTCAATTTATTTACATTAATATATTTATAAACAATTCTAACGTCGATTGGAGTAATTACTTTGTCATAGCATTTTTCATTATACATTATTTACTGATATTTTGACACAATACAGGGTTGGCAATATTTATTTTACAGAATTAGTTTTTCCTTAGGTCTTGTATACAGATTCATTATTAGAGGCTACACAGTAACTTGGTTGAAATATTTTATTATTATTTTTTTGTGTTTGCACAACCCTATCACACACCACAAAAAGTACAAAAGTCCCTCATTATTTTATGCCTAATTTACTATTTCATTATCATTTTTGCACTACACCTGAACACTATCCGCACATCCCATCTATTAAATAAGTAATTAAATATTAGACATCTTCTATCTTTATAAATGCACTTTTTTGTTATTTTTTTATATCTACCATTGTAATCAATTTCGCAAGATAATTTATTTGCAGTTTTGGCATCGGCTTTTAAGTAAACGTAGGTGTAAAATCATACCTCTTAAATAAAAGCTTTAAATGGATTCGTCAATATTCCAACTAAGCGGACAAAAAGTTAAAAACGGCACAAAAAAAGAACTTTTAATTTCCCGTATTATCAGCATACTTTTTGGAGCATATTGAAAACAACCAGGAGATGGCTATGAAAATAACAAGACCGTTTAAAAAAACACTAGCGCCATCTAGCTTGGACAAAACGTAAATAATGTACGTAATAACGATGGGACCAAGAAAAAAATAATTAATAGTGGACTTGTGAATTGCGTTACATTCTTGTAAATAAACGCATAAAATATTCTTTACTGATTAGAAATAAACATAATTACGAATACTCAAGAATACTGAATATAACAATGGCATTGCTTCACTCACACGTTTGGACTTATAACATATATTTTTCTTTGGTGTTGTGTCGTTTCATTACTGATTATTCCATTGCTATTGGACGCTATATAATATGAACGGCGTACTATGCCTACAACATACGACTCTGTGTTTTGTGCTAAAACTAACAAAATATAATCTGGAATACTGGCCTGGGCTAGAGCAGGCGCCATCTTTTCCAGCACATAACACAGAATCACTAAATATTAAATTACATGTTTACCTAAACTTAATAACACTAACTATATTTACACAACGCCTAATCTATTTACACAAATGGAATCATTGAGATCATTACATTTTAATAAATGACATTACGAGGTCAGCTACAATGATTAATTTCTTTTTTTTTATTTATAAAATAATACTTAATATAGACTGGCTTGGTATATTCATTCATACCACATGAGGTATTTTACCGTTACTAGGAATTTAGATTTTATTGTTTTTTGGGGCTTACTAATAATTTGTTTAATCCATTTTTTAATCCCAAACTAATCCTCAGTAAAATGCAAGAAGGTAACATGTAATAAGGCTCAATTCTTAACGATACTAAATTTCGGTTACAAAAATGCAGATTGGGGCCAATATTTTTTACTAGAACTTTCACACTGCATTTTGAAATGCTTTTTCTATGAAATAGAAATGAAAGTACTAAATAGTTTCACAGGTTAATTAATTATGCTACTATACTCATTGCTTTTTTTAATTAGTGAAAAGAGCCAAATTGTTTTTAAACGGCAGTTAGGCTAATTTCAATTGTTACTTTATCTACCTATTGATTTTGATTTTTTAATCGTATGCATCGAATTATAAAATCATATAACGCACTCCTGCAGAATGCTGGACGAAAGAAACTTAACAATTTATATTTTTTTTATCAAGCTCTTTGTGGCTACTGCCGTCAAATGCTCGCAAGTTCGCTGCTTAAATAGTGAGTACCTACATGGTTAGGGATCAACCAAATCGCTCTTTCACGAGAAACATGAGTTTCTTCTTCCCCTTGTATTTGAGTTTGATCTCCTGAAGGAGAGCCGCGAACTGGTGCGGTCCGTCGTGCGCCAAGGCGAATGTGTCTCGTGCTTTGCCTAAAACAAAAATTATTTCGCTTGTTATTTGTCATAACACACATCAAAATGGCGGAACAATAATACCAAGATGTTGTTAAGGCATATAATATTCAATTACATAGTGAAGAAATCGTAGTGATCCTTCGAGCCGGATCTGTGAGTCTAAGGCCAACACAGATATGGAGCGTGTGCCATAAATAATATGTGGTGATATTGTTATGTATTTCATTAAGTTCGCCCTCTTTACCTCCTCAGGATTATATCTTTGATAAAACTAAACTATGTCTATGCCCTTCTCGGAACTTAGTTATCTCTATACTCATCATCTTCATCAGCCTATTAATGTATACACTGCTAGGGCACAGGCCTTCCCTGTCAATGGAACAAGAAGATTGCCGTGACCCACGTGGGCCCAGTGCAGATGCAGCCGGGGCCAACGATTTAATGTACCTTCCAAAGCCCGGAGAATCTAGAGATAATAAGTTTTAAGCCACCCATCTAATGACGAACCTTTGCGAAAGTTGCTCTTTGACGATCGCAGGCCAATGCGTTAACCACTTGCATCATCGAGCTCCTCATCTCCATATACATATATCATCCATCCATATCATCACAGACAGATACACTTTCGCATTAATATATGCCTCGGGCAGCGACCTCAGGGCAATGGGCGGGTATTGTACTGTGGGTATAGTGTAGGCCTGAGGCATGCACCCAGGAAGTCCACGAAATCCGCGTAGTGGTGGGGCGAGATTTTCGCCAGGCTCGCGTGCGTAGTGGACGCGTACGCTCTCAGTGCGGCCTCCAGCAGTGGCCACAGGGGAGTGGGCGGGTATTGTACTGTGGGTATAGTCTAGGTCCGAGGTACGCACCCAGAAAATCCACGAAGTCCGCGTAGTGGCGGGCGAGATGTGAGCCAGGCGCATGTGCGCACTAGACGCGTACGCTCGTAGCGTGGCCTCCAGCATCGGCTGCAGCGAAGTGGACGGGTATTGTACTGTGGGTAAAGTGTAGGTCCGAGGCACTCACCCAGGAAGTCCACGAAGTCCGCGTAGTGGCGGGGCGAGATGTGCGCCAGGCGCGCGTGCGTAGTGGATGCGTATGCTCGTAGCGCGGCCTCAAGTAGCGGCCGCAACGGAGTAGGCGGCCGCGGTGGCGGTGGCCGTGACCGCGAGCAACCTGCTGCGGCTACGCAGCAACGGCGTAGTACGTCCGACTGAACAAAATACATAAACACTTTTTAACGTATATTATAGTGCGTACAAACTTAATAGCGGCTGTGAAGTTAACGAAAGTCGCGGTGCGGTACATGTAAAATGTAAGTTATTTTAATTTCAGTGATTCACATACGTAATAATGGGATAATCGCAATAAATTAACAACTCTATAAAAAGAGAGAAAAAGCAACCAATTTAAGACGAACTGTGGACAGTTGTCAGTCCGCTTCATCTCTCACACTTGCCTCTCCAGTTTCAATTGATAGTTGGTAGCAAAGGCGTAGTACATTTTCTAGGTCTATGAAAGCCCATTCTGATTACAGTAATAAATAACCCATTCGTCCGTATGACCCACTCGAATGCATGTATAAAACTCGTCCAAATCTATCCAGCCGCAGTGGAGTCAATAACACACAAACAAGGACTATATTATCACAATCCATCAAACCTAAGAAGAGTTCATTACATGCACACGGACGGAGAGAGAAACTCTACATAATATTTATAGATAGGATAGCGTCGCAGATTCCAAACAAAATTTCACCTTATTTACATTTCCTCCGATAGATGGCGTTATATCAAAAGACTATACTCACCAATACAGGCGCGCATTGCACGTTCTTCACTAAAAGCGGTAACATCGCTTGTAGCTCCGCCCGGCCTAGCGAGTGTGCTAACGCGACCGCCCAGTGGATGTCTGCTATCGCTGGATGGCTGTCCTGTTTATTGAAACCAAGCACACTGTTAGTTTTTTGGTATAAATAACCTCTCATTTAAAACTAAATGACGTTTTTTTCTTATAGGCAAGGCGTTTGACCACAATCTCACCTGATGGAAAGCGGTGATAAGGCCTAAGATAGTACACGCCTGCCTCAAAGATGCCTGTTCACTCCGGCCTTGAAGATGTCCAGATTGTATTGGTCCGGGAAAACAAACCTCGGCAAGGAGTTCTACAACATAAGGGTGAAAGCCCTCGCCGCGCCTGGTCCGGTAGTGGGAAGGGGGGATCAAATTATGTAATACTTTCGCACACTCTCCGTTACACACATGGACAGTTATAGAGACGTAACGCAGAAGTGGAAGAAGTATCTAAGAAGATGGCTATGAACCACTCTGATGTTAAGTGGAAGAAAAGTGTGCTGCTTATTGCCATACAGAGAGTAGGAGAAAGAGCATACTGCTCGATGATTCATGATTCCTAGCGAGATAGTCAACCGGTTACAAGATATAGGTGACGTTATTTGTGATAATGGGCGGTGTATTTCATAGTATTTAAAAAAAATGTTGATAGATGAAGCCACAGAGACTCATTTTGCACCCGTAATAGTGTTATTTGTTACTTTCCAAGACGGTTAGTGTAGTGCCATAATTTTACTTATTGTATTTTTTCCCCTTTTTTTAATGTCTGGGAAAGTCGTGACGCCTTCCTTATCACCGAAAATTGCAACGAGGATAAATGAGGACTCCTTCCCGCTCATTGCACCCAGTTCAAACGCTCGATTAAATGAGGCTCTACCCAATCAAACCACAGATAAGACACCATTCTAAAGACTAAGGAGGATTTGGGACGTGTAGGTGTTCGTGGTCGCCCCATAAGGACAGGCCACGCACAACTATCATTCTTACCTGATTGTATTGTAGTTGCACGTTTCTTATGGCCAGTGGGCTTGCTATCCCCTTTACTCCATATATCGAGCTATGGTTAGTGAAATGCCATAACTTTCTTACCTGATTGTAGAGTAGATGCAGCTTCCTTATGACCAGCGTGGCTAGTCTCGTAGCTCGAGCTAGTTGTCCACTTTGCTCCATATATCTGGCTACAGTGAACAGCTTACTGGAGGCCAATGCTACCTAGCAGTACTACAACTTTCTTATCCGTCATTCTTGCCAGATTGTGGTGTAGATGCAGGTTTCTCATGGCCAGCATGGCTAGCTTTATGGTCCAAATCTATTGTCCTAGCTGCTCCATATATCGGATAATGACGATTTGTTGACTGAAGACATTTTGTTGTACTGTGTATGATATTTCCTGGTGATGTGCCGAACTTCTTACAAGTAATTCTTACCTGGTTGTAGTGTAGATGCAGGTTCCTCATGGCCAGCGTGGCAAGCCTCATGGCTCGCGCCGGTTGACCCCTTTGCTCCATATATCTGGCTACAGCGAACAGCTGACTGGAGGCCAAAGCCCCCCTAGCAGCCGCGCCCCCTACAGCGGCACAAGCAGCTTCGAAAGCCCCCGCTGAGCCTTCGCAGACGGATAGAGCGCTTAAAGCGCAACCGGGGGGATCCTGTAATGAAAGATACATTAAATAAAAATTACTAGTAGAAAATAATGAAAAAGCCGCGCGTATCAACCCATCGAATGCCTTTAAATTCTGTTTGTTCATATAACTTTTTATTTTCAAATAATATAATTATCCATCGGTTCCCAAGTCTACGGTGGGAGATCTTGTAGGTACTGAGAAGACTAAGATTTTTTTGATTACTGGTATTCTCTTTAGAGCCTTGCCAAAGTCTCCTCTACTGATTGAGATGAAATTTTGCATAAATCATAAGAAACTGACACGACCTGTTAGGATCGCATTCTTTCGTAGGCCGCACTTTAGTTTGGATGACATTGCATTGTTAGCTAAGTGAAGTCATTTTAAATCCAATATGGCGGATGGCCCACAATGTCTCACTAGTCATATTTGGCGATGAAAGTGTTTGATGAGATCCATACGAATAAACTAAGGAATAGCTTAAATTTATCATTTAATAGCCTATTATACCTTAGCCGCGCACTGCAAGGCGAGCGTTCGTGCGCAGGCGCTGAGCTTCTCCTGCTGCTCGAAGGTGAGGCCGAGCCGCAGTGCGGTCGCGTGAGACATCGCCGCTGCCGCTACTGGGCCCGTTGCTTCCGTCGGCGTGAATAACTCGTACCTGAGGAGGAACTTGCATTTAGAAAAGAGAAGAATTTATTTATAAAGTTAAAAGAGTGGCAAGCAAACATATGGCCCAGGCGACCGCCATAGCTTATAGCCGGGTTTCTAGCAAAAGTTTTTTTTAAAACATTCAACAAAAACACATACAAACAACTTTGTTACTGAAACATGTTTCTCTACACACGCTGTCTACTGCTCACGTGACACAAAAACACAGGGCTACGTTCAAAAACTGCGATGCAACAAATGTCAAATTTGAAACGTCAGAGTGAAAATTTGTACTCGGAGTTGTAACGGAGTCCCCGATAGCGAGTTGTCAAAAAAATGTCCGATGAAGCTATACCCTGCCCGTCGACTCGAGCGGGGGGATCAGTGGACGTGTTTTCCATCGGGATCAGAAAGCAAAAACATTGTTGATGATGCAAACAAATATGTGTAGTGAAGCAAGTTTTGTGTAGACGATTTCGTTGAATGTTGAAGTTTTAATTGATTGTGTAGGGCAAAACAAGCCCTGGAGACCCGGCTTAAGACTATTGTGATACAAAAATTATAACTCGCGCCATTTTCTACCCTGATTCCATCCCCTACCCCGAGGAGTGGTGCCCTGGAACATTTCTAACCTACAGTAACAGACCAGAAGAAGATAGCGTTATTTCACTGTGGTGTTAGGCATAGGCATAGTAAGGAGGAGGTTACTTCCGATTCATATAGAGAATATTTGTTTTTTAATTCGAGTGCAAAATCCACTATGCCCTTCCCTCTTTTAAATACGTTAACAGTTAGTTTACATCAAATCTAATTATAAGAAAAATAGTCACAATAGAACGTTTTCGTGCTTCGGAAAGCACGTGCCGTTGGTTCCGTCGGCATCTGCAGTTGTAACCATCTCCAAATTTACATCGGGCCCGCGTGGTGGTTCATGGCCCTATCTGCCTATTCTATCCACAGGGAAGGCCTGTGCGCCAACAGTGGGGACATTAATAAGCTGATGATAATGATTGCGTAGAGAATAATTCGTGGTGGGTCATGACTCATACTTCCTATTTCTTCGTCAGGGAAGGCCTGTGTCCCAGCATTTGTGACATTAATAGGATTTTTTTTTTTTATTTTGTTCCACAAATAGATGATGATGATGATTGCGTAGAGAACCTCCAATAATTCTATCTTACCAATTCTGCATGATGGACAGTAGCGCGTCCAGGCCGAGCTCGGTGGCGCAAGTGACCAGCCAGCGGACCATTTCGCGCCGCCTCCAGTTCACCGACGATAGGGTCATACGTAACACCTGCAGAGGAAAAAATCTTGAACTATTTCTGTTTGTTCGGGCTGCCCCGATAAATGATAAGAATGGTATTGGTAAAAATGGTATATTTGAGAAAAATACTAAAAATAAACTATTTGCTAATGGACAATGGTATGAGTACGCGCGCTATGGTAGCTTGTTGATTGCGAACTAACTTATAAAATAATTTTGTGCAACAATGTAAAATGAGGTCAAGTTATTAAATGTGCTGATGCGGGAAAAATGCATTGTACGATACTAGCTCGTACACTGTTCTTTATAAAAGCATCGAAGGCATTTTTTTATTTTTATAACACAGAATATACGCAATATTGTTATTTTGAATGCACATTCAGCGTGTTTGAATGTCCAATTGTGACTAAAGCGCATTGTGGTCATGCACCACAATTTAAGCGGGTAACGTTTGTGCCGCGAGTGCCGTATCTTCCATTTTTATTTTAAGCTAAGCCTGTTTCTAGCGAACTATAGAATGACTCGTTGATATGAAGAATACTAGCTGTGCCCCGCGGTGTTACCCGCGGTTTATTACGGATATTTTCTGACAATAAAAGGTAGCCTATATGTTAATCATCGCTCTAGCTGTTTAGACGTGAAGAAGTAACAAACATACACACTCACAAACTTTCGCTTATATAATATAATTTTTTTTATTCGCTTTTTCATATTTAACTACCTCCGTGGTCGAGTGGTTTGACGCCGGATTTCATGGTGTCGCCGACTCGAGAGGTCCCGGGTTCGAATCCCGGTGGGGCAGATGATTGTGCAATGAATACGAGCTTTTGTACTCCAGTCATGAATGTTCAATATGTATTTCTATATAAACATACTTATATATGTACTGTATATGTATTCTATTCGTTACCCTAGTTTCCCATAACACAAGACTTACAGTGCTTACTTTGGGGCTAGGCTAATTGGTGTTAAAAAAAATGTGATTATATGTACCTGTAATCCCAGCTCAAAGGCGGCGGCGAGCAGGTCGCGGTGATGGTGCGGCGCGTCGGGCGGCGCGGCGTGCCGCAGCGCGTCCTGCGCCAGTCGGAACAATTGTGCCGCGGACCGAACGTGCCGCTGTGCCGCACCTAGCGCCGCGCGTAGGCGTGCCGGTGTACCACGTGCCGCACCTGTCAAAACACATAACTGTTAGGAAATGTTGAGAATTGTGATTGATACTGTTTTAAGGCTTTTCTAGGCGGTCGTTTTTAGAAAGGTGGAATTAAGCAACTTTCGAATTTGGTTGTAAAAAGATTGAAAGATGTATTGTGATGCTAAATGCCTGAAAGAAAGAGTTGGGTGTGTCAGAAAATTTATGAAAAATAAATGCAGTCGTGATGAGCGAGCTTTACGTAGAATCTTCCAAACAGTTCAGGATTTGGAAGGACATATAAAAGAAAATGAGTGTCGATGATAAATAAAAATGAAAGATTCTCCGTTACTTATACAGAGGACGAACCACAAAACTGATAAGTAAAAAGCTAATTAATCCTAAAGCGGACAACTAATCGATGCGTGTGTCTTGCCTCTAAGCTTCTTCTGCCATGAAAAAGAAGACAACGTGTATATAGGCTAAGATTCTTTACCTAACAATGCGCTAGCCAACGCCGCTTGCTGTTGCTCTGCATGTTGTAGCGTGTGCCACGCGCCCGCGCCGCCAGGCATCGTCGCCGGCGCGCTGCTGGCGCCGTCTAACGCGTACGCTTCTTCTACCATTGGTAACCTAAACAAGAAGAATATTCATAACTAAAATATGATGTATAATAATATATAGGACCTAAATGTGAACCTTGGAGTATCCTGGAAGTGATAATAATAATTGCAATGAAAACATGATGAATAACAATTCTCTATGTTTATTTAATACATATATGAATTTATCTCAAAAAATTTCATAGCAATTACTTAAACACTTTTGCGATTAAGGATTAGTAGTAAGTTATAAGATGAGTGCTTTCTACCCCAAGCTCCTCAGTGCGTCGTAAGACACGCAAGGCAGGCAACAACCACTATCCTTTATTCCATCTATGGGAAAGGCCTGTGCCTCATTAATATGCTGATAATGATGATGAGCTCAGCATGGATTGTTTCGGAAGTTGTCTCTGTTTATTAACTCATAGCTCACAGTCCCACGCAGTAGGCTAGGTCAGGTCGTTGCACAGCAGCGTGAGGAACAGGTACCGGGCCCGATATAATCACTGATATTAGTCGATGATTGGGCCAAGTAAGGGAGTGAAGTTGTCTCAGTGATTACTTCAAAACTCGCAGGCTGGCGCGGTAGGCCAGGTCGGGGTCGCGCGGCAGTAGCGTGAGGAACAGGTCCGATATATTCACTGATATTAATTGCTGATTGGGCCGAGTAAGGGAAGGGAGTAAAGTTGTCTCAGTGGTTACCTCATAGCTCGCAGGCCGACGCGGTAGGCCAGGTCGGGGTCGTGGGGCAGCAGCGTGAGGAACAGATATCGCGCGAAGGTATGCGCGGGCGCAGAGCGGGGATGTACGCGCGTGCCGAGACAGGAGGCGGGCCCGCCGTCCAGTAACGCGCGGGCTGAACGCGCGCATACGCCCCACGCTGCCTCGCCTTCTACGCGTTGAAGTTGCGCTATTAGCCTTTCTTCCTGCAAAGAAAATTGTGTAGTTGAACCCCCTTTTTCAATAGCCTGATCTCACTACATATCCCATTTCCCACAAATTTATCCCTACTTCTAGTATTAAATGATACAGATGTATATAAGTGTATTGTTTCCTTCCTTATTTTAAATAATAATCAACAATAAAGTTATACCTACTTAGATATTTTGATTTAATTATTTGCAAATTTTGTATAATATGTATATTCTATGTAAATTACATTCTTCCTACTTCCCTGATCCTTTCTCTTTAGTATTCCGTATTCTTTTGCTTTAAAATCCTTCCGTTTCCCTAATATTTGTTATTGTCTGTGGCTAAACAAATCGTGCAAAGCCAAGAAAACAGAGAAAAAAAACGTGTAGTTCCCAGTGTAAACAGATGTTCTCAACACATTTGCTAAAATGATGCATTTACGGAGGTTGTATACGTTGTTCGAAAGTTCAAAATTGCGCACCATACAACAGAGCGTGCGGTAAAATTTGTAATCGGTGTATGGCACCGTGTGTATCCTTTTACAGTTTTTTTTTATTTCCATCGAACCTCCTTTGAAGACTTTTTGGTCTGTAAGTCTGTCTCACTTTAATACAAAAAAAGAAGCCGAAAGATGTAGTTTTAATATTCACCACTAGCACGTGACGCCATGTGGAAATGCGCGCCATATTTTGTCTTAAAAAAAGTTTGCTTCATTACTGCTATAATTAGAAGAATGCCTCTTATATTATTTTAATGTATCAGCTCACCTGCTTACAATACCGCTCTTGCGCGTACAGACCGCTGGGCAGCATTCTCTGCATGCCGAGACCCAGTAGCGCCGCTTCGAGTGCCAACGCGAGGTAAGTCTCTTCAGGGTTTTTACTCCCAGCCACTGGTACGTGCTGATATCTGTTTATTGAAATGCAAATAATATTAATTTCAAGTAGTTTAAAATGAAAATTAATTTCCGTAGATGGGTGGAATTAATTATCTCTGGCTTCTCAGTGCTTGGGAAGGCACGTTAAACCATTGGTTTCACCTATAGGCGCAAAAATTTACCCCACCCCATCTGATGTTAAGTGTAAGTGGAGTCTAGTCGCGAAGATAGATGATGCAGCAGACAATCTGCCACTCCAGCCATCCTCACCTTGCCAGCCTGAACCCAATATCCTACCCGCGGAGTCCTAAAACCCTACTCACCAGCAGAAACACAACACCTTCAAAAGGCAGGGCTATGTTACTATGGTCTACTGTAAGATGAAGATTGCTTCCCCAGACGGGCGCTCCAATTCAAGCGGAAAGTCCGAAAAAAAAGAATTTCGCTCCTATGGGTCCTAGCTCAATCTCCTTATACCATCCATAGGGAGGGCCTGTACCGCAGCAGTGAGGACATTAATAGACTGATGATGATGATGAGATATAGCGCTTTACATCATTGATCGAGGCTATGGTCATAATCACTTAACTGTCTAGCTATCGATCTTCACGTGATATCGGCAACAATCATGTTTACTTAAGTATATCCAGATTAATAACAGGCGAGCGAGTAAAGAAGCATCTACCTCGGTGGCAGGCCAGTGTTTGGCAGGAGCCATAGATTGGCGGTGTCCAGACGAGATGAGGGGCGTTGGTCATACACCATATAGCCTCGAGAGTCCAGCCCGTCTATCATCGGCTGTCTATACCGAAACAGTGATTATAGAAGCGCCTACCTTGGTGGCAGACCGGTATTTGGTTCTTCGTCCAAATAAGCGGTGTGCAGACGAGGCGAGGCACGCTGGTCGTCGGGCGCGAGGCACGCGTCCGCGAGGCACTCGTACACGCACCATATCGCCTCGAGAGTCCAGCCCGTCCAGCATCGGCTGTCTGTAAAAGCGGGAATTCATTTAATAATTTGCTTCTCTAATCTCTTTGCTTAGTGTAGTGTGATAAAAGTTCTTGTGAACGTCAAATGCTATGCCATTGGCTTTCTGGTAGTCTATTATTGATGCCGATGCACCGCTGCGAGTGCGACACTGCGCAGATGGTCCCACTGGTGAGGCAAACGTCGTTGTCCATACGCGCGCATACCATCGCAAGCTAGCGAGACAAACGCTAGCTATTGTCTCTGTAATATCAATATAGTATACTTAATCCTCTCGATACAGCGCTGCAAGTGCGACAGAGCGTAGGTGGCGCCACTGGTGAGGCAGAATGCAACATCCATATACGCGTACACTAGTGACAGCTAGCGAAGCAGACGCTAGCTATTGTCTCTTTAACAACAATATAGTATAGACTCACCCCTCCCGATGCACCGCTGCGAGTGCGACAGCGCACAGGTGGCGCCACTGGTGAGGCAGACCCCAGAATCCATATGAGCGCATACTAGCGACAGTTTGACGCGATCTGCGCACGCACCGCCGCACGACTCTGGCCCTGAGCACACGGGGCTCCCTCCGCCCCCTCCCCCGCCAGTACCCCCGCTGGATGATGCCTCCCCCGCGCCTACTTCGTGCCACCGATGTTGGGCTACTTCCTACAAACAAAGTAACGATGGTTAGACCTTGACTAGATGAGTCGATATAGTTTCCACTTTCGGTGCAAATATGGCGTTTCACCCATGTTTTCAAGTTAGAATTTTGATTTTGAGCTCATTACCAATTTTGCTCCTAGACTGTTCTTATTTAGTTTCATGATGGCGCAATAACATAGGAATCGCAAGTGTTTTTTAAGGCACGTTCAGCCGTTGGTCCCGACTGCATCTTCAGTCGTTAGCACTCACCTATACAAACTGGGCCCACGTGCTGGGTCATGGCCATCCATTCCATCCAAAGGGAAGGCCAGTGCCTCAGCAGTGGGGACATTGATAGGCTGATGACGATGATGAGTTATACGGGAGGACTCCTTCTTGCTCATTACCAACCAGGTCACGGTTAAAGGGAAATGAGTAGGTCACTCATTAAAACCACGGTAAAATTCATACCTGTCGATGTCGCATTGCCCGCGCGGCGCTGACTGCCAGTCTCAGAGCCGCGGGCGCCCGCCCGTGTGCCCTGAGGGCTTCTATTCGAGCTCCCACCACCGGCAAGTGTTCTGTCAAACAAAAAACAACCCTATTATGATCATGTTAGAACGAAGAAAAGCTAACGATTGTTTGTTTTTAGGTCTTACACCTGTCTGCCAAATGGGTAATATTTACGTCTTCCCTTGTACGGAAATAGGTGGACACCTGAATGTTTCTTAGAATGCGTGTCTAGCTGTTGCAATAAATGACAAATAATTAAATAAAGTTCAAGCCCGAAATCCCGGCTGCATCTGCACTTTTTAGCACCCACCACACTGAGCAATGGGCCCGCGTGCTAGGATCATGGCCCATTTTCTATCCATAAAGAAAAACAGTGCCCCAGCAGTGGAGACATTAATAGGTTGATGATAGTATTTTCATATGTCCGCACCGTTCCACAGCGGCTATCCAAAGTCATAAGGGGTAACACTGGGGCGTGACCGCACCCGTGCTGGCAAGTATGATCCTGACCAGGTCTCACTATTCCCTCCATAGGAAAAGTAGTAGGAAGTGCTCTAGGAGTTGGGAGATTAATAATATTTCCAACATTCATACCAATTAGCCTAGCCCTAAAGTAAGCGCTGTAGGCTTGTGTTATGGGACACTAGGTTAACGGATAGAATACTGATACATATAATTATAAGTATATTATATAAGAATATGAATTAAACATACTATACATATATAAGACTGGAGTACAAATGATCGTATTTAGCACACAAACATCTGCCCAAGGATTCGAACTCGGAACCTCTCAAGTAAGTGACGCCTCACTCCTTGATACCTCACATACATACCACTCGGCCACGGAGGTCTAGAGTATAGGCAGATGAATATGATAATATTTTTATGTCCTTACCATGCCACAGCTGCTGTTCCAGAAGCTTGTCAGGTTCGTCCAAAGTTCAATTGTAGTTGGTCATGGCTCATTCTTTCTATGCCCTCTACAAAGTATTCTTCCTATGGCTTCCATAGGAAAGGTTTGTGCCCCAGCATTGCAGACATTTATAAGCTGATAATGACTTAGAGCTTGGTAAATGCCTCAAGTGTGATGATATTTTCGTATGTCCTTACCGTGCCACAGTGGCTGTCTCAGGTCGTTGAACTTGGGGTTAGGCTGGGACATGACGGCGTCCGCGCTGGCGGCGAACTTGATCCTAGCCCATTTACAGTATGCCATCCATAGGGATGGCCTGTGTCCCAGCAGTGGAGACAACTATTAGCTGATGATGACTTAGAGCTTGGTAAATGCCTCAGAAATGATGATATTTTTGTATGCCTTACCGTGCCATAGTGGTTGTCTCAGGTCGTTGAATTTGGGGTAAGGCTGGGACATGACGGCATCCGCGCTGGAGAACTTGATCCTAGCTCATTCACAGTATGCCATCCATAGGGATGGCCTGTGCTCCAGCCATAGAGACAACTATTTGCTGATGATGAATTAGACCTTGGTAAATGCCTATATTTTCGTATGCCTTACCATGCCATAGTGGTTGTCCCAGGTCGTTGAATTTGGGGTAAGGCTGGGGAGTGACGGCGCCAGCGCTGGCTAACTTGCCGGGCTTCTCCGGGTCGCAGTACTCGTCGCTGCTCAGGATGTTCTTTAGGTGTTCGTTCTCCCACGAGATATCGACTGCGTCCAATGCTCTATAATAGGTACACTCATATGTAAAACTTTCCATCTGTCATACCTATCAATGAACAAAAATAGTTATTACTTTATATTATAAATGCTGGTATACATAGACACAATGATAATCTTAGACACTGTTATGAGCATGTCAATGAAATTGAACTCGATGTGAATTATCTTCTGCAGATACTACTAGTTAACAATAAGTAAGCAATAGTTGGAGCTCGATACCATCATGGTTCTATGTGCGATCGCGTAAGTTAAGCAACTTTCTTATGGTCGGCCAAACGATGGGTGTTGGGTGGATCTTATTAATTTAAGTTCTTCCGTGCTTTCCGTTCACTCCGCACTGGGCCCGCGTAGTAGATTATAGCCCAATCTCCCTCTTCGATCCATAGGGAGGCCCGTGGCCCCAAAAGTGGGGACATTTTTAGGGTTCCGTAGTCCTGACAAGGAACCCTTATAGTTTCGTCATGTCAGTCTGTCTGCCCGTCCGAGGTTTTGCTTGGATACTGTTGGCATTAGAGAACTGTAAGTTTGCAGAGGTATGTGTATTTATCACGCTTATAAAGTGTTAAATATAATATTAAAAAAAATAGGGTAGCTTGTAGACGAGTAGTCGAGGAGTAGACGAGGTAGACGATGAAAAAAGTGTTTTTTTTTCATCGTCTACCTCGTCGTGTGAGGTATCGTGGATAAGAACATTTTAAATTATTTAGGGATTGCTACGACTATTTTTCGATTTAATCCGGAATCCGTTTGCGGAATATTAAACTTTAAAGTGCCAAAATTTGTTCTAAAATGGCGCCCTCCCCCTCTAAAAGCTAAAGTATTGGCTTGAAAAATCGGAAAATATTCAAGAACTTTAAGGAAAATTATAACGGTTAAGATGGATCAGTTAATTTAAGAGTAAACGTCGCACAACTTATGAATCAGTAATTTTCTTACTCTAATAATATTCCTTAGAAGAAAACATGTTTTCTTTAGTTTGTTTTTAAATTTTAGGTTTTACGCATTTTAAACAAGCTTCTCTTCATCTTAGTCTCTTTTAGACTCAGATGAAGTAATTGTTTGTTTAGACGATGTTATGAAAAAAAACGACTATTTAAATAACCCATTATAAAATATCATTAGGTCCACAAAGCTGTCGCTAGATGATGCTGTACCAATGGCTTTTGAATCGCGTTGAACTATTTAAAAGTTATCATTCAAAGTCGTTTTCTGGTGATAATATTTTTTGGATGTAAACGGTTATTATGAACATGAACTCAATTATGTTCTTATTTTTTTAAGCATTAAACTGCTAGATGTTTAAATCTAAAGAAAAGTTTTACTAGAAAAAAATCCACGCGGACCAGGCAGCGGACGGGACTTCAACCCGCAGCCTTCGCAATCCGGGCGAATGTACTGACCAATTATGCTACCAGGGCCCTGATGGCCGCGTCGAAATTTTCCTAGCCTTAAGCTGCAAGGCAGCGCCATCTCTTCGCATTATAGGTAACCCACAATGAACTCAATTAATTATAGTCAACAACTCAACAAAATACAGAATCCTCCTAAAATATATTATGGTAACGACGGGCAGCTACGGAACCCTACACTGCGCGTGGCACGAAACACACTTGGCCGGTTTTTATGATGCTGATAAGCTAAATAAAGATCGTAAATTTTTGAATTTTAAATTAATTCTTAAGTTAAACAGTAATAATTTAAAATGCAATGCTTACTTGTGGAAAACAGTACGCGGTGTCAGTAGTGTCGCAGGCCTTTGATTATGCAGTCTCAATCTTTTACTAGCTCTCCTATATTCACGTTCATAACTGAAAATAAAAAAGGATTAACATAAATTCAATAAACACATCTTTCATCGTCACACGGTCATTATCTTTTGAAATAAACAATTTATTTTTTTACCGTTTACTTACTTATTAGGTCTCGAATCCTCATCAGAACTTTCTGAATGTGAATTTATGTCTCTCCTTTGTCGCTCCCTATGCCTTTCCCTGTAACAACAGTACCTACTTTAACAAAATATCCATTTCATGTTAGTTGAAAATCTAAAGTTATCTTAAAAGGTTTTTATTTTGGCATACACTTATTTTCTCCTAATGATCCCTAATAATTTGTGAAATTCTAATTTAACCACTAGACAATATTGCGAGAGATATATCCAATCTTTCTTGTTCAGTTACCTACCTGTCTCTTTCTTCTCTCTCGCGCAGTCTTTCTCTATCTCTCTCCTCCCTATCCCTGTGGCGTTCTCTATCCCTGTCTCTGTGGTCTCTGTCGCGATCTCTTTCGCTTCTCTCCCTTTCTCTTGCGTACTGAAATCATAAAATAACATAAATTACCAAATATAAGCTTAAAATAAAATCAGATTGGCTATATTTTTTAAACTTTTTAGTAATTAACGGGATTGCTTTTATAGGTAGTTACTCCGTGACGAAAGATAGCGACTTACAAAAAAGAAGGAAACAATGTTAGCGATCCCGTTAATTATAATAAATTGGCACAACCCCATCATTCATTTGGATTGACCTTTTTAAGGCGTTCGTTTTTTTTTGCATAGACTATTGTTTTTTGGATTATCCTGTAATAGGCCAACTCACCAGTGGAAATGATCTGTAGTCCGGGTCTTCAGTGGGGCACACTTCCACGGCGGACCATTTCTCTAGCAAATGCCGCCACTGCAGCCGATGGTGCTTATTGCTGCCAGGATCCAGCACTATGCTGACCCAGAGTGCTCCCAGCTGTTCCCACAGTTGCCTACATTTCTCAGTCATGGGCGTGTTCTGGTTCCTCCACAAAAGGAGTCTAGGGTCTGATAGGAACTGTTCTGTCATCAGCATCAGCATCCTTGGACCGTTCGAGTCTTGCGCCCTAAGCATTTCTCGTACCTATAAATATGGATTTTCTCGAATTAATGAGTATTACATACGGCAAGGGCAAGAAAATCTAAAATAAAGTTAAAGTTTACACATTTACCTTAGAAAATAAAGAGTTAAGCTGCTTATTTGCATTGTAATAAGTGCCTTGTAAAAGATATGCTCGCACTTGTTCGCAGACCTGAAAGAACAAAAAAAAATTAAATAACATCCGGTAACATTAGCTAGTACGTTGATGTAAATTGTTTTAGTTTTGATTAACATAGTCTTTTTTAAAACACGAACATCGAAAATTTGATGAAACTCTAACGCCTTATTTTATATCGTGGATTAAAATCTTTGTTTCAACCTATTGTCGTCTCAGTGTTCTTTTAAGCAAAGAAAAGTGACAGCATCAGTTTTTGTCCAGGTTTAACATAAGTCTACGTTTAATAAGAAAGCGGTAAAAGTTTTGCCCCATGTTTTAATTGTATTAGTCTTATTGTTTTAGATGGCGTGACCATAATGGTTATACTTGATATTACTTTGATGTTTAAGATACGGATTGGTGCCACTTGAATACATAATGATGCACTTGCCTGCTGCTCATCCAAGTGCCAAG
Source organism: Chilo suppressalis (assembly GCA_902850365.2). Lineage (NCBI taxonomy): Eukaryota > Metazoa > Arthropoda > Insecta > Lepidoptera > Crambidae > Chilo > Chilo suppressalis. The sequence goes on along the minus strand of OU963912.1, from coordinate 5,430,979 downwards.
CATGATGTGCATCAGGCGGTGGCCCAGCAGTGGGGTCAGGCGCTCCGCATATCCTGTTGATCGCTGACCTGGCCTGCAGGACCTCGTCTGCTAACCGCTGCGCAGTCGGCAGCACCTCTGTATGGTGCTCCGCTATCAGATATTGCACGAACTTCTGTAGCTGCTGCCTGTCCATTTGCAACAACGTCTCTGGAAACGTAAATCACAATTTAGATAATATAGCTACTAGTGATGGCAAAGTCCATTTGGTCAATCAGACGGATTTTTATGTTCATCGCAAATTGTGACTCACAATTGAAGTGCCAATTAAACATTTAAAAGGAAGCTCTATCACTCATTCTTGTACGATGTAGATGCAGTTTCAGTAGATTTTAGAGCTGATAATGGTTGACTTGGTTCTGATATAAATGAAGTTTCCACTAAGAGTATCAATACAGTTAAATAAATTAACATTATTCATAATACCAAAATAGTTTAAATGAAACACTATAATACCGGCCATACACACTACGAGAAATCGTTACGATTAGACTGTACAGTCCGAACGGTACCGATAAATCGTAGCGTGTATGTTATAAAACTGCACAGTTTCCTATACTAAACGATATCGTATAAACTGTTCCGTTCGAACTGTACAGTCTGATCGTAACGATTTCTCGTAGTGTGTATGGCCGATATAAGTCAGGCAATTGTTCTGAATTATTTACTAGCGTCACGTGACGCTTTGAAATCAATTTATGATATGAAGTTTGACTTGACAACTATATACTATACTTACCTAATATCACATTGTTATATCATATTAGACACACTAATGACACAAATATTGTAGATTGTTTTAAATGATATGATAGCCTTAATCCAAATAATGGACTCATCATAATATATGAACTACCTACATACTATATTGTCTGTATGAGAATAGCTGAAAAAGAGCTCAGTGGAGTGCTATGAGAAAGGACTTATCCAGCAGTAAGCAATTATAGGCTGATGATGATAATATCATACTACTAGTAGAATAAACTTACCTGATATAGGCACTCGTAACCGTACAGAATCAGCATTCCTGATCCGGTACAACGCCAGCGCGACGACATGTTGGCACCAGAAGATGTCCCGCGCCTCACAACTGCACGTCACACCTGTGATTTTACACCTGTAGACAAAAGACAATCATTGTCACCTTTGAAAAAATAACACTCACACCGAAGTTCTTATTGAAATTTAAAACGAAATCATGTTTTTGCTTCATTCAATATCTGTTTGACTTTAAACCATTAACGGAAATGGAATGTGTTATCAACATGATTAAGCTAAATATTGGAAATAAATACAACTAGCAAAATGCTTCCAGGCGTAGTTGTAAAGGTTTATCTACGCTTTTTTCAGGTTTCCGTACCAGAAGGATCAAAACGATCGCTACTACTAAATGCCTGCTCATATGACGCGATTCACACGCGTTTTAGTGTTCATTGATCCGTGTTCTGAATGGATTGTTCTTACTCAGGTTTAAGATCGCGCAATGCAGTAAGAAACTCATGTGAATTACGCACGTGAACAGTATCCGTCCAATGAATAAGTAATGTGTTTTCTCATGCATGAATCGTAAAAGATAGGTAACCGACAGTAATTATTTTTACAGAACATGCGCTTATTAATTACTTTGCTACTACTATATTAAAAACTAACTAAACTTTTAAGTTGAAGAGTGACAATTTGTTGAAACAAAAACCGTAATTTTTCTAAGTTATTTGCTTGCTATAATGTTAAATCTTGTCAATGCAAATGGTACCTACATAAACCTTCGTGTATAAGTTCTTCTTGCATTTGGTCTGTATTATAAAAAAAAGTCTAAGCAAATGTCCCCACTCTGCAATATGTAAAGGAAATCCAGACGCTTAGATAGATGGTGCTGTAGGTAAAACACGTGTTGTATTAAAGATTTTTTTTTCCTTTCCTGCTTGCAATGATATATATCTAAGCATTCAAAATTTTCTTAAGACATGTCAATTACTAAAATCACAAGTCTATCATTTTTAAGGATTTTAAAAATCTATATAGTTTTCTAAAAGAATAACATGATTTGTAACATCAACTTTGTAATGTATAAATTAACGCTTTAATAAAAAATTGCTCAGTTTATATTTGTTTAATTGACCTTTTACAACCCTAAGGCTAGGTGGAAGTCATTAATTAATGAAATACATAATCTTTACACTCTAAACTATCCATCTATTATAAAAGTGACAAAGTTCCGTCGCACAATAGACTGTGGCCTTTTGAATATTGAAAGGGACCTTTTTACACAATCGCTTATTAACAATAGATTCCACAAGTTTTGTTTCTTCTATAAGGGCAATTTGTACCTGCCAATTTTTATTGAAAAATTGTTTAGCTGCTGATTTATTTCAGGCGAGGAAAGTTATTGCGTTTGGAATTGCGGCAAATAACAAGGTTACTTTGTACTCAATAAAAAGTCAATGGCAGTTTAATGGAAAAGATGGATCTGGTGCAATAGGAACTGTATGCCCACTAACTTAAGGCGTATTTTACTATGCCAACGTTAATTGTATCAAAGAGTAATGGATATTGGAACGTTTCATGTCCATTGCAACAAAAACGGACCTCATTTAACAATTTGCGTTACTAATTTTCGACTGTCGTTTTATTGTGTCCTTATTTCAGCACCGATGAAATAAGAAATTGCAATAAGATACGGACTATGATGATTTTAGGTTTAGGTATAATGTAAGTACAAGGACAAAATTCAGGACTATAAGAATGTGTTTCAAATCACTTTATTTTAACGAAATTTTAAATTAAGAAAGAAAACCGCTATAGTGTAAATCGCGCTCTTTAAAAAAACGATTGACAGGCAAATTGCTATGGATTAGGTATTGAAGGTACAGTGAAGAACTAACCTGTCGAAGGAGACAGTGACTCTGTACAATCGCTCTGGCTCTGAGCAAGGGGGCACGGCTGCTGGGGCCCGGACGACACCGCTCAAGTGAAATCCTGCAAAGGAAGAGAAAAAATACGTAATAAACAATCTTAGTTTAATTTTTATTATATAAATAAACAAACGAATTTGAAATACGCTAATGTGTCCGATAAAAATGAATAAAACAATCCTAGAACCCCACCGCAGTGCACATTAAAATTTTATTTAAGTCGATCTGTTTAGGTATTGTCCATATTAACACAGTCTGAAGAAATATAATACGGAGTAAATAGATTATGTAAGTATATATGTTTTAGGTTGCTATTTAAACATAGTTAAAAAGTTCGGTATTGACGAACTCCTCACGTTGGGAAATATAATAAACAAAGACAGGTATGATGGACGTTTGCGTCTGTGTCAACGACCGACTAAAGCTGCACGTACGTATGTACAGTCACGAAAAGGGAACGCACACAAGATGTGACTTCGAATCGGCCCTAGCGAAAGATAATACGGCAGATAACGAATACAAAAACGCGGTATGATTAATGTTTTAGACTTATACGGAATACAGCAACGCAACGTATAACTTGGTCCTGAGTCCTGATGCTGGCCGCATTCTTTTGTTTCTATTACTTCTCTAAATTACACGGCAAAGTTAGAGGACCTTCGTACAACTAAACAATACCTTTCCGTGAATGTACTTGGATAACAATTGTGTAATTTTTATGATGTCGTTCGTATATGCCAGGCATTCTCATTCAAGCATATAAAAAAGATCCTTTGTGAACGTTAACAACAACAGCGGACCAACACCGTAGCCCCGTAGAAGTACGACTGAATCTGCTTACAACGGAATTGAATTGTAACCGCAAGCCGACAGAAGTTGTACACATAATTCTAGTGGAAGCCACCACAAAAGCGCTTCATAGATACTTAGATTGCGTAGATATTAAACTTTGCCCCACAGTAAGTATTAACGAATGATCAATAACACCGAATGCTATAGTAAAATCAGCTAGAAGTTTTGATACTACGCAAGAATCATACTGAATAACAAAAACTTCATGGTTGTAATTAATTGGTGTTTTTTTTACCATTTTCATAACTTAGTAGGTAACAAAAGTGACTTTTGAAACGCAAGTGTATATATGTATTAACCAGGCTTTGCGGTACTATTTTCCTATCGAAGAACCAGATTTATTTCATTGGTTTACCTACTGTACGCCAATTTAAAACCACTAAGTACTTTCAACATCCTCAGTTAAACATAGCATTCGAAATTCTAAACATTCTATTTTCGATTAATGGTTTAAGGGGCAATAATATTTTGTAAATATTATGCTAACGTAGTTATGTTTACAAAATATGAAATGGTAATTAAAGATTCTAACGACGAATACATTTAGAAGTTTAAGGGCCACGGAAATCTGAATTAAAAATAATAATCATATAACAAATATCTAAAATTATGCTAAGAATTATTGCTGCGCAGGATGAGTTTCTGCCACTGCCAATTAATCTTTCAATAATTAATTATAATAACGCTTTGCTGACTTCTACGCATGACATTCATACCATATCAATTTAGAATTCAGTGACTCGATGAAAACAAAGTACACTTCTCACGAACAGGAAATGGAAATAAGCATAAATGGTACATTTGTACCATGGTTCGTGCGCATTCGATCACGCAAGCACAATGCATCGCACCCTATTTCTGTATTCGAATTTCGAACGGTTAACGATTCGAATAATCGTCAGGCGGCGAACGGAAACGCATCGAGTTCCAAATTCGATCCAACATTCGTCAGGCTCGGAGTCGGAGCAGTTTTTTTTTACTTTTATAAGGTGGCTGCAGGTTTAATTAGAAGGGTGAGTAACACATACAATGTTGTATGTTAAAATTATTTCACTTTCAATTAAAAAAAAATCGTGCAACACTATCGAAATACCATTTTAACAGGATATCATAATGTTACAAGCAACAGAAGAGTTTAATGCAATAATCAATAACTGATTTTAATTCGACTACAGAAACAAATAAAGATCTGACTTAATGCCACTATAAATAAAGTTACAAAATCGCAACGCCTAACCCAAGTGAGTTGTGTCGTAACAATGCGTGTTGCGCGTGGAAAATTCTAACACACAACCATTATTAAAAACTTATCTGCATCGGGAGTGGAGGTTGCAATTGGAAACGTTCAAAATTCAATTTAGCGATTTATCGGTGCGGCGAACTTTTCGATTTCTTACGCGAAACAATCAATTACTGAAGTGTTTAGCACGATCGCAACGGACCGATGCTAAATTATTGATAGAGCGACAAAACAGCCAGTGTTCCCATTGTTGTAATACAAAAAAAAATGAACCGATTTTAAAAGCAATCGCTGCAATAGTACCACGGTAACGATTAACCTCCACATTGTTAAGGGATAGACGTTGGGTTGTAGGGTGTAGAGTTCATTTTTGAATGAAAACGTCCACTGTGAGGCCGACCGCGCATTAGCTCCACCATTGAGTTTGGGTACGGAGATGAAAACTAGCTGGCACTCGAGAAAAAGAATGGAGCGAGGTTTTTTGAGAAAAAAGAACGCTCTCGCGGTGTTAGCACAGCTGCTCGTAGGCCGATCTTATTACAGCATCTTAGATTGATTTTATCAGATACGTCCCTAGACCGTTCAGCTATAGGATTACCAAATTCCTACTTCGAACCATGGTCGGTTTCCTTGATTAAACGTGAGCAAAATTTCGTTGCTTTAGATCCACACGAACGATATTGTGATTTTATTTGTTGAAATTTTAAAACAAATTTTAACGGAAAATTTCACGCAAAAATATTCCATCAGAAATATAATTTGAGTTTATGGTATTGGATTGATTTCAGAATGCGGCCCCAGAATCACCTTAGAATGTCACTGAGATTGGGTGCGGTATATTAACTTGGTAGATCTGTTTGAGAAAACGTGGAATTATATCCAGTCTCATCATTTAAGGTGGGAGTATTGACTGAGTAGACTTTAAACAGTACTTAAGAACTAACACTCATTGAATGCCAGTGCATCTCATCAATGAGGAATCAGTATCCTTCGTAACTTTATCAATCAAAGCAACATAGGTGAAATGCAATTCAAACTTAAAAAACTCAAAATCTTTATTTAAATGGACTTTGCTAAGTACTTTAAAATCGTCAATTCCCTACCACCGTTTCGAGACCAAATAATTATAACACATGAAGAATTATTATGCTGTTATGTGGGAGAAGAAACGGCGTAAGAAACTCCACAGCTTACAAATTCCTAACTATCTTAAAACATCAATACTAAACAGATAACAATAGCAACCCGGTTTTGAACATATTTTGAAGTAAGATAACCATAAAGTTCTAGTTGATGTTTTAAAGACATCGCACAGTCCTCAGATCTTGTGTCTGTTTTTGCTATTATTTGCTACATCACTGCAACCGCAAACTATGCTACTTACTCATTGAAGTACGACAGACTTATTGTATTTAAAAACCGATTTATTTTTTACTACGCAGGCCAAGTTTCTAAAAGGTTTTTCTTTGGTCAGAACAGTTTTGTCTTCGAAATAGAAGTAAGACAAAATTGCTATAGTTTTTAGCAGGTAGGTTTTCCTAAAATGGCTTATTGGGGTAAAGAATATCCAACCAGTCTCATGTATTTCGTTAATCGTCGCGGTATGGCTATGTGCACAGCTATCTGGGAATATATTTATATACATATTATATGACATAAGGTCATTTGTATGGATGCTGTTTCGCAGAGAATATGGCATCCAATATTGTATTCCATTTTTACGTTAGTACTTACTCAGGTATCCATTATGTTTGTCAGCGATATCGTTTCATAGCGGATATCTATTCTCTACAGAAGCGACCAACTTTCAAGTGTTCACTATGCGTTCTATGTTTCCTCTTATGGTTTTGTATCTATCTATATTTGCTGATGGTTGTTGCTTCGACTAATTGGTCTTCCGAATCAACCTCCTCATGAAACTTTTTGCTCTAGTTACATTTATGTTTATTTAATGTTAAAGTTCTTGTTGCAATTCGTAATATCGCCTTTTTACTCACTATTTTAAGTAGCAATGTCCTTGACAATACCAAAAGTTCATTAATTGTTCTGTCATTTTGGCGTAATCAGCGTCATTCAGTAACACACAAAAACAGAAACTACACTTCCTCATTTACTGTCTTAGTTGCAAATTAGAATATTGAAGGTATGGAGAGTTTACATTAGCGAAAGAACTATAAAATGGAACTGTCATGACCGTAAGCTGATGTAACGTAACCGGGTTAGCGCGATCCGGGCCAATAGCGAGGTCAAGGCGGCCCATTGTTATAATACAACCATTACCCGGCTTCAATCGCTCGTAATTATGTAATTAACTATTTTTATATTGTATACGCTGAACGCTTTTTTCCCCCCAAACCAATTTAAGGTTAGGCCTTTGTATGAAGTGAAGCCGTGTAAAAAGTTTGCTATTGTTAGTATTTATATTGTGTGTACCTACATTTTATTCTTTGTAATATGGTATTCGTAATGAGTGAGCGTCATTCTTTGAAGGCGTCATTATTCTTAAGCGTTCCTCTTGCATTGGTTCTTTACCGGTCGGTAATACGTTTTCCAAAAAAAATATATCATCCATGTATTCTTTAATCATCATCTGCCTAGATTCTTATTCTCCACTTTTTGCAACAAGTCCAACAAAGTACTTCCCTGGCTGAGCGCATATCCACTATCTTTCATTCAGAGTTATAGAATATATTTTTAAAATCTCACAGAAGCTTAAAAATTTACATATAAATAAGCGTACTAATTTAAACTATATCGTATTTATATTTATCTTTACAGAATTCTCCCTGTCATATGTAGTACCCATATTAAAAAGATTTCTTCTACCTGTGTTTTGAAGGCATGGTTATTGCTCAAAAAATCTTTATTATAATTGTTCACGTGTCTCGTGGGACGTTCTTGAACATTAGAAAGTTGTCAGAATCTTACGGAATATGATTATTGTATGATATCGACTAGTTTTGTAGCAACATCATATTTCACGGCGAAATAACGTATTGGTGAAATCGAGTGGATTCCAATACTTGGCCGAGTCTTTTTTCGCGTGGAGGCGGATGATTGATTCGTAATACATGAAAAAACGGGCGTTAAAACGTCGGTTATCATAAAATATTGCGTTATATTTGCCAAATCAGTTGGGTTTTGTTGCTCGAACGCTATGAAAAGAAATAGTATGCGCTTGAGATGACACAGGTGTTCCATAACAATATAACTTTGAAAGATATTCATGAACGAGCCTATTTTTTAAGATATCTAACCTATTTTATATCTAACCTATAGACAGGTTCTGGAAAAAGTATAAGTACATTTTCTCACACATATTCTAATTCGAAGAGTGTTGTGTTTAAAGAAATAATAGGATAGTGTTCTACTAGATCTGTGGTTGTTTCTACCAGAGTTGGAAAAAGTACTTACGAGAGGAATAGAAATTGTATCCCGAGTATAAACATCCGCCTTCCGTGTACCTTGATATGGCAATTAATTAGCTTCTGTTTAATAATGGTTCACGGTTTCATGACGGACCATCATTATCATTATTACCTTTCATGCATTTAAGTTTGGTTTTTTGAAAATCCCTCAGGAACCTAGCAGTCTCTTTCCAGGTTAAAGGCTGTCTCTGTGTAAATTTTCATCAAAATTCATTCAGCCATTTTAGCGTTATTGAGTTAAGTGACACAGTAATTAATTATTAGTAGGATTACTATAATAATACATAGCTGAGAACAAAACTGTAGTTTACATAGAATTGGAGCGAGACCGGTTGTAAGAAACTTTTGTAGTACAGTATTTATGTTCGTATACCTACTGCTATAAAAAATATGTTAATATGCATATAACCAATAACACAACGTTACCAAGTCAATATATATATCAAGATATCTATAAACTAGAAGTCAATTGGAGGAATTTGACAGTTTTAAGTAACTCTAATTATTGTACATCAATTCACATGATGTATTGGTATAATGTGTTTCTGTTATAAATTGAATTTAAAACAAAGTTCTGCCCTCGTGCCCTGAAAAGACGAAGCATATAAAAATAAACGCCAGCTATAATTTTATAACTACATCGGAATGGTCTGTTAAAAAAGCCGTTCCAATCAATTCTGAGATAACTGCTAATTTACCAGTAACTATATATAAAATGCCTAGATAGGGCCTCCAGAGTCGGTATTCGGAGCATCATAAACCGGCCGAAACTGGTAATTTTTGGGCAAATGCCATAAATTTCGGAGTAATAACAGTACGCGTCGGCCTGTGCGCTATTCGTTTTTATTTACGACTGTACTTGTTTCACATTCAGCTGTTATAACTTTTGTGCACGGCTGTATTGTGATTTTTATTTAATTTTTATTTTTCAGTGTCTGCTGCCGTCGTTGGTTTTTATAGGTCTTTGTTCGCCGGAATCGGTAGCCAGCCTCGTTTGGAGGAACTCTGTTAGTGTTATTTTATTATTATGACAATGTTCATAGTACAAAATTACCAGTATATGTAGGAATGTAGGTACCTACCCACTATTTTTGATAAAACGACTTTGTTCCTATTTTCATTCAATTTAATCGTGCATATTTTATTTTATTGTTGGAGTTTACAGTGTTTTAGTAATATTCCTTAACAATTTAAATTCTAAAATGTAAAATCTTTTGGTTATTATGTTATTTCCAAGGTTTATATGTCCCCACTGATGGGGCACACGCCTTCTATATGGACGGAATAGGGAGATTGGGCCATGACCCACCACGCGGGCCCAGTGCGGATTGGTGGGTGCTAACGGGACCAACGGCTTAACGTGCCTTCCGAAGCACGGAGGGGCTCGAGATAGTAAATTCTGGTCACCCATCCAATGACCGACCACTGCGAAAGTTGCTTAACTTCAACAATCGCAACTGAACGCGCTAACCACTTGCACCATCGAGCTCCTCACTCCTTATTGTAGATTGCAAAACGTCAAAAGTGCGTGGCGCACTTTTGACGTTAATATTTGTATGAATATCGTCCTCAAAATAACTGGTAAGTCAAGCCATAGCCATAATTCATAATGTCCGAAATATATAAAATTAATTTTAATGGAGTTTTAAACCAGTTTAGAGACATATCAATGAGAAGTGCTCTCTCAAATTAAGATGTTATTTAAATAACATGTAAATTGATTTCCTAGTTTTTTGTGATTGGTGCAAGTATGTCGTTAAGGGTCACGTAATTGGGCAATATTTATTATATTAATCAAATTAGTGTGTGTAATAGCGGGTTCAATATCTCTTATCTATTAGACAAGTCCGTCCGTCCGTCCGTCCGTGGTGCTGTTTCAGCGGCCAAACCGTAAGAGATAGATAAAGAGAATGTTTAATTTATAAGTTGAGAATAGTCTGATAAGACTACAAACCGGATGTGAGTAACGTAGCACTTCCGGTTTTCGAGATATCACGTGATTTCTATTTCAAACGAAACCACACAAAATCTCCGAAGTTCTCAATTAATTAAATACATTTTTTTTTGGTGAACATTTGGTTTACTGGTTTGCTAGTAATATAATATTAGATTGGAGTTTGGCTTTAAACAAACTAAAATTTGGATTCATCCGTTTGTCAAGACCCATTTTTACAGGAACGCGTGGAGTTATCACGCTGAAATTTAAACTAAAGACTCAGGTCTACTGTCATTTGAAGCTGTGAAAAAATCAAACTTTTAAGCCAACGCAATCGAAAGAAACAGCCGTTTGAGCCGCAAATTTTCGAAACTCGCAAGTGAATCAAAACCTACAGGGTACTTCCCGTGGACTCAGAATCTTGAAATTTGCTACGAAGCAATATCTAATAGCACAGATAAGGGAAACCCGTTTTTTTAGTTACATCACATTTTTTTTATAATTATTATATACCAACAGGTTTCTACGGAACCTTCTGTGCGCGAGTCCGACTCGCACTTGGCCGGTTCTTTTTCTCTAGCTACACTACTTATGCAGTCTCTAAAATCTCTTTTAACAATTTATTAATCCGAATGGCTCAGTTCTGTACCCCAAGCACGAACTTTGACAGCTCCGTATTCGTATCGCCATCGCCAAGTTTATATGGAAATAGTTTTTTCTTACGTCCGGTATGGGTGCTGATTAGATTCTATAAAAACTTTGATCTGTCAAAATTCATGCTTTCAGGTACAGTACCCCTAGCACGGACTCGCAAACGATACGAATTCGATATTGATTCGTGCTAGGGGTACTGTTCGTGGGTGCAAAGGTGAAATTCTAATTTTTAGAGTTGACGTCTTCAGGCAGTGGTATCAAATCTTGATCATATAATGTAGATACTAAAGATAGAAAATAAAACCTAATTTAACAAATTTAGAAGAAGTGGTCAATGAAATTGTTTCAAAAGTATGTCAGCAGGGTTAAAAGAACTCATTCCAGTAAAATGTATGTCCGAATGTATTTTTTGAAGTGTAAACTTCTGTAGCGGCGTTGTACACTTTTTTTGTAATGGGTAAAAAATGTTAAACTCGCGTCAGGACACGTGGCGTAAGACGAAAACAATAAAATTAGAAAGGTTATTGACTTTCAATATATTGGACGAAACATAGTAATATTTTATTTTATCGTATTATAATAATAAGTCTCTAGAACGTCCAGGTGGCAGCTTTATTGAGAAGAAAATGCATTTTTTTACAATAGATGTCGCTAGGTGCGCTTAATTGTGATTCAGGTAAGTTGATTTTTCTGAGAGATATTTTTTTTTCTCTAGCTAATCCAGAGGAAAAGATATTATGCAGTCTCTTTTTACAATTGGCTCGAATGGCCCAGTTCTGTTCGCGGGTGCAGGCGCCTCGGCTGCGACCGGTTTGTTTACAATAATCACTGACTGTGTATGTGTGCGAGTAAAATTCTTATTTCAATTTTGCCGATTTCAGGCTTGCTAAAGCATCAATTCTAATCAAGTATCGATGGTATCAATCTTAATCAAGTTATGTCTCCGAGAGTTATGTAGACATTAGAGATAAAGAAGAAAATCCAATCAAACAAAATGAAGAATTCGACAAAAAATATTACAAATATATTTATGACACAAATAATATCTTTAGTCAGAAAAGTTCAAAGAATTTGTTCTACACTACAGGAAGATATGCAGTCGCTTTTTACAATAGGGAAGATGCAATATTTTTATTTTTGTTTTCATTTTAAAGAATTCCATGTAGAATAAACCACAGATATATTAAAAAATTAAAACATTGTGATTTATCAGAAAAAATGCGGTTTTAAATTGACAATTTAAATTTTCGCGCGAAAACGAACCTATGTTTGCGATGACGTCACTTCTGTCTGTCTGTCACTGGTCGTACTTGTTCGTTGCTGGCTTTAAATTTTCATACTTTTGCATATTTTTTCGAATTTCGAAATATTTATTTTGAAAAATTTAAAATGGACTATCCATCAACATCATGTGATCATAACAATACCACTAATATTCCGAAAAAAAGCCGTGTTGACTCATGGTTTGTGAGTTCAACAAAGTTCCCAAATAAATTGTTTTTGACTGGAACTTGTGACACAAAAATGAAAAAAAAACCTGGTTTCAAGCTGCGAAATGACAATTATTCTCCAAAGACCATTATTCGATGCTGAGAAGATCACTGAAGACACAAGAGAAGAACTCGACCTTTTACTGTACATAATTCTCCATCTCTTTTAATTTGGACATAGCCGATTGCATTATCGTCGTAAGATTTGTAGAAGCCGCTGAATAAAATACGAAGTTTAACAACTACGATTTTTACATACCGTAGTAATTTAGTTCCTTTCATTTCTACACTTAAAAACTCTGCACTTTGGACAAAAAAAAGTTATAACCATGTCAACGTTAACTCTTGGTAAATTCATGGAGTCTGCTTTGATAAACGCAACTTCCATTTTTATTAAATGTAAAAAAACGCAATAAATATTCCCATAAAATAATATTTACTTTATCAACCATAACCTCAAAGAAGTTGTCATAACAGGAGTGACGTCACTAAACGCTGATTGGTGTTTTAAAATACGTTCCGTTTCAAGTATTTTTAATTCGTAATAATTGCTAAAAAACAACATTATGTAAAATAAAAACGTTGCAGTGGCATTTCTTTTATATTTTTTTAACATTTTAATCATAAAATTTTCGTAAATATTATATATGCATCTTCCCTATTGGCCGGAATGGCCCAGTTCTGTTCGTGGGTGCAGGCGCCGTGGCTCATGGCTGCGACCGGTTTGTTTACATTAATCACTAGCTGTGTATGTGTGCGAGTAAAATTCTTATTTAAATTTTTCCGATTTCAGGCTTGCTAAAGGATCAATCTCAATCAAGTTATGTAGACATTAGCGATAAAGAAGAAAATCCAATCAAACAAAATGAAGAACTCGACAAAAAAATATTACAAAAATGTCACAAATAATATCGTTAATCAGAAAAGTTCAAAGAATTTGTTCTACACTACAGGAAGATATGCAGTCGCTTTTTACAATTGGCCGGAATGGCCCAGTTCTGTCCGTGGGTGCAGGCGCCGTGGCTCATGGCTGCGACCGGTTTGTTTACATTAATCACTGGCTGTGTATGTGTGCGAGTAAAATTCTTATTTCAATTTTGCCGATTTCAAGCTTGTCAATCTTATTCAAGTATCGATGGTATCAATCTTAATCAAGTTATGTAGACATTAGAGATAAAGAAGAAAATCCAATCAAACAAAATGAAGAACTCGACTATAACGATATTATTTGTGACATAAGTAAATAGTGTCAGAAAGTCAGAAAAGTTCAAAGAATTTGTTCTACACTACAGGAAGATATGCAGTCGCTTTTTACAATTGGCCGGAATGGCCCAGTTCTGTTCGTGGGTGCAGGCGCCGTGGCTCATGGCTGCGACCGGTTTGTTTACATTAATCACTGGCTGTGCCTGTGTGGGTGCCCCCGGTCGCTGTGAGCGTCGCCCGTGTCGACGTCACTTTGTTTACTATCCGAGTGTGCGCGCCGGGTCGTCGTTAGGACTTATCCACATTTGCGTTTTGAAACAGCTTTACTCATAGTTTTCTTTTTGATGTGTAACATCTTTCCTCTCGCTTTCCTGCAATTTGTGGGAGTGATTACGTGAAGTGGGACGGAGGTGTGTAACAGGAAGTTTGGGAAGCGCGCGCTATTTGGTTTGATTTTATTTTTCAAATAGCTTATTCCTTTTGTAGTAGGTTTTATTTCTTTTTTTACTAATAAAGATAATTACTTTACTACAATACGGTAGAAACCATGTAGAAACGGATTTCCTTAACTTTTTTATTTTCATAATAATAGATGCGATTTTGTTAATTTGATTATTCGCTATGTGCGAAGTACATGGTGGGGGTATAGTGAAGCGATCGCAGCGCTTATCGTGGCAGAAATACGCAACAATTCGGGAAAGTAAAGTCAATTTGCACGGAGTTCGTAATAAACAAAAATTTTTTAAAATGCCTATTAATAGATGTTGTTGTGTTGTGAATTGCAAAAATAAGGGCACAAATAGTCTGTGTATATATTTCCTACATTGGACTGGAAATTAAATCAAAGAAATAAATGGATAGATGCCATAAAAAGAAATAAGTAAGCGAAATAACCTTAAATTATGATCAATTTTATTTGCGCTATATATTTTATGTGATATTCATTATTGTCTTTATTATTTTAGTGTTGATGGGTCGCCATGGTATCCCAAACCTGACGACACAATTTGTAGTGAACATTTTATGGGAAACAAAAAATCAGACGAGGAAGAAAATCCGAGTTATGCTCCTACGATATTCCCTGAAATATATCGAAAGAGGAAGGTTAATGATTCACAGGTCCTAGCTAGATATACACGCTTGACAAAACGAAGAACCACAAAAGTCTCAGATACCACATCAAGTCAAATAATAATTGAAGAAGGGAGTGAATTAAATCAAACTCAACCTTTTATGATCGATCAAGGATGTCAAGTCAATATGTTTTCTGAATCGAAATTAAGAGATACAACTTTTATTTGTATTAGATTAATTTACAGTGATCACTGTGATCCAACATCAAGAATTTTAATGACAAATAATTCAAGAAAGAAAGATAAAAGCTGTGGCACTGACAAAAAATCGTATGAGGATCAATCTACCGAAACAAAAAGTCAAGAATTTGTTGGTATTTCATCAATAACAAATGATCAAGAACTCCTAGATCCTTCTGGTGTGTCATTTAGCAATTTTGAGTTTTTATTAACAAGATTAACTATGAGAAAATGTACAGTTTCCACTAAAGACCGACTTCTGATTTTTTTGATAAAAATGAAAACTGGCTTGACATTTTCAGCATTGAGTGTGTTATTTGGTGTACAAAAAAACCACAATCTCACGTATATTTCATTCGATCTTACAAAATCTAGCTTGTTCAACTGCTAATTTAATCTTTTGGCCGAATAGAGCCACCGTACAAGCACCAATGCCCAAGTGTTTCAGTCCAGATTACATCAATACAAGAGTTATTATTGACTGTACTGAATTCCGAATTGAAATCCGACATTATTTAAATTATTATACAATATATAATAATTTTTATTTATCTTTACCTTACTATATTTACTAGAAATCAATAAAATACAAACTGATGTGATTATTTGGCATAATCCCGGAAAGTTGCGCATTGTAGGTGGCGCTACTGTCGTGCACATAGCGAATACCGATAGGTATTAATTTGTTGTCTTAAATTGTGTTGCGTCGGTATTTGAATTTTCTTTAAATTTTTATTTTATCTATTGATTTTCTAAGTACACACGCTGATTACAAATCAAATAGGTATCTGCAAACTATTGCAATAGTTTGTTGTCAGATTTATTTACCCTTGCATTTTTTTTATCCCTGCTTGCTACAATCTTTCTATCTTCAATATTTTCATTAGTATGCTGTGTAGCGCTCCCAAATAGAGGTATTCAGATGTGCTACAAAGTATACTAATGTTGTTCTATAACTTTCATTAAGATTGTTATTTATTACTCTAGAATTCGATTTAATAAATAAAACAGTCAGAACGTATAATTGATCAACCCTTAACTATTCAAGTATTCCAAATTTAGATCAGGCAATTAAATTCATCCCTTTCACTATGGTAGTATGAAAGCAACCTTACAGTTGCGTGGAATACGTCACGTGGTCGGAAGCACGTGCGCGTGTGGGTGTGCTCGCGTGCGGCTGTGACGTCACGTCGTGTCGTCATCTGCCGCGCCGCTGTGTGCGTACCGCTCGCTCGAGGCGTTCGTTCGTTCGTCAGGCAGACATTACATTTTTTTGACCTTAACCGTATAACAAGACTAGTTGTCCTTTACATAATTATTGTCATCCAAATCAACAGATCTAGAAGCAGAATTCGAGTGTGGAAATATATGTGTGCATCAGTTTCCCAAGCACGAACTTTGACAGATCCGTTAATCGCATCGTCATAAGTTTCTTGGGAAACTGAGCAGCGCCCCCACCGGACGTAAGAACAAACTGCCTCATTTCATACAAAATTTCACGATGACAATGTGTCAAAATTCGTGCTTGGGCTTCGGATTCGTCAAAGTTTGTGCTTGGGGTACAGAACACAAATGGCAATGACCCCAGGAGCCATACGACGTGTGCCGTGTATTTTAGTAAACATATGTGATATTGATATAAGAAAGGATCTTATAATACTATAAATTCTTGTTTTCAAGTGAACAAGCATTCCGTTTGAATATAAAAACGTGCCGGTATATATGTATATCATAAATTTAATACATAAATCTAAATCCCAAAGATAACAATAAAATCATTTTATGTAGGAAATTTGGTGTTGAGACTATGAGACTATCATGGGGTCCAAGCGTTTGTTCCCTCTTTAGGGAATTGTCTAAGAGACTCACCGAGGTGACTGGTGATCAAAAGGCTGGCAGCTACCTTGGACATCGGATTAGCCTTGCTATCCAACGATATTAAAATATCGTTGTTGCTATCCAACGTGGGAATGCTGCCAGCCGATTGGACACCATTCCTGACAGCGGCGATCGGGGCGATATATTTTTTATTTTGTAAATTGTATATTATTTAAGTACTTATTTTTGTATTTTATGTTTTTTAGATATAAAGTAGTTTTAAGCTTTTGTAATTTTAAATATTTCTATGTAAATATAAATTATGTAATTAATATTTTTATGTGGATGATTTCATAATATTCAAACAAGCGTTTTAGCAACACGAAGTATGTCAATTTTCTCATCATTTTTGACGTGTAGTTTTTATGGTGAATCTCAATAAGTCCGAGTAAATAATGAGTTTATTTTTTAAACTGGTTTGTTTTATTTTGTGCTGCAGGCGTTTTGTACGAAAGCACGAATTCGTAAAATCACTTGAAGGTATTTTGGGTTGTTAAATTATTTGAATAATTGTATTCATTATTATACTACACTACACTCGCTATACATTATTTCAACTCAGGCAAATCTATACCATCACGTAATTAATATATACTTACTACGTAATTAATTAATATATACTTTTAAAAAGCCTTATTACCAAAAACGATTTATAATGACATTTGTAAAATAGTTTTGTTATATATAAAAAAAAAACTATTATTTCAACTGTTTTTTATTCCGACATTTTAATAATCAGATTTTTGTCTGTGTGTGTTTGTCGTTTTTTAGCAAAACATCAGTGAAATAGGACCCAAATTGTTAGTTCGTTTGTTACAAGCCGCCGTTATTTTGGTACGGGGGTTGGTAACAAGTGTTTGCGATTACAGTGACATCTGCGATCCGCGCGTTTAAGTCTCGGGACTCTTGGGGGAGAGGTTGAAAATTATAAGGCGGTTTCAACCGACAATCCGTTTTGAATCTTAGCGAGTCGGCCTGAGGTTCAAAACCTGGATCAATGCAATGGGGTTTCGCAGATCGGTATTAGCATTTCTTTACTTTGTCACTAAATCTATTCTAAAAAACCGGCCAAGTGCGAATCGGACTTGCGCACCGAGGTTTCCGTACAAACCTGTAGGTATATTTAATAATTATTACAAAATATTTTTTTATTATATGATGTAACTACTATTTACGCTTTTCGCAATTTTTCCTTTATCTGTACTATAAAACGTTACTTCGTACCAAAAATCAAGATTCTAAGTTCACGGGTTTTGATTTCCATGCGAGTTTCGACAATTTGCGGGCGGCATAAACGGCTGTATCTTTTGATTGCTTTGGCTTAGAAGTTTGATTTTTTCACAGCTCCAAGGGACAGTAGACCTGAGTATTAAATATGAATTTCAGTTAAATACCTCCACGCGTTCTTGAGAAAAACAGTCTTGACAGACAGACGGACGGACAGACGGACGGACAATAAAGTGCTCCTATAAGGGTTCCGTTTTTTCCTTTTGAGGTACGGAACTCTAAAAAATTAAGCTATACACGAATGATGATATTAGGGAACGACATTTTTTTGTTAAAGGTGCCGATTATCTGAACCAGTATAATCTTAAATTTAGTTCAGGTTCTCGTACGTATGAGATAGTTATAAAGTTTTCTTTGAAAAATCATATAATTGCTTTCTTTAGCATCTTCAATAAAAATGGATGTTTACTAAGAATAATTAATTCTCTACGTGAGTTAAACAGGTTACTAAATATGGATTTAGGATGTGGGTTTCGTGGTTAAGGGGTTGATTTTAATTACATTGTAAAAATACCAACACGGAAGGGCTGCGGTAAGAAACCTCACTATCCGAATATAGAAAGAAAAGAACAAAGGTCCAGTTTTATAATTTGTAGTCATAGCAAGTTTCCAAATAACTGTTTTCTTTTCAATTATTAATTATGGCCACTCACCATCCTGTTGCTTGATCAAGCCAAGTAGAAAGTATGTATATATGGAGGCACTTTTAAAGGTCATGCCATTTGACGGCAGGATTTTGGATTGATCAAGCCACTTCATCAAGCGACATGATCGTGAGTTAGGTCACCATAAATTATCTACCGACTTGAAAATAAAACCGACTATTAAACAAATAATGATGATGATAATTTGTATATTAGGTCAGTAAAATTGATGTACTTATAATTATTTTTGTAGAGAAAAAATCTATTTAATTTTAAAATATTATTTATTTATTTACTCTTTATTGTTATTTACAACAAATGGCGGACTTAATGCCACATGGCATTCTCTACCAGTCAACCATCGGGCTAAGCAGAGACAATTATGCGGTAAAGTAAATAAAAGCAAAAGGTGAAAGGAAAAAAAAAATTGATAAAACTACACGATACTTAATATAAAATTATAATACATAACATCTATAAATATACTTACATAACTACATATATATACATACATATTTATATATACGATAAATACCTCTATACTTACTTAACAATACTATAATAAAACAAAATACTAAATAAATAATATTATGATGGAAATTACAACTATAGAGATATGTATATAAATTCCCAGTCAACCTTTTATCTTAATATTTCAACTAGGTAACAGTTTGTCTATAATCATTTAACAGTTATCAAAATAATAGTCTTTTTATTTTTAAACTTTACTCCAGGCGCCCGGCAATGTTTAGCCAGTCTAAACAGCATACAGACGTTACCGTTTAACCAAAAGCAACGAGCGTGTTTCAATAATCATTATGTATGATTATTCCTACATTATCCAGACAAAAGGAAGTAATTATAGTAATATCTTTGCATACAATCTATGTAATTCTCCAAAGATAAGACTCGAAACAGCTGTTAACGGTCAAAATGTATAATTGCATAATAATTTCTTTTATCCAATAGTAATCTGCAGTTTGTGAAATTTAACTTCTTTTCTTAATGAGGATTATATTATATTGTTTTAAACTTTCATGGTCACTAACATTATAGATATTAACGGGATTGTTACCATGTACCTTGTTTTTTATGAGTCTCCGATATTTCGGCACTGTTGCAAGCGCCATGATCACGGAGTAACTGAAGTAATTGCGGGTAGATGTTATTGGCAGACATATCGGTCTACCCTCTGACGTCGTCTTTTACTGCGTTCGATACTACCACTACCATTGGTCACATTCTCACTATTCACTCGCATTTGTTCCCGGCACACAATACTCACAGTATCAGATCGCGGAACGACACTTTTTTGATTTTTGCGGTTTTTACACATACGAACCACTGGATTCCACACACTAGACAATTTAAACCCATCCTCACGATTGAAATTCTTGTGTTTGGTTATTTCAATCGCTTCCCTGACCAATCTTGGTATGTAGTGGCGTTCTGTCGAGATAATTTGTGGCTTATGGAGCTCAATCCAGTGATTAGGACCCGAATCAATTAAATGTTCCGCGATGGCTGATTTTTGCGTATCATTATTTCTGACTGCTTTAATGTGTTCTTTCATTCGGCACGCTATTGTCCGCTTCGTTTGGCCAATATAAGAACTACCACAGCTGCAGTCGATCTTGTATACACCAGGTTTCTCCAAGGGGAAGTTATCTTTAGGAGACCGTAGAATCTGTGATACTTTTTGTAAAGGAGTGAAGACAGTATTCAGTGAGTACTTATTAAGTATGTTAGAGATCTTGTCTGTCACTCCTTTGACATATGGCAAAAATAGTGGTTGCCTGTCTACTTTGTGTTTCTGGTGTCTTAATTTGTGTTTGGGTGGAAACTTTCCCTTGTATCCGTTATTCTGTAAGACCTGCCGTACATGCTCCAACTCTTCGTGCAGGTGTTCCTTGTCACATAAGTCATATGCACGGTTCGTCAGTGAAGTGACTACAGAATTTAGATGTTTAGGGTGGTGATGCGAGGAGGCGTTGAGATAACGGTCTGTGTGTGAAGCTTTGCGGTGAATGGAGTGACTCAGCGAACCGTCATTCCGCACTCGAATCTTTACATCAAGAAAGGCCAGACTTCGGTCTTCTTCCATCTCATATGTGAACCGCATTTTGGTATGGACTCCATTCAAATTTGCCAAGTGTGCCTCGACATCTTCTTTGTTTCCTCTCAAAACACAAAATACGTCATCGACATACCTCTTCCATAGTGCAATTTCTGTGGGGGCGGTGGCGAAAGCTTTTTCCTCAAAATACTCCATCCATATATTGGCTACTACTGGAGCTACCGGACTGCCCATTGCCACCCCATCTATTACCTACCTCTATTACTACCTCCAAATAGATGGGGTGGCAATGGGCAGTCCGGTAGCTCCAGTAGTAGCCAATATATGGATGGAGTATTTTGAGGAAAAAGCTTTCGCCACCGCCCCCACAGAAATTGCACTATGGAAGAGGTATGTCGATGACGTATTTTGTGTTTTGAGAGGAAACAAAGAAGATGTCGAGGCACACTTGGCAAATTTGAATGGAGTCCATACCAAAATGCGGTTCACATATGAGATGGAAGAAGACCGAAGTCTGGCCTTTCTTGATGTAAAGATTCGAGTGCGGAATGACGGTTCGCTGAGTCACTCCATTCACCGCAAAGCTTCACACACAGACCGTTATCTCAACGCCTCCTCGCATCACCACCCTAAACATCTAAATTCTGTAGTCACTTCACTGACGAACCGTGCATATGACTTATGTGACAAGGAACACCTGCACGAAGAGTTGGAGCATGTACGGCAGGTCTTACAGAATAACGGATACAAGGGAAAGTTTCCACCCAAACACAAATTAAGACACCAGAAACACAAAGTAGACAGGCAACCACTATTTTTGCCATATGTCAAAGGAGTGACAGACAAGATCTCTAACATACTTAATAAGTACTCACTGAATACTGTCTTCACTCCTTTACAAAAAGTATCACAGATTCTACGGTCTCCTAAAGATAACTTCCCCTTGGAGAAACCTGGTGTATACAAGATCGACTGCAGCTGTGGTAGTTCTTATATTGGCCAAACGAAGCGGACAATAGCGTGCCGAATGAAAGAACACATTAAAGCAGTCAGAAATAATGATACGCAAAAATCAGCCATCGCGGAACATTTAATTGATTCGGGTCCTAATCACTGGATTGAGCTCCATAAGCCACAAATTATCTCGACAGAACGCCACTACATACCAAGATTGGTCAGGGAAGCGATTGAAATAACCAAACACAAGAATTTCAATCGTGAGGATGGGTTTAAATTGTCTAGTGTGTGGAATCCAGTGGTTCGTATGTGTAAAAACCGCAAAAATCAAAAAAGTGTCGTTCCGCGATCTGATACTGTGAGTATTGTGTGCCGGGAACAAATGCGAGTGAATAGTGAGAATGTGACCAATGGTAGTGGTAGTATCGAACGCAGTAAAAGACGACGTCAGAGGGTAGACCGATATGTCTGCCAATAACATCTACCCGCAATTACTTCAGTTACTCCGTGATCATGGCGCTTGCAACAGTGCCGAAATATCGGAGACTCATAAAAAACAAGGTACATGGTAACAATCCCGTTAATATCTATTATGAGGATTATATTAAGTAGCTTTAATAGGTACATACTAGAAATTGTATAAATATAGTATTAGCCAATTGTTGAAAGCTTGGTTGGTGATTTTCAATCAAAAATGTGGTAGATTTGAAAACTACCCGAAAACTGTAATAAGCGTATAACACTTTTTATAAGCATTAAAAAACAAAAAGCGGTTTTTTTCTATTTCGTTTTCAACGATTTCTTTTTCACGATAGAAAAAAAGCTATTTAAATAATTATTATTATGTGTGTTGTGAAAACACACTGTTTAAAATTATATATTAATAATTTTACCTACCTAAAGTAAATTAATAAAAAGTTAACATAATATAAAAAAGTTAAACTAAATAAATAAAAGCAATATTGATTTTTTTTTTAAGCATTTAACTGCTAAGTTCATAAATAAATGGAAAAATTAAACCTAGTTTGTTTAATTTACATCAAACATGCCATGCCGCATCTAGAATCGATCCCAAACAGACCGTTCTGTGTACATCTGTGGTTTCCTAGTGCGATAAAAATTTCGATCTACCCACGTTGATTTTATTATTATATGTGTACGCTCAAGTGTTATATGCATTACGTTAAAACTTATTCTCAGTAAGTGAATTGTATTATTCTTTTTGAGAAATAAAATTCATTGAACCATTTCTCTAGTCCTACATCCCTAATTAATTCTATATTGTTTAATTACTAAGCAAGTTTAATGAATTAATGATGACGCAATATTTGTACCTCCATGATCTATCTGTTCTGAGAGAGATACCTAGACCTATCTCTCCTATAGCGATTCTCCGCTTGAATTGGAGCGTCCGTCTGGGGAAGCAACCTCCACCATACAGAAAATCACAGTAAAATAAAGCTACCTATTGGTGGTGTTGTATTTTACGACAGTGAGTAAGGTTCCAGGGCTCCACGGGGTAGGGGGCTGGGTCAGTAGTCAGGTAGGTAGGGTGAGCGTCTACAAGCTTAATTGCCAACTTTTTAACATAAAAAAAACTATCGGTTAAACGTCATACTCATTCGCTTTCTGGGTGCGCACAATCGCAGTTCACGCACCTGCCTTAACAGGTGCCGGAAATGTATTAGTGATGGCACGATCGCTTCAGCCGCCCTTTGTTTTAAACACTAAATAAAGCTATTAATGCCATACTACCAGTGTGCACGCGAACTCCTTTACATGGAATTACACTTGCAGTAAAATATGGAACAACAGTGCATGCAATAGTTATAGCCAAATTTTATACACGAATGGGCTGTGCTCATGTCAGATCTAAGATGAAAAGATGCAAATTGTATTCACTACTGGGCTGTGCTCATGTCAGATCTAAGATGAAAAGATGCAAATTGTTTTCATTACTGGGCTGTGCTCATGTCAGATCTAAGATGGATAGATGCAAATTGTATTCACTACTGGGCTGTGCTCATGTCAGATCTAAGATGAAAAGATGCAAATTGTTTTCATTACTGGGCTGTGCTCATGTCAGATCTAAGATGAAAAGATGCAAATTGTATTCACTACTGGGCTGTGCTCATGTCAGATCTAAGATGAAAAGATACAAATTGTATTCACAACTGGGCTGTGCTCATGTCAGATCTTAGATGAAGAGATGAGAAGTGTAGTTTCTGATAAGCAGTGGTAAATTTTTCATAATTGCATAAAGTAATACTAAGACTTACTTAGAGAGTGGGTAATGTTTAAATTTTAATATAATATGTTTTTAATCTTGCTTATTAAATACCAGCAGAATTTAATATTACAAACGGAAATATTCAACCAAACGGGCCAATGTGATAGCACGGGAAGGTGCATACTTCGATTAAGATATTGGATCATTCCAATTCCAAAAGCACTCCGTTACCGCGCCCGCATGACAGCTGTCACTTTGTTTTTTTTTCACGGCTCGCACAGGCAAAGGCACTAAATGCAAATGAACGACATCGGCCATTGCTGAGTAATGTCCGGATGTTAAAGTTAGCTTGCGTGCTTTTTTCACAATGACCGACGCAACGGTCTGGTACATTTTGTCCTTTCCATCCGTGACACCAGCACTCAGAGGGAACAAATTGTTACATTATTTTCCTTTTTTAGTTTCCGCGGTAATGGAAATTACATGTAATAGATATGATGTATGAGCATGCATCCTTCAAACGTTTTATCATTAATTTTGCTTCTTTATTACTTTTTACTAATAATTTTCTAATGATACTTCTTATGGATGTGTGACTTACCTTAAAATATAGTTTCCATAATAGCATAATTATGTGTTAATTTATTTTTGTTCCTACATAAAAATGGAGCGGTTGCCGGATACGGTTGTTGCGCATAGTAAGAAATACGGGTATTCAAATGATTTAAAAACATGCATGCATGCGGGCCAGATGTGTCGAAGGCCTGTCCTTTGAACTCGAACTAGTAAGTGGTTAAAAGCCGTTAAGTAACAAACAAGACATTTCCAGACATAACATTTAAAAACGGAACACGTATGTATTAACTATTCTTTTCCTAAAAAAAAAAATATCTACCTAACCCTCAATGTAATCAAAGAGGTACCGAAAAAAAGTAAATAGCATATACAAACTCTGTTTAGGTAATTTATAATCTCCGTAATTAATAACCAGTTTCCTAAACATGAACAGAAATAGGTGGCTTAAACTTTTCGCTCGTGTGAAAATTGAAGGTCATATTATTGTTGGATGATAATTCACGTTCATAATCGAAGGTTACAGCACAAAAATAAATAACTGGGTACGACGACCTACGCGTACCGTCTGAGTATATCGACAGTGGAGTTCATTGTCTCTTACGTAAATAATGTAAGACCGTCCGTTTGTGCGCCGAAAAAACCGAAGGCTGTGACTGCCGATTGCCTCCAAAGCACCATGAGTATAGAGGGCGCAGAGGCAAAGTTTCATGCAGTACCCGTGTTTGAGGAGCACTGGTATTTCACAGTATTAAAAAATAAAATTCCAATTTTTGCCGTTTTTTTACAAAAAAAAAATATTGGTAATTTTTAAAGCATTTAACTGCTAGATTTTAAAGAAAACTTTACTAGAAAATATTCCACGCGGACCAGTCAGCAGACGGGATAACGGAAGATGCGACTTCGTGTCCCGTCTGCTGCCTGATCCGCGTGGATTTTTTTCTAGAAGAATTTTCTTTGGGCCATTTTACTAGAAAACCACGAAAAAGAATAATGGTTATTCTATCTATTGTCAAGCGACCGAAAACGGATTGGCGATGCCAAAATGACGCCAAACAGGTAAAATTAGGTCAAAGTGACATTATTTGTATTGTTTGACTCTCAAATGACAGCCGTGTAACGAACACATAGGTAAACGTTCCTTTATCCAGAGAAAGGTATCAGTGGCATATCTAAAGGCAGTATTTTTGATTTAGTTTTTTTACATCCATTCTTCTTCTTCTACATGTTCAACTCCAGTTACTGAAGGATGAGCCTTGAAAACCTCACTATGTCCCTGACGAGGTGAAACATGGCGGAGTTCATAAACACTGATAAGAACGTAAGAACCTTTTTCAAAAAGTTGCCAGTGCTCATTCACACAAACGTACTGCAGGAAGCTTTGCCTCTCTGACTTTTTTACTCATGGACTCCAAAGACACGCTGAGACGTGAGTTTTTGCGTTGCGTTTCGTTTCGTTTGTGTGCAAAATGGGGAAGGCCGTTTCTTTAAAGATTAAGCAAATAGGCTGGTTGGCCAAACGAGATACTTATTTATTGCTTCCTTTGAAAACTAGAGCTCATTCTATACGATGTGTATATATGAATTATGTAAAAAAATGGGTTCCGAACATAATCCATTCTTTCATCTATCAGGTGGCTAAAGGGCGTGAAGAGAAACAGTGTCTTTTTTGTTACCAACCATTTATCTAATGTTAGGCCTTGCACGGCAAAACGCACCAATACATAGATCCTGACCCAGCCCAGCTTCGCATAAAAACTCGTTTGCCCACATTATGCCGGCAACGTAATCTTTCGTACTTCGGCCAAACAGTGCGCAGAGGTAATGCAAATTTGGAAAAGCTTATTATGGTTGGGAACACCGAAGGCAGGAAGATTCAGATAAAAGTTTCGTCCTCATCGAAATTTTGAGCTTTGGTAAGAGAGGCGCTG
Source organism: Chilo suppressalis (assembly GCA_902850365.2). Classification (NCBI taxonomy): domain Eukaryota; kingdom Metazoa; phylum Arthropoda; class Insecta; order Lepidoptera; family Crambidae; genus Chilo; species Chilo suppressalis. The sequence goes on along the minus strand of OU963912.1, from coordinate 5,404,335 downwards.
GACAGAAATCGGTGGAAGCAGATCGTCCGCTCCAGATACAATCCTGACGCTGACCACGATCCTCAGAGACATGAGGGACCGATCCCAGATAGAGAGAGAGAGACCTTCCACTATGTTACGATACCCTTTGTGCGCAAGACCAACTTGCACTTGGTTGCTTTTTGGAGTCGTTATGGCAAAATAATATTCCCTCAGTTTAACGGTAAAAACTGAAATTTCATATTATGTGTAGAACGTGCCAGAAGCCAATATTTTATTTGGTGAATTATTAAATTATATAAAGGGACTTTCTAATCAATGCAAAATAAAATAGCTACCACATAGTAAGTTTTAAAATAATAAGACTTAGTATGATGTAACATTATAAATTCTTATTTTTCGTCATGTAAGAAGCTAAATCTTTATTTTCCCACACTTTATTATACATAATAATTTACCTTTCAGCTTAATTAATCAGGTTTATGTGTTATGACAATAATTAAGCTGGGTTAGCTGTTTTATATGTAGTTTCGCAAATGATAATGATTACTACGTGAATCATTTGCAAATGGTAAAGGTCTATTAAAGCTTGTAATTCATTCGTTACGTAGGAGAGTGACTAACTTTTTATAGTTTTTACTTTTAAATATTTTTTCTTTTGCACACGTTCTAATTTTCTGTAAAGATTCTCAGATTCATGCCCAACTAGCATACTGTCTGTATAAAGAGCGATATAACAGCCATTTAATGGAAACTTGGGATGACTACAACTGTATATAAAATCTTTACAGTATTTGTATAAGCGTGTAGCCGCTTTATACCTTTCAATTGGGCTCAAATTATACAGCTTATAAAACTCTACAAGCGCTCTATATTGGCCGGCCAACGTTTTAATGTGGCGATATAACAGCTCTTTAAAAATAAAGGAATATACTTCCTTAGTTTGAGGAAGTTATTATAGCGACACTGCGCTTCACATTTTGGAAGGACGAGCCACTTCGGAAAGATTTTGTCTTGATCAAGCCACTCCATCAAGCGGCATGGTGGTGAGTATATTCAGTGTATCGCTGGAAGTCAGTATGGATACACTACATCTATCTATATATATAAAACTCAAAGGTGACTGACTGACATAGTGATCTATCAACGTACAGCCCAAACCACTGGACGGATCGGGCTGAAATTTGGCATACAGGTAGATGTTATGATGTAGGCATCCGCTAAGAAAGGATTTTGATCAATTCTACCCCCAAGGGGATAAACTAGGGAATGAAAGTTTGTACGGAACTTTGTCAATTTTAAACCGATCGGGCTGAGACTTTGCATGCAGGTATAAGAAGAATCATAGATGAATGATGATGTATAATACAAGCCTGAGAACAAAAACTGTAGTCTACTCTTCAGCTCTACACCGAAGCGAAGCGAGGGCGGGCCGCTAGTAAAATAATATAAGTCTTTCTCTGCATACGGAAATTTGGACCGGTAATATAATGGCTGTTTCCCATTTTTTTGGCTCATTGAAAAACGTTTATCAATTGCTGTTCACACGTTGCTGCGTTCGCATACGCCTAATTGTACCGCCAACTTTTTTACCCAACATTGTGTGTATGCCAAAACGTTGCAAACGCAATTTTACTGGTACCTTATTATAGTGTGATTGATAGCCACTGCCTTTGTGAATAAGTTATCGTTTTGGGGTTCCGTGCAAAAAGTGTGACTACCGGTTCCTGAAATCTGTACGTCCGCTAGTTTCTTCGGTATCGCATGATACTAATAACTTAAAACAAAATTTGATAGCTGTCCGTCCCATTCGTTCTCTATAGTACATGATAAGGATATCATCATCATCATCATCAACAGCCCATCTTAGTCCACTGCTGGACATAGGCCTCTCCAAATGCAAGCCACTCAGATCGATCTTGGGCTACTCGCATCCAGCTCCTGCCAGCCACCTTGCGCAAATCGTCACTCCATCGTGCCTGAGGACGTCCTACATTACGTTTGCCTAGACGCGGTCTCCACTCCAGAACTCGTTTACCCCAACGGTTATCGGTTCTTCGGCAAATATGGATATACCATTGTCAAATATTACCGTAGATTAAAAATTCATGCCAGAATAAGGTCCTGTAGCAGTTTTCATAAATACAAGAAACATGAGAAGATCGTATTTTTTTTTTGCTTGTTTAGAACTTAAAAAACCCTGTACTGCACTTTTTTATTTCAGTATACGGACCCCTCCGTGTGTCAATTCAATATATAGTATACATAACTACTTACTAAAGCATGTGTTTACTTAAGGAATCACGAAAAACCACGCGAAGATACGTACCTGCAACAAGAAATAACATCAAAATTAGCAAAAAAATAACAAAATGCACTTTAAGATTATGTTGCTATTAAAAATAACAATCGTTTTTCGTTAATGATGAATGAGCTTCCTTGTTACAATAGCTTTTTATTAATAACTAGCTGATACAGCGAACTTCGTACGTAGGTTGGTGATAGAAGGGTGAAAATTTAGGGTAGTATGTATTTTTATTGCTATATTATAAAAAAAAATAAGTTTGTCCAAACAATAAAGAAAAAATGTTAGGGGTGGACAACCCTTATCACTTAAAGCTATGAAAAATAAATAGGCCAATCGGCTACTTTTTATTCTGAAAATCCTCAGACCTACTGAATATGCATATAAAATTTTATAAAAATCGGTCAAGCCGAGGAGTAAGGTACAAGTCCGAACTGAACCGCAGACCACAGGCCGCAGCTGTAGACTGCAGGCGACACTACTAGTTTCTATGAATCTCTATGAAATTGATTCCGAGCGCGGCGACATGCCGCGGCTGCACAATGCACGTCAGCCGCAGGCGCTCTAGCGGCAGTGTCGCCTGCGGTTGTCGCCTGCAGCCAATTGAAACTAATATTTAGTACAGTCAATCTGTCGAAAAAAATATCGTTTGAGTGAAAAAAAAACCTAAAGGGTAAGCCTTGTTTTTTCTGTTGCCAAATGACGACAGTAAGCCACCTTGGCGATGGGCATGTTCAACTCGTAGGCGTTTTTTGAAAAACTCAAACAAACCGTCAAAATTTGTTTGAAACGCATTTTTCTTGTTTTGTATGCATTTTAGAAACTTTTTTTTCGACCATAATTGTAGAGGGCGTTGAGTGCTACAATTTATGTCATTGTTGCAATCTCGTACAACAAAAAATGCGCATTGTAGGTGGCGCTAAAGTCTCAAAAAAGTGTTTTTTCACTTTTTCACCCTGAAAATATCATTTTAATGGAAAACTTTAAATGGCAAAGTTGTTTCGTACATAATTACCAACAACTTTTGTATAAACAATTGTTTTGTATTACTTACCGTTTTCAAGTTATAAATTGCGCAGGTATGAAAAATCCAATAGAGCGGTTTTGGGCAGTTCACGTACACATTTGCAGTGCACATTTCAATGTACGTTTTTACTAGTTTTTTTTTCAATCATGAAAAAAAATAAAAATAGTAAAACGTACATTGAAATGTGCACTGCAAATGTGTACGTGAACTGCCCAAAACCGCTCTATTGGATTTTTCATACCTGCGCAATTTATAACTTGAAAAGGGTAAGTAATACAAAAAAAATGTTTATACAAAAGTTGTTGGTAATTATGTACGAAACAACTTTGCTATTTAAAGTTTTCCATTAAAACGATATTTTTAGGGTGAAAAAGTGAAAAAACACTTTTTTGAGACTTTAGCGCCACCTACAATGCGCATTTTTTGTTGTACGAGATTGCAACAATGACATAAATTGTAGTACTCAACGCCCTCTACAATTATGGTCAAAAAAAAGTTTCTAAAATGCATACAAAACAAGAAAAATGCGTTTCAAAAAATTTTTGACGGTTTTTTTGAGTTTTTCAAAAAACGCCTACGAGTTGAACATGCCCATCGCCAAGGTGGCTTACTGACGTCATTTGGCAACAGAAAAAACAAGACTTACCCTTTAGGTTTTTTTTTCACCACTCAACCTACAGATTGACTGTACTAATTATGACACAAGAAGATTTGTAATTTGGCGATTTAGTTTTAAGAAAAGAATAATAGCGTAACCTTTTAGTTTCTGACTAAGCTCGTTTTTTATGTCCAAAATTAAGTAAAATCCAAGTATACTTTTTATTTTATTAATTATTTACTCTATTATAATAGATGAATTATATACACTGAGACTGAATATTTATCTAAATCAGTCTTATATCCTAAAGATTTACTATTAAGTATCACGTATTCATTGATGAGTGTCCGAGCGGAAGCTGTTGCTTTCAAAACCAATGAATGAAAAGAAAAAAACCGGCCAAGTGCGTGTCGTGCCACGCGCAGTGTAGGGTTCCGTAGTTGCCTGTAGTAACCACAATATATTTGAGCAGGAATCTTTATTTTCTCTAACGGAAATTATTAATTTAAACCTATATATCTCAACTAAAATATCTAAATCAAGGTCAAACTGCGTGTGAAACTCAAAATCAATTCGATATTGATTTTTTTTGTTTTTCCCAGGCGGGGGAGCGGGTGTGAAATCCTCATGGATACCCCCTACGACGGCTGTAAGGTTATGTCAGATTCTTCATCTGAAGCGATCATCCCCTGAAAAGGGGATGAGGCGGTATAACTGGCGATCTTTTCAAGTGCTTATATACGTTAATAAAAACGTAACGTTAGCGCGACTCAGAAGCCGTTGCAGTTCCTACTATCTGTAGAGTTGTGGAACTAATGATATTTTATAGTGATCTATGTCACTATTAATGTTTTCTTCTAAGGAATTTTCAATAGGTAAGAAATTTTCTTTAACCAAAGTGGAACGACTATTACTATACAACTAACAAATCTATCTTAACCGTTATAGTTTTCCTTAAATTTTCATGAAATGCACTATTGTCATGCATTTTGTCATGGGGGGGGGGGGGGGGGGGCGCCCTACTCGAACAAAAATTAGTACTGTAAAGTTCAATATTTCGCAAACGGATCCCTAAATGGAAAAATAGTCTTCGGAACTCCAAAGTAATTTTAAAGGACCTATTCGATGGGATTAATGAAAAAAAAAATTTTTTTCAAAGTTTTATTATATTTTGTCGGCGTCATCGATATACATACCTCCACAGCTCTGTAGTGCTAATAGTCTCTAAGCAAAACCGGGGACGGACAGACGGACATGACGAAACTATAAGGGTTCCTTGGCAGGACTACGGAACGCTAAAAAGCAAAAGCGGTTTGAAAATATTTCATCATGATTTCATCTGATACCGTAATAGCGCTGTGGTCAGATCAGTCGTCCGTATTGAGAAAGTTCTATTTGAGGAAATAGCCACGATACTAATTTGTTTTTAAAACAAGAATTGTTTTCGAGCAATAATCTATATTAGAAATAAGGACTCTGAACTTTAATCATAACTGCAAATTCGCTTGATTACTCAACATCTAAAGGTAAACCGCTTAACTGAGACCGCGCCTGCGGGGTACGGGGTGTGGGGGAGGACGAGAACGGGGACCGTGAGAGATGCGGGCGGCGGGCACTTCTAATTTTGACAAGAATGAGCCTGCCGCCCGCACCTATCACGGTCACCGTGTTTGTCCTCCTCCACACCCTTTGCCCCGCAGGTGAGACTCAGTTAAGCGGTTTACTTTTAGTATCTGTAGTGAAACAATTTTAAGGGTTAAGCGAATAAGTAACATAATAATGACGGTAAGTGTCCAATCACCTATTTCAGTTATGATTTCACACGGTAGCAATGCCGATAACTCCATCCTCTATCTATTCAGTGGATTATACTGGTTTTCCTTATAGCAAGAAAAACAGTACGTAACAACTATTTCTGTACACCTAGCATGAACCATTATCGAATTCGAATAGTTTGCTAACCGAAATGTCAATGTAAAATTTTATTTTGTATGGAAACTTGAACAGCAGCGGCACAAAGTACGTAACAAGAACTAAAAATCAGTACACATTTGACAATGACATTTAGGACTCGCAAACGCTACGAATTCGATATTGGCTCGTGCTAACGGTACTGTAAGCTGGAGGGTTCTTCTGAGTCTGGTAGTACAATTTGATTGAATTGTATATTTTTCAACAAGATTTACCTCTAAAATTAGATAAAGATATAAAGACCTACCCCTAGTTTTCGGAAATTCCATTTAAGAGCCCTTTTACATAATTGCAACCGCTGCCGTACTAATCGGCGCGTAGATAGATTTGCACTAGTATATATTGAATTTTAGGGGTGATGTTTAGACTCCTATTAAATAATTATTAATGAACTAATTATAAAAATATATACATATTTCAGTAGTTCAATGATGGTAGATTAGTTTTCTGAAATTTTTTGATAGTATTTCTATTTAATTCAATATCAAAATATGAGGTGAACCTGCATTATTTTTTGGGAAAACTCACGGAGGTTAGATGTTTTTTTTTATAATTAATGAGATAGAAAATCAAAATTCTAATAAATTATGTTACAACAAAAACATATTTCTGATATCGTAGTAATTTGATATAATTTATTGAGCATTATTGAGAGATTCAGGCATTTGAAATTGTGCATATTATCGTTTTTTCTGTAAACTAGCTGCAGTAGAACGATCAGTACAAAAAAAAGAAAATAGTATTTGCAAATATTCTACTTTAACTTACAATAAAAATAATAATTCTAAGGTTTACTTTTATTGGAAATAGTCAAAATCTTTTTTAAAAGGATAAATAAGGCGCTCAAAAACTACGATTTTTTGCAAAAAATGTGAAAGGGTTCTTAACAGTATCGATTTGTCTGAAAGATCGTGTTCACAATTCAAATAACTAATTTGTTTTAAACGTACGTACGGTTATTAATGTCACGAGCGAACGCAAACTGTAAGTCTGTAAGTATATGTGTGTCACGCTCGCGTTGTCTGTATTTGTCACGTACAAAATATTCCCTGAACAAACACTATGTTGACTGTTGATATTGCTAGTCGGAACACTGCAGCTACAGTCTGATAGACGCGGTTTTATTTTTTTATCTCTTTGGCAGCTGGCCTGGATTTCTAAACGAAATTGGACAGTACTCTATGACTAAAATGCAAATAGTTTTAGGTCTATAGAATCATGCCAGAGTCAGGCTCATCGTCAAATTGTTCTTTGCCTACAACAGTTCACAAATAAATGGCCTTTGACAGTACATTTTAAAATATTCGCAGTAAAGAAGTGGCACGACCACATTCAAATTAAAAACTTATATTATTAACTTCAAAATTTACAACATCAAGTATCATGAAAATAAACAATAATTCACAATAAAATTACAGGAAATAGTAATAACAAATAAACCTAGTTTAAGTTACGTTATAATCGAGTTTCTGCGAACAAAACACGAAAATCCGAAAAGTTCGGGTAGACGCAGAAGTTCAGAAGAAAATTCTGTTTCTGTGGAAAAAGGCTGTCTGATGAGTAGATACTTAAATTAATAGTATCAAACATGCTTTTGGGTCTAATAAACAAAAAAAACAGCAATGCGTGTTGTTAGCGATAATATTATCTTTTAAAACAATGTTGGACGTATAGTTGAGTTAACATGAGATGTGGCGTGCATAGAGCTGTTATAGGCAAGGTAGGAAAAATATGTACCCAAAAATAAGTTCGTGTCCATAAGTAAGCCACTAGGCGCAGGCCAAGAGAGAATCATATCAGATTCTTTAAACAAATTTAAATGATACTCTGTTGCCAAAATTTATTCCGCCTTTGGGGAATCATGTCCAACTGGCAAACCAAGTCAGTTTGAGAAATACAATGGTATGGTCAACATTAACCTTTGTATTTCTTATGCCGGCACTTCACTTAGCTATTTGTGATTGGTATTTGAAAACAAGTCTGTCCTTTTTATTCCTTATCAAGTATGATTGCTGCATTTCGCCATCGTACATCGCGACAAAAATTTCATCCCCATCATCTTGATGCGTGGCTATCCACAACCGTGCGTTTTTGTCGAATTTTTTTACCACGTACGACAAAACTGTGGAATATGTTGTCGCCAGCAGTGTTTCCGGACCAATACGACCCAAGAACCTTCAAAAAAAGAGCGTACTCCTTCCTTAAAGGCCGGCATCGCATTTGTGATACTCCTGGTGTTGCAAGTGTCCATGGGCGACGGTGATCACTTACCATCAGGTGAGCCGTCTGCTCGTATGCCCCCTATAACATACAAAAAAATGATAAAGACAGATACTGTTGTCAAGTTTACAAAAAGCGAATACGATTAGCCACCTTGGGTTATTATACTACACTATAAAAAGTGTAGGTATGCATTTCAAACTTGAGAAATTCACCCTAGCTAGAGGTGAAACTACAATCCTTCGCTCCTAACATACAAATAACACCGGTGTATCCAATGGTCTGGGCATATACCACAATCGCGCAGTTCGGCCCTCGACAGCAGTTCCGACTGAAATAGTGTTTAACGATCGGACTCGAATTTCTTGTTTTGTATTTGCTTGTTGGATTTCAAGCGCGAGACCCGGTTCTTGTATATGGCACACGTGTAGAAACAACATCCTGAGAAGTTGCTAAAATACATTTTGGTAGGTGCTCGAATTTGGTTCATGCAAAATTATGGATACTGATAGTGTTTTATCAAATGCTCAATATAAGTCAAATTTTGAAAATAAATAAAATAAAGGAGTTGATGCTATTTTGTTGTTGGATACTAATTCAACAGTAAACAGTAATTTTATTACGTAACCATGAGAGCAATAGATCAAATGCAAGCGTATCGATTTTAATTATTTACTTAATACGAATCCTATTTTATAAAAAATCACTGCATAATTTTATACTAGCAACCTTGTTAAAAAAAAAACCTTTTTTTTCACAAACCGTAATAAAGTAAGTAAATAGTGCAGCCAACGAGAACGCATTCGATTCGAATTTCAATTATCGGAATTCGGCGCCGCATCGCATCCGATATTTAAACTACCACCCACCACACCAGTCCACTTGCATGAGAACTCGCGTGCAACCCGATCGGGCGGCGAACGAAGCCGATGCATATTGGTTGGTTCGCTCGGTCGGGCATAGAGGCTAGGCTTCATTGAGTGCGCGTGTATAAGTGAGCACTGGGGACCCCATCGCCGCCAATAGAAACATTTCTCAGTGCCAGTGCTCACTCAAACACGCGCACTGCATGAAAATTTGCCCCTGTGCGTTCTTTATTCATGTAGTTCGGGTGCGGTCCAGCAATTGATCAGTGGATCAGAGCCAGCGAGCGGGGTCGGCGACCGCTCGGTTCTCCCCGCGCCTAATTTGAATTCGCGGCGTATTATCGCGCGGGAGGTCGTAATTGGATAACAATAAGGGCGATGGCGCCAGCCACCCCAACCTACTAGAATGGACATTCGAGAGAGAAAAAAAAATTAAGGGAACACTGGAATCGGATGGTCGCTTTTGCGTTTTTTCTATATAATAAATGAATTAAAAATACTAAAATAAATGATTGCATATTTAATGTAGAATTGGGGAAGGCGACGCGACGGTAAGCTAATGTTAGGTGTTAGATAATAGCTTGATCTAGATCTAAAAATGTTAGAAATTAACCTACTACTGGTTGAACTAGTTCGGATATGTGGGAGAGAAAGAAATAGAGTCTGTAGTGGAACGGCAATGCTACAATGGAATCGTTAAATGACTATATTTTATTAGGACAAAAAATGTATGTTAAATTTTTAAAGTCAAATCAAAGCAGTCAGTCGCTAAGGTGTTCGTTTGAACTAGATCAAGATTCCAACGAAACTTACATACTTATTAGATTTGACATTTTGGTGAAAGCGAAAGAAGACTTACTGATCACTCTCATTTTTTTGTAAAACACAAATTGATGAGAAAACGAAGATGTCGGTAGTACCTATCATTTTTTCAGGTGTTAAACTGGTTTTGGAATTGGAACGGAAGAAATATTCAAGCGCAATTCACCTATTATAGAATAGGTGACTGAAGGTGATTAAAACCTCCAATAAGAGCCAAAATCTATATTCCCTAGATCTATGGTTGTTTTTACCAGTTTTAATAAACGGGTTTCCGTTTAAGCTACCGATCTCTTTTCATTCATCTATGGAAGAATCTTTCCTTTTTTATTTTAATCCTTGCAATTTTGTCGAATTGAAAGGAGAACTGTTAATCTTCTAGGCAAACCACCAAAGTATGTTGGCACAAAGATTCCATAGACACGCTCGCCAAAATCACAACAGTGTCTCAAACTCATCACGCCTCGGATTTAACATGGCGCAATAATTCTTGGAGATTGCACAGCGCATGCGCACCGCTAACATCATTAGATGGGCAGTAAAGGAGCCAGGGGTGGCACTCGTCAACGCGGGAATTCTATTACGCGTTTTATACCACGCGCCGCCTAATGCGGAGGGGGTGTGTATAAAACATGTCCATTATACTCAGATACGTTGTATTATACCCCCACAAGGGTGGAAGCTGGCTCCACATTAATTGGTGATGTGTTGGCGCAGTAAAATCTTCGCGCGTAACGCAAGAGTAAGGGTAGACTTTAGTTGGCCGATTCGACGCGCACAGTTTATTTTAAATTATAACAGTTTGAGAAGGGGTGGTTTTAATCCGGCCGAGCGGGTACGGTGATGAGGAGCGCGGATGCTGTCGGGTGTGTTTCTGACGCGTCCCATCTCATCCCCGATATGGTAAACAAAGTTCTCTGAAATCAATTTTGTTTTGATAGCGACGTTGTTCATAATGTTGATCCAGTTTTGTTTGATTCCTCTGCTTTTGTATAAGCAGTGTGTTGTTTTTCAATTTCGTTGACGGAAGCTCTGCTACGAAAATACTATTTAAAATTATAATACATAGAGGTACTATAGTTAGTGAAAACTTATTGATTGTTTCTTTGCTTCTCCATCAAACAACTACTTACTACGTTTTAAAACCGCATTTAGAGGAATAATAAATATATAAATATTTCCAACACTCACACCAATTAGCCTAGCCCCAAAGTAAGCACTGCAGGCTTGTGTTATGGGATACTAGGGTAACGGATAGAATACATATACTGTACATTTATAAGAATATTCATATAGAAATACATATTAAACATCCATGATTGGAGTACATATGCTCGTATTCATCACACAAACATCTGCCCCCACCGGGATTCGAACCCGGGACCTCTCGAGTCGGCGACACCATGAAACCCGGCGTACAAACCACTCGGCCACGGAGGTCGTCGAGAGAGACCAAGCTTTTCAAACTGATCAAAGTTGGTACTGTTGCACACAGGTTAAGAAAACAGATGAAACATGCCGTTTGATTGATGTATCTAAGGGTGGCCGTTGGTTTTATCAGGAAAATTGAATATGAGTAATTTCTTTTCTTTTTGTATACAAATTTTACGGCCTTGGAGTTTCCCATACTGGCCAGTCATTATGAGTAATTTCTGTAGTGACTAGTGAAGTGAGTCATGTTACCAAAACGCGATTAAAGTCGGACAATTTGAAAGTCGCTGAAGAAGCATGGCATCCTGTGCTGTATTAGCTATATTCACTACTATAGTGTAAAGTTATTGAAACTTTCATTTATGTCAATTACAGTATAAACTTTTAAACTTAAACCGCCTTTTTTATTATTAACACGGACGAAAGTTAGTCTTGGTTCAAACCTGATGTTGCCTCTGTCTTCCTCTTCGCAAACAAAAGTGACAGCATCGGTTTCAATTCAAGTTTAACTTTATAAAGTCAATAAGCTATGCCACTACCGGCACGCAAATCTACAGACGGAGCTCTTAAGAATTAAAAAGAAACTGGGTTAAAGCTGCTTTTTTTCTACATCTCTCATTATATAATAATAATACATAAGAGAGAAAAGAAATAAGTTCATTATTAGAAAGATTCAGCATGAAATCACCACAAAATTTTGTAGAACTTTGACAAAAACTGAAAACTAATTTAAAAATACCTACACATAACTACTAGATCCTCCGCCCCCCGTTCTGAGAGGCCTTCAGTCGTTCAGTTTCAATCCTATACGCAGACCCGTCTTACCCAGGGCACTTTGGGCAAGTTCCCAGGGCCCCGCGATCGATAGGGGCCCCCCTTAGGTCAAATACCGAGTCCCTAGTTCCTGTCAGATCACCAAACAATAGCCAATATTTATTACCAAAAAACTTACATAATTTGGATGAAATCGAACCTAAATTACTGACTACAAAACCAACTTACTAGCTTTTATTTAACTCGCTCCATTTCAAGTCATAATCCACATCAAAGTTATAGGGGCCCCATTATCCTAATATGCCCAGGGCCTCCAACAGATTAAAGACGGTCCTGCCTATACGGTACACATCAGAGTGTGCACCCGTCCTCTAGCACAGTATGCAGTAGTTTTATCAAAGGCAGGCTGCATTGTCCCCTTCTCAAGGGATGGTCACATCAGATGAAGCCTGTAAAGCCCTTGAAACGAAGAACCCACGGGTGTATTTTAGTCAATAAGAGTCTGACATAACCCTGCAGCCGGCTGTAGGGTATCCAGGGGGATTATTTCACACCCGCTTCCCCACCTGGGAGGAAACAAAAAATCTACTAAGTAAAACAATAAACGTAAAACCTCGAATACATGTTTAAATTAACCACCACTAAATAGAGGTGATGACGGGGTACAGTAAACGAAATTCTATTTAGTCCGTGAGTTAGATGATCAAAAAATAATGGACACGTATTTTTTCTTTGTGCAATCAACCAAAACATGACAAAGTTATAGCGCGTCAAAGTTTGGGAGTAGGGGCTCGTGACGTCACTTTTGAGTGAAAATTGTACTTGTTTAATTGTAAAACGTGACGTCATGCGAATTTTCAAATCAATATATCTCTGCAATGTTTATATTATGTGAAAAAAGATAAAATACGTGTCCAATACTTTTTGATAATCTACCTGATAAACGAAGAAAAAAAATTAGTCATCATCCCTATTCTTTCTCACAGAAATATTTTCGGTTTTATACGGATGCTTACTAAGGCAAAGAAAAGTTAGGGCTCGTCAAATTGAACGGACGGGAAGCACAAACATTGGGACGTGACCTGCCGGCTGTGTACGTGCCGCCCGAGAGTCGAACCTGGGATTAGTTGGTTTATGCCAAGCCACGGCGACACGGAGCATGATGTCCTATTATGCTTGCGTTACATCAAGTGGCTAAAAGACATATTAATACCACTGGATTTTTACCTGTAATAGAATTTAAAATTATGATTTCACGTCGTGACTCAAAATCACTTAGGTAAGTATTTACTCACACCAAGAACTTAGTTATTAAGGTTAAATAAAAAAGGTTTACAATTTTTGCGTTTCGTAAAATTTGCACCTAAATAAATTCTCTTTTTATATACCTACCAATTTATTGATACACCTACACGGTGACTGAATTCTGCGTAGCACGTTAAATTTAATATTATCAAATGGGACTTTACTGTGATGAATCGATGATGCCATAATTAAGTGTGTAGTTCTCTTTATGATTAATTCATTAGATATAAAAGGTAAACCGCAAACTGGGAAATGTACTGTAAGTAACAACTACAAATGATATCACAGACCGTAAGTATTTTTAGTGAACGTAAAGAACCCTTAAAAAAGGTAATTTACAACCCAACAACAGAGCTGGTGCGCCTTGTGAAGCAGCTGAAAAAGCTAAAGCATGCAAATACAGGGGTGTAGGCTCCGAATATGATTTTGTCCCATTCGGTGTCGAGAACCTTGATCCGTGGGGTCCTAGCGCTATAAGGCTTTTTAAGGAAATAGCACAATAGGTTAGTTGAAATCACAGGAGACCGAAGAGCTGGCAGCTACCTCGCACAAAAAAATAGTCTAGCTATTTGAAGGGGGAACCTAACACGATCCTCGGAACCTTGCCTAAAGGGACTCCTTTTAATGTGACACAATGGTGAACTTGATCTAACCTCAGAATGCAATACTACATTGGGGGTTTGGGAGGGACGAAATTAGTGGAGAATCAAAACGATAAAAAAATATATAGAGGAAGTCTTAATGGTATCCATTCACATAATTAGCATTCGAGTAATAAGTAAATATCCGTGAATTCGTATGCTCTTTGCTTTGTTTGTCAATTTGTTTCCAATACTTTCTATTTTCTTTTGTTTTCACAACAAAAAGGCGCTTATATTCTCCCCCATGGTCCTCTTTATCTCTGTACCTGCTAAATTCATCAAAATGGATTCCGCCATTGACTTTGGAAATTACTACTACAGAAAACTTAACCTTATTTTTTTTAATCTGTTCAAGTCATATGCCAGTTGGTGCGTAAGGGGGAAAAATACAGAATTCGACAGAGTGCATTATCACCGTAGTCCGCGAAAGTCGTAAAAGCCGGGCGAGGGAGTCGATTTTATGTTGCTTTACAATTTACATGTACATGACATGTTCGACGCTATTTGCATTGTATGTTGTATGACATATAACAGAATAGTATCTACAGGCGTGTTTTATTTAATCGGTTTACATGTTACCGTTGATTCAAGAGAGGGTACCGGTTTTTCAGTTCGGATCTCCACCTGACAGAAGACAAAAGAGTAAAACTTTCAACTCCTCATTAATAAACAAGGAATAAGCTTAGATTTAACTAGTCTAGACACGACGAATACTGGGCAAAACTCACGGACTGCAGGCAAGCTAGGGAAGCCGTTCCCAAGGTAAACCTGCAGCTAACACGTAAGTTAAACAGACAACCTAGACAAGCCCTAAAACAAATCGTGGGTATACTCACGGGTCACGGCTACTTCAACAAACACCTTTGTAATATAGGTATTTCTGACAGCCCTCTGTGCAGAGTCTGCCTGGAGGACGAAAAGACGAGCGCCCATGTTCTACTGGTGTGCAGGGGCGTTGCAAGACAAAGGACTTCTCTGGTGGGAAGCCCGAAGACAATAGTAGAGGCCTGCAGCAATATTCGGGGACTGCTGAGCTTTCTGAAGGAGCTGGGATGGCAGGACTGATGCCAAACTAGGCACTGGGTGTCGAGTTGCGGAAACAGCCCGCCGTTCTACTAAGACTAAGACTTAACTAGTCTAGTCGCCGTGTTTTGTCATATCACTCAAATACCATTTATCATTCAATAGACAGACAAAACATGGAGTACTTATCCAAGCGTAGTCTTCGTTTATTAATATTGGGGTTAGTGTGTGACTATACCATGCTGACTTCTACATACTTAACTCGTTTGCAAATTACACGGACATATAAAAATAAACACACACTGATTATCTACTCACGAGACATACAGAAGTCGTTTACTTTATAAATTAATCTGATACCTCTTAAAGCGTTTATAAAAGTCAGGAAACGAATGATTTTTATAATGATGGAAGAAAGATTTCAGTCATGAATATTCTCAGATAACATTCGCGTTCAGAACATTCAACATTCGGATTGCTATTCAGCATTGAAAACACAACAATGGCACGTCATTTTGATCTTAACAAATATAAGCAGCTTTTCAAAGAGAAAATCTGTGCTCAAACATAAATCTGTTCGTTGGTACATGCCAAGAATTCGTGAGTCCGAAGTTATGTTGCCATAAAAACTTTTTGCTGGCCTACCTGCCACGGTATAATGCAGTCGCCATAGAATATAAAATCACTGTGTCGTCCAGTGTGTCCTAGAATACATCTTGCATAAAGAAAAAATCGGCTAACTGCGAGTCGGACTCGCGTACAAAGGGTTCCGTAACCTTAACTATATGTACAAAATTAGAAACTACATTATAATATGTATCAAGCAAAAAAGGCAAAACGATCACGTCTGTTCTATGGAAAAATATTTAAGGGGGCTCCCTTAAATATTTTTTTAATTTCAGTATTAATTTTTAAAGTGATTTTACAAATATTCTGTGAATATTTCAAGCGTCTTCCTGTTGCTGTTATTAATATCGAGAAAAAAACAAGTTTGTTGTCTAGGAGCCCCACATAAAAATTCATTTTACTCTGCTTTTAGTATTTACTGTTGTAGAGGCAATAGAAAAGAAAAGAAGTTGAAATATTCACAGATGATGTATTCCATACAATTCTTTCATACAATAATATTTTAACTGTCTAGTTATCATGGTTGTATCACAGCCTGGTGACGGAAAGACGGATGGACAGTGAGGGTGGAGATACGGAACCAATAAAATTGTGTTATAGGTCCTAGCCAAAATTATCCTTTGGAAATGCATTGTTCTAATTTAATTTTTAGATATCTTTTTTCATTTTATTAAACGCACAGACTTAAAAAAAAGAGGAAGTTATTAATTCGGTCGATATATAACGATAGGATTTTTTTAAAAGATTTATATTAAAATACTCAACAAAAACAATATTTTGATTATGATGTGTAGCAGGGAATTTTAGTAACCTGTCTACGGCTTGGGGTCCCGGTCTGCGCTCCTCATAAATGTCCCTGTGACAGTGATGTCGACAAGCTAGGACATCACGGACTGTCATGCCAAAAAAGTGCAGGCCGCTTCTCGAGGCATGCCGCTTCTCGAGACATGCCGCACTTAATGATATCATACGCCGGTTCCTTGCCACTGTCAACGTGCCAAGTCTACTTGAGCCGACTGGTATTGCTAGAGACGATGGCAAGAGACCAGACGGTATGAGTTTGATTCCATGGAAGATGGGTCGGGTATGGGATGCAACCTGTACAGACACGCTGGCTCCTTCCCATCTACATGGAACCAACAACAGAGCTGGTGCGGCTTTTGAATCGGCTGAAAAAGCAAAAGCAAGCAAATACAGGGGCCTAGGCTCCGCATATGATTTTGTCCCATTCGGTGTTGAGACCCTTGGTCCGTGGGGTCCTAGCGCTTTAAAATTTCACTAAATTACTAAATTGTAATCATAATACCTATTTGTATTTTGTTTAAAATACAGCATTTACTGGTGTCGATTCTGGTAGGGTTCTGTAAACTTAAAACTAAATTTAACATCAGTCTGAGAATGCACTGTTGTCATATATAAGTAAAGATTTAGAGAGTCATACCAGAATCGACACCACCGTTTCTATTAAAGTATTTTGTGTCTATTTAAAATAATTTGAGTTTCATCTGATGTGACCATTGCATTGGTGTAATGGTATGCACTGTTGTCATATATAAGTAAAGATTTAGAGAGTCATACCAGAATCGACACCACCGTTTCTATTAAAGTATTTTGTGTCTATTTAAAATAATTTGAGTTTCATCTGATGTGACCATTGCATTGGTGTAATGGTATACCCTTTTGACACTTCCCTTTCCTGGGGCATATTAAACCCCCTTCACCTCCACTGTGTGGAGCCATCCTTACCATTAGATACTAATCTGGAGTTATGGCTTACCAGTGCCATAACATTTTAGGGTTTCAAAAATGGAACTGAAATGGAATGACCAGTATTTTTTTCAAATTTCGCGAGCGAATAATAAATGGAGATTCACGACACTTCTTTTATACAGAGATGGTATTATAGTAGTATCATCAGCTAATTTGACCCATCTAAGCTTATATATTTTTTTATAAACTTTATTTTACTTTCTGATGCTGTAATCTATAGACGCTAAAGCATTATTTCAACATATATTTCTCTATTATCCTTTCGGTCGTGATTCTATTTTTTGATGTATCATGTATAGGAGTTATTTTTCCACTTCTTTTACATTAAAATTTTACAATCGGTTTCACTAAAGTCCGCCGGGTGTGTTGCCGCCTCTTGTCACATATTATGGTCTATTTTTTCGCGGACTCTCGCGTACTTTGGTCCTCTCGCGTACCTTGTGTATATTGCAAGTTATTTCGAGATTTAAATTACAAACAATTCGAATTTTATCTCAAAGATGACTGCTACTGCATTACAAACAAAGATGTAAAGATATTTGATTGACATTAATACAGTTTCCTTGTTATAAGAAAGGTCTTACACATTCTCTAAAGACGAAAACTTGTCTGCCGTGTTAAGCGCATTTCGTGTATCTCAAAAAAGGTCAAGTTGAGAAAAACGCGATTAAACATATTAAGTTATTTTTCTCTTTGTTTTTATTAAAAATCACGATTCCTATGAAAAATATATATAAATAACTTAAGAATGGTATTCTAAATAAAGCCACATAATTATTAAATAAAAAATTGTATAAATAAAATATTTGAGACATTTTTTTTATTTTAAGCTAGTTGAAACCTCATACAATCGTGTTAAGACAATTTGTATGGGTTTCTCAACCTAGGTTACACGAGATGCGTGCGATGCGCGCAATATTCTTAGCAACACTTTTACCGTGTATTGACATTTTTTTGTATTGCCTTGATTGTAGCCTATCATTCCACCGAGTCCAGTGCAGCAATTTGATATTTGGCCGAGCCAGCCCGGTAGTAGCTGCAGTACTCGAAGCATAATCTGGTCTGAGTTTTACAATCGGCTAAAAACTTTCTATCTGCAGTTTGTGCCTTGGATTAGATGATCGTCTCCAGTGGCAACCATATTGACGATCACTAAAAAGGTCGTTATCTTCTAGGTATGAAATCAGCTTGCGGTTCAGAACTCACTCCATAACCTTAATGATTATGGAAGTAATGTCGATCGGATTCTCCGTTGAAAGATGGTGGAAAGTCTTTTCCGTTTTTCAGCTCTTGCAAGATCATCACGCTGATTCATAGTGCTGTCCAAGGAATACCCCGCATCTTTCGACAGCACCATATCTCGAAAGCTAAAAAAGATCGATACGGTCTCTGTAGGCTTTCTTTAGGATTCATATTTCCACCCCGTACAAGAATATAAAGAGCACTTGAGTCCGGCGTTCTTTGCCATCCTGATTCTTCTTCGTACCACATACTCGTATGAGCCATTGCCACTGATGCTCGAGCCCAGGTACCTATATAAAATTATAAACCACCTCCAAGTCAAGTTTCCCAATGAGCTCAAGCTTGCCTGTGCGATCTATGAACAAAATCTTGGTTTTGCACCAATTATCAAAAGACGCGGTTCTATGCTGATACGCTTCATCAGCCGGGATTAGTTCACGCATGTGTTATTATGCCTATCTCGTGTAATTTTTGATACACGATAGAGTCGCGTTTTCTAACCGCCGACAAAGGACGCATCTATCAGCGGTATATAAGATACACGGGGATAGCGTAACAATTTGCTTAAAAATCGAGTTATATGGATAATTAAATCTCACGTATTGTAAGTTATACAAATACTTTTATTTATTTTACTATTCTGGAAAAATTGCTTTTAAAAAATCGATTAAGACCAATTAAGCGTAATTAGTGTAATCCAGGTTACATGAGTTTCGCTTAACACGGCAGTTGTGCGTTTTGAAATTTCTGTCTGTTGGCAAGTGGGAAATAAAAAGGAGGTTTTATACGGTATATCATTTTCGTACAGTTAATTTGTGAACTTAGAAGAATTTTCTTAATTGATGTTGACGAAATATATTACGGAGTTACAAGTAACAAGAGTAGAGGATCCGGTACCGTAATTAGTGGTTTGTGATAGATAACATTGTAATCAAGAATAACGTTTCCGTATAAGGCTGTTCTGTTACATTACTTACGACTTACGAGTACGTTGATGTGTTTGCGGAGTATGCAAAATAATAAACAAATCGAGTCAAAATATGTAATATAATATCCTTAGTCTATTCTTGAAAAACATGTTATAAGAAGTCTTTACTCATATTAAAAAGAAACTGGGTACGCCAAAAAAGGTCGTATTGTATTGAATAATTACAAAGAAGAATTCGAACCAAAATTCAGATGAGTTTTGAACAGTCGATGTGGCGAAGCTATGCAAAGTCGTCGTAATATGCAGAATAAACAAGGGTGCCGAACGCCCGATCCATGTTGGTTTTGTAATCAGTCTTTGTTAGTTGTAGAAATAGCATGAAAACCAAGTTCTCGTGGAAGATCATGCAAAGATTTGTGTTAAAGTAAGAAATATCCGACAACTTCTTAAAGCTGTAAATGGGAAAGTTCGAATGTTTGTTATTTCAATTATTCATCACATAAAGGAGAGGATTTGGATTTTATCTCAAAAAATATAAGTACTTGTGATATAGATATATATATTTTAAACTTCTTCCCATCAAAGCTTATAGGATCTTACTGTGTGCTTATAGGATCACTTTTCTGTCCGTCCGTCCGTCTGTCAAGACCGTTTTTCTCAGGAACGCGCAGAGGTTTCAAACTGGATTCATATCTAATATTCATGTCTACTGTCCCTTGGAGCTGTGAAAAATCAAACTTCTAATCCAAAGCAATCAGAAGATACAGCCTTCATGCATTTATGCCGCAAATTTTCGAAACTCGCACGGGAATCAAAACCTACAGTGAATCGTGAAATTTGGTACGAGGTAACGTCTTATAGTACAGATAAAGGAAAAATTGCGAATACCGTAAATTTTTAGTTACATCATATATTAAAAAATATTTATGAAAATTCACGTTTGTACGGAACCTTCGGTGCGCGAGTCCGACTCGCACTTGGCCGGTTTTTTTAATAATAGAATTTACTCGGACGAAATGAGAAGCTGGAATATAAATTGCTCTGATTGGATTTTACTGAGAACGCTTATCTCGAAGGATTCCATCATCAGAAAGATAGCAGTTTTACTACAAAACTACCTAACTGGATCCCGTCCCCTCGAACAATACGAAGTTATCGTTCGGCCAAACAAGTTCTCGAGTGGGGATGCCGCCGCTTATCTGTTCAGGCTCGAACACATGTGGGCCCGTGCCTTGGGGCCTTTTAGACCGACACCAGAATATGTAGACCCCCGCGCCTCCCGCCGCAGGTCATAAAACGGGTCGTGCAGGCAAATGGGCGTTTTGAACGACGGCTCCACTTACGCTGGTGGGCCGTTTAAAGCTTTTGCCCGATTACTCGGTTGCCTGCTTCGCGTGCGTTCTATTTCAAACGTGATAATGATAACCGGATAGTCGGGGCGTTCATACGCACTGTTCGACATTCGAATTCAAATGTTGCAGACTAAGTAAGACAGACATTTTGTTTCAGCGATGGTGAATGTTTAAACGCATATTGATGTCGATTCTGGCATGATTTTCTAAAGCTAAACTTACAATTTGACAACAGTGCATCCCTGTCATTCTCTATACAGAATGAAAAGGAGAGACTGATGTTAAATTAAGTTTTAAGTTTAGAGAATCACGCCAGAATCGACACCATTGAATAATGTTATCTCAAATAAAGCCACAGTAAGTGAAAGGAAAAATACACGTATGCTCATGTTCAATTAGCTCGAGTTTCATTTGACTAATTGAATGAGAAACACCATTTTTGTATGAGATGTCATATCCAAAATGCCGGACGTCCGGATTTCTGCAAAGCAACTCGAATGGTTTTGCTGACTCATCTTACGAAGCGATCACAAAGTTTGGGTTAGTTAGCAACTTGAGACCCCCTCCGTCCGGCAATAAGCCTATAACATAAATTCCTAGCACTAATTCCAAAAGCAGGGCTCAAGGCACGAGGGAGACCGTCCAACCAAAGATCAATATCAAACTGATGGCGCCAATGTGTGCTCCCCTCGAACATATCTCCAATGTAACTGGACCCTTCCTTCTCCATAGAAACATTCTTAGCTCGATCAAATATAAAAGTGCTGGGGAGGCACGAAAGCTCTCCCTGTAATGGCTAATAGCAGGGTGCGTTCTGTTTATGGCTCCAAGATCGTGACGCATCTGTTCGTTCGTATAAAATATGAATCCTAAAACAATGGGCGAGCGGGAGACGTAACGAGTTCGAATTTCAAATTTAAATTTCCTTTTTTATTTGAAAGCCGGGCTGAAGGATACAATGTATAATCTGTGCTGCTGGTCTAACGCAAATTTTATTTATGGTATAAAGCCACGAGCATGCATAAAAATTAGATCAGAGTTACTAGTAACTAATATTTCAAAGTAGAAACAAGACATAAAACAGCTTTATGTATTTGTGATCATTATCAGTACATCAACATATTTTAATTATTTATACTGACAGAGCTATTTCTAAACGGCGGTATACTAGCAAAATTCCATAGATATTTTAATCAAGCAACTATCTGGGGGCGCCTTTCAATAGTCTCCTGGGTGCCCTGAGGATGGGGGGAGGGTGGTAGCCAACGAGGTTAAGCCCACCTCGTGTGTGTGTAGTGGAGTTGGCATATCCCTTAAGCACGAGATATCGACGATTACGGGCTGGTTGTAAATTTTAAAATAGGATGTAGCTAACCCCCTTACTTTGTAGGTAGATGAGTAGAGTTGTTTATTTCTTTTAAGCAGTTAAATTTAAAAAAGGAACTGTTGCAGAATTTTTAGTTTCTTTTTCGTTTTCGAAACAAGAATATTCCATCCACATAGCTACAACATTTTGTTAATAAATCGTTACACGGCTAAAACAGAAATATGTGTTATAATTCATTATTTTGTCTAATCTGTTCTTTTTAGGGTGCCGTACCTCAAAAGGAAAAAACGGAACCCTTATAGGATCCGAACCCGTCCGTCTGTCAAGACCGTTTTTCTCAAGAACGCGTGGAGGTATCAAACTGAAATTCATATCTACTAAGTCATGTCTACTGTCCCTTGGAGCTGTGAAAAAATCAAACTTCTAAGCCAAAGCAATCAAAAGATACAGCCGTTTATGCCGCAAATTTTCGAAACTCGCACGGGAATCAAAACCTACAGGGTACTTCCCGTGAACTTAGAATCTTGAAATTTGGTACGAAGTAACGTCTTATAGTACAGCTGATAAAGGAAAAATGCGAAAATCGTAAATTTTTAGTTACATTAAAAATTAAAAAATATTTTTGAAAATTTTAAAGTTACTACCTCTTTTCTCATGAACTCGTAGAGGTATTAAATGGAGTTTGTACGGAATCCTCGGTGCGCGAGTCCGACTCGCACTTGGCCGGTTTTTTTTATATAATAATCAGCATGAAAGATTGGAAAGTTTCAGAAAATTAGTACCAGGGGCCGTTCAAGTATTACGTAAGCACATTTATTACAATTATTTACCCCCTCCTCCCCCTTGTCAGCAAAAGTAAGCAAAGCTCTTAACCCCTCCCCCCCATCCTTACGTAAACATTGGTACCTATATGCATTTTTCCTTTATTGTATTCTGTTTTTTATTGATTCATTAGCTTTCATGAGCTTCATGACCAGCAGTACTTAAAAAGGCTTAATCGATGATGCTGACGTAATCACCATCTCTACCCCCCACCCCCCAAGTCATTAAAAATAAGCAAAGCAGAGACCCCCCGTCCCCCTATAGTGCTTACGTAATACTTGAACAGCCCCCCAGACACAATAGATTTTTCATTCGAATAAAGAGCACTGCATCCAGTACAGTAAGTAAACTTAAAACTTTTTATAAATTATGAAAACAAGAAAATGAATTAGCCTAAAGTTGGTCCTTCGAGCTCGGTTTTGAAACGAATTAGATCATCTCGGCGCGAACGCTTCAAGGTTTTCTTCCTGCCGTTCTAATATGACCTTTATATTTAGGGGATAAAGCTTTAAGCGCTTTAGGAATAATACAATATGATTCCTGCATAAACATAAGTCT
Organism: Chilo suppressalis; assembly: GCA_902850365.2. NCBI lineage: Eukaryota > Metazoa > Arthropoda > Insecta > Lepidoptera > Crambidae > Chilo > Chilo suppressalis. Next base: position 5,380,750 of record OU963912.1, on the reverse strand, counting down.
TAGTAGGATTAGATATTATTGAATAACAAACCAAGTATTTCATGAAGATCCATATTCATAATATTAATAAGTATGTATATTTACTTCCTATACCTAATACAATTTATGAACCGCGTTTAACTTTGGTTGGGCCCATCCTGCGATTTTAGAAAACCCCTTTTTGTTATAATATATAAAATATATTAAAAAGAAAATTTTACTAGAAAAAATCCTGTACCGCCTAGATTTTTTCTAGTAAAAATTTCTCCAGTAGATGGACATCGTATTTTATAACATAGATACGCTTTTAACTGCTAGAGCTAAACTATCACTTAACACTTTTTTTTATTTGTTATCGTTTGATTTTGTTATAAAGTGCCGATCACTTGATCAACCTGAGAATTGACCGCGCTAGCCATCAGTACACGCGGCGCACACGCATCCCGGAAATGCCACAGGCTGCCATCGTCTCGGCACTCACCAGTCCCTCTTTCGATGACTTATTGAAGAAGCTATACTCGTTGGTTGGGTAGCAACTTTGCGTTACGGCAAAGGGACCTATGTACCTATAATTTTCTACATTTTGTAGGAAAGAAGGATTTATTTGCAAAAAATATTTTTCTTTTTATTTTACATTTAAAAATTTTTCAGTTAAGTGTCATAAATAATGTCACGGTAATTGTTCGAACAAAAAAATAAGAAGCACGTGCTATATTCAAAACTGATAACAGTAGAAAATATACATGTTCTGTAAAGAAAATATGACATGTACAAGTACTAACAATAATTATTATGAAAAATAATAAAAAATAAAATATTTGCTTTTCTACTATTTCAGTCATGTAGATAAATACTAAGGTGCGCAAAAGTAGATCAAATATTTTTGCTTAGTGTTGTTGATATAATAAATGTTGATTATGTGTTCCAAATTCCTTCTACTAGACATGGGCGTTTTTGGTTTTGAACGCAAACGGATATTTATCGGATTTCAGATTTCAAAATCGATTTTAAAATCCGTTTTTAGATATCCGATTTCAGATGTGCTGAACTTAGCCAATTCACTAGTTTGTGTTATGATTTGGTTTTATTAGCTAACGACAATCACAAACAATTAATTGTAGGAAGCAAGGATACTCGTAGATATTCGCGATTTTCCTTCATGCTTTAAATCTAGGCTTAGGACTAGCAGAAAAGTTATGTTTACGGTTAAGAGTAAAACTTTTGCGGCGCATTTAAAAATCGGCTTTTATACAATGATTTATTTTTACATATTTTTTAGTATTTTTATTTGTTATTCTGTTTGTTTTTATTATTTTTCAAACCATTTACAAAATCAAACCTCATTACTTCAGGTTAGCGTCCAAAAATGTAAGTTGCTCGACTTTTGATGTTTTTAGACGACATATCTTTTCAGTGATAAATAATCCCGCCTCAGAGAACAGCAATAGATTTCCGTAAACAGCAAATCGAAATCGGAGTTCCGAGCACGAAATCTGACTTCCGAAAACGAAAGCACGAATTTCGAATCCGATTTAGATTTGGATACTTGTGGTATTTGGTTTTGGTTTGGTTAGATTTCTGAAATCGGATTTTCTTGTTGAGAAATCGTTCGGTATCGATTTGTGTTTGAAATCGGATTTTGGATTCGTTTTGATATATCGGACGCATGCCTACCTTCTACAGACTACGCAAAAATTTTCTCAAAATAATCGTAAAAGCACTTATAGGTAAATGACGAATAGGAAATTAGTAGTACCTACCTACATGAACTCAACTAAATACTACCTGATTTATTTCTGTGTACTGACCAAGTACTAACACGAATAGCTAACAAATTTCGTTTCACGTAGTGCTAATTGAATATCCTGGTAAAAATGTACCTACAGACGACATTAAACTTCTTTCAGAACGTGTTTATGTGAGTAATCTATCTATTACAGTCATCCGGGTTGCTTTGATAAGTGAACGATAAAAACCGAAACAATGATGACCCGAACCAACCAGACGGGTTAGAGAACCGTGTACCTACACGCGAAGGCCATTATCAACTTTATCACATTTGTATATACGAACTACTATTCTATGTTCGTGTTTTAATTTACTTTCTTTCTCCCGTCTAGCTAAAATATTTGATATTGAAACTTTTTGGAATACTTTATAAAAAAAAAAGCAATTTTCTCCGCTTTACAGCAGCAAAAAGGTTTATTAATAATAGAAATTATCTATTATATTTTCAATGTATTCTAAAAGCATAGGGATGTTTTTAAATAAACACGTAATAATGTAGGGTAAGTATGAAATTTTATAACTGTTTGTGATAAATAGAAGATTATAAACCGCTCAACACCAATGTCATTGTAAACTTACACCAAGCGAAAGCTTATTCAAGTTCAAAATTCCTACGAGGTACCTACTATAGTACCTATAAACCAACATTATTTACACAATAACTCGTAGAAATTCAATACGATCCGGGGGACAAGCAAACACGAAATCTAACGTAAGTTGGTATGCGTTTTGTCTGGCCCAAACTTTTTGTCAGCGCCGCAGGTAGGGACGGCAAAAAGCTGCTGCTGCAGAAAAAAACGAACAAGCTTTCTCTTCCAGGGGGTAGAAACAATGCACTCTGTAAACGAAATTGAGCTTTATGTAAAAGAAAATAAGGGTGTTCCAACAATGGAGCGTTGCAGGGGTCTAATGACACGCGAGACTTTTTATACAATTATTTTTTCGATTTTCAGTTAATTAGAGAGCGAAGGATCTCTAATTCTATTTTAATCTGCCTTTTGATGCCGCTCCGTGCTATTATAATCTTTATAGGGATGCTTTTGGATCGTTCTAAGACGCAGGGGGTCATTGTCTGAGGCGCCTGTGTTCAAGCGTTTTTGTTTTAGAGCAGTGTAGCAGCATGCGTCTTACTTAATGATTGCATAGTGGTTTTGTAAGGGTTTTATAAATCACAAGATTCGTGTTACATTGAATTATTAAAGAACCAAGTATTTTATGGTATACTTTAGTATATACATAATGAATGTCACAATTATAATCTCAAGTAGATAACTTTAATATTGCGAAAGCCACATAATGTATAATACATAATAATGAAAACTTGCTAGCGATAAAAGAACCATATGCCTAAATAAATGTGCATTTGCATTAGGTAGACAAGAAACACAAAATATACTAGTAATAAGCTGATGCAGTAGAAAAGTTTGACGCTTCGTTCGGAGCGTAGAATCAGTTTTCTTGTAATCAAATCACGTTTTTGGTTTTGTAAAGAAAGCATAAGTAAAACATGAGTGATTTAGATAAAATTTTATTTGGTTATCTAAGACTTAAGACAATACAAGAAGAAGTACCACTAAAATACTAAGTACAAATATGAGAAATATTACATACTTTCGAAGATGGCCATGCTGCTAACGACTCACATTACATATGCAGGTGAATTACATAAGTTCAACCATGTCTCTAGACTTGGCATTTAGTGAGATGCAGGGTTGGCATGAATGAATCATTTTTGATAAAAATCAATGATTTAATCAAAAATGTTTAATTTCACCTTCTTTCACAGAAATCAACATAAAAGCTGATTTAGAAATTATAATGAAATTGCAAACTAGGGTCGTTTAAATCTGAGAAATCTTTATCATTATTATTAATAGTAGTTTTCCAGCCATTTTTAATTCCTAGTCAGTTTCTTGATTTGCTCTGAACAATGCCAAAGGTGGAAAACACTCTTTCGACAGCAGCGGAAGAAGCTATTGCGCCAAACAATTGCTTCAGACTGGATAAAAAATTGACTGTTCCTCTTCACTTAATATATTTTTCTGTGACACCCACCACTCTAGTGATATCACATTTTTTACTATTTCTTCTTCACACTTTCCAAAAAGGAAATCCGCGTGCTACGCCCGCGCAATCCCTTGAAGGTGCGTTCCGTTTTGCGAAAAAATAAAGTTAAATTTAATAATCAAACGAAGAAATAAAAGAAAACCTACTTTATTCGATTTAAAAACAAAGATTTTTCCAACCCTGGCGAGATGCCTTGAGTATTGGCTTCAACCTTACAACTCTTTGTTACAGCTAATAGCGCATAGTATTTGGCAAATGCTTTGACTTCGTCCAGATTTCTCGAATTGATTCCAGTATATAAAGCTAAAGGGGAAACAATATAAATCCTTTCTTACAAGGTGGTGAAACAAGTTTGGCTGCCAAATCTTGCTTGGCCGAAGCGGAGGGCTGTGGCGGCTGCCAAACTGCCAAGCGCCGTCATCCGGCCTCCATGTTGCCAGGTGCTATGCCAAGATAGCTTGATTTATTTTAGTTGGACCGTAGAGGGCCTGTAACATCGGTTCTGTGTGTTTGGGATAAGCTGTTTTTGCAGATATGAAAAGTGAAACAATTAAAACCCATTTCCGTAGCTGTGTAAAACACTGAACTATATTTATAAGGTCTATTTAAACTGCAATAGTTGTATAGGAGCAATCATTATAATGCTATTGATTTGTTGATTCAGCGGCAACATAAATACACATTCTGTGAAAATTTCAACGATTTCAACTAATTGCAGTAAAGGAGATGAAGCCCGCTGGGCAGACAGACGGACAGCGGAGAAAAATAATAAAGATGGTATGGTTTTATGCTAAGTGAAAGTTTAAAAATAATTAATAAAAAAGTCCTTAGTCGGCTGGGAATCGAAGCCCGGGCTCGCGTAGCAGGCAAGCACTAAACCACCAATGTTTGTTGGTAAGGTAATTTTTTTTATAATAATTATATTTGACATGCTAATGACGAAACGATTTTTTTGATAATGTGATAAAGGTTTCTCTTTAATATTAACAATAAAAATACTAGAGATAGATAATTATTTTCAAATGATCGGGACAAAGTGTCTTGACCTAAGTTACGGGTAGTAGGCGTTAACAGATTTTGTTTAATGTAATCAAGCTACAACTTTAATAGACAATATAAACAACGGCCTTTGTCGGTATTCCTTCATTACCATCCAGTTTATTAATGGGTAATTTAGATGATAGCTATTGGCCGACCATTTTTTTTAATGTTTCAATCCTTTTTTGTTCATTCTTGTTCTACTCTAAAGCAGGGGTATTACTGAATATCGATAATAGCACGAACCAAAATCGAATCTAATAGTTTGCGAGAGTGAAATGTAAATTTCAAATTTTGTATGGAAACATGAACAGCAGGACCACAACGGACGAAACGAGAACTAAAAATCGGTACATATTTGTCAATGACACTTCGGACTCGCAAACGTTAAGAAATTAGATATTGGTTCGTGCTCAGTGAACTGAAAGTAGTACTGAATTTTTCAATATCAATTGCAAATGTAATGCGACATGTTAATCTTTAACACTTAAAAAAATTTGGCGATGCAATAAAAGTTTCGCTTTAAAACTATGTATATAATTTGGATTATGATGGGAAAAGCGATGATGATATATCGTAAATCAACTTTAAAGGAAGAGGGCAAAGGTGAGATGACGAAGTTTATTAAATTGCGCAAGCGTATTGAAACTGCTACTTTTTAAGGCCCTGTGAGAAAATACTTAAATAATAAATAAATAAATATTTCCAACACTCACCAATTAAGCTAGCCCTAAAGCAAGCAATGGCTTGTGGTATGGGATACTAGGGTAACGGATAGAATACATATACTGATACGTATAAGTATATTTATACAGGGTGTTTCTTCTAGGGTGTCAAGCCAGTGGAGAGCTGATAGCGGAGTACCATACCTATCAATTTAACCCCTATGTATGTTCTACGATTTTGCGTAGTTTTCGAGTTAGATTTTATTTTCGTTGTATTTTAAGTTCAACGATAACTTTAAAAAAGTATAACTTCTTTTTGGGTCGATTTTTCTTAATTTTTTTTTAACAGAATGCCTGTTGCTACTAGTTTTATAAATAAATCTCCTTCCCAACTTTAACCTAAGATATAAAAAAGAAATATAAAATAATATCTACCATATTTAGAAATGGTATGCTGTGTTTATATACTGTTGACAGATTTAGATATGTCTCAACTGTATAATATGCAATATTATTGCGAAAGATAATCTAAGATAACAGTCTTAATAGGAAATCATTTTATATAAAGAACTTACTTTGTCGTCTCTGATACTGTAAATGGATACTGGAATCTTTGTTTTATTAAAATTTTAATACCTACTATATTTATTGCCGGCTTTGGACACATTGTTTCAACATCTTAAAGGATGGAATGCACATTGTAGGTAGAGTGGGTACTCATTTTAACAACTCATGTTGAAGTTGAAAAGATCATAAAAGTTTTGAGAGAAGCGCAGCGGCATTAAAGAACGTGGTTTTATAAGATACTGGTGTTTCCCTGCAATTTCCCTTGAACGGGAATTCATTGAAATGGCTGTGTGGCGGGTTGGCGATTTTCTATGCAAAAACTTTGTTTCATATAGGTACTGATATAAAACCTATCACTATAACTTTATCAAAGGTAGTAAATGCTTAGGGATTTAGGGATGTCTGAGGTAGGCTTTTTGCGAAATTTCTATGGAAAATAGTGGGAAAAGCTAATCTAACTTAAGCTTTTAATCTCCATTAGTTTCTTTTGTTTCTATTTTTTAATAGCCTGCAAATAAAGTTGCATTTTATTATGACTCCAACACTGAAATGGCACGAAGAGTTAGGGTACAAATATAAATAAAGATCAAATTAACCCATGTACAAAATATGTCTTTAATGCTATGAGTTACCTTTAAATTACCAGAAGTTTACTACAAACGTGTTAGCAGGTACTTCGAAGCCTTCAATGTTAAAAAAAGCAATATTACGCTGACTATCTCTTACCGTGGTTGCTGTCAAAATTAATATGACCCTACTTTGTTGTTTATGGCTGCGCGTGAGATTGTTTTATGGCAGTGCAGTCGCCATCTTGTTTCTTTTCCCGCCGTTTCCTTTTATTAGTCCCGCCTTTTATTGCGTTCATAATATCGTACCAAGAAGATTATAACAACGTCAAGAGATTCTCGCGAACCGCCCTTTAAATAGTCCAAAGAGGTGGAATCAAGGCCTGAAGTTATATTAATTGTGTCTCTTTTTTAAATTGATAATTTTCAACATTTCTCGGCGTAGTGGGTGGTAGTCTGGTAGTGTTAGTTTTTATCACGTTCTCAAGTCAAAGTACAGCCTTTTACTGCTGAATACTGAAACGTCACTCGGTTTTTGCAGGGTACTCAAGTTTTAAGAAGGGTTCTAAACGGAATAATAAGATAAAGAGAAGGATTTGATTTGATTTTCTTAAACAAAGAGTGAAGTTAAATTATTTAGATTATATTATCGAAGAAAGCAATATTTGACTATTATATTCATGATTTTATTTGCCTTAATTCTAATGTAAATTCTGTATTTAATGCATGTTCCTTTCCTAACCTGGCAACATTGCCCTAACATGTTGCCATAGATTTAACAAATAGTTACAAATTCGTGTCCATAGACACTATGCTTCGCGACTATCACTTTTATTCTGATGTTTTCGTCTTGCGTTTTCGTGTGTAGAAGACATCAAAAAGTTATTAACAAAGATTATAATGGAGCCGAGTCGAAGGGCAGGTAGGTAAGAGCAATTTATTTTATTATTGATACAAAGTTATTGCTCCAAATTACACATGATTGTTGTGGGTACGTGTCGGCCGGTGCCCCGAAGGGTTATTTATAGTTTTGATTACTTTTGGCTTCGTCGTAGGAGAAGAATTGTTTCTGCACTGTGGACCTACAGCTTTGTGTGGACTGTGGTTTTCCTCAACGCTGAGATTGCTCATTTTCTTTTGTTTCTTTTTTCGTATTTTTTTATAAACGGGAATTGTTTCCCTTTTGCCCGTGTTATACAAATTTAAAATTTTTGTTGTTTTAATTAATAAACTGTTCACGAGAACATTTTCAAGTATCATTCATAAGACTTAAAGGTATTTATTATGTTGAGTAGGATTACGGCAATTTTGTTAATACTACACGCAGACTAAAAAGTTATACTGCACGAATCTTTACAAATGCACAAAATGGCGCCAAAGTTCACCTTAATTGAATATTTTATGAGAGTCATTAGTCCAATTTATTAGTTTTCTGTCTGGTCTAAGGTTTATAAATTCTCTGAAAATAAAGTATCGACCGCGATATGTTACCTACTACATTGTTAAAGATAGCCATTCTTCAAGTTTTATGATACAAATTGTGATGTTTTCTTTATTCGTGATATTAATAGTCAAGGTAGTAAATTGTTTTTGTTTGCTTTGTGTGATTCTGTTTGTGTTCGATGTTATAAAGAAAGAATTTGTTCTGTGATTGAGAAGAATTTTAAAAAGGCTGATCAACAGCTTGAGCAGCACTGAGTCAGAACGATATAATTATGTTTATTTTATTGTTATTATAATCATTCAACTGTTCAATTTAATACATCTAAAGTTTTTTTTCAATAAAAAATATTACCCGTTCCCTGTTCTAATCAGGATTCGAACCTGCACTTTCCGCTATCCGGGCAAGCATTTTTTTAAGTGATACATATAACGAGATTTTTTTTATGTTAAAAAGGTGGCAAGCAAGCGTATACCCTCCCCTGATGGTAAGCGGCCAACATATACATACATATGGGGGCAAGCGTATATGCTTGCGATACCAAAAATATCACTTGCGCCGAAGCCTATACTGACCCAATCCCACAGAACACAGAAAGAGGTTAAAGGGTCCTTGTGGGCGGGGCAGGCGCGCCATAGTAATGTGTGAGCAAATGCTCATAACTTATAACCAAAACTTGGTTCTGATTGCACCATTGCCCTGGGGTGTAAGCGCTGATTAGCTCGATTGTTTGATGTCGCGTCGTTTGATTGGCTTTTTTCTATTAGACGGAAGTGTAGTGGGGCGAGCTGGCGACATCGGTTTCCGTAAAAATAAATAATATAAGTTATTGACGTGCCTTTGTATTACACGGACTATCATTATGCCGATGGTAATGAACTTTGAATGTATTGTTCTAATGCTTATATATCAAGAATAATTTTAGTTTTTTTGGTTTTCAAACGAAGTACGGCGGCCGTCTTAAATTGCAATTTAGTATGATAACAATACATAAATCGTACAAAATGATAAATTTAACAATCAACTTCCGCTCTGCGCACCCGCTTTTGCCGTAATCATACCGAATAATAGGGTTGTAACTTTTAAGCATATAATAAACGAGTGGTTGCCCGCGACATCGTCTGCGTAGAAAAGTTGGTTTTATACAAAGGAATCATAATTCAAGGTGAAAAGGGGGGCGCCTACTCCTCCTCCGCCGCCTCCTGTGTTCTTCCCCGAGACTCAAACTATCTGTATAGCAAATTAAATCTAAATGAGTTTAACGGTTTAAGCGTGAAGAGGGAACAAATAGACAGGCACACTATCGCATATATAATTTTAGTTGGGCTTTTACCTTGAACTTAATATAATAGACTAAGTCGTTTAACTTTGCTACTTTGGTTGAAAATTGTTTAATCGCCACTTCTGAATTTAAAAATAGTACCTACCTAGCTATACTTAACTTTTGTTAATTAATAATATTAATGTGATTAAAGTTGACATCAATAAATGTTTCAATTTTTGATGTCATCTTTCAATTGACAAGACTGTATGAAACAAAACAGGGAGAAAAAAATTAGCCTTTGCTGAGTTTCTTCTCAGTACAAGGTCTCCCGCGGTAGATTTACGAACCGATGGCGTAGCGTTTGACTTTCACAAGAGTTTGTAACAGCCTAGAGCAGTGTTTCCTAACCTTTCCAATACTGCTACCCCTGTAACCTATTAGGAAAACAGATTTACCCCGACTTTAAAGTTTTATCATCAGTCAAAGAAATTCCAATGTAGCCGCAACATCTTCGTCTCTAATAATGTCATCATCAGGAGAAAATCTCGCCCCGCTTCCCACACTCAGCACCCCGCGGGCTTGCTAGCAAGAAGGAGCGCATGCTCTATTTAGTAGTATTATTATATAGTATTTTCTTATTATTTAGATTTGACCAAATAATTAGGTTCTTTGTTACCACCGAAGTATGGCTGATTTACCCCCGGAGGGGTACTTACCCCCTGGTTCGGAACCCAGGGCCTAGATAGACTGCATAAATGAGTTTGAGTTTAGTATGTATAGTATGAATTCACTTAGAATATTACCAAAATAATTAGCGCAGGACCGATCGTTGTGGAGATCCTTGGGGGAGGCCTATGTCCAGCAGTGGGCGCTGTACGGCTGATATGATGATGATAATTACCAAAATAAATATAGTAGAAAAATATTGTCATTAAAATTGATTACTAGTATTTTTTTTGGTTTGAGAATTATAGCAGTCGAATGCTTATAGAAAATATGAAATCAAGAATTTATCATCTAAAACAGTGGTTCTTAACCGGTGGTCCGCGGACCACAGGTGGTCCCTGGAGGCATTCCAAGTGGTCCGCGAAGCCATCCTAATAATATGTGACGTGACGTCATGAGTCGAGTCGAAACAACGCGAGCCGCGCGCGGCACGAGTCCGAAGGCGAAACGCGGTGCACGAGAGCGGGGGTGGCGGTTTCGTTCCATTCGTTCTTTGTTTTAGCGGCGCGGGTTGCCGATCGTCACTTGTAGCGTCGACGTTGTAATGAGCGGTAGTGATTTATTATAGGTAAGTAAAATAAATATTATTTGTTTGGTTTATGTCACACAACTAGCTATTGCGGATTACTAATTTTACTTTATTTTCGTCACGTTGTAAATCTGCTAGGTTTCTTATTAGGTAGGTAAGAAGTTTTTAATATTTTATATAAAACGGAAAATAATGCACAATTCAGTATTTTTGTAGGCTAGGTTAGGTTTTAATAAGCAATTAAAAAATCGGTTTCATTTAAAGTCGGTTTACATAAGATCCATCGTTTTATAAGACGTTGTCACGTCAAAACGAGCCTTATTTGACTTGCATTGTTTGTGTGTAGGTAGGTACGTTTGTTTGTTCGGGTCTAAACCTTACAACTAAATATTTCAAAGCAGTTATTCTCAACCAATTGAGGCAAAGTTGGGAATACATAATATTATATCATTTCGGTGACAATGCAATTGCTTGGTATAATTGAGCAGATTATGATGTATATGTAAATATAGGTACCTACTTAATAATACCGTCGTATTTGGGCTCATTTGATACGTCTTGAGCAGTAGATACTTTAACCGTCATTCCAACAGCTGGCCATAGACCTCACAAATAAAAGCTTATCAAAACAACACATTTTTATTATCAGATCTTATACCTGTCCATATTATCGCTAAAACTTCGTTTTCAGAAAAATGCCACCAAAAAGAAAATATGACGACGACTATATTAAGCTGGGCTTTACTTCAATAGAAATTAATGGAGAAACTAGACCACAATGCGTTTTATGTGCAACTGTTCTTTCTAACGACGCTTTAAAACCGGCAAAGTTGGAACGTCATTTGAAGACCGTGCATCCGAAGTTTTGTAACCGTTCGCGAGAATTCTTTGAAGGCAAACTAACAAGTCTTAAAAAAATGAAACTTGGACCCAGTGGAACAAGTTATGAAACCTCTGAAAAAACATTATCTGCATCATTTGAAGTTTCAAAATTGATTGCCAAATCGAAAAAAGCACACACAATCGGCGAATCTTTAATAAAGCCCTGTATGCTCAAAGTTGCAGAAGAGCTTTTAGGTGCGGAAGCTCAAAAGAAAATTCGTGAAATACCGCTTTCTAATGACACAATTAAGTCGCGTATTCAAAAAATGTCAACTGATATTGAAGACCAAGTTATTGACAAGATTAAAAACAGCCCTTATTTTGCATTACAATGTGATGAGTCTACCGATGTTTCGCAATGCTGTCAATTACTTGTATTTATTCGATTTTTGGAGGACAACAAAATGTTTAAAGAAGAGTTATTATTTTCTCAAGAACTTAAAACTACGTCGCAAGGTGCAGATGTTATGAATGCAATAAGCCAATATATGGAGGAACATGGACTTATGTGGGAAAGGCTTGCCGGGTTTTGTACTGACGGTGCTCCTGCTATGCTTGGTTCTCGCTCTGGTCTTGCAGCATTGGTAAAAACCAAAAATCCTTCCGCAATTACGACGCACTGCGTTATTCACCGTCAAGCATTGGCTGCCAAAACGCTCCCGGAATGTTTTACTATAGCTCTGAAAACAGCTATAAAAGTAGTTAACTTCATTAAAAAGAGCGCACTCAATACTCGTCTATTCAAACAGTTGTGTTCTGACATGAACTCTGAACACGAAACTCTGCTTTTCCACACAGAAGTTCGTTGGCTTTCAAAAGGAAACATGCTGTCGAGGTTGTACGAACTAAGAGAGGAAGTACAAGTATTCTTAACTATCAAGGAAAACAAAGAGTTGCTAGATCAGTTCTGTGAGCCCGAATATAAAGTACGTTTTGCTTATTTGGTCGACTTTTTTGCGCAAATAAATAAATTGAACCTTCAAATGCAAGGGTCCGGAAATTTGAAGTTGCAAGGCATGAGCAACATATTTGCATATGAAGATAAAATCAGGGCGTTTATTGCTAAAATCGAGCTATGGATCAATAAGATCGAAAGAAAAAACTTTTCTGCATTTGATACGCTCAACCAAATTATTGACGGACAAGGTGCAGATATTAAAGAAGAAATTCAGAAGAACGTGATGCTCCATTTGACTAATTTAAAAAGTGAATTCAATCGCTATTTTCCTGACTGCGAGGACAAAAGTATTCAGAAATTGATCCGGAATCCTTTCATTGTCAACGTTTCTGAAGTTTCTGATGAAATTCAAGAAGAAGTGATTGAAATGCAACACGACACGAACTTAAAAGATACATTCGAATCAGGAATAAATCTTGAAGATTATTGGAGCCAAAAAGCAATTTCTTTTCCAAAGCTTCGAGACATTGCTATACGTTACCTAACATTATTCATCGACGTATCTATGCGAGCAGGGGTTTTCGACGCTTCTGATTATTAAAAACAAGCATCGAAATCGGTTGGATGCCACTGCCGATATGCGTTTAGCTTTGAGTAGTACTGAACCGAGAATTCCGAAGTTAGTAAAGAGTATGCAGGCACAAAAATCACATTAAATTAAAATCTGTAACTTTTATATTTTTGCCAAATAATAAATAAATGAGTGCTAATTATAAAATTGTGCTTGTTTTCTTTATCAAACAACCCTTAATTTAGGTCATTTTAGTTAGGTAAACCAACTGGGTGGTCCCCGGCCATAGAAACATTTGGTAAAATGGTCCCTCATGACTAAAAGGTTAAGAACCACTGATCTAAAACCAAGTATCAAATTATTTCAAAAGTACTGCATATTATATCTGTAAGACTAATATAGTTGTAAAAAATGCCAGCATTAGGTTCATCACTAAATTGCAAAGTTGTGTCGAAGTTTCATGATGAAGTTGGTAGCCCTGGCGACCATTGTTTCAAGATATCTGCACAGTTCATCTCCGTGAGTGGAAGTTCTTCCACGAATTCTGATTTTGGAGTACTGCGATGATTCATATAAAATTATTATACCTAAACAAATAGGTACTTACCTTTCTTTTTTATTTAATTAATTCTTTAGTGTTGTTTCATTCAAATCTTTTGATCGTTCATTTTTACGCAGCGCAGATTAATTATTATAATTGGTGCCAGTGAAATTTGTTAACCTTTTTTTTATATATATAAGTCCCTATGTATATAAATGTTTTTTTAAGCGTTACAATTATTGTTACATTACCTCCTTTCTTTAGACTCCTCAAATATATTTATTTATTTATACATTCGTGCACAAATATAAATAGACAGAAATTACAATTGGTGCCAGAGATAAAGATAGTAATAAGTATGTATAATTTGTATTCACACCGAAATTATATCACGTTTTTGATGTTATTTTTCGGTTCGAGTTCCTCATTAAATAAATAAAATTAAATAAATATTTCCAACACTCACACTAATTAACCTAGCCCCAAAGTAAGCAGTGTAAGGCTTGTGTTATGGGATACTAGGGTAACGGATAGAATACATATACAGCACATATATAAGTATATTTATATAGAAATACATATAAAACATCCATGACTGGAGTACAAATGCTTGTATTCATCACACAAACATCTGCCCCCACCGGGATTCGAACCAGGGACTTCTCGAGTCGGCGACACTATTAAACCCGGCCAAACCACACGACCACGGAGATCGTCATTGCCCTTGGTAGATTTCAAACCTACCACTGTTTTTGTCGTCAACTAGGTATTTTCATTACAATAGAGTTGTGTTATGCGAAGTTCTTATTTGACATCAATTTAAGCAGAATAAATGATTTGTCTGTAATTAATATAATAATAAATCGCCCTGTCTAAAAAAGAGAATTGTAAATTTAGTTTATGGTACAATCTCCACTGCATTTTAGTTCAAAAATCACATGCCAATTGCACGTCCAAACTTAATTTATTAGTTCGAATTCTTTATACAGGTTAATAGTGTTCAATAAAAAACCGATTTTCTAAAAAAGAGAAATATTAATTTCTTTTATGAAACAATCTCCACTTTATTTTAGTTCAAAAATCACGTGCCAAGTGCACGTTAATACTTAATTTATAAGATCGAATTCTTGACAGATGTTAATTATGTTCAATAAAAAAAAGAATCCGACGATATTATTTTCGTTTATGGAACAATCTTCACTGCATTTTAGTTCAAAAATCACATTAGGTGGTGGTCCAAACATAATTTAGTACTTCGGCTTCATGATAGAATAACACAACACGTGTTCAGTAGAAAAATCTCCGATTGTCTAAAAAGAAAATTATTAATTTTGTTTATGGACCAATCTCCACTGCTATTTAGTTTAAAATCACATAGATAGCTGATGATGGTCCATAAATAAATAAATAAATAGATAGCTACCCAGTGCACGCTCAAACTTAATTTATTACTTCGGATTCTTTGATAGATGTTGTCCAATTACATTTTCTAGGGCTGCAGTGGCATTTTGACACAGTTATCGTAAAGTGGCGTAGCTTTTGGGTCAGCCGATGTGAGCTGTTATGTAGTGCCCGATAGCGATATAGGCAGATAGCACGGTTGGCCAATAAATTGACTACTCTACGATCGATAATCTAGTTTTCACCAACTTGGCAACGCTTCTATCGTTATATATCTTCGTTGGAAGGATATTAAATCTAAAAAAAATTTTACTAGAAAAATATCCACGCGGACCTGGCAGCAGACGGGACTCGAACCCGCACCGTTCGCTATCCGGGTGAATGCATTGACCATTATGCTACCGCGGCCCTGATGGCCGTGTCGAGTATTCTCTAGCCGTTCTTAGGCTGCAAGGCAGCGCCATCTCTTCGCGTTGTAGGTAACCCACAATGCCAAACGAATACCTTTACAAGTATTTCACATTTGAAAGAAGCAATAGCAATTAAAGTTTCATTTTTAAAAATTTAACTGCTAGATGTTTGTATGATTGTTATGATTTGACATTGTCAAATGAATACGTTTACAAGTATAAAAAAAATCTTTTGATTTTAACATTTGAAAAACGAACAATGTAATATTGTTGATCCATATTATTCAATGATGTCGTAAAAATGCTATGACAATGTTGTATATTATGGCAAGACTTTCTACACAAATTCATTATAAACTTGTTTTTCATCGTTCTACTCGTCCGTCGTGTGGCAGGAGTTTACTATTGAAATTCCTCATGTGTATTCTCATTTTTTCCACACGACATTTAGAAGACTTGTCATACAATATTTAAATAATGTAAATGTTAAATCATTTACTGGTCGCCTTCGATGCGCTCTAAAGTGTCCACATAAGGATCAGTTTTGCCCCAAATTCTTTGTTGCCGTCTCCAAACTGTGGTCCATCATTATAATTGACAATAACAAATGATATGGATCTACATAACAAAACCCCCCGGTCTCTAGTAGAGTGGATATTGTAACTGGTATTATATTGAAAATTAATGGATCACTGGCAGAATTCGGTATTGGTAAGTATTTTGTGTGAGAAAGGGCCAACAATTTAAATTTAGTTTCATTGTTAACTGCAGGCGAAAAGTGATTTTCTTATCTATTGCAGTTTGCATTAGAAAATGTTGATTTAGAAACACTACGAACGAAACACGCAATATAACGTAAATCTACGTATTCCAACTAAAATTATCTAATAATATTATAGATAGCTAAATGCGAATATTATGCCTGTCTGTTATGTTCTTAAGCTGAATCATATTCGATGAATATCGGTACTTAAAGGGGATTTTGGAAAAAAATCAGTCTCATTGGCATACGAAGGAGGCTGATCGCGGTTGTAAAATTTCTTGTGACACCCCTTTTATTTTCCTTTTAACACATAAAAGCGACTATCAATTCGCGTCAGTACACTACAACGCATCGTGTTGTAAATACGTCAAACTATGCCGCCTTGTTCATACATCGTAAAAACTGTTCACAAAGACAAAAAATGCATTTGCTTATGATTTCATATTTGTTTTGGTGACACTTATTGCGTGTACCGTGCGCTCCATCTACCTTTTGTTCTGTAATCTGAGAACCTGTGTATCATATTTTAAGTCCTTGCCTATTCGATTTGGAAAAGACTACTTAATGTCGCTGGCACCAGTCTTAATAAATATACTTTAGCCATGTCCCACCATTTACATAGTTCCTAATATTCTTTGCATATTTAAAACTAGAGACGCCTTAGTTTTGCTTCGGTAAAAACTACCTATAAATTTTGTTCTCGGGCATATATTATGCTTAAGGACCTTCCTAATAAATCACTATAGGTATATATTGCTGAGAATCTACATATATAAAACTGAAAGGTGACTGACTGACATAGTGATCTATCAACGCACAGCCCAAACCATTGGACGGATCGGGTTGAAATTTGGCATGCAGGTAGATGTTATGACGTAGGCATCCGCTAAGAAAGGATTTTGATCAATTCTACCCCCAAGGGGATAAAATACCGAAGCGAAACGAGGGCGGGCCACTAGTTTTATATAAATCCGTTGCATATTTTAAAAGATGTAAGCGGACAGACAGACGGCGAAAGCGACTTTGTTGTATCATCATCAGCTTATAAATGTCCTCACCTTAGCCTCCTGGGACACAGGCTTTCTCTGTGAATGGAATAGCGATATTGGACCATGACCCACAACGCGGGCCCAGTGTGGATTGGTGGGTGCTGCTAACGTGCCTTCGGAAGCACGGAGGAGCTCGAGTCAGTACTTAAATTTTTGATCACCCATCCAATGACCGATCACTGCGAAAGTTGCTTAACTTCAACGACCGCAGTCGAACGCGCTATCCACTTGAACCATCGAGCTCCTCTATACTATATAAAAATATCGATGCGTTTGTCAGTCAGTTTGTCAGTACCTAAATGCCTAGCGCGGACGGTATGGCGGTGAGTTTGTGCGCCTGAGGCTAATTGGTACTAATGAGCTGACCCCACCTCTCACCCGGGCCTCAATTACGAGGGCAACAGACCCTACACGAATGGACTTATAAATAGATAGGATTTAATGTTAAGGCTATTTAGCAGGTCAGGTTACTATTATTATAAAAATAGACTAGCTTCCGCCAGCGACTTTGGCCCCGTCAACTTTAATTTCACTGAATTTTCAGAAAAAAAAAATATTTTTTTGCGTGAGAATCTTCTATGAAGCATATATATAAAGAAAAATTTAAAGGTCGTGCTAAAACTATGGGGTGACCAATGGAAAAAAGGATTCATTTTTATAATACAGAAATTTGCTGATACATCAGAAAGTCTCCTAAATTTGTAAAAAAAAAACTGGAGAAGTTAAGACCGACACGTTCATTTGTATTATAAATTTTAAAAAATAAAAAAAAAACTACTACATGATGTGCCCTAATTCAAATGTGCAGCATGTGCAAAAGTGAGTATTTCATCGCATTGTTATAGCATTTCATTAATAACTTATAAGTTCAATTTACAAAAAGGTATTTTAAAATAATTCTCTGTCGGTATTTTTGTAGCAAAAATTTATTGGCTCCATCAAACAGATATCTTTTTTTAGCTTATAATGATGAAGTCGTCTACAAACAAAACCAAGAGTTGCATGTGTTTCACTTTTGCGCCCTCACTGAAACTGCAAGCAAATCCGAATGATGTTTGCCAACCATCATACACAGTACACGCTGCTGAATATCGTTTCTTGGTAACTGCTGATCAAATAATAAGCGTTGTCCCAGATACTGGGTACTTTGATTGTTGATCAAATATTGCAGGTTCGCAGAATTAACACTAAGTAACATTGCAACCTTTTACAACACATGAATTTGTCACTCTCTGTAAACAAACTTTGGATCATCACTGTTTTAGTTTGAAATCTTTATTGCGCCATGGACCAATTTATTAGTCCATGACTGCAGGTTCAATGTATCTGTTTTAGTGTTATAGCATTACTATAGGTATTACAACATTGGCTATGTTGATTCTCCATAATTGACCTACAAGAGTTACCTATTTACAAAAAGTCAAAAAGTAAAAAAATGTGCCTTTTTCTTGTAATAACTTTGTATTGTACGTTGCAAATAATAACGAAAATGGTCAAAATACTGATTACAAATATAACAACAATTATTTTATTAATAACTTTGTAAGTCTTGAATACTTCGGAATAGTGAAAATCATAGAGGCATGTATGTATGTATCAACCAAAAAAGTTACAAGCGAATATCCTTGATTTATATCAAACCTTTAATAATAAGGCATCGTAAATCAAAATTATCAATTTCGGACAAGTTCGGTGGATGTTTCGGACTTTCTAATAACGATCAAAGATAACGTTATCGTTTCGCTTATTCCTATAGATACCATTTGTTTTTATTAACTGCCTAATAATAACACTTGACCTGTTTGTTGATTAGAAAGGCAAAGGCTGAATGTTTTTTTTTATATTATCGTAAAACCAAGGAATATGTTCATTTTCCGCTAAGTAATTTTCAACGTAACTCTGTAGAGTTACGTAATTTGATTATCAAATATAAAATTCAGAATATTTGCAATTCTAAGTAGTAGTTATTGATTGTGTTACTGTTTTAGGTAACCGTTAGTGTAGTTTACTAAGGTCGGTCTAAATAGGCAATAATTCTAGAAAAGTTTCATGTCCAGTACCGTATGTACCCCTAGCACGAACCAATACTGAATTGGAACTGTTCGCGAGTGCGAAATGCCAATGTCAATTTTTGTATGGAAACCTGAACAACAGCCTCAATGGACTTTACGAGAACTAAAAATCAGTACACATTTGACAATGACATTTCGTACACGCAGACGTTCCGCATTCGATATTGGTTCGTGCTAAGGGTACAGATCAATCTATAAGCTGATTAATTCTGTTGAATAAGTAGTAGATACGTAGCTACTTTTAAGGTTTTCTAGAAATAATACAATATCTTATCTTATACCAGAAAAATCCCTGAAGTTTCAGAATTCAAAAGTACCATACGTTTGAGCACAGAACACAGAAACCTTTTTGTGCGTGTCCTCTGTTCTGTGTGTAGGAGGATAAATTTAAAATTAATAAGGAGGAATCATATTTGATAAAAGATCTAAACACCTTTATCACTTCCGTGGCGGCAAAAGTTGTGAAATGGTTTATTAGACTTTTCATTTATTTCATATCTGAAGCTGTTGATATTGTGTCGCGATGTGTATCACCGATTCGTGACATGTAGGTCGTGAAATCATCAATGTGGTGTCAGTTTAAAAATCCATGTGTACATTTCCCACAAGATTTAGAGATAGGGTGTTAATCAGACATAGCTACTCAGGAATATTTATATATTTTTTTTTTGACAGCAAAAACAAATCAGCTTATTAGACAAGATAATATAGATAATTCAAAGACTCAAAACCGTGCAAATGTCACACTATAATATATTTTCCATTCGTAGTCACGAACCAGGTAATATCATTCTGAACAGCAGAGGTTATAAGGACAAGTGAAAATTAAAAAGGTCACAAACCTGTTTTTTTAAGATAACATTATTAAATATAAGGGAGATAAATTCGCCCTGGGAGATACATTAAAAGATAATTATGTAAATAAAACTAATCACTGAAAGGTTTCCGAGCTACAGTAGCGTTATTCTGATGAACTGACTGTTAGTAAATAAGTTTTTTAATTATAATATTATTTCCATTTGCTGTATGAGAAGTCGTTGATAATTAATTAATTTGACTAGAGGTGTTTTACGTATGCACTCTTTAATTATAATTGTCATTGTTTATTATTGCACTTACATAATTTTTTTTTTGATAAATGAAATCATAAACATGTAATTGATAACGTTAAATTTAAATAAGTATTGCGATGGAACTATTGTGAAGATTTTTAAAGTAAATATCTCAATAAAATTAATTATAAAAACATTAATTATTGTACAGAAAACATTAAATCTAAATGTTATGCGCCATTTGTTGGTTCTCTTAAGTTATTACACCTACAATAAGCCTACAATACGAGAACCTTTATGTTCAACATTCTACATATTGTCTATATGGGTGCACCATCAAATCAGGCATTCACGACTCTTCCGAACCTTGTTTGCCTTCGACAGCTTACATATTACCGTTCAAGTGTAGTAGGAATTACTGCAAAACCCTCTTTATACCTTAGTAGTTACGGTGCTGCTGAACTGCGTTCTAATGTTGTCAGTGGGTCTAAAATGCGGAGGTGCTTTTGGTACTTACAAGCAGGTCTTTGTAAGTGCGGCCAGATTAGAACGAGCTACTTCGTCCCCCTCGTTGGCTGTCACAGATGGGACTTGGAGGGGTGTTGTGAGCGTTTTGAAAGATTAGTTTATGGCAGTTTTTAGCACGAGGTCGTGCGACAGAACAGTTCTTGTGTAGACACTGTGAAACTCTGTTATTGGACAGAGCAGCATTCAGTCGTGTGTTGGTCTGTCTTTCAGTACATTCTTTGTTGCTATGAATCGCGACTGTAACGGACTATCTGTAAATTTTTTTCCTATGATACGCAGGCGTGAGCAGATGAATAGTCAGTGTATTTGCCATTAGACATGTAGTTGTGTATGCTTTTATCATAACAGAGTTAACAGACGTGACAAAATTTATTTTGGAACAACAATATTGATAAATATGAGCACGTTTATTTTATGTTAACTACACACCTTTACCAAACATATCTTAAGATAATTTTAAACTTTTACTTACTTGTATGTATATGAGAATATAGTTTGAAATTTTCACGTACAAATAATATTGTTATACAATAAATATACCAAATCAAATTAAGTTTAGATTTTTATTATGCATGTAATAAACCGGATATCCTAAAATCTTAATTCAACCTTTCGTGGAATAACCAGAAATAGCTCAAGCATTCGTCGATCTCTTAATGACCTTTATGACATTAGTTACTGTTATTAAAGTTGCTAGCATAGCATCCGTCATCAATGACATCATAATGGGTGTGTACAACAACAAGCAATCAGACGTTGGTAATGGGTGGATAGAATAAATGTATTTTGTCGAAAAGTTATACTAATAGAGTAATCATACGACATTTGTTTAAATAACAAATTGTAAGATAACTATGTACAAATACAAGTGCCTTGGTGTTCTTAAATTAATAATTGCAAATGATAATATAATAGCGGTAAAATAAACTGGGTCTATTTAAAAATAACGAAGTGTCTGCAGCAATTTATTCTCCAAATTCTTATAACAGACACGGAGCAAAAACTTCGTCAGCTTCTCAAGAAACTCGTTACGGACTTGAAAGGATATCAAAGATCACCACGTCGAAATGAATCATGTCACGACGACCTCTTGGCGATAAAACGTTTGACTCCAACCTTCTGGGAAGAGCATCTGTGCGTCGGCGCACTGCGAGCGATGTGACCAGAAATATTAATAACCTTCACAATAGATTGAAGACTCATGTGAACGGAAGAAATAATAACTCACTTGACTGTAATTTTCTACAAACTTGTTCAATACAGTAAAATCTATGCAAGTGTTTAATTAAATCATCGGTACCATAGTAGCATCTGCTATAGAATTGATTATACCGTTCGTTTCCATACTAATGCTAATCTAAAATTAAATCCCTATACACGAATAATTATCAATAAATTCAATCGAATGTAGGTATCCCTATCGGGCGATCTTGATTTGAAAAGAAAACCGGTTCCGTCCCAATCGAGGTCCGTCTAACAAAACCGTATGAAGTTATTACCATTAAATTATTTTAAGACCGTAGCCGGGTGCATTTGGGTTTTTGCATGACAATCAAATACCTACCACGTAAGTTTAAAATGTTGAGATCATTTGCATGGGCCTTAAGGGCAGCAAAATGTTGTTTTATTCATGCACTCTCGAATCTGGCTGGCGTTTCTTGTTTGGTAACCAGTCGCTGCCGAATGGTGCCAACGAGATATTTTTTTCCGTTCGGTGTGATATTTTGGTTTATCTTGGTGTGTCGTTCAGTGTAAATGTTAGCAGTAACATTCATTATTTACCTTTTGATTATGATTGTACAAACTTTCCCTGCGTGTAGAATTTATATCATAGTTGTACAAGTCTTTCGACGATGTTCTCCTGACCTCGTTTGACCCATAATTCAGTAGTAGACAGTTTAATCTTTCCTGAACGCAAGGAAAACCTTCGTTGCCTACAACTAAATTCCGAGAACATATTTCAGCCCGTTTTTACTTCAAGTGGGCGGCACCGCCTGATCGTAGATTGTGTGAGTCAGATGATATGGGTGTGGGAACTTGTATTATTTTAGACACGTGTATGGCTCTAAGGTTTATCTCGAATTTAAGTATATACTTTGCGTTGCTGCTATCTCAGCGTCTGGATTCTGCGTCGCCCTAAAGTTGGACGTAAGCCAGTGCCTAAAATCGTACTCCGGACATAATTCGACTATCCCACCGCGTTCACACACCATATCTCTTATTACATTCGCTGGGTTCCTGGTACCCCTGAGACGTGAGGGCATTATGAAAGTCATAATAACTCCAAATGTGCTGTATGCGACCGCGACGCGACCCGAAATGGTTCGAAATAACCAGTAATCGTCTCTCTGATGGCAGATAAGCACAAATGAATATGTAACGCTCGTCCTCCCACGACAGAACACAATAAAACCGGGCCTGACCCTATAAAAATAAAAACGGGCAATTAATATTGTTTATTCGCGTCCGTTATTCAGAGCAGCGACAGTAACAAACGATGTCTGCATGAATTAATGCAATCCGAGTATGTTGTCTCTTGTGAGCAAGTACTGCGAACCGAATGAGAAAAGCCGGTTGTGTAATTCCCTATACGTGTAACGGGACATCCAGTTATGATAATCTTAGCCGAATTTTACGAAGCATCTGACGTAGGTTTGAAAGTAGAATTTTGTAGAGCATTCGATAAAGCATGATTATCGGATAATTTGAAAAATAATGTATAAAAAAATATGTACCTAAATATCTACTTATTTAGTAAGTAGGTGCCTAACTAATTATAATTAGCACTAGAGTTTTGGCATACCGCAGGGTAACACAATAGGGCATACTCTCGCAAGTTCTGCATTTCAATGAATATGATCCTGATCGGTGGAACGTGTCGAGTGCCACTACCGGGTTATCGATATCGTGGGCTGATAAGTCAACTGCTTGCGTCATATACATAATAGAAACTGGGGTTCCGCACTGATGACGGTGGGGCCGGGGCGCTCGTGCCACTACCGGCCCTAGTCCTAATCTCCTGAAACTTTTACGAGCCGACGCATGAATAATTCCCGAGAGGAGCATCTATCGATCGCACACGTCGAGGTTTTTATTTATACGGCGCGGGTGGGCGAGGCGCATATTAGTAAACAAGCGCAGGCGCGCGGCGGCACTCACCGACTTGTAGCACGCTCTCCACGCAGCCGGCCTCCAGCAACTTGAGGCCGCGGCAGAAGGCGATGTTGCGGTGGTCATCGGGCGGCGCCCGCGCCAGGGACGAGTACATGCATATGTCCCGTTCGTCCCTCGGGAAGGACCAGTACACGACGCGGCGTTGCACCGGCTCCGGGATGCGTTCATAGCGCTCCTCGATGCGTTGGAATGGGATGTTCGCGGCGACGATTTTGGCCGTGATGTCGAGCAACGTCGGCGGGGCGCGCGGCCGGCAGCAGGCACGCGGCGCACACGCAGACATGGCGCTCGCTCGGCTGCTCGGCGCGGACTGACGTCGCCCGCTGCCCCCTCCCGCGCCTCGCCCCGCCCTCGGCCCCCTCCCGAGGATGCGCGGCCCGAATCGACACGCTGCGATAAATTATTCATTTGGCGGCATAATGTGCGATATATTATTAAAAGTTGGCATTTTTGTGTTGTTCTAGAGGCGACGAATAAAATCGATGCCATTATGGATTCGTTTGATGTGACTAATTTGAAAATGTCTACTTGTATTGACTATACTTTAGTAGTTTTGCGATTTTAAGGTCACCCATTTTTAATTCATATACAACATCCTTCCCTTTATAATTAACACTCTAAGTGCTCGGTAACCCAATTACAAACGATTTATAGTACAAGTTGTATAGTAGTTGTTTTACGAAAAATTATGTCAGATTAACAATAAACCTAACACCAGACAATACCTGTAATTAATACGCTACCTAGAAATGGGAAAAGAAAAACTTTCGCGAGAGTTACGTTGAAAAGAAAACAAAAGAAAAGAGCCCGTTTCGCGACTAATCCATTCGGGCCCTGCCTCCTCACATTACACAAACGAAGGGGAAAGGCTGGCGGGCGCGAGGGGGGAGGACATTAACAGCTGATGGCGGCTCGAAGGGGGGTGGGGCCGTCAGGTGGCGACCTGCTCTCAGCTGAGATTTCCGCGTGCAGCGCTGCAGCGGATGAATTGTGCGCGGTGACGTTGACCTTTTTGTTTATATTTTTTTTTGCTTGTAAGTAGTTAGTCATTTTTTTTGTAGTCGAACATTGTCGCTTGGACTTCAGCGATTGTGGCTATAGTAGGGTGTTGTATTGTTTTTTTATCAGTGCCAACGGTGTTATCGGAGTACGGATTAAAAAAAAGTTTTCCATGCACAATTTTAATTTTTAATGTTTTAAGTAATAACTGTGAATTATATAACTTAGAGAGTTAAATAGAATAGTGAACATGCGTTTTAGCAAAGCTTATATTTATAGAATTTTTGAAAGAAATTTTGTTATTAAAATATGTAGTTTAAACACTAAAAAACTTCTAAATATAAGGACTACAGTACACACAGATAAATTATTGTAGTAACATTAATTAATATCACTCATTTAACAAAACGCATTTTAACGGCTAATTATAATTTATACAGGTTTACATTGTTATTTTTCTGGCCTAACCACCTAACATCAATTATAATACCTAATAAATATCAATTTGAAATATATCTCACAACCAATATTTTACTGTTTATCATCATAAGATTTTTAATAATTATCGCAATATTATTTTGTTTACTACACAGTTCATGGACACATAAAAAATATGTTGTAAGCAAGCATTTACGTGCCTACGTATTTTGAATTTCAAATAATGTTAAGCTAATAAGTTAGAGGCTCTCAAGAGGCACACGCTTACCTAACAATGTTATTTGCAAGGCAGGTGTTTTAAAGTATGTTTAAATATTCACAAATTAACCTTAATAGTAAATTGAGCGAACGTTACTCTTAAAATTATTGTACAAATAAACTGGCTTTATTAAAGATAAATAAGTACTTGCATAACAGAAATATATAGCGGAGAAAGTACTTAACTAGCGAATTTATTTGCGATATATGTTGAAGAGGTTTTATTACGGGTTAGATCAGTCCCGTTAGCATGAGAACCGCGATGTGATATATCGCTCGGTTTTATCACGCCCAATTGTCAAATTACTAGGGAAGTTGACAGTAAGACGCGATAAAAAAAACGTGGTATAATCTTGATATAATGTGCGAAGTTGCGATGCTCTTGCTACCTTAAAATGAGCATATAAACATAAGTAAATTCTCGACCCGCTAGATATAGTAGGCAATACTGTAAAATAAAAACTCACTTCCAATTTTGGTAACTGCCATTTTAACATTAGTTCGATATGCATTTGCGATTCAACTAAGAATATGACCGACTGGGCGCCATATTGTGACGTCATAGCTGTCAATTCAAACAAAATAGGTAGGGTGAGCAAAAAAGAAGTTTTTATTTAATAAACCTAATTTACTTAGATTAAGTGAGGGATACATCCGATTTTTTATAATAGTTTTTTTTACTAAGATTTAAGAAACATTAATCAGAATCCTCTACTACAAGTGGAAGTGTTCCTCTAATAGAAAGAGAAGAAGATGAGAGGTTGCTAGCTTTCTCTCTCTAATCGCGCATGCCTTTATGTAAACGAAAGTTTTAAATCGAGTTTCTGAACGCTACTTAAAGTAACATTTGGTTGACAATTTAGGTTATCAACCATTCATAACCAGAGCTCAATAAATGAAAAAAAATATCAACCAATATTAATAATCAATATTTGTTATTGTTTGTTGACAAATGTTTGGTTTTTATTCTAGAATTAGCCGAGTGCTAAAAATGGGTTCCAAGATTTTTCGGCAAACCGTACTTTTCAAGCGACATTTGACAGGCGGAGGTCATTGGCTTTCCTATTCTTATTTGAATCGCACTTATACTATACGCCATTACACGGCGAAATGTCGCTATGTCTGTAGAAGCAGACAGTATTTTATATTAGACATTTGTTAGAAATCCGAGTACATGAGATCGTTACTGAGATTGCATCTTACAGAATATAATTATGCTTACAGTAAATATTGGATATATATATATTATATACGATAAGTAAAAAGCTTGATTCTCCCTGGGTTGGATCGATATAAAAACCGTAAATGAAACTAGGCAGATTGAGTGTAAGAAAGATGAAGCGATCATGCGGCCAAAAGTTCGTATTTTTGTATAAGTTGCACCATCATCGTTTCTGTCTTTCCAAAGATTCTCTATATTATGTGTATATCTGGGTTTATGACATAAAAAATACAAACAAAATGTGTTAATATAATAGAAACATTAAATTTTAATGCGTTTAATCAACCATGTTACATTACATATAAGAAGTCCAATTCTATAAAAACAAACTCACATTTCACCGCGGATCACCGGTGTGATATAAAATTAATTTGAATTGCCTGTTCTAATTTTAAATCATACCGTGGATTCCGAGGAGCAGTGCATTGCAGTAGGTACACCAAAAAATAACGTCGTAGACGCGCCGGTCCAAACTGGATTTCCCATAGAATGTTGTTGTAATTAATCATAGAGCCATATAGTTGATAGCGATGTCTAATTTAATTAATAACACAAAATAAAAAGAAGGTGAGTTTATTTATTAAACCTCTTTTATACATATAGTATTGACGGAAGTGTGTAACAGGAAGTCGCGAAAGCGCGCGCTATTTGATTTGATTTTAGAACATAATGTTCAAATGTCTTATTCCATTTGTAGTACGTTTTATTTCTTTTTTTACTAATATAAGGTGAGGTTTCAAATGTTACACATCATACGCGACTACTGTAAGGCTCGCTCGTTTTTATTTAGAAAACCGCTTTTCTGTATCTTATCGATTCTAAGGACGCCTGTAGGTATTGGGAATGGTGTGATACAATATGTAATTTTGTTTTTTTATATGAAAATCGTTTAAAAAAATCATAATCGGGCAATTATCAGCATGTCGATTCTAATTTGACAGCTATCGAATTCGGAACTGAGATTTATTTTACAGATTTGTAATATCAATCACATGTTTAACCTCTTATGACGAAGACAGGTATTTGTAATGAGCCATAGTATTTTATGATTCCGACATTAAGAAGTAAACATAAAATAACTGAGGAGTAGCTAATCATTTTATTACGGTTATTCCAAGAAATATGAACATAGATATGAACATGTGTGAAATTAACAACTTAAAGTGGCAGTATCATTTTACAAATAACAAATAAATATTGTTGATGTTTCACAGATGCGGGTTTGAAGCCCGTCTGAAACCTGGACCAAGTAAGTAGATTTTTTTCTAGCAAAATATATTTAAAGCCTTATAATCTTTTTGAGGAGCTCGATGGCACAAGCGGTTAGCGCGTTCGGTTGCGATCGTTGAAGTTAAGCAACTTTCGTAGTGGTCGGTCATTGGATGGGTGACCAAAAATTTACTATCTCGAGCTCCTCAGTGCTTCGGAAGGCATGTTAAGCCGTTGGTACCGGCTGTATCTGCTGTCGTTAGCGCCCGCCAATACGCACTGGGCCCGCGTGGTGGGTCATGGCCCAATCTCCCTATACCATCCATAGGGAAGGCCTGTGCCTGTACAGTAGGGATATTAATAGGCTGATGATGAATCTATTTTATAATTTATGTTGAATAGATGTGCTATTTGAAAGAGAATTAGCAGAGATAAGCAGCAACATCAAAAGACTCAAACGAAAAGATGTTCTCGATGACTAAAAGGGGGTTAAAGCTTGTTCATTTTGTTTTGAAAATTGTTTCTTGCTATTTTGGGACTTATCTTTACACTTATTGTTAGTAAATTCGTTGATTGTCTATTGTTACTTATTTGACATTATGTGATGGAAGTTGACCTCAACACATGTTTGCAAGTTTGATGTCAACTTTCAATTGGACGACACTGTATGAAATAAAACAGGGAGAAAAAAGCAGCCCTTGCTGAGTTTCTTGCCGGTTCTTCTCAGTACAAGGTCTCCCGCCGTAGATTTGCGAACCGATGGCGTAGCTTTTCGACATTCACAAGTGCTTGTAACAGCCTAGACTGAATAAACGATATTGAATTTGACGACCTCCGTGGCCGAGTGGTTTGTACGCCGGGTTTCATGGTGTCGCCGACTCGAGAGGTCCCGGGTTCGAATCCCGATGGGGGGCAGATGTTTGTGTGATGAATACGAGCATTTGTACTCCAGTCATGGATGTTTAATATGTAATTCTATATAAATATTCTTATATATGTACTGTATATGTATTCTATCCGTTACCCTAGTATCCCATAACACAAGCCTTATAGTGCTTACTTTGGGGCTAGGCTAATTGGTGTGTTAAAAAAAAAAAAAAAATTGAATTTGATGGATTTGCTTCTCTCGAACGTGATTAACAACTCAACAAAATTACTTATATATTCTGTAGTGCAGTAAACTCACTTCTCACCTCAGAATCCGCGGTGTGGTTTAAAATTAGAACACGAATTTCAAATTAATTTCTAATCACGCGCGAGTGAATCAAAGTGAGTTTGTTATTACAGAATAGCACAGCTGGCGACTGATTCTTTTGAGATTATACATCATAGTAATTAATATTTATAAAGTTAATTCCTATCTTCTTTATTATCCTCAAAGAGAAGTAAAGGGACAGATATAGTAGGTGAACGGTATAAATTTATCTATACTTTATACTCACGCTTATAATCATAATCAAAATCATTTATTCAGTTTAGGCTATTACAAGCACATATGAATAAGCACATAGAAGCTACGCCATCGGTACGTAAATCTACGGCGGGAGACCTTGTACTGAGAAGAAGAACCGGCAAGAAACTCAGCAAGGGCTGTTTTTTTCTCCCTGTTTTATCATTTACAGAGTCGGTCGTCAAGTTGAAAAATGACTCCAGAGATGATTCATGAAGTCACCTTTCATTACATAATGTGTAATTATACATTAATTGTTCACCTGCATTTTGATTGCTGTGTTGTTGTGTCACACAGTATTTAAACTTAATTCCTCCCCACATAGGTGCGCTATTATCGGATGCGTTATTGCGAAACCTATTATTAGTACTAATTTAGTACATTATATATGATAATTGCTACGAAGTAATTAATTAAGTATTTTTTTTATTTTTAAGTGGTTAAGTGATTTTACAATAACGCATCTGCCCCCCCAGCACTGCGATATGATATATAGCGCGTTTTTATCACGCTCAAGTGTCAAATTACTATGCAGTTTGACAGTTAGACGCGATTAGGGTTACCATCCGTCCGGATTTGTCCTTTTGCCTGTTGTCCGGACTTTGTCCGACTTTTTTTAATTACATGAAATATGAATAAAACTACTTATTAAGTTATATCAAATAAGTCAAATAATCTTTATTAAGTTCTCATTCATTTGAAACAAAATATAAATCAACTTTAAAAATCAACAACGAGACCGATGCGAGCGTCTGCTACCACGCGTATAATATCACCGTAACTAAGTGGGTGATTTGCATTTTGTGACTAAAATGTCCGGACTTTTATCGAAATGTCCGGCTTTATGCCAGGACTTTTCAAAATTTGAAATAGTAACCCTAGACGCGATAATAAACGTGATTTAATGTAAATTGTGGTGATCATGCTACGGGGACTGATAGGTAATATCGACCGATAATAGCGCGCCTATTATGGGCAGGGACAAAGATATTGTTCTATATTTAGAGGATGAAAGCTTTATCCAATTTTTAAATTTGAACAATTCGCACGTCTCAAACAATATGATATTTAGTCGGCAAAACCATTTATTTTTTTATGTGCGTTTCGAAAACTACATTGTTTTATCTATAAACTTGTTGTCGAAATAGTTTTTGAATTATAGCAACACATGTCAATTTCTAGGCAAAATTTATGATTGTGAGTATTGTAAACAGTATTAAGTTAAGATAATACCCTATTGCCCGTTCCGATTTAAATTTTCAAAATTAAAAAAAAAATCAAAATTCAATATCGTTTATTCAGTCTAGGCTGTTACAAGCACTTGTGAATGTCGAAAAGCTACGCCATCGGTTCGCAAATCTACGGCGCGGCGGGAGACCTTGTACTGAGAAGAACCGGCAAGAAACTCAGCAAGGGCTGTTTTTTTCTCCCTGTATTATATATACAGAGTCGTCAAAAAAATGAGTTCAATATGAGATAATCCATGAAGTCACTTTCCTTAGTAAGATTAATACAAGTTTGAAGTTTTTTTTAAATAATACCCTCTGGCCTGTTCAATTTTATTTAATATGTTATTTTCAGCGAAATTATTTTAAAATGACACTAGTTTTAATTTTAACATGAGCCATTTGAACTGCTTATAGGGTATTCTCTTTACCCAGTCACATAAAAGTACTTTTAAAATAAAAACTACTATTGATACACTAACTAAACTTACTCAACACAAAGAAAGATAATGTACGTTTAAATCAAGGTATCATTTTAAACATTTGAACAAGTAGTTCCGTTTCTATGATTTTTTAAAACTTCAAAACGCGATATCTCAAAACACTGTTTTTGAAGATAATACTCTTTTGTTTGTGACGTGCGAATTGACAGAAGAATTCGCAACGGTACCATTTTTGAAAATTTTAACTGAAAATGAATTTGCGTAACTGCATTGGCTTAAATGTTAAAGCTCTCTGATTTGTAGTGCTGCAGCGCTTTATTCTGTAATTATCTATGTCTCGGACACAAGCGAGGGAACCCCGGTGAACTGTGCCGTTATATATTATATATATATATACACCTGTGCCCTATGATTGTATACGTATAATTGTGTATCAAATTATGTTGTGACCAGCTGATCGCTATTCAGCGAGAGTGAATGGTTTTGTTTACATTTTTTTTTCTTATTTCATTGGGGAAAATATTTTATTTATCAAATTTATACTGTACTTAAGTTTTACAATACCCTGGGCAGACTACAAATGTATTGAAACAACTTCCAGCAAGAAGTACACAGAATAAAAAAGCTACTGGCATCTTTTTAGAAATTACACCGACATTTTCATGTCATGGCAATGGGCTGTCCATATCAGCCGTAGAACCGACTACCGATGGAGCAAACGTGTCCTGGAAGACCTGGTAAGCGAAGGACGCCCTCTAGTTAGTGGAGTGACGATCTTCGCAGGATACCTGTTAGGAACTGGTTGAGTGTAGCCGAGGATCGTGCTGGGTGGCCTGCCATTTAGAGGTCTACGTCCAGCAGTGGACTAATACGGGCTGTGGACGATGATGATGTTCCACGGAGCCCTGCGTTGCAGCCCAAAAAGGTAATTCCAGATTTTTTTTAAGACATGAAGCTCAAATACCTCTTTGCATGAGAAAGCAATTTTAGTTAAAATAAATCTATATCCATCGCCACGAGAAGCTCGATGGCGCAATTGGTTAGCGCGCTCGGCTGCGATCGTTGAAGTTAAGCAACTTTCGCAGTGGTTGGTCTTTGGATGGGTGACGAAAAATTTAGTATCTCGAGCTCCTTCGTGCTTCGGAAGGCACGTTAAGCCGTTTGTCCCGGCTGCATCTGCAGTCGGTAGCACCCACCAATCCGCTCTGGGCCCGCGTGGTGGGTCATAACCCAACCTCCCTATTCCATCCATAGGGAAGGCCTGTGCCCCAGCAGTGGGAACATTAATAGGCTGATGATGATGATGATGAGATCTCTATCTATTTAACAACAACTATCTATTCAAACGATTTCCTTCCAAACATTGTAGCCATAATAAGCAGATAAGGTACATTATTTTGATAAACTAAATTCATTATTTCATTTTGCTGAAATAAAAAAAAAGACAGACGAAAGTTTCGTTTATAAAATCAAACAAACGGTCGCATAGTTGAATGACCAGCCACTGCAGGTATAAATTGATATTTTATCACTAAAGCACATGTTTTGTGAAGAAAATTCTTTTACTACTGTTTTTTTTTGGAATTAAAGTGATATACAAGCATATGGCTGACCTGTAGTACCCTTAGCACAAACTATTATCGAATTCGAATAGTTTGCAAACCGAAATGTCAATCTAAAGGAAAGTTTACAAGAAAAAAAAAAGAAGAAAAAGCAATTATAGTTATAATTTTTATGATTTTAAAGCATGTAACTGCTTGATGTTTAAATCTAAAGAAAATATAACTAGAAAAAAATCCACGCGGACCAGGCAGCGGACGGGACTCGAACCCGCACCCTTCGCAATCCGGGCGAATGCACTGACCATTATGCTACCACGGCCCTATTGGCCGCGTCGAAATTTTCCTAGCCTTAAGCTGCAAGGCAGCGCTATCTCTTCGCATTGTAGGCAACCCACAATGTCAAATGAATACTTTTTCAAGTATTAAACATTTGAAAGAAGAAATAGTCCGCTGCCTGGTCGCGTGGATTTTTTTTCTAGTAATTTTTTCTTAGAATTTAAACATCTAGCAGTTAAATGCTTAAAAATAAATAAAAACATACCGAAATGTCAATGTCAAATTTTGTATGGAAACTTGAACAGCAGCGGCACAAAGTACGCAAAGAGAACTAAAAATCAGTACACATTTGACAATGACATTTCGGATTCGCAAACGATACGAATTTGATATTGGTTCGTGCTAGGGGTATTGATGGTAAGCAACTACAATAGCCTCTAACAAACAAGAAAAAAACCGTACTGTCGAATTGAGCACCCTCTCCTTTTTGAAGATTTTTGAACAGTCTTGGATGAATTGCTTATGATCAATACCAACTCCCGTAGCATGAGCACCACAATTTACATTATATCACGTTTTTTATCGCGTCTAACCGTCAAACTGCATAGTAGTGATGACGGGGTACAGTAAACGAAATTCTATTTAGTCCGTTAGTTAGATGATCAAAAAATAATGGACACGTATTTTTTATTTGGGCAATCAACCAAAAACTGACAAAGTTATAGCGCGTCAAAGTTTGGGAGTAGGGGCTCGTGACGTCACTTTTAAGTGAATTTTCACTAAAAAGTGTACTCAAACGTGACGTCATGCGACTTTTCAAATCAATATATCTCTGCAATGTTTATATTATGTGAGAAAAGAAAAAATACGTGTCCAATACTTTTCGACAATCTACCTGATAAACGAAGAAAAAAAAATTAGTCATCATCCCTATTGAGCGTGATAAAACGCGTAAAATATATCATATCATATACTAGGTGGGCAAGTTTGACGATCTTGCATTGCATCGAACGATGCGGTCCAAATTTTGAGTCTCAGTAAAGCAGCCTACAAAGCAGCAGCATAATCGAGTCCAAAGGAGTCTGATACATACAAACATACAGGTGAAACTAATAAAAGCGTGTTAAAGAACCATGGTTGGCAATAGCTTGAAATATTATATAATATGTGGGTTACCTACAAGGCGAAGAAATGACGCTGCCTTGCAGCTTAAGAATGGCTAGAAGAATTTCGACGCGGCCGTCAGGGCCGCGGTAGCATAATTGGTCAGTGCATTCGCCCGGATAGCGAAGGGTGCGGGTTCGAGTCCCGTCTGCTGCCTGGTCCGCGTGGAATTTTTTCTAGTTATATTTTCTTTGGATCTTTCTTCTTTATTTTTTTGTGGCATGCACGGTTTGCGCGTTTAGCCAGTGTCAAGTCAAATTCTCTGACACCTGAGGGTCTTTTTCTTTACCTTTTCTTTTTTGAATGTCTTTTCTCTATCTTAACACATTGGTTTCATTTGTTTTGTACTTCAAAAAATAAAGAATTTTACGTTTTCTCGTATTAAGTGTTAAACATTTTTCTTTACACACTTCTTTTATTTATTTTCATTATTCAAAAAACAAAGGCTCAGCGTTTTACATCTGCCGCAACATCTCACTTTTTTCGTTTATTTTTATTTATTTTTACTTGTTTCATTTATTGTATCATTTATTTTTATTTTTCAAAAAACAAAGTTTCAACTTTGCACATCTGCCGCAACATCTCACTTTTCGACTCACCCTCCTCGTTCGGTTCGGGATAAACACACAGACACGGAGTACAAAGTGGGAGGATAATCCGTTTTCCGGAACCTGTAGCTGAAAAAACTCGACAATGTTATGTTAAAATAAAGTTTGCACTAATAGTCTGTGCAGACGAAAGACTATCGTCTGCGGTATTTTTTCCGCCAAAATGGACCGCCAACAACTGCATCGAGTAACGCACACGAGGTACTAAAAAGCTGAGAGATATTTGAGAAAAAGGTATTTGAAAAGCTAATATTACCGTGCTATTGCTGTCGCTGGCGCATATGCGATAGAGACAAAAGTATTTAACACAGAAAATTGTGTATAAAAAATGCATAATTAGAGGTTTTGCTCTCGACGATTTCCTCCCCGAAAATTAGATATATATTTAAACGAAATTTTACCCATAGTATAATAAGTACTTTTACTAGGCCTCTTTTTTTTTGCTTTTTATGTAGATGCTTATTAAATTTCCACACTAGACGTCTTTGTTTGTGATAAAAAATTTGATAATTTTTGGCATTTTTGAGGGCTTCTAGTTACTTTGAAACACAATTTATTGAAAAAAAGAAAGTCATAGGAGCATAGAATGAGTAAAATTACATTTTATGTATGAAAATCAATTCTTAAGTGATAAAAGTCAAGGGTGAATCAGCCGAGAACGTTTGTATGGAAAGAACATTTCCCGCGTCCCCTCCTAAAAGTTCCCCGAACAACCGACGACACTTAGGACCAGGAGGCCAATCGCCTAACTAGATTGCTTTGGAAAACGCTATCGCTTACGATTTCATTTTGTTATTTCTAGCCACCTGAGGTTTTCAAATGCCTTACGCTCTGTTTTTTCTTTTGCATTGGTAATAACAATATTAAAGAAAATGAGCGTGAGGTATTTGTAAACCTCAGGTGGCTAAAAATAACAAAATGAAATCGTAAGCGATACCATATATATATATTTTCCAAAGCAATCCCGTTAGGCGAACGGCCCCCAGGACAGGACAACCGCGAGAGTCCCCGAAAAAGTAGAACTCCTGTGACAAGGTGCAGCAACGCACACACCTAACTTTAGCCCGCGTTGAGCGCTCGATCGGATTTGAACAAATGGACCCAGTATTCTCTTTTAAAACGACTTCTCTTTTTCTCACTTCATGTCAATTACAACACAACGTAATCTTATAACATTATCTTCCCTAACGTGCGCTTTTCTTAATTTTCAGGGGACAGAATGTTCGCACATCGCCTTCGTGTGCGTTGGGTCCTTGACAAGTTCTCGGCGCACATTTTCTTCACGATACAGGGTTTTTTGTCCTCCGCGGACAAATAAGTACCTCCACTGCGCAGGCCATAAGAGACGTGAATTAATTACAAATAAGTTTGATTAAAGTTGTTGTTGTCTAAGTCACTTCGATAACAATTTAAGTTAGATACTGACAATATTCTCGAGATATTCTCTACACATCTGGATTTTCGTGTGTAATACTGTAAGGCGAATCCGTAATCCTCAAAAATAATCCTCATAAGACAACACAACATCTCTTTGACAAGTGGTAAAATTGATTGAAGTCTTTAAGTGCGGTCGTCAAGTATTTATTAAGTTCTAGCTGACCTGAATTCTTTCATAGATATTATAAAGTATCCTATTATGTCAGTCTAGGTAATAAATATAAATGTGTGCTAAATTTCATACAAATCCGTTTTTGAATAACAAACATAATTATGAGCTCTCATATTTATAATATTGAGCGTGCTTGAGTAACGAACATACAAAGTTTCACATTTGTAATATTAAGTAGGATTAGAATTATCTTTGGCTTAAATCGTAAACAAGGCCAGAAAAAGGTTTGCATCCATTGGGTAATATTGCTTGTAGCTGAAAAACAACTCTAACATCGTATGGCCCTACTGAGAACAGGAGATAGGAAAAAATAATGATAATTTCTTCCCACACTAGAAAAACGCGTTACTCATCGCCAGACGCTCCCCAGGGCCCTTCCACTTATCAACATCTATCTCTACCGGGAACCCGCGTACTTACCAAACACTCACTAGAAATGACTAATCTCGACACATCGACCGTATCCAGGAATAATCGGAACTGTATCGATTGATTTTACGAATTAACGAGCGAGTTGAATGCCGGATGATTCATTCATTCAAGGGTGGTGGGTGGGGGAGGTTTACAACCGGAGCAAATGCCGCCCCACTGAGGATATTAATAAAGACGGACGCTGCTCCTGACACCATGTTTACTAATCATAATGAACGTGAGTGTATGTTTCGACCTTTTTTGGAAAACACTAATCGACGGAGAAATTTCTCGTTTGGGTTAGTCCAAATTACCTGATAGCGATGGACTCTTTAATTTTTTTTATGTAGAAATCATCAGCACAATGAGTATTGAAGAAAAACGCTGATGCAAGAATAAACTAGCGTAGGTATTTAATTGTGAATGTTTCATATATACAGCCAAGCTAAAACCTTTTTTCACATTACCATAAAGTCCCGTAGGTATCCGCGCCTGCGAATCGATACCGTTCCGAATTTAAACTGTGTGTCCCCGCCATTTTTGCCGGATCTAATGAACTATTAAACTGCAATTTGGCTGCGCGATGCTTGCTAGATGGCGCTGTGCGCACGTATTGATCGCACGGAGGGGGCCAAATTCTCGACATCACTTCTGCCAAGTCACGGAATGTATTGCTGGCTATTGTGGCGAAAAATGGGGGGTTGAGATGGGATTCTGAACGGCGCACCCGGCCGCTTTTGAGTTCCGAGAGCACTTGCAGTGCACTGCGTGCGTTTTGAATTTGGGACGCATGATACGCAAACGATGAAGAGCGTATGCGCCTTCACTTGTTTATGTAGTCTTTATCTTACTTTTACAATACAGAAAGGGACGATATTAGTAATACTTAATATATAGGTAGTTATTTATGCAACTGTTATAAAATGAGGGGTATTAAAACACGAATGTGGGTTTAATAGTACCTATCACATGAGTGTTTTAACACCTAATTATAAACAGTTTCATACAAGACTTTATCTACACCTATGATATGAAACCTCTATAAAGAATCTGAAACCATGGAGCGTCCGTTCTAAGAACTTTAAATTCATGAAAAGTTTCGCCGCTGTGAAGAGCGCGTTAATGACAATGTTCTTTTTTTGAAATTCATAATACCACGCATCGAGCAGTGAAAATCGCAACTGTATAATGAGTAAGCCCTTGGCGCGGAAGGGATTTAAAAGCGAAGGAGTGTTATTATGAAAATTAGCACAGCATTATAACACCTGTTTGGGTATCATAATGTTTTTTTTTAAATTATAGCATTGGATGTTTTAATGTTGGCAATAAGCTATCAGTTTCAGAATCTTTAATAGAGGTTTCAAAGCAAAATGGGTGTAGTAAAATAATTTATTCCTAGTTCCTGTTTGGAGAAGTAACGTTCACCTTACACAGATCACAGTTAAATAATACTAACTTTTGCTTTTGCTCCACAGGCTAACGGCGCGGCGTAAGTGAGAACTCTCTATCGCAAACATCGATACCTAGATAATGGCAGCCGCATACTTACAGACGGGCCTAGGGTTACCAACTTTTTTTCTATTAAATATAGTATTTTCGAAGCTGTTACCTTTAAAAACATGTTAAAAAATGGTAAAAATATAGTATGTGGTTAAAATATAAAGGCACTGATTTAAAGAGGCAATTGCAAATAGCAGTTTTGGCAAGTTAAAAATTATAAATGGCACGTTTAATAAGTAGTTCAGCAGTTTAAACTAAGCAGTAAACAAAAATGAGTAATAAAAAATAATGAAATGGATCCGTGATTAAATAATTGAGCAAGAAAATAATTAAATGGGGGGTAAAAATAATTGCACGAGCGATTACGTGTGAGCAGTAATAAATCGGAATTTGCCGGTAAGAAATCTCATTCTAAGCAATTCTAAAAACAATGAGGTGGTAAAATAAATAAAAAAACAGTACTTAAATAGTAATGAAAAATTAAATTACTTTTGCTTTGACTGAAGGGATGAAATAAAACAAATTGTATAATAGTAATAGGAACTTTTATTCGTAATTCAAAACATACTTCAGTAATTAAAATGACATAGAATTTGCTTAGTAGCAGCTTAAATAAACTTATTGTACAATAAGCGCAGGCCACCCGCGCTAATAAGCTCCGCCCAACTAACGAACATTTACCTCTTTTCAATGAATTTGAGTTCGTGTGTCACCGCTCGCTATGATCTGCCGAACTATTTATCGAACCGCCCATTCCGACGTTTTTACCGCTCATACAGTTATTGGACTGCTCAGTTATTTTTAGAATTGATTTGTATGATAAAATAACCGACTTATTCATTTTTATTATTGTCCATGTTTTACTGTCGCAATAATTAATCAACCGCCATTAAATTAAATAACTGCTCAATATGTTTTTCAACAGATCATAATAACATCTCGAATATTTAAATAACAGCTCAAAAAAAAGGTACCCAATTTAACCTTTGTTTTCAAAAAGAATATATTTTGCTGTATATGCCTTAATAATTATTTTTTTATTTTCAAGAAAGTTTCGTACACTATTTTTCTTAAATACAGTATTTGGTCCTCTGATATAGTCGGATATAATATTATTGAGTAGGGCTGGCAGCCCTAGCGGGTTATATGCTTGTTTGCCAAACATAAAAATAAAATTACCCAGTACAATAATTTCTTAAGAAACCTTTTATCCTATTTTGTTTTCACAACAAGATGCTGTCGATAATATTGGGACCGATATAGTTGTGATCCTAAAACACACTGCATTGGGACTTACAGCAAGATTTTTTCTGAAATTACTATCAAATTTCATTGCCCTTCTTCTAGGGTAAACTTTTCCACTGTCGCGATTCATTTCCACTGCATGAATTTAATAGTAGCCACCGACTAGGTCCGTTCCATCTAAGCAACTAAATTTTTTATGAGCGAAATAAGCTATTTTCCATTTTTTTATTCGTACAATACAGAGGACTATTGAATGTTATAGTTAGCTGTTTTAAATTTTAAATGTACCACTGAGGTATTATTTGTGGGGGCTTTAATAACCCAATTTCCTTGGGCTGTTGTAGCAAAGGCCTTTGGCTGAAATTGGACTATAAATTAGATTGTAAATGAGCAATGGTTGTGCCATAACTTAACTGTACTGTACATGAGTATATAAACTATTTAGATTCTTAAGTCACACAAAGTTGTTCCATCAATACGAAATTATGTTAAAATAACTGACCAAGTGCCAAAACACATAAGTGTCCTTACCATGTACTGTACAATCTGTAAAATTCATTCAAAACAATAGGGTAGATCTTTTCTTAAATTAACTTTATAATGCGATTCAACTAAGAATAGGACCGACTGGACGCCATATTGTGATGTCATAGCTCTCAATTCAAACCAAATAGGTAGAGTGAGCAAAAAAAGTTTTGATTTAATAAAACTTATTTACTAAGATTAAGTGAGAAAAAGCATCAGTTTTTTTTAATAACATTTAGAATGAGAGAAAAAACCACCGATTTTTAATTATTTTTATTTATTAAGACTGTGAGAAAAACATTAATCAGAATCTAGCTCTTCTATTCCGCTCATCTCTGCATTACCGCCGGAGTAGTTATGAATAATTATACACTATTACTAGGTCACATACGAACATGCATCCAAATTGAAATCGAGTTGCTGAATGCAACTTAAAGTGACATTTGGTTGACGATTCATAGCCAAAGCTCAATAAGTGAAAAAAAAATATCAACCGATATTAATTTTATCAATATTTGATATTGTTTGTTTACAAATGTTTGCGTGAATTAGCGGAGTGCTAAAAGAGGGTTCCAAGTATTTTTTGCAAACCGTACTTTTCAAGCGACATTTGACAGATAGAGGTCATTGGCTTTCCTATTCTTATTTGAATCGCATTATACAAGACTGTTCATCCTAACTTGTTCTATTTGGTTAGGAATCTTGGCACTCCTTTTTATTGAAAATGCAGCATGAAAAATCATCTGATTACTAGATTCAATACGTTTCAGTCTATAATAACGATTTATTGGAATATATTATTGACTTTGTTATTATTTTATTTTTAAATGGGTGATTTTGTTAAAAAGTTGTGCCAAGATTGTTTACTAAATAGGAGAAGTTATAATGAACAGACTGTACTTATTACTGAAAATAAACTTGTTATTTTCATAATAATCATACTTGACGTGAAAGATTTTGCCGCCGTCTTATGACATAATTTTGACATTAATTATTTGGGGTTTTACCCATGGATAGAAGATTTCCCTAAGTGGATCAGGAATCAATATGTTCGATCATACAATAGGTCGGTCGCAAATCGTAAAGTTATATTAAAATTTAATTAAAATGCTGTTGTATCGCCAATAGAAGGCGAGTATCTGGGAAAATTGCAGCTGTCTAACCTATTAAAATATATAAAATATTGAATGATAAAACGGCCTGGTTGTAATTTTACCTGTAGATAATTTTTCAAAAGTTATATTAAAACTAAGGCTCCCAGCCTTAGAAAGAGTTTTGAAGAGAACCTTGCACTTACTCCCTTTCATATACTTGTTCATTTTATTTTGAAAATTGTTTCTTGCTATTTTGGGACTTATCTTTGCACTTATTGTTAGTAAATTCATTGATTGCTACATATTTGACATTATGTGATGGAAGTTGACCTCAACACATGTTTGCAAGTTTGATGTCAACTTTCAATTGGACGACACTGTATGAAATAAAACAGGGAGAAAAAAGCAGCCCTTGCTGAGTTTCTTGCCGGTTCTTCTCAGTACAAGGTCTCCCGCCGTAGTTTTGCGAACCGATGGCGTAGCTTTTCGACATTCACAAGTGCTTGTAACAGCCTAGACTGAATAAACGATATTGAATTTTGAATTTTTTGAATTTTATTACGGGCTTGCGAGTGCCTGCTGGCGGACAGACACACATGATTTAATACCATTATCACCTTTTTCTTTTTTTTTAAACACTTATTTATTTATTGCATTTTAAGTTGATGAATAACATAATTGTGATGTAGAGGATTCGATAGTTGGTAGACTAGCCCCATCAGAATCTGAGGCCGCGTCGAGATGCAGCCAGGGAGGTCGAATAGATGCGAAAGACAGGGAGAGGAGAGGCCGGTTTATAATAGTGAGACGCGAAAGAAGAGGAGAGGAAAGGAAACGAAACAGAAAATAAATAAAAGGTTTAAAGGATGGGAGTAAGAGTGTAAGGGAATAGGTTTAACAATCTTGCATGATATACAGCCATTGACGAAACACATTCAATATTAAGTGTCTCACAGACAGAAAAGCACCTTTAACACTCATTGCAATAGTGATTTTAATAAAGCCTACACAAAGTAACTAAAACTCATAATTAGCAATGTGATTTTGCATAAACGATTTTATTTTTGATAATAAAACCAAAATGAGGATCCGTAGCGATTTTAATTGAGAATGCAGATTATAGAGCTAAGTATAAAATACAATGGTTAAATTTTTGTTCTACGACAAATATTGACGAAGTTATGACCAAATTACTTACTATACGAATTTTCGGCTGGCCGCGTGGTGACTGTGACGTCACAGAGCTCTAGCGCTCGGGTGCGACCGTGCGTAGAGACGCTACTAAAGTTCTACTGGAGTGCACCACGATCGAGCTATGTGACGTCACACGTTGCGGTCGCCGGTCGGATATTTGACTTCCATTATATCGCAACGAATGAACCAATTTCGATGATTAAAAAATAATATTAATTTAAAAGCTTATAAGATTATTATACTGTTTATTTTGAGTCAATTTGCTGACCTAGTAATGATTCTCATTGATAGACCAAGCTATTATTACAGCTGGTGAGAAGATTTTACGAATTATTTATAGGAACTAAATGGATTTGGCTGCATATAGGCTGGCTTGGGATAATTAACTCTTTGTAAATCGGTAAAGGCATTTAATTTGAAGAGTGAGTGGTTTATTTCTTATTCTT
Organism: Chilo suppressalis; assembly: GCA_902850365.2. Lineage (NCBI taxonomy): Eukaryota > Metazoa > Arthropoda > Insecta > Lepidoptera > Crambidae > Chilo > Chilo suppressalis. The sequence continues at coordinate 5,337,900 of OU963912.1, read as the reverse complement.
AGTGGTGTATCATGGGTGGTGTATTTTCCATTTTGTTATCTTTTCGACTTTGATTGATCACCGTTAGTACGTACCAATATCGAATTCGAATAGTTTTTGAGAATGCGAAATGTCATTGTCAAATTTGTACTGATTTTTAGTTCTAGTTACATCCGTTATGACGCTGCTGTTAAAGTTTTTATACAAAATTTGACAATGACATTTCGGACTCGCAAACTATTCGAATTCGATATTGGTTCGTGCTAAGGGTACTAAACAATGAAACAAATAAGTAGCTGTTAGGAGACGAAAGTTAAGAAACTATGCGATCGTTAGAAGGAGAATGTGGAAGGAGATTCAACTAAAATATTTTGATCTAGTGAGAAGTTACCATTGATATTTTTTCCAACGCCTCTTGATTGAAAAATTTCATCTCCTATTAATTGTTGTCATTTGTTGAGCTTCAAATTTCTAAATATTTTTCAGTTATAAATTTGAAACATTTTATAGATTCCCTTTGTGTTTGAAGTATCCAAATATTTCAGGTTCAAACGTATTTCGTCGTGGATAGTAACCGGCGCTTTGCCTTTCCCCGAACTTCACTACGTGGTTAAATGAAACACTTGCAAGTTCAGGGATAAAACTATATGTATGTTGGAGCGTATAGAAATTATATAAAAAAATAAACTTATAAAACTTACTTCAGTCTAAAAAGAACATGACACAATAATTGACAAAGCAAATTTTCTTTATATCTATTCCTAACATGTCAAACGAATTATATTTTTTTAGATTTAAACATCAAGCAGTTACATGCTTTAAAAAATAATAAAAATTACAATGTCAAACGAAATTCAAATTATAGTATGCTGCCTGCATTTACAAAAAAGGTTCCACGATAGCATTGGTCCGAATTGGGTGTTGCTTAAAAATCCTCTCTCTCAACACCGAAGGTATTTAAATCTAAAGATCGGATCAGGCACGATCAGACGAGACTTGAACCTGCACCCGGGCGATCCGGGCGGATGCACCGACCATTATGCTACTGCGGCCCTAATTGTCCGTGTCGAATTTTCTCTAATATTTCATAGGCTGCAAGGCAGCGCCATCTCTTCGCATTGTAGGTATAATTTCAAATGAATACCTGGTCCAAGTGTTATATCCCGTCCCGTCTGCTGCCTTGTCCGTGTGGAACTTATTCTAGTAATTTTTCTTCAGATTTAAACATCTAGCAGTTAACTGCTAAAACTTAACTGCTTAAATGCTTAACTGCTGGATGTTTAAATCACACAAAAATAAAAATATAACGATGGTATTGTTGGACTAAGTTGCTGACTATAGCAATGTCTGACTACAGTAGGTATTTGAATTGAGTCACTTTACGAGTAATAATACGGACCTAGTTATATTAAATTGGGGAATAAATGCAAAATAATGTAGTATTAAGTAGGTAGGTACCATTTCATGTATGTCAGATTTGGAAAGAAAAAAAAACTCGAGAAATTATTCTGCCCGTCCCATGGAGGAAAAACAAAGAGGAGGTGTGGTGATTAAATTTTCTCAAGAAACGACGCGTGATAATTTGCGGGATGCGGGGTGTTCAGCTCCGCCCACTTCTCAATATTTCATCTATCGGCTAATAGCAAAACTAGCTTAGGTTGATATTTATGTTACTACGTAGTAGTTCAGCTATCTAACACTAGATGTTCAAAAGTTTTGTATATAATGGGACGTACTCAGAACTTGAAGCTTCAAAAAAATGAAATATGTAGGTAAATAAATAAAATAAACGTTAACAAATTTGACCGATTTTAAAATTTTTAAGGTATAATTTTTATTATTTTGAAACATGTTACTGCTTGATGAAAAAAAATCCAGGCAGACGGGACTCGAACCCGCACCCGCTCCCGTCTGCTGCCTGGGGGCCAATCGCCTAACTGGATTGCTTTGGAAAACGCTATCGCTTACGATTTCATTTTGTTATTTCTAGCCGCCTGAGGTTTTCAAATGCCTCGCACTCTTTTTTTTTCTTTTGCATTGGTAATAACAATGTTAAAGAAAATGAGCGTGAGGTATTTGAAAACCTTCGGCGGTTAGAAATAACAAAATGAAATCGTAAGCGATAGCGTTTTCCAAAGCAATCTGGTTAGGCGATTGGCCCACTGGTCCGCGTGGATATTTTTCTAGTTATATTTTCTTTAGATTTAAATTTTAAGGTAGTTTAAAAATAATAGACAAAATTTTATTACAAACATAATTTTATTAAAAAACATCAATTACCTGTAAATAATAGTTTTGGTTAGTTGTTGTCGGTTGGTTGCCCTATCGTTTTGTATTGTGGCAAAATGCTTAAAACGAATATCAATATATTTTTCTGCAATCGATTTCATCAGAAATACAACATGATTAACTGTAGGTGATTGGTCAAACATATGGTTGGCCGATTTTTTGAAACAATCTTGTCCAATAAGTGATTTTAATGTATTCGATACAATTTTATGTTTACGAAAGTTAGGAGTATTCAAAGATTGCGATTTAACACAACGAATACTGCCTTCGGTCCGTATACATATTTTTATGACATCTCTAGATGGGAAAGTAAGGCCACCCTTATTTTTAGTTTTTATCAAATCAAGGTCACTATCGTCGTAGTTATCAGCATATAATTCTTTGAGACAGCTCTCACATTTGATCTTGGAATGTAAATATTTGACCACATACCCAGAAATATATGCTACTATTTGACGGCGCAAATAGTCACCTATAGTTGTATTTAATTGTTCATCAAATTCCAATAACATATCGTCAGGCATAGGCTCGACATCCGTGCTATCCGAAGACTCGAAACTCATTTTATTTAAAATGCGATAACGTTCTGATGTAATATTAATTTTTTGCACAGAAGATTCATTTAAAATGGAAATATCTTCTTCTTCTATGGTGTCCAATCCGGTCTATTAAGTTTTGAAATCCATTGCTGTTTTAAATTATCGTTGGATGGAAATCTAAAACGAACATAAAAATAATTAAAATTTATTTACTTGGTAAAATAATTTAATACGTATTACGGCCCTGGATATTTGTAACGTTTAAAAAGTTATTCTATATGACGACAGATGGCGGCGAGTTAGTAATATATTGATAAAATTACTGTTTTAGATACTAAAAGTTATTTAGGAATAAGTGTATAACAGTTTTCAGTATTTACGTATGATTATTACAATATACTACTGCAAAATTATACGTAAACTTGTGTATTTTCTTCCTAAAAGTGTCGCCATCTGGTGTCAAGTAGTAGAATTTTAACGCTGATAGCTGAGGCTGAGAATGTTCTAGAACTTATATATTTAATTACGTATAAAATTACTTACAAATGAAATGTGATGCCATCCATATTATCAGAAAGTCTGTCTGAGTAACTTTGACATAGTAAAACACAAAACTTCATCCTTTTCTTGTTAAAAACGCAAAAAAACACTTATAATGCGAGTCTCGTTAAGTGTGCACCTGACGAACGCTGAAAGCATACTGACTTAGGCCCCGCCCACAATGATGACGTCAGGACCTAGTTGAAAATCACAGTGCACAGTTGCTTAGGCCAGCTCCTCTTTGTTTTTCCTCCGTGGCCCGTCCTGTCAAATCACAAGACAAAAACCATAAACGTCATCGATGTAAAATGACCCCAGAGTTTGAATAACTTAATTTTTGTGTGCAAGTCTTTGTGCCAAGCTTTTGTTAGAAAGTATCGAAAATGATTTTGACAAAATTATAGTTGTTAAGTGTGTGAAAGCTAATTTACTTCATATTATACCCATTTTTGCACTGGAGCACAATAAAGTACTATGCACTTACTTAATTTTTAACGTACCTACTGTCAGCAGCTGCCTTTGACAAGTTGTTAAATTTTTTAAAGCTTCAATTTACAGCGCCATCTATTTTTGGTACGTAGAATCTCGACGTTGCAAGAAGCACGTTTTCTAGCCTGGTGTCTAGCTATTTGTTCTGACTGTCTTGTACAGATCGAGACACTTTATACTTTTTAGTAACTCTACACGGTGTTTTTTAATATATCAATGATATTTAAATTAAAGGGGAATTGATATTTAGATTAAATTAAAGGAAACAGGGGAGCCTATACTAATGTTTAGCCCTCTTGTATTTATGCTAAACTATATAAAAATAACTTAATATATAATAACACGATATCTTTTTATTATTCTTTGAAAGCAATTCTCTAATCTTCGCGCGCACAATAAACCACTTGTTATTGTTTGATCGGTTTTAAAGAATTTATCGAAAATAAATAAAAAATTGCCAGAATTCACTTCACACTTCACGCTTTTCACTTTTTTTTTTCGTGTTCCCTCCCTCTTACAACCTGGGATCCTTTAAAAGAGGCGTGAAGAAGCAACATGCAGGCCGGCAGGGTGAGGATTGCTGGTGTGGCAGGTAAAACTGCTGTACCAGCTATCTTCGCGTCTGGACTTCACCTTCACTTAACATCAGGTGGTGGATTACCCTTAACATTTAGGGGGATGAAAAATAGATTACATCCGATTCTCAGACCTATTGAATATGCATATAAAATTTCATGAAAATCGGTCGAGCCGTTTCGGAGGAGTTTAACCACAAACACCGCGACACGAGAATTTTATATATTAGACTAGTTGACCCAGCGAACTTCCTACCGCCATAAAAAAAATTAATTAAAAAAACATTGTCCAGCGGACAAAATTGTGAATCTAAACCATTCTCAGATCCCCTTGAACACACACAAAAAATTTCATCAAAATCGGTCCAGTCGTTTAAGAGAAGTTCAGTGACATACACACTCACAGAAGAATTATATAAGTATATAAAGATATATATAATTTTTAGTTACCGTGACTCATAATTGTATAATGTGTCAATCAGAAATCAATATATCTTTATTCAAATTGGATGTATAGTACAACACTTTTGAATCGTCCAAACATTTTTTTCCCTACCACCCGTTATTGGACATATTTTTTAGCTGCGGAGAAAAACGAGCGAAAAAAACTCCACAACATTAAAAGCATAATGTAACAACATTTACAAATCATTATGTTGTTACAACGTCAATACAATCATGATTTATTTAATATAGAACACCTGTTGGAATGATTGGAACAGTTCAAACCCAAGCATTTTTGTCTGTAATATAATCAGACACTTTGTAATAAGCTTTTTTAATAAGTGCTTTTTTTATACTATCTTTGAATTTATTTATGCTTAACTCTTGGATATTGCTTGGGACTTTATTGTATAAGCGAACACAAAGACCTTTAAATGAATTATTGATTTTGTGAAGCCTAGTAGCAGGTAAAGTTAGTTTATTTTTGTTTCTTGTATTAAGTCTGTGAACATCACTGTTTTTAAGAAACAAATTTATATTTTTTCTTACAAGTAATAAATTTTCGTAAATGTATTGTGATGCGACCGTCATTATACCAAATTCTTTAAACCTATCTCTTAAGGAATCCTTAACTTTAAGATTATAAATTGATCGAATAGCTCTCTCCTGCAGCACAAAAATAGTTTGAATGTCGGCGGCGTTTCCCCACAATAAAATTCCGTACGACATTACACTATGGAAATAACTTAAGTATACTAATCTGGCCGTATCTACATCCGTTAACTGGCGTATCTTCATTACGGCATATGCTGCAGAGCTAAGTCTATTTGACAATTTATCAATATGTGGACCCCATTGAAGCTTAGAATCTAAAGTAATCCCTAAGAATACTGTGGTGTCTACAAGGCCCATATTCCTATCCTTTACATTCACCCTGTTTTACATTACGAAACTGTGTGTTTTACGAAATTAATTTCATTTGAAACTCCATAAAATTAAGGTAATATCTTTTAGTTAATTTTTGATATCTAATAACTGTTATATTACTTGATAGAGTCTACTTAACATTTTTTTTTAACTTATTTATTTATTACATTTTAAGTTGATGAATATAACATAACTGTGATGTAGAGGATTCGGTAGTTGGTAGACTAACCCCATCAGAATCCGAGGCCGCTTCGAGATGCAGCCAGGGAGGTCGAATGGGTGTGAAAGACAGGGAGAGGCGAAAGGAAGAGGAGAGGAATGGAAACGTAACAGAAAATAAATAAAAGGTTTAAAGGATGGGAGTAAGAGTGTAAGGGAATATGTTTAACAATCTTGCATGAAATACAGCCATTGACTAAATACATTCAATATTAAGTGTCTCACAGACAGACGCCGCTCACGACCGTGGCTAGGGTCGTGGTGGTTACAGAAATACACATAGGAGATTGAAAAACAAAACATTTTATGAACAATATTTTATTGCATAAAGTATAAAAATAAGGCACACTGATCATATTAGTCGCGGCACGCAACTAGCGCTGACCGTTATTGCGTAGAAGTAAAATTAAGATGATTTGGGGAGGAACGGATTGGCCCTCCAGTCGTACTTATGCGCAGCTATCCCCTCCGCGTTTTGTTTAGCACCAGAGTTACGTGCCGCGACCTGTAGTAGACCGAAATATTTGTCATGGTCCAGGCAGCTCGTTGTAGCGCACCGGATAAGTCAGCTGGTTGCCTCTATCCCATGAATAGAGTTCCTGCAAATAAAGTTTCGAATACTTATTTTATCTGATAAACGCAATGTAAATGATGAGTATAAAATAACAGGTTGTCATGAAACGGTATTAGCAGGAGCAATTACTTCATCTACTAGGAACAACCCGAAAATTAACGTATGTATTACAAGGAAAAACCTTCTATATATAAAACCTATATGCTGTTCGTTTGTCTCGCTAAAACTCGAGAATGGCTGGGCCACTTTAGTTGATTTTGGTTTTAAAATGTTGTCGTAGTCCAGGGAAGGTATAAACGGTGCGAAAATATGGAAAAATTGCGAACGCGAATAGCTTTCATTTCCTCCAAATTATTGTAAGTGGTACGAAGTTCGCCGGGTCAGCTGGTATACAATAAAAAAAAATAGCAGCCGTACTCAGAAATGTCAAAATAATTTTATGCTACATTCAGTCGAGAAGGAGGCACTTTTATTGCAACGAAAGTGACAGCATCATGTGTGTGATTATATCCCGTTGCGTGGTCTAAACGGGTTTGTAAACTGCACTGCATACGGATATATCCAAGAAGAAATAATAAGAAGTTTTACTGAACCTACATATGCGTGAGTTCCTTACCCAATAGGTGTTCTGAACATATTGGTGAACTGCATGGAAATGTCCAAGAAGAAAGAATAAGACGTCTTTCTCAACCAACCTTATGCATGTCATCGTAACACAATTAATCTTCCTGTCCTAAACGGGTTGGCTGACTGCATAGATATCGCCAAGATAACAAAAGGCGTTTTCCTCAACCAACTTTATGTCTGTGATTGTATCCCAGTTGAGTAGTCTTCCTAAACTTCCAAAACGGATTGGTGAATTGTAGGAATATCTGAACGAGTTGGTGAACTATAAGAATATCTTCAAGAAGAGAGAATACGGCTATTTCCTCAACCAACCTTATGCGTGTGATCGTAACCCAGCTGGGTGGTCTTCCTGAAAGGGTAGGTGAACTGGAGGGAAATTTCCAAAAAGAAAGAATAAGACGTTCTTCTGAACCAACCTTGTGCGTATGATCGCAACCTAGTTACGTGGAACTTCCTATAAGGGTTGGTAAGCTGCAGGGAAAGCTCTAAGAAGAAAGAATAATGTTTTTGGTAACCTATCATCGTTGAGGCATGTCACGTGACTGTCTGTTATGATGGCTACATTCAGCCACTTCACTAACAAAGAAATAACTAACCTTATGCGTGTGATCGTAACCGAGTTGCGTGGTCTTTCTGAACGGGTTGGTGAATTGCAGGGATATCTCCAGCTGCTTGTTGAGGTACAGGTCGATGGCGGTAGACACCTTGCTTTCACGCTCTGTCGCCGAGTCCAGTGCGTATAAAACACCGCACACGATAAACATCTCTCCGACCTGTGCAGTAAGGGCGTTTATCGGGTGAGGTTCACGGATAGTTCAGCGCGATAAAAGATTATATACTGTTTTTGTAGACAACTTTAAGATAATGGACGTATAATAAAGATTATGATGTAAACTGTCTTCTGCGATGGGTCTAAGGCTAAGAACTCACGAAGCGGTTTTCGGTCACAACCGCGGCGGGCTTAGTCCAATCTTATTCCAGAAGTTGCGGGACCGCAGAACCCTGCTGTCTCATGAGTTTTGATTTTGAAATAAAATAGCTCTACAGCCACTCGGAGCAGGTGCAGGAAAAAATAGCTCCTAGAGTTCTTAGCCTTAATGAATTAGTATATGAGTATTAGTAATTAAGTGGATTTTTGAGGCTAAACTTCTTTTGGGGTGCCAGGCATTGACGTATGGAGAAAAATAACGAGTGTGATTTTTTTATAATATAATTTTATTCCTACAAATTTTAAGGAAAGGTACTACGAGAGGTTTCCAGAGTCGCTAGATGGCTGATTGGATTTCAATAAGAAGTAAAAACAATTTATTCGATGTGTTAGGTGCTCTTCTTATATTAGGTGTTAGATTTTTAACTACTCAATTAGGAAGAGAAAGATTTTGATCGAAAGTAAAGTACTTAAAACATACAAAGATGCACATATCCCTTGTGGAGTTGAAGTACCATCAAAAGGGCATAGGGACAGGAAATAAATTTCCAGGCTTAGAAATAGTTCATGGTTTTTGCGTCTCATTCTCATCAGATTGCTGGTGCAACTAATTATTTAAAATTAAATTATCCAAAATTTTGTGAATTCTGTTAAAAAACATACCTGTTTATGATTAAGTGAAATATTCCATATGTAGTCGATGTTCAGGCCATCTTTGGTCGGGTCGAAGCTGAGCTGAAAATGTCAAAGTTAAACCTTATTTATTGAGATTATTTTCTCCATCTGTTTCAGTCACAACTTATGATTTAATTCAGCAGAATCACCATAAAGTCCATTTATTCAAAGCAGGCTGAAAATCAGCACTTTTTGAAGGACAATTTTATAAAAAGCAGTCTCCCTCTGTTACTGCACTTTCTGTAGATATGAAATGTAAAGAAGAAACGGGTAAATGAATGTTATTTTAAAAAGTATAATCGTAGGTGTTTACTTATGACGTCGCAGCGAAATACCACTCTCTGGTTAATCACGAATTCTCAGAAACTATAACATCTACAAACTTAAAATTTGGCAGGTAGGTTCCTTACAGGGTGTAGGTATCCGCTAAGAATTTAACGAAACTCCACCTCTAAGGGGTTAATACGGGGGGTTAATAAGGGGGTTTAATAAGTTTGTATGAAAGTCCTATGTTTTTGAAGTACAAGACTTAAATTGAACTCTCGTTGAATGGTATACTAATATTGTATCTTTAGAAATAACCCACCCCCTTTTGGGGTTAAAAAAGTATGTGCAAATAACTAATTAAGTCCACGCGTACGAAGTCGCGAGCGGCCGCTAGTACTGTAATAGATCAACTCAAAATTAAACTGTTGATTTTGAGTTGATTTGCTGTCCTTGAAATGATCCTCATTCTGTAGTATTGTGGCGATAAGAGGAGCTAGATGGCGCAAGTAGTAGATCAAAATTTTATTATGTCGAGTTCCTACATGCTTTAGAAGTTTGCCTGAATAGACATACAAAAAAAGAAGGCACGTTAAGAGTTGGTATCGGCTGCATTTACAGTTCTTAGCACCCACCATTTCATACCGTGGTGGCCGCAACTACCAGAGCAACTAAAATTGGCCGTTGCGGCCAAGCGCGTGCCGTTCGTATCGTATATTCGTGTTTCTTTAGTTAATCTGGGGGCCATTCGCCTAACGGAAATGCTTTGGAAAACGCTGACGCTTACGATTTTATATTTATTTTGTTATTTCTAGCCGCCTGAGGTTTTCAAATGCCTCGCGCTCTTTTTTTTCTTTTGCATTGGTAATAACAATATTAAAAAAAAATGAGCGTGAGGTATTTGAAAACTTTCGGCGGTCAGAAATAACAAAATAAAATCGAAAGCGTTAGCGTTTTCCAAAGCATTTCCGTTTTCCTTGGTCGTTAAGATCTCTGGCAATGGTCGTGGTCATCTAGAGCTCGAGGTGCCTTAATAGGCTGATGGTGCTGATGTTGTCTTTATCGCTACAACATCAGCACCATCATCTTACCTTAGCTACGGCAGTGTTGTTGGAATTTTCGATGGAATAGATTGCCCAAAGCCCGTTGTCGTCCGCACTGAAATCAACCTGGAAAATTTATCTTTTAATATTGATTCATCATGGTTCCACGTACTTTCTAGAGAGAAAAAGCAATCGCATGCTTCTAATACCTATGAACGGCTGGTGGCCTCCGTGACCGAGTGGTGTGAACTTAGAACATTTATGTGAACGCCGAATTTCAAGGTGTCGCGTCGCCTACTCAGAGGTCGAAACCCGGTGTGGCAAATTTTTGTATGATGAATACGAGCATTTGTGCCTAAAGCCATTGATGTTAATAGGTATTTATTATAAGTGTTTCAGTAGATATATGTATGTATTCTACCCGTTACCTTTGTATTCCATAACACAAGCCTTACAGTGCTTACTTTGGGGATATGGTAATTGGTGTGAGTTTTAGAAATATTTATTTATTTTATGAACTGCTAGATACTTCGTCTATCTCATAATTTTTTTGCCCGTGTTGACTTTACATATGAATCTTAACCAAACACATACCGCCTTATTAATAATTGCAGGCTAAGCTTGGATTAGTAACTGCATGTAGTGTGTCTGTTCAGCATTTGAGTTATATGATCAAAACACGGCGTAATTAGTCTAAGCTTATTCCTCGTTTGTTAATAAGGGGGTATGTGTTTGGTACGGACCATACACAAGGAATGGATTGAGCGATGTTCATTAAAGATAGAAAACGACAGCCTAGGCTATTTATATAGGGAAAGGATGCAAATTTGGAATACTACTTTAAAAAAAAACGTATTAAACATGGATGAAGAGATAAATAAGTGAACACTGCATGAAATGAACAAACCAAATTGATCTCCGCAAATGATAAAACGATGATACAAGTTGAAGAATTATATTTTTTTAATAAAAGCAGAAAATTAAGCTAACAGAAAGAAATAGGTAAATAGAACAGACAACGTCAAAAAACAACCAAAGAGTAAAAAACTACATCAGCTATCAAAATAGCAAAGAGGTCCGCAACATCCTCCCCCTCGTGCAGCTAAGCACAAACTGGTTATGCAAACCAAGGTCAGTCAAGGCCTTAGGTGGAGAGCCTAACTAGCTTTCGCACGGGTCGGCGTAGCATTCCTCCTGCTGTTGCAACGTCCACTACCCTTATTACGCCATCTTTCCCAGGGTACACTTTTGCAACACGTCCTCGTGGCCATGTTCCGCGGGGCAAGTTAAAGTCAGCAATAATTACTACGTCACCCTCTTGAAGAGCTGTTGAACTGCGGTTGGCTCTTGACTGCTCACGTGGTTGTAGGGTCGGGAGAACCTCTCGCATCCAACGCGACCAAAAATGATCCGCTAGCCTCAATGCTTTCCTCCATTCGGAACGGCTGACCAAATCGTGATCATTGAAGGCAGTAGGTAGGGTCTGCACGGACGAAGAACCGATTAAGAAATGAAATGGTGTGAGTGTTGTCGGGTCGTCAGGATCTGTAGATACATGAGTTAATGGACGTGAATTGACAATGGCTTCTGCCTCGGCTAGTAAACTGCTCAGGGTTTCTTCTTTTGGAGCTCGTTCGGTTAATGTTGCGTTCAGAGCCACCTTTACTGTTCGCACCAAGCGCTCCCAACATCCTCCAAAATTAGGTGCGGCAGGCGGGGTGAACTTCCAGAGTATTCCTTGAGTGCTTGTGAAATCTTCGACATTTTCTCCGTAGAACTCTCTGAGAATGCGATTGGCACCAACAAAGCAGGTTCCGTTGTCCGAGAAAATAGTGTTTGGAGAGCCCCGTCTTGCAATGAATCTTCTAATAGCCATGATAGCAGAGTCAGTCGATAGACTATGTACCATCTCTGGGTGAAGGGCTCTGACAGTTAAACAGGTGAAAAGGGCTACATAACGTTTTTCATGCCTGCGCCCGATAGTGACGCTTACGGGGCCGAAGTAGTCCAGGCCCGTAAAAGTAAAGGGCCGTCGATGGTGAGCTAATCTTTCAGGTGGCAGATCTCCTGTTTTCGGGTTCACCGGCAAGGTCTTTCTTATTCTGCAGAGTAGACACTGTTTTGCTACGGTTCTCACTGTGTTCCTCAGCCTTAACAACCAAAATTTTTGCCTTAATTCGTTCACGACTAGTTCATAATTTGCGTGACCCGCTTTTCGATGATAAAATTGTACCAATAAACGTACAATAGGCTAGTTAACCCTTTTTGGAAAAAGGTTTTAAATGGTTAATTAATGTTCTATTAGACCGAAAAAAAATGTATTGTATTTTTTTTAAACCTAGAAAGCTACAAATCTTTAATTTTAAAATAGACTTTTCATGGACATACAAAAACGCTGTCGGCCATTTTAGTCTATAGATTATCTATGCTATGACGTGAACTGTCGTAAACAAAAACTCGTAAACACGTAGAAAATTACTTTTAACTGAGTTTATAATAAACAAAAACATGATTTCTAATAAATACCACGAAAAATAAAGTAATTATCATTACTGTATTGTACGAGAATATAAAAATACAAAAGTTGTCGATTAAAGTGCCGAAAGAAATTAACCTACGCAACTTTATTACACTTATTCATATGTTGTATCAGTTTTATGTTTATTACTACATTGTAATACTAAATGCACTGTACTTACATAGATGCCTTGTCGTTTCTCTGCTCCGCAGAGCAGAAATCGGGGTTTAGTGCAACAAATTCACCAACCATCAATGCGTCAATTCTTGGCAGATTTGTGCTTTTGTGCTTTCACAAAGCCGGCATCCATAATTAGTTTTGTCAAAAAAAACTAAGTTTACTGTTTTTTTCTTTCCTAAAGTTAAAAGTGTTTTATGATAAATTTAGTCAGACGAAAGAATCCACCTACAGTAACACGCGAATGACATTTAGTTGTTTACCAGAAGAGACGTCAAAATCATGGCGGATGTGGCGAACAGCGTTTTTAGTGTTTAAAAAATTTAGACTAAAAAATATTTTTTAAAATTAAATTTCTACAGCAATCTTCTGCTTTTATGAAGTGAAATCGATATATTAAGGTTCCTTAGACTAAATACTTTAAGAAATAAACATTTATTTAATACAATTTGACATGAGTAAACTAGCCTATTGGGTGACGACCATCAAGAAGAATGGGGAAGCGTGTGTCAGGGTCAATGCCTTCTGCGGCTTTAATTCTTCCGGCTAACCGCAGTAATTTGTCCTCTCCCAAAGCGGGTGACAGTTTTCTGAGACGACTGTTCGGAGGAATAGGCTTCGAGTTCAGGATATGAAGAAATTCTATGGAAAAGCTCTCGAGCTGTGTTCGTTGCAGAATTTGCCTTTCAGCGGCCTTTATTAAATCCGCACTAAGAGGTGGTAGAGTAGTGGACGCTGAAGGATGGCGGGAACAAACAACTTCGCCTTTCAATTTGGAATTTCTAATGGAAGCCAAAATTACACCAAACTTTGCCGCAGCTTGAAGTACCCGGGCTGTGGCACGTAATAAGCGCTGCCAATTACTAAAATTATCAAAAATGGCTGTGACCGGAGTCGGTAACTCTTCGACAAAGGAAGTTAGACCAACCAACTCATAACTATTGGTCTTAAGTTCATCGGCGTTTGGTGAGGCATACCTTGGCTCTGTAGGCCAGCCCTCGACGGATTTTAAAAGAAAAGATGGACCGCGAAACCATCTGTGGGACGCGTCGAGGTTAATTGATCGCGTCCTGGTAGCGTCATCGGCAACATTCAAGTCTGTTGGTACCCATCGCCAGTCTCTAACGCAAGAGTTTTCAATAATTTCGCCTAAACGATGGGCAACAAAAGGCTTAAACGAGCGCGCGTCACTACGTAACCATTGAAGGACTGTCATGGAATCGGTCCAAAAGAAAGTACGTGCCGGTTGTTTTCTATGACTGTCCTTAATGGTAACCGCGAGACGAGAAGCTATTAAAGCGGCCTGGAGCTCTAAACGTGGGATATGACTGGTTTTAAGGGTGTAACTCTTGCCTTACTAGAGATGAGAGAAAGCTCGATGCTGCCGTCTGAGTACAAAAGGCGCCAATAAGCAACACATGCGTACGCGAGCTCACTTGCATCAGCAAAAACGTGTAACTCCCTCTGAGTTGGTTCAGAGTTTTTAGAGTTAGAATACCAACGCGGAATTTCCAAAGAGGTTACTTTTGACAACTCCTGAAACCAATCAGACCACCTTAATGCTTCCGTGGGTTGGAACTCGGTGTCCCAGTCGACATTAGACCTCCACGTTTGCTGAAATAAAATTCGACCCTTAACAACTATTGGAGCTAATAAGCCTAACGGGTCGTACACACGCATGAGGTGACAAAGAACTTTGCGTTTTGCGAGAGGGTTTGGAAATGTTCCACCTAAGCCTGAACGGAACCCTAAATTATCTGTTGTGGGATTCCACAATATTCCTAACGCTCTAATATTGTTTGCAGAGCAGCTGCCAAGATTGATTTCCAACGACGGTTGAGTGGCCCTAAGATCAGCAGGAATTAATTTTAGCGCTGATAGGTTGTTGGAAATCCAGCCCCGCATCTCGAAGCAGGCATCATTGTGAACAGCAACAATATCTGCCGCCAGTTGTGCTGCCTCCTGAATGTCATCGAGAGAGTCAATATAATCGTCCATATAATGATTGTACAAAATAGCATGAGCTGCTTTAGGAAATAAACTTTCGTGCTCACGAGCGTTTTTATTTTTAATAAATTGCGCTATAAAAGGGCTGCAACACGCACCGAACATGACGGCTGTCATCCTAAACTCTTTTATAGGTTGGTCTCTGCTTGACCTCCAGAGATACCGGAGGGCGTCCCTATCTTGCTCCCTGATCCTTACTTGAGGGAACATTTCCCGGATATCAGCAGTGAGAGCAATACGGCCCTCGCGAAACCGAAGTAAAATACCTAGCAAGGGCTGAAGCAGGTCTGGACCAGGTAGCAACAAAGAGTTCAGGCTGGCGCCCCCATTCGTGGCTGCGGCATCGTGAACTACGCGAAGCTTGCGCTTCTGAGGGTGGTACACGCCAAAATGGGGTAAATAGAGCCTCATAAAAGAAGATTGTTTATCTTTAATGTAGTTAGCGTAGTATGACTCAGGAGCGCATTCTTCTGCATAACCTTTTGTGATCATGTTTGAAATGAACACGTTGTATGTTTTTGCAAAGTCAGTGTCTTTAGCCATGCGCCTTTCTAGACTTAAAAATCGTGACATGGCTTGAGAGCAGCTGTCGGGAATGCGCTGTATATCGTCACGCCACGGCATACCAACCTCAAACCGACCAGAAGTGGGGAGACGTCTAGCAGTTTTTTCTAAAATCTCGACTGCACGTTTATCTGACTTAGAATGTAGAGTTTCTTTTTTAGAAATACCGAGCGAGTCAATTTTGTATTGTTCCCTAATAAGAGAGTCTAATTTCTCCTCATCGGAAGGTTCGATACACACACTGTGATTAACAAATTCCACTAATTTAGTTTTACTGGTCGCGATTCCATAAAGCACCCAGCCTAAGGCAGTTAAACAGGCAACGGGTTCATTCTTACCACCACACTTTACTTCGCTGCTGATTGACAAATGCCAATGCTCTGCCCCAATTAAAACTGTTGGAGTAGCTTCTTCGTAAGTTACGTTGCAAGGTAAATCCGCTAAATGTGCGAAAGAAGCAATAGTTTCCTGCCTAATTGTTTGAGGACGCAGAGACAAAGACTCCATAGCTCTCGCATTTTTCACTAAAAATGTGTCTCGTGTGTGCCTACCTTTAATTTGAAAATCTACATACGATATCGTAGCGTTTCTACTAAGACCGCCTATACCATTGACCGTTATTTTCTGGTGAGGCCCTGTCGCACCGATTTGAGCAGCAATACTTGAGTCAATGAGCGTAGCAGTGCTACCGTCATCGAGAAGTGCGTAAACATTGCAACTTCCTGAGGGACCAGAGACAGTAACGGGTAAGATTTTCAAAAATACACGTGGGCACAGAGTTAAAATGGAGCTGGGTTCTTGAACACCTGTAGAAATGGTAGAAACTATTACCTTTTCGACAGATGCAGGTTCGTGGTGTGTAGTCGCATGATCATTTTCGGTGGATTGCGTGTCGAACGTAGTATTGACAGAAGAGGCGGGTTGTTTACCATGCAATAACGGGTGATGACGTATTAGACACCCATCGACACCACAAGGGTTAACTTTACATGTTTTCCACTGATGTGCACTACGCCTAAGACATCTATAACACGCTTTTACCTCACGCAGCCAGACCCACCTTTCATCAACAGATAAGGCTATGAACTCAGAACATGACTTAATATTGTGATCTTTATTGCAAAACGCGCATTCAGACTTTTGTGTAGACACCACCTTAGAATTTGGTTTTGAGTGTGTAACTATGTGAATATTTTCTCGTTTATACGGTTTGTTTAGTTGAGAGTTTTGTTGTGAATGTTGGATCGAACAAGATTCCGGTGATAAACCGAACCGAATAAGCTGATCTAACTCGCGCCTCAAAAAATCGGAAATAATCTCTAATTTAGGACGCCCTGTAGTATCTTGCATAGCAAAGTCCGTCCATCTTACTTTAGTAACCGGGTTTAATTTTCCTAAGACGGCGTGAAATAGTTCTGGAGAGTGCAAGTACTCAACTTGTTTCAGTATTTTAAAAGAAGATATAGAATTACGTACCTTATTCGTTATCGTAATTAATTCTTCCAAGTCATTTCCTAAGCGTGGTAGATTTTTTAGAGCGGACACTTTCTTAAATACTATAATTTCCGGGCGAGCGAAGTTCTCCTCCAGAGCTCTTATAATATCGTTCGGGTCGTCTGTAGCCAGCAACAGTGACGCGACTGCATCTCGACCCGCGCCGCGAAGTGCATTTTGTAATCGACTAATATTTTCTATATCTATATAAAAATACGCTTAAAATGTAACCATGTTAAGGCGTCTCCGTCGAAAGGAAACAATTCGATCTTATGTTTATGACGGTGCGAAGTAGCAAGCGCCTTGGCCGCAGCTGCAGTGTCAGCAACAGCCTGAAGCAGACTACTCTGATCAAGCTCCGTAGAAATGAGCGGTCGCGTAAGCACGGCCGCCTCGGATGCTTTAGTGACGTTTAAAAGTTGCTTCTGATGAACAAAACGGTTAATAGGGGATGCAGTTGACCCAGTGGCCGGCAGAGGTGCCTGGTGGCCGGGAGGCGGAACCACTACTTGCTCGCGCCCTACTGCGGGGATGCCTCTATTAATTGTATTTTCGCCGACGCAAACTTGCTGTCCTAAACTTTGTACCCATCTTTCTGTTCTTTCAACGCTTACCCTGGTAGAACCACTGCGACTGGTGCGACTTGCCGCGGCTTCCGCGTCGAGAGCGGCAAGTTCGGCCTGCAGTTCGCCCTCCTCTACCTGCTGACGGAGTGCTGCCAGTCGACTTTCACGTTGCCTCTCGCGTTCGGCCAGCTGCAGTTCACGTTGCCTCTCACTTTCAGCGAGCTCCTGCTCATGCTCAAACCGTCGGCGCAGGGCGAGGGCCTCTACGGCGGCCTTTTGAGCCTTAATTGTGGACGACGAGCGTGATGATTTTGACTTAGACGTCTCACTCGGGGCAACGCTGTCTACATGTTTGGAAGTACTAGGTTGCATAATATTATCTTGCACACCAGTACTAGTCGCAGGGTTTGTCGGCATGATTTTACTTTTACTGCGGGTGATCATTAAGTGAGAAATAAAAATTAAATAAAGCAGTGCAAATGAAAACAAATAATACGAAATGAATGAATAACTAAAGTTACGTAATGAAAAATAGGTACGCTGGAAATTACTGGAGAAGGACCAAAATGAAATGAACAAACCAAATTGATCTCCGCAAATGATAAAACGATGATACAAGTTGAAGAATTATATTTTTTTAATAAAAGCAGAAAATTAAGCTAACAGAAAGAAATAGGTAAATAGAACAGACAACGTCAAAAAACAACCAAAGAGTAAAAAAACTACATCAGCTATCAAAATAGCAAAGAGGTCCGCAACACTGCATTTAATGGTAGAACTTATATTTTATTCAAGTTAAAGTAATTGACA
This sequence comes from Chilo suppressalis, assembly GCA_902850365.2. Lineage (NCBI taxonomy): Eukaryota > Metazoa > Arthropoda > Insecta > Lepidoptera > Crambidae > Chilo > Chilo suppressalis. Next base: position 5,319,652 of record OU963912.1, on the reverse strand, counting down.
ACCTTGGATTATCACAAGTAGGATCAATTGTAAGGAATTACAGATTAGCGTAGTTTAACCAAAGTGATTATAATTTGGAATAGGGTATTTAAATTTATAATCACCTAATGGTTAACCTGAAATACCTATTTATTTGGCTTTAAATTAAAGCATTTCAATTTAAAAAAATAACTATAAGCTTATATTAAAACAATTATATTTTTCTAGACTGCAATAGTCATAAACGTAACAACCAGAGTCATAGCCTATTGTATTCCAAATCAGCAAACATAGCCAATTCTAACCTAAAAGTTCTTTGTAAATTTGTGTTTCGATTAATTTCTAAAATAAGTGTTGATTTCAACAACTGATATAGTAGACTTAAGATTTGTACAAATATAAACACATAAATATAAGTCACACTCAAGATGCAAGCCGATTTATTACTGTCTTGGATTTTTTTCTCGTCAGCACTTTCACTCCGATGAAGTTTGTCACGGAACTGTCAATATGGCTGCTTCTTAGCCACCTCAATTTTGTTTCCTAACACATAGACTACGTAAAACTGGTATACGTTAAAACATGGCGCTTTAGTATATTTGTATATTGCAGTATTCCAAATTAGCATCCTTTCCTCTACATAGTATTGGTTGCACGGTCGTTTTGTCTCCCTCGTACTAATCTGCCCAAATTTACTTTAAATTACGCTCAGTTCATTCTCTTTAACTGTTTTGTATTTATTTAAGAGCTTGATCCTTATCCATCATCGCTCATTAAATTCAACGGAGCACCCATACAAGGGCAGCCTGTTGTGCCAAGCGTATGTTGTATTACGCATAAGCGTGTAACCCCCCCAGACGTCGACCAAGAACGATTTATTTATCATTTCACTATATTTGCCATCCAACCGTCACGTCATACTAATGTGTCCGTTCAAAACGTACCCTTGCCGTTCATCGTCAATAGGGATGACGGGGTACAGTAAACGAAATTTTATTCAGTCCGTCAGTTAGATGATCAAAAAATAATGGACAAGTATTTTTTCTTTGGGCAATCAACCAAAAAATGACAAAGTTATAGTGCTTTAAAGTTTGGGAGTAGGGGCTCGTGACGTCATTTTTTATTGAATTTTCACTTAAAAGTGTACTCAAACGTGACGTCATGCGACTTTTCAAATGAATATATCTCTGCAATGTTTATATTATGTGAAAAAAGAAAAAATACGTGTCCAACACTTTTTGATAATGTACCTGATAAACGAAGAAAAAAAAATTAGTCATCATCCCTATTCTATACGGTACGGACCTGGTTGTGCTGCGAGGAGTATAGCCGGCCGGCAGCGTGCGGCAGGTGCACGGACTTGATGCGGCTCTGCGTGAGATCGTACCGGATGATCTCGCCCGGGTGTCCCGACTCGTTCGCCTGGTAGAAGAACGACCCACCGTACACGATGTGACCATTGCCCTGGAATAATAAATCTTTTCATCGTCATTATCAGCAGCATAATTATAAATATTCCGGGATTATCATAATCATCATCATATTATTGTCCCCAGTATCAGGGCAGAGGCCTTCTCTATGATTGGAATAGGGAACCACCATACACGATGTGGGCGTAAGTATTCCTTTAGAATCATCATCATCAGTAGTCTTACTTTGTTCTAACCGCTAGGGCCTTACCTATGGAGCCGGAACCCATACACAATTTTATTGGGACTTCTTGAAACTTCCGGAACTAATGGCTTTTCATTATCTTTGAAGCTTGTGCTCTACAAGGGTCTATGGTATAACGATCGAGTCAAAATATGTTGTAGGGTCTATTAAAACATCACTGCAAATATACACATGCAACATTACGAGAAGTCCTGGTAAATACTGCGCAGAATCGATCTAGTTCAGACTCGAATTTTCGTTATTGAAACACATTACAGTATTATTTAATTTCAAGGATAGTTTACAAATATACTCCTGCAGGGCCGTTACTAAAGATTTAATTCCCACAAAATCTATAAAGCACATTAAATACATGGATAACATAGATTAGCTTTTTTTAGCTTTTGCATGAGCCATTCTCACTTTACCTATCTAAACCCCGTTCCAGTACTCTGTGGAGTTCTAGACAATCATGTAGTAGGGAGCCCAAGCAGAGGCATTGGGATTTACACGAGCGCTGCAGAATAACATAAGGGGAGAAACCTTGCACCATGTGAAGTAGGTATGGTAGGAGTACTACAATTAATAATATCACTACTTCATCATTCTACTCACATAGAAAGGTTTCTGTAGCTTGTGGAACTCGTCGACGTGATCTGCTTTGAATGAAGTCTTGCTTTTGTACTCCCGCAGTCGTTCTATGTCATTCTCCTGCGTGGTCCACAGCTTTTCTCTCTATAATGAATACTTAATTTGGTGAAACAAATTTAACAAAGCTTTTCCCTACTTCATTGTATATTTTTTTATCATCATCATGAAACTTTCTTAACCACACTGCTGCGAGGCTGCGACACAATTATTTCCAGTGGATGAAATCTTAAATGAGGAGTGGGTTGTCATCCACCACGAGGAATCAATGTGAACAAGTGGTAAGGTAATTGACGACTGCAGATGCATACGAAATTAACGTGCCTTTGAAAAGACTGTTGAGCTCAAGATAATTAATTAGCCCTATTGGCTTGGACGAAAAAAAACTTACCTAATAGGCATGTAACATTTCTATAATATATAATGGAATAAACTTTTATGGTTTACTTATTTCTCCTCAACAAGCTTTTCAATAAAAAAAGGCGTAAGTATTGGATACATTTTACCCAAAAAATACATAAAGGCAAAAACGCATTATACTTGCTTATATCAGCAAAAATGTTCGGTATCCCGAATTCGTTATTGCTTATAGTAGGCACTTAGGTACCTACTTAAAAATATTTTTATTTTTTATCATTCATCATACGAACTAATTGCATTGTATTTAAAAATATTTTTAATACCTGGCTATCGCTGGCATCGGAGTCTCTTAACCAAGCGCCAAAAAGCTCTTCCTTGTATCGGTGATATACCGGTTTTCCTATCGCGTAGAGCTGACAATCTAAAATTAACAATTTCGTAGTTAAACAAAAAGGTTAAAAAATCCAATCTCGTAGTAGTCCATTGTTCTTAAAAGTGTGGCGGTGTCATCTACATTCCGCACTTATACCAAAAGGATAATCAAATCACAGGATAGAAAGACTACTCTGCGCTAACGAATTTGGAGCAGATGCAACCGTATGACAATACAATGCCCGACCAACATCAGTCGGGCCGTGGCCCCCGAGCTAACATCACCCAGCTCGGTGGAAGATCTTTCCCTTTGGCCTTCCAACAAACAACGAAGGAATTGTTTCTTCATTCTTTCTTTCTAGAGAGTTGTCAATTTCGTGCGAGTATCGACCAGTTTATCCTTTATATCTATGAACAAATCTCACTGGTATTCCTCCTGGGCTTATGACCAGCGGTGCCGTTGATGGGCGTGATGAGCAGTTGCGCGCGGTCGCAGCGCGGGCACGAGGGGCAGCGTTGCACCTGACACAGTTCTTCGTACGATGTGAGGAGGGGCGGACGGGAACCGAACTCCATCGGCTGCTGGGCGGTCATATGATGATTGGGGCCTGGGTCTGAGAAAAATAAAGTTTTGTCTTATAGTAGTCATCGTCATCAACATAAGCAGCCACACCACCTTCAACTGGCCGGCATGCGAAACCTCTTCGTCACTTCGCGCCTATTCTGTTTGAAGAACCTCGAGTTGCGGTAAGAAGGGGAACAATTTCAAATAAATACGACTAAGAAAATGAGTCATCAATGTTAAAATGTTTTATTTGATGAGTCATCAAATTTCTTAATTCCCGTTTAAACAAATCAAGATTTGAGTTGCATGTTTTGCCTATGTCTCTTATTAAAGAAAGGTCCATTGTTTCTAAGATCTCAGGTTTGGAACTCCAGTTTTAAAATTATTTTTAAAAGTTTATGTACTTAGTAGAACTTCAGGAAGTTTCCCCATGGCCTAACGCCAATTTTGTATAGTAAGAAATATTATTACACAACTCACAAGCCAGTTTGATGTGTCCCATGACAGTCTGATTGTTTAACTCGTTCTTCGCCACGCAGCTGTACTGTCGAAGGTCGTGGTCTCTGACGCCTGGTACCTCCAGCCGCATGATCCATCGCCAAGGATCCGCTGTGGTAGCAACCTCGGTGCGGTACCGAGGGCCTTCCAGTGTGATGTCGTTACTTTGCCACGCTAATACTGGTTCGGGCCATGCTTGCACCTGAATAGAGAAGATGAATTTTTGGGACCAGGCATTATACAGCATCATAATAGTACGGACAGATTTAAGAGATCCTTTATGCGGTCTCTCTTGTTGGATAAGGATCAAATATCCGATTAGAACTTAGAATAGAAAACAAGGACCGTGCATCGACAGTCAGGCGGGATACTTTTTAGAAAGTTGAGAGGCTGGAAAACTGCTATATCTGATTTAATAGATTACTTAGATGCTAGCTAAGGCTAGTGCGGTGCTTAAAATTTTATCGTTAAAAAAATACTTTAAAGAAGTGCGAATTTAAAGTGTATGGCTTAATAAAGAATAAAAAAAAAAAAAAGTTTCTATCATATTACTCAATGTGGAAAGGGTTTCAGAGTTTATTTCTGAATTAAAATTGGATAACTCAAAATTATTAGTCTTGAACTATATTATTAGGATATACAAATTCTAAGGACCTAAACTTAGTTTGAAGTAAACATATTTTTTATACTTTATAAGAAGTTCAATTAGTAAATGACTCACTTCACACTCGATTTTTGCAGTTTTGTTGTACACGTAGACGACATTATTCGGCACGCGGATGTAAGGACTAACTGAAACAAATATGTATAACTTTTTATTAAAAGCACTAAAAGAGCTTTAATGATTTTGTGGACTGATCAGCAATTGTTTCATATATTTTTTATACAAGTTACAGGAAAATACCTAATACCACTAGATTCAAACTGTAAATGGAGTCCGTGAAGACAGCTAATGTGGCGGCACCAGGTCTTCCGAACAAGAGGATTAGGTTCTGAATGATTAGGCAAGGGATTCAACACCATAAAAAAATGTGTTTTTATACTGTAGTCTTCAGTAAGGTTCAGGTATGTAGCGGATCATCCAGCTATGTCAACTCTTGTATCGCTTTAATCCAGTGGAAAGTAGTTTGTCGGTGACATCTATATGCCCCACATATATACAATGGATGGAGTGAATCATTACTTACCATCCTCAAGAGATGGCGTTACCTGCACTGCGATCATAATAGTATGGAAGCCTACATCGCGCAAATGAAATTCGGAGGCTAACTCTTCATATATACGATGCCCGACCAACATCAGTCGGGCCGCGGCCCCCGAGCTAACATCACCCAGCTCGGAGGAAGATCTTCCCCTTTGGCCTTCCTACAGTAGTCATAATTTGAAAATCAGACGACATCAACTGGTGTTAAGTGAAAGTGAAATCTAGTTGCGAATTGAGCTGCTAACTCTTCTGAGAGTCGATATATCGTGATAATCGTCGTCGTTCAACCTCTCTAATTTACACATGACATTAAGAAGTTTACGATAGATCAATTAAAGATTTCAAGAGTGCAGCTGTAAAGCTCCAGGAGAGTGTTATTTGGCTTATGTATTCCGTGAAGGGGGTTTTAAAGCAGTTCTGATTCCACAGAAGCTTACTTTCCTCTTGTGTAGTCTAGTATGGATGACATGTATATATGTATTCTTTCCGTTATCCTAGCATCCCATAACACGAGCTTTTACAGTGCTTACTTTGGGGCTAGGCTAATTGGTGTGAGCGTTGGAAATATTTATTTATTTAGTCTTGTATGGATGACATAGATGTAGGATGTAGATTAGATACTAACAATTCACTTTGACATCGATGGTCGTTCGCCAGGCACACGTAGTATGCCAGTGAGAAACATCCGGGCTGTTGAGCTCTCACTGATGTGTCGCGTTGGTATGTAGATCAGAAACTTTATACCAGCTTTATACTAACAGTGTACTTCAACATCGGTGGTCTGGTTCGCGGATGGCAGCATGCCGTTGTTGGCTAGGCACACGTACTTGCCAGTGTGCCAGCGAGACACGTTCGGGATGTTGAGGAGTTGGCCGCTCACTGACGCGTCCCGCCATGAACCCTGATTAGGGGCATTGTAAGGTATGGTTATAATGTTATAAGGATGATGTTCTAAGTGTTTTAGATTAAACGTAGCAATTATTACACCATTTGATGTTAAATGTAGGCACCTAAGTAGAGACCAGTTGAGAAGATGACTTGATGATAGATAATGCAAATATCATTAGAAGTGGTTAATACATGAAGCTCTTGCGAATACCCGGCGTATGCTAATCTCAAATAGAAAAAACGGATCCTTTATAGAATCCGATTGTTGTCCGACTGTCTGTTTGTCACGACTCTTTATTTCGGAACGCGTGAAGGTATCGAATTTAAATTTGAAACAAAAAAGAAATACGGTCGCGGCAGCTAGGGGGTGCAATATAGGGCATGAACTATCTTAAAACGGCGTGGCAGAAGTCATAACAAGGCAAGGAGTTACAAACCTATATTTTGATTTGATTTACCATTTCTTTTAAAACATTATAAGTGAGGGCGCCAGATTTTTAAATCCTGCTGCTTTCTTTATACCCTTTTAATTGCCTATCTACTTGTAATGACGCTGTCCCATCTGAAATACAATTCTGGCTACGGCCCTGATGCTGTGTACTTTCAAATTTGTACGGAAATATACGTGTAATTTCAAGTCCGCACTGGCGCGAGTCCGATTTTTTCATTATAGAACACCACCAATGACCTTCTATTATATAAGTTACTGAAGCCACCCCTTGTTAAGGTTTTATTACTTAACGGTCTAAAACTCAAAACCATCGTCACGTTATTGCATTTGAACTGACACCGGTTTGGGGTATATCGGTTAGATGGTTTCATAGTCTGCTTTATATTAAGATTTTATATATAATACGATTCAAATAAGAATAGGAAAGCCTATGACCTCTATTTGTCAAATGTCGCTTGAAGTACGGTTTGCAGAAAAAACTTGAAAGCCTTTTTTAGCACTCCGCTAATTCAAGAATAAAAACCGAATATTTGTAAACAAATATTGATAATTAATATCGATTGATATTTTTTTTTACTTATTGAGCTTTGGCCATGAATGGTTGATAACCTAAATCGTCAACCAAATGTCACTTTAAGTTGCGTTCAGAAACTCGATCTCAAACTTTCGTTTACATAAAGGATGCATGTTCGTATGTGACCTAGTAATAGTGCATGATTATTCATAACTATCGGCGGTAATGCAGAGATGAGCGGAATAGAAGAGCTATATTCTGATTAATGTTTTTTCTCACAGTCTGAATAAATATATATTTTTAAAAATCGGTGTTTTTTTTTCTCAATCTTAGTAAATAAATGGTATTAAATATAAACTTTTTTATGCTCACTCTACTTATTTGGTTTGAATTGACAGCTATGACATCACAATATGGCGCCCAGTCGGTCCTATTCTTAGTTGAATCGCAATATATGTACCTGTATGACAGCTGTGCCATCGGCTCGTCTCCATTCCACCGTGGGCTCGGGCTTCCCCATCGGGTTGCAGCTGATCCGGAGGGTATCACCTTCCCGGACTATCACTCTAGTGTGGTCCTCTGTAAACGTTAGCAAAACCGACTGATATAATATACCTATATGCGATTAGGTCTACGGCTATAAAAGTTAAGCAACTTTTAAAACTGCTGGTCGTCGGATAGATCACAGAAAACAGAAAGAGGTTAAAAGGGTGATAATATGTATACCGTTTGTACGGGAACCGATGTTGCCGGCACGCCCCCACTACACTTCCACACAATAGATAGTAGCCAATCAAACGAACCAATCGGAACTCACACCCGAGAGCAATGACACAATCAGTTTTGGTCAAATTATGTGCATTTGCTCACACATAACTAAAGCGAGCCTGCGCCGACCACAAGGCCCTTCTAACCTTTTTCTGTGTTCTGTGGGATAGATGACCAATTTTGTTATCTCGAATAACTTAACATACTAGGCCCTCGTTCTCCCAGACGCGGTGACGTCCCTCAACGGGAATATCGCGGTCCCGAACTTAACAGCGTACAGGGTATTCGCAGGCTTTTTAGCGGAAAGTGTGCCGTAGGCGCTCGTAAGCCGCGCGGACTGCTTAACGGCTTCTCCGTTTCGCACCCGTGAGACTTGCGAGAGGTTAGGTGTGATTTCCATTCGTTGTTGTGCCCCTTAAGGGCGCCAACGTCCTTAAATAGAGGTTTTGCCTGCGTAATAAAAAAAGGTCCTCATACTCCCGACGATGACGTGTTGAATGTTACATTATATACGAACCCTAACGAAGCCACTTTTTTTAGGTTGTCGCCACAATAGTGATCGATCCCCCGTCTGTCATATAAGGTTTCGTAAAAAGCTTGCGGTGAACAGATTTTTATAGTCAAACTGACTCAGAAAAATCAACAGTTGCCGCATATTTATGTACCTACTAGTGGCCCGCCCACGCTTGGTTTCGGGGTAGAATTGATCAAAATCCTTTCTTAACGGATGCCTACGTCATAACATCTACCTGCATGCCAAATTTCAGGTCGATCCGTCCAGTAGTTTAGGATTTGCGTTGATAGATCACTATGTCAGTCAGTCACCTTTGAGTTTTATATTAGATTTTAGTCGTTAGTATATACTAGTTAGAGGATTATCGTTTTTGTGGCTTCTAAATTCTATTAAATTTACTGCCACGTTGTGCTTCGTAAAGTTAAGAATTTCTTACCTTTATCCATAGATTATACAAAAATTTATTGAATAAAACTAAAGAACATTTTGCTAGAAAAAGTTCCACCCGGACCAAGCAGCGGACGAGACGGTAAACATCTAGCAGTTACATGCTTAAAAATAAAAAAATATAAGACCACTGGAGACCGCAGAGATAAGCCTCGCAATTCAGCGGGGAAATGCCGCCAGCGTCCTGGGAACCTTTGCCGACGGGGAAGACTTAGGGCTGCTATTTTTTTAATATTTGTCTAGTTTTAGTGTAGTTTTAGTTTAATATTTGCCATGTTACTTATTTATAGTATATTATGTAATATAAATTAATAACGACGTAAAAATATAAGTTATTGTATATTTCATTTAGAGATAAAAGTTCTTACGTGCAAAAGTGGGGGGTATGAACAGTTCCTTCTCTTTGGTGTAGTTGTAAATGGAGAGTCCCGGACGACCAGGGGACCCGTCCCTTCCGTCGTTGCCCCGCTGACCCTTCGGTCCTACTGGTCCTCGGTCGCCTTTAGGTCCTCTTATACCGGATGGCCCTGGAGCGCCTGCTCTCCCTACAAATGTTATAAAAGTGTTACTGGTATAATATTTTTGATAGATTTAGCAGTATTAAAGTTAAATAAATTGTTAATATGTTTTAGAGAAAATTCTTAAAATAATGTGTGTACCATATTATTAAAGAAACCCTGTTACGCAGCGTATTTATTTACTATAATTAATGTATAAAGGGAAATTGACGACCTCCGTGGTCGAGTGGTTTGTACGCCGGGTTTCATGGTGTCACCGACTCGAGAGGTTCCGGGTTCGAATCTCGGTGGGGGCAGATGTTAGTGTGATGAATACGAGCATTTGTACTCCAGTCATGGATGTTTAATATGTATTTCTATATAAATATACTTATATGTACAGTATTCTATCCGTTGCCCTAGCATCCCATAACACAAGCCTTATAGTGCCTACTTTGGGGCCAGGCTAATTGGTGTGAGTGTAAAAAAAAATACCAAATCAGGTGGCGTTAATATTTACTTAACAAAATTTTAAAGAATTATCTTCAACTTATTCTGCATTAGCAGATTAATAAGAATTCTAACGTTAACCACAGCAGTAACAAATATTTCAAAATACCTTACCATCTTTACCATCCTTCCCATTTTTGCCCGGGCTGCCATCCTTTCCGGGAATGCCGTCACGACCGTCTTTACCCGGAGCACCATCCGCTCCATTCCTTCCTGAGACACCGTCCAAACCAGGTTCACCTGGGACACCGTCTCTGCCGTCCAAGCCAGCGTTACCAGGAAAACCACGTTCACCTGATCAAAATAAAGGCCAAATAAGTACAACAATGCCAATTCTCATGCGGATGTGTGGGCGTGGGGTTAGTACTTGCGACTTTAATATTTATTTAATATTATTTATTATCAATCTTAAAAACTTTAATTATTTATGTATCTCAGTTTATGTATTTTTACACCAGTGTATAATTTATATGTCTGTCTCTAGCAATCTCGTACAGGCCCTGCCAGAATACAAGCGCTGTTATGGTGGGAACAGTCCCTTCCTTCTATAACAGCCCTCTTTCTGTGTTCTGTGATAACAGCATTAAGCTGAGGCAGGGTCCTGATTGGCCATTCTTCTCTCTCCATATTGTTGCTCTCTGTTTGTCTTTTATTTTTTACTTGCGTATGAGTAACGTCATAAATACTGTCAATAGTGTTTTATCCTGAGGTTTTACTCAAAGCAAAATTTATTTCTGCAAATTTTTGGTTTAATAAAATGACTGCAGAGAAATGTTGCTAGGCTCACTTCACAAGGATTCAAAAGTAGTTGACATGAGACTTGGCAACATTTGTACATTGATGTTCTCTTGAAGCACAGGACCCACAAGTCATTAGGTAAGTAGCAATCTTACGTAAAGAAACGGATTATTTCCTCGTTTGTGATTCGTGATGTAAGTGTCGCCGCACACGGGCCACACGCCAAAGTCACAAACGCCGCCACGCGAAGCTAGAAGCGGCTACTAAAGTGGCTGAAGTGCGTGACAGCGGCCGACTAAGCTAAGGAGAGAGGGGTGGGGAATCGCGCGAGTGACGTGTGGGTGCGTTTTGTATCGGCGCATTAAGTGGCCGGTGCGGGCCACAAGAAGCGAGCAACGACAATTTGTAGCGTGTGGCGGCTACCGGCGTACCGTGTGTGGCGAGTCCATATAAAATGTATGAAAACTACAAGAAATATGCCGGTGGCGGCGTTTTGTGGTTGTGGTCGGTGGCCCGTGTGCGGCGACACTAAATATTCTTTGTGCTATGAAAAAAAGTCACGTTTTTCTTAAATAAACTAACCTTTCGGTCCTGGTGGTCCTACTGGCCCTCTTGATCCCGAGTGCCCCGGAGTTCCTGGAGCTCCCGGTTCGCCCCTATCTCCTTTGGGTCCAGGAGAACCATTCGGTCCCTTTGGTCCTTGAACTCCAGGTGGGCAGTAGTCTTGCGTTGCTTTGCAGAACCCTTGCACTACCTTATACTAAACAAAAGATGACATCTCTAACTGAGCATTTTCCACCATTTTATCTCAAAATATAACTTTTATAAGTGTTAATAGTGGTGTTAATATTGCTCTAGTCGTTAAGACGACAAAAGTATGACATTGTACAACAAATAACCTGGGATCAGTGATCCACCTTAGGTATTGCAACAGAGCTATTAATCACCCTCCTTAGAAACAAAACGATCTAAGTAAAAATATTGATCGGTAATTTGAATTTGTAGCAAAATCGGAAGTCACTAAAAATTTCAGGATATCGAATAAATTTAAGTCATTTGCACTTACTGGAACCCTAGAATAGCTGGTGAGCCACACCCAAGTATCACCCCCAGGGGCAGGTCCTTTGGCACCCGTCCTTCGCATTTCAGCTTCATCTTTCTCTTCCAACTCAGGCCGCATTTTGGGGTTGAAAAATTCTACATGGGGTGTTACCGCATTGTCCTCTTGGATCGCCGAAGGTTTCTGTTAATGAATAGTTTAAGACAGATATTCAAACGAAATTTAACAAGAAAAAACAACGCGGTCCTGGCAGCAGACGGGATTCGAACCCTCACCAGCGATGCGCTGATCAATGATGCTACCGCGACCTTGGTCGTGTTGAATTACTTCTGTATTTTGAGGGTGCAAGGCACCAGTAACTGCTTAAAAATAAAAATTTAATAAACAGATATCTTTTTTAATGAACAGAGAATAGTTGCTTATTCTAAAATGGCGAAACGTAATTACTTAATATAAATCAGTAAAAAGTATCAAATCAGAAATCAGAAATCAATATATCTTTATTCAAATTGGATGTATAGTACAACACTTTTGAATCGTCCAAACATTTTTTTTCCCTACCACTCGTTATTGGACATATTTTTTAGCTGCGGAGAAAAACGAGCGAAAAAAACTCCACAACATTAAAAGAATAATGTAACAACATTTACAAATCATTATGTTGTTACAACGTCAATACAATGATTTATTTAATATAGAACACCTGTTGGAATGATTGGAACAGTTCAAACCCAATCATTTTTGTCTGTAATATAATCAGACACTTTGTAATAAGCTTTTGTTTAATAAGTGCTTTTTTTATACTATCTTTGAATTTATTTATGCTTAACTCTTGGATATTGCTTGGGACTTTATTGTATAAGCGAACACAAAGACCTTTAAATGAATTATTGATTTTGTGAAGCCTAGTAGCAGGTAAAGTTAGTTTATTTTTGTTTCTTGTATTAAGTCTGTGAACATCACTGTTTTTAAGAAACAAATTTATATTTGTTCTTATGAGTAATAAATTTTCGTAAATGTATTGTGATGCGACCGTCATTATACCAAATTCTTTAAACCTATCTCTTAAGGAATCCTTAACTTTAAGATTATAAATTGATCGAATAGCTCTCTTCTGCAGCACAAAAATAGTTTGAATGTCGGCGGCGTTTCCCCACAATAAAATTCCGTACGACATTACACTATGGAAATCACTAAAGTATACTAATCTGGCCGTATCTACATCCGTTAACTGGCGTATCTTCATTACGGCATATGCTGCAGAGCTAAGTCTATTTGACAATTTATCAATATGTGGGCCCCATTGAAGCTTAGAATCTAAAGTAATCCCTAAGAATACTGTGGTGTCTACAAGGCCCATATTCCTATCCTTTACATTTACACTGGTTTTTACCTGTTTTACATTAGGTAATACAAATTTCATACATTTCGTTTTTCCTTCATTTAGTAATAAATTATTAACATTAAACCAGTGGACTACCTTAGAGGTACAACTGTTCACGTCGTCAATAACTGTTTCCTTACGTTTGAGTATAAAAGTGATGTATCATCCGCGAACAATACTATCTCATGCTTATCTCTAACGTAGTAAGGCAAGTCATTATATTAGTATATTCAGGTATACAATGGGAAAGATGGTGATTCTTAAAAAATGACAAAAAATATATATATATGTGTATGAGCAGACTATCTACAACTTTCTATTTAACGATGTTATGTTTATTTAAAAGGTAATATTTTTATATATCTTATTATACAAATATCATAGGAACATTTGTAAATTTTATATTAAGGTTTATCTTAAAAAAAATAAGATATTTTTATTATATATGAGTACCACTTTTAAGACTTACCAACATAGCTTCCCTTTTGATCCTGTGCGACGAAAGACCAGTGACATCTGATAAATACGTTTCTAACTTTTCCTCGAGTTCATTTTCCAGTACATTTCTAATGGCATCTCTGTTTCTACGATCTAAACAAGTATTTGAATCTACAAACCCTATATTAAAAATCTGTACTACTAAAGATATAATCGCACAAACAGTTGCCAATAACGAAAGTTTACAACACGCCACAGGCGCAACGTCTCCCAATTTCTTTTTACTTGTATTAGCCATGTCTTCATATTCTTCTAAAGGTACACTACTCGAAACCTCATCAACACTGTCACTTATTTCATTTCTCTATTCAATACCATCATCACTACAGAAGTTAACTTTCATAGTTTGTCGTTATTATTGTGAATAATATTTTCTACATCGGGACGTTATCTCGACATAATCCGCAGCAATGCGCTCCTTCCTGTGTGCCTGACTGTTTCACAACGGGCACTGCTCCGATAACAATTGGGCCTCAACTATTACAGTCGATTCAATCAAGCAATCGACAGCATACGCCAGACCAGTGACTGACTGGCTGGTATGTACCCGAATAGCTTCTTGGTAAGTAACTCAAGTACTATGAAATAGTAAAGACTTTACATCTTTTAGATTTTTATGTTTTAGCATTAGGTTCTGATACTATAATGTTATATTTATCCTAATAGAAATGAAGTCGTTGTAAGAAAATAACTACAACATAGTGTTTAAATTATTCCATATATATATAGATCTTGCTTTACCATGTACCTTTTATTATTAACTAGCAACCTGCCCCAGCATTGCTTGGATGAAATTTAGTGGGACTTAATAAAATGACACTGATAAATAATCTAGCTTTCTACCGGTGAAAGAATTATGAAAATCAGTCAGTAGTTCCAGATATTACTATAAACAAACAAACTTTACCTCGTCATACGGTTTATTGTCGCACTTTTCAAATATTAATTACTGAAATACTCTTATCCCAAAATAGCTTTAAGTAACGTATGGCTATTATAAATTTACTTAAATTACTCTAGAATGCAATGCGTTTAACGTGCGATGTTAGACTTGGTGACCTGATCTGATCAAATTTATTTTGGAATGTTATAGCTAGGTTAGTAATATCTTTGATAGCATAGGATAACGTCGACAGGCTGTCATTGACCTGATTTCTCGAAGAAATAGCGCATTGCTTACATCTCTTCCTCTTACTATTTACTCTGCCGTCGTATGAAGTTCTCACGGATGGAAGTCCACGGCGCATGCGTCTATAACCATGTCAGGGTCGCGGCCTGTCGTACCCCAAGGTCGGCAATGTTTAGCATTACCACCTCTGTCACTCCCCCCGTTATAATCCAAGGAGTCACAACACTACTCGTGTATATTTTTAATTTTTTGATGGATTTCATAACACCGATCGCTGTTCGGGGTAAGTGCTTTACTGGTGTCACTAGAAGGTTCGATAACCTGGTGTTTGTAGTGCCATAATTATTTTAAAGTCCTTTGTTGTCTATAATACTAGATATTATTTAGGTCAATGTTGTTGCTATGGTTTACGAAAAATGCACTGATGGAAGGAATTATTTATGTTCATCTTTGTTTGTGATGTAATGATGTATTTACGATTGTGATAGCTATGTGTCTTAAAAATTCGAGCTTGTTTTTTAATTATTAAACAATATTTTGGGTTGCTACAAAATCAAGTGCGAACGCTATAAAAGGGGCCTGTTTCTGCGGAAAGTATTGTTAATTAAATTAAGGTTCTCTAATTAATAAATATAAATATAATATAAATATAAATATTTCCAACACTCACACCAATTAGCCTAGCCCCAAAGTAAGCACTGTAAAGGCTTGTGTTAAGGGATACTAGGGTAACGGATAGAATACATATATTGTACATATATAAGTATATTTATATATTAAACATCCATGACTGGAGTACAAATGCTCGTATTCATCACACAAACATCTGCCCCCACCGGGATTCGAACCCGGGACCTCTCGAGTCGGCGACGCCATGAAACCCGGCGTATAAACCACTCGGCCACGGAGGTCGTCAAAACCTAAATTAATTACCTAAGTAATGAAAGGTTATCTATAGCAAGCCATAAGCTTCATATTATCACATATTATCATGCCATTAGTGTTTTCTAATGTTATTAACTTTCATAATTATGGATAAGAGAAAATTGTGGAAGATAAAAAGTGCCAGTTAGTCATTGTTACTTGTAAATTAATTTTATTTTCTTTGACTTCAAGGGAAATATTCTTTAACTATTATTTCAGCTAGCAATGTGCTGCCTTTAGAAGATTACGATGGACCAAGAGCGCCTTTACTCCGACAAGTATCTTTGGATGAGGAGCGTCGTGATGACTGCCAGGGTCACTGGAACTGCCAGGACTTGGATGGAGAAGAGGAGGAAAGGGGAGTTAGACTGTTCAGAGCTCTGCTACTACAACACTTGAGACTTATGGCTTTGAGGCCGCCGCCTTGTATACTTGCATCAGCGAAACCTGATCCGCGGTACGTACTGACGATGGAGACAAAAGAAAGATATTTAATATTATGACATTTTAAGTTTACTCGTTGCACAGTACTGTTGTTTTTGAATTTCATTTCATTAGTTTAGTGTAGTACCCAACTGACTTACAGAATAATATCTCAAGTTCGTAATCAAAGCTGTATATGTTGTTGCATTGATGGGTTAGAAGTCGAAGTTACACAATTGGAGGGCAGTTTATTCTTCTAGCTTCCCTGCAGCAGCAATTCCATCAGATATATCATCTGGAACTTTTATCAGATATTTCTTGAGCCATTTAAAATATCATCTGGAGTAGTTTTCTTCAAACCCTCTCAATTAAATCATTCTCTTTGTTACAGCAGATGCAGTTTCATAAAATCGATAGATTGGTCTAGAAATGTGCACAATCATTAATTACCGTTCTTGTCTGCCAGCTTTAAAAGATTATTCCGATCCAAGTGTTCAATGAAGGCCTATTGAAACAGAGTTGTCAAAATTTATACTATATTTTCAGTGGCTGGTGGATGTACTGGCGTGATTGGCGGTCTCTGGAGAGGGCAGCTCGACGGTTCCGGCTGACAAAGGCCCGTGGAAGGTTGGCTGCCAGAGCCGAGCACATCTCCTTGCTGAGCCTGGACGAAGTGGCGTTTGAAGATATCATGCAGGAGTTATGCCAGGTACAATAGTCCCTAGTTGTTTTTTAAAAAAATGGGAAGTGAATGAAATATTTGATGAAATTATTGGGCTTATTCAAATGTTTGGTTACTTTAATCTTATTTTAAATGACCGTGGTTTTGACTTCTTATAAGCTCTATGTTATATGCTGACTTTATCAAGATTCAATCAACATTCAAGTTTACTCTCACTTTTTTTGCGAAAGCAAAAAAGTCACACACGTGACATTGACTAGTACTTGACATCCAGTGCGGTCTTCTATTGGTCCATTTTCAGGATCGGAATTGAAGATATTGTTAATCTGTCTTATTAAATGCATTTAGTAGGTAGTAAGAGACTGTCGACTATCGTAGATCTATGTTTGCAGAATTTTAGACTAAGTTGACAAACATGTTTTTATGAGATCTTTTGAAACTTTAAACTTTGCAAAATGAGCTTTAATTGTTCCGTGCCTGGTGTGACAAAAAAAAATTATGTGTTTATAACTGAAAACTACTTGAAGCTTGTGTTCAGTCTTATTGTAAATCACCATTATCATTATCGTCACCAACCTTAACTTAATGAGACTAACTGATGGGGCACAGGCCTTCCATATGGATGGAATAGACTAGGCCGTGACCCATCACGCGGATACACTGCGGATTGGTGGGTGCTAACGACTGCAGATGCAGCCGGGACCAACGGCTTAACGTTTCTTCCGAAGCACGGAGGAGTTCAATATAATAAGGTTTCAGTCACCCACCCCATTGGGTGACCAAAACCTTTTCAATGGTCCTTCATTACCGACCCTTGCAAAAGTTGCTTAATACGGCTCGCAGGCCTATCGTAACTAACCACCTGCGCTTTCGAGTTCCTCCTTATTATATTTAACCACGGGGGCAATAGGAGCTCGATGGCGCAAGTGGTTAGCGCGTTCGGCTGCGATCGTTGAACTTAAGCAACTTTCGCAGTGGTCAGTCATTGGATGGGTGACCAAAAAATTACTATCTCGAGCTCCTCCGTGCTTCGGAAGGCACGTTAAGCCGTTGGTCCCGGCTGCATCTGCAGTCGTTAGCACCCACCAATCCACACTGGGCCCGCGTGGTGGGTCATGGCCCAATCTCCGTATTCCATCCATTGGGAAGGCCTGTCCCCAGCAGTGGGGACATTAATAGGCTGATGATGATGATATTTAACCAATGTTCCAGGCTTGTGCACACATAGAACAGCGCGCTCTGGTAGTGCTAGCGTTCCTGTGTGAGGTGTGCGCGCGCGCAGTCCGCGTGGGCGGCTGGTGTCGAGCTACCGACTGGGCGGTCAACCATGTCGCCAAGTTCGCCACTCCCTGGGCGATTAGACACGGGGGTTGGGTGAGTGTAATATCAAACGAACAACACCTATAGCCATAGAGATACTGACTGGGAGGTCTACCACGTTCGTAAGTTCACTACTCCATGGGCTATTAGACACGAGGCGAAGGTTGGATGAATTTCAACATCAAACAATCAAGAAAAACAAATCAACGCTAGCAATGGCAAACCAAATCTTGAGCTGTGTTCTTAAAGCATGCTCCACGAGGATTTTGTTGGTGTTATGGTAACTCGAAGATTTCTCATCATCATCAGACTATTAATGTCCTCAATGCTGAGGCTCATGCTGGGTGAGTATTATAATAAACAATGGACGCACAAAGAGCAGTGAGCCCTGGTGATGCTAGCGTTTCTGTACTATTAGACACGGGGGTTTGTGTGAATGTAACATCAAATAGTAAACATACACAAAACAGAGTGCCCTGGGGGTGCTGGAGTTTCAGTGTGAACCACGGATTGGGCGGTCGACAACGTCGCCAAGATCGAAATACTATAGGCAGCAGCAGTGCGTTCTAGTGATGCTAGCGTTTCTTACTATAGCAGTGCTTTCTGGTGATGCTAGCGTTTCTGTGCGAGGTTTGCGCCCGTCACTTCAAGGACCATTTGACACGGGGTAAGAGTAAGTGTTACATCAAATAATCCAAGAACACACAGCGGCGCGCTCTGGTGGTGCTAGCGTTTCTCTATGAGCCACATACTAGACGGTCAATAACGTCGCTAATATGCACCGTGACTCTGTCAAAATTGGTGATAAAATCGGTCCTCTGAGATCCCGGAACCTGGAGAAAATCTAAACTGAAAACCTGGAGAAAATCTACGTGAAAACTTTTTCCCTTAAGTAAACTGCTTGAATTTATCATAGTTGTATTCTCGGGGAAAGGCTTATTGCCAAATTGTGTACATTAACCAGGGTCATGATTAATCACTTAAAAAAATTACCAAGTCTCAGGCTGTTTGTCGTCTGCGGCCATCGCCGGACCGTCACCAAGATCGAGATTATTTCTGTATGAAATCAAGATGTCGTGACGGGCTTGCGGTGCACAAGCGGCTATAGTAAATGTATGTGTCGCTACTTCGGCGCCGTCATCACATTCTCCCTAACGTTCCGGTGATGGCCGCGGTGGCCAAACGTCCTAATGATCCGAGCTAAAACCAGATGTTGTTATTATTATTACATATTTTTCTAACCTAAAAGATCTGACTCGCCACCAAGTTAAAGCAACGGCTTGAACGATTTGTCTGAGAATCGGCAACTATCTATTTTTCATACCCCTAAGTGATAAGGGTTGTCCACCCCCAATATTTGTTGAACAAATTTTTTTTTTATAATGTGGCATTAAAAAATACATATAACCCTAAAAGGAGATTGCTCAAATTGGCCCAAATGTACAAAAAATATTGACATATACTGTTGACAATTCTTGGTGTAATTTATACTTTATTTTACAGTCATTATATTTTAACGGACACCTTTGTATAATATATTAATTTAAAAAAGGACTTTTAATTGTACCGGTTTGGAAAACATACAAATCATTTTTAACGGCTATGGGTGTAGTAACATTCAGCCAAAGACTGATCAAAGTTGTTTAAATACATCAAAACAATTCTATTTTGTAAAGATCGATAAAATAAAACATTTATTTTTATTACTGTGTACTGTATTAATATCCACAACTAAAAATCATTTTCACTACATGCAAATGTGCTAAGACAATTATTATAGATGGTAGGCGACATTATAAAGTCTATTGCCATACATTTTTCGCCAAACACCTCCATAAACACATTATAAGGTGTGATATACTAAAAATCTAAAATATGGTTATAATATAAATACATACATACTTACATATAAGAAAAATAATGAAGCTACTGAAGATATGGCTGTATAACCTTAATCTCTTAGCTTACTTTGGTTAACTATATAATTAACATATTTGTTTTTTATTATTTTAATACCTATGTGCCTATTTGCACATATAACCTCAAAATCATTCAGTGTATATGGTTGAAAGAAGTTCTCAGGAGTGTCCGTCAATAATATTCGTTTCTACAGTAATTTATATATAATTTCGAATCTAGAAAACAATTTTTCATGATTATTGGTCTTTAGGCCAAACATATATGGAAGCTGAGCAATCTCCTTTCACCGTTCTACCACCAGCCCCTATTTTTAATTATAATATTTATATTATCTTTTTTGGTACGAAGTTAGCTGGATCAGCTAGTTTCATATAATCTCGGATCTTGTTACAGAGTGCTGTGATAGAAAGAGCCGATGGCACTAGACGCGAGGACACTTTATTGGCAGGAGCAGCCGTTGCAGCTCTGGTGGCTTTCCTCCTCTTTTGCCGTACAAGATTACGACACGCTTTACTTTAAGCCAAACTAAAAGCTCAGTTGGGACGAATTAAATCCAATGAAGCCTGAAGCCAAATTACAGAGTTTTATGAAGGAAGTAGATATTATATATCTATTGAAATGGTATTGCGCAGTTTGGGTAGGAAGAACTGATAGTAATGTGTTCGATGCAGGCAGTTTTAGGGAAAATTTCAAAGGCTCAATCACTTGATTTTTTCGTCTGTCTCTGGGATTTTTTGTAAATGTATTTTGTCACTTTTGTTAATGTTTTTTTAACTCGTATTTATAATGTTATGTATAGCAATGGATGTGATGTTATGTATATTTTTTTAATAAGGTACTCTATCTTAAAGTTACTGTGATCGAAGTAGTTTCAGAAGAGGGTCTATTTGTATTTGGGCACAATTTAATAAGAATGCAACTTACCAAACAAATTATCTTTATTAAAGTTATATAGAATTGTATAGCTAAATGCATTTATATGCTCAGTTTGGATTCATAGAATTCTAAATAGGTTTTATCATCATCATACATACATATTCGAAATAATGTTTGATTGTCTACTGTTTTAATTATGCACGAAAAACCCCATTTAACAGTCATATTTAGATGAAAAATATTTTCCATATTAATTATAATTAGGAGGCAAGTTAATAGTTTGTATTCGAACGTTATTAATTTGTTAAAGGATAAGTGTTATTTATTAAGATTCTTATCCTCAACCAAGAGGAAATTAATGGAATTTATTATTAAGTGTATTTCTATTGTAATAATGAAGGTTTTTTATTTGGGAGTGCGTGAAAACATAAGAAATAAATATTCTAGAAATTTAATTAACATTTTTTTTTCATAATTGCCATCGAATCTTTATCATACTATCTGATTGATAAATAAAACTTTAGTAAATTGTATTGTGTTAAATATGAGGTGAAATTTTGTTTGCAAATTGTGAATTTGCAATATTTTTAAGTTGCGTTTTTTAAAATTAAGTAATCAAGTAACACAAAACGGTATATTTTCCCAAACTAATTTTGAGCTGTTTCTTTAGATTTAAAGTATTAATTGTGAAAAAGCTTCATTATTTTTATATTACGCGTGTATGTATGTACTGTAATAAATATTTTGAATAATACCATCTTGTCCTTTTTATTTCGTTTGACAGGCATTTGCTGACTTCTATTTAATCAAATTATCTTATTAATTTGTCTAATTAATCAGGAGGGATAGCGAATTTTCCGTTCGAATTGGAGCGCCTTTCTAGAGAAGTCAGTGCTCACATAACTGCGAATTCTCACGCAACGCAAAAATCTGCGAGCTGTCATGAACGCACGCCAAGAACTTTCGATTTGATTCGCATCACGCATTCCTGCGATATAACGTCTCTCTTGGTGACGCCATTTAGTCTGCTCTGAGACTTCCCTTTAACGATCGCTTTTGTCGACATGGTGATAATAAATTGAAAGGCTCTTCAACTTGCTTATTCTAAGACAATATTTCTTTTTCTGTTCTCAAACCATGGTATTATCGAGTAAAATAGTTCCCACCAGCGTTCATAATTATAATAACCCAAAATCTTCTTTTCCTTTTATATCTCTTTAACAATAACAGCAGTGAAACAATCTTTATGCAATCCATGTTACTATTACTAAATCACTTCCAATACGGCTGACTACCGTTGAAGGTATGGTCACATTAACCAAATCTTTGCCGCACGAAATCCAAACGCAAATCGCATCGCAAGTTCCTGCGTTGCGACGTCGCATCGCATCGTACTTTTGTGTGGGAGGCCTAAATTACACCTTACAGAAAATCACAGTAAAATAAACTACCTTATGGTCGTGTTACGTTTCTGCTATATCATCTATCTTCGCGACTGGACTCCACTTAACACTAAACATCAGGGGGCCATTCGCCTAACGGGATTGCTTTAGAAAACACTATCGCTTACGATTTCATTTTGTTATTTCAGACCGCCGAAGGTTTTCAGATACCTCACGCTCATTTTCTTTTATATTGTTTTTACCAATGCAAAAGAAAAAATAAGAGAGCGAGGCATTTGAAAACTTCAGGTGGCTAGAAATAATCCCGTCGTCGTCGTCGCCCGTTAGGCGAATGGCCTCCTGGTGGGCTAGGGTATTTTTTGGGCCTTGTATAAAAAAAAATACACATAAAACTGTTCGTATTCGAAGTGATTTGTTATATTTATCTGTTTCACTAGACATCACACTTGATATGAATGAGTAGGTATACAAATTGTAGTTACCCCATTGTTTAAGTACACAGGACATTTTGATTTCAATTATTTAAAACTGTTCCTTTATTTAGCCGTTATGAAGGGACTTGCAAAAAGTGACTGCTAAAATCATAAATTTATATTTTTGAATTTGCCCTAATCGAGTTGAAAGAAATCTTAAATAACAAAATAATAAAAATGCACAATCACTATTTTATTATTTTTATTGTAATTTTTCATAATACCGTCGTCTGCCGACTCGTGGGGACGCCAATGCCCTTTGTTCTCGCACATAAACGCAAATTTAATCATCACTAAAACTTTTACAACAAACCAACTATCAAAGGTTACATTATGGATGCAATAAACTAGTTATTACAGAAACTATCACAATATACAATCATCAACAATCATTAAAAGCTTTGATAAGAGCAACAATTCAATAAATGTACAGCAAATTTTTTAAGTACACAAAAAAGTTTTGTCGCATTGCCGAATTTAAAAAAACCTTTTTTATCACCACAGACTGAACAGATTTTTTTCTATTATTGCAGGATGATGCTACAGTAGATTTTTTACCTAATTGATGAAACAAGGTTGCATTTTTAATTTAAAAAAATGGTAGTAAAATTATAGTCATTTATTTTACGACTCATCTAAATAAACATCATCTTTTGTGGTGAGAGAAACAAAAAATTATCTTACAATGCAGATAAAGATAACTACAATTATTTGCAGCAGTAGATTCGAAATCATTGAAGTTCACAAAGATTTCGTTAATTCGGCAACGTAACCTAACAAAAGTCATAATAATACTGCTGAAACATTTGAAATCACAATAGTCCATCGAATAATTCCAGTCAGAGCTCCACCCGTTTCTTACTCGTTACAACATGATGAAAATCACTAGAACTTATCTACTTTGTTTTTAAAATCAATAACATTTTTTTTACTTTTACTTATTTTGTAATATCACTATTAACAATCTACGCTGCCATTTCGATTTCTAATGCCTCAGATGAACGGCTACATTTCTCTAAAGATTTCGTTCTTCCAATAACTACAGTGGCTTAGTATTCTTTAAAAAAAACACTACTGCTACAGTGCTATTCTGTAGGGGCAAACTCACTTTACAATTCGGAATCCGCGGTGTGATTTAATAATAGAACATGAATTTTAAATAAATTTCAAATCACACCGGCAAATTCCGCTGTGAAAATTGAGTTTGTTCTTAAGGAATAGCACTGCTAGTAAGTTACAATAGAGCTATACAAACGTCAGTAGACCTACTAAAATCAGGACCACTACTCATTGGTCCATATAGTTACAGTTTCGTTTCACCATTTCTCTTACACGACATGGCGTTGATGTACAAAATTTATTCTTAATTAACAACTCGGAGGTCACAGGAAATCGAAATTGCAACCCTGAACAAAATCAAAGACTAAACGTTTGTTTTTCACTATTCTTCACGCAGCCAGTGTCTTTAAAGCTGTTTTGTTACAAAAAGAAATACCTACTTAAGAAAAAAATATTCTCATGGTGTTCGTAATTAAAAACTGCTGCGTTGAGATTAGTGAAAACTTTACATTTTTCAATAATCTTTATTTTATTATCTGCAATAATTACTTTATAATTTTTATATAAAAACCATCACTAGTAACAATTTCTACCTGGACTAGGTTGTTTCGCCGGTTTGCGGTGGTGAATGTTTTACGATAAACTTGCTTCTGCATTTGAGCATATTCTTCTAAAATTAATGGGTTTAATGAGAACTTTTGGTGATTCCATCCTTAAGATTATTTTTTCATAATTGCATATGTCGTAGGATGATTTGATCAAATGATAACGCACTTAATTAGACAATAGCGATAACATTTCTCAACCTTACTAAAAATAGATAGGATTTCTACGAAAACGCTAATTGAGTTAGTAAAATTGAACATCCTTTACTCTGATTGGCTCGTTTTTTGATCGCTGGTCAACTGTTATTCTGATTGGTTCTTAGTTTTACCTTTTAACTGTGAGTATCATTATCACAGAGTTATTAAACGTTAGAAATGACAATGGCGCATAGTTTAATCTTTCTATTGAAGTAATTACTGTCAATCACACTATTTATTCGTTCTTTAATCCATTCTGGTTAAGTACTTCCGTCCTGTCTATTAGTGTAAAACTTTCTTAGTTCTATGTCTAATATTTCTTTATCGAACCTAACCTCAAAATCTGTTTCTGATTCTGTACAAATTTCAATTATATCTTACATTCTGTACTTACAGACACACCTCTATATGTTTTCGAACTTTTTATGTTTCCCAAGTTATTAAATAACAAAAAACTGCTAACTCGCTTACAAAACCAGAATCACAAATATGTTTATTTGTGATTGTTGCGAACGAGAGCGAGAGCTTGACATTTAAAATATCAAGTCTTTTACCTATCAGAGATGGTATTTATAATAAGCTAACAATTCTTCTCGAAATCTTACTGAGGCGACTCGCGTTTTCGCCAAAATCCTATCTTTTTTTAGTAAAATTGAGAAATGCCATCGCAATTGTCTAATTATCCGCTATTTTTCAAAATTTCTAAGATTTTCAAGAAAATTCGGTTTATCATATATGATCCTACGACACATGCAAGTTGAAAATAATTTAATTGTTCAATCGAACATAAGTCATCTCTTTTACGATCAGTGAATTGAGACTTGGCAACGTTTTAATTATTAGTCAGGAGATAGAAAATGATTCTGTTACAACAACGAGATGATGTAAAGAGGCTAATTGTCCGAAACAGGCGAAACATCCCCATGTTATATTTAAATTTGTTAGTAAACATTTTTTATTAAAGTTAATTTTAAATGATAGCATTTAAGCCTAATCTTATACTACGAGAGAATTTACGAAGGTTACGTGTTGTCAACATCGCAATCACGATGACGACGGAATATTTCAGTAATATCAACCCTTATATAAACTAACCAAGTTAGGAATTTGATGAGAACTAGCTCGGCTTGTGCTATTTGGTACTGAACAAATGCAATTTTGATGTAACTAAGTCGTATGACATGCAAACATGCAAAGTGATATGGCAGTCACAGTACGCAGACACACGGTGGCAAGTGAACCAGAACACGATTTACAAATTATTGAAATTGACAAAATTAAATTATTAATTGCATACATAGAAAACATCAAAACGTTTGTATCAAATACAAATGGTCCAAAGTGCACCGTGTGTCTGCCACTCTCGTACCGAAATTTCAGTACACTCGAATTTTGAATCGACGATTAAAAACAATGGAAGGATGACACATTTACAAGACCTAATTTTACATTATTCAAGAGATAGTATAGAAATCACTAATTTATAATGTTAATTAATATAATAAGACTTTTAGAGTAGTATTTTCAAAGTGCAGTTTCCGTAGCTTTGCGTAATTATACATACAAATGTCGTTTTTGTCGCAAGTGAAATGTTTTTTTCTAGATTCGCATCTCACTTAATCACCGTAAGTTGATTTTATTAAGAAGTGTATAATATATCACCAAATTTCGAAAAAACAACATGAATAGGAGCAAATATCTTTCGATCCTTACTTTTAAAGAGTGGCCACTTAAAGATCGCACAGCCTGAGATTTACAAATACAAAGACATCTGGAAGGAAAACATGAATATATAGAAATGTCGAAGATGTAACTGTTTGATCTAAAGTGGCACCGCTATGCGAACTACAGAAGGCTATAATCAAATCCAAGCTTATCATACAATATACAGATACTATGTGACTTGTAGACAGATGACTTCTATAAACAATTTTATGATTACGTCATAAGCATGCCCTTATCACAGATTATGATCTACCAGACTGTTCAGCAACTAGCGATATGTAGTTATTTATTTTCGAAACCATCGTTTTGTAAATAGTAGCTTGCTTGTGCAGCCGTTATAATAAGTATATTAAATTTTCTATTTATGTTCTGTGACTAATCAGAGGATTCTAATGGGTTCAAATAAATAGTTGAACATCACACATAATTCTATTGCTAACCATTGCCAGGGTTTGATCTATTTTCAAAACTTGCATTTTTAACAATTTACAAAGTTTTAAATCTTTAGATACGATCTTCAAGAAGTGATAATAATTACCATTGTTTTTGATGGCACATGACACATTTGCAAAATAAGAGCCAGTGTTAAACCTTCTTTATATAACCATTGATGTCAATATGAAGGTGATTCATAGCTACTACCTAAAGATTTAAATCCTTGGCTATTTATCACATATAAATGTAAGGGTAAATAATGTTGCCTACTGGGATATTTACGGTATATTTCACTGACATATTTATCCCGTTGTGCGTTTATGAAATGTTTCAAATTCTATATTTTAATATTGTACACACTGTTGTTCGCGTATATGGCATAATATATTATTTTGTATTTTATCGTTTGAGCGTTATACAATTGTAAGAATTTTGTTAAAGCTTAACAATACGAATATTTAACTATCTATTCTAGAATATTTATTGCTATGTCGATTAGGCGGGTTATCAATATAAAATTTGTGGGCTATCAACAATTGGATTTACAATTATTAATTTTATTTCACATAATGACATTTTTAATCATTAAATCCTGTTTATTAACATAATGTTATAAAAATCCTGCGAAGCTTTTAATTAACGGAAACAAATAAAACAAAACACATGGACGGTTTTTATGATCTTCAAATGTAAAGATAAGTTTCAAGTAGACGCGTTTATAAACCGTATTTCTGGGAATCGATTAAAGTGAATAGAAACTTACATTAAATAGAAAGAGAGAGATAAACTTCTTTTAGAATTGACTATAATTATGACAGACTAATGATTAACAACATACCCGTCTTTAAGTCGAAAGTAATCGGGTGAAATTATAATAAGTAAGTTGAAATAGGATTACGAGATATAGTTTTTAAGTATATGTATAGTGTAAAGTATACTACCGTATTTTTAGAGCGGGACATATGTACGTAATATTTCCCTTTGTAGTCCTTGCTCATAACAGCTGTATTATCAGTAGAAACATGGATTATTTATATGTTAAGTTTTTTCAACGTGATGATACTAAAAATTGTTCTAGTAACCTTAACGAATACACCGATGTAATCTTCAAGTAATGGAAAGCAAATAAAATAGATAGAGATCAATTTACAACGTGAATATACTGCGTATACAATAGCTGATTTAAAATCCAGTCATTTGATACACGAAGTAAGATCACTCATGTTACATCAACTGATAAAAGGATTCAATAGGATTAGTACCTATTTGACTTTTACTGAAGTTACATCAGCCATCATCATAATCAGTTCTGAAAATTTTCATTTACTGAGCTTAGGTATTGCTATCTATAATCACCAACCTATTGATGTCTTCAGTGCAGGGGCACAGGCTATCCCTATGGATGGAATTGGGATACTAGACCGTGATCGACCACGCAGGCCCAGTGCGTATTGGTGGGTGCTAACTACTGCAGATACAGTCAGGACCAACGGCAAAAATGCCTTCCGAAGCTTGAAGGAGCTCTAGATACTAAGTTTTTGGTGACTAGACAATGACCGACCATTAAAAAGTTGCTTAATTTCTTTTACGCTATCGAGTTCTTCTACGTTTGTGCTGATGTATAATTAGATTTACTATTATTTTTTAAAGTTAGTTAGGTAATTTTCTTAATAAATTTTAATAAAACAGTCACTTGGCTGGGTAAATACGATCTTTTACATATTTGCAAAATTATTTGAATTTTCCCTTGACGAAAGACCAGGTTTATTTCATCACAGGGAAATAATTAGAAGACAAATGGTTACAGATACTGTTCATCTTGCCAATGTTATTACTGACACTACAACTGGAAATGAGGACAAAAAGGGTATTTTTGGACTTTTCTCAATCCGTATCGACAATTATGAAGGCGAACGACATGTAGTGGATACAATATACCTAAATATAGAAGCTAATAATGTTAACGAGCCCACGAGGGCTCTTAGGCACATTTTATGGAAATGATGATGTTTCAAATAGTGACGACATCTGCCCCGCTCGGGCGTCCTTAACGCCTTCTACACGTGTATTTACATCAGTTTTGATTCTAGCATTTAGTGCTGTCACAACATCACCAACAATTTCATTTCATGATACAATCAAATCATGAACTTTTCTGCCTTTGGACTGAAGGTCGCACGACCAATCAACAATCCGCAAGATAATTTATTTCTTTATACAAACAAAGGAAGTAATATTTACATAAGTACATAATTTCAACTGACACATACACGAACTAACACATCGGCGACTCTTTTGAAACACTATCGTCGTAAAGTTAATTATAATACCCTTGATTTAGGGTCAACTTTATAGAATAAAATCTAGAAGGCGATAGTATTTCAGAAGTAATCCCAAATAAAAAAAAAAACACTAAATTTCAATAACGCTATAAGCGCTTTTAACGAACAACTAACATTCATATAATTAACTACAGTCTCTATTGATGGCTATGTATAATATATATATTTATATTTGTTGATATAAAAAATGATTTCGTACAAGAATTCTCATACCCTTTTCAACATTGATAAATTTTTTATAACACACGTACTTATTCTGTCCACACGGAGTCCTCATCAGAAGAGGTTATTCAGTACTTTTAGGAAGTCTGCGATAGGATCAGGTGTATTGTATTTCTTCAAATTTCCACTAATAATGCAAGTCATTGTCAAAAAGTTAACAAATTCACAAATCGATCGTTGCGGTTTACAGCAGTTTTAGTAAATCACTATTAAATTTAACCTTTAATAAGTGCTCATCTTGTATTTTAGCTTCTAATAAAGCACTCATCATACTCATAGTAATAAAAATCACCTAAGCAACTAATTAGCGAAGCAATCAGAATTCAATAGATTCATTTGAGCAATTAATAACATTGTGCTAAATCAACTATGTAACTAATAAAACTATAATATTTTATAAGTTTATATAGAATATATTAAAAAGATTCTTTAACAAATTTGAAGACCTGCCTTCATGGAGTTTCCCAAAAGGTAGTCTTCAATTATAAGTACAACCAAGAAGAACTAATTATTTATTTTGTGCAACGCGGCTGTTTTTTTTAACATAGTTAATCTGAACATCGTCTTTGGTGACGACAATAAGACGAAGTCTTCACTGCTACATTTACTTTGTCTTATCGTAGCTATTTCCAGACTATCAGAAAGAGCTGCTATCATAACAATTAAAAAAGAAGTTACGCAGCGATGGTATACGCTTTTGGAGGTATTTAATATTTTGTGCCCCATTTATTTGCATATTGTTTTGAACGTCACTAAATTTACCTATCTATTCGTGAGGGCAGTGTAAGTATCCGTATTCGAGACCTAAACTGACTGCGACGAAAACGAAATACAACATGAACATGGTGAAACCGAGTCCTCTGTTCATTTTCCACCGGAAACAGGCGATGCTGAGGATGACGAAGAGAAGCATAGCAAACAGTAGCACTATACTGCACACCATTCCTTGGGAGTTCACTTGGACTGGCTCCCCGTTGATCAGGCCGTACAGCAGCCAAGGGAGAGGTAACCTGGAAGGTTTAAAAACTTTTTAAGATAATTGTTTTCATAATCTTATCTTCAAAGATGTTTTTATTCTTTGAGCAGTTATGGATTAGTTTTTACCACAGAACACAGAAACCTTTTTCTGTGTTCTGTGGTTTTTACAATGGCTATCCGTATTAAAAAATTGCTAAATTGCCATTGGTGAGGCTCTTTGTAGTGTAGTCTGGTCTTTATTGACTTCATAATTACTTTTCTAACCATCTTTCAAAGGAGGAGTTTCTCAATTCACCATTACATTTTTTTTGTAGTTGTTAGCGCATATAACACCATTGTGTCCTCTTTTTCGTAAAACAGTACACGGCACAAACTTCCCAATACCAAGGTTGTCAAAGGTTGTAGTGATATTATTGATATGTTTATTGATTCACTTCTTTAGCTCAAAAGAATATTGTTCCGAACACGAACCTTGATATTGATATAAAAACTATATTGTAAATTTTAATTAAAAAGAACAACTTCATAACTTAGGAAATAAATAAAATTGTAATGAACTTAATGTCTATTTTTAGCGTCTTCTTTAATGCATGCGGTGTTTACTTTAATAGATTGTTTCATTGGAGTATATAGTTAATCTTGTAAATAGTTTTAGTAGTGTGTGAACAAATACTGGTAAACCATATAATATATTTGTTTCTTAGGTTTTCACGCACATCACTCATTAAATAAAACTAGTTTAAACGGGATAATGCACGAAACTTTATTTATTTATTGACGTTTCGTAGCCTTTCCAGGCTTCGTCGTCAGAATAAAACTTTTGTTTAATTTGTCGAGCTACCTTCGAAAGACTTTTATTGAGCGTTTGGTTATTTCATCGTTCGATTTTCAAGTTTTATTGTCTATGTATGAATTTATTATTTAATTTACTTAATAAAGTATTTTATTTAAAATTCTTGTTTGTAATTTTGCGTTTATTTATTTGACCCTAACTACCGTAAACTACCACCGGTTCCAAAATTGGGAGACCTTCCTGGGAAGAACCGGCGAAACAAACTCAAGAGAGGCTTTCTATCTCCTTCTTATGTTAAATTATGCAAACAAAAAGAACTAATAGTATCTGATGGTATTCGAGGAACGAATGATGCGCGATGCAGCTGAGCGGCGTTTCGTTCCTCGAATGATGCGCGAGGCTATTGAGATTAAAAAATATCCAAATTTCAATAGGGAGGATGGTTGGTATATGCCACCAGCTTGGGAACCTATTATACAGGAGATAAAATCCCAACCCCGAGCACATACTGCAAGACCATCAGATACTATTAGTTCTTTTTGTTTGCATAATTTAACATAAGAAGGAGATAGAAAGCCTCTCTTGAGTTTGTTTCGCCGGTTCTTCTCAGGAAGGTCTCCCAATTTTGGAACCGGTGGTAGTTTACGGTAGTTAGGGTCAAATAAATAAACGCAAAATTACAAACAAGAATTTTAAATAAAATACTTTATTAAGTAAATTAAATAATAAATTCATACATAGACAATAAAACTTGAAAATCGAACGATGAAATAACCAAACGCTCAATAAAAGTCTTTCGAAGGTAGCTCGACAAATTAAACAAAAGTTTTACTCTGACGACGAAGCCTGGAAAGGCTAAACGTCAATAAATAAATAAAGTTTCGTGCATTATCCCGTTTAAACTAGTTTTATTTAAACCATATAATAAATAAATAAAATTAATAAATATCTTCGAGGTTTGTTGCCCGATTTTGATGATTCTTTTTTTGCTTGAAAGAGAGTTTGTTAGCGAGACTAGCACTGTTACTAATTTGGTAACATTTGATAAATACTTTCGGAGATAACTCCTCAAATACGAATAGTACACATATCATATTCGGTTATTTTACGAAATATGAGAGAGAGATCGCAGTTCAGATATCTATATTTAATAAGTTGATGTTGCTCTGGCTTATAAAAAATGAAAAATAAAATCTTTAATTAAAAAAAAAACAACTTAATGAAAACAAAACCATCAAAAAGAAAGAACTTATCCATATTCTTTACTTACATCTACATTTGAAGTCAAATTAACATTTGGAGTTGGTACCATGCCAAAGCTGTATGTGACAACTCAGATTTTTCAATTTGCATGGCACGAAGTCGGTTTTTATTTTTTTGTTAAAAAGTTTTAAGAACAATTAGAGGGACTTATAGGGAAGCAAGTACTAATTATACATTCTATATAGCAGTACCTATATTCAAATGCAAAATTCTAGAAACCAATCTAAGATAAGGAGAACATTGTTAATGGAGACGAGATCAATAACGAGATTAATTTTAAAGTGACAGAATGTATTGAGGACATATTTTAACTATTTTTCTAAATTACATGGATGATTATCTTATAAGTTTGGTAGGAACTTAGAAAATAATTATTACCACACTTTATGAAATCATCCAGATAATTAATATTTTTGCATGAAATATTTGATTGTGGTATACCGTAGATTTGGAACAAGGACGTGCGTCGAATTGTGTTGATAAATATCAAACAGTTAACTTATATCGTAACTTTTCAAAGGGGCAAGAATGAGGTGAATAGGGGTTGGATTGAGGGGGCGGGGGTTATGACTACCCGTGCGCTTAAGGCCGTAAGTTTTTAACCGATACAAATGGGAAAAATGGCCTTGAATCGTGGAATCGGATCATGCTTTCTTGCAAGTTTCGATCACGCGAGCGTTTGTTAGGATATATAGCGTGAAATGAATTCATGCTCCCCTTTATTGGCGATTATCCCTTTAAAGGAATTGCCATTTTTAATAGCATGTAATAATTAGTTCAGTTACAAATATTCATTGATTAACTTACTTATGTATCACGCTGAAGACGAAAGTTTAAGTGATAAAATAAATTCACATGTCATATTTGGTAATATTTTAAACTCTTGAACAATGTTTCATAATACAGTAAGTATAGCTTACATTGGCACAAATATAAAAGTTTTAGCTTTAACAATATTAATCAATTGTATGCCAGGTACATACTTATACGAAGGGTGTACAAAAATCCGAAATGAATAAAAAAATATATCTGTCACCCATAAAAATGAATTTATTGTTTAAAAAAATATTATTCTTTGAATAACGAGAATGGGCTCGTTAAAATAAACTGAATATCAGAAAAAATATGCCACTTTACCGTGGTGACTACGGAAGCACGCTTTTTTACTCTTCAACAGCCTCTTCTGGTGTCGAAAATCGTTGGACGCATAAATGAGGCTTGATTTTTTGGGTGGTTCATGTTTTGTCACTTGCCATTATGGCCCACATCAAATTTGATGTCCCCTAGTTGAATTTGGTACGCATGCCATCTCAAATTTCACCAAGTGCCGCGGTATGTTATTTGTGCATAAGACATAAACACACTGGTCGCAGTAAATAAAAAAAAAGTTTTCGTTGCTCAGACGGATGTATCCAAAGAAATCTGCTAAACAGCTATTACAGTCGACTTATCTTAACTTGATACTCTTCTGAGGCGTCAAACTACATTTGGTATTAAAGTAAATGTTAACACTTTGTATACAAACTCTTACGAGTCAAATCCACGGTAACGTAGACGTTATATTTAAAATAGCACCAGAATGTGAAATACGTCTGAAGAGCTAAGGGGAAAAACAGGCTAAGTCACATTAATAAAATTAAAGTACAAGCAATTCAGTTGCGGCAGTATTTAATGACTGACTCAGAAAATCTGCTCATACACAAGCAATGCAATTTTTTTTCAATGTTACTAATGTAAGTACACCCTGTCCCCCTTATTAATAAACGAAGACTAAGCTTAGACTAGTTACTCCTTGTTTTGTTCATATCACTCAAGTCATCATCAACAGCCTATCTTAGTCGACTGCTGGACATAGGCCTTTCCAAATGCACGCCACTCAGATCAATCTTGGGCTACTTGCATCCAGCTCCTGCCAGCCACCTTGCGCAAATCGTCACTCCTCCGTGCCTGAGGACGTCCTACACTACGTTTGCCTCGACGCGGACTCCACTGAAGTGCCATTTGTCATT
The DNA here is from genome assembly GCA_902850365.2 of Chilo suppressalis. NCBI lineage: Eukaryota > Metazoa > Arthropoda > Insecta > Lepidoptera > Crambidae > Chilo > Chilo suppressalis. The sequence continues at coordinate 5,285,325 of OU963912.1, read as the reverse complement.
CAATGAGCAGAGACAAAATATAGAGTAACTAATCCAAGCTTAGTCTTCGTTTATTAATTAATTTTGATTTCGTTATTTTGAAATAATATACGTGAGGACGATTTAAGTCTTCCATTGAATTAAAATTCTGAACAAACAACGTATTCTAAAGCTGTAATACTTTCAAGGATGCTCTAGACCCCGTCCTTTACCAATGCAAAACCGAATTTATGTGAGACAAGCTTACACCACGGAAACTATAGGTCCATAGCTCAACGATCTCCTAAAGAATTTTCAACTTTATTCCGGTGCGATTTAGTTGGTTATCGCATTTATTTGCGGTTTGTATTGGTCGAGATGGATGGAATTGTATTACCTACCTCCAAGAAGGACGATTGCATCGAGAAATTGTGCAGGAGTAGTCAACTTTCAAACAGAATTGCCCCGTCACACTGTTAAGATGGGTGGAAAATTGCGGCAAGCTGAAACTGCATTTCGTATTAAGGCTTAATGGAAGTTTTTAAATATAACTGGATGTTATATAATCTAATCAGGTTTGGAAGATGGCAGAGATGTTATGGGTATGAAATTTCGGATCTGACAGGTCTACGCAAATACGTATTTTTTATAGCACCAACTTTCCGAACTTTCAGATACGTTTACGGATATGAATATAAAACTATTTTCGATGATACAATAGTTTCGTATAGTTTGAGATAGGGATATGAGATATTTCAAGACATTTTGAAAGTATTATATTTGGATTCGGACCCTATAGCAAATGATTGAAATGTGTTATAAAGGTTTTTTATTTAAGACATTTCATAATAACACTCTCTCGCTTTTTTAATCCCTTCCGCGCCAAGAGTTTGCTCATCAGACAGCCACAATTTTCACTGCTGGATGCGTAGTATTTTGAATTTCAAAAATGATATTATCATTCACGCGCACTTCACTACCACAGCGCTGCAAGTTTTCATGAATTTTAAGTTCTTAGAATGCCCCATGGTTGCAGAGTCTTTTAAAGGGGATTCATATCATAGGTAGATAAAGCCTTGTATGCAACTGTTATAATTAGGTATTAAAACAGTCATATGATACTATTATTACCTCATATAATAAACCCACACTCCTGTTTTAATGCTCACGTATACAATAGTTGCTTAAATAACTTTTAAATGTAATAAAATAATTATAACATTTTATTATCATAATCGTATACAGATAGAAAGAATAATTTGGTATTAGTTCTAAGGTTATATTTATAATAGGTTAGGAATAATAACTGTGTGACCGCCAAAAAAGGGTCCTTGAAGAACTACCCTAGATATTCCCAAATATACAGTGACTTAGTCAGCAGTCTTCATAGCAAATCAATAATTTAGTAATTTAAATATTCAGCAATATACCGGCAGAGCATAAAAATATAAACAGTCTTAATATAGTTTATTACTTTTTATGTAAAACATTTTAGTGCTTTATTTGGTATTTAAAAATCTATAGATAAAGGTACTTACATATTAAAATTAGAACTGCGAAATATTTTTCAATGTTTACGTAACGAATTCCACACAAAAATGAAATACCAGGCGGACAACTCAGGTGGTCTGTTCGGAACACGGGGTTGTTTCCACATTCATTTTAATGTATCCAAGCTTACTACTTTAAATCCTTCGTAAAAGATTTACTGCAGTGCAGCTGTTGGATTCAATTCTCATTTTCGAATATAGTACGTTTTAAGTTTATAAGCTAGATATATGGCTGAATTAGAATACAGGTAAATAATTTTAACTATCATTAATTGTGCCAAAACAATGAGAATTCCTGATTTCCTACATCCATTGGGTGTAGGAAATCAGGAATATTAGGACTTTATGAAAGATTTAACAGTTTTAATCCATTATTGAAACATTTTAGCCATTCTTGAATATCTAATGGGTCCCGACTGTTAAAGTAGCTTTGTTTCTTACTTAACAGAATTATAGACTACTAGACTTCTTTTATTCTTTTCAGTTTTTATTTAAAGTATTATTTGAGCAGTCGGCTTTTTAGATTTATTAAATTTACGTTTTTTTGACTGTAGAAAAGCAGCTCCATACATTTTTTTGTTAGTATAATTATCTTCGCGATTAATTATTATTAATCGTGAAAAAAATTAAGGGTATGTCTGTAAGCACAATTCAATGATAAAAAAAGTGTCGAAGATAGAAAAAACACAATACATTTTCACATTATGGTGCTATAAAATAAGATTTACTGTAATGTATTTTTTCATACTATTTATTATAATGTATTGTTAATATTTCATTTCATGTAAGTATTTGTTAATGCCTTTTTATTGCCTTGATATCACCAATTCGTAGTTAACAATATTTCACAGAGCGATAGCGGTACAATGATAAATTAAGTGTTCAGAAGTTAATAGATTTTCTTTAAGGTTAATATTAAAATGTTAAGGCTGTTGTAATGCTGTTAGGTACCTACGAAAGGGCAAGATCACCGCGTCGAGGTCACAGGCAAGAGTCGGCTGGAATAACTTAATTACAAACTAATGAGAAATTGAAGGTGTTGTCTTACGGAAAGCAATATTAATCGTTAACTATTCCGACCCTGATTTGATGAAATCGATTAGTTTGAACTTTAATGAATTGCCGAGGAAATGCAAAACCTTTGGTTAATACAATAGAAAGAGATTTCTGTATATCCTACTAACAGTTAAGATTTAAAGGGGATCTCGGAAAGAGTTAATATTGATATTTAGGCACCAATCATGGGCTAGTTTTTTTAAAAGATTTTAATGTTTTTTTTACACGACTGGCAAAAAATAGAGTGTAATATATTCAGGGTTTATGTATGTATGTACAATTATTTTTTCCTCCGTAACTTCTAAACGCCTGAACTGATTTAGTTATGTGAGTGGTATTGTTACAATCCTTTCACAAGCAGAAATCACAGCAATGTCAAAATTTAAATTATTAACAAAGCTATGTCAATTAAAAAAAGTGTTCTAACTACTACAGGATAGGTATCATTTAAAAGGTCTTAATGAGACCATATGTAATATAAAAACGAGATAAATACTAGTTTTTTTTACTGTTTAGTTCATTTTTTTAACAGCTGTCTTGTTTTTTGTTTGTTTTCATGTGGCACTGGGAATTAGATCATGAAGTTGAGGACACAAATATAATTTTCTTTGGTTATGAATAAAACTTATGTGACTTGCCCTAGCGAAATCTTAGGTTTATGATGACGCTTAGGTAGATTTGGACAATGCGCGAATCAAATATAATTCTACTCTTAAATCTCATGTACACCGTACATGTCATGTAATCTTTGATTTGTTATAGTACTGCCAGTTGGAACCCTGGCAAGGAAGGCAGCGCCATCTTACTTTGGCTCGGCTCCAGCAATAAGTTGCCGCTTAAGTTGCATTTGCGTTATTTAAGACGCAGAAGCGACTTTAAGTTCTTATCTCACTTAGAATGCTGTAAGCAGCTACCTACTTGTATTGAATTTAAGGTTAATATAGAAAATAATTTTTATAACCTGGATTTTAAGTGTATCATAACAGTGCTTAACTTAACCCTTTTAATATGAGCACCAAAACGCAATATGATAAAGTGATTTATCAACACTGAATTTTGACAACTGAGTGTCGATAACAGGCCCGACAAATGACTTCGCCCCACCTCATGTTAAGTGTCAGATAAAAATAGCTGGTACAGCAGTTCTACCTGCCACACAAGCCATCCTCACCATTCCGGCGTGCATGTTGCTTCTTCACGCCTCTTTTAAAGGATCCCAGGTTGTAAGAAGGAAGGAAGGAAGGTACACGTGAGCGGGCAGAGCATTCCATTTACGGATAGTGCGACAAAGAAATGAGTCACTAAATTTCCTTGTACGCGTTGGAATTGTGGCCACAGTTAGACGGTGACAACGTAAGCGAGCGCGCGGTCCTCTGAAGGAAAGGGGAGGTGGAATAGGAGAGAATAACTCCTCAGAACACTCGCCGTGGTACAGACGATAGAACGCGCTTAGTGAAGCCACGTCATTGAAGAGGCTCGAGGTGTTTAGTCACCTCCTCATCGTCTATGATGCGGATCGCGCGCCGTTATAACCTATCCAAAGCATCGAGCAAGTACTTGGCGGAGCCATACCAGAGATGCGAGCAATATTCCATACAAGACCGCATCTGTGTTATACATCAAGCGCAGTTGCTCGGGCGTGAAATAACGCCGCACCTTGTTCAGGACTCTGAGTTTGCGTGTGGCCGTTTTCACCACGCTTTCGATGTAATTCTTTGGATTTAAGTTACGCTTTGTCTTAAGAAGAGAGTAAGATTAATAAGAAGCGTCACAGACACATACCCAACAGTCACATCGAAGATGTTAGCTAACGGGAGACGGTCATGTCCCCAAAGCCCTTCTTGGCGAATATCTGGGGGAATGTAAGGATGATAACAAACGTATACTCATCAAAAATGTTATTGCCAATGGAGCTAGAGATGGCACTGTCTCCGAAGCCCTTTTTGGCGACTATCTAGGGGGATGTAAGGTTGATAACAGTCACATAGCCAAAGGTTACAGCGGAAATGTTGCTGCCAAAAGAGCTGGAGACGGCCAAAGTACCCTTTCTGGCGACTATTCCAGACGTAATGAGGTCTGGCACGAAGGCGAGGGGAGTGTAGGAAGTTGTTAGGTTAATAAAAATCGTTACAAACATCACAACGATAACACAACATCGAAAATGTTGCTGCCAACGGAGATGGAGACGGCCATATCCCCGAAACCTTCCTAGCGTCGATTACAGATATGATAAAGTCCGATACGAGAGAGAGCGTAGTATGGGGGGGGGGGGGGGATAAAGATGGTAATAAGCATAAATATACATACCCAACGGTCACATCGAAAATGTTGCTGCCAACGGAGCTGGAGACGGCCATGTCCCCGAAGCCCTTCCTGGCTACTATCACAGACGTGATGAGGTCCGGCACGGAGGTGCCCGCGGCGAGCAGCGTGAGCCCCATGACCTCAGGTGGCACATGCGCCGTGGCACCGGCCACGTTCGCCCACCAAACCATCAGGTACGAGAAAAACGCTATCCAAACGATTGACCCTATAAATGTTATAGGGAACAGATTCTTCCCTGGAACACAGAAATGTAAGGCATTAGTTATTCTACATGGTTATTTAATGTATTTAACATAAGCAGTGACTATGAAACAGACCTAGCGTTAAATTTTTACTAGAAAATATACACTCCGCTCTGGTTTCAGGCCGACTTGTAAACTGTTATTTAATTAATTGTTATTAATGTCAACTACAAAGAACTTATACAAGTTGAAACTAATATCATTATAAATTAAAGTAAATATATGTTTTTAATTCATATTTTCTGAAATTAAAAATTAAGACAAAAGAGAATTAAGAGAAAGGCAAAAGAAACAAGAAGAAAATGGCAGAGCTAAACAAATGTCGCAAATAAAATTGAAAGTATGTCTTACTTTCAATTTTATATAAAGGAACAAGGGCAATAAAGGAACTTTGAAAAGAATCTTAGATGAAGTACTTGCTTTATTAGAGATAACACGAGAAATATGATCACGGAGTTTAAAATTGCGATATTGCGTTTTGTGTAAATTATTTTCAGTGACAAGGTATTTCCATGAAACACCGAATTATAAAATGAATTCAAATTTGAATGGTTTGTTTGAGAATGCGTAATTACCTTACCTATAACATTAAATATTGTGTGTATACATAACTGATACATATTTTGGATATTTCATACAAAGTAAGTGAAAACAAATTAATTATCTACTATATAAAAATAAGTCGGGTTTTCCTTCCTGACGCTATAACTCCAGAACGCACGTACCGATTTCCACGGTTTTGCATTCGTTGGAAAGGTCTCGGGCTCCGTGAGGTTTATAGCAAAGAAAATTCAGGAAAAATAAAAAAAAATCTTCTTTTAATCACCAAACGAAATGTTACATAAAACGAAGCCATCTGGTGGTGAAACGGAGTTCGCCGGGTTTGCTAGTCTTATATAAAAAGATTATCTAAATCACCTCTCGGAGTCCGCGTGTCCGGGAGGGTGATCCATAGTGGGAAGACAATTGGCGCGACCAACAGGTACGTCAGCCGCTTACGGAACCCGGATGGCCACGACATGTCCAGGGGAGTCGTGTCCTCTTCCAAGTCTCCTATCTGAAACAAATATATTATATTTATCTCATGTTTTCACGCACGCACATAGCTGCCAGATCCACGCTGCCTTGCAGCCTAAGGCTAGAGAAAATTCGACGCGGCCGTCAGGGCCACGATAGCATAATGGTCAGTGCATTCGCCCGGATAGCGAAGGATGCGGGTTCGAGTCCCGTCTACCTGGTTCGCGTGGAATTTATTATAGTAAAATTTTCTTAATAAAACTGTTTTGAACGAGCTTAAATCTCCGTGGTCGCAGTCTTGCGTCATGGATATGAGTCAGGTCAGTTTTGCGACCACGGAGCCTGTAAAGGCGTAGTTTTGAATCTGAAGCTCTAAATTGCATGAATAGTGAATAAATCCATCATAATACCCATATTCACAAAGTAACTCAGACTTCGAGACCATTTAATTTATTTATCTGCATCACAATTTTACGGAAGTATTAATACAATTTATAACTGCAGACATTGATAGAATGTTAGTTTGAACAATTCTTAAATAACTCCTCAGAACTGCAGTCAGTGACACTGATGCAAATAGGCAGAAGCTAAGCCATGCTTTTGCCACTTTAAGCAAAATGCTGATTTTCATTAAATGCCCATAGGAACACAATTTCCTAAAATATCTAGAAACACTTTGCTATAAGATAGATAATATGAGTCAAGATTTTATTTGAATTATTCCTTATACTTGGAAAATATTAAATTTAAACGCACCTACCTATAAAGAGATAATGCTTTCCGTGTAGACCTTGACTTTAGATTATGTCATCATGCTTAATGAACCGTTTTAGGTGAAATAGGAACGACCTACATAAATAAATATGCCTCTGGGGGCTCTCTAAGTTTCGGTGTCAGAACTATGTTTAATAATTCCTTCGGCAAACATTTTAGCCCTGCCCAAAGTCGTGTTGGCTTGGCATGTAAGATTTAATTCCTAAACTATCCCTTAAATCTACACATATCTTGTCTATTTCACTGTATTTATTTTTAGAATTAGTAGTATTCACTTGGATTTAATTATTAACTTATGTCACACTCAACTGATCTCACAAAAAGATTTAGTCTTTGATTTCATAGTGTAATTTAGATTTTGGAATTATTATTATATTACACCTGTTTCTACTATTACTAATTTTATAAAGAAATATAAAAACTATTTCCACCTATATATATCAGAACATTGCCTTATACTGTTTAAGGTCCCTGAAGTTGTAACAAGGTCTGATGGTAATAGGATCTCATCCGTCTTTATTCTCTCTAAGTAATGGTGATGGATGAGTCGAAGATTAATTGCCTACCCTTAAAATCGAATTACCTGTAAACCTTGTTTGTATTTACTAAACTTAGTCATAAGCAAATGATATTGTAATCTTGGCAAAGTTAACACTATCAAAATTTAAATAAAGTCAATATTTATTTCTATTACATTTACAATACGTAAGAATTGTGTATCCAAATCGGATTTTTAATTCACTGCGCACTGTCATTTGTTATTGTTCAGCTTATCAGTATTTTCTGTACTCCTTTCTGCTTCTTGTTTACATCACCTGAGTGCTCGCAGTAAATGCAAGAGTCTCCCCTATCATAAGTCTTTGCCGTGAACACAAAAAGCCTAAAACCGTAAATGTATATTGGCAACAAAAAAGCCATTATCATCTGTATAAGTCGCGACTACCCCAAACTCGCTGTCTGTCCCATTTACGAGAGTAGATAGATAGATAAATAATACTTTATTGAACACACCACATTATAAAGTACAAAGTTTGGACATTCATTTAAATAGGTGGACAATTGGCGGTCTTATGGCTATGTAGCCATTTCTTCCAGACAACCTTAGGATGGAGAGACGAATTTTAATTAAAGAGGGGGTGTGCAATTAAAATACTAAAATAAAAAAATAAAACTAACCATGATTAAAATTAATGTTCATATTAAATAATAGAGACTGATAAAAATTCAAATAAACAAACAAGAACATACATCCAAACATAAAATAAAATACACATTTTTAATAAACTTAATAATAATCATAAGATGCAAGCAAGAACAGGGAGAATGCATGGGAACAACACAAACAATTATTGTAAAAGGAAAAAATCCTTTATCTCACTTTTAAACTTTCCCTTAGTCTGTGCACGTCTAATCTCAACAGGAAGAGAGTTCCAGAGGCGCACAGCTTCAACACAAAAAGAATATTTATAGAAGGAGGTATTGTGCACAGGAGTTTTAAGGCTCAGATTCTCTGATGAGCGTAACGTCTGGGTATGGGAACTGTGGAGAAAACTGAGTAGATTCGTCGACAAATTCGGATACTGCAATTCAAGTAAAAAGAACGAAAAAAAATGACGCATGCAAAGCAATAGATCCTCATTCAGCTATACCGTTACAAGAAATATTGGACGCTGTATAACCAAGCATGAGTTTGAGTGTGAATCTGAAGCTAGATTTGGCTATCACGGTGGTATACCGCTACATATTCGTTGATATTAAGGATGTTTGCCATTCTAGATTGATCTCTCCGGAAATTTAATCTGGGACCTCGCAAATGGCAGCAAGGCTTGGCACGCTTGGCATTCATCAGTTGGTAATGTGCCGGCAAAGTCTAGAAAGTTTGAAACAGGACATTACAGCTGTTTACCTAGTCGCGTGTGTATTGTTCATTCCCAGAGGCAGTTACAATAACAAACTTTATTCAATGTATTTACGTGGTTTATGCCTCTATAGGTAACTAAAAAAGAATTATCAGCTTTATCTACAGTTATATTTTTTATTTTTTAAGCATTTAGCTTGATGTTCAAATCTAAAGAAAATATAACTAGAAAAAATTCCACACGGACCAGGCAGCAGACGGGACTCGAACCCGCACCCTTCGCTATCCGGGCGAATGCACTGACCAATTATGCTACCGCTGCCCTGATGCGTTTACCTCTTCGTTTACCTACAGTGTTTTTAAACGAAAATGAAATGTTGAATATTAGTTTTATATATCTACACCGTGTTTGTCCGTTTGCCTTACTGGTACGTCTTTAAACTCAAACTCAAAATACTTTATTAAGTTTAGGCTGTTACAAGCATGCATGAATGTCTAGAAGCTATGCCATCAGTTCGTAAATCTACGGCGGGAGACCTTGTACTGAGAAGAACTGGCAAGAAACTAAGCAATTGAATAAAGGTGGATAAAATTGTATTACCTTATTTTATTACAAGTTTTCCTAAACAAACAGCTTTTGTAGTAACGTACACATTTTGAAGTCGTAGAAAATTAATACTTTGTATGGCGGGGGTAGTTAGCGCGTTCGGTTGCGATCGTTGACGTTAAGCAACTTTTACAGTGGTCGGTCATTGGATGGGTGAACAAAAAACTTTATACTCGAGTTCCTCCGTGCTTCGGAAGGCACGTTAAGCCGTTGGTCCCGGCTGCATCTGCAGTCGTTAGCAACCGCCAATCCACACTGGACCCGCGTGGTGGGTCACGGCCCAATCTCCATATTCCATCCATAGGAAAATCCTGTGCCCCACCAGTGGGGACATTAATAGGCTGATGATGATGTGATGTGATATATCAAAATAAGAAAGAACTAGCTAAGTACAGTGTTTAAGTTGAAAGGCATAGGTCACCTAATTTCCAGGTTTCTCGGTGAGTCTCGATGAAAATATCGTCGTCAACATGCTAGTTATGCTTCTGAGTGTAATTAATCATCAATCGATTGTATGTAACATTCTTGTTATTACATGTTGGAGATTAATAGTTGGCTTGGCAGTTAGAGGCTGGCCAGAAATCGATTACAATTACAGTCAAACTGTTTCTATTAGTTATGTGTAGTAAAGTTATGTGGGACTGTAGATTCTTTGTGATTTGTTACATCTGGAGCCACATAATGGAAATCCTTCGATTATTTCATAATGCAAAAATTGCGTCGCTGAAATCAAGCAATGTACTATGGTGATACTACAAAAAATCTGATTGAGAAGTAATTACTAATTTTCTTTGTCATCCTAAAATCATTTCAAAATATAAATTCCTTTTTCGCTCCCAGTTACTTGAGATGAGGAATGAAACAGTATGTGTGTACCTTCATAATTAAGAGTAATATTTATTTGTAATTGCATTTTTTAAACTATTTTTCTTAACTAATATTGATTTGCGTCAGCTGTATATCGTTAGCTCTGCGTGTTCCAGATAAAAAGTAAAAGCTGAAACGATACTTAAAGTGTTATTATACTGTTTTACAACGTTAAGATCAATTGTTAAATGTTTTCATAAGCTATCATAATAAACAAGAAGATAAAACATATTTTTGAAACAAACAAACGTGAAAAATCGAGTAGATATTGGAATTAAAACGTTAGTTAAACCTTAAATACAACCTGGAATTTAAACATTATTACGTTATAACAGGCTTTGTTCTCTGGTTAGTAGTTTCACTAGCACCAAACTTACACATAAACACGAAACCTAACTTGCGCAAAAATAGTTTTGTATTTTTGTGATTTAGACTAGGTAAGCTATGAAAATGCAGCAAAATTTATTCGAAGCGAAACGAGGGTTGTAATACAAATAAAAGTTTATTTATATTATGCTTGTCTTCCTTTCTTATTTTACAAATAAAGCTGCTTTAGGTTCGCAAACAGGAATAATAGTGAGGCCGTGGAAACTTTGAACATTTCGCGGAATATTGTGTGCTATCGTCGACATGAAAGCACAGAATGGAAAGCGCTTTTGTATACAAAGCTATCATCAAATGAATCCTTGTCAGAAAAGGTAAAAATTTGGTGATTATTATAATGCTATATCTGCATTGTACTAGGGTTTCTTGTTTTACGCTTCATTTGAACATTACACACAAGTTAAATTGTATGCTTGACAAATCGTGATCTATTTTCTTATTCAATTGCAATGGAAAAGATAATGATAAGAACTTATTGAATTATTAAAAAAGAAGAGAAGAAGAGAGAAAAATAGTAAGGGAGTTTAATAAGTAGCGCTTGAATTAAATAAATCACATTAAAACCAGTGGCTCTAGACAAATGGCATCTCCATGCGTTAAAAGCAAAGGTTTTATCGATAACTTAAAAAGCCTATAGGATCTAACTAGACGTCCGCTAGGCCTCCATTGGGCAGATCTAGCGGAGTCTCCTTGTCATGTATCATTATATATGTTACCTCTACTATAGCATCTAACTGGACGTCCACTAGGCCTCCATTGGGCAGGTCTAGCGGGGTCTCCTTGTCATGTATCATTATATATGTTACCTCTACTATAGCATCTAACTGGACGTCCGCTAGGCCTCCATTGGGCAGATCTAGCGGGGTCTCCTTGTCATGTATCATTATATATGTTACCTCTACTATAGCATCTAACTGGACGTCCACTAGGCCTCCATTGGGCAGGTCTAGCGGGGTCTCCTTGTCATGTATCATTATATATGTTACCTCTACTATAGCATCTAACTGGACGTCCACTAGGCCTCCATTGGGCAGGTCTAGCGGGGTCTCCTTGTCATGTATCATTATATATGTTACCTCTACTATAGCATCTAACTGGACGTCCACTAGGCCTCCATTGGGCAGGTCTAGCGGGGTCTCCTTGTCATGTATCATTATATATGTTACCTCTACTATAGCATCTAACTGGACGTCCACTAGGCCTCCATTGGGCAGGTCTAGCGGGGTCTCCTTGTCATGTATCATTATATATGTTACCTCTACTATAGCATCTAACTGGACGTCCGCTAGGCCTCCATTGGGCAGGTCTAGCGGGGTCTCCTTGTCATGTATCATTATATATGTTACCTCTACTATAGCATCTAACTGGACGTCCACTAGGCCTCCATTGGGCAGGTCTAGCGGGGTCTCCTTGTCATGTATCATTATATATGTTACCTCTTCCATAGCATTTAACTGGACGTCCGCTAGGCCTCCATTGGGCAGATCTAGCGGGGTCTCCTTGTCATGTATCATTATATATGTTACCTCTTCCATAGCATTTAACTGGACGTTCGCTAGGCCTCCATTGGGCAGATCTAGCGGGGTCTCCTTGGACTATGTGGGTATGTATCATTAATCATTATATATGTTACCTCTTCTATAGCATCTAACTGGACGTCCGCTAGGCCTCCATTGGGCAGGTCTAGCGGGGTCTCCTTGGCCTGCGTGGCGGCCGCGGAGTGCCGCGCAGCAGCCGCACCAGCCCCTCCCGCCGTAGGCCGCGTGGCCTCCAGCAGCACCTTCAGAGAGGCGATCGCGTGTAACTGCGTCGCCTTCTCGTCTACTTTCCCTGAAATATTGGTTACAGTTACAATTTGGCATTATACTTTGCTTTCACAACTACAATAGCGCTATACATATATAAATCAGTCAGAGACAGAAATAGTGAATGTACTATGGATAGAAGTAATGGGAAGAAGTAAGTTAACATGCTTACTCATTTGTCGTTGTTATTTTCACGCACTAGTATTTTCTGTTTAAGTAAAAAGAGCAATGTCATCAGGGACGCGGTTTTATGAAGTAATGTTAAATATTGTTCAAGATCAACCAATTTATTCATAACGTCCGGAGTCCCCAAATATAGATCTCATGCGACTAGGCGCAGCATCGCACACAGCAAACTTAAGTATCCGATATAAAGAGGAAAACGTCTTCTCTGTATCTGTTAATTACAACAACACAACGAAATCTGTGAACATTTACTTCTATAGCGTGCGCTTCTCTAAATTTTCGGGCAACAACGTTCGCACACCGTGTGCGTTGAGTCCGTAACAAGTCCTTAGCTGACATTTTCTTCACGATTCAGGGAATTTTGTCCACCGCAGACAAAGTCCCTCGTCTGCGCAAGCCATAAGCCTTCAGGGTAGTCGGGATAGAATATTACCTTTATATTAACACCAAAGTTATAAAGAGTCGAAGAATACGAAAAATTGCTAACAGAGGTACGAGTATTTCGTTTCGCCCTTTCTTCATCAAAACAAAAAAGTATTAAAGGAGTTGTAACATATTCTAAACTTTCGAAACATTTTATAAAGTTCGTTCTTTTTATTATTTACTTTGCTTTACTACTAAAGTTGCCGCAGAATTATGAAAAAGCTCCACGAAATAAAGCCTTTACAAAGCACATAAAGTGGTTCCGGAAACTATGGCGACAGATATGAGATAGCTAAACGCTGATCTCTCTTATATGTTAATATTCAAGTTATTTTAAAATTATCTTGGAAATAGTGTTGCCCGAAATCGGTCTTGGTCTTGTTCTTGCGTTTTCGCAAGACCAAGGTACAGCTCTTGTATGTACTGTGCCATTTATGTGCGACCAAGATCTTGCGGCAGCTGGTCTATAATTGTAAAATTAGGATGATTAAGTACATAATATCTCCTCACTAAACGGATCGTTATAATTTCCAATAACTTAAAGTGGTTCCGGAAACTATGGTGATAGATATGAGATAGCCAAACGCTGATTACTCTCTTATGTAAATATTCAAGTAATTATAAAATTATCATGTTTCCAAATTTCGTAAAGAATTCAAGTGGCTTCCTATACGTCTGCGCAGGAATTTGAGAATCCTTTGCCTCCTTTTCAACATCCTCTATAATCCCTCGTATCCATCCTATCTTCGGGAGCGGTTTTCCTTTGTCCACTCTCCTACAGATCATTGTAGATCCCATCTCAAATCCCTTCTAAAATGTCCCACCCATAACACTGGCTTCGCATCCTATTCATTTACAGTACATGCCGTGCGCCTGTGGAATTCGCTGCCAGCAGGAATTAGAGGTTCCAGTTCTGTCTCGGTGTTTAAAAAGCGTCTAAAGGAACATTATTTATCTTCATGCCCTTAAACATGCCCTTACTTTTTTTCATTGTTTCTTTTCTCCTCTTTTCGTCCATAATCTTTATATATATAATTCTTCTGTGAGTGTGTATGTCACTGAACTTCTCTTAAATGACTGGACCGATTGTGATGAATTTTTTTGTGTGTGTTCAAGGGGATCTGAGAATGGTTTAGATTCACAATTTTGTCCGCTGGACAACCCCTATTTTTTTAGGGCGGTACGAAGTTCGCTGGGTCAGCTAGTATATGTATTTATGTATATATCTATTATTATAAGTATTAGTACCTATGTATAATTGTGTATGTCCCCTATTCTTAAGTATTTAACGTATATATTTAATCATAATTAGGTGTACACACTGACTGGCTTTTCAATGTGCTTTCCTACAATGGGCTTGCTGGAAAAAAATTCAGATTGAAATAAGCTGTGCCCTTGTACTATTATCTTATTTTGTTATCTCTTTCTATGCAAAATGTATAAATAAATAAATATCTTGGAAATAATGTTTCTCAAAATTGGTCTTGGTCTTTTACTCTTGGCCTTGTTCTTGCGTTTTCGCAAGACCAAGACTGAGGTCCGTATTACAGAATGACAACTAAGTGTTGATCTTTACTTGAGTAAAGTTAGAAACGGATGTCGCTATGTACTATATATAGCGACATCCCTTTCTAACTACGCTCAAGACTAGATCAATCACCGAGAATCTTTCTATAATACGGGCCTAAGACCGCCCAATTTTAGCAACATCAAGACTGACCGTGCTAGATTTGAGTAAGGACAAGACTAAGGACCGTATTATAGAAAGATTCTCAGTGATGAATCTAGTCTTGAGCATAGATAGAAAGGGATGTCGCTATATAGAGCACATAGCGACATCCCTTTCTAACTGTACTGAAGTAAAGATCAACACCCTGTTGTCATTCTGTAATACGGGCCTAAGTCTGCGGGACTCTTGCATCTTGCAGTTAGGACTGAGTGTCGTTTCAGGGAGGAGGAGTTCGGGTATACGCTGACGATCTTGCGGCATTTATATGACATTGACAGGAGGGTACTGCTGGTGTATAAGTGGTATAATGAGGGTGAATAAGAACGTATATCTCCCCACTAAACGGATAAGTATAATTTGCAGTAACTTACAGAGGATAATAGGTAACGTAAAGTTTATTTAAAGAAATATTTATTCAATCTAGGCTGTAAGAAGCACTTGTGAAAGTCGAGAAGCTACGCCGTCGGTTCGCAAAAGTACCTTGTACTGAGAAAAACCAGCAAGAAACAATAAGAAAGACAGGGCTGCTTTATTCGCCCTGTATTATTATATACAGAGTCGTCAAGTTGAAAAATGACTTCAGAGATAATTCTGAAGTCACCTTCCATTACACAATTTGGAATATAGCTATATACAATAGGTTACATAGTGAGCTTTACTTTTTCAGCAGGTATATAGGACGCGGATACAGATACCACAATAGCAGGCCATCCACTACCGTTCATTCCTGTCGGAATTTATAATACGTACGGATTGAATGGTAGTTAATTACTTGGTCGCTGTTGCAAATCAACTACTGCGCAAGCCGTACGGATTATAGATTCCGGCAGGAATGAATGTTAGTGGATGGCCTGCTTTTGTTATGAAAAATGTCTCATACCATTATATGACAAGAAACACTATTTACATGCATTATTAAGCAGATTTATATACACCTCGACGAGGAGGATGAGAAGCTCGATGGCGCGCGTGGTTTGCGCATTCGGCTGCGATCGTTGAAATTAAGCAACTTTCGCAGTGCTCGGTCATTGGATGGGTGACCAAAAATCTTATATCTCGAGTTCCTCCGTGCTTCGGAAGGCACGTTAAGCCGTTGGTGCCGGCTGCGTTTGCAGTCGTTAGCACCCGCTAATCCGCACTGGGCCCGCATGGTGGTTCGTGGCCCAATCTCCCTATTCCATTCATAGGGGAGGCCTGAGCCCCAGCAGTGGGGACATTAATAGGCTGATGATGATGATGATTTACACCTTCCTCTATAAATAAAATGCTTATTTATGTTCTTAAAATTAGTTCCGATTTTGGTCAAGCGCCACAAAATCGGAGTCAACCTGTATTTTCACGTAGGCAAGCACGTAGAATATAAAAGTTTTAAAAGAAAAAAACTCAAGATTTTTAAAACGTGAGAGATACTGATTAAATGATTTTATTTATTACTAGTGGCCCGCCCTCGCTTAGCTTCGGTGTAGAGCTGTAGTGTAAACTATAGTTTTTGTTCTCAGGCTTGTGCTATAAAGAATGACTTTATTTATATAATTACACGTGTTATTGTGAGTCAACCATAAAAGATAGACATATGCTGTTGCAGAATATTTTTTCGACAATTTTATGTAGAATATTTCCGTCATACATAATTACTATGTAACTTTAACCATTAAGGCTGCAACCGCGACGGAAGCTTAAAAAATGGAGTTACTTCTCCCGTTTTCCCAACATTTCCCTCCACTACTCTGCTGCTATTGATTGTAGCGTGATGAAAAGTATACTATAACCTGCCCAGGAGTATGAAGAATAATTGTTCCAAGTTTCGTTAAAATCCGTCGAGTAGTTTTTGTTTCTATAAGGAACATACACACAGACAGACAGACAGACAGACAGACAAAAATTTTACTGATTGCATTTTTGGCATCAGTATCGATCACTAATCACCCCCTGATAGTTATTTTAAAAATATATTTCATGTACAGAATTGACATCTCTACAGATTTATTATAAGTATAGATTATTCTCTCATTTATTTCATTTCACAAGTGAGGTTTTTTATAAAATAGATATAAAAGTAAAATATAAAAACGTAAATACAAAAATAAATATAGTATATAAAACCTAACCTAGAAGGCTACCAGCAGCGGAGCGAGGCCCAAGCTACCGGTGGTTAGGGCCGCAGAGAAAGAAATCGCTTGACGATGCGCACCGTGTCCAGGAGTACTGCCTTTTGCATCTGCCCCTTGATCCAACCATCTAGCGAGAGGCTCTTTAGATGTTGATCGAGACTCTTCGCTATGAGACCGTTTACGCTAACGACTATAGGGACAATGATCGTCGAATCCACATCCCACAAAGCGGTTACCTCGTGGGCCAAGTCCAGGTACTTGCTGAGCTTGTCCTTCTCGGCCTTCACGAGATTCTCGTCATGCGGGATGGTGATATCGATGAGCACTGCCTGGCGTTTCAATAATTTATTATTATTATTATTAAAATTTGGAACGAATCTGTCGACATCACCGTTCAGTTTAGTACCATTAGCACGAACCAATATCTAATTTGAATAATTTGCAAGTGGGAATTTGAGTAACTATTCGAATTCGATATTGGTACGTGCTTAGGGTACTGATATGATAAAGAAGTAAACATTTTTCATTAACGATTAATTTTCACTTTCATTTTTCTATCGCGAATTCGCGAATGATGTAATAGTACATTATGATATAAGTGCGGTAAGTTGAGAAATACAGCCGAGGCGATATTGGTGTCGATTCTAGCAGGATTCTCTAAACTTAAAACTAAATTTAACATCAGTCTGTCCTTTTCATTCTGTATAGGGAATGACAAAGATGCACTGTTGTCAAATTTAAGTTTAGCTTTAGAGAATCATGCCAGAATCGACATCATTGTTAGCCCGAGCCGTAGGTGAGGGCTATAAGAAGGCCAGAGGCTGTAATTATCAAACCGCACGTATGTCATACGACGTTTTATAACACAATTGCGAGGAAATAATCCTACGTACGTAATTTCTGAAAATGTATTTGTACCTCTGTTTTTTTTCCATAAGATGAAATTTTGATACGCTTGACTGTAAGTATCTATCCGTGGATTTTTCGGGCAAGAGGCTAAGCGTAGCCTTTTTCGACTTCTGGCGGTGTCAAATTAATAAATTCGTTACTACTTGACAATATTTTCGAATAAAAACAATACAGCGAAAAGAAAAAGAAATAACTTTTTCACAGATTAGTGATGCGCGCGCATCAACGCTGTTTTTAGGCAAAGGAACGAAAGACAGCCAGTGTTACTAATAAAGTAAATTAATATTTTTGTGAATTTGTTACCGATACATGGTTGTAATTTATTGTAAAAATGAATCAAATTAAAGAATTAAATGTTTATATGTTACATTTTATTTCCCAAAGTTAATTTTTTTAATAGAAAATGTTGGCTACCTTTCTGACATAAAAACTCTTTGCTAAGATTTAAAAAAGTATCGTTCGTTTTTAGACGGAACATAATAAGCCGTGCGTTTAACTTTACATTGCCGCACGCGTGTGTAATGTGATAGATTATGATAATGAAATTGATGCAATAAGAGACGCTTTACGAGCAAATCTTTATATATATATAATTCTTCTGTGAGTGTGTATGTCACTGAACTTCTCTTAAACGACTGGACCGATTTTGATAAAAAAATTTGTGTGTGTTCAAGGGGATCTGAGAATGGTTTAGATTCACAATTTTGTCCGCTGGACAACCCCTATTTTTTTAGGGCGGTACGAAATTCGCTGGGTTAGCTAGTGTGTTATAAATTCTTTTATTGCGTTATCTTTTTTGATCTTCTTTAATTAGAGTGTAAAAACATCACAACATAAAATACACACATCAAAAGTGTCTAGGGATCAAGCATTTTTATGCGGATTTCTTGAGATTGAGATGTGGCTTTGTAATAAATTTATGATTTTATAAATTTATATGGATCCTTTTTGGTGCATTTCATAATTTGAATCAGGAACTGTGAATCAAATTCGAGTAAAAGATGAAAATCAGCTGTCAATATTTTCCCTATAAAAACATACAACGCATTGAAGACATTATTAGTGCTACTGTTTCCCTACTACTGATTAAAACCAACGTTATTATGGAGCAGCGACGTCATTTAAGCAGGGAAGAAATGCTCAGAGCCGTGGGAATGATAGAAGCTGGTTCCCGGCAACGTACTGTGGCTTTAGCTCTGAATACAAGTCAGAGTGTTATCAGTCGACTTTGGACACGATACCGAAGCACTGGTACCGTGGCTGAGCGCCATGGAGGACGGTATCGCTGCACCACACGGAGACAAGACCGATACATTCAAATCTTAACTCGAAGAGCTCCAACAATAACCGCCATGATGTTAGCCGTGAGGCTTCATCACTCTTCAGGGAACTTAATTAGCGACCAAACAGTCAGAAACCGCTTGCATGAAGTGAACCTTCATTCCCGAAGACCGCTACGGGTACCACCTATAGCAATGCACAATCGTAGGATTCGATATCAATGGGCTCTTGAACACAGAAATTGGGCAGAAGAACAATGGCGTTTCGTGTGCTTTTCTGATGAGTCTCGTTTTGGTATGAGACCGGATACAAGACGTATACGACACTGGGGAACCCCTGGACGCCAACAGCGATTAAAATCCTGCCAGGAAGTCCATCCTTATAGTGGTGGAACCATCATGGTATGGGCGGGTATTTGGATCGGCGGAAGAACTGAGTTGATTTGGATCAGAGGCAACCTCAACGCTCAAATTTATGCTGAGACGATTGTATCAGACGTCATCGTTCCTCTACAAGTGCAAATCGGTCCCTTATTTCAATTAATGCATGATAATGCACGACCGCACACCGCAAGAGTTGTAAGACAGACTCTCGCCGCAGCTAACATCAATGTCCTGCCCTGGACTGCTCAGTCGCCAGACTTGAACCCGATTGAGCATGCATGGGATATGCTACAGAGAAGAGCTCTGCCGAATATGGAGGGTATCCAGTCGCAAGAAGACCTTTTTTTGTTGTTGCAACGAACATGGGCGGCCATTCCACAGCGTGATTTGGATGAACTCATTTTGAGTATGCCAAACCGATGTTCTTGTGTTGTTAGTGTTCGCGGTAGAAATACGGATTATTAATTGTTTAAGTTACCCAATAAAATTTTAGAGAAAACTGTTATTTCAGTCTTTTTTTCGAACTTTTGTGTTAGTGGTTCAAATGTCAAAAATCCCTTTATTAGGAAAATGGCAAATTTCTTTATTAATGCAAAGGTGACTTGGTTTATCGTTACTGTGACAAACGAAAACACTTTATTTGATGAATCCTTAAAGAAAATTTTAATTAATATCAATCAGGAGAAAAGTTATTGCAAAAATATATGTTGATCCCTAGACACTTTTGATGTGTGTATGTCTAGGTATAAATAGAGTTGAAATGAGCCTAGGAAAACCTTTTTCAAATAAAAAACCGTACAATGAAGCATGGAGAGCAGTGAAAACTTGTGACGATGCGCTAAATATAGGTCAAACTGGAACTTTTGCGAACTCAATAGGCAAAGCAGGTTGTGATGATGGACATAATATGGGTATTTCTCAACTTTAGATCTCAGTTTGTAATTCCTATTTCGAACCATGAAACGTTTAAATACATACATTGCAAGCTAAATAGAATGAATCTTTTAAAATAAAACCGAAACTTTTAAACTGACTTGTAAGTATTCATATGCTTATGGGCTAATGAGATGTGTACATTATCATCATCATCGCCTATTAATGTCTCCACTGCTGGGACACAGGCCTTCCCTATGGATGGAATAGGGAGATTGGGCCATGTCCCACCACGCGGGTCCACTGCGGATTGGTAGGTGCTAACGACTGCAAATGCAGCCGGGACCACCGGCTTAACATGCCTGCCGAAGCACGGACAAACTCGAGATAGAAAATTTTTGGTCTCCCATCCAATGACCGACCACTGCGAAAGTTGCTTAACTTCAATGATCGAAGCCGAACGCGCTAACCACCCGCGCCATCAAGCTCCTATATAGTACTACTACTACGAGCTCGTACATACAAACATTGCAAGTTAAATAAAAGCTTTTAAAACAAAACGAAAAAAACTTTTAAACGGACTTGTAAGTACTCATAAGAGTTTTATCTAATGAAATGTGTACGCACACATACAAATAACGAACGAAGTCAGCATCGCCAAAAATACGGTGAAATTTCTATATATAGTTTTCACCATGTTTTTCACTTTGTCAACAATAACGCCTCAATCTGACCAGAATTAGAAATTATGTTCCACAGCGAATACCGCAGGGAAACTACTTAAGGCGTTTGCCGAAGGTAACAAGAAACTGGCGGCGGGATTTACATTAAAGTCCCTTCTTTACGCGGCGATGCTAATAGAAGATTATCGTCGACAAAGTAAAGCCGAGCTTTGAGTTCAGGCCGAGCTATCGTCGTAGGATTTTCGGTTTGTACGTCTCTTCTCGGGATTACTTTCAATTTACTTAGGAACAGTGTCAAAAACAACTAGACGTAATAAGACTAAGACTAAACCACAAACAACATCGCTTTGTGCGGAGTACAACTCAAACTTAATGTTATTTAAACAATTTAGCTCTTCATAAGTACTTATGGATGGCGAAAAACTACGCTGTCAGTTTATAAAACTGATCGGCTTTAATAAGTTTAATTTATTTATTTGCTATCATGTATAAAAGAAAATGATGTTACATATATTCTTAGTTTTTCATAACAAATATATTCTATCATTAACTAAAGAACAAATAGTAAGATATTTATAACTAAAAACCTTAAAATATATAATAACTAAAATACATTATTAAAAGGAGTCCCTTTAGGCAAGGTTCCAAAGATACTGGCAGCGTTCCCCCTTTGAATAGCTAGACTAATTCTTTGTCCGAGGTAGCTGCCAGCTCTTCGGTCTCACGTGATGTCGACCAACCTTTTTGCTATTTCCTTAAAAAGTCTTACAGCTTAGCGCTGTAAGGCGCCACGGACCAAGGGTCTCGACACCGAATGGGACAAAATCATATTCGGAGTAGACCCCTGTATTTGTATGCCTTAGCTTTTTCAGCCGCTTCGCAAGCCGCACCAGCTCTGTTGTTGGTTCCATGTAGATGGGAAGGGGCCAGCGTGTCTTCTATTTTATTATTGTATTCTTAGTTATAGTACATGACCCTGTAAGGGTATTGCAAAATTAAGTTGATAAAATTATATAATAATAAATTAGTATTCATAAGTATAATATTAAATTTAATGCATATTTCATTATTATTAACATTTTTGTAAGAATCTCGGTCATTACATTATGTTAAAATATTAAATTATTATAATAGTGAATAGTTTAGATTAAAACAGATAGTGAGCTATTTTATTGCGTTAAAAATTCATCTAGTGAATAGTAAAATATTTGTAAAAGTAAGATTTTAATAGATTTTTAAATTTATCAAGGCTTAACTCTTTCTTTATGTATTCTGGTAGAGTCTGCGCGGAAAGAGAATGGGATTTAGATTGGAGGGATCTGTAGTGCTTTTCTACCGGATTTGTAAGGTTTTACCCCTTTTAGACATGATTAAATACAAAAAACCGCAAGAAATCACAACAACAAACAAATCTGTATCAATACAAAACTTTGTCGTTTTACAGATTGCTGGGTTAGATTGCCAAATAAAAATCTTAATGTTAGTTCCGTTTTTCGCCACGCCCATTCTATTTCTGCACAGACGCTTTCTTTTTATATACTTTAATTAATTTATTATACGGACAATTGTAATTTTTTTTTTAGAATTTTTGACACACATAAAAGTATTGTAAGTATAATGGCCTGCGCAGACGAGGGACAATTATCAGCGGACTTTTTGTCAACCAAAATAAATCGCTTGCAACTGCATAAAGTAACGTACACGACGGATTAAAAGTACCGCGTACAAAAACTCCCCCGAACAAGCTAGGACACCAAGGGACTCGACAGGAGAAAAATACGCGGTTTTTCCCGAAAAAAAAAAGAACTTATGTGACTAGGCGCATTAACGCACATAGATTTTCAACTATAGTCCGCGTTGCACGCTAGATCCGATTAAAATTATCGTGCGACATCGTAGATAGTGTGCGTCGAGTCCGTGACTCGTGATTTTTTACGAATTTTGTCCTTCGCGGACAAAAGTCTCTCGTCTGCGCAGACTATTAATTTGACATTGTGGTTTGCTTCAAAATGCCTCAATGAATTGGTGATGGCATTGCAAAGCAGCTTCAATTTTTACTATCGCGAGAAGATCCAATCCAAGTCCAATTCTGAGGTCTACTTTATCTAAATACAAAAATTTATGAAGCGAAGAGTTACCATCAAATCAAGCTATAACATAAGTGTGGATTTTTAAAGGCCTGTACATGTAAATGAATCGTACCGGAAAATAGCCTGTATGACTCTGATGTTAAAGGCAGAAACAGTCTTTTGAAATACGATGCGACCCAACGCCACGCGACGTGCTTAATTCTATGTTCGGTGCGTGCGCATTGCGTCGCGTCGGATTTTCCTAAATTCTGATAATAGAAAATAGTAGATTTGATTTGACTGAACACGCGTCGCGTGGCGTCGGGTTGCGTCGCGTTTCAAAAGTCAAAGAATACCCAACAGCTCTTCTTGAAATAGTGTTAATCGTAACGTATCCAATTTTTGTAGACCAGCAATTGCTTGCTTCGAGCGGGTGAGATGTTGGTGCGGGCGTGGTTTCCCACCTCGAGAGTTAGTAAAGTGAATGTACGTCATAATGGAAAAATTTAGTACTTTCAATTACTAATTCCCGAAACGGACAGTCTTCTATCTTCTTAGAAATCCATGATGATGAAGAGAGTTTCAGAAACTTGGAAAAAAAATATTCGGATACGGCTTCCGAATTGACAGTTTTTTTTTAATTTTAAATATTTGAGAAACGTGATTTCTCAACACAATGACGTTTACAAATGTTTTCTTATTTATTTATACAATACAATGAAATACTTTTAGCCCATTTTGTTGTAGACGGATTACAAAAGATACCAGCTTTAAAGCACTGTAACACAACAAACCAAGAACGGTTCCTCTGAATCGACAAAGACGCAACATAATACACCAATAAATAAAAATTGCGTGGGATGTCACGGAATACTCGGTTGGACCGAAGTTAAAATTATTTTTAAACAACCCGCCAATGCGCACTGGGCCCGCAATTTCACTGCACCACACACGCCGCGGCACAGGTTCACCCCCACCATCTGGACACTTGGTGTTTTAGCATCTTGCGTTACGCGCGTTGGATAAGAGTGCGAAGACCCAGTCTACACACAACGCGCTAAGCAAGTACAGATATGTACATTTTCGGTCTTCGCCAAACATATTAAATACCCTAGATACACTAAGTGCCCTCAAAATGTGTCCTAATCAAGAAGTGCCTGAACGCCACTCAAGCACTTCTTGGTTCACAGTCACGCGCGGACCGTTGAAAAGTCAAGATACCGCGGAGCACCGTGAAAAATGCGAAAAAAATACTTATAATACGTAAACTGTCATTTTTTCGACAGGTATCTAATCAATGTTTGCTAATTTAACGCATTTGAAGCAAATATTGTTCTAATACTTACTTTAAACTGATTTAATAGAAAATATTTGTGATATTCAAATGCATGATCAGTCACTAATATAGCCGTCTCTTTTCCTTGCGATCCGTACCTGCTATATTGCTAACAGCGCATTCAGAATTGCGCGTAGAGTCAAAGAAATAAGGTCTATATTCTTTCGCAATAGGTCATAAAATTTTACAAGCTTGCATTTCGAATTGTCATAACTCTTTGACGTATGCGTTTTATTAAGACTTTATACAGTATGCATTAAAGGTGACTTTCAATGTTTAAATAATGCCTTATATCGTTTAACGGGATCATACGGATCTCCGTGGATCGTCCAATGTACATTTTGGACAGCTTTCGGACACGATTTAGTTCGTGTTGTTGTATCTGGGGTATTTAATATCGTTGGTCTTCGCACTCTTATCCTACGGGTGCGTGGTCTGCCTAATGCTGAGCTATGAAATAGGAGATTGAGCCATGACTCGCCACGTGGGCCATGGCTCAATCACCTTGCTCATCTCGTATATAGATATTTTTACTTTCGTTCCTACCGAGTGTTCCAGACAGTCACATTTTTTATTCAATACTCTGTTTATTACTTAATATTATTGCGCTAATTGTAATACATATTGTGTGAAGATTTTAACCAGAGTTATCCTTGAGTATGAAAGAACTCGAAAAATGGACATCATCATTAACTTCTTTAATTGTGGCGATTGTGGCGCATCATTAATCCAAACCTTAAAATGTTTGTTATTACAGGACGATAATATCGGATGCGTTATTGCGATTTGTCATCATACTTTTAATGCGTCGATAATGACAAGCCTATTTTATTGCTAGGTTATCTTATTTAAAACTATAAAGTATGATTCAATAACTTGAATCATACTTTATAAAGTTTTAAATAAGATAAGCTCATAAGTTATATTTGGCGTCCTTGGTTGTTGTTGTAGCTTTCCACGGTATATGGCTTGCAACTTGGCTTGGCTGCCAAGGTTGGCAGTTCGTGAATTTGGCGCCATACTGCTTTGCCATCAAACAAATGACTCATGCCAAGAATCCGTGAATCATCGTGTTTACAGAATACCAGTGATATAGATATAGTTTGTATTTATTAAAATGTTTCAGTCGCATTATATGTGTATGATTGAGCTTTTATTTAGTTGCGTCGGTCGTAAGGTTTTGGCTATGATATTTTCACGGTTATCCAAATGCGATTCATATGCTGATTGTGAGTTATGATGTCCTTTGTGTAATCATTGATAATTCTGAACAAACGCGTATGTTTTTACCACAGCTTAATCAGGAAAAAAGTAGAAGGATAAGCTTTAGGAAGAAAATAGTCTACATCTAAAGAAAATATTTACTATAAAAAATTAAATTAATAGCTTAATTAAATAAAATAGTCTTCATCTTCGATTTCGAAACCAAACTCGAAACAATTAAAAATTGTTGATTATAGTTATTAATTTTAATTTTATATTTTAAACTACTATTTTTGGCATATTTTCTTCTAAGGGACGACTTAGGTCCACTTACAGCAATTTTGCTAATCTCGATTTGACTAAAACTAGATTTAGCCCATTCAAGAATTACCGACCATTTGAAATTCGCTTATTTTTCGATATGATACTTTGAACATTTTCAGACCATATTTATTTTATGACTAGATTATATTATAGAGATGAGAGAATGCAGCCTCATTCGAACAAGATTGGAACTTATAATTTAGGCTCGTTATTTGGATACGTTTTCACGTAAAGTCTATTACTCGTATTAAGTAGTATTTATTGACTTGAATACATTCTGCGTATTGGAAGCAACAAAAAAAAAACATGCAGTGCGTACCCTCAATCCGTGTTCGTGCGTATACGTACGGATAGAACTCGTGCGGAAATACCATGAAAATACAGCGATGGCTTCCAATGGTCAATGACAGTTGTTCGACCAGTTTCAATTCGATTTTGCGAATTCGGCTGCATTCCAAACCTAGTCCTAAACTTACGCTCCAGGTGCAAAAAATGACAAATTTGGCATAAGTTTTATATATATTGTGTCAAAACTTAAACGTCAGGGTAAAAAATTGCACTCAGAGCGTTAATTTGGCACTCAGAATGTATTTAGTTGGAATGCAGTTCGTCTGATCATCTGTCATCTCACAAATTTGCTCGATTTATCACTCACTATTAGTTCTTGGTTTGGAAAAACAAAATTTGATTGTACAAACCAAGCACTAATAGAAAAAAAAACAAAATTTTATTGTACAAACCAAGCACTACTTACTATTGAAGGAAATCGTGCGAATTTGTTACATCCACACGTATAGATCAAGAGCCCTTGCAGTCTACAGGTATTTAATCGGTCTATAGTTTAGTTTACTCCAGTTAAATTCAGAATTTATTTAGAGTTTGTGTCAAATTTGGTATTTCTGATTTTTTGCAGACTCGTTTATGATGATGGCCTAATGAATAATCCAAGTTTATGGCCTAGAGCGCCAAACGCAACTTTCTCAAAAATCGAAAAATTCGCAAATATTTCCTCTTTTTTTCAGACTTTGACGATTTTAACCCCAAAAGGCTAGTTTTTGATAATACTTTTTCCAAGTTGTTTTTAAAGCGGACTAAATTTGCTACACTATGGGACTAAAATAGTCGCTGCAACCGCAATAGTTTTATGACATAACTACTTGCGCCCTACATTCGAGGTCACAATCTTTGATTAATCATCAGGCAGACATCATAAACAAGTTTGCAAAAATACAGATTTGCTTCATTTCAACCTTGGTTCCGAGTTGTGCGTCAGGTGAAAATGTGCAGGAATATTTTCTGTGCTTTTAGTGGGTAGGACCTTGCTAATTTCATTGACCCCTCCAGTTGGGTGAAATGAGCAGGCTCCTACCTACTTACATCACCTCCGCAGATTGGATTTGTTGCAACTCCTGGTAGCGAGGAAAGCGTCACGTTTTTCAGAGACCGAAAAAAAGGGTGTAAAGCAAGTGAATTCATGTTGCTCCTGGCTGCACACATCAGCGTGTATGTGAATGGTGCAAGAGTTGTCTGTGAGTCAAAGGCGAGGTCACAACACGGCTTTGCAGTGTCGCACTGTAGAAACAACGCATCGTGGAATTACGCGAAACGCTGCCGGTCGTTATGATTTTTTTTTTGTGTTGCGTCATTGCATCGTATTGAGATACGACATCGCGACGCAGCGCTGTGACCTCGCTCTAAATTGGCAGGGAGGAGTCCTCACACATCCTCGGTACAACTTCCGAAGAAGACGTCACGCCTTTCGTAGACATTAAAAAAGGCAAAATCTCGGAGGCAGAGGCAAGGGCGGATCCAGCTTTGGCGCCAGGGGGGCGTCATATAGTAGTGGTCAAGTCACAGTGGGTACAGATTTTGAAGTACAGATTGTGAAGTGGGTACAGTTGGACCCGGCCCAGGGGGGGTCATGACCTCCATGACCCCCCCTCTCGATCCGCCCTTGGGCAGAGGTCCCCGAGATGCGGTGCAGGGAAGAGCAACTGCCAAAGAAAGGCGTCACGCGTTTCGTAGACTTTAAAAAAGGGGTGTAGGTAAAGCGAAGCGTTGTGCGTACCTAACTCACCGTCGTGCATCGGGTCGATGGTGTGTATCATGAGCTGCAGCAGCCCGTGGCGGAACTTGGCAGCGGGCGGCGGCGCTCTACTCGGCCCCGCCCCCGCTGTCGCTGTGTTCGTGCCCACCGACGTCTCGCTGGACGTCGTAGCGTTGCCGTGCTACGGAAAAAAACCGTTGGTTAATTTCTAATTCAATATTCCGCGACGATTCTGTAAGATACGAGTACAATCTCTAAAACCTACGATCTCATTTCGGTCTTTTTGACAATTGGAAAATATCTAAAACGCAAGCGTGGCATACGTCAAACCGACCCGCCTCAGACCAGCCGCCTTCCGTGAAATGACCTCCTCACAGAAGGAGACCACTACCTGCCAGGATCTGTCACTTCCCAGCATGACCCGAACCACACTGGGGAGCGAGAGATCCATCCCCACTGTGCCTGTCAGAGTGCCGCGCTGCTGCGCTCACGACAAGACGGGGTCGCCTCTCTCCGACTCCGGTGCAGGAATCTACCGAAGCATCCATGCCCGGTAAGAACCTGCACCAGACGGAAGGTCAATAACCCGAACTTGTGGGACACCCAGTCCCTGAGAAGCGGGTGCAGAGCGTCTAGGGTTCGGAGTCCGCTGCCATCTACCCATCAGGTCCTCCTCCACCTGACGACGGGTCTGCGCCATCTCCCCCGGGGCCAGTCGTTCCCCACGTGCCATTGCGAGTGTCCGTGCCTCGTACGCCTCCGATAGAACTCTAGCATCGAATTTCCACGGAGGCATACCAGCCAGCGTGCAGGCAGCTGCCCAAGAGACGGTTCGGTACAGCATACAAAACCTAACGTTTTGTATACCTCTGGTACATGAAGAATGGGTAATTACAACAACTTTGATTGTAGTTAGAAGAAAGATCAATAAACAAGGTTGTAAGCTTCTTTTATATATTTACAGCCAGTACCTTCAGTTCTCAATAAGGTTTCAGATAGTTAGCCAATTATAACACTATCTTAGTATGTAGTTATCAACCTGTTATTCAAATAACAGATACGTAGGTATTAGGTACTTTATCAGCAAGTCATTTTGCCGAATGTCGTGTGTTCGATGTAAATAAAACGGTATATTGTTTGCAACAGAGGAAAAGTCTGAGTAATTTTAATCTTTATTGAGATCATAATTACGTACGTGTCGATTTTGTGCTCTGATAAAACGGAACTGGTACATGATTAAGCACGCTAAAATGATTAACGTAGATTATTGAAGTGAAACTTGTTTTTGGACGGGGTGTAAATGCAAAAATCCTATAGAAAAAATGAAACCGAAGTGCATCACGAGCGTCACACGACTATATATATATAAATATATACACATATATATATATATATATATATATATATATATATAGGGTGAAATTGAATGTTTCTATGAAACTTCGTGAGATTGTTGGGTTATGTGTATAGAGTATGCCTGTTTTTTTTCGGATTTTTTTGAAGTATATTTTTTTCATGTCATCATCAGCCTATTAATGTCCCCACTGCTGGGGCACAGGCTTCCCTATGGATGGAATAGGGAGATTGGGCCATGACCCACCACGCGGGCCCAGTGCGGGTTGGTGGGTGCTAACGACTGCAGATGCAGCCGGGACCAACGGCTTAACGTGCCTTCCGAAGCACGGAGGAGCTCGAGATAGTAAATTATGGTCACCCATCCAATGACCGACCACTGCGAAAGTTGCTTAAATTCAACGATCGCTGCGGAACGCGCTAACCACTTGCGTCATCGAGCTCCTCATTTTTTTTTCATGTATTTATTTATAATTTGTGTATTTTTATGTCCTTTCCTCCTTTTGAGTAGTTATTCATTTTAAACAAACAAACTAACATATCCAGTGAAAAACAACTAATAAATAAGCACTTCTAAAAAACGGAAAAACATTAAAATTCCACCGCGGGTCAACGACCGACCGCGCGCGCCAGCCGTTGAGTGAGTAGGTATCACTACACAGAGCTCAGCTGACTCGTTTGATTCCACACAATACAGTAAAATCGTCTTAGATGCCTTTATTGAAATTGAAATAATAAGCACAAATGTCATCTTCTCTTAAGCAGAGAAAAGCTTTAAAAGTTAATAATAATTTTGTCACGATTGGAAATAGGCAAATGTTAAACAAAAAGAAATACTTATTGCAGTTCAATACTTGGGTCAGAATGAAATTTATAACCAGGTATTCAAAAGTACTTCCGAGACCGGCGATATAGGTAGGTACAACGAGGAACGAGGAACATATTCATTTTTTTCACTAGAACTTTTTATCAAATCAATCACACTGGTAGTGCACAATTAGTTGTTTCTAATCAAAAAGTATTTACACTAGCAATAAAAATAGACTTAAATTATTATCTGCAAAATTGTTGCTCTAAACCACCATTTTGCTGCAAACAAAGGTAGGCATGTTTGCGGACGTGTCTTTTCACCTTTTTTAAAGTGTCCCTATCACTACTCACTGCACAAAATGCAACTTCTATGGTTTGGGGACTCATTCGTAAACCAAACCTACTTCGTCACACTCGCGATACCAGTACACCATCTCTAAATATTCTTGGTTCGTATACCGAGGCATAATGAAATTATCACAGTGTATGTCACTAAGTCAAAAGATGCGCACGCCCACGCGCGATTGATATACTTGCGACTGCGTTTTGCATGCAATCAAAGCAAACCACCGCGTGCGGGGAAGAGGGGAGGTGGGCGGAATTCACATCATCAAAGACGCCGCAACCGACGCTAGTTGCCAGCGTGCGGCGCGCCGCCCGCCCGTGCTTGCCGCAAAACAACATATTATTATGTGTGTGTGTGTGTGTGTGACTGTGGCTGTGATTAAATGTGTTGGGAATTTCATGACGTGGGCAAATTAGACACGCAAAGTTCCTTCCTTCACTAAGCTCGTAAGTTATACCTATTTGCTCTGTATGATTTTTCCCCATTTTAAATAAGCCGTTTGTGCTAAGTTTTAATTAAACGAGGCAACTAACATTAACAATAAAAAAGAAGTTCTTACACTAACAGACAGACTAAAAAACGAAAAATTTTATTTTAAAAAATCCGAAAAAAATCAGGCATACTCTATACACGTAACCCAATAATCTCACGAAGTTTCATAGAAACATTCAATTTCACCCTGTATAACCCACCCCACACAACACACACATATATATATATATATATATATATATATATATATATATATATATATATATATATATATATATATATATGTGTGTGTGTCTGTCTGTGTGTGTGTGTGTGTGTGGGGTGGGTTTGCAGCTCTTCCAGACGAGCATGAAAGTTGGAAGGTAATTCGGCGATGGCTGAAACGGTACGAGCGTCACACGCGACAATATATTATGTATATACACATACATATATATGAGTGATACGTGCGCTGCTCCATTCCCCTACGCCTCATGCACCGCCTAATGTTAGGCTATTTAAGAAAAGAGGTTTCACTTCAGATGTGTGGTCTGTGCATACTAATTTTTTTCAAGTGTAGCTCATATGAAATGGCAGGTAATAGTAGTTCCTACTTCTAATTAACGAACGAATTTTAAAAGCTCCAAAACCGAACTTAAGAGCACTTTTATAAAATTGCGCCGCTGCCGTGCTGTTCGGCGCGTAGGTATATTTTCACTAGTATATATAACATTTTACGGGTGATGTTTCGAGTCTTATAAAATAATTATTAATGAACTAATTATAAAAATATATACATATTTCAGTAGTTCAATGATGGTAGATTAGTTTTATGAAAGTTTTTGATAGTAATTATTCTATGTCAAAATACGAGGTAAACCTGCATTATTTTTTGGGAAAACTCACGGAGGTGAGATGTTTTTTTTTGATAATTAATGAGATGGAAAATCAAAATTCTAATACATTATTTTACAAAAAACATATTTCTGATGTCGTAGTAATTAATTTGATCTAATGTATTGAACATTATTGAGAGATTGAGGCGTTTGAAGTTGTGAATATTATCCTTTTTTTCCGTAAACTAGCTGCAGTAGAACGATCAGTACCAAAAAATTAAAATAGTATATGCAAATATTCTACATTAACTTACAATAGGAGGAATAAATCTACTGTTAACTTTTATTGGAATAAGTCAAAATCTTTTCTATGGGGGTAAACGATGCGCTCAAAAATTAATTTTTTTTGCAAAAAATGTGAAAGGACTCTTAAGAACGGACGCGAACTGAGAGACATTTGAGAAATATGTATTTGAAAAAACTATTTTTGTCACGCATTGACAAATACCGTCCTATAGGCACAACAGTAGCTAACGCTGAAATATGCGTGTGAAAATTGCAAAAATAGAGGTTTGGCTCTCGATAAAAATTTTAAGTATAGGTATGTAAAAGAAATTTTACCCATAGAATAATAAGTAGCTATACTTAGGCCTCTATGTTTTGCAGCTTAGTAGTGCTGTCCTGCAAAGAGGGGGGCGGCGGAGGGAGCTGCATGGGCACGCCCAAGTAGACCTCTGCAGCGGACGGGGGGGCGGTGGGCACTAGGCCGCGTACTCAGCCTCCAAGCGCGGGCCATCCTGTGCACGTCTGCGGGGTCCCCGCGGTACCCCGGGAGACCCCTGCCGCGGAGCCCCGGCAAGGCTAGGAGGCTGCTAGGTGCGGAGACGCGGAAGAATCCCTAAACGGGGATCCTGCGGCTTCGCGCTAAGCAGCTGAGAGAGTGTTCGCAGGGTTTTTTAGCAGATATTATGCCGTAAGGGTTACGGGGTCCTCAGTAGGCAGCCACTGCTGGGGCTCGTAAGGCTTGCGGGAGCCAGGTGTGAGGTCCGTTCGGCGGTGTGCCTCTTAAAGGCGCCGTCGTCTGTAAATAGTATTTTTTGCCTGCGCATAAAAAAAAGGCCTATTTGCTTTCTTTGTAAATGCTTACTGAATCTCCACACTAGACATCTTTAGTGGTGATAAAAATTTGATATTTTTGAGGGCTTCTAGTTTCTTTGAAACACAAGTTATCGAAAAAAGGAGGACATAGGAGCATAGAATGTGTAAAATTATATTTTATGAATGAAAATCTTTTTTTTAATGATTGAAATCAAGGAGGAATCGGCTGTGAACGTTTGTATGGAGAGAACATTGCCCGCCCTGTTGGCGACTGGCTGCGGCTACAAACCTTATATAATACGTTTATATTTTGTACTTGCTTTACTTTTCTAAGTCACTTTTTGTCAAAATTATTATTCACTATCCGGGCGAATGCATTGACCAATTATGTTACCGCGGTCCTGATGGCCGCGTCGAAATTCTTCTAGCCATTCTTAAGCTGTAAGGCAGCGCCATCTCTTCGCATTGTAGGTAACCCACAATGTCAAATGACTACTTTTACAAGTATTAAACATTTGAAAGAAGAAACAGCAATTACAGTTATAACTAGCGGCCCGCCCTCGCTTCGCTTCGGTGTAGAGCTAAAGTGTAGACTACAGTTTTTGTTCTCAGGCTTGTATTATACACAATGACATTCATCTATGATTCTTCTTATACCTGCATGCCTCAGCCCGATCGGTTTAAAATGGACAAAGTTTCATACAAATTTTCATTCCCTATTTTATCCCCTTGGGGGTAGAATTGATTAAAATCCTTTCTTAGCGGATGCCTACGTCATAACATCTACCTGCATGCCAAATTTCAGCCCGATCCCGATCGATAAGCTGTGCGTTGATAGATCACTATGTCAGTCAGTCAGTCACCTTTGAGTTATACTCGTATATATATATATATATATATATATATATATATATATATATATATATATATATACAGGGTGTGGCAAAAGTCCGAAATAAAACTTTAGGGTTTGGTTGTGTTCCTTGTATAGAATTACCTACGAAAGTTTGACGCCTTTCAGACCACTTTTATTTTCTAATTAAATTAATAAAAATATCGTTTCACACCTGCCTATGACAACCCTGTAAATGCGTACGATTACTACTACCTAAACAGACCCCCCTCTCTCCCCCAGGCGACCCTGCGCCCCGCTCAGATACCTAAAAATTTTTATTTCGGAATACATACCTACAAATTTTATTTCGGAATTCTGTAACACCCTGTATATAGATTTCTAACGGGACCGTCCCGTTATATTAGTTTTTCCCGTAGTTATATTTTCTTTAGATTTGAATATCAAGCAGTTACATGCTTAAAAAATAAAAATTATAACGTTATTATTCGTTGTTATTGTCTTGTCACTACTACTGCTTACGAACATATATATTGTAAATACTCACATATTATATTTAATTTATTGCCCCGTGTCGTTTTCCTTCATTATTCCCATTTAACTTAATACAGTCCACCGCTACATAACAAGCCCCTCTTAAGAACAAACTCACTCTTTCCATACAAAAATTTGATTGACTATGATGATTATGGATCTGTCGAAGTTCGTGCTCCGATATCGTTAATGTTTACGTCGTAGTACTTAATGCCTGAAGGACGAGCTTGTTTCAAGCCAATTCTTGGAGTGCTTGACCTTCGCTGTTAATTAACTTGCCTATTAGAACTTAGAAGTTTCGAGGTTGGGTGTTGAAGGAAATGCATCATTGGATTCATGATTCGTCTGATCAGTGTTTTCTTTTTAATAGGTGAATTGCTTTAATTATCCGTATAAAAGTACTATCATGTGGTAGAAACAATATTTATTTATTGCGCTATCGTACACAAACATGACAATTTATATTACATTAATAAAGTTTATCTCTCAGAAAAATCAATTTACATGAATCACATTTAATGTGCACCTAGCGACATCTATTGTAAAAAATGCATTTTCTTCGCAATAAAGCTGCCACGTGGACGTCATAGATAGAGAGTTAATATTATAATACGGTAAAATAAAATATTACTATGTTTCGTCTAATATATTGAAAGTCAACAACCTTTCCAATTTTATTGTGTGTCATGATGCGATCAGCCCACGTGTTTAACCTGACGCGAGTTTAACATTTTTTACCCATACAAAAAAAAGTGTACAACACCGCTAAAGAAGTTTTCACTTCAAAAATCCTAGTTTGCAAATAGAGTTAAATTCTAGGTTTACTTTTATAGAGTTTTAAGAGCAATCTTTTAAGGAAGACATGTGTTTTTTATTTTGAAGGGGTGGCAGACAAGCATGATAGTCCACCTGATGGTAAGCGGCCACCATATACTTGCGATACCAATCAGACTACCAGATAAAACTTCTGGGAACAGGGGAACATAATCTTTTCAGTTCTTGCCTAATATTAAGACGGTAAGTTTAAATTGATTCACTATTTTTGTTCGGGTACCATCGTTTTGTGATTGCTCGGACACATTCCTATTATTACGCGCGCTCTTGAACCCAAATATAGCTGTGAATTTCTATTTGATAAACTATTTGACCCAGCAAACACCACAAGAGGAAGATGAGAGTTCGAATCACGTCTGAAACCTGTACCGAGCTGATTTTTTTCAAGTAAAGAACTCTTTAAATTTAAACATGTGACAGTAAAATGTTTTTTTTTTTCAAAATAATGATAATAATCTAGAATTGCTTTGGACAAAGGTTTTTCTCGTCGTGTTTACAATACCACTGACGTTTAGTAGAAATAAGTTTCTACAGTTTAGTATTATAGCCGTGCTATAGACCTTTGGTTGGAGTAAAAGTTCTTGCTGCAAGATGCTGCTGCCTAAGCACCGCAACGCCGTGCGTTAGTCTCTGGAGCTGGTGACGTTCACTTACGAAGGTAGATGATCAAGGTTAGTGGGTTCTACTTATCCTTTTGATTTGCCAAGAACTGTGTAAATCGCTGTTCTTTCACCATACAAACACCTCACTCACTTATACAGTCCACACCAAAACATAAAACTTATGCAGCGTTATTAAAATTGTGTAAAAACCGCTTATATCACTTGCGCCGTTGCCTACCCTGACCCAATCCCCTAGCCCGTGGAGCCTTGCCGGTAAGGTAACCATTTAGAAATTTCAAAAGCTCTGACATTTCGAATAAGTCCGGACTTTTTAGTCACAAAATGGTACCATTACTCACATAGTTACAATGGTATGATATTTTAATCAATATTTACTTTTATTATTCATATTCAATGCAATTAAAAAAGTCGGGACTATTTAAAAATCCGAACAAAGTCCGGACATTTCCGGACTAATCCGGACGGATGGTAACCCTACTTGCTAGCCCATCCGCTATTTTTTTCACATTTAGTGGTGTCGATTCTGGCAGGATTCTCTTAACTTAAAACTAAATTTAACATCAGTCTGTCCTTTTTATTCTGTACAGAGAATGACAAGGATACACTGTAGTCAAATTTAAGTTTAGCTTTAGAGAATCATGCCAGAATCGATACCAGTGTGTTACCAAGGACAAAATTTCATGTCCATCGATGCTTGTCAGAACAAGTATCATAGCGGTGTTATAATAAAGCAGTGTAGTGGATCACTAAATAGCTCGGTGATTAACACTTCCGTCTGTGAAAAGTATTTAGCGAATATACGCCTACTGGTTCCTTACTAATCGAGAGAAACACAACACCACCAAACGGAATTGTTATTCTACTGTGATCATCTTTAAGTTGGAGGGTTTTTTTTAATATAGCCAGGTAGGCCAATGACTCTACCCCACCTGATGTAATGATAGCTAGTACAGCAGTTATAAACAGCCACACCAACAATCCTCACCTTGCCGGCCTTTTTTTCTTTTTTTTATAACGCAGGTAAAAAATCTTTTTACAGACGACGGCGCCTTCAAGAGGCACACCGCCGAACGGACCTCACATCTAGCTCCCGCACCGCTCAGGGACTGACCACCGAGGACCCCGCAACTCTTACGGGCGCTTTACAGCATAATATCCGCTAAAAAAGTCCTGCAAATACCTTCTACACTGCTGAATGCGAAGCCGCGGGGTCCCCGTTAGGGATTCTACCACGACTCCGCACCCAGCAGCTTCCCAGCCTCGCCGGGGCTCCACGGCAGGGGTCTCCCGAGCTATTGCGAGGACTCCGCAGACGTGCGCAGGTAGGCCCGAGCGTGGGGGCTGGGTACGCGGCCTAATGCCCACAGTACCGCCCCCCATCCACTGCGGAAGGGGCACTTTGCCGGCTTGCAAAAATGCTTCTTCACGCCTCTCTTAAAGGAGCCCAGATTGTAGGAAGGAGGGAACACGTGCTCGGGCAAAGATTTCCACCTACGAATAGTACGACAAAGAAATGAGTCACCCAAATTTCTTTGTTCGTGTAGGAATAGAAGGTTAATTCCCAAGACGGGCGCTCCAATTCGAGCGGCAAATCCTCCGTGCCTATCTCAATTTCCATTTACCACCAAAAGTCGGACATTTTGCGTTCAGTCGCGTCTCATTCCACACAAAACAAACGGCACAATGAATAGTGGCCATTACTGTTAATGGCCGCTCTAAGTAGCTGTTTAAGGGTACTTTCCTAAATTGCGGCTTATTAATTCTATATTATACGTACCTTTTACATGGTCTAGTATTTGTATTTCATGTAGGCGAAGCAGCGGGCGGAAAGCTAGTATATATATATATATCTTTATATATATATATATATATATATATATACTAGCTGACCCAGCGAACTTCGTACCGCCCTAAAAAAATAGGGGTTGTTCAGCGGACAAAATTGTGAATCTAAACCATTCTCAGATCCCCTTGAACACACACAAAAAATTTCATCAAAATCGGTCCAGTCGTTTAAGAGAAGTTCAGTGACATACACACTCACACAAGAATTATATATATAAAGATATATATACAGGGCGTCCCACGGCTACCTCACACGGGGGGAAGATATATTAAATATTCAAGATAGGATATTTTACTGAAAGAAGACATCGTTTTATTTTTAATAATAACTAGAACTGCATTCACATTATTTTTTATTTATTTAAAATTATTTAACATAAACTAATGTTAAATTGGACACGCCTCAAAGTAAGTTAAAATGTTAATTTCCTCATCGTTGTCGTTTATCATTCGCTGCTGGGGTTTCTGAAAGCGCATATCAAAACGTCCTAAATTTAAAGTATCCACTAACCTTTTATACACATATCGAGAAGGTACGTTTCTATCTGGATATCTTTCGCGGTTCATTAAGTAAGCTTCCATTAAATACATTTTATTTTATACCATGGTAAGTAAATTAACTAAAAAATTGCAAATAAACGAAAATGAAACTCACAAAAAACAAAAGAACAGACGCTTGATAATTTATGTGTTCCATTTTCGAATTATTATTTTTATAAATGAATAAAAACAAAAAGAAATGCTATATTCTTTAGCAAAAATAATCTTTATGATTAACCCTTTCCAAAAAAACAACATATTTTATGATAACCATATGATAAAATATGTTGTTTTTTTTAAATTTCACGAGTTGGCAGGCGATTTTTTAAAAACTGTCAATGCAGTTCTAGTTTTTATTAAAAATAAAATGATGTCTTCTTTCAGTAAAATATCGTATCTTCAATATTTAATATTCTTTTCTTTTTGAGGTAGCCGTGAGACGCCTATATATACTAGCTTTGCGCCCGCTGCTTTGTTTACATGGAATACATCTTTTATTTCCCTTTTAACCCCGTAGTAGTTAAAGTTCCAAACCCTAATATAGCAGTGATTTTTTATTTGATAAACTAACTGACCCAGCGAACATCATAAGAGGAAGATGAGAGTTCGAATCCCGTCTGAATCCTGGAGGCCTACTCTATTTCAACGAAAAACGAAATTTTGATCGTAATTTCGCACGTTCCTTACTCTATTTCATTTCGAAAATTCGTTCGTCCGAATATAGTTTGACATTTAATTTCTCTAAGCCTACTGTAATTCACAAAACTTTTGAACTAAAAGTTGAATTTGACAGATAATTGTTCGAAATTTTAACCTCAATTTGACGAAATGAAAAGTGTTACCTTTTCAATTTCGTTTTGTGTTTTTTGTTTAAATTAAACCTAAAATTACTAGTGAGTATTTTTAATTAAGGCTGCTTAGCGTGAGGAACATCTTTTAGTATGAAAAATTTACAAATAAATCTAATTTTTGTTTATTATTGTATTGCCAATACTTCAAAGTATTACACGACAAATTTAGGTTGACACACATTCGATTGCATCAACTCTACAAATTAGTCGGCTTACACTTACAAAAGAGGTTGTTTTAATGTAATTAAAAATTTTGTCATAATGTAATATTGTTTTGAAGTAAAAAAACGTTATCTAAAAAGTGTTGGCAAAAAGAACTCACAAACATAACTCATTCCATTCGTTCACGATAATTGTCTGTGATTCCGAACTTTATGTACGTGTTCGAAGATGAAATAGAGTAGAGTCACTGGCGAAATTTCGTTTAAAATTCGTTCGTTGCCGAAATTTCGTTTCGGAGAAAGAGAGTAGAGCTCCTGAAATAAGTTGATTTTTTCCTTTAAAGAACTCTTTAAATTTCAACATTTAAGAGTTAAATGCTTTTTTTCAAAATATTATAACCTAAAATTGCTATTTATTCTTTTAAAAATGTTTAAAAATTGTGGAGGTATTTCGCCGTGCAGCCTAAGTAGTACTACAGGAAATTCGACACGGCTATTAAGGTCTTGGTAGCATAATTGATTAGTGCATCCGCCAGTACAGCTGGAGATGCAGGGGGTCTACTCTTTTTCTCCGAAACGAACTTTCGATAACGAAGTTCAAACGAAATTTAATTTCGTCAATTTAAGGTTATACTCAATTTGAACGATAAACTATCAAATTGAAGCTTTCTTTAAGTAGGCTTAGAAAATCTACACCTCAATCTATATTCCGACGACGAATATTATTATAATTAAAAATGAATCAGAAACATAGTAAGAAAAGTGCGAAGTTTCGATCGAAATTTCGTTTTTCGTTGAATTAGAGTAGGCCTCCAGGTTCGAACCCCGACTGAAACTTGGACCAATGTAAATTTTTCTAGTTCTTTTTTTAAATTTAAAACTTTTTTTTATGCTTATTACTACCTACAGACATCATTCTATTATCCGAAACATGATATGCTTTTATCTCACTTTAACAATGCGATGATGTTTTTTTTATCACATTGTCTGTGCGATGCAAAGGAGCAAGATTGTTTCAGCCCAAAAGTCTGTCGGAACATTTCACATCCATTAATCACGAGCGTCATAGAGCCATCGTTCTCACTTGCCCTTGTTTCAAAATGACTCTCGACTTTAGAAGATAAATGGCAAATTATGTGAGTTTTAAAAAACCTATACCTACCCTAATTTAATTTTCAAAGGCACAAAGAATAAGTACAAGTTTAGTTAATGTACTTTTTTCGCTTCCAATGATAAAGGAAAAAATATTTTTCTCTCTTATAGGAAGGCAAAGATTTGTTCATTCATTTTAGTAGGTGGCGTGGTTTGAACAGTTTTGGTTGGAATTAAAGCAGCAAAATTTATAGCGTAGGTATAGCTTCTGATATAAGTCAGCCCGGCCGTCACTTCGAGTCACTTTAAATTTTCTGGCAATAAGTATTATTTATAAAACCATAATTATTAAAAATATTATTATCGTTTACACTAAGGTATAATACATGTATTTAACAAATTTTGTACAATGCCTAAATTTTTGACAACGTCTTATAATTTTTATGGAGCTGGCTGCACGCACGGAAAAACATGGACACATGCGGCGTTACTTCGCTTTGAGGCGTTCCATTTAAGGCTTGAAGTGCAAGCGAGAGCGCGCAACGAGCTACAAAGAGGCACAATCGGCCTCCGCGTTCGGCAGCGTTCGACATCTGTCTCTCTCCTACTTGAGTGAGCGATGCGTCCGCGTGGACAGCTGCTATACAATAATACATTTACATGTTTTCGTCAACAAGTATGAAGTGCAGTGAAAAATGCACATTGTAAAAAAACGTTGTCACGTTCAACTATCGTCAATAAATCGCCTTTTTGTTCACACTTATACCTACATGTATAAAACCTGTAGTATACAATACTTGCATTAAACTTGTCGGATAAACAAAATATGTGAAGTAAATAAGTGATTTATATTTATAATATACTAGTTGTCTATGCAGTGTTAACGAAATAATGTTTTAAACAGTCACAACAAGTATTGTACAAGTTTTGTTTAAAGCTAGTATATGACTTGTTTCATGGTGGAAAAGAGGGGTTACAATTACAATCGATATAAGAGACATTTTAATATTGCTAGACACATTCTATCAGCAGTATTTATTACCAGACACTTAAAGGCCCGTATTATAGAAAGATTCTCAGTAATGAATATAGTCTTGAGCATAGTGAGACCTGATATTGATCTATCTATAAATCTATATAGTAGGGTATGCCCTGGCTTTGATTCGGTATAGAGCTGTAGCGTCGACTATAGTTTTTGTTCTCAGGCTTGTATTAAGCTGGAAGTTAAGCAACTTTTGTAATGGTCAGTCATTGGATGGGTGGCCAAAAATGTAATATCTTGAGCTCTTCCATGTTTCGGAAAGCACTTTAAGTCGTTGGTCCCGGCTGCATCTACAGTCGTTAACACCCATCAATTCGCACAGGGCCCGCGTGGTGGGTCACGGCCCAATCACTCTATCCATTCATAGACATGTCCCGTGCCCCAGCAGTGGGTGTAGTTAACCGACAACCATAGACACTGCTGTTTTTAGGGTATCGTACCTTAAAAGGAAAAAAAGGAACTCTTATAGGATCACTTTCTAGTTCGTCTGTCCATCTGTTTGTCTGGCCGACAGGACCTTTTATCTCGGGAAAGCGTGGAGGTATCGAGTTGAAATTTAAACCAAATACTCAATAAATAAAACTAGTTTTAACGGGTTTATGCACGAACTTTATTTATTTATTGACGTTTTGCAGCCTTTTCAGGTGTGCATCATCAGAATAATGATTTTTTATTTACTTTATCGAGCTACCTTCGAAAGAGCCTTTATTGAGTGTTTGGATATTTCATTGGAAGATTTTTAAAACTTTATTGTCTATGTATGAATTTATTAGTTAATAAAGTACTTTATTTATTTACTTTGTCGAGAAAGTAAATAAAAAAACATTATTCTGATGACGCAGACCTGAAAAGGCTGCGAAACTTCAATAAATAAATAAAGTTCGTGCATAAACTCGTTAAAACTAGTTTTATTTAATGAGTGATGTGCGAAAAAAAGCCTAAGAAACAAATACCAAATACTCAAGTTTGCGGTCCCTTGAAGCTGCGAAAAAATCTCTACAAATTTTATTAGAGTATCTACAAATTTGTACGGAACCCTTGCTTGGGCGAGCCCGACTCGCATTTGTTCGGTGTTTTTAGTTTATAATGCTAGCAAATCACTTACGGAGAATGGTGACTCCTTACTATGAGGCGGACCATATGCTTGTTTGCCATTATTTTTACACAAAGAAAGCGGCCAAGTGCGAGTCGGACTCGCCCATGAAGGGTTCAGTAGCAGCAAGAAGTAACATAATATAAAAGTTCTTATAGTTCGTTGTAACTTTGATCGATGTTTTAATCTTTATATATATAATTCTTCTGTGAGTGTGTATGTCACTGAACTTCTCTTAAACGACTGGACCGATTTTGATGAATTTTTTTGTGTGTGTTCAAGGGGATCTGAGAATGGTTTAGATTCACAATTTTGTCCGCTGGACAACCCCTATTTTTTTAGGGCGGTACGAAGTTCGCTGGGTCAGCTAGTAATAGTATATTTTTTTTTAGGTAAATTGCGGTTTACGATTTATGACGTATTGAAAAGAAACTACTTACTAGATCTCATTCAAACCAATTTTCGGTGGAAGTTTGCGTGGTAATGTGCATCATATATTTTTTTTAGTTTTATCATTCTCTTAATTAAGAAATAACAGGCGGCGGTGGCACATCTTTACCACTTTGGAAGTGTCTCCTGCGCAAACTATTCAGTTTAGAAAAAAAATGATATTAGAAACCTCAATATCATTTTTGAAGATCATACTTAGAACTGAAACTCAAAAAATTTTTTTTCATCAAACCCATACCCATCTATGGCCCAACCATATAAGTATGGGGAACCCCCAAAATTTATTGTTTTTTTTTTCTATTTTTGTGTGTAAATCTTAATGCGGTTCACAGAATACATCTACTTACCAAGTATCAATAATATAATAGTTCTTATAGTTTCGTAAAAAAGTGACTGTGACCTACGGACAGACAGACAGACATGACGAATCCATAAGGGTTCCGTTTTTTGCCATTTGGCTACGGAACCCCAAAAACTTGCGTAAAGTCTGTTTCAAAAGAGCGGGCATAAATTTCATCGGTTTTCCCATTTATTACGGGAAATTAATTCTTCGATTGGTTTTTCCACGTGCTGTAAACGATTTGTTCATATCTGCGGTACCATTTTCAATGCTGCTCGAGATTGATGGTCATCAGTGATATATTGATTTCCAACGAGCGATTGCTTTCATAAACCAATTGACGACGCCATTTTCAATTTTCTGTTGAAACATATTATCTGAGATACTTAAAGTTTATCGCGTTCAGTTATTTTAACTGTGTTAGCGTCAATAGAATAAATAAACATATTGAAAAAAAAAAACTTTTTTTATAAGAATTTTATTAGGATTTTACCTAGGAAAGTTTTTTTTAGATACATATTAAAAAGCATTCCAAATGCATGAAAGGCAAAGGCAAGGCACCTGCATACAGCTACAGTTATAGGTACTGAGAGAACTCAATTAGCTTTTAAGTTCGATTGTATTTATTGCAATAACAAAAGATATTATTTTTATCGAATTTCTGATGTGTAACATCTTTCCTCACGCTTTCTTGCAATTTATGAGAGTGATTTCGTGAAATGCGACCTAAGTCTATAACTGGAAGTCGGGGAACCGTGCGCTAGTTGGTTTGATTTTAGAATATAATGTTAAAATTGCTTAGTACTACGGTGAGATGCCAAATATTCAAATTACATACGATTACTGTAAGGCTCGCTCGTTTTTTAGGCAAGTCCTGACAAGGAACTCTTATAGTTTCGTCATGTCCGTTTGTCCGTCCCCAGTTTTGCTTGGAGATTATAAGCAATAGAGAGCTGTAATTTTGTGGATATATGTATATTAATATTGCCGACAACATGGTAGAATAAAATTTTGAAAAATATTTTTTTAGGTTAGCTCCCATAC
Organism: Chilo suppressalis; assembly: GCA_902850365.2. Taxonomy (NCBI): domain Eukaryota; kingdom Metazoa; phylum Arthropoda; class Insecta; order Lepidoptera; family Crambidae; genus Chilo; species Chilo suppressalis. The sequence goes on along the minus strand of OU963912.1, from coordinate 5,241,109 downwards.
ATGTAACCTGGGCATGATTTATTTTTCATCATCTAGCCCATCGTGTGAGATATCATTAAAAAGGTCCTTTAAAATTATTTAGGGGTTTCTAAGACTATTTTTCGATTAGGGATCTGTTTGCGAAATATTGAACTTTAAAGTGCAAATTTTTGTTCGATCAGGGTGTCCCCCCCTCTAAAAGCTAAATTATTGGCTTGAAAAACCTGGAAAAATTCATGATATAATTTGCTTTTAACGAACTTTTAAGAAAAACTATAACCGTTTAGATACATTTAAGAGTAATAGTCGTTCAAATTTGGTTAAAGATAATTTCGTACCTATTGAAAATTCCTTAGAACAAAACATTAATAGTGTCATAGATGAACTATTTTAGCTTAAAACCTTGCACTATAACAAAATCTAAAAAAAAAACTATTTAAAAACCTCAAAACAATATCATTATTTCCACAACGCTACCGCGAGTACCTACGGCAACGGCTTCTGAGTCGCGCTAACGTTAAGTTTTTATTAAAACTATATAAGCACATGAAAAGATCAGCGGTTATACTGCATTATCTCTCTTCTTCTATTTCTTCTCAGGGGATGATAGCTGTAGAAGAAGCATTTCTTTTAGTAAGTATGAGTCTGATATAAACTTGCATCCGGCTGTAGGGTATCCATGAGGATTTCACAACCGCTCCCCCGCCTGGGTGGAAACAAAAATATAGGCGGTTATCTTTCGTTCGTATTTAAAAAAATAATAAATGATTTTGAGTTTGAGACGCAAACTGACTTTGATTTAAATATTTAAGTTGAGATACATAGTAATTAGTTTTTCTTATTTCCTACATAGAGAATAAAGACTCCTTCTCAAATATATTGTGGTGCCGGTGAAGATGTCTCAAGCGGTGAACAAAAATGTCAAAATGCTATGGATATATTTTTGTTTTTATAGATAGGTTCGACCAATGACTCCACCCCACCTGATGTTAAGTGACGGTGAAGTCCAGATGCGAAGATAGCTGTTACAGCAGTTCTACCTGCCACACTAGCCATCCTCACCTTGCCGGCCTGCATGTTACTTCTTCACGCCTCGTTTAAAGGTTGTAAGAGCGAGGGAACACGTGAGCGAGCAGAGCATTCCATTTACAGATAGTGCGACAAAGAAATGAGTCATCAAATTTCTTTGTACACGTTGGAATAGTGGCCACAGTTAGTCGGTGGCAACGTTGGCCGTTACATTACGTTTTACTTTCGTATTTGCATTTAGCATGAACACCTTTGTAGGGAGTAAAATCACGGAAAAACCTTTGTTCTAAAACACACGGTATTCTTGTGAAATATTTATGTTGCCCCAACACTTTGGTGTGGACAAAACAAAAACACAGGGCGTAAAATCACACCTTGCGACATCCCTTATAAAAAATGTATCTACCAGTACCGTGGTGGAAAAGCGACTCTCTTTCAGTAATGAATGTGGGAAATTTTATTGTAGGTATGTTCATTTTGACACAACTTTTTTGTAGTACCTAGTTGTAATTATATTTTTTTATACATTTAACTGCACTGATGCCGCCGTAGCATAACAGTCAGTGTATTCGCCCGGATAGCGGGTTCGAGTCACGTGTGGATTTTTTTAGTACAATTTTCTTTAGTGGCAATATTGTTTAAGACCAGACATGCATTAAGTCTATTCATTATTTGTTCAATTTCGGAAATGTATTTGTTATTTTAGCATTTTTAACCGACTTCAAAAAACGAGGAGGTTCTGTGTTCGACTGTATATTTTAGATAGAGGGTCTTAACAGTCAAACAGAAAGTGCCCTATCTTTTTTATGTTTACTTGGAAATTTGATTTTTTACACCTTCAGGGGACTATAGACCTGAACACAAGTAGTAGGTGATCCTATAAGGGTTCTGATTTTCTTTTTGAGGTACGGAATCCTAAAAGTATTCTTACTTCAGTTTGTATTTACGATGACTTATGCGTCAAAATTTTCATTATAGACCTGCCAAATGACTGACCTGCCTGATGTTTTATAAGTGATTACATACTTTGTAAAAAGTTGATGCGGCAGAAATGTGTGGCACTCAAGGCATCCTCATCTTACTGAACTGAACCTAATCTTCTGCCCATGGAGCCCTAAAACATTACTCACCCACAGAAATATAACACTCCTTAGTGTCGTCGCACACGGGCCACCGACCACAACCACAAAACGCCGCCACCAGCATATTTCTTGTAGTTTTCATTCATTTTATATGGACTCACCACACACGGTACGCCGGTGGCCGATACGCGCTACAAATCGTCGTTGCTCGCTTCTTGTGGCCCGCACCGGTCACTTAATGCGCCGATACAAAACGCCGCCACACGTCACTTGCGCGGTTCCCTACCCCTCTCTCCCTTACCTTAGTCGGCCGCTGTCGCGCGGTTCAGCCACTTTAGTGGCCGCTTCTAGTTTCTCGTGGCGGCGTTCGTGGCTGTGAAGGTAGACTTTCGAAGCGAGCGTCTTATAGCGTCAGTGTCACCGCGTCTGTTCATTTCGGATTTGGAAAATGAAACTAATAGAGGCTCTTTCCAAACTGATGTAGTATCGTAGTAAAAGATCATCATCTTCTTTCTCCCTTTTATTTTATTTATTTATTTATTCTCTTTTAGCAAAACAAGTTGCAAATCCATAATGTTTTACGATAAGACTTCTTTATAGAGTGACGGAACGTCGGTGACGCTATAGACGCTGCATCTGTGACGTTTGGCTCGAAAGTCTACCTTAAGGTGGGCTTTCGTAGCGAGCGTCAGTGACGCCGCGACAGAGCGTCAGATAGAATTTCTATGCAAATGACATTGTCAGTGCCGCTTTGACCGACGCTATCTGACGCTCTGTCGCGGCGTCGCTGACGCTCGCTACGAAAGCCCACCTTAAAGGTAAAGCAATTTTTATACAGGGTGGCGCTCACAGTAATCTCTCTCTATCGGAAGATGTTATAATAGGCTGTTTGACAATATGTAAAATAAAGTACCAATTGTTGGCATCTGTTCTCAATATGAATATAAGCAGTGATTTTTACTATTCAGAGAAAACAAATAATTAATAATAATAATAATATTATTATTGTAAAAAAATATTAAATAGAAATGATTTTTCTGTTGACCGGCACGTGACCATAAACGCTTGGGATAGGCGAAGACTAATATGACGTCACAAACTACTAAACTTCCGATCAAAGTGCCATAACATTGTGTCGTTTGATGTTTTAATAATAGTCGTGTGACGTCACATACCAGTGAGACGTTATATTGTCTTTCAATAATGTTTTCGCGGCAACTTGAAAATAGACTTGTTGATTTATTTATTTTTTACAGAAATGCACAACAAAAATGATGAAAATCTTTTTATGGACTTCATAAACATTAGTATTTACTAATGTTTATATATTATCTAATAGGGTGAGATGGTTTTATAAAACTTGTCAACTAAGTGCGCTATTATTGCAAACGGCGTACGAGAAAAAATTCGCCAGTCAAGCGTGCGTAAAGAAGTCTCACTTCAATAAATCTCACTATTTCGACGATCAAACTAATGAGGATAAAGGAACATGTATATTCGGCTTTAAACTGTGTAATTCACTGCGGTACAAAACTTCAAATTAATGAAGTTTTTAAAGGTGGAAAATACTCATTTACAGGTCAGACAGACCCTGCTTCACTTCGAAAGGCAACTCCCCAGTGTCCTATATTTCTTAACAGCGCAGTTAAGCTAAGGGAAGGGAAATAAAAGCAATTTATAGTAGGTACATAACTAAATTAAATACTAGCTTAATTTTTTAAGTTTAATTGGGTTGAATCTATTCATTATCACGACTTTATTTTTTGTTCTAAAATAATGTCAGAGTAAACATAATTATAGTATTTGTAGGTAAACCGCTTAACTGAGACCTCACCTGCGGGGCACCGGGCACTTGAAATTTTGACAAGAGTGTGCCTGCCGCCCGAAAAATGCCGAATTACTGGAAAATGTACGAAGCACGACATGCTTATTTCTTTATTAAAGATTGGCTATTTGATAATAATAATGATATGTGACAGAAGATATGTGAATTCAACATTGTTTTAACAATAGACCCTAAACTAGGTAAACGTGTCTCTTGAGGGCTGAAGTTGATGAGGTGACATGATAGAAATTTCCTTTGTTGTAATAGGTAATTGACAACTAAAAAACTAACAACGCATATACTTCTCACCTTGTGTCAATTAATTTGCCTGTCTCTCAACTAGGTGGGATCAGGATACGCCGCTCTAGAGAATGCTAATTTCTCATACGAAAAAAACCTTAAATACTAGTCGCCGGGAGAATGCGTTTTTGAAAGGTTGTGATTTAATAATAAAATCTTACAGATTTGATTAATGAACTTGTATTTGCACTTCAATGTAACGAATAATACGTATAAATAAGAATAAAAAAAAAAGATTAATAAGAACTTTAGACAATTAGTTACATCTGACATAAATGTTAGATAGAAATGCATTCTCAACGAACTTTACCTACTTTGTTTCGGTACGTACCTATACTTTTGGTCGTTTTATTTCTGAATATGTGGGGAATTATCATGTTTCTCTCCCCAAATTAGGGGAATTTTGACAATGCGTTTTAGGATTTTAGCATATTACTGTCGGCAACCCTGAATCTGTGCCCAATAGAGATGGAAAAAACGGCTTATTTCTTAAAAGCGTTTAAACGTTGTACTTTTTAAAATAAGCGCGCTTGAAAAAAAGCTTTTTCGTTTAAACGCTTAAAAGCATGCGTAAAAAGCGCGACGTTGTGTTGTGTTTTCGTTTAGGTATATCGTTTAAAAAAAGCGTGAAAAGTTTATTGTCGTTTTTAATGTGTTTAAGTGTTTTATTGCGTTTTTTCTTCTTTTAATGAATTTTTTATTAAAAAGTTTTTTTAAACCTAATGAATTGATTGGCATTAAAAACGAAAGATTTTCAATTGAATTTAGATTTTATAATAAACATTTTTATAATAGTCAATGAATTTTCCTTCGAACTTTACAAGCTTAGGACTGTCTGGAGTTAATATACTCGTGATCCAGGCGTACTTAAAAGTTCATTGATTTTATATACATACTTTTAACTATTTTGTATGCACATTAAACCAATACACGAAACGCATTAACACAAGCAAGCATGTAAACATACCGTACAACACCCACGCGCTCTTACCCCGTCACAGTGACTAGCGTACTGCTTTTCGACTTCGTTTAATTAAACGCTTTTAACGGAAAAAGCGTTGGTTATCCGACCAAATTTTAAAAAAATGAATTTTTTTACGTCGCATTATAATAATTCGCATGCTGTATTAACCGGCTCACGAAAGATGGCACGCCGACGCGGCGCTGTAGTCGCGCGTTCTATGTCAGTGATATTGTGAAATATTTAGTTCCAAGGAATTCCGCGTACCCATTTTTCGATACTGTAGTGGACTAGAAGGATCGAAGTATGTAGTTTCCTGGCAAAGACATAGATGGCGGGATTTGCACTTTTTAAGTAAAAAATATACTTGCACTTTTTTAAGTCAAAAGCTTACTCACACTTTTTAAGTGAAAAGCTTATAACGCTTATACTTAAAAGCGTGCTTACAAGCTTAATATTTTAAGCGCGCTTATTTAAGCGCTTTTCGTTTAAACGCCCACCGCTAGTGCCCAAGCCCAAGTGGACATTGAAGGGCTGCCAGTCGCGTGTGCCGCGTCGAGATGAGAGGTCACTCTTTGTGTTTAATTGTATAGCGTGCGCTTTCCGCGCGGTCTTTATGAACATGCCACGAGTGTATTGCGTAGTCTATTGTATACTAGATCGTCAAGAATATAATTACATGGACAGCGCGTTCCAGGGAAGCGTAGCCGACTACAAGTGCCCTGGAGCGCGCTATTCATATTTACAGCTTCTCGTAGAGGTTACGCGTAGCGGCGTAGCCACAAGTATTTATATGATGTACCAGGGCACGCGTAGTCTGCTACGCTAACCCTGGAACGCGCTATTAACAACGACATTGTCTCTGCTCTTCATAATGCTTACAATGAATTGAGCGTTAGGAATAAATTTCAATCAAATCGATGATGTTCGCGAATAAAACTAATATCTCGCCGACACAACCTTACGTCGCTATAGTTGAGCGTGATCTACCCGCTGGTTCTGAGCACGATTTTGCGTGTTGGGTGCGTCGCTTCTCCGCTGCCCGCAAAATTCGAGGCAGAGGCCAAATAAACAGCATAGGCTTCCAATTCGAAGAAGATGCTATGCTCTAGTTCCCTTTCTGATATTATGTAAGAAACTTTTAAAAAGCAGGTCTTGTGTCTCACAAGTATTGTACTTGACCTCCTCTGTGCTTAGAAAGTAAACCGTTGATGCCGGCTATATCTACAGGCTTTAGCACCCACTAATCCACACTTGGTGGGGCAGTGGTGACATTAACATGCTTACGATAACGATTAAGACATTTATAGATATTTTACATATTATTAAAAAAAATATAAAGGTGTATAATGTAGAATGATTTGATAAATCGAATTTTCGCGAAAATTCTAGCGTTTTTGCAAAAACGCGGGTAATTTGATAATGGCGATGACGTTGCTCAATCCTACTGCTGCTGCGGCACGCTCGGCTTTTACACTATGGTTAGAACACTAACCTCACCTAATGTGAACCCAAGAACCAACGAATATTTATATTAAGCCAACGATTCTTTACGCATCGCATTCTCACAATAATCCTATTTTTTTTTCAGCAACTTTGTGAAATGTCATCGCCGCTGTCTAATTATCCGCGTTTTCACAAAATCCTTAAGAATTTCGCTAAAATTCGATTATTAAATCACATATAAGTATTTTATTATGTTACTCTACTTACAGAGCGCCCCGGAGTTACTGTAATAATAAGATAAAAACTTATTCTATGTAATTTAAACTAAATTAAGGGACGGTTCGCTCACCCGCTGTTTGGGAGACTACAAAAGGAATCAGAATTAGAAAAACACTAAAGTAAATAAGTATAGTCTTGACTAAACCATGCTCTAGGCCTAAGGCAATCACATAACCCTAAATTGTTACGGTTGAAAATAAGGGCATTCGACAATCTCAAGGAAAATGGATACGAAATGGTTATTATATTTTTCTTTTAAGCATTCAACTGCCAGACCTGACGTCATTCCGATATCATCCCAGACCCACCATACCCCTAGCCATACCTCTGGGGGTATGGTGAGACTGCACCATACCACCGTTGTAGTGCTGGGATTTATTGGAAAAATAGAAATAAAAATACGTACTTAACAGATACAAATATTTAGTTTATTAAACTGGAAAAACCGAAAGCCGTTCTGGCAGAACAAAGAGTATATACTCAAAGAACATTTTACTTCTAAAAATTACACGTGGTCTAGGCAGTAGACGGGACTCGAATCTGCACCCTCTGCTATCCGGGATGCACTGACCAAAGGTCGCGGTAGTATAATTGGTAAGTGTTAGTTAGTTAGTTTATTGATGTATGTTTGTTAATTACATCTAGGTATAAGTATTTATTCATTGTTTCTTTCCCAAATAAAGATAAAAAAAAGTGCATCCGCCCGGATAGCGGAGGGTCCGGGTTCGAGTCCCATCTGCTACCTGGACCGCGTGGATTTTTTCTAGTAAAATTTTCTATAGATATGAAACGGTTTCCAGTAGAGTAGGTACATACACAGTGATTTATTTACTACCTGTGATTCAGAGAATAATTGTTAATAGTTCCCACAGGTTCTTCGACTTTAAACTTAAATTCAATTAGCCATATTTGACAGAATTTTATAAAAAATATAATTTAAGTTTTGTATTATTAAAAAACGTAATTGTATGAAGACAGTTGAAAAAAAATTCCAAGTGCAAGCTGAACTCGAAGGGTTCTGTATTATATTTAGTTAAAATAAAGACTCATCGAAAATATGTGTAGGGGCCGTTACTAGAACCCTAACGACTGTCAATATGTCAATTAGTCACGGGACGATTGTCAGGAGATAATTATTAAAATACGTCATTATGATGTGAATGCCTTTATTGCACTGTCATATAATGTAAAATATTGTTCTTAAACCAATTAGTGGGTCAATTGTGTCAGCAGTTTCGAGTGCATCAACTCGGAATGCAAACTTAATAAAAGTTTCCATACAAAATTTAACACTATTCGAATTCGATATTGGTTTGTGCTAAGGGTGCTATACCCTTATACGAATTGTTTGCGAATGAGAAATGTCAATGTCAATGGAAACCTGAACAGCAGCGTCACAAAGTACGTAACGAGAACTAAAAATCAGTACACATTTCACAATGACATTTCGGACTCGCAAACGTTACGAATTCGATATTGGTTCGTACTAAGGGTACTGGTATACGAGTAAATAAATACTACTAAACTCTGACTACCAATAGAGTAACCTTATCTTATTTGTAGTTTATTATCAACACAGGGTAACGTATATTCTCTATCTTGACCAAGATTCTAGATAAGCTGAGGTAAGGGGCTTCAGCTTGGCCGTAACAAGAACCGCAGTTTAATTTCACGCTGGCTAGTCTGCGATATTATCACAAAACATATGACATTTCTTACTCGCAAAGTATTCGAAATCGATATTGGTTCGTGCTAAGGGTATTGAACATCTGGTTTGTGATATTATATTGTGATGATGTAAGAGAAATAATTACGTAAAAAAATTTTTTTTGAAAATTATTTTCTTTTATTCTAAGGAATATTTCACTTGTTTCTCCAGGTATAGTTTTCTGCCACATAACGGTATCTACCAGATATACCTATGTTGATGATATATGTTGCATGATCTATTACATTTTCTATTCAAGACCTGTATAACCAACATTTTGTGGTTTATTCGACATCTAAGTTTAAGAGTGGATGCAAGCTGAGAGACATTTGAGAAATAGGTATTTGAAAATACTTGCTATGACGCATTGGCAAATACCGTGCGATAGGGACAACAGTGGTTAACACTGAAAATTGCGTATAAAAATTGCAAAATTCGAGGTTTAAAATAAATTTTACCCATACAATAATAAGTATGCCTCTTTTTTTTCCTAAATGGCTTCGCACGGTTTGTGCATTTAGCCAATGTCAAGTGTTAAAATGTTTAAAAATTCCATAGCACTCGTGGTCAAAGTAATAAAACAAATCAAAGTAAGTGGCAGTCAAGTCAATCCCCCTTATCCTATGTTTCAGTAAATGTGTGGGTATTTACTGGAACCTCCCCATGGACTTCTTGAGGGAACGTCGAAAAGCACTTTCCGCTATTTTGTTTCACTTGCCAACACTTGTGCATGTTCCCGAACAGTGGTGGTTAATAATCCACCATTATTAGACACCAAAATCCATCACAACACAATTTTAAACAAGAAAAACAAAACTGCTAAAGTGACGATTCCCGATCCCGCCAAAAAGTCCTCATAAATATGCCTCTGTTTCGCTTTTTTCGTAAATGCTTATTAAATCTCGACACTAGATGTCTTTAGTGGGAAGGCAAAGGTCAAGCCATACAGTTTTGTGATTAGCAGTTTTTTCTTCGTTGATAAAGGTGAAGAAGGCTATGACTAGTCTGATCTCTTCTTAATTCTATACTATTTATCTTGAAGAGTTGATAAAATATATCTATAAAGACGGGTTAAATTTAAAGTTTTTCAGGAAACTGCAGTTGACCGCTGACACACGCTAAACACCTCGACTATGCATAAGCGAAATAAACTTGTATGTTCAAAATTTTATATATCGCAAATACTTTCGGATTATCTTTATTTACCTAAATAATAAAGAAAATACTGTTGATAAAAAATTGTAGGTATAAAATTGTTTAATAATGGTTCCGATCCTGGCATGATTATCTAAACTTAAAACTAATATCAGCCTTGCCTTTCATTCTGTAAATAATAATATAATTAATAATAATGAAATATATCTTTATTCAAATTAAGGACATACAATGCATAATAATACTAATAATAATATAAAGTACAAAATAATGGAGTAAAGAGAACGACAGGGAAACACTGTTGTCAAATTTAAGTTAAGGTTTAGAGAATCATGCCAGAATCGACGCCACTATGATAAGTAAGTTATATAATATTTAGATATGAGCTTTCCGTTTTTTTTTTAATTGTTTTATGTAAGGTTTATGGTTTCATGTAACTTTTTACAGTTTAGTATTAAATATGTGCTACTAAAGGCCTTGTGCTCATGGTAAGAATACATTTTAAAAATTCTATTTAATACATAGAAATGTAGGATATCATAAATTCAATAGCAGACTTTTATCAACTAGTACTTAATCTGTAACTATCATTCATCCGTTAATTCCTAATCCAATCGACTCAGTTTTGGTTTTGGAGGTCATAGTACTAAATTAAAGCAAAACTTTATCTGTTTTTATTAAGAACTGAATTGGAATTTTGGTAGATCGTAGTAAGCATCCTGTTTTGAAAGAGGCGTGGAGTGTAGACCTCTAAGAATTCAGGTGGACTCTTACCCCTCGTTTACACTAAGGTATAATAAGATGAAATATTTATATTTTTTTAAGCATTTAACTGCTAGATGTTTTAATCTAAAGAAGAGTTTTACTAGAAACAATTTTCTTTTTCTTCTAGTAAAACTTTTCTTTAGATTTGAACATCTAGCAATAAAAATATAACTATAATTATTTAGCTTAAAAAAAATATAACTATAATTGCTATTTCTTCTTGCAAATGTTTAATACTTGAAAAAGTATTCATTTGACATTGCGGGCTACCTACAATGCGAAGAGATGGCGCTGCCTTGCAGCTTAAGGCTAGGAAAATTTCGACGCGGCCATCAGGGCCGTGGTAGCGTAATTGGTCAGTACATTCTTCCGGATTGCGAAGGGTGCGGGTTCGTGTCTCCTCCGCTGCCTGGTCCGCGTGTTTTCTTTTTCTAATAAAACTTTTCTTTAGATATAATAACATGTATTTAACTTTTAATTTTTTGTTCACACTAATATACATGAATAAAACATGTAGTATACAATACTTGCATCAAATGTGTTGGATAAACAAATATGTGAAATAAACAAGTGATTTATACTTGTAACATACTAGTTGTCTATGCAGTGTAAACAAAAGAATGTTTTAAACAGTCACAACAAGTATTCTACAAGTTTTGTTTAGAACTAGTATTTGACTTGTTCCTTGGTGGAAACGAGGGGTTAGAATAATAAAATTATGGAGCTTTCGCCTCGGTGCTACCAACCAAAGTCCGTCCGTCACTTCGCAAATACCCTCATTGTTTTATTCAACTACTCGACCGTCAAATCGAGCCTGGGACTAGGAAGTGACACCGAAAGGAAATTGACATCAACACATTTAAATTTTTGATGTCATCTTTCAATTGACGACACTGTATGAAACAAAACAGGGAGAAAAAAATAGCCCTTGCTGAGTTTCTTGCCGGTTCTTCTCAGTACAAGGCCTCCCGTCGTAAATTTACGAACCGAAGGCGTAGCGTTTGACTTTCACAAGAGCTTGAAACAGCCTAGACTGAATAAATGAGTTTGAGCTTGAAACTGTAGGATTATAGCTGTACAAGCAGCCAGTATTGGATATTTGACGTTTGTCAGAAATCCGAATAAATGTACCTAATTGCATCTGACAGAATACCTATGCTGCTCATGAAGGACTTAAACGTGTACACATTTTTGTAGGTTACACTTCTATCGCATGTGAACAGCACATGTACTTTTTTATGAAAAAAATAATAGCCTTGCCCCAAAGAAGGCACTGTAGGCTTGTGTTATGGGATACAAGGGTAACGGATAGAATACACATTATACTGATAAATATACATAAGTATGTTTTTATTGTGATACAAATTAAACGTCAATGAGTGGAGTACAAATGCTCGTATTTATCACAAAAACATCTGCCCCCAGTGGTTCGAAATTTTCGATTCCGGAAGCTCTCGAGTAGGTGAACAATACAAACACTTTGAAACTCGGCGTGCAAACCACTCGGCTATGGAGGTCGTCAAAAGTTGTAGACTAATGTAATTAAAAGGTGTTAAACAAGTTGAGCATTGTTCTAACTAGAGTAGTTACCAGTTAATCTAGATAATAGATAATGGGTCGTATACTTATAGTTATGAAATACAGCAGCAGAGTTCCAGAACTCCGTTCGGGAACGAGTTAACTACGAGTAGGCAAACAGTACTGGGTCAGGTTTAGTTGTGAACTTATCACAACTGCATCTGTGTGTTATGATTTATTTACTGGGGCGAAGGAAGTTTTAACAATGCTAATTGTTGTTCTGTCTCGCCTGATGCACAATATGTGTGGCGGAAAACACAGATTCAGTCAGTTGACCCCCTGTCTGCTATGTATTGGCCATTTTCTTGCCAAAAAAGCGTACAATAGATATAAATTAAAAATAAATATTTCCAAAACTCACACCAATTAGCTCAGTCCCTAAGTGAGCACTGTAGGCTTGTGTTATGGGATACTAAGGTAATGGAGGATGGATATAAGTATATTTATATCGAAATACATATTATACATCCACGACTGGAGTACAAATATGCTCGTATTTATCACACAAACATCTGCCCCCACCGGGATTTGAATCCGGGACCTGTCGAGTAGGCGTCACCTTGAAACCGGCATACAAATCACTCGGCCACGGAGGTCGTCAAACATTCTACATTCCGAGTAAACGAAAGAGTTGCATTTATTAATAGTAGTTGATTGCTGATTGTTCACACTGGCTGCGAGAACTGTCTCCACCAGTTCGCCGTTGTGCATCAAGAACAGCTCAGTGAAGCTTGCATGTCGCGTGCGCGTGTATTGAGCGAGTGGCTCGAGTAATCGCCCGTCATACTCGCACACTCGCTTATAGTCCACCGATAACACTAACGAAACTACACTTTCCCTTGCTCGCTGCTCGCCAACTTGTTTCTAGTTTCTAGCTCTACTAGTTTCTCGTTCATCGTCGGTGGTGGCACAAGTGCCTAGAACTTCCATCTAGCTTACTTAAAATTTGATCGAATGTTTACTACAGTTTAAGCTAAGCTGCATCTGAAATTCATTCAGACATTCAGATAATGCATATCAGAAAAAACTTACTCAAATGTTTTATTAAATGAAACACGCTTGAACAGGTTTCACAATGCGTCTTTTTACCCGGCTGCGCAATGCAAGAGCGCGAAGCGCGACGCGCAATCCCATAACACAAGCCTTACAGTGCTTACTTTGGGGCTAGGCTAATTGGTGTGAGTGTTGGACATATTTATTATTATTATTATTATTATTACTTCTTTATGGGAATTCATTATATTCGATTTAGCTATTAGGGCACGGAAGCGCAACAAACAAACTCACTTTCGCATCTATAATATTATATTATACTTACTAGTGATCCACCCGGGCATTGTACGGGCGAAATTTATTTATCGGGATAAAATATAGCCTATGTCACTCGGACAAAATGTATTTAAATAAAGAAAAATGTAATAATAAATAATGTAGCTACCTTATGATGAATTAATATTTGAAACCGGTTCAGTAGTTTGACAGATTATTTGTTACAAACAAACAAATCTTGCCTCTTTATAATATTAGTATAGATAGTTAGGATAAGTATTTAATTGATGAAAAAGATTTAAAAATAAAGTAAGTAATAGGTTTATTTGATTATATTTGTAAAAGTTACTTAGCATTTGTGCTTAACAGTGATACGTTATTCGGGATTTTGATAACAAAAAAAAATTTGGAAAATAATTGCCATGATTGCACTACTGGGAGTACTCTTCATTCGAGCTTTACACTACCAATAAAAAAGGGTCGAACACAAAGTCTTTGACCTGTTAAATATGAACGCTTTAAAAGAAAACTACAAAGAGAACTATAAATTGATAATAAATGGTGGTGCTATGCTATGGTGCTCTACCTAACGTTATGAAAATTTTATTATGCGCCTTTAGTTTAATCAAATATTATAAACTTTGCTTTGGTGATTGCATAATTATTTAATTTAGTGATCTAAGGCAGTTGCCACCATTGTCCAAAACAACAGACGGGAATTACTTCTTTCTTCAACCTGCGACATAAACGTCATTGATTGGTATTGTATATAGGGTGATTAATAACATTTGAAGTTAACTTCTGGCATCTACATATTGGGTTTCTGTGAATTATGTAGGTATATCAAATTATGAGACTAGGGGCTGACACTGAATTTGTGTATATCACAATCTTAGACGTCCGGCATTGACATGACAGTGCAGCCACTGCCAATTTTAAATAGTCGACGAATAAAAGTAATTGAATTTTATATTTACTGCTAAACTATTATAAAAAACATAAACAAAAGATGACTTTTTGAGTAAGTGCTAGTTTACTATAAAATTTACATACATTAGAGATATTTATGTAACGACTTGATTTAACTTCACACATTTTTGCGAAAATTGAGGCCCATCTGTAGCCTTGACCCCGCTGGTAAAGTCTTTATATGTCTTAATAAATCAATCTTTTAGACCGACGCAAGGTACTTAATAATTCCCGCGATATTAATTCCCTTACTGAAGTAACAAGACTACGGCATATACCGTCTTAAAATACTAACTAAAAAAAGTGAAATAAAAAAGGTAAATTTAAAAAATCAAAAAACCCGACTGCTTAATTATTCTTCAAATAAAAACTGAAAAGAAAAAAACAAGTCCAGTAGTCTATAATTCTGTTAATAAGGAACAAAGCTACTTTAACAGTCGGGACCCACTATTGAAAAATATTATGTATTCTTGAATATCTAATGGGTCCCGACTGTTAAAGTAGCTTAGTTCCTTATTAACAGAATTATAGACTACTGGACTTGTTTTTTTCTTTTCAGTTTTTATTTGAAGAATAATTAAGCAGTCGGGTTTTTTGATTTTTTAAATTTACCTTTTTTATTAATTTATTGACGTCGTCAATACGTAAGCAAACAATTTCAGTCTTAAAATATTGGCGTAACTGCGTTGTAATCGCAGTTATAGTAGGTACTGCTGCCAATGAAGCTTTGAAAGACTGACTTTAAATTATAACAGTGCAATCTCATTGAACTTCGGAAGTTCAACTTCGCAAACTTTGGCGCTCGACGCCAGTTCGCAAAGGTGGCATTTTTTTCAAAATTACCCACCGACCTAATTCGTAGAAAGTTCCCGAATTCCCTGCTCGTTCTGTTTGTAGGTCAGCGTGTGTGAAATCCCTAAATGAAATTCAACCTTACAGCGGGTAAGTTTAAATCGGATTTCGGCCAATCGAGCTAAGTTACGTCATTGTTTAAAGGCACCCAAACCTCCTTTCTGCGAAGTGTCTTCACGACCCGAATGCGCAGCCGGAGTGCCATTGTGTCGGTCTGTGTGGGAATCTATCTCGGCTGATTATCCGATTTGTGTTATGTTTCCAGTCCGCTGGAATATATTGTGCGCCTAAAAGTATCGTAAAATCCTTACAGACGAGAGGATGTATGCGCCATTATCTTGGCACTCGTTCGATGGTTCCACGTTTTCAGTTTTATTGGTAACGTGCGCGGTATTCGATTGTTTTTTATTCGACCTACTTTTGACATCTGCAGCGCATAAAACGTATTGTGACACCAGTGACATTGATGGGGATGTGAGATGTGCGAGACACGGCCCTTTTTATTGGCCAATAAACGTTTTTGTTGCATACCTTTCGTTTGCCATTGTCACTTACGTTGACGAGCTACATATCGGTTTTATTTTGTATTTCAATTGCAGGTTTTGATAAAAGCTCAAGGTTTTTTCTTATTTAAGACTGCAATCTTTGACTTTTTAACGTATATATCACGCTCGTGCTTAGATAATAAGTCATTAGTTGTTTTTCGATATCATTTACTGTAGTACATAGTCCAGTCAACAGGGCCAACTATTGTGCACTATGGGCAAAAAAGGGGATTTGCTTGGTCCTATCTCCGAATTCTTATCAAATTAGTGCTGTGATTCATGCAAACGATTTGAAGAATTTCGTTAAATATGATTGACTGGGAAAGTTTGAAAAAGTAGGTAGGTATAAAAATATTTGACCTTCAATGTAGGAACATTTAATAAATCACTTTTTGTTAAACCAATCTATTATTTCAATAAGGTTTTAATTCACTTATTTTTTGAAATGTCAGCTTATATAAGGTCTAGGTCAGTGAATAAGAAAATTAAGTGTAGCTTTTAGAGCAAACAACGTCCGTCTATACATAATGAGTGGTTGGAAGGTACAATTATGTAAGAACAAAGCTGTGAATACACCCGACCTACGAATATAGATTTTGTGCCCACGTAATAAGGACCATGTGCATGTCAAAATATAACGCATTAAAAGCCTAGATTGTACATTTGCGCATTGAGCTTTGGACAAAGGTTCACTCTACCTGGGCGGTGTAGGGTGATTAATTACCCCACAAACGCCGACTGTTACCTATAGTGTTAATTTATTCCAGTGTGTTGGCAACACTGGTCCGTGTACACAAACTTGCAAGTAACCTGATTTCTTTTTAATTGTCAGATTGAACATTGAACAAAGGTTGAATAATAAACAGGATATTTTTATTTAAATGTGTTTGATTTTTTAAATGTTCGACACAGGGAGATTATAAATGTATAAATGAAATATCGTGTACATATTCATCATCTCTATGTTCTGATCTAGGTAGGTAGACAGAAGGCTCGGGCCATACATACATCTTTCTTGGGGCCTAGTTAGGGGCTAGGGCCTAGAGGGAAGAACTACGAGGGGCCGCTACAACAGCTACGAGGGGCCGCTGCAAGAGCTGCGAGGGGCCGCTGCAAGAGCTACGAGGGGCCGCTGCAAGATCTCCGAGGGGCCGCTACAACAGCTACGAGGGGCCGCTACAACAGCTACGAGGGGCCGCTGCAAGAGCTACGAGGGGCCGCCTCAACAGCTACGAGGGGCCGCTGCAAGAGCTACGCGGGGGCCGCTGCAAGATCTACGAGGGGCCGCTACAAGAACTACGAGGGGCCGCTGCAAGAGCTACGAGGGGCCGCTGCAAGATCTACGAGGGGCCGCTGCAAGAGTTACGAGAGGCCGCTACAACAGCTACGAGGGGCCGCTGCTAGAGCTACGAGGGGCCGCTGCAAGAGCTACGAGGGGCCGCTACAACAGCTACGAGGGGCCGCTGCAAGAGCTGTGAGGGGCCGCTGCAAGAGCTATGAGGGGCCGCTGCAAGAGCTACGAGGGGCCGCTGCAAGAGCTACGAGGTGCCGCTACAACAGCTACGAGGGGCCGCTGCAAGAGCTGTGAGGGACCGATGCAAGAGCTAAGAGGGGCCGCTGCAAGAACTACGAGGGGCCGCTACAACAGCTACGAGGGGCCACTGCAAGAACTACGAGGGGTCACTGCAGGAGCTGCGAGGGGCCGCTGCTATAGCTGGGGCGGCAAACGCTATATATACGCCATTCGGTACTAACATATATTGCGATTGGATTTGCTAATTATTTGGGTTGCAAATCAGTAGTAACCCGGCGCGTCAAATTTCAAAAGAAGTCCCATGCGTCTTTCGTTTATTTTTCATTCATAACGCTTTTATTCACGTCTGCCAGTTTTTATGGGTTCTAGTAAAGCCTACATTTAGCTGGCCTGTTTGCTAAGTTTTGTGACATTTACAGTGTGTAACTAAATAGAAAAATGCATATCCATCGATGCTTGTCAGAATAAGTATCTTAGTGGCGTTATAATAAAGCAGTAGTGGATCATTAAATAGCTCGGTAATTATCACTTCCATCTGTAAAAAGCAGTTAGCGAATATGCCTACAGAACGCAATCAATTTGATATGATAGGTGAGATTTGGTCTTTGGTCTTCAGCAGTTTCTTTATTCGTCCACTCTCT
This sequence comes from Chilo suppressalis, assembly GCA_902850365.2. Taxonomy (NCBI): domain Eukaryota; kingdom Metazoa; phylum Arthropoda; class Insecta; order Lepidoptera; family Crambidae; genus Chilo; species Chilo suppressalis. The sequence goes on along the minus strand of OU963912.1, from coordinate 5,223,192 downwards.
CATCGTATCTACCTCTGTTTTGTGTACTAGCGGCCATCCGCAACTTTGTCAGCGTTAATTTTTTGAGAATCTCACGAGAATTTAAAAAAAACTGGGATAAAAGTATCCTATGCCTCAAGCTAGTCCCTGTAGCACGAGCACCATAATTTACATTACATCACGTTTTTTATCGCGTCAATCTGTTAGTGTCCATAATAATTGGACAATTGAGCGTGATAAAATGCGTTTTGTATGTATCATATCGCGGTTCTCATGCTAGGGGTGCAGGTAATAAACTACACAGTCAGGTCATAAGTATTGTTACTCAGTAAAAACTTTTCTTTTAGAATGCTGGCCACAAAAAAAAAAATGAATTCGAATTTCGAATTGTTCATGAAAATAAAAATGTATACTTTTTAGAATTTTACTCATTTTGAAATATGGAGTGGACGCTTTTTTAAGAAGAAAATTTTGACCGTAGAAGAGAGCTACAACAAACAAAATGATAAGTTGTACGCACACAGTAGTGAAGAAGCGAGCAACCGTATTCCGCATGTCCAACGAGGTCATTTTCCATCCTCGCCTGACCTGCCTTACACGTACGCGTACAAAATTTCATTGAAATCTGTTCAGTTGTTTTTTCGTGATTAAGTAATGGCACGAATACATTTGGTCGCTAGCCCGAATACGAGTGCCAATGGAATTCGAGTAGATGACTAAGTGTAAAAGAACGGATTCGAGTACGCCCACATTCGCGTAGATTTCCTTTTGTTTACCCGACACCGTCTTCCAGCCCGTATTCCAGTGTAAATATTGCTTCGGGTGCCCGAATTCGAGTAATGTCTTTAATGCACCTCAATACGGATTAGGGGTGATGACGGGGTACAGTAAACGAAATTCTATTTAGTCCGTCAGTTAGATGATCAATAAATATTGGACACGTATTTTTTCTTTGGGCAATCAACCAAAAAATGACAAAGTTATAGCGCGTCAAAATTTGGGAGTAGGGGCTCGTGACGTCACTTTTGAGTGAATTTTCACTTATAAGTGAACTCAAACGTCACGTCATGCGACTTTTCAAATCAATATATCTCTGCAATGTTTATATTATGTGAAAAAAGAAAAAATACGTGTCCAATACTTTTTGATATAATCTACCTGATAAACGAAGAAGAAAAATTGTCATCATCCCTGTTGCGGCATAACACACATATAAACATAATTGGACGACATCCGTGCCCGAGTGGTCTTTACGTCGGATTTCAAGGTGTCGCCTACTTGTGAGGGTTCGCATCCCGTTTGCTATCTAGTATCCATATGTGGTTATGAGTAGTCATGCTCTCTTAAAAATCTCTTCGGCGGTGTCGTGTGAGGCGGGTCGTTACGTTCCCTAAAAAATGGTTGAGCGAAGCGATGGCTGGTTCATGCGTCATGCTCGTGAACGGGTGCTGCCAGCGGAGAAGAGTCTGCTCTTGCTAAATTGGGTACTATTAATCGTTGTATTTAACTTTAATGGTACATTTGTTTTTATGCCTAAACAGTAGGACACGGCATTCCTAAACTTTTTTCATTTTTAAATCTGTTTTTTGACGTGACAACGTCTTAAATTAAGTTGCGGCTGGGAGTCACTTATGAAAAAGTGTAACGCTCGGTAACGTTACGATGAGTCTCTCGTGTTAAGTTTAAGTTTACATGTACAATGTTTTAGTAAACAAAATATATTTCTATAGTTAAAATTTGTGCAATTCTTATTTTCATTCAATTCCTTGTTCCTATTGTGCAATTTAATTATATTCATATCAATAAATATTCTACCGAGAAAAAGACGTTGTCACGTAAAATCTTCGCCCGTAAAACCGACTTTACAGGCAACCATTTTTTATATTTTTATTTTATAGTCATAATTGTTTTATCATTTACATTTGTAATGGAAAGTGACTTCATGAGTTATCTCATATTGAAGTCATTTTTCAAATTGACGACTCTGTATATAATACAGGGAGAAAAAAACAGCCCTTGCTGAGTTTCTTGCCGGTTCTTCTCAGTACAAGGTCTCCCGCCGTTGATTTGCGAACCGTTGGCGTAGCTTTTCGACATTCACAAGTACTTGTAACAGCCTAGACTGAATAAACGATATTGAATTTTGAATTTTTGTATTTACTTTTGACTCCGTATTTGCTTTGATGGCACGTATTGCTTGTATCGTGCACTCCAACTGCCTTTTGTTCTGTAATCTCGCTACTCTTTAAAGTTATAAAGTTAAATTTGAGAACAGTGCATCCGTTTCATGCTCTATGTAGAATGACAAAGAGAGATTGTTATCAAATTTTGTTTTAAGTTTAGAGATCATGCCAGAATCAAGCATACTGTGAAGACTGGTCTAGACCGATTCCCTTTACTTCCACATACAAAGTCTTTCTGCGATTGTCAGCAAATTCTACGTAACGTTTGCATTTCCACTGAGTTTATTTTCATGTACATTCTGAGATACCCAGCTTTTGCTGGCGTATTTTTTTTCAGTTGGTAGTGATTATTAAGAACGAGGCACAAATTTACACTCAGTAAAAAAAAAACTTATAAACAATATCCTGAGAAGTAGGTTTATCCTATGATGTTTTATAGTTATACATACATCATACACGCTTTTAATTTGGCAATATGAAAGTCAGGTAATTGCCCAACTTGCATTCAGTCGGACACACTCTCTCGCCGCGGTTACACTTCGCTACAATGGGTAAACATTTTACGATTTTCCAGACAAAAAGCCTTATGTGTGTTATTAGATAGTACACAAATTACACGGTTATTGTTAGAAACAAGAAAAACGTGTAATTTCATTCGTAAGTACAGTTTTAAAGAAATTAATGCAAAAATATTTAGTGATTTCTTATTTTGACAGTTGTTGACACTGTTGGCACGTGGAGGCTAAAGAGCGAGATGTAATGCAATGCAGAGAGCGATCGAGACTACTTTAGTGCGCTCTATTGGCGGCTGTTGCCAAAGGAAGTTGGGGCGGAGACTACGTGTGCCATTTTTAAATGCAATAATGTTGGCGTATAACCTGGAGGAGCTCAATGGCGCAAGTGGTTAACGCGTTCGGCTGCGATCGTTGAAGTTAAGCAACTTTCGCAGTCGGTCATTAGATGGGTGACCAAAAATGTACTATCTCAATCTCCTCCGTGCTTCGGAAGGCACGTTAAGCCGTTGGTCCCGGTTGCATCTGCAGTTGTTAGCACCCACCAATCCGCACTGGGCCCACGTGGTGGGTCACGGTCCAAAACTCTCTATTCCATCCATAGGGAAGGCCTGTGCCCCAGCAGTGGGGACATTAATAGGCAGATGATGATGATAACCTGTCTATATATTTTACGTCATTAGGTTTCTCTGATATAAACCAAACCCAAGTTATATGGGTTCCAAAAAACGACGAAGTGGTACGAGAAAAGGTATGTAGTGCCATCTTAGTCGGGGCACATTAGTTTTATAACGAACTTTTTACAAATGCCACTGATTATTAAGAAGTTGACACAAATTTTTACTCAGTTTTAATCCAAAACTTAAGAAATGGAAATTAAAAAAGGAATTAATTAATACCAATTAGCCTAGCTCCAAAGTAAGCACTGTAAGCTTGTGTTATGGGATGCTAGGGTAACGGATAGAATACATATACAATGATGTCGATTCTGGCATGATTCTCTAAAGCTAAACTTAAATTTGACAACAGTGCATCCTTGTTATTCTCTATACAGAATGAAAAGGAGAGACTGATGTTAAATTTAGTTTTAAGTTTAGAGAATCACGCCAGAATCGACACCAATACATATATAAGTATATTTATATAGAAATCCATATCAAACATCCATGACTGGAGTACACATGCTCGTATTCATCACACAAACATCTGCCCCCACCGTATTTGAACCCGGGACCTCTCGAGTCGGCGATACCATGAAACCCGGCGTACAAACCACTTGGCCACGGAGGTCGTCGATTCTGGAATATTTTTCTTCTTATACCGGTATATTCGAAAGTGTACCAAAGTACCTGCTATGTAGTCTGCATTTTAATACCGGCTCAGCTTACGTTATACACATGCTAAGTAGTTAAAATTTCGAACAGAGTGCTACTTACTTTGTACTTTGAGTTGGAACGGGTCCAAATTTTAACAACTATGAGCACAGGCCTACTTATTAACATGTATAATAGGAGTGCCTACTTGGTCTGAAGTTAAAGCTGAAACCAGCAGACATTGTAACAGACACATCCAGGAGTGCGTCACAAAACGTTTTTATTACAACTGTTTTAGTTATTCTTATTAATGAAAATTGTAGGAAAGGGGAAAAAACGAAAAGATAACGATATTTTCAAGTACAGCTATGATGAAAATTTGCGTAAAAAAGACGATTTAGGCGAAGATTAGATTACATTCCTTTACTTTTGAATAAATGAGAAAAACCAAAACACTGGCCAGAAATAATCTTCAAAGGCAAGAGCTTATGTTTTCCCTTGAAAAAAACGCTTAAGTCGTCTTTTTTCACAAATTTCACCATGGCGATGCTTGAAAATATCGATATGTACCCTTGTGTAAATCGTTTAATGACTTTCCTTTACTTTTAATAAAATAAGTAAAATCAATTACCAAGCTCGACGGCGCAAGTTGTTAGCGCGTTCGGCTGCGATCGTTGAAGTTAAGCAACTTTCGCAGTGGTCGGTCATTGGATGGTGACCAAAAACTACTATCTTCGGAAGGCACGTTAAGCCGTTGGTCCCGGCTGCATCTGCAGTCGTTAGCACTCACCAATCCGCACTGGGCCCGCGTGGTGGGTCATGGCCCAATCTCCCTATTCCACCCATAGGGAAGGCCTGTGCCCCAGCAGTGGGGACATTAATAGGCTGATGATGATGAAGTAAAATCAATTACCATAAATAAATGCGTTTTGTGACAGTTCCGCTGCTGGATATGTCTGCTACAGTGTCTGGCTAGTGTCAGGTTCATGATCTGTAACTCACTTCTGTACCCTTAGTACGAGTTTGAGCTCACGAAAACTATCATACTTTTCTTAATTGTAAATTATGTTTCTATGTCCATTTTGTTGAAAAATAACCAAGTATACTTAAAATTTAAGAAGACGCAAATGATTTAACAGTAGAATTTAAACACCGTTTCTTTGTATTGAAACGTAAACAATAAAATCGACGAGTGCGAGCTCAGCTCATAGTTTTCGTAATTGTATAACTCGTACTAACCCTTAGTACTAGTCTACTACTGTAATTATAATAATTTGATCAGGTTGCCGTTCATTGTTCTATTATTATTTAAGTTTGCAGCATAATGTTAGTCCTATCCTAACCCTTGGCCTTACCTTGCCAGCTTGCAGGGCAATTCATTAACTAAAAAGTACCCAAATCTATAAACCACCCCCGTCCCGCCTGCTGTCTGGTCCGCGTGGATTTTTTTCTAGTAAACTTTTCTTTAGATTTAAACATCTAGCAGTTAAATGCTTAAAAAATAAAAACATAAGTACCCAAATCCTTGACTGAAAATCGAGCTTTTGGTTTTTTATTCGATTGGCCGATGTCATTTAACCAATTTTTCGACGAGCCACAGTCAACATTATTTATTTTGTGAATTTAAATTTTCATAATTGCCGTGAACAAAACAAGTTAGTCTTGGTTTAAGCCTTCATTCTAGCAAATAAAAGTGACGGCATTTGTTTTAGTCCAGGTTTAACTTTAGTCTACATCTCATCTACGGTCGCATACCAAACCCCTATACCCCTAGGCAGAACCATTGATGGTACAAATAACAATGATTTATCCCATTAGTCTCCTAAAAACATACATTTATGACACACATCATTAATTGTTACATCATAACTTTCTGTACCCCTAGCACAAACCAAAATAGAATTCGTAACGTTTGCGAGTCCGAAATGTCATTGTCAAATGTGTACTGATTTTTAGTTCCCGTTACGTCGAACGTAGCGCTGTTGTTCAAGTTTCCATACAAAATTTGACATTGACATTTCGGTTTGCAAACTATTCGAATTCGATATTGGTTCGTGCTAGGGGTATTGATGGTAGGTATATACTAAATTCTATAGAAAAAAATCTCAGTAAATTGCAAAAACGTTATCATTACAAGATATTTCTCGTACAATAGTACTTATGAGATACAGCGATACTATAAGTCACACAATGGGACTAAATGGTACTAGTGGGATTAATCAGTGCCATTTTTACCATTAGTGGTACAGTCTTATGGTACAGGTGGTTCGGAGAGTACCAAAATTACCAAAGTAAATAATAAACGTGCGCCATGAAACATTCTCTAAGAATTAGTTAAATTAACATAATTTACGAAATGAATTCTTGACATATTAGTATCTGTACCCCTAGCACGAACTATTATCGAATTCAAATAGTTTGCAAACCGAAATGTCAATGTCAAATTTTGTATGGTTACTTGAACAGCAGCGGCACAAAGTACGAAACCAGAACTAAAAATTAGTACACATTTGACAATGACATTTCGGACTCGCAAACGATACGAATTCGATGTTGGTTCATGCTAGGATTACAGGTTGGTTGTTCTGAGTTCTCAATATTGGTTATTTTGTTTGTAATAATGTTGTCAGATGGAAAGTTATCACATGTCGTGAAATGAAAATTTGTCTAACAATTTTGTTACTGGAGACCTTAATGGCCGTGTTGAGTTTCTTCTATTATTTCTTAGGCTGCAAAGCAGCGCCATCTCTTCGCATTGAAGGTGTTGTGAAGTATTTACTATTAAATTTTGATAGAAACTTTTGTATACTTATTTTAATACTTCAACTAGTTGTCCCAGCTAATTTCGTACCGCCATAAAAAATAGGGGTTGGTGGTAGAAGGGTGAAAATTTAAGTTTGTATGTATTTTTGTATGATGTATCATAAAAAAATAAAAAGAATAAATTTCGTCCAAAAAAAATAAGGGTGGTCCATCCTTAACATTTAGGGGGATGAAAAATAGATGTTGTCCGATTCTCAAACCTACTGAATATGCATATAAAATTTCACGAAAATCGGTCGAGCCGTTTCGGAGTAGTTCAATTACGCACACCGCGACACGAAACTTTTATATATTAGATGTTTGTAAATTTCTTTTAAAAATAATATAGGTAATTGTATCTGTGACTTTCTTTTAAATTACGCATTAGTCCGATATTTTCCATTAGATTCATCCAGTTTGTCCATCACTAGGTGTCTAACAATGTCAAACGAAACACTTCTACAAGTAATAAACATTTGAATATGAAAGAAGAACTACACTTTTACATTAGCTAAATACAAATGTTTGTACACGGTAACCCTATAAATTATTCAAAACGTTCGTAGTAGGGTCATCGTACAATGCTGAGAGTTCGGGATTTCCTGCAGTTTGTCACAAAGAAAACGCTCTCAAACCACAAATCGACCGTATGAAACACGACTGAAAGCCTTTGCAACAAGCTTTAATATCGCCTAACAGGGCCCGGTTCTTGCGATGTAGCAGACGGACTCAGCATAATGGATTTAAGCTCTCATTAATGTAATGGTATAATATGATTCCAGAATTTAATTGTCTCACAGTACTAGACAGCCTGGCTAGTCTGCCGGGAATGCACTTTGGATAGTTTCGATATTACTGCTTTTGCATTCAAATTGGTATTTACTGTACAATTATGGCCAACATACGAGTAGCTGTGGTCAGCTTTATCGTATCTGCTTATAATAGTAGTTGCATTTTGGGCGTATGTCATGCCACTATCAAACCGAAATTACTTCATAATAAGCGCACCACTATTGTGGTTTCCAAATTTGCTGACCGTGTATACATAGTCGCATGATATAAATTTTGTATGAAATGAGAACAAAAACTATTTGGAATTTCCAGTTTCAACCTATTCAAATACTTAATGGTAAGCTTTTCACAAAATTTTGTTTGCAACACTGAACATAAACTTTTAGATTAGACTTTTACCGGTTTTGTACTTCTTTATTTCTGTAATTTTACTTGCAGGTCCTATATTTTTACTTGGCTTGCACTATACACTAGCAATTTTTTTAAAGTAATATGAGCGTAGCAAAATCCTGTTCACAATAATGGCTCAATTATATTTGTTCGTAAGGACATTGCTCGAATTTGGGCACCCGAAGCAATATTTACACTAGAATACGGGCTGAAAAAAGTGGCGGGTAAACAAAACAAAAACTACCCAAACACGAGTGTACTCGATTCCGTTTATTTACATTTAGTCGTTTACCTGAATTCCATTGGCACTCGTAATCAGACTAATGACCAAATCCCACCAACCACCCATGGCCTATCGAACCTTCTTGGTTATGCAGACCGAAGCAGCGGGAGATACGCGCGGAATGGCCTCCATCGCGCGTACTTTCTTGACTTTCTACAAATTATTCTTTATCTATCTCCTAGTCCCTATGGTCCCTCTCCCCTTTCTGGGGCGGATGTACACGAAACGCCTTCGTCGCAATCCCAGCCGTCCCGTGCCCACTCTGAAGTGGTACCGCTGGCTCCAATTGTACGGTCCTCTTCTCTCTTCGCCGCAGGTCTTCTTTCTTCACCTCTCGAGTCCATTCCGAATCCTGTGCCATCTACGCGTGAAATCCCGCAGCTGCCTGAAGTTCACCACCGATCCCACAAGGTCGCAATAGTAGACCGGCCCAACCTCGAGCACCTTCACACTGTCCAGAAGTTCCCTACACGCCAGTTCCGACTAATGACCACAGTGTAATCGCGGTATAACGGGAGCGCGCAACTTCTGTACCTACTATGTAGTTAGTAGTGACTGATAATAGAGCACTAGTGGCCGCCACTAGAAGCTTAGTGGTGTAGGAAGTCCAAAGGGAAGATTCTCCGAGCTGGGTGATATAAATGCGTACTATTACTACTACCTAAACCCCCCTCTCTCCCCCAGGCGCCCCTGCGCCCCGCTCAGATACCTACAAATTTTTATTTCGGAATACATACCTACAAATTTTATTTCGGAATTCTGTAACACCCTGTATATGGAGTGTTAGCATCCGAATTTTACATGCGCGATGTAGGCTTCTATACGTATTGATCGCAGCGTCGGTAGCGCCATCTCTTGAGGATATGAGTGATTATTTCCTCCATCCGTTGGATATATGTGTGGCATATAGATGTCGCCGCCACAGTGGCAGCCACAAGATTTCTCTCAATTTAATTGGTAGCGGCGTCTAGTGGATTGACTGAGCCACTAGTGGTAGCTTTTAGTGGCCGCAATTAGTGCCTCAATGTGCGCTTGCTCTTATTCTGAGAAATTATTTACATAGATTTATAATTGACGATCGACTAAAGTAAAAACTCATGGTAAATCGTTTGCAAGAACGTCGATCAAAGTCTACACGTCTATGAATAAATCATAGAGAAAGTAAACACCTCAATCATTGATCATTTATATGTCAGTTTATATAAACAACTTGTAAACAAAGAATCTTTGACATTTTGTAATCTGTTTTAAATATTTATTTGAGACTATACCAATTGTGAATTTAGTTTTAAAGATATATATGGAATCCGGTATGTACAGATATTTATATTAAATCATTATCATTAAATCGTTTGTTAAATACTGATCGAGAAAATGGCAAAACGGGTTAATCGGAACAAAGATTTAAATCGTAATAAAGAATATTAGAATACTAGTTAGTCCGTGTAGTTAGTAATGCGTGACTTTGAAGAATTAATAATCTTTCGTAAAGCTTTGCAATTATTTATTGATTTCTCAATTTGTTTATTTTGTGAAATAACTGTTTTTTATTTGCGTACAATATATATAAATTTACACTAAAATAAGAAGGCTAATTTTATTTAAGGATTAACGTTAACTGAAGTACCTACTCTTAAGTTTTATTTGCAGACTTGCTCCCGACTGCTGGTGGGATTAGGGGGATCAACTTGGATAATTACTTCCCAAATCATAGGTCATACAACACCGTTGTATACTACCATAAGAAATTTCTAAATAATACAAAAGACAAGAATGTAACTAAAAAGACTACAATAATAGAAAAGCTTATAAAACCTAAATCCAAGCAAACGAAAAAGTTTAATGCTAAACAACATAAGGGACAACATCAAACAGAAACAGATTACTTGAATCCTGTTTTGGAACCTACTTTGAGATTTACTAATAATTTAATACCCTTAGTCATTCCATCAGCTAAAGAAATTTCATCTCCTTTAATTTATACTATCAAAACTTCTAAAAAACACAAACGGTGTGACAAGAAATCAAAAGTGAATTCTGAAAAAGATTTGACTTTCGATAAGGAGGAGATGCAAAAATGTGAACCAGATAAAAAGAGAAAAAACAAACATGGACATTGTGAAAGTTACAGCGCTAAGGAATCAATCGATCCTTGCTCTCAAAACACTCTAGACGACTTAAACCTGAATATAAACCAATCGTGCTCTTTTTCAGAATCAACCGATGTTAAATATAAAAAAGGCCACAGCAAATGTAAAAATAACAACCCCCAAAAGTATTTCGTATCAAGTTCTTTTGATGCTATAGCTACGGAATCTATACATCGTGAAAATAATAGAATTAAAATACATCTAATGAATGAATCTGATAAAGCCATATTTAGCGAGTCCATAAAAAATCCTATTATAAATGCAATTAAGGATAGCTTATCGCAGTTGACCAATAATGAGTACCTGATCAATATTAACGCCGAATTAAAAACTGTACAGAACACTATTCAGTGTAATACAAAAAAGTTAGACGAAGTATTAAAAAAAATAACAAGCCTGGAAAATAAAATTAGTTGGAATTCTGATCAAACTACTAATGCTGAGAAGTCTCTTAAGATGAGATCTGCACGCAAAGTTTCTAAATTAGAAGAATTAAGTGAGGATCGCATTGCAGCGAAAGATGAGATATCAGATGAAGATTCCAGCAAAGAAGAAGAATACATTGCACCTAAGAGACGATTAAGATGTGCAGGTAAAAGTGTAGTTGTAGCAATTAATGAAAATTACGGTAAGGGGGAAAAGAAGGATAAGTTGGGACGTGGTGAAGAAATGCCAGGTCTTGATGTCTCATCATCTATGAGTCAACAAGCTATTAAACCTGATCCTCCTAACAGGATACCAGCTAGGTTTTGCTGGACGGACGCCGATAGATTAAAATGAATATATTAATATTATGGTGATTGTTAGTTCGTATAAAGTTTTAGAATAATGTTTGTTTTGCTACTATATCATAGCTTAGGTAATTTTAATTATATTGCTGAAATAACGTATGATCTTTTATTTAATTTAGTCTCATTCAAATAGTATTTTTTTAATCTTGTGCAAGACTGGTGATATTATATATATAGGTGATGGTATTATAATAGAATCCTCTGAAATTCTTCTTAAAATTTATTTAGATTGATATTTAATATTACTTAAATGTTACAACTTACACACATTCCCGGCTTTTTTATTCATTGCCATCAAATCTTTCACTTAGTCGAAGCCGTCTAAACACCCATTCTATGTCAGTCAAAAACTTTACCATTTGGAGCTCTCTTATGGTTCGGCACATTTAGAAACTTTACTATTTGCTCGTATTTCTCGTTGGATTTCGGGATTGCGTGCTTTCCTCGTATAAATCATTGCGCCTCAATATTGTTATTCCGACCCAGTTCTAGCATCCCTGATATGTATTGATCACAAGCCTGGACTACGACTCATAATAGGCGGCTAGGTGTAGTTATTTGGAGAATTCAACGAGTCTATTGGCGAACCAAGCAGAATATTTGAATAATTTAAAGAAAAATATTCGATCGATCTGAATAAAAAGATTGTCATTCAGTTATATACTCGTGTACAATACGAGTATGATTATTGTGATAAGGTTTGAACATCAACAAATAAAGTCGAATGAATCATATGTAGGTATTTAAAATTAAAGAATCTTAAAATTGTTGTGATGTGAAGCGAGTCTATATCAATTTTACAATATATAATTTGAATCCGTTATAAGGCTCATTGTCAGTTTAGTTACCACTAAATTAGTTAAAGGGTTGTGAAAACATGTAAAATAAAATTAATTTCCTTGAAAATTCCATTTGGGAGTGTTTTATTGAATTAGAACAATTACAAATCTTCTACATTTTGCATATTATTTCTCTTTTTCTTCTGTACAAATTAATTTACATCAACACAAGTCACGAATTTCAATTATGCCTTTGAAAGATTAATGTTTAACATCCTTCAAACAATTAGTTATTTAAAAAATGTTGTCGATGCCAAAATGTTGTGACGAGAAATAAACGATTTATTATCCTTCAAACAGTAGGCTTACGTGGGTCAGTTACCGATAGCGATTCAATCGGATTGTTTACGACATTAAAAATTTCGTGCTCCAAATTACCGTCGGGGTCATATTTCATGTCGCTCGCCGTGATATTTCATAACCTCCGTTCCGCGGCTTGTGAAGTATTGGAATCTTAATGTGGAGTATCACGGTTCATTCGCGTCACATAAGCTTCTTTGTTGGAAGTTTTATAATTATCTCCCGGGGCTTTCCCCACTGCTGTCGCTCCCGATTCATTATGATTCCTTAATTTTGGCGGCTGTAAATGCTGACGGGGCTGATTTTACTCCATTTTCGTCGTTTACCGTCGATGTTGGTGAATTATGAGCTTAGTCAACACTATCGGTCCGTGGACAAAATGATTTTGCAACTTTGAAAATGTTTAGTTAGGGGTTTCGTACTTTGTCTTTCCCACTTGCAAAATTTTTGTTTTTTTATCTTCTGGGGACTTCTGAAATATTGTTCTTGATGATTTTTTTTATTAATAATTTAGTACGTTTTTCTGTACTTTAACTAAAGATCAAACGTTTAATAATCTATACATATATAATAAAATGGTACGAAAGTCAAAACTGTACATTGAATATTTTTTTAAAGAATACTTGGGGTGTGATCTACATTCGATACCGAAGCCAAAAATATAGTGTTTATAATTTTTGACTGTTTGTATGTATGTCCGGGATAAACTCAAAAAGTATTGGATGGTTTTACTTCAAATTCGCGAATATTATTAAGAAGTCGGGTCAACATATAGGCTACATATTATCACGCTATCACCTAGGGGGAATGAGCAGTGAACCTTTATTTCTAACTAACTCCACGCGTACGAAGTCGCGGGCAGCCGCTAGTAGTAGTATAAAAACCACAAAATTCTCATGTTCTTTAAATTTTAGATACTATTTATCTAAAGATAAATCTAAGTTTTTAATGGGTAGTGGAATTATTCAATTCGGTTCTTTACTTTTACAGATTTCTTTCGATCAGTAAAAAAGTTTGACGAATGATACAAAATGTTTATATATTCGTGACAAAAATCGGGCTAATCAAAATATAATACCCATTTTTTTATTTAAAGAATAAACAAAACAGATGGTCTGTCTAACTTTTATTAAAATAAACATCCTCTACGTTAAGAAGTCTTATAGTAGAAGATTGAAACTTTGCAAGATACATATGTTGTTTTTTTATGTTTATCAAATCAGAAATCACATCAAAAATTATATGTGTGGTTCTAGATACTTCGAATCTATCCGTGTCATAATTAGGAGCTGTTCATAATGGATTGGGGGGGAGAGGGGGGGGGGGAGGTAAATGCTAGCCAGCCGCGAATGCAAGTCACTTCCCTGCCACACCATTAGTGCCCCTCGGAGAAGGGGGGTGTTAATTTCATACCCACTGGGAACCACACGATTGAAGGATTATGTGACCTTTCGTTAAACAGGTTTTATTTACTGCTAAAGTTGCACTGCGGTTTCACCTGCATTAATTGGAAGAAAAAGTTTATAGCGATCTTTTATATAGGTATATATTAAACTTTTAAAGGAGAACAATTCCGTCGTATATGATTTCTGTATAGCTTCTGTCGTTTACGCTGCGCACGTAACGGAAGCTCACAAATGGGCTATTTATTCCCGTTGTTGCAACATTTTTCATTGGTGCTCCGCCCCTTTTGGTCAGATCTATATGTTATATAGCCTTTTACCTTCCTCAAAAAATATAATATCCTACATAAAAAACAATATTAAGGGGGACCTGTACCACCATTAGTGCGGTCAAACAAAAAAAATCTTCAGCTTTTCCTTATTATAGTATAGATACTACATACAAGTGGATTTATTTTAAGAAGGTCGTGTCGGTTTCATAGTCAAGGTCGTGGCGAATGGATACATACACTCACGGCACAATTATATTTGTTCGTTAGACCGAATTCGGGCACCCGAACCAATATTTACACTGGAATATGGGCTGGATGATGGTGTCGAGTAAACAGAAGGAAATCTACCCGAATACGGGCGTACTCGACTCCGTTCATTTACATTTAGTCGTTTGCCTGAAAATTCAAAAAAATCAAAATTCAATATCGTTTATTCAGTCTAGGCTGTTACAAGCACTTGTGAATGTCGAAAAGCTACGCCATCGGTACGCAAATCTACGGCGGGAGACCTTGTACTGTGAAGAACCGGCAAGAAACTCAGCAAGGGCTGTTTTTTTCTCCCTGTATTATATACAGAGTCGTCAAATTGAAAAATGACTTCAATATGAGGTAACTCATAAAGTCACTTTCCATTACAAACAAAAAAAATGCAAATAATATAAAAATTACGACTATAAAATAAAATATATATAAAAAACTGGTTTAACGAAGTTTAGGAATGAAACTGTTTAGGCAAAAAAATAATAATAATGAACGATTAAAGTTTAGTATAACGATTAATAGTACCCAGTGAATTAAGAGCAGACTCATTTCCGCTGGCAGCACCCGTTCACGAGCATGACGCATGAACCAGCCATCGCTTCGCTCAACCATTTTTTAGACCATCGACCATAACCTGAATTCCATTGGCACTCGTATTCGGGCTAACAACCAGGTGTAATCGCGCCATTACGTTTGTGACTTGGGACGTCAATTATTTCCATTAATGTGACCGTGGCCATATTTACAGTGAAATTAACAGTAGGATGTCATGAAGTACTTACCGTAAGTAAAAAAACTATCTCTTTGAGAAAGAAGATAGCTGATTTCACAGAAAAAAATTAAGACGCGATCTCGGTTGTTGTATCTCTGATTTTTAAAAATATATAATAAATAAATATTTCCAACACCCACACCAATTAGCCTAGCCCCAAAGTAAGCACTATAAAGCTTGTGTTATGGGATACTAGGGTAACGGATAGATTACATATAGTTCACATATATAAGTATATTTATATAGAAATACATATTAAACATCCATGACTGGAGTACAAATGCTCGTGTTCAGCACACAAACATCTGCCCCCACCGGGATTCGAACCCGGGACCGGGACCTCTCGAGTCGGCGATTCCATGAAACCCGGCGTACAAACCACTCGGCCACGGAGGTCGTCGATACCTAATAATTTTATTAACTATTTTCATATAATCACTTTTTTCGTTTTTGGATGTCACTGAATAATCTAAGGATCCAGCTTTTAGATTGGATGTTTTTTTTTCTTTTTTTATTTAGAGGCTTTTATTCTGTGAATATGCCAGCCTCATCGTACCCTAACCAAAAATACATAACTAATTTAATTTAAAATATTGGAGAAGGCGAGCTATTCTTACTAGCTAAAACCATATCAAACATCGACTTTGCTGCATCTGAGTTTGGTAGTGCTAATATTTCCACAAACGAACCTATATTTTCAAAGTTAAGTTGATATTGTTTTATGAATAGCTCTCTCTCTCTACTGTAGATTAGATGTTAATTAAGCGTTTTATTTAAGCGAAAAGTGTTAAATTTTAATATTCAATTTCAGATAAATCGACGTGGTGTAAATGCAAGCGTAACATAACGTATACAAGTTGTATTCTGGAAGCTTACGCCCTTCGCGTTAACCCGATCCGTGCTCCGTTGCGGACAAATTTAACCCATCCCGGTATCCACATATAGCAACACGGCTGACGCGACCAGGAGGGACTGCATATTCCTCCCCCCCGCAAAAAGTGGCAGAATGATTTCAGTACTATTAATTATATCACTAAGGTCAGTATTATACAAAGATTCTCAGTGATTGATCTAGTCTTCAGCATAGTTAGAAAGGGATGACGCTATATATAGCACATAGCGACATCCCTTTCTAACTGTCCTCAAGTAAAGATCAAAACTTAGTTGTCATTCTGTAATACGGGCCTAAGACTACTCCCCTCCCGGCCCGGGCAGCTGTGTTGCCGGCGACGGATTCCCGCCTCTCACAGCGCCGCTAGTAGAGATTGGCGTATTTAGATATTTGTGAAATCAATGCGCATCAGATAAATCGTATCCGATGCGCGCATCGATGACGGCATCGATGTCAAGTGAATGTCAGTTTAGCTAGTATCACAGAATGCGATACGATACGAAATACGACAGATGCTCATTTTGTGTGGGTGTGTGTCTTCGATTCCATGCATCATGACTTGAAAATGTAATCGAAATCATTTATTTACGTTTCAGCCTGGTAACTGAAAATATAGAATGCTGACATAATTATTAGATACCTAAAAAGTTGCACTCAGAGCGTAGGGTTTGAATGCAGTCCAGCGTTATTAACTTTTCTGTGCCGGTACATTTTTGTTTAGCGCCTGCGTAGCGACATCTCTACTGGCACAGTTGTGGCGCTGTAGCTATTGTAACGTTGAGTTGAAAACTAGATGGCATCGGCATCCAATAACGGTGCCCAGTCGCATTGGATGCGCGCATCCAAACCTGGCATCGTTATTCTAAAATCGCCCACCCCTAGCCGCTAGTTCAATTTCAATCGTGCGAGTGAAGAGTCTGTAATGTGTACAACAACAGCCTATCATATTCCACTGCTGGACATAAGCCACTCCAATTGCACGCCACTCAGATCGATTTTGGGCTACTCGCATCCAGCTCCTGCCAGCCATCTTGCGCAAATCGTCACTCCATCGTGCCTGAGGACGTCCTACACTACGTTTGCCTAGACGCGGTCTCCACTCCAGAACTCGTCTACCCCAACGGTTATCGGTTCTTCGGCAAATATGGCCAGCCCACTGCCACTTCAACTTGCAAATCCGGTGGACTGTGTCGATAACTCTGGTTCTCTGTCGGATTACCTCATTTCTGATGCGATCCTTCAGAGAAACGCCGAGCATAGCCCCCGTAATGGCTTACTTTGTTGATAAAACTACCTAACCAAAAAAATATGCAGAGAACAGCACAGAGGATAGCCAATCGAGTGTGCTCATGCTGCTCTATGAAATAACATACGTCTGCTGCATTGCTCCCGCTTAAGGCGGCGGAAGTCCTAAATTTGAATTTGAAATGCTTAAATCCTTGCGCACGATACTACTTTAGGAGCAATAATATTTGAAAAGGCGAACTTGCGTGATGCCCTAGCAACCTGTACAAATCCTAAAAAATCATTTAAAAGTGCTAGTATGATAAAATTCAACCACCGTCCAATTTCAAAGAATTTTCACAAAGAATTTTCGCAACGAATACCTTATTTTTTAATCAGGTAAAAATCTCAACATCGCCATTCAGATATCACACTAATTAAACTGATGGCGCCATCTAGTAACAGCTGATAATAACACTTTCACCTTTTTGAAGTGAAAACTTCTTTAGCGGCGTTGTACACTTTTTTTGTATGGGTAAAAAATGTTAAACTCGCGTCAGGTTAAACACGTGGGCTGATCGCATCATGACACAATAAAATTGGACAGGTTGTTGACTTTCAATATATTGGACTAAGTCTTTATCTAGGACGTCCACGTGGCAGCTTTATTGCGAAGAAAAAGGATTTTTTTTTACAATCGATGTCGCTAGGTGCGCTTAAATGTGATTCATGTAAGTTGATTTCTTTACAATATATGTCGCTAAGTACGCTTAAACGTGATTCATGTAAGTTGATTTTTCTGAGAGATAAACTTTTTTAATGTAATACAAATTGTCATGTTTGTGTACGATAGCGCAATAAATAAATATTGTATTCTACCACATACATGATAGTACTTTTATACTGATAATTAAAGCAATTTTTGCAAAATTATTCCCTAACCATTCCAAAATATCAAAAATGCACAACATTAATATTCAAGTTTTCACTACAGCCGGCACTCCCGAAGTGCAACCCGTCTTTTTTTTTTTAAAAAAAATCAACATGCATTTGGGGATTTTTGGGGATGATTTATTGGCATAAACACACCCTTAGCTTAAAGATTTGTAATCTTCTAATAGCATTTTGTAGACTCTTTTTTTGATCCTGAGTTGTAAAAGGGAACACGTATGCGGACAAACCAACAAACGTATATATAATGTACTAGCGGCCGCCCGCGATTTCGTCTGCGTTAACTTTATTTATTTAAGAATTGCACAAGAATCTAAAATTTTCCCGGATAAAAGGTATCCTATGTCTCAATCCAGATCATTAGCTATGTGCATACCAAATTTCATCTCCAAATCCGCTCCGTATAGTTTTAAAGTGAAAAAGAATAACAAAGATCCATACAAACTTTCCCGTTTAGTAGCGAAATATTTTTCTTGTGCCATTTTATTTAAATTTGAAAAAGGGAAAAATATATCACACTAATATTATAAAGGCGAAAGTTTGTGAGTGTGTGAGTATGTGAGTGTGTATGTTTGTTACTTCTTCAAGTCTAAACGGCTGGAGCGATTTTGATAAAATTTGGTATGGAGTTAGCTGACACCCTGGATTAACACACAGGCTACAGTTTACTGCGGGACAATATCCCTAATAAACCGCGGGTAACACCGCGAGGCACAACGAGTTACTATATAAACCCGCAATTCACTGATAGACCGCGGCCCGTGATTCTGCAGATAAGAACATCGTATTATTTTCGATGGCAGTCCATTAATCGTTAACAAGATCAGATTCAATATACAAAGTAAGATGGAAGAGTAACAAAGCGATATCTCTCCGCTTCCACTCAAATAAAATTGTTTTCATAATAAGTGTTTTAGGGGTTCTTTGTCCAAAATGTGGAAACAGAAGGCTTAGTTTTTCTGGCCGTGTATTTAGTGTCCGTCAGTGCTATTTAATGAACTTTCACATAAAAGACTATTTGACAGAATGAAAAATAATGTACAAATTGTTGTAATCTGATTTTTTTTAATTAAAAATATCCACCTTTTATGGACGACGACGTCGAGATCGTTTTCTAAATCTTGTCAAATACCATATTCTTGTCCTTTGAACTATACATAACACTTATTTCAAAATTTAAACTATGAAATTACATGTCGCAACGATGACACTCGTATAGAATGATTATTTGTACGATTCATCGGTTTATGAGTGTAATTTTATTTAGATGAATATATATACAACCAGTCAGTTTTTTTGATTCACATCTTTTATTTTGATATTATTAATGTCAAAATAATTGAATGATTTAATACTAACTGTCAATAAAACTTCATGCATATTGTGATGTGTGAATAAAGTACCTCGAAATCTTGCGAATGGTATTCCAAGCTTTCCTGACATGCCAAAAATATGAAGCAGAAACTAGCAGACATTGTAGGAGACACATCCAGCGGCGGGACTGTTGCCAAACAGAGGTAATCCGTACTTCTGGCAGCCGTTTTTTTTATTCCTTTAAAAGTAAAGGAAAGTACTCAAGTTGTTTCAACGCTTCTTCTCAGGTACAGCTAAAGGTGAAATATGCTATTGTTCACACTAACACATTGAATACTAGAAAAAAGAATTAGGTACCCTCGTGAAAGCAATTCGATTACTTTCTTTTAATTTTAAATAAATAAGAAAAATCATAACAGTTGGTAGAAATACGTTTACCGTCTGTTTTTTAACGGTCCCGCTGATGGTTGAGTCAGCTACAATGTTTGCTAGTTTCAGCTTCATGCCAAAAATTTATTAAATAGTGTCGCTACTGGTTTATCAAACTGTATTCAAGGTACTACTTACTCTAATATTAAAAACATCTCCATAACATTTTCAACAGTAAAATTGTGATTCGAAAAAATAAATTGTCAAATTACAAAACAAGCATAATATTAGATACTCAACAAGGAATGCATATATTTTGCGTGTGTTAAGTGTAATGTAGGTGTTATGTATAACTGTTTTTTTAGATATGATATAGATAAATAAATGCCAGATTTTCATAATTCAAAATAGTAATCAAATTTTGAAATGGTGGCTATGAAAACTATCTACATTTTAAAAAGTATTACTGATATATTATTTCACAAAACACAAGCTGAGTTACTGTTTACATTGTAACTATAAGCATACTTTTGGCTGCCTGTCCACTGGAGCGGAGCGAGGCTGCGGAGCGACGAAACGGAGAAATAATAACCAATAGGATTGCATCAAATCTCCGCTTCTCTTCAGCAGACTGATTTTGTGCATTCCTATTGGTTAATATTTATTCAATTCTCCGCTCCGCAACCTTGCTCCGCTCCAATGGATAAGCAGCTTAAATGCGCCAAAGCTCAGATAATATAGAAATAGGAAAAATAGTGAAAGGTGCTAGTTAGTAGGCAATCACTCACCAAAGTTTGAGCGGCAGTCTGGTGCTGGAAAAACAGGCTTTAGTCAGTTTCAAGCCAGTAAAGTTAGATAGAGGAAAGATCGGTTTACACTTTAAAGATCGTTCTAAAAGCTACTGTGTTCGATAACATAATTATTGGAACAAGGTATAAGCGAAATACGGATATTTTACAATTAATAATGTAAATATTATGTATATTTACTCTTAGGATTAAAGATACTATTACGGTGAGGACTCACAATCAACTTTTTAAATCTGTTTAAAAATATACACTGGGCAGCAAATAAATAGTGTCACTTGCTACATTATGTCGGAACTCTCATTTGAATTTTTTAAAAATACAAAACTTACAACTATTAAAGTTATACCTATAGAAAGTGCGTTTCATGGTGATTAAAATATACAAAAATGTATAAACTATTTTTATTAGTTTATAAATTTTTTATTACGAATTATCCAAAGAAGAGATTCTAGATTAGGTAGTTAAAATTCTACCAAAAAGAAAGTTTGAGAAAATGATGGGTAAAAGCAGTATTATGCAATTATGTTTTTTTTAAACGAGGATATCGTTTACAAAAAACATAAAGGCAACTTTATTCATAAATTTGCAAATTGTTTATATTTCTTGATTCATAACAAAGTTTGTGCACAGTACTTTAATCCTTTTTTGTCATTTTAATCATCACGAAACGCACTTTCTGTAGATATAGCTTTGATGTTTGTAAGTTTTATATTTTTTGAGGAAATCGAATCAGAGCGCCTAGATACTAGCGGATTATTTGCTGTTAGTGAGTGTGGTTCGATACTGCAGACTCTTCCGATCTGAGTGTGTATTCTCAAAATCAACATCCGCTGTGCCGTGAACTCCGTCATGTCAAGTCGTAATTCTACGGTGTTAAAATACATAGAAACTAGAGTGACATAGATGACGTTGATGAACACGATATATCGAAAGTTAACTTTAAGAGTATAGATAGAGGTTTATTAGATTATTATGGCCCAGATAGTAACTTAAAACTGTTTTAATTGACGGAAAATAAAGTATCTATTATTAACATATTGTATCAATAATATAATTGAGGTAGGTAATGTTGATTTATCTTGAAAAGAGCATATTATACTTATATTTTATAGCCACAAACACGCAACAATTAAGAAAAATCTAAAGTCTAGAATCTAGATAAATAGTACAAGATGATACATTATTTTTCGCTGATTTAAAGTGTAAACCGATCTCTAAGGAGCACAGAGTGAATAGTTCAGATATTACTTAAGTTATCTGACACTTACTTAAATATAAAAGCTACTTATTGTATGTATATGTAAAGTGTATCCGTAAAACAAACTTGAAATAATTATACAGTACCTATAGAAGATACACGGTGAGTTATGTTCGTTCTTGTTCTTAAAGAAGATTGTATAATTACTAAACTAAATAGACTCAAGTTACAAATAAGACCATTAATGTCAAACAAACGATACTTATCTTTCTCTAACATGCATCATATTAGGTATTTATCTTCATATTGATTTAAATGTGTCAGTGAAATATTATTTTTATCATTATTAATGCATATTTTGAACTTGAAAGTGACCCGATCTCTACTCCTTTTACGACTAAACACTTAAATAGTTAATCAAAATTCGATAAATTTAAAAAGGAAGCAACATAGAAAGAGCAAAGGAGCAATCAATTTGTACCTATCGACCTATGGAATATCCATCCGCCAATTTAATAACTGACCCTTGATAAGCTTATTTTCAACAGACTTCATAATGGATATAATTTTGATATAGACATAAAGGTGACCTTAGAAAAGGATATGGGCTAATTTTGGGAAATAATTAGGTATATTAATATTATAAATAGGAATGTTTCAATAAGTATTTGTTGCCTAATAATGCCAAAACGGCACAACAAGTAAATTAAAATCACTCCTATCAACGGAAACACATTTAGCATAGGTTTGATAAAAAATACGTGTAGAAACTATAGTGGCAGGTTGCCAGCGACAGTTTCCGAATATGCTCTGTTGATATACTGCTGCTATCTGTACCGCAAAGTTAGCAATAGAGTTTTCTATTTTTCAGAAATTGTGTAGTATCCTAGCTTCTGTCTACAATTTCTTATATATGGATAACAGAATAGTAATCTTAGTGGACCTACAAACGGAATCAAAGGAATCTCTTTCGTGAATCTAGATTTATTTTTATTTTTATAGATAGGTTCGACAAATGACTCCACCCCACCTGATGTTAAGTGAAGGTGAAGTCCAGACGCGAAGATAGCTGATACAGCAGTTCTATCAGCCACACCAGCCATCCTCACCCTGCCGGCCTGCATGTTGCTTCTTCACGCCTCTCTTAAAGGATCCCAGGTTGTAAGAGGGAGGGAACACGTGAGCGGGCAGAGCATTCCATTTACGGATAGTCCGACAAAGAATTGAGTCACCAAATTTCTTTGTATGCGTTGGAATTGTGGCCACAGTAAGACGGTGACAACGTAGGCCAGCGCGCGTGGTCCTCTGAAGGACAGGAGAAGGTGGGATAAGAGAGAATAACTCCTCAGAACACTCACCGTGGTACAGACGATAGAACGCGCTTTGTGAGCTTAGCTTTTTATGCTCTTCCTCGTTATCGAGTTCCATCCAAGTCGCCTAGCCTATAGTACTTATAATGTTTGTTACATTCAATCGTGCAAACTTAGGTACACGTTCATGATATTTATTACGTAGATATGTTGAATTAGTATCGCGCCCCGTTAAACTGTTTGAAAAACGACTGTCCACATTACGCTTTAGCGTTCTAAGCTTCGAGAGTTTACCCAAAAGGCTCCCTCGGGTGTCGTACATACAAACGCACCGTGATCTGTTATGACGCTCTCTGAGTATGATTTACGAGTAAATATGAGATACCTACTCGAGCGCTTGCCGTTGTTTCGATATCGCATCTGTGTGATATCTCTGGAGGAGCGGCACGCACTATTTTGATATACAATTCAACGTTGAGCTCGTCGACGAGGTTGACTAGTGAAATGATAAAACTCCTGCTTGGAATGACCAAAAAATAATGTTATTTATGGAAATTGTTACATTGAGTAAAAAAACATTAGAAAAAAAAGGTTCAGAGTGGATCTTTTTCTAGAAAATAAAATCTTTAGATTTAAACATGTATCAGTTAAATACTTAAAAATATATAATTCTCGTAACATTGTCTTCCACGATATTAATATTAAACGAGTAAACGAAAAAAGTAATTATGAATAGCAATTTACAACCCACTTGGATCACTCACTGCGAATCTAACGGCTCCAGGTTCAAATCTCGGAGAAGACAAATGTTAGTTAGATAAACACGTGCATTTTCTATCTGTCATAGATGTTTATGTTTAAAAATGTGTTTACACGTTATTTTATACCCATAGTACATGTGCTTTGTTTGGGGAAAGACGATTGCTGTAATAACCAAATAATAAAAGGTTTACTCTAAATTTGCTCAATAATTTCAATACATTTTAGTATTTTGTAGATAGGAATAAAGTAGAAATGTCATGACAGATGTAATTTCCATATTGAGTTCTCAACAAAAACAAAAATTAGCAACAGTGGTAATTGTATCATTAGACGACTAACTATATAATCACCGACTATTCTCTGCTATTATGAATTTGTTTTTTCAATTACATTTTGTTCACAAACACAGACAGATAATAAAACAATTTTATACTTTAACTTTTAAAATAAACCCATAATTCAATTAGTTAACAAATGAAACAAATATATAGAAACATTTTGGTTTTTTGGAAATAAAAATTAAGATATTTCGACCATGCCACAGCGTTGCATGTTGTAACCGAAGATGTCAAATTATAGAATAGCGTCCCTGAACGCTTCAAGAATTTTCTCTCTCTTCATGCGTTCACTGATGCCTAATACCCCAGCATTTTGTGAGCGTAGCTGTCTAGGTACTCCCTTTTATCACGACTGGAGTGGAGATGTGCTTATCTGAGCGTTCGGTGTGGCTTTATGTTTTGAGATTACAGAAACCGATGAAAAAAAATCTTTCGTAGTATATAAGGGATACAACTTATTATCTACAGTAGATAATACTAAGGACAACATAGAAAGTGCAAAGGAGCAATCAATTTGTACCTATCGACCTATGTATATTCTTTACCCGCCAATTTCATAACTGACTCTTGATAAGCTTATTTTCAACTGACTTCAAAGGAGGAGGTCTTCAATTAGACTGTGTTTTTTATATTTTTTTTTATTTTTTGGCATGTAACTGCTTGATGTTTAAATCTAAAGAGAATATAACTAGAAAAAAATCCACGCACACCAGGCAGCAGACGGGACTCGAACCCGCACCCTTCGCAATCCGGGCGAATGCACTGACCAATTGTGCTACCGCGCGTCATAATCCTTCTAGCCATTCTTAAGCTGCAAGGCAGCGCCATTTATTCGCATTGTAGGTACCCCACAATATCAAATGAATACTTTTACAAGTATTTATATGTTTCTTTTTGTTTTTTTATTTAATTTAATTTTATGAATTCAATTTACTAACACTACATTTGTAAGCATAATTGTTACTAACCATTATGGATAAATAATGTGAAATAAATGTTATTATTATTAAACATTTGAAAGAAGAAATAGCAATTGTTTGTTTATTTGTTATGTTACTTATATATTATTATTTGTTTGTTTGCGATTTCTCCGTCAATATAGGGCCGGTTTTCAAAATGCTTTCCGTTATCCTAAGGGTATATCGCATACGTAATCGCTTCCAAAGTAGTCCTATATAAATTTAAGCGGTTTTGTTTTTATAAAGTCTTCCTTTTAAGTTATTGTTGCAAAACAATAAAGTAGACTTTCTTTTAAATATCCGTATCCCTGGAAACATACATGTCACTCTGAACAACGGACGGAATGTTCGACCTTACAGATTTTGCCGCCTCAAAAATGTCTAAATCTACAGTTCTTTTCTGTGCGGAAACTGTAATAAACAAACGCAAGTTTCGAGAAGCAAGTACTGTAGAACGTAGATGTTATCTACGATGGCCGCCGCGAAGTTATCAGCGCTAATATCAAGCAGGTAGGTCAGGAGTAATGTTCCCAGTGTACCGACCGAACGAACCGCCCCGGCAAAGAACCTTTCCGTGACCTACATAGGGCGGGCGGCGTGTCGCCGAAAACACAATAAAAATATTCTAACGACTTTTTGCTTTTCAATAGCTAGAACTGTCGTAGAGCAAGAAATTGTGTGATTAAATGGTTGCATATTCTTGGTAGTGGTGGAATTAATGAGGTCAGATTGCTTTTGAGTGACTCAGATTGTAAAGCTGTAGTTGTGGTTCGATTGATGCTAGTAAAGTTTTAAGCCATCATCTTCAGCTCATTAATGTCCTCACTGCTGGGGCACATGCCTACCCTATGGATGGAATAGGGAGATTGGTCCAATAGCCACCATAGGGGATCAGTGAAGATTGGTGGGTGCTAACAGGTAGAACTGCTGTACCAGCTATCTTCACGTCTGGACTTCACCATCACTTGCTTAACATCAGGTGGGGTGAAGTCATTTGTCGGACCTATCTATAAAAAAAAAATAACAACAGCAATTTAATTTATATGAATTCAATATACAGAGAGCTTTTGTGTTACAAAACAGAGCTATCAGAACTGTAGTCCGTATTTCACAATGGGAATCATGTAGAGAATATTTCGTGAAATTGAAAATTTTAACCGTCCCTTGTGTTTATATATTAACAGTTTTGTGCAACTTAGCAAAAACATCTGAAACTTTTGAAATGCCAATAGAGAGGGAAAGGCGTTTGAAAACACGCAGAAAGTATCTACTACATCTGATCGAACCTAAACTTAGGTTGTTAATAAAGGTACCAGGCGGTCGAGATTTTTAATAGACATACTTATAGGACTTCTCGATAAACAACATTAGTGGTTTGGCTCTCCGCAGCCAAGATGTAATGAGAGTCAGGACTGGTGACGCGGGAGCAAGCGACGTACAGCTGCCTGTGTGAGAAGCATCTCGCCCTGAGGTCGACACCCGCTGCCCTCAGTGTCTGCCCCTGCGACTTATTGATG
Source organism: Chilo suppressalis (assembly GCA_902850365.2). NCBI lineage: Eukaryota > Metazoa > Arthropoda > Insecta > Lepidoptera > Crambidae > Chilo > Chilo suppressalis. Next base: position 5,196,507 of record OU963912.1, on the reverse strand, counting down.
GTCATTGCGAAGCAAAGACTCACGGGGAACTGTACGCGCTTGAACTGGAACGAGAAGTTATGAGGTATGAGGGGAATGCGTGGTATAAATATTGCTTCGCCGACGCCACAACCCGTAAGAATTTCCGCCTCAATGGTGTGTCTGTGGAGCGAGATGACTTTAAGGCGGGTCTCGTTACACAACTTCGGAGGAGATAGGTTCCGAAGAAGCATAATCGGGACACCTACCTTCAGTTTGATGGTATGCGCTGGAAGTCCACTTGCTGACAGGGAGTTCAGAAATTCCACGGGATAATGTGTGGCGTCGTCTTGGTGTGTAGACCACTTCATTCCCCTCAATTTCACGAGAGAATGCATTCGTTAATTTTTGGGCGTTAAAATGGCCCGCTCACACACCCAAAAATTCTGCTGGTGCGGTATACGACTGATGTCCCCGTACACAGAGCGAATGAGTTCTTCTAAGTTAGATACAACTCTATCGAGAGACTCTGGAAGCACCAACTGTCCACCTCTCTCCTCTGGTAGAGTGCTTTCGACAAGGCTTAGAAGGACTTCGGAGAATTCTTGAGCACGTGCATTGCTGCCGAGCCGAGCTTTCATATTAATGGTCAAGGCCAGCGTACGAACTCGTGACCACAACGAAGATCGTTTCGACGAAGCATTCACCTCGTCAGCCCTCGATCCTCGCGTCACCACAGGAAGCGTTTGTCGGAAATCGTCACTAAACAGCGCTGCAGCGGCTTTGAAGTTGCCAATGTGCGGATTTGTTTGTCCAGTATCCAATCCTCTGACCAGACCAAGGTCTAAATTGGGGATGTGTCTACTTCGCAAATTTGCTTGTTCTTCAAAATCGCTTACAAAATAAATTTTCAAAATTTTTGGAAAGTGTGAACCTACCTTATAGCATGGTCAACATGATGATACTCATCGTTGTTCGCTGATCTCGCTGATCAAGGTGACAAAATGTAAATATTTATCTTGTTTTACCTTTATGTTTACCGATGAGTCACCGATGACACTAATCGTAACGCGAAATAGTAACACATTCGCCAGTTACCCTCCAAGTCAAGCGTGCCTAAAGAAGATTCACTTCAAAAATCCTTCAATCCTGTCCCCGTAGCATGATCACCACAAGTTACATTAAAACACGTCTTTTATCGTGTCTAACTGTCAAACTCCCAAGTAATTTGACAGATATATATAGATAATATGGGCGTGATAAAAACGAGCGATATATTATATCGCGGTGCTCATGCTAGGGGGCATGAGCACCGCGATATGACATATCGCTCGTGAATCTTCTTTAGGCACGCTTGACTTGGAGGGTAACTGGCGAATGTGTTACTATTTCGCGTTACGATTAGTGTCATCGGTGACTCATTGGTAAACATAAAGGTAAAACAAGATAAATATTTACATTTTGTCACCTTGATTAGCGAGATCAGCGAACAACGATGAGTATCGCAGTCAGCGACGAAGTGGCGTAGTTGTATAAGTTGCACCATGCAAGCCAATGATCTCAAGCTCAAATGACGGATCTGAAATCTTAGTTTAGCATTTTTTTATTTTTTAATTAATTACACGACGTAATTAATCAATAAACAATTATTTAGTATTTTACTATTAAAATAACACTAAAAATCAATTTCTTAATTTTTTACGCACACCACTCATTAAATGAAACGCGCTTAAAAGGATTAAAAAAGGCGTTTTTTATTACTTTTTGACATTTTAGAATTATGATTTTTATTTACTTTTAAGGTAGCTCGTCTCTCTCGAAAGACTTTTATTGAACGTGCGGATACTTCATTGAAAGATTATAGAAATTTTATTGTCCATGTATAAATATAAATAATTAACTACTATATTTCATAATTTTCTAATTTTGCGTTTATTTATTTAACCCTAACTACCGTAAACTACCACCACTTCCAAATTGGGAGACCTTTCTGAGAAGAACTGGCGAAACAAATCAGAGAGCCTTTTGTCTCCTTCTTATGTTATATACATAGATCCGCTCCGATCCGATCCGATCTTGTTTCGATCCGCTGAAGCCTTATCGGGGACTGCCCGCATCCGTAGAATTTGCGTGTCAACGGAATCAAGTGACATTCGTCTTATCTATATCTCGTAAATCGACTGCATAAACGTGGATATAAGGCACCTCGCGCACTAGAGCCGCGGCACCGCCGCGACACGACCAGTGGTCGCAACGACCAGATCTACTAACCTTGAAATTTGACGACCTCCATGGCCTACTGGTTTATACGCCGGGTTTCAAGGTGTTCCCTACACGAGAGATCCCGGGTTCGAATCCCGGTGGGGGCAGATGTTTGTGTGATGATTATGAGCATTTGTACTCCAGTCATGGCTGTTAATATGTGTTTTTATATAAATAAACTTCTAAATTTGTATTCTTTCCGTTACCTTAGTATTCTATAACACAAGCCTACAGTGCTAACTTTGGGGCTAGGCTTATACGTTTGAGTGTGGGAAATATTTATTTATATACTGAAGTAATAATAAGTAATATGAAATCACTTGGCTGCAGTGGGCAACTCACCGCACACCGGGCCGGCACGACTGGTTGTTGCGGTCATCTTACATATAATACGCTATGAGTGCTCGTGCACTAGATCTGTGACCGTGAATGCGACCAGGCCGCGACCAACCAACCATTCTCAGTGTCACGCGGCCAGCAATGTAGCAACTTACGATCAGTCGTCGTGGCTTCATATTTGGCCGCAGCCCAACCGCAGTTTCTACGATCAAAGTTGCGGCCACAACTGACCGTAGCCTTTGCCATCTAGTGTGCGAGGTGCATAAAAGGCACTTCGAACATAAACCACGTTTTCGACTACTTGCCCAAACGAGTGAACTTAAAATTATATTCGACGATCGGTTAATATAACTGCAACTCTCTTGTTATAAAAGTTTCTGGAAATACTGTTTATATTTTTTAATCTGGCTCGCGGTCTGATTTGTATCTTACCACAATTGATAAAGCCTAAATCTGTGTCAATTGTTTATAAAAGAAAAGAGTTCAGACCATCTGTCCACATAATATAAGTCGGTATTAAGAAGCTTCAGTTTAGTTCACGTATATGGATGTTCTGCGTTTTTGCAGAACTGATGGCCGTTGGAGCCGAAAAGTTCTTGAATGGAGGCCTCGACTCCGTAAACGTAGTGTAGGACGCCCCGAGACAAGATGGGATGATGATATTCGTAGGCTGGCTGGAGTGGGCTGGATGAGAGTAGCACAAAATCGGGAGCAGTGGCGTGCATTAGGGGAGACCTTTGTCCAGCAGTTGACGAACATGGGTTGATGATGATGATGATGATTATGATGATGATATGGATGTTGTGTTTGAATACACAGAATATGTAAAACAAACAAGAATATTAGTAAACAAGAATGTGACACACACACTTTCTAAAGGAATATTTTCTTATTTTCGCATTCTGACCCAAATTACACAGCTCCTTTTACGGGTTGTGAATACTTATATATCATATGGCTTAGTTTATTATACACATAGAAGTTAAACGAGCAGGGTTTGGGGCCTTTACTTGTCGTATAGTGTGCATGAAGCCTAATAGAAGATGTAATAGAACACATAGCCTGCTCTTGATATTTCGTCAATTCCAGTGATCCTCAAATAAACTCAAGCATGAATTAATCTATTATTAACTATAATTCGGTAACATACCAATTCCAATCATGCACTTGAAGGGTCGTTTATTGATATTGTTTGACGATGGAAACAAATGACATGTCAATACGACACATCAGAGAGAAAGCTAACATGTCTCGTAAATAAATAACGGAGAGAGATTTTTATTTTTAATCTTTGTGTTGAATTTAAATCTGATATCTTACACACATTACATAAAAATGAACTAGGTCCAACTTAAAACAAGTAATATTTTTATTTTATTCTTTGTACTGGGTACACTAAACTGGGTATTTTTGAAATTTATTTTGAGTGTTATTTTAATAGTGAAATACTAAATAATTGTTTATTGATGAATTACATCGTGTAATTAATTATAAAATAAAAAAATGCTAAACTAAGATTTCAGATCCGTCATTTGAGCTTGAGATCATTGGCTTGCATGGTGCAACTTATACAACTATGCCACTTCGTCGCTGACTGCGATACTCATCGTTGTTCGCTGATCTCGCTGATCAAGGTGACAAAATGTAAATATTTATCTTGTTTTACCTTTATGTTTACCGATGAGTCACCGATGACACTAATCGTAACGCGAAATAGTAACATTACCCTCCAAGTCAAGCGTGCCTAAAGAAGATTCACTTCAAAAATCCTTCAATCCTGTCCCCGTAGCATGATGAAAACGAGCGATATGTCATATCGCGGTGCTCATGCTAGGGGGCATGAGCACCGCGATATGACATATCGCTCGTTTTTATCACGTCCAAATTATCTATATATATCTGTCAAATTACTTGGGAGTTTGACAGTTAGACTGGATCTTTCTTAATCTTACTTACCTTACATTAGAACGGTATATAATCAAACAATTTAAATCAGAATGGATATATTTTCCAAGCTGCAGTACCATTCCGTAAAGAATCACAAAATTTTCATTTTCATGCTCTCATAACAGTCTCTTCGGCGGTGTAGTGTGAGGCGGGTCGTTACGTTCCCTAAAATATGGTTGAGCGAAGCGATGGCTGGTTCATGCGTCATGCTCGTGAACGGGTGCTGCCAGCGGAGATGAGTCTGCCCTAACTTCCTTAATATTGAAGTTAATGTTTAGTCACATTTTATATTTGTATTTATACTGTATGACACAGCAATCAAAATGCAGGTAAACAATTAATGTATATTTAATAATTATGTAATGAAAAGTGACTTCATGAATCACCTCTGAAGTCATTTTTCAATTTGACGACTCTGTAAATAATAAAACAGGGAGAAAAAGAACAGCCCTTGCTGAGTTTCTTGCCTGTTCTTCTCAATACAAGGTCTCCCGCCGTAGATTTACGAACCGATGGCGTAGCTTCTAGACATTTATGAGTGCTTGTAACAGCCTAAACTGAATGAATGATTTTGATTATGATTATTCGCTATGTGCGAAGTACATGGTGGGGGTATAGTGAAGCGATCGCAGCGCTTATCGTGGCAGAAATACGCAACAATCCGGGAAAGTAAAGTCAATTTGCACGGAGTTCGTAATAAACAAAAATTTTTTAAAATGCCTATTAATAGATGTTGTTGTGTTGTGAATTGCAAAAATAAGGGCACAAATAGTCTGTGTATATATTTCCTACATTGGACTGGAAATTAAATCAAAGAAATAAATGGATAGATGCCATAAAAAGAAATAAGTAAGCGAAATAACCTTAAATTATGATCAATTTTATTTGCGCTATATATTTTATGTGATATTCATTATTGTCTTTATTATTTTAGTGTTGATGGGTCGCCATGGTATCCCAAACCTGACGACACAATTTGTAGTGAACATTTTATGGGAAACAAAAAATCAGACGAGGAAGAAAATCCGAGTTATGCTCCTACGATATTCCCTGAAATATATCGAAAGAGGAAGGTTAATGATTCACAGGTCCTAGCTAGATATACACGCTTGACAAAACGAAGAACCACAAAAGTCTCAGATACCACATCAAGTCAAATAATAATTGAAGAAGGGAGTGAATTAAATCAAACTCAACCTTTTATGATCGATCAAGGATGTCAAGTCAATATGTTTTCTGAATCGAAATTAAGAGATACAACTTTTATTTGTATTAGATTAATTTACAGTGATCACTGTGATGCTGAAATCCAACATCAAGAATTTTAATGACAAATAATTCAAGAAAGAAAGATAAAAGCTGTGGCACTGACAAAAAATCGTATGAGGATCAATCTACCGAAACAAAAAGTCAAGAATTTGTTGGTATTTCATCAATAACAAATGATCAAGAACTCCTAGATCCTTCTGGTGTGTCATTTAGCAATTTTGAGTTTTTATTAACAAGATTAACTATGAGAAAATGTACAGTTTCCACTAAAGACCGACTTCTGATTTTTTTGATAAAAATGAAAACTGGCTTGACATTTTCAGCATTGAGTGTGTTATTTGGTGTACAAAAAAAACACAATCTCACGTATATTTCATTCGATCTTACAAAATCTAGCTTGTTCAACTGCTAATTTAATCTTTTGGCCGAATAGAGCCACCGTACAAGCACCAATGCCCAAGTGTTTCAGTCCAGATTACATCAATACAAGAGTTATTATTGACTGTACTGAATTCCGAATTGAAATCCGACATTATTTAAATTATTATACAATATATAATAATTTTTATTTATCTTTACCTTACTATATTTACTAGAAATCAATAAAATACAAACTGATGTCATTATTTGGCATAATCCCGGAAAGTTGCGCATTGTAGGTGGCGCTACTGTCGTGCACATAGCGAATAGTGTCATGTTTTGTTTTCGGCAGTTTTTATATATACACTAGCTGACCCAGCGAACTTACGAAAGCGAGCTAAAGGTGGTAGAAAGGTAAAAAATTTAGAACTGTATGTATTTTTAATGTCACATTATAAAAAAATAAAAAAAAGTAATCCAAAATCTAAAAAAATGTTAGTGGTGGACAACCCTTATCACTTAGGGTTATGAAAAATAGATAGTAGCCTATTCTCAGACCTAGTGAATATGCACATAAAATTTCATGAAAATCGGTCAAGCCGTTTCGGAGGAGTATGGTAACTAACATTGTGAGACGAGAATATTTTATAAGATAATTAAGTACTCTTTTTATTAAAGTATAGCATAAAGACAACGGATATTGACCTCTGGGAATGCCAGCTGTACGAATACCTAGAAAACTTATTTTAACATTGAACTATGAAACTGGAACTTCCAATAGTTTCGTTATAAACATTTAAAAAATAATATATACATATAACATAAACATAAAGAGAAAACCTTTAAATTTGGTTTCTTAAGGCCCATTGTTTAATGCTATTACTAAAAGTGACTATAATGAAAATACGTTTGAAATAGTAACATTTTGTTAGTTGTTAATATAAAAAGTTTTTCTCTAAAGATATTGAGCCGTTAAATTACGAAGTGCAAGCGAAGCTTAAATAAAATGAGCTATTCTAGATATTCATTTTCATCCTTTTTTCAGTTGAGAGAGCACCTGTGTCTCGGTGAGTCTCACTTGAACCACTCAATTGAATGGTGATGACAGGGTGACAATACTTATTCAATTGCAGAGTGGGATTATCAATCCTCCTTCTATTATATTGACCGATTTATTTAAGCAAGACACACAATAAAACATATCAAATAAAAAACTTTTTCAGCAAATAATTTTGGAAATAATATAAAACTATGGAATATTGGGATATTTTTTAAACAAATAAGTACATAATAGTTAATACTAATCTTTCATAATATTAAATCATCGCGTTCTGAAGATAGGTGAAGTCGGGAGGATTAGAATAGTTATTTATGGTATTAATGTGGAAAGTTGGTTATTACAAACGAGTACCTAGACGATGCGCACTTCAAAATTAGAACTACATCTTTTGTTTCTATTTCTTTTTGGTATTAAAGTGAGGCAAAGGTTTTGATTAAAAACGCTTCCAAGGATTTGCGACCGAATTAAAAAATAAGCTGTAAAGAATACGCATGGCGCCACGCATGGGAGCGGTCGGTATAAATGTTTTCTGCACGCTCCGTAGCATGGCCCGTAATTTTGAACTTTCGAAAAATGTACTTGCAACTTCCGTAAATGCATTTTTGAGCAAATGTGTTGAAAAAGTTGTTTTCTTCTTATTTTTAATCACAGCGCATCATACGCCGGGGCGTAGTCAGTGGCACTTGTTATACCTACAAAGTGCCCTAACGCACCTGGCGTTTATCCAAATAGTCCCTTACAGTTTCATAATAACCGCTGAATGTTTCGTTTCGTATAACACCCAGCAATTGACCTAATAGCCAAATAATAAGTGCACGTTTAACGTAAAGCATCCACCATTCATTTAATATTCATTTGAGTAACAGCCGCGGGTGGATCACTTAGGTATTATTTTTGTTTGCTTATTGCTCTGTTTTCTTTTAGATTTCACTTAAAGATTCATTGTTTCAGAAGTATCTCTGAAATCAGTTTTCAACTTGACGACTCTGTATATAACAATACAGGGAGAGAAAAACAAACCTTGCTGAGTTTCTTGCCGGTTCTTCTTAGTACAAGGTCTCCCGCCGTAGTTCTGCGAATCGATGGCGTAGCTTCTTGACCTTCACAAGTGCTTGTAACAGCCAAGACTGAATAAATGCTTTTTGATATAATTACTTAATACTTTGATAAAAAACCAAATTTGAGAATTCCCAGTGAATTTTTTATGAATATACCTTAACTTCTAGAATATACATAAACAATACAACTCCCGTTTCAAATCATTCTCAAAGTATAAATGTATAGATTTTTATGCCAATTATACAATGTATAAAACTGTAAACAGTTTTCGATCGGATCGTGGTTGATTTAAGTCCAATACGAAATTACTTATTGCTAGAAGTACCATATTATCAAAAATTATAATAATTCAAGTAGTGATGTCATTTGCTGTCAAGACGCAACTAAGTAATCAGTTTAACTTCTACTAAATTACTTTAAAGTAATGTATTGTAAGATTATGTAACCAGAGAATTCTAATCTCACCAAAATCATTTTCATATAATATGACTCGCATTGTCAAAAAGTTATCAGATCTCAGGTGAAGTCAAGCTTCTAACTCTAAACAACTTCGCAAACCCTAACTTCACAAAAACTACGCCATTATCAAAATATGTGGCTTGGCCGTTTCGTTACTACAAACTGTTGTAAAACTATAATATATATAAACATATACATATACATGCACATATACATATACATATGCATATATATATATACACATACATATACATATACATGCACATATACATATACATATGCATATATATATATACACATACATATACATATACTCGTATTGTATGAGTGTTGCGACTGCTCTATTCCCCTATACCTTATGCACCGCCTAATGTTAGGTTACTTAAGAAAAGAAGTTTCACTTCAGATGTGTGGTCCGTGCACACATTTTTTTTTACCTTATGCGCATGTGTTTTTTTTTAACGGATACAATTCAATCCCAAGTCCAAGAAATGACAAAACCTTTCCAAAAAAAGGTAGACAGCTTGCACATCGCATCGTCTTGTAGTCTTGACGCAGATACTTTAAACTTCTCTTTTTGAGTGTTCAACTATCGTTAGTTAATTCTACATTTCATAAAAGTTACTTTTATACGTAGACTTATTAATAGCATATGTATAATACGAGCAAATGAAAAGTGCCACTACTGTTTTCAATATAAGTTATTGCGCAGAAGTAAAAATTAAGGTGTCTTAGGGGGAAACGAGGTGCGCGGGTGGGCGTGAATTGCACCGATTGGCTCTCCAGTCGTACCCATGCGCAGCTATCCCCTCTGCGCTCTGTTCAGACTAGAATTATGTGCCGCGACCTGTACTCCGCTATCTACAGCAGATAGCTACCAGTTTCGCCATAGCAGATAGCCACGGGGGCTATTAAAGTGATGCATTGTTCTACGCCCGGAAAAATAACTAATATTCAGGCGTGCTATGTCTGTTCCGCTGCGATATCGCAGTGGAAATATGGAAAGGTTTTTGTGCAAAGTCATTGTGTATTTAAATCACAGATTTGAAAATTGCAGATGACAATGGAAAAGCTGCTCCGAGGGTTCCGTACAAACCTGTAGGTATATAATAATTATTAAAAATGAAATATGTCATGCAATTATAAAATTTACGGTTTAGCAATTTTTCCTATGCTATAAGACGTTGCTTTTAAAAGAGGATTATTGTGAAGTTTAATCCAATATTATTTCATCCATTTAGATGATATTATGGTTATTAGGACATCGGATGTTTTAATGTCGGCAATAACTCTTTTTGAATCTATAATTTGCAAGGCGGTCGGACTGCACACTCTACATTAAAGTTGCCACTGAACCTAACAAATGTGGAAACTCCATTATTTAATATTTCAAAACAGAGCAAATTCGCCGAAGTACTGAGAAAAACTAGAATAAGTGTCTGGGATGAAAGTACTATGGTACGTAAAAAAGGTTACAAGGTATACAAGCTTTGAATAGGACTCAGCAAGCACACGCAGCAACATAAGTTTGATTGGTGGTTTGACTGTATTGCTGGCAGTAGACTTTCGTTATACTCTACCAGTAGTTCCAAGGAAAACTTGTGCCGATGAGATAAAAGTCCACGCGGACAAAGTCGCGGACAAAAGCTAGTATATATATGAGTGATACATGCACTGTTCCATTCCCCTATGCCTTATGCACTCCTAATATTAGATTATTTATGAAAAGAAGTTTCACTTCAGATGTGTGGTCCGTGCACACAATTTTTCTGTTTTCCATTTAGACAAAATATAATATATAAAATATTGAGGAGCACGATGGCGCAAATGGTTAGCGCGTTTAGCTGCGATCGTTGAACTTAAGCAACTTTCGCAGAGGTCGGTCATTGGATCTGGTCAGTGCTTCGGAAAGCACGTTAAGCCGTTGGTCACAGCTGCATATGCAGTCGTTAGCACCCGCCAATCCGCACTGAGCCTGCGTGGTGAGTCATATCCCAATCTCCCTATTGCATCCATAGGGAAGGTCTGTGCCCCAGCAGTCCCCACATTAATAGGCTGATGATGAAATAATATAAATGTAAGTACGCCATCACTACGAAGTATATACGCCATTGGCCAACAAAATGTTGCTATTCTATTACTAATCATTATTTATTCGCATGATTCGTCGATTCACTGAGAAAATGGTGTAGCGCCTACAGCTGTCTACGGCGTAGTCCGTAGCAAATAAGCGTAGACTGTAGGGTGATTAATGCATGCCTATCAGAATCTGCCTATTACCATAAATAAGCAGTAATGAATAGGCTGGATGGTATGAATATACTCTTGGACTTAGTACCTAGTGTATATTTATTTCTTTTGTTTTCACGCACACCATTCATTATCTCTAGGTTTCGCATCCTTTTCACCGTGGTAAAGTAGTCTTTAATGCTACCGCGGTCCTGACGGCCGTGTTAAATTCTTTCTAGCCTTTCTTAAGCTGCAAGGCAGCGCCATCTCTTCGCATTGTAGGTAACCCACAATGTCAAGTGAATACCTATACAAGTATTAAACATTTAAAAGAAGAAATAGCAATTATAATTTTTGTTTTAAGCATGTGACTGCTCGATGTTGAAATCTACAGAATATTTATTTATTTTTTATTTATTTATTCTTTATGCGCAAATGTACAATGGCGGACTTAATGCCGTAGGCATCCTCTACCAGTCAACCATAAGATGTTGTGGAGATTTTAGTGGTAGGGTGCGCAACTGAAGTGGAAATCACATTAAAAGAAAGTTTATAAAAATAATAAATATAAATAACAATATATAAACATACACATACATACGTTAATATATTTAAAAAAATTACACAAATACATACATACTTCCAAAATAAATACAAAATAATGACGACAAACCACTCAACGAAACGCCTGTTCTAATAAAAAGCTTCGCAGTTTGGTTTTAAAGGTATATATCTAGCGGGAGATCATTCCACAAAAGTATCGTTTTTACGAAGAAGGAAGAGTGAATAATATCGGAGCAGTGTGATGGAACGATAAGTAAACGATTAGAAGAACACCGAAGATTTTTACTATGAGAGGTACATAAGTACTGAAATTAAGAAGTGAGATAAGGGGGAGCATTTGGAGAATCCAGCAAAGAGAACAGGGTAGTAGAGCCCGCTGCTAATGGGCATCCATTTTAAGAGAGATCGGTAAGCGGACACATGGTCATATTTTCTCAGATTGAAAACTAATCGAATGCAGTTATTCAGAAGGCGGTCAAGTTTGTTGAGTAGATCTGCATTCAGGTCGAGGTAGCACAAATCACCATAGTCGATTATGGGAAATATTAAGGTTTGCACGAGCATTGCCTTGATATAAAACTTGTTCAGTTCCTCTGGCACGAACCATTATCGAATTAGAATAGTTTGCGAGTGCTAAACGTCAATGTCAAATTTTGTATGGAAACTTGAACAGCAGCGGCACAAAGTACGTAACGAGATCTAAAAATCAGTACAAACTTGACAATGATATTTCGGACTCGCAAACGATACGAATTCGATATTGGTTCGTGCTAGGGGTACAGTACACATTTGACAATGACATTTCGGACTCGCAAACGTTACGGATTCGATATTGGTTCGTGCTAAGGGTACTGGTTTCGTAATTTTTGACGACCTCCGTGGTCGAGTGGTTTGTACGCCGGGTTTCATGGTGTCGCCGACTCGAGAGGTCCCAGGTTCGAATCCCGGTGGGGGCAGATGTTTGTGTGATGAATACGAGCATTTGTACTCCAGTCATGGATGTTTAATATGTATTTCTATATAAATATACTTATATATGTACAGTATATGTATTCTATCCGTTACCCTAGCATCCCATAACACAAGCCTTACAGTGCTTACTTTGGGGCTAGGCTAATTGGTGTGAGTGTTGGACATAAAAAAAAAAAATAAAAATAAAAAAAAATGCACGATTATTGAAATAGCTTAGAAACACATGTCGAAAAATAAAGTATAGAAAGAACATATTTTTGCTGAAATCATAATATAAATCGTTTTCTGTATTCCATTGCTAGTAACTTTTCTTAGGTAACTCAAAGTTCACGGTATTATATTATATACTTATATTGTAAAGCTAATGAGTTTGTCTGCTTGTTTGGTTAAACGCGTTTATCCCAGAGAAACTGGTTTGCATTGAAAAAACAAATATTGATTTTTATAAAAAATATTATGATGGATTGTTCATTTACCGACTCACTTTAATCTTCTAACTCTTATTAACACGGGTGAAACCGCAGGGTACAGCTAGTTTAGATATAAAAATCTTATATATAAATACTTGAACGAAATCATATAACAAACGTTAATAATATAAAATGAATCTGGTAATAACATCGTAACGTTAATGGGAATTGTAATAAATTTACCATTTTGTGGTTTTAACATTATAACATTGCATTTTTTTGTAATAAATTACTTAGGTTTTATTAATTAGGAACTTAAAAGATAAGCTAATGCCTGCATTCTCTTTGCGTCGACTTCGGGAACGTAATCTCCGAAGAGACTTTTACCAGGATAAGAAGTTATTTATTCCTGTTTAAATTCGAGTTGAGTATTTTAGTCGTATATTTAAAAGGAGTGATCATAAATTCCCGCTGGTTTCGACCAGCAAAATCATACTTATTATTATAAATGTGAAACTTTGTATGTTTGTTACCTATTGAATATAAATAACACTATTTGTATTTATACTGTATGACACAGCAATCAAAATGCAGGTAAACAATTAATGTATATTTAATAATTATGTAATGAAAAGTGACTTCATGAATCACCTCTGAAGTTATTTTTCAATTTGACGACTGTAAATAATAAAACAGGGAGAAAAAAACAGCCCTTGCTGAGTTTCTTGCACTACAAGGTCTCCCGCCGTAGATTTACGAACCGATGGCGTAGCTTCTAGACATTCATATGTGCTTGTAACAGCCTAAACTGAATAAATGATTTTGATTATGATTATTATGATTATTCACACAAAAACTGCTAAACAGATTTGGATAAAATTTTGGTACGCATATAGTTCGTGATGTGGAATGAGACAGGATTCTTTTGATTCCAGAAAAATGTTAGATTCCTTTTAGTTTTTGCAAAAACTAAAGTAAACGCGAACGAGGTAGCGGACAGCGCCTAGTGGTTCATAAATCTTTATTTACCATAGAAGGATGTTCTAATTTCGAATACAATTCGAATATGTATCTTCTAGGTATATTAAAAAAGTATACGTAGGTCTTCGCGCGCCCAATGATTAGGTACTTTACAAATAAAATAAAAAAATATGGGTGCGTGTATTTAAGTACGCGCGTGAGAAGTTATACTTCTTTTTGGAATTATTAAAAAATAGTTTTTAATTGCATGCAGATAATTAATTACAATAAGATAATAAAAGGATTGGAAAAGGATAGTCAACGCAGTCAATAAAGTTCAGTTTTAATTTGAAAATTTAATAAATAATCAAAATATTCAATTTAAATCACTACTGAATAAAATTTATTAGCACAATACATATAAATTTCGCATTTGTATAACATTATAACACGTGTTAAGAATATAGAAACTAGAAACATGTGGATAAATATTATAAATATGAAAACAGTGATCAGAGGCGACGAGCGTCCCAACATGTGCGACTAAGAGATCCTATTACTATTTTGTTGGAAGCTTTTTTCGAGACTTACGAGTAATGGCGGTTTAGCGGCCGACTTCATGGTGTTACTTTTCTGTTACAGTGTTGCGCGCGCATCTTAAAATTTCACTCTCATCATTTTTTCATAACGCGCCCGCGGCTAACTTCATTATGTTACTTTTGTGTTACAGTAATGCGCGCGCATCTTAAAATTTCACTCTCATAATTTTTTCATAACGCGGCTAAAGAAGTATAACTTCAAAAAACTTATTTATGTTGACCTTGGCTTACTTCCGCATACATCCAGGAAAAAAGCTGAGCTAACCCTTTATATATTATCGAGCAAAACTTAACCTAATTAACTGGTTTCCATCTCGGTAGGGTAATCCCTCTCCCCCGTGTTGTGGTTAATCATAACCGTAAAAATACGTGGCTTAATGGGATTGAATACGGCCGCACGTAACACGCACGTAACATGCACGGAACTGCCTCACGCTACCGTACGTCCAACGATCTAGTCGTAAGCGAAGATGGACACATGGATATACACACACGTAGTACCAACAGAAATAATTGAAATTTAATTAAATCAATAGTAAATAATGCCGCAAAACTTGCAAAATTATTTTCTATTATGTTGTGCGCACACGAGGGACTTTTTTTATATAGCCAAGTAGGCAAATGATTCTACCCCACCTAATGTTAATGGTTGATAAAGTCCAAACGCGAAGATAGCTGGTACAGCAGTTATAAACTGCCACACTTACCATCCTCACCTTGCCGGCCTGCATAAATGTTTTTACACGCCTCTCTTAAAGGACCCCAAATTGGAAAGAGAAAACACGTGCGCGGGCAAAGAATTCCACTTACGAATTGTACGACAAATAAATGAATCACCAAATTTCTTTGTTCGTGTAGGAATAGTGGCCATAGTAAGACGGTGGCTACGTAGGCCAGCGCGAGTGGTCCGTGAACTAAAGGTGATGAAGGGATAAGGGAGAACAATTTTTGTCTGCGGAGGACAAAATTCCCTAAATCGTGAAAATAGTACCGTCGAGAACTTGTCAAGAACGCACACGATTTGCGAACATTTGTCCCCTGAAAATTTAGAAATTTGGAATTCTTAGATTTCTAGGGTCCATCGCTTAATTGGATCGAGCGTGCAACGCAGACTAAATTTCAACGTCTGCGTTGCTGCGCCTAGTCATACGAGTTCTATTTTTTTGAGGGACTCTCGCGTCCTGTTGTCCTTTCCGGTCTCTTGGCGTCCTCAGTTGTGCGGGAGACATTTTGAGTGCGATACTTTTAATTCCTCATGTGCGTTACTCAATGCAGTTGTATGACCTATTACGGCGGACAAAAAAGTCCGCCCGCAAAAGTCCCTCGTCTGCGCAGGTCATTAAAGAGACGAATCACTAATTCCTAAAATACTTGGAATTCACTCACCATAAAACAGGTAAGAAAAAATTAAACGGTCTCTAATGCTAGATGGACAATCAGCGTAAATAAATCCGATTCTTTTTAATCGACCGAACGAAACAAAAAGGTGGAAGGTGCTTTATTTTGTCGTGTATATATATATTTCTAAATATATGTGGGTATTATGCTGCTAATGCGTAACATCTATAATAATATTATCAAGAGGAAATATTTGATTGTTTGTTTGCTTGGATGTTTGGATTTAATAAGCTCCGAAACTACTGGACCGATTTGAAAAATTCTTACACATTTAAATCCTACATTATGAGCATAGGCAATAGAGTGTTCAAAAATAACTTTTTTGAACTTTGAAAAGGAACTTTGAAATGGGAAACCATTCCGTAACACATAATTTTTGTGTAACTTTAATCATTTACGCAGCGCACGCAACGGAATCTCCCAAACGGAATATCTTTAATCCGTTCAATCAATGTTGTGCCGGTCAGCGACTACGTTGAGAGAGCTCTTTGCGATTATGATAAGCACCTGCGGACTCTCCAACCCCCGGCAATTGTAGTACAAGTATAAAAAGCGCTTTGTCAGAAGACATTGCTCGCCGATACCAAGGGATCATCATCATCATCATCAGCCTCTTAATGTCCCCACTGCTGGGGCACAGGCGTTCCCTAGGGATGGAGTAGGGAGATTGGGCAATGACCCACCACGCGCGCCCAGTGCGGATTGGCGGGTACTAACGACTGCAGATGCAACCGGGACCAACGGCTTAACGTGCCTTCCGAAGCACGGAGGAACTCGAGATAGAAATTTCCGGTCACCCATCCAATGACCGACCACTGCGAAAGTTTCTTAACTACAACGATCGCAGCCAAACGCGCTAACCACCTGCGCCATCGAGCTCCTCACCTTCAGAGGAATATCTTTAGCAGCGTAGTATTATATTATAGCCCTAGAACTTCCTTAATAAATGCACTAACTAACACAAAAAGATTTTTTCAAATCGGACTATTAGGTCCTGAGATATGCGCGTTAAGTAAAAAAAATAGTGCATTCGGTACAACGCGTCCTAAACAACGCAATAAAATTTTCAATATCAGTTAAATAAATTTTCATGGAAGGTTTATATAAAAAATCATTGTACATAATACGAGCCTAAGAACAAAAACCATAGTCTACACTACAGCTCTACACCGAAGCGAAGAGGCCCTTGCTTCGCTTCGGTGCAGATCTGTAGGGCCAATTATAAAGCATGTAAAATGTATACCGTAGAGTTCCTTTCTGCTTATTTCACATATGCGCCACAATTGGATTGTTTGAAGTTGAACAGCAGCGCCACAACGGACATAACGAGAACTAATAATGTACACATTTGACGTAATCTAGATCGAATTTAATTATTCGAATTCGATCTACTTTAAATGTCAAATGTGTACTGTTTTTTTTTTTGTTCTGTGGCTGTTTCCGTTTCACACAGAAATTTCGCCAATATCCCGTAGTGAGAGAGATGTGTACTGATTATTAGTAACATTCGTTGTGGCGCTGCGGTTCAAGTTTCCATACAAATTTGACAATGATATTTCGCACTCGCAAACTATACGAATTTGATATTGGTTCGTGCTAAGGGCACAGATGCTTTACCACGAACCACTTCTTAACCAGCTCGGTTTAAGTGCAGTATCGTATATGCCTTCGTCAAAGAACCTGTACCGAAACGACTCAGTGAGGAAACTCTCACTTGATAATTAAATGCACTCGGTAAATAATCAATAAATTCAACTATTCGAATTCGATAATGTTTCGTGCTGAGGGAACCAGATTCGGTACAGGAATGAAAACGAAGCGAGCAATGAAAACACACCGACCCGATGATGAAGGCGCTTATAGATGGTACCACGTATACAAAGTTTTTAGTTGCCCTAGCAACGCATTGCAAACTGTCATGAATGTAGCCCCGTTGAAGACTTGAAGTTACCCCTTTTGTACTCGTGTTACGTAAGCTTGCACGTAAAGCAGGTGTTTAATTGCCAACAGCCTTGAATTGATAGCGTTCATTTCCTTCTTGCGTAGGTATTGTAAGTTTAAAGGGGTAGGTTTTGTAATCTAATTACGTAAATGGTTAGCGCATTCGGCTTGCGACCGTGAAAGTTAAGCAACTTTTGCAATAGTTGGTTATTGGATGGGTGAACTACTTAATGTATGAAACCGATATATATCTGACGCGTCACGTCACAACACGACCGTAAAGTATATTATTTTGCGGCTTTATTAAAATTATCAAAGAGTAAATTTTTATCAATTTGAAAATTTTCCTTGAATAGTGATTTGCACTGCGTAATATTCATCTTAATTAAGAGATTTAATAAGCGATTATAAAATTATTGACGAATTTAAAAAAATGAGAGATATTTATTAATTTTTTTTGCCCCTTTTTATTTATCCCTTCTGCCGCGGAGTAGTTTTCTTAAATTTGTTCAAGATTTTTTTTATTTTTTATTACGACCCTTCTTAATATAAAACAAATGTTTACGCCAATTACAGAAGACTATACAATTACTCTGAAGGTGAGTCAATTTGTTACTATTGTTGGTGAGTTAATCTTACTCAGAGATCTATGTAGATAATAGGCTATTTGACAGTATGAAAAGTTAAGCACCTGCTTGTAAACATGCTGTCGAAGTGACATACTTTGTACTGGAAGTTTTAATGAGAGCCGTGTGACGTCACATGCCTGTAGATGCCATATTGGCTAGAGAAACGCTTCCACGGCCAAACTGACTACACGGTCAGTTCAGTGTAGATAAAAATTTTGGAATCTTCACGGAAAGTGTTATTTTCTATCTGTCGACAGACATGCCGTCAAGTTACTTGAAAGTAAGTTCGGCGCATTACGGTGGCCACACCCCATCATGCCGCTTGATCAAGTGGTTTGATCGAATAGACTTGATCAAGCCAAAATGGTTCCGTTAAGGCGCATGTCCTTCGCAAATTTCTTCCCACGGACGATCAGTTCGACTTGATCAAACCTATTTGATCAAGCGGCATGATGGTGAGTGGCCACTATTACACTAAACGGCAGGTGGGGTTGGTGGGGTAATTTACCACGTGAAATATAAAAATAATATGTACGCTTGAAAATCACGAAATGCATGATTGATGATGGTGAATTGCCTGCCAAAAGAAATATAATATTACTAGCGGCCCGCCCTCGCTTCGCTTACCGAAGCGTAGAGCTGAAGTGTATACTACAGTTTTTGTTCTCAGGCTTGTATTATACACAATGACATTAATCTATGATTCTTCTTATACCTGCATGCAAAGTCTCAGCCCGATCGGTTTAAAATTGACAAAGTTTCATACAAACTTTCATTTCCTATTTTATTGGGGGTAGAATTGATCAAAATCCTTTCTTAGTGGATGCCTACGTCATAACATCTACCTGCATGCCAAATTTCAGCCCGATTCGTCCAGTGGTTTGGGCTGTGCGTTGATAGATCACTAAGTTAGTCAATCACCTTTGAGTTTATATTATATAGATTTTATGCCTCTAGGGAGCGCATTCTAGACTCAACTATTTTAATGGAGCTTTCGTGAATATTGCAATTAAAGTTTACTCTGAGTGCAACAATGATTCTTTGTCATAATAATATATGTAGTACTAATGTTCTTTTGTCGTGTTATTTGTTTTTCATGGCAAAACTAAAGGTACATATATATTTTAAAATTATTTTATTTTATATTTTATCCTTTTAAAAAATAGCTCCACTGAGCTTTATTTCTAATTTTTTACTTCCCTCATATTGTTTTGTGTTTTAAAATTTACATGAAAAAAAATCTGGTTAAGGTATTATTAAATCTATTAAATTCTTGAAAAGTGAGTACTATAACTTCTCGATTTGAAATAGCTTTCTAAGTTCATACTCGACTCATTTAACGAAATTTATGTATTAAAAAAAAAGTAGATATATAATTTAAATACGGTATTGCCTCGAAATCTGCAGTGATTATTCACAAAACTAATTGTAATTGATGAACCAGACAAGAAAATCGTTTTATTTAAATTAAGAAATCAACGAGTTGTTGGTTTTTAAAGAATTATATAAAAAATACTATTGAACTACTGCACTTAAGAAAATAGTTATTTCAAAATGGATAAGTTTACTAAAAAAAGGTTATATTTGAATATAGCCGAAAAAGCATTTCTTAATATTATCGATTCTTGTTAACTCAATCCTCTTTATAATAAACGAGGTATAAGCTTGAGATGAGTTACGCCGTGTTTTGTTCATATCAATCAAATTCCATTTGTCATTCGATAAACAGATATAAAACATTGAGTAACTTAGCCAAGCTTATTCTTTGTTTATCAATAAAGGAGAAAAGAAAGAAATATAAAAAATATTACATTAAAATTCTACTGTAATCAAATATCTAATAAAACTTCAAAAAGTCATTCAAATTCAATGCATAAATCGCATAAGTTATTCTGATAATTTAACTAAAAAAATCTCTATTCGAACCGTTTTCTACCATCTAAGTTCTACATAACCAATTTACCTAAAACCTAATCTACTTCAGTAATAACAGGATGCATCGTAAGGGTTTATCATGCTTCATTAAATTATATTCTTCGTCATATTAACTAGTAGTTAATTTATGAATAACTTACTCTTAGAATTTAGAAAAGTAAATTTAGCCTTACCAAAAGATATATATAAATGGCAACGCAGAGAATTAAATTTAGCGAAGGTATTTCAGTGTACGTCCCCCAGGTAGGCCCTCTGAATAATTAATTATTATAATGGATCACTTACATACAATTACATGGTAAAAGGTTATATCATGATAGTTCTGAAAGGTTCTAAACGAAGATGCTCTATTCAGTCAAACATAATAAATACCTAGTATGCTAGAGTATAGAAACATAAATTTATAGATACGTTCTAAGAATTGAGTGCATACCTAGAATTTAGTATTTTGTAGATTTTGGTCGTAGCCTATTAGATAATTTATTAGTCAGACATGATTCTCAAACGTTAATTAGTTTCGTTGTTTTGTTATTCTTTTTTAATGAAACCCAGGTAAAAAGAACTCACGGCGAACAACGATGGAAGTTAGTACAGTTCTTGTTGTTGGCAAATGAAATCTTTTTCAAAATAAATGTAAAATCATCCATCAATAGGCAACTGAAATGTTATGTTTTCGTTTAAGCATTGAGAATCAAGCCTGCGCCGACCAAATCTACGCCATACAAAAGGACATAGGAGTACAAAATGGAGAAATGCTGAAGAATCGCTTGACACAATTTGCAAGGACAAATTTTCTCAAGCCCCCTTTGTCTAAGTTCAATTTACAAAAGCGTCCCTTCCCGCATTCATCCGCTTTGTGTGAGGGTCATGCGAGGCAAGTGCGGGCGAGCTCACCGTCGGCATCAGCTGGTCGGTGCTGCGGACCCTTGTCACCTTGTTCTTGTAGATGAGCTTCTTCACTATCCTCTCCACCGGCTGGTTCCACCGCATGAACATCACGTACGCGCAGTACAACGAGAACAGCACCAAAGCCTCCTGCCAGTAGATCTCGCTGTCTTGAAAACAGTATATCAACACTATCAGGCTGATCGAGTAAAATGTACAGTCGCGAAACAGCGGCCACCAGGTTAGAGTCAGAGTGGTGCGCGAGAACAGCGCGCACGCACCGATCACGAACAAGATGTTGAAGACGGCCGAGCCGACGATCGTGCCGATGCCGACGTCGTCGAACGACACGAACACGCCGATGATGGAGGTGAACAACTCCGGCGCGGAGCCGCCCGCCGCCATGAAGGTGGCGCCGGCGACATCGTCGCGGATCGCGAGCCGCTCTATGATCACATCTAACGAGGGCACGAAGAACTCGTCGCAGACTACGGCGAGCGCGACGAACATGTAGCCCATGCCGATCACGTGGAGGATGACGGCGCCCGACCGCCGCTGCTCGTACGAGAACAGGTCCTCGGGGAAGAGCGGCGCGGGTTTGTCCCCCTCGGGTGGCGGCGAGGACGATGGAGATGGCGATGAAGGGGCGAGCGCCTCGGTGGCGTTGGGCTCGCTGGCCCGCGCCGCCGCCAGCAGCGCCAGCAGCAGCGCGCCACCCATGCCGCGCTCCCGGGGGCTCCGAGCACACTGCCGCGTGCCGCGCCCTCCCCGCCCCGCCGCCAGCTAGCATTCTCCCCCCCACCGCCCTCCTACCGCCCGTCGCTCGATAGCGCCGCACTGCGCCGCGCCGCCGCCTCTACCCCCATTCGCCTAACCCGGACGCCGCCTCGTAAAGCCTAGTGTTGAACAAATGGCTGCCGCAGCTGTAGGGCTTAAGCGGACGTCACTTTGTGTTGGGAACACTCGACACGAGATGCCGAGGGCTTGCGTCTGCAATAAACTAATGGTGCATCCTCTCTCGTAGATCAAGTATTACAATTTATAGGCTTTTGATGTCCTAAATATTGAAACAGCCGCATTGTTCTTTATAGAAAATGTACCTAAAATCATTAATTGCAGATCGGTATTAGTAATTGAATAACAGATTTTTGTTGTTGTTGAACTTACAGGTTTCGAATTTGTACACAGATAACCGTCGTAAGATATTTTTCAAAAGATTCTTTTTAACAAGATGTTACTGATTTTTCTGTCGTTTAATACATGTTCAATTATATGTTTATGTTATTTGCGTAACCTACACTGGCCTGCAATATTAAGTATCACACTTTAAAATTTCAATAACTTTGATATACATTCGAAATAAAAACTACTTAAAAAAGAATTTAATTTTGTACTACACTTTTCAAAGAAAGCTGATAAAATTTGCATAAAACATTTTTTAGGTTTATATCTCTAACTTCCATTGTTTAGAAAATATTGTCATTTTAGAAAATATGTGATACTCAGTTTTGCAGGTCAGTGTATTATGTAAAAAATGATCTTCCTATATATAAGAGGAAAAGTGACAAATTTTATTATTTCTCTTTCCAAAATAACGATAATGTTCGATATACGACCTCGGTGCTCGTGGTATGTACGCCGGGTTTTATGGTGTCGCCTACTCGAGAGGTCCCGGGTTCGACTCCCGGTGGGGGCAGATGTTTGTGTGATGATTACGAGCAGTTGTACTCCAGTCAAGGATGTTCTATATAAATATATTTATACCAGGCCACAGAAAGTTTTTATGCTTAAGAAAGACACTGTAAAAGTAAAAATACCACTGTTCGATTCGCTGTTCTGTTCCTCCGCATTTGTTCGAGATCCGATTAGATTTTTCTTGTCTCATTTAAAAATGGATCTGCATCGAGAACATTTTCATGCTATGATTTTTTACGCTTTAAAAACTTGTAACATTTTTTGTAGCTTAAAACCTGATGAACTGCTTTTATGGATGAAGGACCTTCAACAGCAACCATCGTCCGCTGGTGTAGGGAGTTCAAACCTGTCGTCTTACTTTAGGGGATGAACAAAGGAGTGGACGTCCTAAGACGGCTCTCACCGAAGAAAGTGTGCTGAAATGGAATTCAAGAAAACACGAATTCCGTACGATGAGATTCAGCACAAGATTTTGCACGAGCACCTTTGCGGAAGGAGGATAGTTTCCCACTGGGTACCGCACAACCTCACCGAAGCTCAGAAGCAGGCCCGTGTGGATTGGTGCAGTGATATGATACAAAAATTTGATGCAGGCTCGTCACGACGCGTTTACGATATTGTGACAGGTGACGAATCCTGGATTTATCAATACGATCCAAAAACAAAGCGTTAGTCGACAGTTTGGCTGTTTCAAAATGAACCAACGCCTACGAAAGTGTAGCGATCGCGGAGCACAGGGAAAATTTTGATCGCTAGTTTCTTCACTTTGACGGGGTACCTAATTTCAATTTGACTTCGCGACCAAAGCAGCATCAACGCCGAATGGTATAGCACAAAATGCCTGACAGAAGTTTTTTCTGCAATGAGCAACAAGCGACCTAACACCGGGCTCCGCGGGATCCTACTTCATCACGACAACGCACCCAGGCACTTTGCGATTATAATGAAGGACTTCCTGGACTCCACACCAGTCAAAGTCTTGGGACATTCTCCTTACAGTCCTGATTTGGCTCCATGTGACTTCTTTTTATTCCCTAAATTAAAAAAAAAAGCTTAAAGGAATACAGTTTTCATCGCCGGAAGAAGCACTAGCAGTGTTTGAGAAGGCCGTGGAAGAGGTGTCTGCGGAGAACTGGAAAAAATGATTTGAAAATTGGTTCAGATTGAAAGTTCGCTGATGGAGAGTTCTTTGAAAAGATTTAATAAAAATATATTTTTCATAGAAGTTACTTTTTTAGTTTCTCAAAACTTTCTAAGTGTCCCACGTTTATGTATTAGTATGTATTCTATCCGGTACCCGTTATAGTTGCAACGTCAATGAAAGGCGGCAGTTTGCTGTGGACTGATTTCTTTATTCATATAATAGCTACCTACTACAATAATTATTAATCCTTAACTACCCAACACCTTCCCCTCGTAACATGACGTAAAAACTAGGTTTATTTGTATTTCATTTACTTTTTACACAAAGCTCGATTAAAGGCACGAACCGCTCATGCGGATGCATCCGGCGGAAGTGGCGAGGGCGACCAAGGTTCAGGGACTTCAGTTTCATATTCTTCTCTCTGCCCTTCTCCCCCCCGCCCGTCTTCCACTCCTTCCATTCCACCGGAAGCATCCTCAAATTGTTCCTCGTCATTTGGAGTATTTTCTGCTGATGCAGATTTTTCTTGAGAAGATACAATATTCGCTCTTGTTAATGATAATCTAGATTTGTGACTAATTGGGATAATTTGATCGTGGTGTCTACGCCACATCAGCCCATTACCCATATTAACTTTATACGACACAGGTCCTGTTTTTTTTATTATTGTACCCTCCGTCCACTTATGCCCTCTGGCCGAATAGTCACGCGCGAGTACTGTATCTCCAATATCAAACTCCTTAGTTTTACCTCCCGTATTAACCATCTGACTGTTTTGAGCTGAACGAACCACCTCAGCTAAATTTGGACGAAGAGCATCGAGACGATTGCGCTCACGGAGGGATCTTCAGTCAGTTGATTAATATTTATTTGTTTTATTTTTAAGGCTCGCATCCATTCTCTTCCCAACAAAGGGCAGCTACCGTTTTTTATTACATATAATTTTAAATTATTTGCCACTATATTTCCTAAGCGAACATCGACTATAATAAATCCGATAAAATCGATCCGAGAGCCAGAGTAACAGCGTAACAATAAGTCATCACGTTTAACAGACATGTGAGAAAAAGTTTTATTATAAAAATCTTCGCTAATTGCGGAAATGCGACTGCCCGTGTCGACTTCACAGTCAACCTGTTTATCACCAATAACTACTCGTAAAAAGAATGGTTTGTTACCTTTCGAAGCTAACTCGATATTAAAGATATCCTCGTCACTGAAATCCGATTCATACACATAATTTTGCCTACCTCGATCACTTCCGCGAACCTCACTGCACATCACTTTCAAATGGCCCCTACGGCCACACTCATCGCAATTGTAGTTTGAAAAACGACACTTATCCGATCGGTGTGGCTTGCCACATCGCCAACATCGCGGGCCAGCGCTCCTGCCTGCCCCGGCTAGCCCAGACCCGCCGCTCCCTACGGCGGGCCCACGCCTCTGTTGCCTGCTGCCGCCGCTGCCGCCCGGCCTGTTGCCGCCGCTACCGGTGCCGCGCGAGCGCCAACCGCTCGCCTGATGCAGCTCCTCAGCACAGCCCGCGACCGTCCCTGTAGTCGCCACCGCCGTCGCACCGCTCACCTCCGCGTGCTTTTCCGCGGCCTCGAGAGCCAGAGCTAAATCCACCGCCTCTTTATACTTAATATTTTTTTCTGCAAAAATCCTTGACCGCATAGCTTCACTCGCGAGTCCCGATACAAATTGATCACGCAGATTCACTTCAAGCGTAGTTCCAAAATTGCAGGTAGTCGCCAAATGTTTTAATTGTTGCAAATATTCCATCAGGGATTCGCCGGGCTTTTGTCGATGTAAGCGAAATATATGTCTTTCGGCGATCTCTGATCGCTGCGGTTCCAGATGGTCAGAAACTAAAGACACTAATTCGTCGAATTGCTTACTTTCCGGAAGTTCCGGCGAACATAAATCACACATTAACGCGTACGTAGGTTCACCCACTACTGTAATAAGTAACGGCACGTGTAGTTCCACTTTAATTTCATTTAATATAATGTACTGTTGTACGCGTCGCACGTATGCCGGCCATTGTTTAGAATTTAAGTCGTATGGTTCCAATTTTCCAATAGGCATGGTGGTAGTACCTATAGGTAAGACTAACGTAATAAAAATTCAGAAAAAAAGTAATGTTCGCGAACACCCGCTCGTCGCCAGTGCAACGTCAATGAAAGGCGGCAGTTTGCTGTGGACTGATTTCTTTATTCATATAATAGCTACCTACTACAATAATTATTAATCCTTAACTACCCAACAATAGTATCCCATAACACAAGCCTATTTGGGGCTAGGGTAATTGGTGTGAGGGTTGAAAATATTTATTATTACATATTTTTACTAATTTAATATTTCTTTTCTTGAATATTGTATTACTTTAGTGTGCAAGGTTTCTAGAACCACGAGGTAGAGGATGACGTTAGAATAGGCAGTACGCAAGTGTAATCTAGTAGTAATCTAGTAGGTATCTTATGCATCTAATTATGGTTGGCCCTTACCATTAGGTACAGTTTGCGGCACGTAACTCTAGCGCTGAACAAAACGGGGTGGGGATAGCTGCGCATGGGTATGACTGGAGAGCCAATCGGGGCATCGCACATCCACCCGCGCACCTCGTTTCCCCCAAAGACATCTTAATTTTTATTTCTGCGCAATAACGGTCAGCGCTAGAGTTTCGAGTCGCGACTTATATATTTACTATATTTGTATGCCACGCTTTTATTAAAATTTTGTATAAAATATTGGAGAAATTATAATAATATATTAATATTATGATAACATAAATATACTTCTCCACTTTATCTTGTAATTACGAATCCATGTTCAAATGAGTATTTCTTTCTTTCATTTTATATTTCGAAGCACAAAGATAATTTTAAAACACAAACTCAACATGTTTCCACAACCGATATCGCAGCAGGCGCGCCAGAATATCAGTTATATTGGATGCAATACAATGCATCAATGTTGTTTTCCGCTGCGTAGCTATCTGCTACGATGAAACTCGTAGCGATCTAAAGACGCTCAGACGGCGATAATCTATACTTAAAATAAAAAAATATATTTTTTAAAAGAATACATGGGGTGTGATCTTCAGTCGACACCGAAGCCAAAAATATAGTTTTTAGAATTTTTGTGCGTTTGTCTGTAAGTATGTATGTCCGGGATAAACTCAAAAAGTAGTAAAAGCACGAATATTATTAAGAAATCGGGTCAACATATAGGCTACATATCACTGTGTCACCTACGGGGCAGTTAACAGGGCTCAAAAAGTATGTGCAAATAACGAACTCCACGCGTACGATGTCGCGGACGGCCGCTAGTCATACTAATATTATAAAGGCGAAAGTTTGCGAGTGTGTATGTTTGTTACTTTTTCACGTTTAAACGGCTGGAGCGATTTTAATAAAATTTGGTATGGAGTTAGCTGTCACTCTGGATTGACATATAGGCTACCTTTTACTGCGGGAAAATAACAAACGGGGCACAGGTAATAAATAATACAAACTTACCTAATAACCCCATAATATTTGTTGTCCAGAAACAATGTAACAAATTACCAGTGCTTACTTATAATAGTTACGGGGACAATCGTGCCCATTGATTGTCTTCCATTATTATCTGCGTGCGAGAGCTAGCAGCTGGTCCATTTTATTTAATTTCACTTATATTAATGGCGTAAGCTTGGTTGGCATATTTTCATATCTATGTTTTATAAATATCGTGTTAACTGTACCGGTATAAATACTGATAACGAAAACTTCGGAATGAAAAATAAGGATATTATTCATTGGTAAAAAAATTATTCAATGTAGTTGTAAAGTTTATGAAAAGCATAGCTAGGATGATGAGTCCATTTTATTTAATTTCACTTGTATTAACTGCGTAAGCTTGGTTGGCATATTTTTGTTTTCCTTCCTGACGCTATAACTCCAGAACGCACGAACCGATTTCCACGGTTTTGCATTCGTTGGAAAGGTCTCGGGCTCCGTGAGGTTTATAGCAAAGAAAATTCAGGAAAAATTAAAAAAAATCTTTTAATCACCAAACAAAATGTTACATAAAACGAAGCCATCTGGTGGCGAAACGGAGTTCGCCGGGTTTGCTAGTGTTTTATAAAGATCATGTTAACTGTATACCGGTATAAATACTGATAACGAAAACTTTTCGGAATGAAAAGTATGGATATTATTCATTGGTCAAAAATGTAGTCATTGTAGTTGTAAAGTTTATGAAAAGCATAGCTTTTTTAAGATGATAGTTTAGCTTTTACAAAAGGCGGGAGCCCTACTCGAACAAAAATTTTCACTTTAAAGTTTAATATTTCGGAAAAGGATCCCTTAATCGAAAAATAGTCTCAGCAAACTGTAAAAAAATTTAAACGACTTATTTAACGATAACTCACACAATGGGGTAGACAATGAAAAATAAAATTCATCTCCTCGTTACATGTAGGGGAGTTACCCAAAATAAAAATATTTTTATCGTTTTTAGCGTGATTGATATACATATATGTAGATGGGTCGTATGTATAAGGGCCAAAGTCGCATTATGTTCGTTTTGGCTTTTTTGTGGTAAAAGCTCGCTTTTAGTGCAATAAATGATATTCAATGAAAAGAATAAAAAAAACTTATTTTTCAACAGATACCTGCTGAAAAATAAAATATTATATTATTATTTATTTTACTTTATTATATATTTTATTTCAAACGAATGTTTACACTATATATTTTGCTTATAACAATAAAGAAGTACAAATAAAAGTCCGTGATTTGAGCAACGCTTTGTTCTAAAAAATAGTTAATCTGTAATATTAATTATTTTTTGTACACTTTTGCCTTGTAGCTATATTATGTAAGCATTTATTACTTTTGAGGATATTTAATTAATGAAAAAAACTGTTTTTTTTTAAAGTAACTGTTCTTACCCATATCTTAGAATGAAAGATCATGACCAAGGAAAAGTCTAAATATCTAAATATTGTTCACCAAAATATTCAAGGCTTTTCTGGTAAATACTTAGAACTATGCTTATTTTTAAATACAATGAATATAAGTATATTATGTATTACAGAGCACTGGCTCAAAGATTTTATGAATTAGTTGCAGGCTTAGATATTTATGCAGTTGTTAGTAGTTTTTGTAGGAAATCGGCTATCAAGGGAGGCTCTCTCATAATCTTACAGAACAATCTTAAATACAAAGAACGTACAGATATTGTTACACTTTCAGTTGAACTTCAATATTATATTGAAATATCTTATTTGGAACTTGAAGAAATGATCATAATCTGACGTGTATATCGGGCCCCCATCTGGGAATTACACTCAATTTGAATCCGCTATGGAAGATGCTTTCAATATAGTACCTATGTAGATGTAATAAGGTAGTTGTGTGTGGTGATTTAATATAAATATTTTAGTTAAGTGTCCATTAGTGAGTATGTTTCTAAACTCATTTAAATAATACTTTGAGCATACCTGCTTTGAGCCTACCCACATCACACATGCATCAGCGACCTGTTTAGATAATATTTTTTTGTAATAGAAATGTTTTTAATAAATCAATAATAAATTGTATCAATTCTGATCATAGCGGACAATTAGTCTCTATTGAACACCATCATGCTTCACCCAAACATGACCTAACTTATAGACCAGTTAATAGCAGCGTTTTTCCTGAAATAAAAACTCATATTAAAATACTTACCTTATTCGAAGCTTATAATTGAGATAGGCAGTTTTAATCATTTCTGTCCTCTTTTTCACTTCCGGTTGACAAACTTCCGTTGACTCGGCGGGCAGTGGCGCCATCTTAGTTTTCTTGTAAGTGAAAACGCGGCACCTTGTTCATTGGCTTTTTAGTAACCAGGCAGAGTTAAAATAGTAAGCTTCGTATAAGGTACGTATTTTAATATGCGTTTTTATTTCAGGAAAAACGCTGCTATTAAAAATACTTGACCGTTATTCGGAGCTTATAATTGAGATCCGTTTGTTATCGTCTGGTGAATCTATGGAAGGGTATTAATAAACATAACGCCAATGTGATAATATTTTTAATGCTTTATTTATAAACAAAATAATTTTAACAATAATTAAGGATGATGATTTTAATCATTTACTACAGCATTTCTGTGTTTTATTCATGAGGTGAATGAAATTTGTAAAACAGCATATGATTGTCTTAGATCACAGGGGTAAATAAATTGGTAACGTTATTTGATTGTCTATCCGAACGTATTTCGCGTCTGTAATATTTTTGAAATGTGTTTGTGGAACGCCAGTTACCACGAGCTAGGATTTCATCCAGAGGATAGGTTAGCCAATTTTTTGATGCCACTGCTGACCTGACACTACCCGGGCTAAACTGTATATTTGCATCTTTCAACAGGTGCCTTATCCAACCTGCTATAACAGTTCGAGAGGCAGGTTTTAGCAGGACCTTTAACAGTTACAAACAGATTACTGGATTTCGCTGTTTCGCGTCGATTTTTCAGTAGTGCTATCGTTTTATTGATCCAAAGAACTGGGTTCAACCGCACATTATCTTTGTTTGTTAATAATTTCCAACCCGATTGCACATGGTTACTATTATCAGTTTTTGAACCGAAAGCTGGCCATAAGATAAAAGAATCTTCGGATTCGATGCAGTGGTCAGGGTCTACTCTAAGTAAAGTCAAATCGTGGATACGACGTCTTGAGCATAGGAGTAAAAGAATAGCTTTATGACGAGATATTTGATAGATATTGGTTTTATCCAATGAATATGTACACAAAAAGTTAGAGAGATCGTCGATATCGCAAATAGGTGGTTTTATATTTTTAGGATTTTTTAAAGATATTGATTTTAAAATATGTTTAACTATAACATGTGAACTAAGATGACTCGACATTTCCGCATTACATAGAGACGAAACAATAGATTTATGTAAAAGAATGGTATTGTATGAAAAGCCATGAGTTAAGTGTAAATCAGCTAAAAATCGCGCTAATTCAGAGCCTGAGGGTTTCTGGTTTTATTATTTACATTATTGGTTTCTGTCCACTCTAACTAACGTTTCTATGCTATAGAATATGTTTTTAAAGTTGAATCACGCCAAGAACTTTTTAACAAGGAGATTTGATTACTATTCCATTCTTTTACTTCTTCGCCCCAACCCCACATTTCCAAACTTCGAGAGTTAGATCGTTGACGTTCGGTGGTGGCAGACCTGTTGATGTGTCTATTAAACTGGTGCTCAAGTTCCTCAGGACAAATGGAGCTTCGAGAGCCCTCGCTCTGAGATCTGCTCGCCAAAATACTTTCTGCCACCGAGGGGCGACTATTAGGAACATGCCTGTCGACAGGTTCAGATGGGACAAGACCTTGTGTATTAGAAACGGCGGAGGAAATACCCATGCAAGATGGTAGTTCCATGTTACACTGAATGCGTCGTAAAAGAGAGCATTGGGGTCTTTCAGGTCCAGAAACACATAATTGCAAACTACATGGGCTCTCTCCGAAGCAAAGAGGTCGATCGTTGGAAGCCCCCATTTCTGGAATATTATTTTCATTTTCTCCGGTAATAGGTGCCATTCCGGTGGAAGGCGATGGCGAGATAGGTGATCGGCATGCTTGTTGAATCTGCCCGGAATATAGTGAATGTGAAACACAATTTGATGTTGATCTAGAAGTGTCAACAATTGATAGGTTATTTCCATCAGTGCTGGAGATTTGGTTCCCCCCTCCTTTCGGAGATGAGCTACAACAGTTTTGTTGTCGCACTGTATTAGAATGGAGCTGTGACTTATTTGTTGAATCTGGCTGTGTATCGCATGTAGAATGGCTAACATCTCCTTTTGGTTGCAATGGAGGTTTTGTTCCTGAGGCGACCATTGTCCGCTCAGGGGAATGTTGTCGAGCTGAGCACCCCATGCCTGGTCCGATGCATCGGTTGTTAGAAAGTGCGCAGGAGGAGGTGGGTGCAACACTGTTGATGCTTGGCAATTCTGGAACCACCACTTCAGTTCTGCTATGACCATAGGCGGTAATATTTTTTTTCTTTGGCTGACATAAGAGGGTATTCATTAATCGCAACATTTGCCGATGATGTAGTCGCCCTCGAGGTATAACGAAACTGGCAAAATTTAAAAGACCTACCAGACTGCGTATTTCTTTTAGGACTACCCGCCTTTGACTCAACATTTTTAGAAGCTTTTTCCGGAGATTGCTTTTCTTTTGGCAGTGACTTTAAGTTGTCCCATGGTTTCCACAAGATTCCGAGATACACAACGTTCCTTTGAGGAACCATTATTGATTTTTCTAGATTGACACACCATCCTAACGTTTGAAGCATATTTACAGTGATATGCACATGTTCTTGAAGAAGAACAGGATTTTGGTTTACTATTAAAAGATCGTTTAAATATAAAAGAATGCGTACATTTCTTTTCCGCAGGATTTCGGCCACCCAATTGATAAGAATTGAAAAGGTTTTGGGAGCTGTGCTCAATCCGAATGGTAGGCAAGTCATTTCTAGGAGTTCTCCGTAGTAATTCAAGCGGAGAAAGTCTGTGTGCTTTTGCAACTTTCATGTGAAAATAAGCTTGACTCAAGTCTATTTTGC
Source organism: Chilo suppressalis (assembly GCA_902850365.2). Taxonomy (NCBI): domain Eukaryota; kingdom Metazoa; phylum Arthropoda; class Insecta; order Lepidoptera; family Crambidae; genus Chilo; species Chilo suppressalis. The sequence continues at coordinate 5,163,817 of OU963912.1, read as the reverse complement.
ACATCCAATCTTGCCTCTGTAGAAAATCGGGAATGCGATGAATATTGACAAGGTGAAATTCTTCTGCTCTCACGAATTTGTTTAATGCTTTCAGATTGAATATTGGGCGGAACAATCCGCCGCTCTTTGGTACAAGGAAAAGAGATGAAATGAAACTGGGACTGGGCTGCACTGGTTTTAATATTCCTTGAGCTTTCATTTTCTGAATGATTGCAGTCATCTCTCCTGACACTCGAGTGCTACAGCGACTTTTGTTGTTTGGAAAGTACAAGGGAGGTTTTTGGACAAACGGTATGCGATAACCTTCTATAATTTTTAAGATCAATGCCGGAGCTTCCATTTTCTAACTGGCCGGCGTAAAATGATCTCGAGTCATTGATCATAATGTTTGGTTCTAGCGGCACGAGAGGACGATTTATATCCTCTTGCACCTCTATGCGCCCCGCGAGGCCTCGAGCCTCGGTATTGAAATGAACCGTTATTGTGCCCATTGCGGTTTGTATTATCTAGGTTCATATGAGAGTATCCACCCCTCGAGGGTGGCACAATATTATGCATAGGTCTAGAAGAGCCTGAAGCATAGATTGGATATCGCCCTACACTTAACGGAATGTTTTTCTTATTGTCCGCCTCTCTTGTAGGCGGACGAGAAGCTTTACGAAAACCACTTTGGACATTTTCAGATTTAAGAGGCCAAAAGACTTTACGTATGCCCCCAGCTTTTTCTATTGCCGTTGAAAAGGCATTGGTTTCAAAAATATGCGAGGCAGATGGGGGAATTTGGCCAATTGATATTTTAAAAGCCGGGTCTTTAACATATTTAATTATAGCATCTCGTCTTACTTCTACAATTTCGGATCTATGGCCGCATACCAGTTGTAATAAATCATTAGAAATTTTATGAAATTCACCGTTAACAAATAACTCCTCAATTTTGTTACCTAAATTATCTAAATTTCCGTTATCTGAATAAGCCGAAGTGAGTAAATTCCGAATACTTTCTTGTAGGGATTCTTTTTGTTTAAGAATGCAATAAGTTATAGCTGCGTAAGCTTTATCAGCTTTTGCCGACTGTGTTGTTATATCATAGGGATTTATTTCAGGATTACAATCAAGATTTGTAAAGCCAGGGGCATGATTGTACAGCTTTTGGGTCTCAGCGTACCTAATATCAGACCAGGACGTATTACCGAAACGTTGACTTCGTTAAGCATTTTAATAAAATTTTCGGGTGTCTTAGGAATAGAAGGTTCCTTCAGTTTAGTCTCAATATTGAACGTGAATTGAGAATTACAAGAAGTTGCCATTATATCTGACATTTGCTCATTACTAGCATTCTGATTATAAAGATCTCCACTTACTGCTGAACAAACGGACATGTGGTCTGCATCCATAACATCACAATTGGGAGGTTGAGTTAAAAAATGCGTAACTCATGTATCTCCTTGGTCACCTGACGTATTTTGCTACGCTTGCTCCTTTTACTTTTCCTAAGACGTTGACGATGAGACCTTTTATGTCCAGAGCTCGAAGAGCTTGAATTGGAGCTGCTGGAAAAACTGCTGCTACTGCTACTACGAACCCGCTTGCGGTGCTCATTACTTGGCCCAGCTTCAGATTGCACTTCCATAACTGGTACATTAACAGTACTCATTCTGTAAATAACACTGCATTATAATAACGTTCCAATAAGCGTGGTTCATAATTGTCAATTAATGAGAAATCATCATATCCCGATTGTCGAACTTTCCGGTGGATTCTATAGGTTTCCAAAACAAAAACTCTCATATAAACTCGGTTCTAGCAATAAAGAATAAAAAACGAAATAAATTTCCAATTTGGTACGGTCTTTCGAAAATTATGTGGGTACATACATTTTCTTTTTAACAAGATCAAGGATTATGAGCCGCTTCGTTAAAATATCAAATAAGCACTAGGACCGTATTAATTTAAGCTTTTCGAACGGAAAAACCGTTTAATATTTTTATAACATACATTCAAATTATTAATATGTCTTTCACCATATCATAAAATTAACCAAACGTAATGAAGCTTATTTCGGTAATGTAACCCATATTTTCCACGTTTTATATATATATATATATATATTTCCATTGTTTTTACAAAACTATGAGCTAATAATAACCAATGAATCCTTGTAGGTATGTTGTGAAATACTCACATCGCACGACGAATCCGTTTTCACGGAATATCGCTTGTTTAAATCTGGTACTATACTCCAAAGAGATTAAACACTTTACCAGATTCAATAGCATCATTTAAAAGGACACTTGAAAATATGCAGGTACTTACATTCTTATTATTTTTCACACACTGCTGCTTTGAAATATTCACTCACTTTTATTTAGATTTATTAGCAATAAAATTATTTCTTGATAACTTATCGGTGTCTTATACCGTGTTAATGCTACGGGGAAAAGAACGCCAATGAACAAAGTGCCGCGTTTACACTAACAAGAAAACTAAGATGGCGCCACTGCCCACCGAGTCAACGGAAGTTTGTCAACCGGAAGTGATAAAGAGGACAGAAATGATTAAAACTACGGGAAACGGAAATGCCTATCTCAATTATAAGCTTCGAATAACGGTGAAGTACTTTTAATAAACTTGTTTTAATTGTTTTATATTAAACATGTGACAGAATTTATGACCTGACTAGGTATAATTATATTAAAGCAATACTCATAGTAAATTAAACTTAAGATAAATATTTGATATTGAAAAAAACTCGATATTTTCAAGCGACATATCGAAAAATATCGATCTCGCTTTCCGATATTTTATATCGAATACATGTATCGATATATTTTTTAAATGTACACCCCTAGTTTGACGTTTTAATGACAGTCGTGTGACGTCACACACCAGCATATTGTTCAGAGATACGTTTTGAAAATAAAGTTTTTGATTTAGTTTTTTTACTGAAATACACAACATAATGATGAATATCCAATTTTTATTGACTTTATGAACATTAGTAAATAATGTGAGATCGTTTTCTAAAACTTGTCAAATACCCTGTTGCGCCTCATTACTATCGTTTATTTAAACCGCACCTTTAGAATTGAAGTAACCTAATCCAAAATTATTGTTTTTTGGTAAACGCTAAAAATGTGATTGAAGAGTTGGTAATTTTCTTTTTCTATTATAATGCCCTAAGTTGTACCTTTATTGGTATCGATTCTGGTATGATTCTCTAAAGCTAAACTTAAATTTGACAACAGTGTATCCCTGTTATTCTCTATACAGAATGAAAAAGACAGACTGATCTTCTCAGTTTAGAGAATCCTGCCAGAATCGACACCATTATCATATTTTTTATTGTTAATGGTAGGATAGGAATTGTTTTCCTGATTTTATACTAAACCAGTCTTTATAACTAATTAGAACCTTTTTTAATTAATCATCAATAAAAAATATGTCACTTATTTTCCGAAAACAGTTTAATATAATTGGTTTATTACACTTTGTGCCCATTCACTAAAGAACTTAAAACAAAAACGTAACTATTTAATATAGAGGCGATTCATTTCTAATGTTATATTTTTGATAGATGACCAATTTTGTAATATGCTTGTTTATTAATTAATGATTTTCTATAATTATAGGAAAATGAAATAAATGTCTACGCAATACTGAATGGGGTACTTTAGAGGGAGGTGCGGTTTGCGTGTCATGTAAAAGAGACGGAAATAGTACGTTTGTCTTTTTTTGGCCTAAAAGAGCCTGTTTATCATTAGTAAACTGATAGAATACATGTTTTTATGTAACGTTTAATAGTCATTTTGATTTTTTTTTTATTAAAGCAGGTATCTCCAATTCTAAAGGTTCGATACGTAGATTCCCTTTTTGAAAATATTTCAATTCAAATTCTCACCAATTTCTTTTGAAGCTATTGAGACCTAGTCTTCTTAATTTTATGTATAATTTTAGATATTATTTGAGACAATACAGAATTGGGTAAAAATGGAAGGTCGCCTTTCTATTCACATTTGCTTTTAAAACGTTTAAAACGAATAAAACGTTTATTATTTTAATGCAATGGTGTCGATTCTGGCAGGATTCTCTAAACTCTAAATTTAACATCAGTCTGTCCTTTTCATTCTGTACAGAGAATAACAAGGATACACTGCTGTCAAATTTAAATTTAGCTTTAGAGAATCATGCCAGAATCGATACCAGTATTGATTCTATGTTTCAAGTATCCTTTGCTTTAGCAACAAATAAGATTATGAACAAACAAATGTCATTGACCGAATCTAGTCGAGTATTATCACCATAGAGAAAAGTAATACACTGGAAATAGAGGGCCTTCTGGCAAGTTTTATGTGTCACCCAAAATACTAACGCGAACCTAGCGCCATCTGTTAAGAGTTCACCCGAACTTCTACGTAGCCTGCGCTATAACCCTACCTATATATAGCTGTATAGCTACAATCCTAGATAGGTAAACGAATCATATGGAAATTAGATTATTCAACATTTCATTTAGTCTCAAAATATTTTTATTACTATATAAGTATAACGGCTTTGAGACTAAATAAAACATTGAATAATCTAATTTCCATATGATTCGTCTACCTATCCAACGACTTTATAAATGTATTTCCGTAATCGGGAAGGATAAATAAAACAATAAAAATGAGGAATTCACTTTTTCTTTTTATTATGTTTATTTTTGTTATAATACTGTTGTGCGCCAATCTTAGTTTCATCATCCCCATCATAAGATATTTTGCCGCATAAAATTCGATTAATTGAGCGGCACCAACTATACAACGTAACATTGATGATAAGATCTTCGAACATATTTCGTAGGTCTTTTTTGTGGTCATTACAGTCAAATGTGTTATTTACAAAGATGTCGATTAATACTTTAACATTTTGTTTAACGTTTTTTGTATTTAAATTTTTCTTTAAAACATTTACTGTTATGTTTGATATTTCTTCAAAACATTTAATACAATCCATAGAGGGATAGCATAGCCATTTTTTATTACAATATTCTTTTTCTTGTATGAATCTGTGAGCTGGTATATGTTCCGTCGCAAATAATCTATTTCTACAAGCTTTACATTGCTTTATGATTTTTGAACATTTTCTAAGGACCCAACCGCAAACATAGCTTTTTTGGCCAATGCCTTCTATTATTTCATTGGGACTATTTAATAAGTCCTCGTTGATTACAATTTCGTTAGATTCATTCAAAATAATAGCGTCATTATCCTTGCATTCTTTTATCAAAAAATCTACAGATTGTAAGAATGTAGAGACATCTTCTTCACAATTTGATTTTAAAGAATGAGAAGAACTAAAATTATTTAATAATAATGATTTAAAAGCTCCTTCAAAACCAATTGTGTTAGGAGAGATGTTTCGTACACCTAAACTTCTGATACTGCCAAAAAAGTTTTCGATTGGATCCTGGTTGAGGTTTCTACATAACAATGTGTCAAAATTATATTTTTCATGTAAAAGCTTCCAAATGGCCTGCATTCCTTCGATGGTTTTAATAAAGTTTTTAATAGAGGGTACAACCTTCTCAACTAATCTAATTTTAGATCCTTCCTTTTTTCTTTCAAGATATTTCATACTTTTCAAAAATTTTAGGCTATCTTGCCAGAGCTTATGATGGGGCGAATTTCTTTTGACGCCAGACCTAAATGTTTTGCCATTAACTATGTTGAATGTATTACAATTTAAACTATCAAACAGATTGTCAAATAATTTTACAAATGGTGTTATTTGGCGACAAGCTGGGTTTAGTTCTCCTACAGCAGTTAAATGATGTGCTGTCACTGCAACAGAGTGGCTGAACAATTGAGTTGCGGTTTTCACCTTCATTTTATTGATCTTTTCCGGGTTCACATGTTCTTCCGTTAATTTTAGAAGATATTTCAGCTCCCCTTGAGACTTATCAGCTTCATATAACTCTTGAAAATACTCCCATTTTAAGATTTTCTCCTTATTTTCATCTTCAAAATCCATGTATTTTAAATCTTTAGTAATTAAATTATTGCGTATGCCTTTTATAAGATGAGGTACATCATAAATAGGTATAATTTTTGATTTATCAATTGTAAAAACATCATGGCGCCACTCTTGTCCTGTTTTCAAATATAATTCTTTGGTATCTTTTACGAGACTTTCTATGGCGCCTACATTCACCGAACTTTGGTCGCAGACAGTGGCGACTACCTTTAAGCCAGTACTTTTGACGTGTCTTATCACTTCTATGATACATTTTTTCAGCTCAATTTTATTAAGATTTTGAGTGAAGTAATATGCAACAGGCTGCTTATACTGTTTTTTTATTCCTCTTACCATAAAGCTGAGGGCATGATCGGCTATCTTATTTTTATTACCAACTGTGGCAAAACCTTTCAATTGGTCAATGTTGGCGTCATAATGTACCTGGGGATTAATTGACATTTCGTCGAACATTATTATGCAGAGTCGATCGCTATTACTCAATTCAGCAACAGTGTCTCTAATTTTTTTAAATATTGGTTTGTTGATCCCTGGTAATATTTTTACTTTTCCCAGAAGATTCCTCAACGATTTACCTGATGGTAACGTAAAGCTTTTATGTAAAAGCGTATAGGCCTTCGGACTTCGTTTGTAAAACGATAATGATAAAATTTTTTCTTCAAGTGTGAAGCGACGTCCCTTTGACTTCTTTTTCGTTTCGCGGAACTGCATATTTGTAAAAATTTTTGCAGACAAAGTCATATTGGCCGTGACTCTTTGAAAGGCCGCACTATCGGACAATTTTGATGCAGATTCCAGTCTGGATTTAAAAGATGTGCACTTTTTTCGTAATCTGTAGATTTCTCGACGCAAATTTTTAGTTTTCCTTTCAGTCTCCTTATAATATGGCATATTCAATCCTTTCAATCTCGCACCTGAAAATAATAATGTGTTAACTCGAAATGAGTCTGAAGTTAAAGAGAACTAGAAATCATTAATTTCGACTTCCGTTTCATATTTATTAACATAATCAGATAACATGAAATAATTACACAGAAAATTAAAAAAATATGTGGTAATTTAAACAATGAAGATATTTACAAGAATATTATATTTTTGTTTTAAGCATTAACTTTTAGATATTTAAATCTACTGAAAATTTTTAATAGAAATTTTTTCCACGCGGTGCAAGCTGCTGACGGGACTGGAAGCCCTTCCTTATCCGGGCGGATGCACTTTACAAGTAAATACATAAATATAAAATGATAGATTTAGAAGCTGAAAATTCAAATAAACATACCTTGAATTTTCGTTGTAGACAGTTTTTTACAAACTTGTTTAGTTGAAGCTACATCTCCAATGTTACGAGTGCAATAATCATGATCGTTCTGGATGCACAATGGACTAGCAGTGTCTGAAATAATAAATAGGTAATAATTACTGCAACTCCCCATATTCTCAATTGGAAATAAAAATGGAGTGTGAACATTTCTTTCAATAAATCATGTACTTCAAAATTAAAAAAATAAAAGCGAGTGTGGTTATGACCACGCGACTGAAGTGAAACTTCTTTAGCTTCAATGATCTGAAAATCACAAACTTTGTTGATTTGTCACCCACCGATCCGCGCTGGGTCCGTTATCACCCCCCAATCCACACAGTGTCCATTATCACCCACCAAGCACTAGATACATGTATGTTGTGACGAGTATTGTTCATTGTTTACCGATGAATCACTAGTTACGCGTTATGCGCGTAACGCAAAAATCGTCACCCACTCGCCAGTTTACCCCCCAAGTCAAGCGTGCCGAAAGAAGTTTCACTTCAATAAGTATATTTTTATTGCAACAATCGCATCGCATTGCGTAAATTATTCATCCACTAGCGGCCGCCCGCGACTTCGTGCGCGTGAAGTTAGTTATTTAGAACAGTCAATGAAGGCAAAAATCAGCTAGAACCTCCGATTTCACTGAACCTCCATCGATTTTCATGAAAATTGGTGACTAGATGGGGGAGACCTTAAGAAACAAAAGTGACATAGTGCCAACTTGCGCTTTTGCTCTAGGGTAGATGCCACCCTTTCTCGGGGGTGAAAATTATTTTAATAAAAGTAACTCCAGGAATCGATACAGAGACAAATTATATAAATATATAAGCAAAATTTGTTATATAAAGTTTTTGTAATAAATCAATACTTTCTGAGTTATTGAAGATCAAAGATTGTGATTTTTCGTGATAAAAATACATGTTTTAAACATTAAAAAGTATCACGAAAAATCACAATCTTTGATCTTTAATAACTCAGAAAGTATTGATTTATTCCTAAAACTTTTTATAACAAATTTTGCTTAGAATTTGTCTCTCTATCGATTCGTGGAGTTAATGTTATTAAAATAATTTATATCCCCCGAGATGGGGTGGCATGTACCCCCCTTTTATTATATGTATAGATATATTTGCCAATCACGCAAAAACAGCAGAATGGAATTGGGTGAAATTCGGCATACATACATATACCTTGATTTTGACTGGACTTTTCTTATCCCAGAAAAGTCTTAGCTTTCTGTGGGATTTTCAAAAAACTAACTATAACGCGGCCGATGTCGCGGGCGGAAGCTAGTTATAATATAAATGCGAAAGTGTGTGTTTATCTGTTACCTCTTCGCGCTTAAACAGCTGAAGCGATTTAGATCAAAATTTGGATTTGGTTAGTTTTTATTTCAGAAGTGATTTTACCCCTTTAAGTGGGTGAAAAGTGTGGAAGTTTATATGGGAAACTAATTTTTCCGCGCAGCAAAGGCAGGCACCTCATTAAAAAGGTATATGAATAGCACACAATACCTGACTGTTGTGAAGTAGCGGGGAAATTAGCTTGGTTCATCATAACATGTTTTTCGGATTCCTCTCCAAATTCTAGACCAACATTCTGTGTTGCATGTGGCCCTGAAATATCAAATAATGGAATTTATTTTAGTCACATTGTTGTTTGCATATTTTCCCTATTTATTTATATTTACACCAGTACCACGTTCTGGCAACTATACAAATTATCCCTTCTAGGTTATTATATTTTTAAGCATTTAACTGCTAGATTTGTCTACTTTTATTTTCGCTACAAAAAGTTCACTTTTGCTTATCCTTCAGTTTAGAACATTTTAGTAGATTAAAGTTGATGCTATCACTTTCTATATGGTAACGATAATAAAAAACAACACGTGACCATTTGGTCACGTAATAATAATAATGATATTTATTTTCAGACAATATTATACAGTCCATAGAATTTTAGTAAATGAAGTGTTAAATTTAATTGACGTCTCTGAGTACTACCCCATCAGATAATATAATTATTCTGATCTTTAGTTGTTTTGGTAGAAGACCTACTAAAGTTTCTCTCATCGCAATCCAGTGCCTCTATTAAATACATAGTACAATAATGAGGAATCCTAAAAATATTTTTAAAGGAGCCGATGGAAAATCGTAGGTCTAAAAACTGAACCGTCCCAAGTTGGTATTAAATCATTTAAATCTCCATTTTGGTTCCTGTAAGAGGTTGGGATTATCTCTCAACTGTTTCGGGACTATTTTGTTCTTATTATTTGAATATTTTTTCAAAAGTACATATACACTTAATTAGTATTTTTAGCTTAAATTATTTAGTATTTTATCCAAGATGTTATGCATAACGGGACTAATGATAGAAATTAAACAAATTTCGCAACGACTATTCTTAGGATGGATGGATGATGATGTTACTCAAAACAAAATTAAAAAAAAAATACTAAAGAATGTTTAAATTTTCATTTCATACTGAGCAAAAATTACTTTACCTTGCACTTCCTCAGACAGATTTATTGCAACTTGTTTAGTTATTTTCAGATTCTCAATGCTATGAGTGCAATAATCATGGTCTTTCTGAAAGCTGGTAACAGTATCTGAAATTATATTAGAAAAATTTGTTAATACTATTAGGAGTACATTTAAGAGAAGTAATGAAAGTAAATAAGTACTTGAAGTATTATAAAAATAATTAATTCACAAATTAATGCTATATTTGAAAGAATTATATAATGACATTTAATTTAATAAATTTGACCTTTTTATTGTTTAAATATAATTATTTTTAGTCTTATGTTGGATATAAATAATTTACATTAAGTAATGAGGAGCTCGATGGCGCATGTGGTTAGCGCGTTCGGCTGCGATCGTTAAAGTTAAGCAACTTTCGCAGTGGTCGGTCATTGGATGGGTGACCAAAAATCTTCTATCTCGAATTCCTCCGTGCTTCGGAAGAAACGTTGAGCCGGCTGCGTCTGCAGTCGTTAGCACCCGCCAATCCGCACTGGGCCCGCGTGGTGGGTCATGGCCCAATCTCCCTATTCCATCCATAGGGAAGGCCTGTGCCCCAGGAGAGGGGACATTAATAGGCTGATGATGATGATGACCTATATTTTGTTAATTTGGAGATTATTTAAATAATATACTGTTAGTGATAAGCCCTCTGTAGTTTGGCTTTGTCGGACTGTGCTGTGAATGGTGCTGCACAGGCTTGATAATGCTAATGATTACTTAACATCGTTGTGAATGTACTATCCCAAATATATTGTAATGAGACATGCAATAAATAAAATATACCTATTTATAATAATATAAACAATACCTGGCTGGTGCGGTGCAGCAGATAACATAATTTGGTCAGTGATATCATTTTTCACAGATGGTTCAACTGGGATAATATTCTCTTTTGCAGATGACCCTAAAAATTAATGAAATTTTGATCAAACCTTACAAAAAAGCAGTTGGCTGCCTTGCCTAGCCTAAAAATAGCAGCAGGTGCAAGTTCAAATCTTGTCTGGTGAATTTTTCTAGAAAAAAAAACTTTGAAAAGCTGTTGAGCTTTTTTAACTGCAAGAATCGAAAAACCAGCAAGTGCACTGAAGCTAGAAAAGATCCTTTTAAACTATTAAAAACTATACATAATAAATGTTTAAAAAAAACTAGGTCGGTAGCTGTCCTGTACAATATGTGTGTACATAATGTTCTTAAAAATTACATACCTTGACCTGATGGTGGAATAGGCATTACAATTGGAAAGTTTGTAATATTTGTCAATATTCTCTCCCTTTCTACAGGAACAGTTGTTTCCAGATCCAGTTCTGAAATTTTTATAATACTTTAATGAATATAAAACAAGTACTAGCAAACAATACTATTTTTGATTTTTGTTATCCTATAAGAATTAATCTCTTAATGATCTACTCTGAAAAAGACAAAAAATATTGCTATTATAAAGTATTTTGTGTGTTGATGACACAAAACATTTGAATTTGAATTTAAGCCATCATCACATCTTTCCAGATTTAATTTTGTTAACAATTTCTGAAGAGGTGCTAGTATTTTATTATTATAATTTTTAAGTGTATATATGAAAATAAGATACTTTTTTACATATTCAAAGTACCTACTATACTCACTGGGAAGGTACAAAGTTGGTACAGCCAAAGCACTCAAACGATTGTTACGATTTCGATGGCCTTCAATGAAGTGTTTATCACATACTTTCATTCTTGGGTATATCTGTTCAGTTGACAGGTTTCTCAGCCTCTCACCACCTATCTCAACCCAAGATCTAAACTGCTCTGGAAACTTAGCTGGGTTTGGAAAACTGTGAACAGTGAGACCTAAAAGAGAAAAATAAAAATTTTCAGTTAAAGTGAGCAATATCAGCAAGAATATATATATTTCATGTAGGTACAATCACAAGAGATTCTTTCAGAATGTGAAGGCAAAATACATTGTTTATTATTTATTCTTTATTGCATGCCACAGATAGTACAAAAACAATAATATCATAAGTTGCACAAATATGTGACACCCTGCCAGGGTGTTGCAATTATACTTAAATTATTATTTAAATAAACTATCAAATATATTATAAAAAAAACTATGTATTAAATAGTTCTTACATTATATACATATATAATTTAAAAACTACAGATATTAATAAACAATTTTCACACTCAGAATTTTTCATATAATATATGAGGTATATAAGTTATGAAATTTAATAAATTTTATTATTACTTCATAAAAATTATATCAGATATGTTTATCTTGAAAAACCTCTAATATAGTATAATAGGATTTATTAATGAGATATTATTCCTTTAGATGTTTCCTTTATGTGGAAAATTTGATACTAATTTCAAGTTTGAAAACAGGAGATTCAGTGTATTCTGGTAGCGATCATTACGTCTTGCTAATTTAACAGGGGTGTATAATTCAATATGTTTTTCACAAACACGCAGGCTTCAACGACGTATAGGCATGTTATGGTAAGTATTTAAAAGTTTTTGAAATATGATTTGCAGGAGTCTGCTTGTTTTATGTTTGCAAGTATTCTTATAAACTTTTTCTGGAGGACTAAAACATCGTGAATTTAAGTGCAGTTACCCCACAATATAATACCATAGGTCAGCCTGAAATGGACCATTGCATGATATGCAGAAAGGTATTTTATTAGTATTGCGTTTCAACTGTCTCAGTGCATATACAAGAGAGGGCAATCGAGTCAAATCGAGAGAAATGCGTCTAGCTCTATTCCTAGCATGGTTGCAGAGTTTAAAGCTTCTAATTTTTTGGATTTGTATTGGTAGTTGATGTTTAATGGGGTCTTTTGATTGAGGTCTATATTCTATTAATTTTAATTTTGTCAAGATTAAACTGTAGATTGTTACACTCTAGCCATTTTGTAAGTGAATCTAATGTCGCGTCAAATTTTAGTTTAAGTGAATCAGTGCTTGCGCAGGATGAGCTAAACTCGAACAACGTTTGCCGGTGAAACAAAACTTAGAAATTACTCACCTTTGGTAACACATCCGAATACACAACGCCTGGAGGATGGCATGATGATGAGAATACACTAAACTAATGGAGTCACTTGCAAATAAACTACACTAAACATAAATAGCGTCCGTTTCGCGAAATCACAAAAGACCGGCGCCTGCGACGATCCTTAAGCGAGGAACCAAGTTCAAACTCAACTCAACGAAAGTGAAGACCAGGTAATTGTGAACACAACGAGAAGAAGACGGAGGAGAAAGATACTCGACTCAACGTACTTGCATCTGATGAGGATTTGTAAATCGCGTTAGGCAAATCTACAACAAAACATCAAATGGCAGCCATTTGAATTTTGCAATCAACCAACTGACACAATGGTGCGTTCCATACCGTATTACTTATTTTTATATGAAAATTTAAACGTTATAGTGAAAAGTTGCACTCAGGGCGTCGGCTTGGAACGCAGCCCAACACTGACAGTTATTTGACATTGAGGAACGGCATTTGGCATGAAACTTCAGGTGAAGACATAATAGATGTCGCTAGCAAAAACCTCCTAAGCAAGTTCTTTGCGACTTTCCGACCCCTGATTATCACACGTAGGGTTTCTAATTGGATTATGTGCTAAAAATTGGTTTTTGGTTTAATTTTATTATCAACAGGCATAATAACTAGTCTCCAAAATGTGGCTGTACGAGGCCGATGGTTTCGCCGAGATTTTTAAGGGTTATTTGCCTTATTACCTATTAGTTGCTCTGCCTATTTTTATCATTATGTCCCCTGTGAACCCAGTAGCTGCTTCTCATGAGTTTTCTGTGTATAGAATGCAGCAATACGACCTTCATACAGTACCTCATGGTGAGTGAATAATATTAGTTATGGTTTCATAGATGATACAAAAAATCAATGATATTTTGGTTGAGGTTATGATTTGATGGCTAAATGATTTACATGTTTATCCTCAAAACAGTTGTACCGTTAATTTCTCACAAATATGACCAACCTGCTGTACACTCATACAGTATCCAATTTCTCCAATATATAAAATCATCAGCAATAAGACTCAAAAGTATGAAATTGACAAATGTAAATTCAATGAATGACATTTAATCTTACTCTCTACTTTTCTCACAAATAGAGAAACCTATATAAATAATTTTTCAGTTTTCTACCATCCAAGTACCTAGCAACTATTGACGTAACGACCATGAAACTTAAAACCAAATCTGTAACATTAAAAACATGTATTTTTAGTTTAAGGGTTCTTAAACCACACTACTTATGTACTCTAATTTTAGAGAAAACATGAAAGTAAATGCCAATACATTAAGAAATAATAATTGAAAGATTTGACTTAATCATCTTTGCAATATATGGATTTCATTTAAGCTTGAGCTCAGAATATAACTAAGATTATGAACAAAAATTATTGAAGATATTAGGAAAACATATTATCAAATCAAATTATTTAACAATAAAATTATTGTCATAATTTTCAAATCAAGTCACAAATAATTATGAGTATGCCAATTTAACTCGAAAATAATGTTTTTCAATCTCCATATTTATCTAATTCATTGTTTGGCTTTGCCTTCAATGTCTTAGATAACAAGCCTTCAATCTTTAGGAGACCTTATCTTTGTTCAAATAAGATACTGAGCTACAATAACTGAGCTGGATCAACTTAAAAAAACCGGCCAAGTGCGAGTCGGACTCGCGCACCGAGGGTTCCGTACAAACCTGCAAGGTTTACAAAGTTCGTTCATTACGACAATCAAGTCATAACTATGGTATTTTTATTGCAAAATGAAATTCATAACATTACAATGGGGAAAGATGGAGGAGCATAAATTTAAGACAAAGATCTCTTTATCGTTTAAGTAATCCTTTATTTTATATTAACACATATCATTTATCTATAATATAACTGAAACACTTATACTAGCCTTGCAGCAGACTTGCGAAAGTTCTTTTATTAAAGTTATTTATTTACTAAGTTTTTTAGTCACTATTTAGAAATCTGGTTCAAAAATATTAATTAAGTATTAAATTTGAACCAGACCTGTAAATGGTGACTGAAAAAGTTATGAATAGTACCACATTGAACATTGAAGTTCGAAAAAACGTTATCAATAGTTGTACAACTTCGTGTAGTGCTACTGTTTATTAACGGAAACATGTTTATGGATGAAAAATATGTGGAAATTCCATTTTGGGGATTCATTCTAAAATCTATATTGAAGTCTCCCACAACAATCAGACGAGAAGATGAAGTGTACATATTGAGGTTGCTGCCGAATATTGTTGTATTTATACATTCTATTGCAACATTAACACTTTAAGCAGTTAGGACGCATTTAGATTATACAGCTACATTCACCAAAACATCGGGATTGAATGACGATGAGTGAGGTCGTCTTTGCCGTTTGAAAAATGTTGCCCTCCCCATACATAGTATAATAACTCGCGGTCATCGCTGTAACTACAATTATGTTTACAATCACAATTTTTTTGGTGGTATAACTACTTAAAATTTTAAGCTTTTCGGATTTTTTCTGTTACCTGTGCTGTAAGCTATTGCTTCTTACCAAATTTCGAGATTCTATGTCAACGGGAAGTGGTCTTTAGGTTTTAATTCCCTTGCGTGTAGTTGCGAGTTTCAAAATATGCGGTATCAATGGTTGTACTTTTGCGTTTTGCGTTTTTGCGTTGACTTAGTTTTTTTTTTCACGGGTTAAAGGCAATTAGATCTAAGTATTTGATATGAATTTCAACTTGATAGCTCTACGTAAAGTAATAAGTTTATATTTATTAAAAAATATATATTTTGTAATGTAACTAAAAATTTAAGGTTTTCGGAATTTTTCCTTTATGTGTGCTATAAAACGTTGCTTCATGCCAAATTTCAAGATTCTAGGTCGACTGGAAGTACCCTTTAGGTTTTGATTCCCTTGCGAGTACTTGCGAGTTTCAAAATATGCAGCTTAAATTGCTGTTTCTTTTGATTGCGTTGACATAGAAGTTTGATTTTGTTACAGCTTAAAGGTATTATAGACCTGAGTATTTGGTATGAATTTCAATTTAATACCTCTACGCGTTTGTGAGGAAATGGGTAGTAAGGTTAAAATTATTAAAAAAAAATATATTATGTGATGTAACTAAAAATTTATGGTTTTCGTAATTTTTCCTTTATCTATGCTATAAGACGTTGCTTGGTACCAAATTTCAAGATTCTGAGTTCACGGGAAGCACCCTGTAGGTTTTGATTCCCTTGTAAGTGTCGAAAATTTGCGGCATAAACGGCTGTATCTTTTGATTGCGTTGGCTTAGAAGTTTGATTTTTTCACAGCTTTAAGGGACAGTAGACCTGAGTAATTGATATAAATTTCAGCTTCATACCTCCACGCGTTCCTGAGAAAAAGGGTCTTGACAGACGGACGGACGGACAGACGGACAACAAAGTGATCCTATAAGGGTTCCGTTTTTCCTTTTGAGGTACGGAACCCTAAAAAAATCAGCCTGTAGTAAACAATATTGATCATAAGAAATTTTAATTTCAATATTTGTAAAACATTTGCCTATAGGTAATAGAGCTTAGTTCTGTAACTTTATGAATTATTGAACAGTCGAAACACATAAATATGCATATATTTAAATTGCAAAATTTTATTCAGATTCTTTCTAAGTAAATTATTCATTGATATTTGTTTCTTAGGTTTTCACGCACATCACTCATTAATTAAAAAAACAATTTTGATGGGTTAGATGCACTGATTTAATTTTTTATTCAGACAATGTATTCCTGCAAAGGATGCGAAACGTCAATAAATAAATAAAATCAGTGCATCTAACTCGTTGAAACTTGTTTTATTTATTCATTGATGAAAATTCAGAACATTGTAAATATTTTTGTTGTTATTGACCTTGTTTTGCAGACCATAAAAATTAATAACAGTAAAATGAAGTATAAAAGACGGTTTTGAATGCCCTGACATAAAACTGTCCTACCTGATTATGTGTAAAGATCACATAAGAAGAAGTACAAACTATCCCATCCTGAAGTGTTCTTCTCTATTCTGAAGAACTGCAGCAGTTTCAATTGCAGAAACACATCACTACAGAATAATTTGAAGGGCGTGGGAAAAGAAGGAGCAAATTTAACTTTTTTTAATGAACTATTCACTTTGTTTACTGACGCAATATTAAAAAACAAAAATCTATTGTGTAAAATATACAATTTTCTGTTAATGTTTAAGTGAAGATCAAATCCTAGTTAAACTGTTAAGTATCTAAATTGAGATTTTAAGTTAAAAAAAATGTTATTACTCAAAATATAAAGGATGCTAATGTGCCCCCTTCTTTCCTGTATGTACCCTTCATTTAATTTGATTGTTTTAGTAGACACTGCACAAGTTTTTTCTTATGAGACACTGGATATGCTTTTCCTTCTTAAAGATGCATTACTAGACAAAGACAACCACCTCACGCTGACCCAGTACTGTGTAAAAGAACGGTGGTCAACAAGATGCTAAGGAGGGAGCTATAATTTCTCTACTCTAATTTTAATCACATTACAGGTTGCCGCAGTGCAAGTTTCAATTTGGAAGGGCGTTCCCTCACCTCATGGAGCACCTCCCGCCATTGTGTGGTGGCTCGTGTTCAAGACATAACAATTGATCAGTTCATGGAGATTCGCAGCAAGGCAGGAGCTCTCCTGCTTGTGCTGCCCAAGAATGATACTGTGCTCTCTTCGGAAGAGAAAGAGGTATTTATTAATCTAAAGAAAATTTAGTTTGCCTGGATAGCCTAACTGGATTAAGTGAAATTTTTTATAGTAAAAAAAAACTAGATTTTTAAATATAGCAGTTAAATGCTTAAAATATAAATGTTATAATGTATTTATTGATAGATAGATAATAGATTTTTGCTGCTCCAGTATAATCCTCGTTATGTTGTCAGTCATAATTGATCAATTGAGTTCTATTTAAAACAGAAAAAAATATAAAATCGCCATCTGAGGTAGAGATCTTTTAATTTTAATACTAATTCCATTGAGGAGCTTGATGGCGCAGATGGTTAGCGCATTTGGCCTGCGATCGTGAAAGTTAAGCAACTTTTGCAATGGTCTTTCATTGGATGGGTGACCAAAAACTCATTTTTTCCAGCTCCTCCGTACTTTGGAAGCCACATCAAGCCGTTGGTCCCGGCTGTATCTGCAGTCGTTAGCACCCACCAATCCGCACGGGCCCACGTAAAGGGTCACGGCTCAGTCTCCCTAATCCATCTATATGGAAGGCCTGTGTCCCTGCAGTGGGGACATTAATGGGCTCATGGTAATAATAATGATAACAACTAAATCCACCTAAAATAAAATGAAAACTAAAATACTATCAGATTAGCTCTAAGACAATTGTTTTTTTTTATAGCACATTCAATTACTTGAAATGGCCATGATCCAGCAAGAAGTCAGCGCACCAGTGTACTTTGCTCAGTGGACACCGGAGTATGAGACCATATTGCAAGACCTGCAACACAGTTTTATCACTGATGACAAATCTGGCACTGCTTTAGAAGCAATATTCAACAGTGTCTCTTCCAATGGCTATCAAATTGGTGAGAATTATTAGTACTGTTATGTCAAATATGATACAAGCCCCCCTCCCCCATTAACCATAGGCGCGTCGTTATTATTGATAATATGGGATGCGTATTTGCGTTATTTGTTTTCAATATATTATTAATGAGAACGGCTACGAAGTTAGACATTGCTGCGATAAGAACAACACAAAAGAAGTATGACAAATTATCTCTACCATATATTCTGTGGCGATGGTCTCTGCCGACAACTTACACATATTTCAAGAGAAAAAATGTTATTTCAATCAGCATATAAATAAAAACATAAACAAACCAAAAATATTATGGAATAATCTAAAAAAAAATATTTCAATAAAAAATGTCAAAAATATACCTATTCCTTTTGATCCAGATGTTATTAATGACCACTTCTTGAATGTGCCTGGTACCCCATCAGTAGATATTTCTAAGCTGACCTACTTTGAGTATCACAGACGCGGTGATGCCACCTTTTCTCTTTCCTCTGTATCTGAAAGCACTGTTGCAAATATTATAAAGAGTCTGCATTCTGATGCTGTTGGAGTGGATGGCATCTCTTTACAGATGCTTGTCATGACTCTTCCACAATCTCTTAGTGCAATAACATCCATTGTAAATAAATCTTTAAGTGATGCACAATTTTCTGACTTTTGGAAAACAGCTCTAATTAAACCTATTCCTAAATGCACGAATCCATCCAGTGTTAGCGATCTTCGACCAATAAGTATTCTGCCTTGTCTGTCTAAAATTGTGGAGAAGGTAGTGTGTGATCAGATAGTGAAGTATTTGGAATCCAACTCATTGCTACCCCAGCTACAGTCAGGTTTTCGAAAAAAGCACAGTACATCTACGGCTCTCCTTAACGTAGTCGATGATATTCTGTCTGCGCAGGATAAGGGTATGGGTACTCTGATGGTGCTCCTTGACTTCTCGCGTGCCTTCGATTCTTTGTATATTCCATTACTTCTATCAAAGCTTTCTTACTTTGGATTTGACGCTGCAGCCGTACGATGGTTTCACAGTTACCTGACAAATAGGATGCAAACTGTGGAGGTGGTAGGTGGAAATGGGTCTGTATTCTACTCTCAGTGTCGTGCAATATGCAGAGGTGTCCCTCAAGGGTCCATTTTGGGTCCCATTCTGTTCATCATTTATAGTGCAGATATAGCTGAAAGCATGAAACACTGTCAATTTCACTTATATGCTGATGACGTGCAGCTGTATCAGAGCTGCTTTCCTAGCGATACTGGCGAATCTGTGGATAAGATTAATGACGACTTAAATAAAATACTTATCTGGTCACATGAGAACAGTTTAGTTCTCAATCCATTGAAGACTAAATATTTGATTCTTGGCTCTAAAAAACAGGTGACTAGCATCATGTCAAATGACCCTCAAATTTTTGTTAATGGTCAGTCCATTGAACAGGTATCAGAGGCTAGGAATCTGGGAGTAATTTTTGAATCAAATATGAATTTTGAGAAACATGTTCTCGAGGCTGTTCGAAATTGTTTTTACCGTCTCAAGGTGCTATATAAATTTCGCCCTTTTCTTAGTGAGGATTTAAGAATTCGTCTGTGTGAAACATTGGTCCTGTCCAAACTTAACTATGCTGATGTTGTTTTTGGCCCATGTCTGCTAGCTAGAACTGAACGTCTCATTCAACGTGTACAAAATGCATGTGCGCGTTTTTGTTTTTCTATTCCATCTAGGGCCCATATTACACCATACTTGAATAATTCCAATTTAATGAAGATGGGCTCTCGTAGACAATTGCATTTTGCCACACTTTTGTTTGATATAGTACACTCTCGAGTGCCGGAGTATCTTTACTCTAAGATTAACTGGGCCAGAGATAAAATGTTTCGTTCAAGAGCTGCCACTTACATGATACTCACTCCCGCACATAGAACTGCTGCTTTTCGTGGCTCATTCAAGTACTCAGCTTCGAAGTGTTGGAATAATTTGCCACCCCCAATACGTTCACTGAAAACACATGACACATTTAAAAATAATTTTAAGCTGTTCTTGTTACAGACACAGGTGCAGCCCGTTTAATTATCTTTTCCCTTACCTTTTAATTTATTTTCAATAAATATATTGCTTTTTGTAACAGCCGAATCTTTTCTTTTTTTGTATTGCATACGTGTCACTGTCACTAAAACTAAGGGTCAAAATCCATCTTTATTTTTTATTTTTTTTCTTTGTAAATAACCACAGATTACCTCTGTTACAATATATAATCTCTGCCACAGATACTGCTATGTGTTCTGTCCTAGACTGATTTCTTTTCTTTTTTGTTTTGTTATTTAGTATGTACTTAATCTGTATTTTACCTTTTTCTTTTCTGTGATGTCACTGCTCTGGGTATGGCAGAATACCAGTGCAGCAGGAATTTTTCCTGCTGTGTATGCTGAGTCATATCCAGTGTTGGCATCACATAAAATACACATTTACCGTCTGTAGCTGTTTTTTGTTGTTGTTAATTTTACTTGTACGTTTTGTTTTACTTTTTGTTATATGTATTTTTGATAGCAATAATTAGCAATAAAAACATTTTTCTTTCTTTCTTTCTTACAACTCGTCAGCCGTCGACTCGGCGTCGCCGCGTGCATTTGACTCTGCCGTGACGGTCGAAGGCTGCCGCCGAAAGGTGGCAACGGCTGTAGTTACCGCCGCTGTCGGCTTGTAGTGAATGAGTGAAACGTGTGGTGGGTCATGGCGTCGGCAGATGCATCTGCAAATGCCAGACGGGGGAGTTACTTTTTTTTTGAGGAGACTCGGACCTCGGCTCTAGTTAGCTGTTGTCGTAGGGGTGATGAAAAACGCCCAGGTACGTACCTGTACGTACCTGGTATAGCGTGTCGTGTGTAGACCGGATCTTCGCACTGTTATCCTACGGGTGTTGTGTCTGCCACATGCTAAGTTTGTGGCCGTGGTTTGTGTGGTGTGGGAGGAGTCAGAGGCGCGCGTTGGCGCGGGTGATTTCGTCGTAGGGGTACTCTAAGACGTGCCTAGGCCGACTAGAGGCTTTGACTACTAAGGGGTTCGGATGATGCGCAGCTTTATCGAAGTAACGTCGCGAGGCGTCCATCATATACTTTGCGATGGAGTCTAACTGGGTAGTTTGCGCATCAGTGGTAGGTATTTAACGTCCACGGATACGTCTGCATTAAATTCGTTAGTTGTCGGTTTTTGTGGCACGCAACAAAGGGCTTCAGCGCGGACGTCTGTCCACACGTCCCTCAACGCATCAGTAGAAATGGAGTTGCGAATGAGGATGGACGCGTGCTTGCTATTATTTTTTGCTCGTTTGCTACTCTCGTTTACGTTAATATTACGAGTACTAACTAAACATTTAAATTCCTTTACTTGTATTTGAGCAGAAAACTACCTGTGTCACCACCTTCTTCTTTTCCATTTCTTTTTAATAATTCTACTGCGATACACCCCAAGTAGAAGTTAAAAGTATTAAGTAAATAAATAGCTGCGGCAGCTACGATCTCATTTTTTTAATATTGTGTGCGTATCAGTTGCGTCTATCGAGAATGAACACAGACTGAATGAACTGTCAGCTCGTGGTGATCCATCTGCTGATGCATCTGTCGTGTAGATGAGGCATTAAAAATCCATAGGGAAAGCCTGTGCTATAGCAGTGGGGACATTAATGGGCTGGTGATGATGATGCTGTGATGAGCTGTGATATAAAAAAATATGATTTGAAATTCGATTTTAGTGGAGCGAAATAACTGAAGAGTTTTTTTATTCCACAGTGGTATCAGCACCCACTCCACAAAAGATAGAATCCAAGCCTGTGACTTTGCACGGCAAGTTGGTCGGGCGCTCCGGATCGTCTCAAACTATTGTGATAGCTGCGCATTACGACTCATCTGGTGTTGCTCCTGTAAGTGCATTATATTATTCTTTAACTTAATAATTTTAAGTGTAGAAAAACATGGGACTATATAATGATTTGTAAAAAATTCAAAACATTCAGTAAAGAACTTTTGGGAGCTTAGTGATTTATTTATAACAGTATCTCCTACTATACTCTTCTAAATATAATAATGAAGTATCTAAAATGTAGTATATGGGCCTAAGCTGAGCTCTGCATTTGTGTGAGTGCACGTACATACATACACTCGGCGTCAAAAAAGAACGCACCTTCGCGAAATAACTTTTAAGCGTTGTAACCCTTAACACGCGCATGTACCGCCATCAATATTGGTGTCATTTGAAAGCCTTTTAGAAAAACTTAAAAAATCAATTCAATTATTTTTTATTGGAACAGTGCAAAAAACTATAAAGTTTACAAAACAATAAAAATCATTAATTAAGCCTTTATTAAAATGATTAATTACACAAAAAAATCTATAAATGAAGGTTCTTAAAACTAACCTTAAACCTAGTTTACCCCCCCTTGACCGGATGACGGGTGTAGATAGGTGTGAAGTCGCGCACCTAACACACTTCACCTCTTCTGGCGGTAACAGCGTGACGTGTTTAATTTTAAATATTTTGTTTTTGTGTTTTGATATATTAGTGACATTGCAGCCAACACAAATAAACGAAGAATTCAAAAACCTTTTATATAACCAAGTTAAATAAAAAATGTATAATTTAAATAGGTATTTAAAAGACATGGAAAAATTAAAAGAAATAACTATGAGTAGTTGTCTTACTACTTTTGTTGATCTATCACACAAATGCAAAGCTCAATTGAGGGCCTCGCGATACGATATTAAATACCCTAGATACACTACGAGCTCTCAAAATGTGTCCCAATCAAGAAGTGCCCGAACTTCACTCAAGCATTTCTTGGTTTACAGTCACGCGCGGACCGTTACAAAGTCAAGATGCCACAGAGCTCCGTGAAAAAATGCGAAAATAACACTTGCAGGAGGAAAAGGGTCGTTTTTTGCCGACAGATATCTAATCAATGTTTGTTAATATAACGCATTTGAAGCAAATTTTGTTCTAATACTTACTATAAACTGATTTAATACAAAATTTTGTGATATTCAAATGCATGGTCGTTTATACGTCGCGGTATAGCCGTCTCTTTTCCTCGCGGTCTGTGACTGCTATATTGCTAATAGCGCATTTAGAATTGCGCGTAGAGTCCAAGAAATAAGGTCTATATTCTTCCGCATATAGCAATAAGTTTAGTTAAGCTTGCATTTCGCACTTTCAGAAGTATTTGACTTACTTTTATTTGAATATACATTAAAGGTGACGTTCAATGTTTAAATAATGCCTTATATGGTTTTTGACCACGCGATCATCTTTCGGAGCTCAATGGATCGTACAATGTACCTTTGGACATGTTTCGGCCACGATTTTGTTCGTGTTGTTGTATCTAGGGTATATAATATCGTTGCTCGCGAATTGTAGAATATGTGATCTACAGTGTTATATTTCTGGAAACTTGCGGGTCAGATTTTGATGTATTTAAGTGTAGTTGAGGTACCCCTCGCTACTGTTCGTTCTCATAGATCTACACACGTGTGTGTGTGTCTGTATATAGGAGCTATCGTCTGGCGCGGACTCGAACGCGTCCGGCGCCGTGGCGGTGCTAGAACTGGCGCGGGTGTTCTCCCGGTTGTACGCGGGCGGTAGCGGGGGTGCGGGGAGGGGGGGGGCGCCCTCGCTACTGTTCGTGCTCATCTACACACGTTTGCGTGTGTGTCTGTGTGTATATAGGAGCTATCGTCGGGCGCGGACTCGAACGCTTCCGGCGTCGTGGCGGTGCTAGAACTGGCGCGGGTGTACTCTCGGTAGTACGCGGGTGGTAGCGGGAGCGCGGAGAGGGGGGCGTCCTCGCTACTGTTCGTGCTCATCTACACACGTGTGTGTATTTCTGTATATAGGAGCTATCGTCTGGCGCGGACTCGAACGCGTCCGGCGCCGTGGCGGTGATAGAACTGGCGCGGGTGTTCTCCCGGTTGTACGCGGGCGGTAGCGGGGCCGCGGGGAGGGGGGACGCCCTCGCTACTGTTTGTGCTCATCTACACACGTATGTGGGTGTCTGTATATAGGAGCTATCGTCTGGCGCGGACTCGAACGCGTCCGGCGCCGTGGCGGTGCTAGAACTGGCGCGGGTGTTCTCCCGGTTGTACGCGGGCGGTAGCGGGGGCGCGGGGAGGGGGGACGCCCTCGCTACTGTTTGTGCTCATCTACACACGTATGTGTGTGTCTGTATATAGGAGCTATCCTCTGGCGCGGACTCGAACGCGTCCGGCGCCGTGGCGGTGCTAGAACTGGCGCGGGTGTTCTCCCGGTTGTACGCGGGCGGTAGCGGGGGCGCGGGGAGGGGGGCTCCTTCGCTACTGTTCGTACTGACTGCGACGGGACACTCGCTAAACTACTTCTCCATAAAGAAATGGTTGGAGGAGCAATTGGATTCCGCTGATGCGTCGCTGCTGCAGGTAAATATTTTTCAATACGTTTTCCTACTACGGAAGTTAAGGCCCGTATTATAGAAAGATTCTCAGTGATTGATCTAGTCTTGAGCATAGTTAGAAAGAGATGTCGCTATATATAGCACATAGCGGCATCCCTTTCTAACTGTACTCAAGTAAAGATCAACACTTAGTTGTCATTCTGTAATACGGGCCTAAGTCTCTATTCGCTCTCAACTCAACTCTGTGAGCGCCCTTGAATACGATCTTAAGATGCTAATTTGTAAAAACAGTATCTCACTCAGAGTTGAGAGCGATCTATTGATACGGACCTTATTTTGAAATGTTATGTAAAATGATTTAAAAAAAACTATGCCCTTATACAAGTAAGTATACTAAATATCGTAATTTGAGTAACTAGATCTTTTTATTTTAGTGTAAAAAATATATATTATAAAATCAAAAGCAGGTTTTCTTTCTCAACCCTACAAAATATTTGAAGCGATATTATGTTAAATTATTCACACCTAGCTTTCTGTGCAAGTCAATAATCAAACGTCTTTCCCTTATAGGACGTATCATTCGCAATGTGCCTGGATTCAATATCCTCATCGGATCAGCTTACAATGCACGTGTCCAAACCTCCTAAAGCCGGTGGTGCCTCCCACTCGATCAAGGAGCGTCTCCGAGCGCCAGTTAACCACAAGAAGATCAACTTGGCTGACGAGACTTTAGCCTGGCACCACGAGAGGTTCAGCATTAGGAGGGTTACGGCATTCACACTTAGCACCTTGCAAGTAAGGAATGGAGTAGCTTAAATCCCATGTTATTATATTATTATCCCTTTTGCAGATGACAACAGGAGCTACAATAGACGCTTTTTTTCAAACTTGCACCAATCTACCTGTCCCCAAAGTAAGCACTGTAAGGCTCGTTTTAAGAGATACTAGGGTAATAGTTACAAGTTGACGTCGCACAGAAGACGTCATCGAACCGAGAATTTTGGCGGTAAATTCAAAACCATTAAAAATAAATTCAACTTAAATTGGTCTAATGGAGAAAATGATACATTAGTTAATTTATTTTTATTTTTCTGTTAACTCGTTTGTCCCTTCTTATCTTTAAATATAAGCAGTTTTCAAAAATATGGAAAATACACTATACTTCCATCAAACTTGTTTTAAACTTTCATGGTCACCAACATTATAGCTATTAACGGGATTGTTACAATGTAACTTGTTTTTAATGAGTCTCCGATATTTCTGCACTCCGTAATCATGGCGCTTGCAACAGTGCCGAAATATCGGAGACTCATAAAAACAAGGTACATGGTAACAATCCCGTTAATAGCTATAATGTGTCAAACTTGTTGGATAAACAAAATATGTGAAGTAAAAAGTGATTTATACTTGTAAAAATTCTAGTTGTCTATGCAGTGTCAATGCAAGAATGTTTTAAACAGACACAACAAGTATTTAATAAATTATAACAGTCAGGGAAAATATACCCCGCCTAGACCCAAGACCTAGCCTTGCGTGTTTAGAAAGCTGATAGCAAATAGCTTGGTACAGATTTGTGGGACACCAACAGCGTAGGGGTGATAACCCTCCCCTCTGGTAGTCCGATGATGGAATAGAGATGGGGCACTTGAGCGCATTCGCCAAAATGTAGCCTACAAAAGACATACAGCCAAACTTTTTGCGTCTAAATACCTAACAGATTTATGGCGTCGATGTTCTAGACTTAGAAATATGTTGTCGAGCAGCTTGTCGTTACCTATAACCTCCTTGCTCGGCACTTTATAGATCTAGGGAAGGCCTGCAAGGCCAGGTCTTTTTGTCAAGCGTTGAATTTAATTGACACCTTAAAGCGTTTCTCTTCACATTTCCACTCAACAGAAAACAATAGTGAAATAACACAAATTTTTCCACCTTGCCTCAGATTCGGGGGTAGGCCCTTCTGACTCGTAACTGTTTTATTTGACATTTACTTAAATAAAAATGTGTTTCAAATGTAAAATAAAGCCCTCGTTATTCCAGAGTCACAAAGACCCATCAAGGAGTTCTGTTCTGGACACATACTCTGAGGAGTCTCTCAAGAACTTGGTGTCCAACATCGGAGTTATAGCCAGAGCTCTAGCCTCACATATTTACAACCTTACAGATGAAGCTTCTGATGAAGACTGGGCGCTATACGACCAAGCACTGGTAAGTTATACTTCTAATGCTTTGACTACTTACCCCGCTACCAGTGTTGCTAGGACCGATTTTTAAAAATCGGGGGGCGTTATAGAAAAGAGCAGTAGATGTATGGAAAGAGCTACAAGAAAAAATATAATTAAGGTTACCTACATTATTAATGGCGGCAAACGCAACTCAACATGCAATTTAAGAAAAAACAGTAGATGCAGTGGTGTACTTTTTATATGCAAATTTCGCAATGGTCGGTCGTTGGATGGGTGACCAAAAATTTACTACCTCAGGTTCTCCTCCGTGTTTAGGAAGGCACGTTAAGCGAGTCGGTTAGAATGACAGTGTTGTTGTTAAATTAAACTACAGTATTGGTTTATTAGGTATTTCACTTATCTCCGTGCTTCAAGTCGTAAGCACCAAAAAAAACCACTTGTGGTGGGTTATCTTATGGTCCGTTATAATGTCATCCATAGTGAAGGCGTATGCCCCATCAGTGTGTCATTAATAGGCTGCTGATGAAGATAATGACGCAGTAAATTTCACTCTACAGGGTATCGAAGAGACTTCCGTCAAGCATTGGTTCAAGTATTTGGCGTCGCAGTCGAGAGCGCCTCAAGTCGTCACCACTGGCATACCACCCACTTCGGGTAAGTATAAGATAATTTACTAACAGGTCTAAATTAAACTGAATAATAACTCGGGCGCCAGACCCTCCACAAAAGATTCCCCGGAAGGGCATTGGACTACTAATCGCAAGGGGGGCTTAAGTAAAATCCAAATTCATTTTGGCTTGTTCTTATATTAACTGAAATTAATTTGTTTGAGTAGAAAAACTTATTTCCACTAAAAAGTTGTACAAAAAATATATTTATTATATTTATATAGGCTAGTGAAATGGAATGAATCATATGATATGTTTTACATTGAATAAAACAAGTTTCAACGGTATAGATGCACTGATTTTTCTATTTATTGACGTTTTGCATCCTTTACAGGATGCGTCATCCTAATAATGATTTCTTTTACAAAAAAAAGTTACATTATCCAACCTGTGTTAATAAATATTTATGGGTGAATTTGTTGTCAAAAAATTTATTTGACATCAAATTCGTGATCAGCGACCTCAAAAACCCCTATAGAGATGTATTTTTTATAGCAAAGACGCATTATACCAAGTACGCGCCGTAATTAACCGAAAGTTGAAAATTAGAGTTTTTTTCAAAAAATCGCCCCGCTCACCATAATTGACCAAATTGAGTCAATTGCCTGCATTCGAAAGAGGGTGATTGCCGCTATCTATACTATACAGCACCTTCGGGAAAATGAAAACAACCCTAAAAATAAGAGGTTTGAATCTTGAAAATGACGCGTTTTTCACGATTTTTTCGCATTTAAACCTAAAATTCACATGTTTTTACTTGACCAAAAAATCTGAAAAAATTCAGAGGACTTCCACACATCAAAAACAAATGTTTAATTGCATTTAAACCATTTAAAAATAAATGAAACTGGTTGGAAAAAATAAAAATCACAAAAAAATCATATTTTTGCCATTACTGTGTTTTCGTTTAGGGTTGTAATGTCGGTAAAAAGCTTATACTGCTTGTTTTTCGACCCTCTTCAAGATTTTTGGAATGATTTTACCAGATTCGGTGGGGGCCGCCAGACCCCCCTTAACCCGCTACCCCCTTTCCCATACAAACTTCTAACCTCTTTTCACCCGCTTAAAAGTTGATTTCTGGCATAAAAACTATTCCGTGTCGTCTGCCGGGACTCAAACTAACTCTCTACCAAATTTCATCTAAATCTATTCAGCGGTTTCAGCGTGAAGAGGTTCCAGGCAGACACACATTCGCGTTTATAACATTAGCAATTATAAATTGAGAGATTAATAAATAAATAAAATTCGTGCATTAACCCGTTAAAACTATTTTTATTTAAATTTATTTTAAGCATTAATCTGCTCAATTCATATGTGCGTGAAAACCTAAGAACCAAATAAAATAACTTTATTTATAATATGAGTAGAATGTGTTTAAACTGCCTAGTAAGCGGTTTATATTATTACTCATTATCAGGAGTAAAGGAAGCATTGCAACGCGCCCTCTCGTTACATGGACGCATAATAAATAATAATAAAATGAATAAGTATTCACAGCACTCATACCAATTAGCCTTGCCCCAAAATTAGCACTGTAAAGCTTGTGTTATGGGATGCTAGGGTAACCGATACTATACATAAAGTAATACATATATAAATATGTTTTATCTAGAAATATATATAAACTAAGGAACAAAGGCTCGTATTCATCATACTAACATTTGCCCATACCGGGATTCGCACCCGGAACCTCTAGAGTATCTCTCATAATGTGGCATAAGCGGCATTTATTTTATATGTTTCTCGAGTACCTGTTTTTATCTTTATTAAATTTAAACGCTATTTCCTTTCTTTATCTTAAATTAATTTTACATCCTATTTCTTTGCTTCTCTTATATTTATGTAAGTATAGCTCCTGTATCTACTTTTGCACCCTTCTATATTCCTCTATTAAAGATATGGAATGATCTCCCACCACCTTTGTGGACTAACATTTCAATGTCAGCATATAATTTTAAAAATAAATGTAAATTGTGGTTATTAGTTAAACAGTACACTGCGGCCAAAACTGTATTTAATTTAGATATTTAATAATGGATGTATTAATTTTTAATCGATTTTCAGAGTTTTACTTGTTGGTATCACAAAATTAAGCATGTATTAGTTATATAAGGTTGTGGCATAATATCAGCGACTTCCGATAAAATGGCGGTCTAAGGCTGAGTCACATTCCCTTTTTGTTCCCAAAAAGTTGGTATATCAGATTTTAAGTTTTTGTATTTGTATTTTTGAACCAAATAAATACTTATTATTATTATTCCTTTTCCACCATAGGTTGCCTGGAAGAGATTGCTGTTAAGCAATAAGGCCGCCTACTGTATACTCTTCTTCATTTTATAAGTTTATGTCTTGTGTCCTTTGTTGTGTGCAATAAAGAATATATTATTATTATTAAAAACTGGTCTATTATTTCTCATTATTAGGTGTAACGGCAGCATTGGAACGCGCTCTGTCACGTTACATGGACGTTACGGTCAGCGTTCACAGCGTAGACAAGAGAGAACCAGAGTACACGCTGTATTCACCGACTAGGGCAGTCTTATATGTGTACAGGTATGTATGAGATGGTAATAGGATTTATGACAGTTTATCACTTTTGATGAAAATGGCCCAATCTCTTGACTATAACTTAAGTCCCGCTGACAAATTGGCCCTACCAATATCGAAACTCAAATTGGTCCAAAGTAGCCCTTTTGAATTTTGTGTCAAAATATACAACAGATTGCCAAAAATGAGAGTTTTCTGACTGGGTTTCAAAACAAATTGCAAAGCTCCTTTGTTCTAAAGGCATACACTGCAAGAGTATTTTAATGAAAAGGAATTAAAATGATGTTTGTTAGTAATTTAATGTGGTATTGATATAATTAATTTAATAATATAATGTTTAATTTATTTAATACAATTTTTATGACATGGAATTTTGTCAATTTTATTGACACGGCCATCAGGGCCGCGATAGCATAATGGTCAGTGCTTTCGCCCGGATAGCGATGGGTGTGGGTTCGAGTCCCGTATGCTGCCTGGCCTGCGTGGTTTTTTTTCTAGTAAACTTTTCTTTACATTTAAACATCCAGCAGTTAAATGCTTATAAGAACATAATTTTATTGATTTAAATTTTATTTTATGTAATTTAAATTTATATTTATTTATAAAAAAAATAAACAAGCTCTCTAAAGCACATTGACATGCCCTAACCGGGTTCGTGTAAGGATCTCAATGAATGCTTTGTAACACCTCTGTTCACCTACATGAAAAGGCAATACATATTATTATTATTATCTTCCTATTTTATCCGGGGCAAAAGGCCAGTGTCCCAGCAGTGACACATAATTAGTCTGATGGTGGTGTTTAATTTTACATTTACAGTGTCAAACCAGCCGTGTTCGACTTGATTCTGACCGTGGCCATAGTGGCATACCTCAGCATTCTTTACTTCGCTATGCAATATTTCCCGAGATTCTACGAAGAGTATGCCAAAATTGTCACTGGAAAGGCCAAGGTACATTAGTATCGTATGTTAGGAAACAGGCCTTATGTACTAGACATAAAGTTCATTATTGACATGATGTGTTCTTTTGGTATTATGAAGTCAATTTCTAAATAATTAATTTAAAAGAGATAACGTATCGGATTCGTTTTATATTATTATGAATAAAATAACTAAACGCAAAAAGCAATTTCTAATAGGGTATTGCCATCCTTTTTACACTTACGGAATGTGTATGAACAAGATGAGTCAAATATTTGTTATTACATTCAATTTAACCCACTCATAAGGTCTGTTACCGTCGTATATAAGGTTTAAGGAAGTCATAGTCTATTTATAAGCATCGAACAATATAGTTAAGTTTCAGTCTTATGTCTGTTGTAATAGAGGTGGATTTACCAAAAAAGTTCGTTATTTGACGCAAATCCACAATGTTGTATTGTCATACGACATATACTTACTATCATAACTGATACGAACATTGTGTATACAATGTTCGTATCGAATTGAGAGAAAAAGCAATAAATTATGCGTTATTTTATATCCTAAATTAATTTTTTATTCGTCTTTATGAATAAGTATTATGAAAATCATGATCACAAATGCAAAATCATTTTGTCATTATTTTGTGTGATCTCGAAATTTAATAAAAGATCATTGTCAAATATTTAATTTTATTATTTTAAACAAACTGTTACATAATATTATTTTAAACAAAGGAAATCGT
Source organism: Chilo suppressalis (assembly GCA_902850365.2). Taxonomy (NCBI): domain Eukaryota; kingdom Metazoa; phylum Arthropoda; class Insecta; order Lepidoptera; family Crambidae; genus Chilo; species Chilo suppressalis. Next base: position 5,131,899 of record OU963912.1, on the reverse strand, counting down.
ATGTTGATACTGTTTATTTTTTTCTTTATATTACAATGCAAAGAGATATAACATTATTTTGTTACTATACATAAATATGGCAAGTGTAAGTTACCTATGAATTGTGGAACATATTTATGCCCGGTGTCTATATATAACGAGTCGTTATCAGTTACTGTTGTGAAATAGACACGTTGCGAATAAATTTTAAATTAATTTTATGGAAAAGACCAAAAAAAATGACTATTCAATGATTTTATTCTTTCTTCATAAAAATACAAGAAAAGGGATTGTAGTTATTATTTACTATCTCACCTATTGAAATTCATGTACAGTGAGCATTTTTACAAGTAATTTATACATCAAACCTTTTCGTGTTTACACCCCATAAAAGGCATTTATTTAAAGAAAAAGTACTGAATACTTTCAAAATATATTTCTTTAAAATCCGTGAAAACATTGAATGCTTTTCGGGTAGAAAAATGGGCTTGATTCTTATATGATTCCCAAAACTTGAAAGTAAATTTACCAGCAGTCAATCCTTATCTTAATCTACACAGCACTATAAGTTAATACTACTACAAAATTGAGTTAAAAGTTAAAAAATCGTGCCGCAATCAGTACCATTGTCAGAATAGTCTCTGAATCTTATCTGTCGTTAAACATGTTTTGTTTAAAAACAAAAAACTGAACTCGTAGTAACCGGGCATGGTGTGTACTGTACCCTTAGTACTAACCAATATCGAATTCGAATAGTTTGCGAGTGCGAAATATCAATGTCAAATTTTGTATCTATACTTAAACAGCAGCGCCACAACGAACGTAGTGAGAACTAAAATTCAGTACACATTTGACGTTTTTCTAGATCCAATTCAGCTATTCGAATTCGATAATAGGGGTGATGCCAGTTAGACGATCAAAAAATAATGGACACGTATTTTTTCTTGGGCAATCAACCAAAAAATGACAAAAGTTATAGCGCGTCAAAAATTGGGAGTAGGGGCTCGTGACGTCACTTTTTAGCAAATTTTCACTTAAAAGTGTACCAAAACGTGACGTCAATGGACTTTTCAAATCAATATATCGCTGCAATGTTTATATTATGTGAAAAAAGAAAAAATACGTGTCCAATACTTTTTGATAATCTACCTGATAAACGAAGAAAAACAATAGTCATCATCCCTATTGTACGTGCTAAGGGTACTGAAATTAATTTTGTATCCGCTGTGGTTATTTAAATAAGCCGTGTGAGTGAGACAGTGAGTATGGTTGAGTTACGTGAACAATATTGTTTCGCCGTCCCGTCAGTTCCTCAGAGTGATTACCTATTATGGAGTTACATAATATATGAAATGACCAATTATGTTTATGTTTAGTGGTTGAATGCCTGACCCAGTACAAAAATTTAATGAATTTCAAGAAATGTTTTATGTTGAATGGCCATGGCTATATTTTGTCAAATGAAATATTTGGGAAAGACATAAATTTGTTACTATTATGGTAAACAATTAGTATAATTTAAAGACTCTGAATTCAGAACAGATTCAGAACAGTTACCGAATAAATTATTAAAAAAAATATATACAAAGAAAACAGAATTCTACAAATAAAAAATATAAAGTTTAATTATAATGACGACTCTATTGTATCTATTTCAAATAAACTTCCGCTCGTATCTATCGGCCCACCTAAGACATTATGTTTTGACAGTCCATAGCTTAAAAATGAGGAAAAAGTTTTTAAGCAGTTTTGAATCTGATTAATGAACCATCTTTTTCGTTTGTTTTAAAAACCTATTAATATTTCTCAACCTAACATAATATTTATCGTTGAAACATATAACATTGAGAGGGCCGATTGAAGTGTCCGGAAGTACTAATTATAATGTTCAAAGGACAGGCACGAAACCTTATAATATGATAGTGTGATGATATAGGGTGTATTCCGTAATATATACCATGCTACCGTGCTAATGACGTCATGAATCGACGCTATACTGGTGAATTGTTCCGAAATATATCGGCCAGTGCACTGATGTCATAAATCGACGGAATATTAAAAATAGTGCGAATAAAGAAGATTTTTTATTCAACTCATCAACTAAAAGGAATTCTTTTTGTTCGGATGCCATTATTGTTCTTTAAATGAAAACAAATAAAATTTGAATGCATCTCACGCACGCTCGGTCATACGTCATATTCGTTTTCCCGGTAAAAATATGGTAGCATACACCAGTACAATATGGCGTCGGATTCGTGACGTCATTTACCACTGGCCAGTATACTGATGAACATTTCGGAATTCACCCATAAATACGAATATTTTAAGTAGGGCCCGCTTATATTATGCTTGTTGTGTTTTTCCATAATTATTGTTTTAGTTTAGTCGACAAATCATGAATGAACTGCGAGTTGGTAGGTTAAGCTTTGAAGTACCTAAGTCTAATAGTGGTGTTTGGCAATATGAGTGCTGAAAACTCTTACGCATTTTATTTTAAACGATTTTACTATGGTAGTCTGTTTAAAGTACTCAAATTGCTGGAATTGTGACACTGGAAACTGATTCTTAAGTGCACAGAATAGGGTACGTAATCATTTTTGGATTATTGCATGCAAATTGTTTAGTCTTTTTCTTGACTATAGTTTATAAAATTCCTGATTGAATAATTCAAAGTGAATAGTTATTTAACTTTGAAGAATAATATTCTAATAATGATTGCCGCAAAGAACATTCACAATAAAATTAATGATTTTCAAAATATAATATAAAATATCCATAGTAAAATCTAGTGCGCTGAACAAAATAGTGTCTAAAGTGTTGTGAGCGTCCGACGTAGGCGAAAATGGTGAACTGCATGGAATTGGTAATAAAGTTTTGTTTATATTCGTGCGTTTTATTATTTTTCAAGTCCTTTTCTATAAAATGACAGTTTAAAATTCTACCTTATGTCGGTAGGCAGACACCTAAAAGAAAGAAATTCTATTTAGTCCGTCAGTTAGATGATCAAAAAATAATGGACACGTATTTTTTCTTTGGGCAATCAACCAAAAAAATGACAAAAGTTATAGCGCATCAAAGTTTGGGAGTAAGGGCTCGTGACGTCACTTTTAAGTGAAAATTTTACCAAAACGTGACGTCATGCGACTTTTCAAATCAATATATCTCTGCAATGTTTATATTATGTAAAAAAAGAAAAAATACGTGTCCAATACTTTTTGATAATCTACCTGATAAACGAAGAAAAATGCTTATCCAACACCACGAAAAGTAGAGTGGCTTTGGTACTACAATGCGCTAAAATTGGTATTTAATCTAGTGTAATTTTTATCAAACTATACGTGACATTGTATTCTTACAATGTGGGACAAAAATTGTTGTGTTCGTTAGTAGTTTAGACACTGCTCACTATGGGAACATAACACAAACTTTTTAACGTACTTTTAGCTGGCCAGCTAATTAAAGACAGTAAAAGCTGTGTTCTGAATATAAGAAATAAAGAAATAATTGCATTTTGTTTTTCTTTGTTTTGTCGCGTATTTTCATGAAACGTTGATATTACATAAAAAACCTATTTTTTTTATTAAAATTAATACGTTTTAAACCCAGCAATATGGGAAAAACAAGAGTTGCGATTCGTCCACTAGGAAGATTATTTTCAACTTTCATAAAGATTGGTCATACAGAAAAATAGCAAACCACTTGAACTGTTCTAAGGACATGGTTATGAATGCTATAAAACATTTCAAGAAGTTCAACACGACCGAAAACGTACCAAGAAAAACTACTCTGCGGGAAGACTCTAAGATGGTGTTGTTGGCAAAAAAAGATACGTTCGGAGTTTTTTGGTGCAGGAGGGTCGAAGGGTGTGTCTGCAAGAACAATTAGACGGAGACTATGTGAGGCAAACTTGTACGGAAGAGTGTATCGGAAGGTGCCACTTTTGAAAAAGCAAAATGTTAAGGCAAGATTAGCATTTGCTAAAAAATATGTACACTGGACTGAAGATAAAAGCACATGTTTCCACATGTGGTTTTCTCTGATGAAACAAAAATTAATATGATTAATTCTGACGGAAAACAATATGTTAGACGCCTCCCGAACAAAGAAATAGATCCAAAGTATACCAAGAAAGTAGTTAAACATGGGGGCGGATATATCAAAGTTTGGGCTGTTTCTCAGGACTTGGTGTTGGACCTGTCAAGAAAATAGAAGGCAACATGGATAAAATTCAGTGCAAGAATATTTTAGAACAAGCCATGCTGCCCTATGCCGAGCAAAATTTACCGGTCATTTGGACTTTCCATCAGGATAATGATCCGAAACACACTGCAAAAGTAATAAAAGACTTTTTAAGGAACCAGTCTGTGACAGTTTTGGATTGGCCCCCATAAAGTTCTAATTTAAACCCAATAGAATATTTGTAGTACCAGGAGAAGAAGACAGTGGCGACAAAACGGACCTCAAACATCGATCAACTATACACAGCTTTAAGAGAAGCTTGGAAGCAAATTCCGGTGGAAGCTTGTAAAAAATTGATCGCTTCCATGCCCAAGAGATGTCGTTGTCATTTCTGCCAAAGGACATGCGACCAAATATTGAAACGTACCGGAAAGTTTTATAAATGTGTTAGGAATATTGTGTAATAAAGAAAATTTCAATAATAACAATTTTTTTTCCTATTTCTTCTAAGCAAATCGAGTGTCTTTAATTATCTGGCCAGCTATAAATACGTTAAAAAAGTTTATGTTACGTTCCCATGTCTAAACTACTAACGAACACAATTTTTTTTCGTCCCACGTTGTAAGAATACAACGTCGTGTATGGTTTAATAACAATACAACTGGATTAAATACCAATTTTATCTAATGTTAGTACCATTGCAAGTTTTTTGTGGTTAATTAGGGGGTGTCTTTAATTATGTGACCACCACTGTATATATGAATCAGTATTAGTATATATTCTATCCGTTACCCTAGTATCCCATAACCAGCCTACAGTGCTTGGGGCTGGGCTAATTGGTGTGAGTGTTAGAAATATTTATTTTTTTATAAACTATGACCTATTGATAAAGGAATAGGAAAGAACCAGTAGACAAGTAAAGAAAACATAATTTTCAATAAACATCTGTGTTTTAAAAAATTAAACATACAAAAATAATCATAACGTATTTTAAAACATATTAAAATAACTTAGCACTAATTTCAACACAACAGTCAACAATGCATTCTATCAATGAAATGTAAACTTTATTAAAATAATAACAAGTTGTCAAGCAGTAGAAGACTCAATAGATTTGTGTTACCTACATACTTGATGTACTGTTGAAAATATATTTTATGGCACTTAGAACATTCAACAATATAAAACTTAGTTTTCGTATAACAAAACTACTTTCTTATTGTACTTACTTATACTAATTTTATAAAAATAACACTTTATTTATTTTAAAGTAATTTGATATGGATATAATATTTTCCTCAAAGATGTGATTTCTTGTTTATTTATTGTATTTACTCTGTATAGCATAATAATCTCAATTCATATCTTAAACAAAGTCCATTATCCCTCGAACACTTCGACGCTTGCTGCCCCGTTGATGTCCTTAAGCTCGACCGACTTGAATGTAGCAACGAAGTTGATTTTGCCGATTTTCTAAAAGGATAACAAAAAATATTATTAATTTGAAAATGAAGAACCGCATTTATAAATAAATGAATTCAGCTGAACTAAAGTATTATACATCAAACGGCTATGTCACTGACATTATACGTTACCACGAACATGAGTACTGCTCAGACTAACTGCGTAACATTGACCCTACTACTGGTCTTGGTATAAGGAAAATCTACTTTAATCAGTCGACATAAAGTAAGTTATAGGTACGTGTTGGCGTCTTGACGTTGGGTAAGAAGACCAATGCAATTGGTGGCCAATGTAGACTAGCATTGTGGTGTTGCCCATGTGTTGGTGCGCTCTATCAGTTATTATGGACATGGACGACGAAAGACAAATGTTGCCGAGCAACAAGCGACATGTTGCGCTTTCGTTTACTCGGCAAATTAGGCAAGCGACATCGAGCGACGACTAAGCAAGACATTAACGTACTTTATGGCACGTATTTAACCATATCTGTAAGTACATGAATGCAATAAATTATTTGATATTTGACAAATATTATATACCAACGTACGTTGGTATTGGCTTTCGCATGGCCAACATGTTAAGTACTGGCGCATGAGCCAGTGACGCGATATCAGCCGGATCCAGGATCTGGATTACACGCTTTAGAAGATCATGTCTAACGTTGTATGTGTGAGTATATATCGTACTTATATTGGATTCTACGGTAGTTAAGTTGATGAGATTCCTTTGTGCGGCTAAGATCGACACAAGCGAGACCCGATGACGTTAGAGCTAACATTCAGACAGTGGTCTCCAGATGATCACCCTAACGCTATTTATGTTTTTATCGATGATGTTGTAGGTATTTGTTGGGCTGTACCGGCAGACGGACTGGAGTCGTATCAGAGGCTGAGAAGCGCAGTGTTCTTCCAGAGATACGTCTGGCGGAAGTTATAGCTAGACAGCACACTCCAGACGATCATTTTTAACTAGCTACTTACATTTGACTGTACTGATAGTTTAGCAGTAACAACCCCTCTAGGCGGCACATCTGCGGCAAGGAAGCTGCTGATGTGACAACTAAGTGAAAGTAGAGTTCTTACAGTGATCCGGAAAGTGGGATTCTTCCAGCAATCCGGGAAGCGGAGTTCTTCCAGCGATACCGGATAACTTCTAACGTCACCGGTATCGATGGAAGAACACTACTTCTGCGGAACCAATAAATCAGACAACGCTCTCCAATGGTAATGTTTGGTATAGCGATTTAGCTACTTACATTAGGTTGTACTGGTAGTTGAGCTGTAACAACCCCTTTAGGATCCACATCTGCCGCTGGGAAGCGGAGTGTTCTTCCAGCGATACCGGATGACGTCAAACGGAATTCGCAGCCGGATAATGCTCGCTCTAACGGGTTGAGGAACGTTAGGACTGCAGTTGTCGGCTGACCGATGATCAGGTCTTCGTTGAACTGTGGAGGACATATAAAGGTAAGATTGGACTTGTTGATATTTAGAAACTTGACCTTCATTATGTCTAATAGATAAGGCAGCCAGTATGTACCTTAGTGAAGTTGCCAAAGTGCCATAGGAAATCATGAACGATAATCCTGATATTGCCAACCTTTGGGTACTTTTGTGCGTGATACTTCCAAAAGGTCAGTGGTGTCATCATCATCAGAATATTTCTATCCTCACTGCTGGGTCACAGCCCTTCCCTATGGACGGAATAGAGAGATTGGGCCGTGACTCACCACGTGGGCCCAGTGAGGATTGTTGAATGCTAACGACTAGAAATGCAACCGGGACCAATGGTTTAACGTGCCTTTCGTAGCACGGCTCCTCCGTGCTAGATCCAGATAAAAAGATTTTGGTTAGCCATCCAATGACCAAAGTTACTTAACTTCACGATCGCTGGCCGAATGCGCTTACCACCTACACCATCGAGCTCCTCATCATAACTGGCTCTGACAGCAGCTTAAGAATGGCAAGAGGAATTTCGACGCGCAACATAATTGGTCAGTGTATTCGCCCGGATAGCGAAGGGTGCGGGTTCGAGTCCCGTCTACTGCCTGGTCCGCTTGGATTTTTTCTAGTTATATTTTCTTTAACTATAGATAATTTAGGGAAATCATTGTAAAATAACCTTGATGGTGATGTTAGGTTTCAGGATCTGGAAGTCGTCGTCATCAGCCCACGACTGTTTGGTCTCATCTACTATAGCCATCGCCGAGATCTTCATGTTACAATATTCCACCAGCTTGGGCAAGTAGTCCTCAGATTTGACCAGTATACTAATTTGTTCCTCTGTAAGTGAAAAATTAAGGTTAAATGTTTCTTTTATAGCTGCTGCACTGCCCTGTATAAACAAAGCATGTTTATTGAGATACTAGATCAAGAAATATTTGTAGGAAAATAAAGGATCACCAAATTCTTTGACTGTTTTTATATGCTTCACGCCAAATCTTATTTATGTCTCTTGCTAGCTTAAAGAGAACATCAGAGATGTCTCGAATCAGTTAAAGTACCTACTGATCTACTTATTTCGAATAGAATAAGTCTACAATATTATCCATTTTTGCATTAAATCTCTAGAAATCTGTGCATAGAATTTTGCTATCTTTGTATGCGACAATGAAAGCAAGTAGCTTATCTATCACCCTTTTTTTTTGTGACGAGGGGAAATGCAGTTACGCACCATACCGTGACGCTGACTAGGCGCACGGCGTGTGTGGGACTCGCCGGCACGGGAAACAGTGCCGACCCTACTCAAGCAGGACCAGTGCGGAAGGCCACACTGATCCTACTCCACTAAAACCCCCCGGTACCCTCCTACGCCCATATGGGGGCGTCTCAGGATCGACAGCTTATCTATCACCCTACGATTACTTTTATATTGTTTACATTAAGAATAAGAGAACTTTATGTACTTTTAGATGGTCCCACGAAAATCTTTCCTTCAACCTTCTTCACTACGTCAGCTTTCACGCCGTTGTAGAACACGCTGGTGGCTGATAGAGACGCCTTCACGTTACGTGGCTGTCGAACAAAATATTTAAGATCAGTAAGTGGTTGTAAATTGTTGGCGTATCTACTACGTTTCAAGGTAGCTTGAATTGTGAGATCAGTGTCCGATGCAAGTTAGAATTTGGATTTGGTAACCTGACATCCTATACTGGGGGGATATAAGATAATTCTGGGCTGAGTACACTCTCTCGGAGAACTTTGACTAGAAATGTCTGGAATCAATAGGTTTTACCTATGGATGCTATTGAATATTTGTCGCCATCTATTTTGCCTTTTGCAAGAGGTGACTTTTTGTGAAGACACGCACTTACATTAATTACATCCCAAAATTGTTCCTTGTTCTTTTTTAGCTTCTTTTTGACTTATTACTATAACGCTCGTGGTTACTTTCTCTATTTAAGTAGTAATCTTATCAGTCTGTAGGTAATGAGTTGTATCTCTCGCGACTATATTAAAAAATCAATTAAGAAGGATTTTCATATAATAATTTTACATCGACTTAAATAATAATTAGTTTATAGGAAGATTTATTATGTACCTCTTCGCATTGGTTCTCTATGTCCACGACGATCCTGAATTCTTTCCCGATGAGAACGTTGTCGATATCCCGTAGGTTGAATTTGATGTCAGTTTTTAAGTTGTTTGCTACTGCGTAATACCTAGTTAGGAAAAAACATAATAGAAATATTAAAACTAACAAAGTGTAGTCACTAGTCTTGATGACCTCGATTTTGTTTGAGTGGATCACAAGTTCAAAGCCAAATGCCTGGTATTAATTATCATAGTCCATTGCTAACATAGGCCTCCACTAGGGAGCTCCAAACACAACAATTCTGGTTTGCTTTCCGCATCCAGTGGGTATTAATTATAGTATTGTATATATGGGTCCGGGATTATATACGTAGGAGAATTTGTACTTATTTTACAAATTCTTTATTTACCAGTTGGTAAATATGAAAACAGTATAAAAGTACGACCGATGATGTAACCCTATCCAGGTACGCAAAGGTTTATTTTAATTGAAGCCTCAATTACTTCTTCATAAGAAACATACCTACTGGGTAAGATAATGTCTTATTGAATCATGCTGCTATTTTTGAGAATTTCAAAGTAAATCTTAATGAAAGATTGTGTTATACTGACCTTTTTGCTCTTTCTGAGAACCGAACTCCGTTCATAAGCGCCAACCTTTCTGAGGCAGTGCCTTCCCTGTGTTTGTACTGGGCAGTAATGTCCTCACGGTCTTCGTCTCCAATGGGGTCGAACACGTAAGGTTTCTTCGTTAGGACCATACGGCCAATACTAGAAATAAAAGAAATTCAAGACTTATACACACTTATCTTACGCTAAATACATATCCCTTGCGGGATTATTTTTTTTTCTTCTTCAACGACGCCATATTTGGCATTGGTTTAGTGTAAGGTGTTGTCTGGCTTCTAACACTTCACCGATACAGTAGTTTCTGAATGCCCTGTCCATTGATTAGCTTTTCTAATCGCCTTTTCTCTATTAATTAGTGAAGCATGGAAGATTATTCATTTTTTAAAACATTAACATTTTCCTGATAATAATAATAACTACCTATATTTACTACCTATTTATTATATTACCAGTTTTCTGGTGAACAAAGGTCCTATTCTTTTCATTAAATACGAATGCTAGAATTCTATCAAGGTATAAGTTAAAATGTTAAAATCATTTCCATCAAGATGCCGCTCTTTTTTATATTTTTTTCACACACAAAACCGTCATTGAAAGTCTTCTTGAACTTGCACCGTAAACCCAGAGATCATGACCATGCAGAACCTCAAAGTTCTATTTTTACTAAAATAATAATCGAAGAAGACTCACAGGAAATTGTTTGTGTCAACTATGGAATAACCGTTCCCTGCGTCAGGGTAGGTACTTTCGCCACGTCATCAGATCAGCGTTGATAAAGGTCAGCATGAACTAGACGTCATAGCCGACCCCGATGACGTCCTGCTTAATGGCCGATGATGACCACGCAGAACCTCTAAATCTTGTAATTTCTAAGAAAATAATCGAGGTAAACTTACTGGAAATTGTTTGTGTCAACCATAGAATATCTGTTCTCCGCGTCAGGGTCCTTCTGCCACCTCATCTGGTCGGCGGTGACTGAAGTCAGAATGAACTCGACGTCGTAACCGACCCCGATGACGCCCTACTTTATAACCACCATTCGCTTTTACTAGATTATTACCGTAAACCCAGAGGTCTTGACCAAACAAAATCTTAAAATCCTGTATTTATTACGATAATAATCAAAGTAAACTCACTGGAAATTATTAGTGTCCACCATGGAATATCCAATCTCCGCATCAGGATCCCTCCTCCACCTCATCAGGTCCGCGTTGACTGAAGCCAGCATGAACTCGACGTCGTAACCGACCCCGATGACGCCCTGCTTAATGGCTTCTAGGGAAGCAGGACCGCACTGGTACATACCAGCAGAGGTCTCTTGTGGTGTCGCGTCAATAGCTTGCCATCCACCGTAACCTGAATACGTAAGCGTTAGTAAGATGATATATTCCGTTAAGTTAATATTCTTATTGAGCTGCAGTCTTATTTTTATAAAATGCATGGTAAGGTGTCATATTTTCGTGCCATCAATTTATCTCGCTTATCTAAACCGTACCCCTAGCACGAACCATTATAGAATTCGAATAGTTTGCAAACCGAAATGTCAATGTCAAATTTTGTATGGAAACTTGAACAGCAGCGGCACAAAGTACGTAACGAGAACTAAAAATCAGTACACATTTGACAATGACATTTCGGACTTGCAAACGATCATCATCATCATCGTCATCAACCCATGTTCGTCCAAACTTGCAAACGATACGAATTCGATATTGGTTCGTGCTAGGGGTACCGTATTAGGTACTAATTTACTTAAGTCATAGCTTTGGTAGTCTTGATCGTTTTATGAGTAGGTACCTATTTATAAACCTATAATATTGTAACTGATACCGTATTTTCTAACGAATACATCCTTACATAAGCCGATCCGATTTGATTAGAATTCTCAATGAGTTGTGTGCGAGTAGAGAAGTGGGTAATCTGGGTGATAACAAACAAAAAGTTGTTCTGTTTGTATCTAATTATTTTGAAAAATAATGAAATTAAGCATAGTCTTAACTGACAGAGTTTTAAGTTCTCCTGGGACTATATGGATATAGATTATGGGAATCAAAGTTATATCGGCCGCCAAGTCAAGTCTGGGATCGAAAACAGGATTAAGATTAAATACATTTTTAATTTATTAGTCCATGACACGAAGAAGAAATAGAGAGAAAACAAACCTGCTGGTAAGTCGGGTCTCGCCATCCAAACGTCGTTCCATACGTGGTAGTTCCAGATAGAGTCTGCTCCTTGAGGGTTGTTGGGGTCGAAGTCCAGCTCCTCCATATTCTCCGTGTAGTACTTGTCTACGGTGAGCGAGCTGTTCGCGTCGTGGGCGGAGACCAGGTTGGATACCACTCGGGATGGAATGCCGAGGGCTCTGCAGACTGTGGAAGAGAATTTATCTTTAGTGACTTCCTACTACAGCTCTTGTGTTTAATGGCTCTGGAAACTGTGAAAAGGATTTTTTGTTTATGGATTTCCTTCTGAACGCTTGTTTCGATACTTAAGCTCTCTCTATCTATCCCTTGCAGGATGTGCAGAGTATCTAAAGTATTAAGATATATTATCGTTTCATTATTAGCACTATTTCTCTTCAAAGATTAGTCTTTTTTAGATTTATTAATGGCTGGAGTATAATTTGGGTAACTTTTACTTTTAGTAGACCATAGCAAAATTGCTTTGTTATCCACTAGCCATATCTCTATTAGTTTTAACTTAATGTAAAATAGAAAAGGGATCTCCATTTTAACTGAATTGCAGTTCGTAATGTCAAATGGCCAGCATGACGATGGCATTAATTAGAAGCCAACGGTTATGCTGCTGTTAATATCACCTAACAGTATATATAATAAGTATTATATAACGTCGGCCTACTGCAAGTACTCATCAAGGGACCAGGGTAATATAAGTATTAAGTATTTATCTGTAGTAATAACGCCAGCGAACACCCAACACTGTTCATACGGCACTTCTTGGTGCGTTTCCAGGTACTTAACCAGGATCTCTACGGAGCCAGTCCATTCAGAAGGTGCCTGTCGTGTTTATAGTTCATCCCACTGTTCCATTAAGCGTCAATAAAATAAGTATGAAGTATTTACCTGTAGTAACAACGCCAGCGAACACCCAGCACTGTCCATACGGCACTTCTTGCTGCGTCTCTAGATACTGAGCCAGGATCTCTACAGAGCCAGTCCAATCGGAAGGTGCCGTGCCGTCATCATATTCTCCGTCCCATCGCCCCACTAGAACGCCGGCGTCGTCGTTGGAGTTGACTATGCGCGATATCACACGCGTCATCTTCACTGGGTCTCCTCGCCTGTAATAAAAGGAGGACAATTAGAAAAGGATTAATTGAAGGCACAAGGCACTCATTACTCCATCACACTTAATTAAGTACCCAGAAACTCTATTCACAGATGCAAGGTAGAACTGACAAAAGCTATGCTTGTCTGTCTTTGACCGAAGTCTTTCTAGTATGACGCAGGCTTCCATCCTTGTCTTTTGTAAGCAATTGCACGAAAGAAGAAAGTTGTTTGTTGTCAATCTTATTACTTGCAGCCTTACGAGTAGAAAATGACGCCGTCGAACCGACTACAGAACCAGAGCTTGCCACGAATGGAACGAATGGGCATCATCCGCATTTTCCTTAGTATCTTTTTATAAAATGAATAGGCGTATGTTAGACTACTTTCCGCCTGGTGGAAAGCGATTACGTGACGCTACATACACGCTTGCCTTAAAAGAATCTATGCACTTGCGACTTTAGTAGATCAGGGAACAGAGAATCTGGCAGCGACTTGCACATTTGGACATTCTGTTAGTCCAAGCACCAACACCAAATAAAAAAATTTTACCTCACTCTAGTTTTTTTACAGATGTTAGGGTAGGGCGTAAGAAGCTTAAGTTTAAAAATCGGGTAATGTAGGGTGGCCACTACTGGTCGCCATATTGGAAAACGCGTTTATCGCTATATCTCTGAAATTATTGACTCTACGGAAAAAAAATTAGAGTGCTTTTTTGTTTATTACTAAATGCCCTTCCTTTTTGTCTAAATCTTTTTATTGTAGCCTTTACCGTTTTTCAATTATTGTTGTCTATTTGAACATGTTTGTAGCTTTTCTTTTATAAAACCTTAAAATGCCATTAATTAAATTAACAATAAAAAAAACGTCTAACAAAAGTTAGTCATTTAATTTTCTATTTTTTTATTAAACAAATAATTTTAAAGTTATGAGTCGTTAATGTGGCGCAAAAAAGGACATCAGTAAAAAAAACTAGAGTGTAGTTAAATTACGCTCCAAGCAGGACTTTATTTAAGACTTCGGCGCAGGAACACTACCTTAATCTATTAATTACATAGGGCTTAATCTGAATACTGTAATCCGACACAGTACCTATATGTATATATATTTATTTATTTATATGTCAAACACCTGTGTGTGACCATACTTATATTAATTATTGCGTATATTTATATAAGTAATAATTATTTAAGTATGGTCGTGTGTATATACGTTAGTATATTTGCTCATTGTTTGATTTTAATCTCTCTTTGAGTCTCTGCCGTTTTTTTTCTCTGTATTTTCCTTCCGGTTGACTGGTAGAGAATGCCATATTGGCATTAAGTCCGCCATTTGCAATGTAAAGACGAAAAAGATTAAATAAATAAAATTATGATAAAGTATAACCGCGATCTCTATTTCTTGGGCTAAGTAATAAAAAGGTAGAAGCGGTTGGTAAAGATCCACAGGATATCATAGCATGGCGCTTAGCCGTGCCCGTTCGTCCGATGGTACAATGGAGAGATAGGAATTAAATAAAGTTCTTAATTCCAGAGCACATGCACGAAATGCCAACGTCGCACTATGTGGAGGTGCCTAAGAGAGCTTGGCCATAAATACATTTTGTAAAAATCGGCGCAGGTACTTGTATTATACCTCAAACTATAGCTAAGAAGTTGATCTACTATATTATGTATAAATTATGTATGTAACTAGTACTTTTTTATAGTAAAGAGCATCTAAATACGATGATTGAAAAATTATCACGAAAACATCATAATTTGTATTTTTTTCAGGATGATTTTCTAGTAAGCTAGCAATGAAAATTATACAAGTATTATACCATTTTAGAAAGCTTATAATATATACTTTTTTTTGGTATACACAAATATGCTATATATTTATAAATATATTTACTAGAAATATTTATCTCATGACATATCATTTTTGCGTATCTGAAACTTTCAATTAGAGTTTTGACAGTTGCCGAAATTTGCCGAAGGTCTGTAAATGATGTTATTTGATAGGAAATTTAATATTTTTATACAGGAAGAAAAAAAAAGTTGCAACTTCATTGCACAACATAATGCTATCTATCATAACATGAAATAGTAATAATTTCTTAAAAATACGTGGGCGAATCTATTTGTTTTATTAGTTGATATAGGTTACACTTGTGATATATTATTAATTGCGGTTTATGTTTTGATAGTGTATCGAGTATTTCTCACCATTTTTAGTTCGCCTACAAAATAAATTATCAATAAAACACATAGGAAACCGAGTAATCCCATAATGATAAATAGTTTTTATTCCCATACTTTGCATACGTTTCAAATCAGTTATTTAATATAAAATAGAGCATCTGCATACTGAATAATTACATACTGTTTTTCGAGGAGGGAAGCGAGGACGCCCTTCTAAAACCTACGAAGACAGTTCCGATAGAACACAAAGACGAAAAAACAAGGAGTTGCTTGAAACATGTGGCCTTGATTTTATACTGAATTCATATCTTCAAGGATTGAGATCTCAAGGGGAAACGGAAGAAGCATTCATTGTCAAAAAAGTGAAATACGTCAAAATCTTTTAAATGAACCGGCACATTTAACAGCGTACTCTAAAGATGAAGCTCTCAGTATTTTTATAGAGTTGGACCTTAACATGGCACAGTATGAAAACATGAGAAATTGCTTAATTGCGAAGAACTGTGTATTATTTCCGTCATATAAATCAATTCAGGAAGCTAAAGGAATGTGCTACCCACCAAGATCAAGCATAGAAATTAATAATATTACAGCAAAAATAAAACTGCAAGATCTGCTGGATCACACTATTGCAAGAATTTTGAAAATCAATGGTGTATACAAAGCTGGCAAAAAACATTTAATGCTATATTCGAAATGGGGCTGTGATGGCTCAAGCGGACAAAGTGAATACAAGCAAGTCTTAACTGAAGAGGATGAGTTAATTTCGGACACAAATTTATTTATATCTTCATTAGTACCTCTGAAACTTGTTGATATTAATACAAATGAAACTTTGTGGGAAAACCCTGTTCCATCATTAGTAAGATTTTGTAGGCCCATTTTAATAGAATTTTCAAAAGAGACACCAGAGAAAACTACAAGTGTAGTTAATGAAATTATAGCTCAAAGAAACGCTCTCACAACAAGCTTAATCAATAAAAATGGTGAAAGTATTGAAATCAAACACACAATATTTTTGACAATGGTTGACGGGAAAGTGGCTCAAGTTTTGTCAGAAACTTCATCAGGTGCTGTATGTACTATTTGTGGTGTAAGACCTACAGAGATGAACAATTTAGAAAAAGTACAAAATAAACCTGTTGACGAAAATTCTTATCAATATGGGCTTTCGACTTTACATTGCTGGATTAGATTCATGGAACTAATTTTACATATATCTTATAATGTAGGCTTTGAAAAATGGTCTGCTACAACGACAGAAAATAAAGATTTGAAAAAACAAAAGAAGACATATAGACATATGTACAAAGAAGGTTCAGAGAAGAACTTGGTTTAAATATAGATAAACCTAAGCAAGGTTCTGGTAACAGTAATGACGGTAATACAGCTAGACGATTTTTTCAAAATTATCAGTGCACTGCAGAAATTACCGGTGTGGATGAGGAATTGATAAAACGATTTTATGTTTTACTTCAAGTTATGTCTAGCGGAAAAGTAATTAATGCTACGAAATTTGGACAGTATGCTTTTGATACAGCACAACGATATGTTAGTAAATATATGTGGTATTATATGCTATCATCTGTCCATAAAGTCCTAATTCATGGGGAAAGTGTAATTCGGCATTATTCAGTGTTACCTCTTGGACAGCTCTCCGAAGATGCGCAGGAATCAAGGAACAAAGACTATAAACGATTCAGACTTCATCATGCTAGAAAATGCTCTAGAGTAGCTACAAATGAAGACGTTTTACATACACTTTTGTACACTTCAGACCCTTACATAACTAGTTTAAGAAAACCTTCCAATAAAAAGTCTATGGAACTTATAGATGAAGCTGTAGAGCTAGTAGAATAATATAATTCTATGTTATTTTCTTTTTCTTATTATATTTAATTAATAAGAGTAATTTTATGTGTTTATTTTGTATTAATTATAACATTTAGGTCACATTGTTTAAAATTAGTCCTAAATTTATGATAATTTTTCAATATTGCATGTTTTGTATTTTTTTACAATTATTAAATATATTTTTATATGCATAGACTGTATATTATTTTAAAGTACGTTTATCTCAGATTACCTAAAAAAAAAATCAGCTGTATATCTATAAAAACATGGAAGTTATAGATTTATGACCCGAAACCGACTCGATCTCCACATAGTGCGTCGTTTCAACATAAAACACTCCCGCAGACTTAGTGTAACTTACTGGTGACAAGGTATTCCAGCTCTCTCCAGCATGAACATGCAAGCCGGCAGCACAATCCCATCGAACTGGCCGTAGAACCAGGGCTTCCCGCGCGTGGTTTTGATGGGCCCCACCCACACCTTGCCGACGTCGTTCAACACGTACTCTTGTAAGAGCGTGCAGTCCTCCATGTAGGTTTGGTCGTCTGGAATAATTTTTCTATGTGTAAAGAGTGATAGAAAGGCAATATGTGGTTTAATTTGGCCTACTATAGGTAGACCGCTTAACTTGTAATTATGACAAGAATGTGCCTGCCGCCCGCACCACGGAGCACCTCTCACGGTCCCCGTTTTCGTCACCCCCACATCATTTACCACGCAGGCGAGGATTCGGTTAAGTGGTCTACCTATAGCAGCTAGCGCTTCCCCTCAGGTTCGAGTGGTGTAGAGCAGTCCCCAAACCCGGTGACGCTGTAAAGGTCATCTGCGACCAACAGCATACACACTTGGTTTGGTCGTCTGGAATAATTGTTCCATGTATAAAGAGTGATAGAAAAGCAATATGTTGTTTAATGTGGCCTGCTATAGAGAAGTAAGGGGGAGAACGGCTCTAAGATCCTCGCCGACCCCAATTGTCAACCTCACCTGCACGCGTCAGTGGTTCGTATGAATAGCTGACGGCGACGATCTCTGATCGTTGCGGTGCTTCCTCCTAGACAACAGACGAGGCTCTGGCGACCGAGCAATGGCGGTATATCCATAAACCAGACCAGGTAACTGGTCAGATGAGGTCTCAGCAGCCTTGGAGTCTAAATAACTCCAAAAAAGGTCTGGTGCAGAAGGCAACGGGAAACCACTGCACTATTTTTTTCTCAAGAAAGTCATCATGGAAGCAAAAGTGAAGAAAGAGAACGCATCTGCCATGCAATCCGCTTAGCGACCGGCGCCGTACTGCGTCCGGAGCAGACGGTGAGAAATGGGCTACCGGCCATGCGATTGTAGGGAACCAGGCGCCGCATGGGAACTTAGTTACTGGAACCTCCATTAAACTACGACAAATCCAGAAGATAGGAACTTGGAATGTTCGAGGTTTGCTTATGCCAGGAAAACTGGATGTCTTAGAAAAGGAAATAACCAGATGTGAACTGAATATCTGTGGCCTTAGTGAGACACACTGGAGAGGCAATGGACATTTCCTGACTGAAAAACATTCCATATTTTTCTCGGGCAATGACAACACAAGCGAAAACGGAGTTGCTTTTATCATCCCCAAGCATCTGAGGCACTCTGTAGTAGGTTACTGGCCGATCAACGACCGAATTATGAGTATCAAATTCAAGGCTTCGCCAGTTAATCTCAATATCTTGCAGATTTATGCTCCAACAAGTGCAGCTAGTGATGACAAAATTGAAAGTTTCTACCGTGAACTTGAAACTACCATCTCTAATGTCCCTGCTAGAGAAATTCTTATGATCGTAGGCGACTTCAACGCTAAATTTGGTGCAAATTTACATCAACTTAGCCCTTCTGTTGGTAGGTTTGGATTGGGGCAGCGTAATGAGAGAGGCGAACGCCTACTACAGTTTGCAGCCGATAACAACCTGGTTGTATCAAACAGTCTATTTCAACACCATCCTCGTATACTATACACTTGGACGTCACCTGATGGACAATATCGTAACCAGATAGACTACATACTGATTAGGTCACGCTGGTAAACCTCAATTAGCAATACCCATACGCTGCCCGGTGCGGACTGTGGATCAGATCACGAACTGCTAATATCCAAAATGCATCTCAAACTAAGAGCAGCCAGAAAACCCTGCAAACATGCAAGAATCGAAGTAAAGGATACCTCAAAGTTTTTGAAAGCAATAGAACAAAATTGGAATGAGTGGGCGGATGTGGATCTAGACGCAAGAGTCCCAGACGAACTTTGGGACCGTATAAAAAGTCTAACAGTACGTGCAGCCAATGAGTCTAAAACAACAACAGAAGTTCGTAAACGACAACAATGGATGAGCGACAGCACTTTATCACTAGTGGAGGAAAGACGTAGGATGAAAGCATCAGGCACTGATGTGAGAACCTTAAACCAACACTCTGCATTGATACAAGCAGCTTGCAGGCGAGATCAAAACGCTAACTTACGCAAAAATGCGAAGAAATCGAGGCTCACAGTAACAAAAATGAGTGCAGGGACTTGCATCACAAGATACGCTTGATAACGAAATCCCTCTCGTCTAAAACTTGGGCTATTGAGAATTGTCACGGCGAAGTGGTCACTGAACTGGAAGATATAGCCGAAAGATGGAAGGAATACTGCCAGTCATTATACAAAGACCCCCATTCGCAAGATTTTGCTCCTATAGAGCCGTTTAATGAAGACAGGGAGCCAGATATATTGAAGGAAGAGATTGAGGCTGCCATCAAACGCCTGAAGAATGGCAAGGCTCTCGGTAAAGACGATATTCCGATCGAGACCATAAAAGCTGCAGGCGTAGAGGGAATACGGATATTCCATGTTCTCTGTAATAAAATCTGGCAAACCGGAACTTGGCCTAAAGAATGGGCTCATACTGTCTTCATTCCTTTACACAAAAAAGGCTCCACAAAAAAAGTGCAATAACTACCGCTTGATTGCACTATTATCGCATGCTAGCAAAATTTTACTGCATGTGTTAAACGAGCAGCTAAAGACCTACTTATCCAAAGAAGTTGCACCTGAACAGGCTGGATTTGTAAAGGGGAAGGGTACTCGGGAACAGATTTTTATAGTGCGCCAGATAATTGAGAAAGCCCGAGAGTTCAACAAGCCGACTTACATTTGCTTCGTTGACTTTTCCAAAGCGTTTGACTCGGTAAAATGGCCAGTGCTGTGGAGATCTCTTCTGGATATGGGCACACCCAAACATCTTGTGCACCTTTTGAGGCGTCTGTATGAGAATGGTACAGCGGCAGTCAAAACAGATGGCGTACTATCGAATGAATTCCACCCCAGTGCAGGCGTTCGTCAAGGATGTATAATCTCGCCACTCCTGTTCAACATTTACACAGAACTAATAATGCGGATTACCCTCGAAGATTGGACGGACGGTGTATCAATAGGAGGTGTAAAGATTTCAAATTTACGCTATGCGGATGACACTACGCTATTCGCAACTAGTATCGGCCGCATGGAGCAGTTGCTTTCCAAGCTGGAACATGTCAGCATGACTTTTGGTTTGAGAATAAACAGATGTAAGACGAAGATGATGATCATCGACCGTGCCAACGAAAACTCGCCCGAAGTCACCCAAATTGCGAATTGTGATGTCGTACAGTCATACGTCTACCTAGGAGCGCTGATCTCAAACCAGGCGGGCTGCGTGGACGAAATTAAGCGACGAATGGCTATTACTAGGTCTGCTATGGATAAGCTGAAAAAAGTCTGGAAGAATCGCAATCTTACCAAAGCCACAAAAACGAGACTTGTCCGGGTACAGATATTCCCCATTTTTCTGTACGCTGCCGAGACGTGGACGCTGAGAGAAATTGAGAAAAAGAAAATAGATGCACTAGAGATGTGGTGCTGGAGGAAGATGCTTGGAGTGAAGTGGACAGAGTTTCGCACCAATGCATCTATTCTCCAAGAACTCAGTGTCAAACAGCGTCTAACAAACGTAGTCCAGACTCGAATACTACAGTTCTTTGGGCACGTTTCACGACGGGACAACACGTCCATAGAGCGTCTTGTAGTACAGGGGAAGATCGAAGGCACGAGGGCACGTGGCAGGTCGCCCATGCGCTGGACCGGCCAGATCAAATCGGCAGTAGGCGGCCCCTTGCACGAGTGCACACGTAGCACAACCGACAGGGAAGGATGGCGTCGCATCGTGAAGAGGATTATGGCTGCCCGGAACCTGACCGCTACCTGATGACCACGACCGCTCTGTCAAGAGTGAATCGGCAAAGAAGAGAAGCTATAGGTAGACCGCTTAACTGAGTACTCCTACTTGTAATTATGACAAGAATGTGCCTGCCGCCCGCACCTCTCACGGTCCCCGTTTTCGTCGTCCCCACACCATTTACCCCGCAGGCGAGGACTCGGTTAAGCGGTCTATCTATAGCAGCTAGCGCTTCCCCTCAGGTTCGGGTGGTCTAGAGGCTCCAGACGGAGAGGAGACTCCCTCCCGGGGAGATGCCATCCGCCTGGAATACCTCTAGAGGCCCTCGCCAATTTTTGGCTTGAAGTACGGCTTAGGATCTCGCCGTCCCCAAACCCGGTGACGCTATAAAGGTCATCTGCGACTAAAAGCATACACACTCAAAAAAAAAGCTAGCGTTTGCTATAACAGAGAGTATAATCCGTTCGTTGCCTGCCAGAGAGTATCAGCCATACCTTGCGGACTCGGAGGCATACAGTGCAGCTTTTCTTATTACAGGTCTTATCTAGCATAGAAGTAAGAAATCTTGCTTTCGAGCTTTTTTGATTGAGGTGTAAGTATTCATTCATAAGGTTTAATGAATAAACAAATAGAAAATATGAAAATATCAAAATAAAATCAATCGGCAAATGTTAAAATTTCTTATTCGTCAATTATAATTGTGAGAATTTTTAACATTTGTAACATTCGCAGATAATAAATAATTATTTATTATCTGCGAATGTTACATACCTATTAAGAAATATTACGATGTTTTATTCAAACAAGATTTAAACCTTATCTAAGACCTTTTGAACCCCAACCGAAGCACGTTATCATCTTTATGAACGGTCTTTTTGCTTAAATTAATGTTTACCTGTTTTTTTATTATTATCATTTGTATACTACATATGTACTTATTTCATATCACATTTGTAGAGATGTCACCAGCAATCTGTATAATGCAGGTATTCTATACAATACCTAGACACTCAATGCAATGCCTGGGGCGTCTAGGCAATGTATGGAATATAAATATTATTTTCCATTTTATACTTTGCCTAGGTAATGTATACAATTCCTAGGGATTGTATAGAGTACCTGCTGGCCCACCGGCAGTGTGTAAAATAAACAGATTTAGCCTGTATTTATCCTAACCTAGCCTACCCAGTTGCACATAAAATGACGGATGGATTTTATAATTCTTACCGACTGAATTATAGACCCATGAACGTTTGACCAACTCACAGTGGGTTAGATTAATTTAGATTTTGTCTTACAATTAGCGCAAGCCGAGCGAGCAAAACGAGCGTGCCGGCGAATCGTCAGCCACCTTATAGATATAATTACACTAACATTGTAAAGGCGAAAATTTGTGAGTGTATAATATGCTTGTTGTGTTTTCACGTCTAAACGGCTGGAGCGATTTTAATAAAATTTGGTATGGAGTAAGCTGACTATCAGGATTAACACATAGGCTACGTTTTACTGCGGGTAAATATGCCTAATAAACCGCGGATAACACCGCGGGGCACAGCTAGTAGATAAATAAAACAACGAAACGTCGACGCGCTATCTTCTTTTAGACACCTTGCCGACTGCTTATTCGGCATTGTATAAAATACCTAGGCTAAGCATAAAATGAATAATATTTCATACATTGCCTTGACGTTTTTGGCATTCTATACATTGCCTAGGTATTTTATTTATTTATTTATTTAATCTTTATTGCCTTTACACTGCAAATGGCGGACTTAATGCCAATATGGCATTCTCTACCAGTCAACCGGAAAGAACATACAGAGCTGTAAAAAACGGTATTGTATAGAATGCTGAATTATACAGATTGCTGGTAACAGATATATTGTAACTATGTTATAGGTTTGATGGTGCCGATGAATTAAGTACTTACGACAACACAATAAAATTGGTTACAAATGTAAGAAATACATTAAGTCAATAAAAATATACTGCCTTGGTAGGCACATCAGCTCTCACTTACCAGGGTTCCATGGGTTGAAGAGTATGTACAGGTCCTGGTCAAAGTCGTAGATCTCTCGCGCCGTGGAGTTCTTTAGGCGGGTGACCACTCGCAAGGACCACGAACCCACTGGTAAGCTCACTGGGGTGTTGACCTGGGGACACAATGGAGTATTATTATAATCAACCTATCATCAATATGCGGTGTCGTGTGAGTCGATGCGTCATGCTCGTGAACGGGTGCTGCCAGCGGAGATGAGTCTGCCCTAACTACTTTGATATTTAAGATGTAAATCTTTAGTTACACCTATTATAAATAACTCTATTTGTATTTATACTGTATGGCACAGCAATCAAAATGCAGGTGAACATTATTGTTGTATAATTTCACATTATGTAATGAAAAGTTGACACTGAAACTTGACGACTCTGTAAATAAGGAAGAAAAAGGCAGGGAGGAAAAACAGCCCTTGCTAAGTTTCTTGCCGGTTTTTCTCAGTACAAGGTCTCCCGCCGTTGATTTACGAACCGATGGCGTAACTTCTAGACATTCATATGTCCTGGTAACAACAGCCTAAACCGAATAAATGATTTTGATTACGTGATTAATGCCCTCACTGCTGGACACAGGCCTTCCCTATGGATGGGTTTGGGAGATCGGACTATGGCCTACCACGCAGGCCCAATTCTGATTGGTGGGTGTGTAACGATTGCAGGTGTAGCCGCGGACACAGTACGCCGGCGAAATGCGGATTAGTGTGCTGCCGACTGCAAATGCAGCCGGAACCTACGGCTTAACGTACCTTCCGAAGCACGGAGGAACTCGAAATAATATATTTTTTAACATTTATCCTATGACCAGCTATTGCGAATATTACGATAGCAAAACGCACGCCCATAAACCACTTGCGCCATCAAGCTCCTCATAAAGGAATAATTACATGAGGTGTTTCTATAAAATTAAATATCATAGTAAACAACAAAATGGTGTAAAACTATTACTAACTACTTAACTACAAAAATTTAGTTTTAAATCACCTTTTTTTTTGTGACGAGGGGAAATGCAGTTACGCACCATACCGTGACGCTGACTAGGCGCACGGCGTGTGTGGGACTCGCCGGCACACATAGGAGTATTTGATCAAAAAAGTCGATCAAAATTATTTATTGGCTAAAATTTATTTGTTGTCATAATCATGTAATCAAGAACATTTAAAAAAAATATTTATGCTAGTTTTTCAAGTAGGAATTTGAAATGAGTGTAAACAATGTTTTGTCACCATTTATATTTCTTATAAATAATTTACAAATATTAATTAAAACCCTTACTAAAGTAATAATTACTCTTCTTCATCTAAATCATCTTCATCCTTATCAACTTCAAAGGGCATTAACATTTCTCTACTTTCTGGTTTAAAAGGTTTTGATTTTTTAGACACTTTGGGTCTAATACTGGTCAAGTATGGGTCCGAAGTTAATAATAATCTATTTAACACATCCATGTTGCATTCAGTTCTGCTAAATTTTCTGGAATATTGTTCCCTGAATTTCCTAAAATGTTTATTACGAGCCTCTGCGGCTTCTTCAGATAGGGTCCCTATTGGTAGTATGGCATGTCTTATAACTGAAGGACCATGAATTAATATTTTATGCACTGTTGTTGTCATAGGATACCAAGAGTATAATTCTACGTACATCTTAGCAGTGTCTTGACAATAGGTGTCAAATTTTTCAATATTTATTTTATATCCACTTGATATCACTTCTAAAATGATTGCAAATCTTTCTATTAAAGTTTTATCGATACCAGTGATATTGGCTGATATTTCTATATTATTAAAAAATCTTCTACTGGTGTTGCCGTCATTAGTGTTTCCGAAATTGGCTTTAGGTACGTCAACTATTAAGCCAAGTTCATTTTTGAATGCTTCTTGGATGTTTGCCTTTCTCACTCTAATTATAGCTTTTTCGGCCTGTGTTCTCACTTGCCATTTCTTTATAGGTAGTTTGTAAGAAATGTGTAGTAATGTCTCGAAAAATCTGATGCGAGCATGTAGGACAGATAAGCCAAACTCCAAATTTTGTAGCTCTGTTGTTTCGCTTTCGATAAACTTTTCAAGTTTATTAAAATCCTTAGATGTGGCTTTGCAAATGTAGCATCTCATTGCAGAGGTTGTGTTTGTTGCCGAGTTGCATACTTTGCCATCTACCATGGTAAATAGCAAGTTATGGGTAACTGTTATTTCGTAAGACCCGAAAGTTATCTTTGTCCCCGTTAACTGTTTAATTTGTTCTTTGTGGTAATTTATCTCATCGTTTGTTACGTCTTTAGTCTCGTGTATAAATCTGATCCGCATTGGTCGACAGTAACGCGGAGAAGAAGGTGATGGATTGTTCCAAATTATTTTTTTACTGCTCTTACTTATCAACTGTAATGGCACAAGCGATGACTGGAAAATATTTGCGTCAGAGTCACTGTTATTAGCAAATTTTTGGTTATATTGGGCCTGCTGCGAGCCATCACACCCCCATTTATATGTCAGCTCTATGTTCACTAACTCTTCTTCCGTTAAAGTTTTTAACACTTCTTCAAGGTATAATACAAAACGCTGAACAGTGTGATTTAACAATGCTTGTAATTTAATTTCTGCACAGGTTTCAGTGACTAAATAAGACTCGGCATTTGGATAGCAATCTTTTTTTGCTTTCTGTAAAATCGAGTAGCACGGGTATAGTTTTTTAGCATTTGTTCTAATTATTTCGTACTGCTTTCTTGTCAATGAAGCTTCCACAAACATAGACAAAGCCTCTGTTGGTGATAGTTGCTTCATTTTTAATTCAGGTGTAGTGCTTTTTTTGAACGCTTCACGGTATTTATGACCACGTGTTGGGGATGCCATAATATCTTTTATCACATAAGCACCATCCACGTTTCCTTTCTCACGAAGCGCCATTTGACCTGCATAAATTAAAGATTCTGCTTCATTTATGTTTCTTAAATGTGATGTCTTTCGACGCTTACTACAGTCCGTTAATTCTTTGAACTCTTTGCTTGGCCGCCCCACGTGGTATTTTTCTCTATGAATTGTATTTTTCGGTATTTCAAGAGTACCTTGTAACCAATCATGGTATTTTTTCAAAAACACACTTTCTGTTCGCTTTTCTGTCTGCCATTTAGACTTCATTTCAGACTTGAGACAAGAAAATGTATGTCTAAACTTTGCTTTTTGATCAATGGGAAATGAAGTGTCATTAATTATTTCAAACTCGAATAATTCTAAGTTTTTTCCAAAATCTGGTTCACAATATTCTCTCGCTTTTCGAAAGACATATTCTCTTGTCACGATCTTAATACCAGAAGATCCTACAATAAAAGAAATCTCAAATTAACATAAGTGACCGCAAAATAAAGTTTGTTTTGGTAAATGTCACATGCACTCTATTTACAAAATGGTAATATTTTGGCACATTTTGGCAGCTAATTTCTTTTTAAATTCTTATAATAGATATGTAACTACAAGATAATAAAAGAATTTGACCCTGGAAAAGCTCGGAAATATACCAAAAAGTCTTTGAAACATTAGGTAATGCTAAAATTTACTTATAATTTAATGTATTCATTCTTCGCGCGGTGTCAGCTGGGAGTGGACGTGTACAGTGTTAACTTAAGAAAATAATACAAATTTTGTCGATAGTGTATACGAAAGTTGCCCGTAAGAACTTTGACAATCAATTAATCTATTGGCGAGTTTTGGTTGCAAGTGGTTCCATCAAAAAATTGCTTAAAAGTAATAGCTACGAAGGTCACGGACGATAGCAGCGAGCGCGGGGACAGCATACCTCACCGCTGCGGTAAGAGACAACATCAATAATTGCGCGCTCCCTCTAATTACTCAGGCAGGCGTTTATCGTGTGTGCGCGGGCGCGCAATAAGATGAGTAATTGCGCCGCTTGCCCTGATGCGATCGACGATAACAATTTTATAAAATGCAATCGCTGCTCAAAAAAATTTCACCTGTTATGCATTAACATTAAAAAAGGCGAATTGGAGAAGGCCCCTAGAGATTATGAAAGCAATTGGCTATGTCCGATATGTCTTAATAAGCAGCCTAAAAGCGATAACTCGCGCAAACCTGTTCGGCCTACTACGCCAACAGGGATGGCAGACATGACCTTTATTAACACTCGCCGCAAGTTACACAGTCGGACGGACAGTGACCCGAGTATACATTTGTCATCTGCCTCGGATGCGGGTATTCATAATATACGTGAAATAATACGCGATGAGTTGCGCGGGGTTATGAAGGATTTTATGGCTGATTATATGACGGATTTCAAAAACACAATAAAATCACAGTTCTCTGAAATTATGAGCGAAATAAACGAATTTAAAAATTCTTTAGAATTCATTAGTGAAGGCTTCGACTGCATGAAAAAAGAACTTTCCGCCGCAAACGCCAAAATTGCACTAATAAATAAAGAAAACGAAACCCTGAGATCGGATATTTATTCTTTGAAGCTACGTTTGAACACCTTTGATCAGCTTTCCCGCTCATCTAACCTTGAGATACAATGCGTCCCTGAACGGAAGGCCGAAAATTTGATAATTATGGTGCAAGAACTGGGTAAATCTATTAATTTTAACCTAAACGAGAAAGATATTAGTTATTGTTCTCGAACAGCAAAATTGAAATCTGACAGCCCCAGACCTCGCTCGATTTTGGTAAAACTGAACTCACCTCGAACCCGAGACTGTTTTCTTGCTGCCGCCATCGAATTCAACAAGAAAAATCATGAAAACAAGCTCAATACCGGGCACATTGGAATTTTATCTACTAAAGTTACCCCTATCTACGTAACGGAGAATCTATCGCCCGAAAATAAACATCTTCACGCTGCGGCGCGCAAAGTATCTAAAGAAAAAAATTATAAGTTTGTTTGGATCCGCGGCGGCAGAGTTTACCTACGGAAAACCGAAACATCCGAAGCCATTTTTGTGCGTAATGAAGAAGTGCTCGAGAAATTAAATAAACTGTAATGTTGTAGATTGTAATTGTTATCTTTTTTTTTTTGTGTAATGTTAAAGAATCTTTAATTAATAATTAGTTAAAATTCGCTTCTTATTTAAATTTTTATTTCCAAAATGTTCGAGGATTGCGCACCAAAACGAACGACTTGTATTTTAATTCAGCTAGATGTGATTATGACGTTATTATTCTTAACGAGACGTGGCTTGATAATAGTATTATGGACTCTGAGATTTTTACATGTAATTACAACGTCTTTAGACGCGATCGCGAAACGAGTCCCTTACAACGTAAAAGGCGCGGAGGTGGTGTCTTGGTAGCGGTTTCAAAACGAATTAAATCACGCATTATGAAAAAGTACGAAAGCGATTGTGAGGATTTGTGGATCGAAATTGAAATCAAAGTGGATAAAAAAATTGATAAATTATTACTATGTACGGTTTATTTTTCACCACCTGTCTCAAAGGAACATTTTGAACACTTCTGTAATAATGCCAATTTAGTCGTTAGTAAATACAACCAGACTATGATTTGTGGAGACTTCAATCAGAGTAATGTAGACTGGCTCGGTACACCGGGATTGCCATTAACATCTAAAATAAATACCAGTAGTCCCACTTCGGACAATTTATTGGAGTTTATGTCATTAAACAATCTTTATCAACTCAATTACTTAACTAATTTAAATAACAAAGTTCTAGACTTAATTCTTACAAACACACCAATTATCGAACTGGTATCCTCACCGGATCCCCTAGTTAATATTGATTCCCATCATCCCGCGTTGGAATTTAATGCTGTTTTTAACCAATCATCTCATAAGTTACAAGCCAACCTCAAATCGTCTAAAAACAACTTCTACAAGGCAGACTATGACAGCATTCGCAAACTTCTGGATGACACTGATTGGTCTCAACAGCTTGGAGCCTGTGCATCGGTAGATCTAATGGTTGACAGTTTCTATCAGGTACTTAACTCTGCCGTCAAGAGATTTGTACCTATTTCGCCCATTTCTCCCAACAATATTCCCGTTTGGTATACCAAAGAACTGAAATTCCTACTTAAAGAAAAAAACAAGTTTCGCGTTCGTTTTAAAAAATATAAAAATCCTCTCGATAACCTATCTTTTAAATCATTGAAAAAAAGATGTGATGCCTTAATTGTTAAGTGCTATAATAAATATATAGATTTAATCGAAGAATCCATCAAATCCGACCCAAAATTATTTTTTTCTTACATAAAGCAGAAGAATACCAACAGTGTCTCGTTTCCAGCTTCAATTAAATATGACAACATCACGGCTTCAACTGGTCCTGAAGTATGTAATACTCTCGCAGCATTCTTTTCAACCTCATATAGCACAGATGACCCTAAAACCCAAGTCGACTATAACATTAACAACAGTTGTAAAACCACCCACTCTCTGAGCTCTTTATCTTTTTCAGAAGACCAAGTTTTGAAACGTCTTGAATCTCTCGACAGATGCAAGGGAGCTGGAGCAGATGGAATACCTTCAATTTTTGTTGTCAACTGTGCTAAGCAACTATCTCCACCTCTCACATATATATTCAATGCATCGCTCGCGTCGGGTACGTTTCCATCAGCCTGGAAGAAGGGCCTTATTGTACCAATTCACAAATCTGGGGACATAAATAATGCCATTAATTACAGACCCATTACCATTTTATCGGTGTTTGGTAAATTACTAGAATCCTTGGTATGTCCTCACATATCGTGGCACATTAAGAGTGTACTGGCGGACTCCCAACATGGATTTGTTGCTGCTCGCTCCACCAGCACTAATCTAGTAGATTTTGTCGATGAGATATCGCGCCTGGTAGATGAGCGCATAGCAGTGGATGTTATATATACGGATTTATCCAAAGCCTTTGATAAAGTTCCACATTGTAGTCTACTTCAAAAACTATCCCAGTTTGGGTTTGCCGGCACTTTTCTCGATTGGTGCTCGTCATACTTACATGGTCGTACGTCGAAAGTCGTAGTAAGTGGTTATGTATCTAACCCCTTTCCCAATTTGTCAGGTGTGCCCCAAGGTTCCCACCTGGGTCCTGTATTTTTTAACATATTTATGAACGATGTCACATCCTGCTTCCGAAATAGCAAACCATATCTTTACGCGGACGATTTAAAGTTGATGAGACCAATCAGGGACACCAACGATAAATTGCTGCTTCAGGAAGATATTGATAGGTTGGAATGTTGGTGTAGGAGCAACAATATGGTTTTAAATGGTGATAAATGCTGTCATATTCATTTTACTCGTAAACATAGTGAGTTACCGGGAGTATATACTGTATCAGGAAAATGTATTCGGGAGGTTGAATCCGTCCGAGACCTCGGTGTCATTCTTGATAAGCAATTAAATTTTAAGGAACACTACGACCACATTGTTAATAAGTCATTAAAATGCGTTGGATTTGTTATCAGAAATACCAAATTCTTTAAAAACAAATCGAGTGTAATAAGGTTATACGAGAGTCTAGTCAGATCGCTTTTAGAGTACTGTTGCGTCGTTTGGCACCCGTATTATGAGGTCCACTCCAATAAAATCGAACGCGTCCAGAAGAGGTTCTTGTACCACTTATCATACAAATTTAATTTGTGTAAAAGCCTTAAAAGCTATTCGGACCGGTTAAGACATTTTAATCTTATATCTCTTAAAAATCGCCGCAAAATTTTAAATCTTTCGTTCCTTCACAGTTTAGTCAACGGCAACTTAAATTGTCCTCAATTGCTTCAAAAAGTTAATTTTACAATTTCTCATAATCTTCCGCGCCTCTCTAGATACTCATTATTTAAACCAAAGCGCTCCAAGACGAACCTAGGCTCATTTTCCCCTATTAACAGGCTCCTTACTGATTATAATAATATCAGTAAAAATCGTGAAATTGACATATTCCATCTAAGTTTACCTGCATTAAAAAAAAAATTACGTATAATGTTCAAATAGATTCTTAGTATTAACTTTTTCTTGTAATAAACCTTTATTTAAATTATAATATTTAAGCTAAGGGATGCCCTACGCTCCCGACTCCCATTGTATACGCTTGCCGTGGCAACCTGTAATTGAGGTCGCACCAACTCTTTTATAACAAATGTGTAACTTTTAGCTTTTAAGGTGTATGATCTTGTTGGTTGTCCAAATAAATAAATAAATAAATAAATGTATACAACAAAAAATAGCGTTAATAATTAATTATTGATATATATTTAAAAAAAATACATAATTTTAGTTTTACATACCTTGTTCTACAACGTCCATAACTAAAACTTGCTTTATCCCAATTAAACTAAATGTAAAATTTATTTTTAACAACTTAGTTGACTCACTCTCACTGCGCATTAAATACGTACAATCAGACTTTCGTTACAAAGACGACTGACTGTGCACCGAATGTTAGTGAGAACAAAAGAGAGATAATGGTACATTGTCGTCCTACCCTTTCCGCTTTCCAAGGAGCGGAAACTACCTGCATATCGGTACTTTGCAATATTCGACTTATAATCGACTTTTTGGGTTAAATACTCCTATGTGCGGCACGGGAAACAGTGCCGACCCTACTCAAGCAGGACCACTGCGGAAGGCCACACTGATCCTACTCCACTAAAACCCCCCGGTACCCTCCTACGCCCATATGGGGGCGTCTCAGGATCGACGCACCTTAGCGTGCGCCACTTCACTGGGACTAGTTTTAAAACACCTATGTTATGTACGAGTAAATTGCAACATTTACATTTGAAATGTCAACAAATTCTATGCAGGTATTCAAAACATAGTTTTTAAGAGATAAACAATGTTTTTTTTATTTACTTATCTTACGTAATGTTTTGCATAATATACCATATCATTAAAATTCCAACAATTTAAGTGGTACGTACACCATCATATGCATAATTTTCTACACAAATATTCTAAACAGGCATCTTGCTGGAATTTTAAAACCAATTTAAATATAAATGAGTTATTATTATGTCTATGGTTTTGGACAACTTAAAAAAGTGGTTACCTTAGATTAAAAGTGGTTATACTTAATTGTCTTTTGATTAAAATCTGCTCCGTTTGGAGTGTTTATTGTATCATTAAAAACTGGAATCAATCAAAATATTTTGTAGATTTTTGAGATAAAATGTTTTATTTTTGTAGTGAAGAGGCTTGGCACTTATATTCCTTGTATACCTACTATGTAACCACATTATCATTATCCGTGCAATCACTATACCAACAACGAATTATTAATTAATTAATTAGCAATTAATATTCATGAGATAAGTATATTCAATTAATCATTGTCGATACGAAACATAGCAGGTGTATATAGATTTATAGAATGAGGTATGAGTTCTGTATGACCGTCGCCTAATTAAGCCCCGTCAATGAAACATTAATTACACGTCTTGTATTTTATTTTATATTTCTTACAACTTATTATTTTTACCTTAATAACAATTACATTTTATTGCAGCCGTGAAGATGTCAGCTATAAATAGAATCAATTTTTTATAAAAATAATTATACTCTTACTAATGTATATTTAAGAAAAAGAAGCCTATAATAACATATGGTTTATACGTATGTGCCGAACTTACAACGTACTATAGGTGTCGATTTTGGCATGATACTCTAAAGCTAAACTTAAATTTGACAACAGTGTATCTCTGTAATTCTCTATACGGACTGAAAAGGACAGACTGATGTCAAATTTAGTTTTAAGTTTAGAGAATCCTGCCAGAATCGACACCAATGTCACTTTCAAAGCCTACCTGCATTCCTAATTTTGTTAAATTAGAAACAAGAAGTAACTATTATTTTTATACTTTTCAGATAAATAAACATAATAAAAAAGTGTGCGTAGTTGTGACCGAAACCTATATTTATTGACGTGACAACGTCTTAAATTAGGTTGCGGCTGGGAGTCACTTATGAAAAAGTGTAACGCTCGGTAACGTTACGATGAGTCTCTCGTGTTAAGTTTAAGTTTACATGTACAATGTTTTAGTAAACAAAATATATTTCTATAGTTAAAATTTGTGCAATTCTTATTTTCATTCAATTCCTTGTTCCTATTGTGCAATTTAATTATATTCATATCAATAAATATTCTACCGAGAAAAAGACGTTGTCACGTAAAATCTTCGCCCGTAAAACCGACTTTACAGGCAACCATTTTTTTTTATTCTTCTATTCTTTATTCGCTTTGAGGTACAATAAACAGTATTAAACAACATTATACTTAAATATTGCTCTGATCTTTGGTTTACAACGGAGTTGTGTTTTCTCAATCACTCTGACTTATAAACAGTGCGACAGTGGCCGACTAAGGTAAGGGAGAGAGGGGTGGCGAATCGCGCGTGACGTGTGGCGGCGTTTTATATCGGCGTATTAAGTGGCCGGTGCGGGCCACAAGAAGCGAGCAACGACGATTTGTAGCGTATGGCGGCCACCGGCGTACCGTGTGTGGCGAGTCCATAAAAAAATATGAAAATTACAAAAAATATGCCGGTGGCGGCGTTTTGTGGTTGTGGTCGGTGGCCCGTGTGCGGCGACACTAAGAGAGGCGTCAACTCCCAAACAGTCTGACGTCGGTTGACTCGCTGACAGCTAGCTGTCTACTTATTTATGTTGCGGAGTCGGAAGGTTCATTTTCTATATTGTACTAAATAATTTATTACGAGCGTTTGTGTCTCTTACGAGTAGCAATGACGCATGGCCACCCTTTTCATGGTATGGCGCCAGTCTATACATATAAATATTAATAGAGTCCCAAAAATAGTACCTACCTATTGATAAATTTATTAAGTTACTTTGTTTAACAATGTGCTAATATACTTCAAACCATAAATAAATATAATTTAGTGATATAAATGCAATGCATGTTTCTCTATGAGTACAAATTATGTAGGTATTTAGAATTCATCTAATGTTATCGCTAGGTCATCAAGGCTTTGCGGTACTAAGAATGTAAGTATATAATATACATCGAAACGTGGTTAGCTTTAACAATATTATCTACCTGCCAGATAAACAGCTATGAGATTACTTTGACACTCAAATTCGTGGCTATAAGCCAAACTATAACTCAAACACGAAGCTGTTCGTATTTGCTGGACATTAAATACATTTATTTATTTATTAAGAATAACTTCAGCTATTGTAGAATATAAAATTACACAGGACCAAAGCATAATTGGATCCGGCCAAAAATGTTGTTTCTTATTGGATAGTAATAATATTTAAGCCAATATAAGATGTATGAAAATAACACAATAATATTTAAGAAAGATATTACATGAAAAGGTAGTGTGTTTAAACAAAACATTATATTACTAATTACATAAAAAACTACGGTTTTATTGCTTTGCGTTTTCAAAGGTCAGAGACAAAGTAATAATTAAATATCCATACGGTTTTCAAACGATCGGAGCTGTCGTAAGCTTGGTCGTTAGGCAGAGGTGAGAGATATCTAACCATTACATCGGTAAATCTTCAGAACAATGTCCTCTAGCAATACGTGAGAGAAATCTTTTTTTTTATAACTACTAATTAAAAAAACGAGTGGAGCCTTAGTGTCGCCGCACACGGGCCAATGGCCACAACCACCGGAATATTTCTTGTAGTTTTCATGCATTTTATATAGACTCGCCGCACATGGTACGCCGCCGCCGGTGGCCGCCACACCCTACAAATCGTCGTTGCTCGCTTCTTGTGACCCGCACCGGCCACTCAATGCGCCGATACAAAACGCCGCCACACGTCACTCGCGCGATTCCCCACCCCTCTCTCCCTCACCTTAGTGTAGCCATCGACGGCAAGTGTCGACCACAGGCCACAAGTGGCTGTCGCGCGCTTCAGTCACTTTAGTAGCCGCTTCTAGCTTCTCGTGGTTGTGGCGTGTGGCCCGTGTGCAGCGACACTTACAATAGTCGCGTATGATGTGTAACATTTGAAACCTCACCTTATATTAGTAAAAAAAGAAATAAAACCTACTACAAAAGGAATAAGCCATTTGAACACTATGGTCAAAAACCAAATCAAAAAGCGCGCCCTTTCCCGACTTCCTGTTACACACTTCCGTTTTCACGAAATCACTCCCACAAATTGTAGGAAAGCGAGAGAAAAGACGTTACACATCAAAAAATGGTGGGTTACAAAAGTTTTTACTCGTTACCTCGAAAGATAGTGTGTCTGCTTGTGCATCGATCAGCTTAGCACTCCATCTGTGGTTGTCCGTGACGGCGTCTCGGCTCAGGAATACGGACCCTTGTGTATCCATTGACAGTTTGTCACCTGCAACCAAGTCTTTTTTACACGTCTGCCCAAAAAGAGACTGTAAATAAATAGTTTTTATTTACACTCATGTCGAAATATTCGAATAAGAAAATATAGATGGTTTTGTAAAGACCTAGTTCATAAACGAACATACTGCAGTACTGCAAGCTGTATCGTAATAGTTATTTTCAACATTTGCTCAAAAATGCATTTACTAAGGTTGTACAATAATGTGTGCAAAAATTCGTGCGTAATGAATTTTCACTGCACGCTCAGCCGTACTGCCGTCCTCAAGCTAAAACGCGGCTAAATAACAAAACCAACTTTTGAGATATGGCCAAAAACGGCGTGTAAAATTTAAATTATTGCTATTTTGTAACCATTCATCATATGACAGATTTTAAGACATAAACTAAAAATGATACGAATACTTGTTAAAGACAGATCGATAGAGAATTAAAAACTGTATAAGGTGCAATTTAAGACTAAAAAATCGACTACATGTCACTTAGCCGCACTTTAGTTTGAGTATGGCAGCTTATGGCCCGTAATTTCGAATTTTCGAACAATGTATACACGGCACGGTGCGTATTCATTGCGTTTTTTTTTTTAAATTTCGATCGAACTTTTTGAAATCGCTTTTAGTCTATACCTACCTATGTCCTCTTTATTATTAAAAATAAAAAGTGACTAAAGATGTAGTTCTAATTTTCACCACCCGCACGTGGCTCCATTTGGAAATTATTTTCTTATCAGAACGTTTTTTGACGTTCGACCCTATATAAAAGCCTCACCCTTCACATGATGCAAGGCCTTATGTCATTCTGCCGCACTCGAATAAATCCAAAAATCCCCGATTAGGCTCCATACTTCTAGGGACGCTGTGTGTCCCAGCAATGAAGACATTAATACGCTGAATATAATTCTGTAGTTACGTAAAGCTATTGATCCCTCCTTTTTTACAGTCGCTAGCAGCAACCAATCCGCATTGATCATGATACCTTGTGGTCTTGGCCTGTTCTGCTTATCCCTGTGCACAAACATTAATAAGCTGAAGATAATGATGATGAAAAAAAGTCACAAACCTATTGTGAAGATCAGCTGTACCATATCAATGGACTCATCATATTCTCTAGTGAAACGCACTACTCCGTTGAAGGGCTGCCCACGGCGAACAATGGTTGTAGTCGGGTTCTCTTCGTTAACTGCCTCATATCTAAGGAGAATGACAATTGTAAGCATTAGGAATTCAGATTTTTTTTTATAGATAGGTCCGACAAATGACTCCACCCCACCTGATGTTAAGTGAAGGTGAAGTCCAGACGCGAAGATAGCTGATACAGCAGTTCTACCTAACACACCAGCCATCCTCACCCTGCCGGCCTGCATGTTGCTTCTTCACGCCTCTTTTAAAGGATCCCAGGTTGTAAGAGGGAGGGAACACGTGAGCGGGCAGAGCATTCCATTTACGGATAGTGCGACAAAGAAATGAGTCACCAAATTTCTCTGTACGTGTTGGAATTGTGGCCACAGTTAGACAGTTAACACTGTATGAGTTTTTCCGAGTCGAGTAAGTTACCATTGTAAACATCAGAAATTCAGAATTTTAATTAAATGGGCTTTTTCCGAGTCAAGTAAGTTACCATTGTAAACATCAGAAATTCCGAATTTTAAGTGAACGGGGTTTACCGAGTCGATTAAATTACCCTTGTAAACATCAGAAATTCAGAACCCTAAATGTATGGGTTTTTTCAGAGTTGAGTAAGTCACACTTATGCAGTTTGTTATAAAAAAAAATCGCCAAATTTTGCATTAGGGCAGTAATATTGGTATAATAAAAAAGTAAGGAATGGAATAGAGAAAAAGTAGAATTTCAAAAAAGGGCATAAAATAAGGAGGTAAAAATTATAGACTTACTTCACTGTATTGTGCGTCTGAGCATTTTCCTTCGGGTAAAAGTATACTACGTCCACTTGCAGGGGTTCCATTCTGTGAACTGGTCTGAAAAGAAACGAATTAATGTTTTAAATATATTTACAAGATAATTTAGAGCGGATGCGAGCTGAGAAACATTTTAGAAATAGGCATTTGAAAATAATATTGCTGTCGCACATTGACAAATACCGTGCGAAAATATGACAACAGTACCCCTAGCACGAACCAATATCGAATAGTTTGCAAACCGAATTGTCCATGTCAAATTTTGTACGGAAACTTGAACAACAGCGCCACTTTGGACGTAACGGGAACTAAAAATCAGTATACATTTGACAATGACATTTCGGACTCGCAAACATTACGAATTCGATTTTGGTTCGTGCTAGGGGTACAGTAGCTAACGCTGAAAATTGCGTATAAAAATTGCAAAATTCGAAGTTTGGCTCACGGCGAATTCCTCTTCGAGAATTAGATGTATGTAAAATAAATTTTACTCATAGAATAATACGTAGTTACACTAGGCCTCTATGTTTTGCTTTTTTTGTAAATGCTAATTTAATCTCCACACTAGGTATCTTTAGTGATGATTTTTATTTTTGGCATTTTCAAGTGCTTTTTCAAGTTTCTTTAAAACACAAGTTATCGAAAATAGGAAGACATAGTGGCATAGAATGAGTAAAATTATATTTTGTGTATGAAAAGCTTTTTTTTAGTGACAAAAATCAATTAGGACTTAGTCGAGCCTCGCCTCCTCTTTTAAAAAAAACATGGTTGCCTACAATATAGTTAGAATATTGTAGGTAGCCTTTTTGCCTCCAAAAAAGAATTTGCGGGGGTTAAAATAGATAGTGAATTGTTGTATGATATACTTATTTATTTTACGTAGAGAACAACAGGTTTCAACATGGTGTGAATAAAACTAGTTTTAACGGGTTAATGCACGAAACTTTATTTATTTATTGACGTTTCGCACCCTTATGACGATGCAGACCTGAAAAGGCTGCATAACGTCAATAAATAAATAAAGTTTCGTGCATTAACCCGTTAAAACTAGTTTTATTTAAAACCTAAGAAACAAAAACATTATGGTTAATGTTATGGAGTTAATGAGTGAGTGAGCGTGTTAATAAGTTTATCATACTTAAAATTTAGCTTCAAAAGTTTTACTGATACAAATAAAATAACATGTGATCTGTTTAAGAATACTCGTCGATGATCAACCAAATTTGGCAACACATCAAAAATTAACATAGGTGTACAGGCCGAACAACATAGTCAAAGGGCAAACATTGTTTTATTTATGATGGCAAGTCATCATCTAAAATAGGTTCATAGGTTCGTTGGTATCTTTATCTGTCCGTGATTAGCAATGTTGTGTTCTGTGGATCACCACGGAAGAGAAAAGTGCCAATCGACTTCAATCATGGTACTTATATGAAGTTAATTTTACTAGAAAAATTCCACACGGACCAGGCAGCAGATGGGTCTCGAACCTGCACCCTTCGCTATCCGGGCGAATGCACTGACAATTATGCTACCGCAGCCCTGTCGTAGCCGTGTCTTAAGCTGCAAAGCAGCGCCATTTCTTCGCATTGTAGGCAACCCACAATGTCAAATGAACAACCTTTACAAGTATTAAACATTTGAAAGAAGAAATAGCAATGAACTTTAGATTTAAACATCTAGCAGTTAAATGCTTAAAAAGTAAAATTATAACTATACCAAGTTTTTTTTTCGCCTTATAGACTGTTAAGTTTCTCAGGTCGTATTGATCCGGAAACGGCTGACGATAAACTGACGACAAATTCGTCATACGTGTTTTTTTGATGCTAAAGTAGGGATATAATATAGCTACTAACTTATATAAAAAAAATGTGAATATTCTTTTGATTGGATCATGACTGGCTGACTGGCAATGATTGGGCTTGTATAGCTGCTTCTTGAAATTTATGAGAAATTCTTAGAGACATACGGAGAATTTGCATAGGATATTGTAGCCGAATGAAAATAAAACATACTGGAACACTATTTAAGGCGAGAGTCGCTGGTCTTTATCAAGGGGATCTACCCCTGATTAACTTACCTGCGACTCTCGTTGTAAACTGTTTTGCCAACACTGTGGTTGTTTTTTTTATATTAGGCGTGTAGAGTGTAAGTGGAGTTCAGACCCAATGGCGAATATAGATGATGCGGCAGAAAATGTGCCGCTCCAGGCATGCCGGCCTTAACCCAATACTCTACCCTGTAGGGCACTGGAACCTAACTCACAAGTAAAAAACACAACACCAACAAAAGGTAGTTTTATTTTACTGTGATCTTCTGTAATAGTAGGGGAGCCCAAGCGGGGATTTTTGAATTTAATCGAGCGCGGCAGAATAACATATGGGGAGCAACCTACTCCCACTATACCTGAGCCATCTATGTAGGGCCGAACGTCTAGGGCAGCAATAACAAAATATCAACGAATGACCATGACTTTTCGTCGGGTCCAAATCGTCAGCCTTTTAATAGGAACTACTGGAGGGTTCACGTAACATCCCTTCTCAATATCTGACGCGCTCGGTTATTTTTTCCTATATTCTACCCCTTTGTACGGCCACTCCCATATCATGCAAACCGCGGCAGATCAATATTTTTTCCGTTCTTAGAAACGTTACATGAACCCTCTAGTAGCTTATATTCAAAAGACTGACGATTTCAGTCAAAAAAGAAAGTCATGACCGTTCGTTGAAAATTTGTTTTTGCTGCCCTAGACGTTCGGCCCTACATAGAGGGCTCAGGTATGGTGGGAGTACTTAACTAGGTGCAAGGTTGCTCCCCATATGTTATTCTGCCGCGCTCGAGTACATCCAAAAATCCCCGCTTGGGCTCCCCTACTATAAGGTGAAGTTTACTTCCCCAGACAGGTGCTGCAATTCGAGCGCAAAATCGCTCTGCCGCACTTCTCTTATATGCTCCTACTGAGTGTACGTGCATATCACTGCATGATACTACAGTAATATGAATCATTCTGACGTGTAGGTGTAGTTGTGACGCCGTAAAGTATGTGACGTCAAATTGATAATCATTGTTATATTAATAACGCGAATGCACTTGTTCGTGAGCCC
This sequence comes from Chilo suppressalis, assembly GCA_902850365.2. Taxonomy (NCBI): domain Eukaryota; kingdom Metazoa; phylum Arthropoda; class Insecta; order Lepidoptera; family Crambidae; genus Chilo; species Chilo suppressalis. The sequence goes on along the minus strand of OU963912.1, from coordinate 5,091,203 downwards.
GAATACAATTGCCAATGGAATTCGGGTAAACGACTAAGTGTAAATGATCGGAGTCGAGTACGCCCGTATGCGGGACGATTTTCTTTTATTTACCGGACACCGTCTTTCAGCCCGATTTCCTGTGTAAATATTGCTTCGGGTGCCCGAATTCGAGTAATGTTTTTTGTGCACCCGAATACGGGCTAACGACCAAATGTAATGAGGGCTATCGCGTATGAATCCGCCGCTAGAGGCGCTAGTGTAGCGTGAGGTCTCCGAAATTTCAAATGTTATTGCTTGTTGGTTGACTACGCAGGTTTATTTTAATTAAAATAATGTTGTGAATAATTGGTAACAATTCGGCTTAATTATGGCAAATATGAGTTATGTGGCAATGAATGTCAGTTATTAAAAATTTGAGCTTAGAAAAATGATTATGTTCCCATTTTTTCCGAATAAAATGGAACTGCGCGTCACTGTGGCATGGCCTATTATGTTTAGGATATGGTTCTTTTGTGTTAAAATACGATCTAAATGTAACCTTTGATTTCATGTGCGTATTAATAAACTTTAAAAGTTACAATTTAGGACCTCACTCAACAGTGGCGCCATCTGGTGAGGCAGAAAACGGTAGCCCTCATTGCGGCTTGAGTGTAAATGAACAGAGTCGAGTACGCCCATATTCGGGGAGGTTTTTGGTTTGGTTACCCGACACCGTCTTCCAGTCCGTATTCCAGTGTAAATATTGCTTCGGGTGCCCGAATTCGAGTTGTCTTTCGTGCACCCGAATACGAGCTAACGTACAAGCATAATTGAGCCATAATTAACAATGACAGCATCTGAGGAGTGCTATTGGCGCCATTTTTTTTCTTTAATTTCTATTTTGGATGTGTAGCTAAGTATTTACCACTTAATACAAAATGGAGGAATATACCTATGAGAGACAAATCTACGTGGAATTGATTTTACTCTGCGCAAGCAATGCACTGGTTGTTCTATGTTAATTAATATTATGTACTCATGTAAACTGTTAACTATCTATCTTAGTAATTTTTAAAGCAAATAACTGCTAGATATATATAATATATAAAATTCTCGTGTCGCGGTGTTTGTGGTTAAACTCCTCCGAAACGGATCGACCGATTTTCGTGAAATTTTTTGTGCATATTGGGTAGGTCTGAGAATCGGATGTAATCTATTTTTCATCCCCCTAAATGTTAAGGGTACCCCCCCCCCCCATTTTTTTTTTAATTTTAGATATATTTTTTTTAATTTTTTTATGATATATTATATACAAAAATACATACAACCCCAAATTTTCACCCTTCTACCACCAACCCCTATTTTTTTATGGCGGTACGAAGTTCGCTGGGACAGCTAGTAATATAGAAAATTATATTAGAAAAAAATCCACGCGGACCAGGTAGTAGACGGGACTCGAACCCGCACCCTTCGCTAACCGGGCGAATGCACTGACCTACCTGTTAACTATCTGTCAGCTAGTCTTACTATAAAACTTTTATTTTTTTTGTTATAACACTTTATAAATAGGTATACGCGTCTTCCTAGCTAAAGAGTATTTTTTAAGTACTTACATGTCATGTAAGGCCGTATACAGAAATAATAATAATAATATGTAATAATAAGATTTATTGACCAAAAAATTCAGTACAGTAAGATTACGTAACAAACTTAGCACTAGTTATACAGAAAGTATAATTTATTAGCCTCTGCTGCTGAACTAGGCAATGCCTGTATATCAGCATTCAGCGCCATAAACCCCCACAGACATGAGAATACTAAACTAGACTAAATACAAATCTCATAAATGAAAAGATCAATAGGTAGCAATTCATTTTAAAAGCAAGGCATCTATGAGTATAATATTCAAATTAATATGTAATGTATGAAATGATGTGTATGTGTGTGTGTATGTGTGTGTATGTGTGTGTATGTGTGTGTGTGTGTATATATGTGTTTAAGTGCGGATGTATTTAGCTATTAGTATTTGTAGCATACGTGTATGTATCAGTTTGAATTATTTAAGTTAGTATATTTATAAAATTTTCGGTTTCATCATAAGACATTGCTTGGAGCCACTTATAGGTCACTTCTTTACATACTAACCTGGGTAATGGGTAAATATTCAACCGTTTATAAATGTAAGAAAGAAAGCTGAAAGCCGGCCAGCGCTTGTCAGAGCTCTGTATACGGCCTTTGGTAACATGTAAGTAAAAAAAAAGTGTTACAACTAAAAGAATAAAAAAATTGTAAAACTTTTTCTTACATAGGTATATTCGTCTTCATAGCTAGAGGTTAATTTAAGTACTAACATGTTACTTAACAATTTAAGTGTTTATCTCAATAAAACTTAATAACTATAAACATCACTAGCATTTGACTCAAATCACCGACCTCAGTTTTGTTGTTATTAAATTGAGCAAATAAAATCTACATACAAATGAGCTCCTCATTTGCATAACAGGAATTGATATTCATAATAATTGAGATAGTCACGGATAAATAAATTTTGATTCAGAATTGTTTATAATTAACAAAATTCACGGATTTTTGGGAAAAATCTCTAAATAAAAAAATAAACACACACCAATTAGCTTAGCACTGTAGGCTTGTGTTATTGCCAATATATATGTATATATATACATATATAGAAATACAAATTAAACTTCCATGACTGGAGGACAAATGCTCGTATTCATTAGTTATATGAGACCACGATGCAAGTGAAATTTTTAGTGTTTTACATCGTCTCAATATTTTTCGGATCGTAGGCATTTAATTGAAATTATACGGAAAATTATTAGAAGTTGATGTTACTCCGGCTTATGAAAAGTGGAAAGTTAACAAATCCTTCCTCGGCTGGGAATCGAACCCGGGCCGCCCACGTGGCAGATGAGCTTTCTTCCACTGCACCGTTGTTTGTTGTAAAGGTCAGATTTTTGAAGCGAAACGACTTTTCGGACGGGGTCTAAATGGAAAAATCCTATGGAAATGATGAAACGGAAATGCGACACGAGCGTGATTATATATATATATATATATATATATATATATATATATATATATGAATTCAATATGTGTGTGTGTGTGTGTGGGATGCGTGCGCAGCTCTTCACGGCGAGCATGAAACTTGGAGGGAGTTACCCTCTCACCTCGAGTTCAGCGAAGGCTGATACACATATAGGGTTTATTTATTAGTTGTTTTTCACTGGATATGTAAGTATGCTTGTTTAAAATGAATAACTACTCAAAAGGAGGAATGGACATAAAAATACACAAATTATACATTAATACATAAAAAATAAGTAAATCAGGCATACCTACTATATACACGTAACCCAATAATCTCACAAAGTTTCAATAAAACATTAAATTTCACCTTATATAAATGCTTGTGACCTTTATAGTAATGCGTGCGCTGTTCCATTCCCCTATGCCTAATGCACTCCCTAATGTTAGGTTATTTAAGATAAGAAGTTAAACTTCAAATGTGTGGTCCCATTTAGTAATAATGATATTATCTTGTTTATAAATTTTCATTATCTAAAAATATTTTTATAAATTATGAGTTGATAAAGACCTTTGCCATAATTGATAAGTTGGTCGTTGGAAAGAAATTAGAATGTTGATATGCCTGTTATACCTAAATATGAACGCCGTCAGGGACTTCATTTAAATTCAGCGCTTCATTAAGTTACTTCTTTTGCTTTTTCTTAAGTTATTAATTTAGGCAATGAATGTGACAGCGCCAACTTTATTCAAGCTTAATTGAAGTATCTGTGTAGTTATCAGTTGAGAGATGATTTTTACGGCTGCATTCAGAGAAGTACCACTTTTAAGTTTGACTAAAGTTATGTTGTTATTATATTTTTTAAGCATTTAACTGCTTGATGTTTAAATGTAAAGAATTTTTTTAATAGAAAAAAATGTTTTCAAATGTTTAATACTTGAAAAAGTATTCATTTGACATTGTGGGTTACCTACAATGCGAAGAGATGGCGCTGCCTTGCAGCTTAAGGATAGGAAAATTTCGACACGGCCATCAGTCCCGTCTGCCGCCTGGTCCGTGTGGATTTTTTTCTATTAAAACTTTTCCTTTGACTAAAGTTTATTCTGACACTTCTAATTTCAAATTCTAAGCCTTCACTTGCACCAAACTTTTAAATTCAAGTTTAAAACCTAATTACAGCCGATGCCATCTCTGCTAGACTTAAAACAATTGACAAAGATGGGAAGATGTACTCTTTACTTATATTCAAATATAGTAGGCACATGAGTTAAGGTATTGAATATTTATGTATGTTTATACCTACGTACTTATTAGTATCTAGTTTATAATATTGATATATTGAAATTACACATTCTCAAGTACGCAAGTATCATTATTTATTTAGTGGCAGGTTTTTCTAGCAAACATCGGCGCAGTAGCAATAGCTCTGTCAATCATAACAATGGAATGTTAGCAAAAAGCTACGAGTAATTAAAAGAAACGAGTGCGCTTATGACCACATGACTGAAGTGAAACTTCTTTAGCTCCATCTGTATATATATATGTATGTGTATATATATACATATATATATGTATATATGTATACATATATAGATATATATATACTAGCTGACCCAGCAAACTTTGTACCGCCATAAAAATAAGGATTGGTGGTAAAAGGGTGAAATTTTGGGTTGTATGTATTTTTTAATACATGTGTTTTTAATATATGTATATAACATTATAAAAAAATAAATTTTGTTCAAAAAATAAAAATAAAATGTTAGGGGTGGACAACCCTTATCACTTAGGGGTATGAGAAATAGATAGTACCCGATTCTCAGACCTAGTGAATGTACATATAAAATTTCATAAAAATCGGTCAAGCCGTTTCGGAGGAGTATGGTAACTAACATGGTGACACGAGAATTTTATATATGTATAAGATAAGCAAGAGAAAGCAGTGTGCGCGCACATTTTCTTTCTCTCTTTCTCTTATAGCTAGTAAATGAAATATGTATATGTACGTACATGTATATATTGTAAACATATATATATCCATATATAAGCAAGATATATATGTATATATATCTTGCTTATATCCCCCACTCAACTCCCGTTTGCCTCGCCCGAACACACTTTTCTTAACGCGTAACGCATTCGCCAGCTTACCCCCATGTCAATCGTGCGTAAAGAAGTTTCACTTCAATAAATGTTACATTGAGCAAAAAGTTTTAACGCATCTTTGAAGCTGATCTATACCATCTTTTCGTGTGTGTTTTCAAAATATTTTGTATTTATTCATTCTATCTTAATTATATTTTTGCTAAAGACCGTTGTAACTTATAACACCAAGTGGGCCGATATATATGTCCGAATGTGTATATTGCCTCTCTTACTTATACTTATTCGATTGATAGTAATTATATAAATTTTTTGACCGTTGTCTTTTCCATACCGATTATGAAGTCCAAAGGCTAACATAAAAACAAATTATGAATATTTAAGGTTTGGGTCAGAAATCAATATATCTTTATTCAAATTGGATGTATAATACAACTCTTTTGAATCGTCGAATTTTTTTTCCCTACCACTATGGACATATTTTTAGCTGCGGAGAAAAACGAGCAAAAAAAACTCCACAACATATAAAAGTCTTATGTAACAACATTTACAAATCATTATGTTGTTACAACGTCAATACAATAATGATTTATTTAATATAGAAAACCTGTTGGAATGATTGGAACATATTGTTTGCATACATAATACTTACATAGAAAAACAAAAAAAAAAACAGATAAAAGCAATGGAAAGTGGTCTCTACCTCCCCCTATGGAGACAGCGTATAATAATACACTGGACAGCAGAAAAATCGTGTCGCTTCCTACCTCGGAATTCTGATTTCTTTATCTTAAAAAGTAAAAAACTTACAACTATCAAAGTTATACCTACATAAAGTGCGTATCATGATGATTAAAATTAATAGGAATTTATTGAGATTAATATATTTTTTTTGTTTTTATTAATATTTTTCCACAGATCAGTCGTTTTCCAATTGTTCTTAACGGTAGTAAAAAAACAGCAAAACACACATCTGAGAAAATTATGGACAAAAATTAAATCATGAGGAGTATCAGACTCTTTATTTTATAAAAAAACCGGCCAAGTGCGTGTCGTGCCACGCGCAGTGTAGGGTTCCGTAGTTGCTCGTCGTCACCACAATATATTGTGGAGTCTATATTTTAAGAAATTACTTCATCTAAGTCACTTTTTAATGATTACAATATTTTGTGACGTTTAACCGAATAATGATATAATTTTAATGAAATGTTTTTAATTTTAGTATATTTTATTTTTTATTTTACTACTAATTATTTCACATCAATAGAAGATTTTTAAGTAGTGTGATTTTGTTATGCGATATTTTTGCTTATCAGTGTTATTGTGTAACATCTATAATTAAGATTGCACTTAGTTCGCTTCCACATTGTTTGTAAGTTACTTTATAATGAGTTGGTGTTAATTTTGTTGATGTTAATAAATAAATAAATAATGTTTTCTTCTAAGGATTTTTCATTGGGTCAGAAATTTTCTAACACATAAGCTGAACGACTATTACTCTTAAACTAAGAAATCTATTCTAACCCTTATAAATTTCCTTAAAGTTCAGGAAAAGCATTATTATCATGAATTTTCCAGGTTTTTCAAGCTAATAGTTTAGCTTTTCGAGGGGGAGGGGGGACGCCCTGCACGAACAAAAATTTGCACTTTAAAGTTCAATATTTAGCAAATAGATCCCTAAATAAAAAGAAATACTTAGGAACCCCGAAGTTATTTTTAATGACCCATACCTAAGGGAGGGAAAAAATAAATTCATCTCCAGGAACGGGAGTAAATATTTTTCAATATTTTGTTCTACCATTTTCTCAGCATGATTGAGTGCTAATAGTATCCAAGCAAAACAGGGGGCGGACAGACAAACGGACACGACGCAACTATAAGGGTTTCTTATCTACGGAACCCTAAAAAGAACGTTGATCACTACTTTATTCAAAAATAAGCAAATAGCATTTTTTCTTGCTTGATTGCATAGTAAGTTGACAGTGCTTAAAAATAAAATTTTAATCATTTTAATAATTATGAAAAGTACTTTCTGTGGATATAATTTGAATGTTGTAAATTTTATGCTTATTTGAGAAAATCAAATCAAAGTTCCAAGGTACTAGCCGGTGACTCGGTTTCTAAGCGGTCGAGTAAATGTATGTTTGTACTGTATGAGAGTAACTACAATAATTTGATAAACATTCCCATAAAAATTGTAGGGCGTGAAATAAAATAAAAATAACATCACAAACAATTTTAAATTATAAACTTATGTGTATATTTTTAGTTTCTACTTCTTCTTAAATATTTTATCAAAAACTAACACTTAAAAATTATAATTTACCTTTCGCCTAAGCCGCTACGTCAAAACAAAACAATTTATCACTCAGCTTTTAAGATTTACACTCGCGAGTATTCGGCGCACGAGTCTCGAGTTTGTGCGCGCGCGCAGACTGGACTGAATTTGTTGTCGCTACTCGTATATCTTTGTAGACGTCTTTGTAACACCTCGCGTGTGTGTACACCATGTTTGAGGGGAAAACAGGACATTCCTTCTTAAAACACAAGCTTTTGTAGAACACACGTTTGTATTTTTTTTATTTAAGTAGCCTTCTAGAATACTTAGTTGTCGTAGTTTTAGTTACAATATGAGGTCCAATCAGAAAATAACCAAATGACTTACCAATTTTCATTAAGTAATTGTAAGCTGTTGTTATAATTTAGAAATTTATATATAAAGAATATTATATATGTCACGTGCCAAATTGAAATCTAATTGAATTCTTCACTACCTGAGCGAATGATCTAGCAATTGAATTACACCGAATTATGTACATATTATCATAAGCTGCAAAACTGATTTTTGCTTGCAACAACGAAGGAGATTGATAGCAAATTCTATCGGCAATCCCGGAAGATAAACAACTCGTATTGGGTGACCAAAATTTATAATCTTTTTATCCTTCAATCCGCATAGGGCTCGCGTGGTGATGCATGGCCTGATTACCTTATTTTGTATGGAAAAAATGAACATCAAAAAGCTAATGTTAGTGTAGTCGAATACTTAGTTCGAACGAAGTTTAAAAATAAACATTAGTATAAATACTTAACTACACACAATACGCTACGATCCAACTGTTGGCTGCGACGAAAAAATCTTACATTTTTTTCTCTGTAAGGAACTTCTTTCTTAAATTTTTAATAAAAATCTGGAGTCTACGCAGTTACGACATTAAAGGACTGTAACTAAATACAACGTACAAAGGACAATGGCGAACTCCCAAACAAATTTTTGTTGAAATTTTTTTTTGCGTCTATAAATGAATTGCATCTTAAATAATAGAGTTTAGATTCTCGATTTCATTCGTCTTATTTTTTTCGTATTATTATAGGAAGTTTGTATTTATAGATATTCAACTTTGAAGTTTTGGAGGTTATGTATATACCAAGTAATACAAAAACGAATTATTAAAGTATTTACAATAGTATTATTATATAAAAATAAAAAATACGTGAACGGAACTATAAAAGTATACGGTTCCCGTAGATTAGTGACGAAAAAAAATGTTTTTATAATGTATGATCAGTGGGCGTAGGTACTTACTGACCAACCGCGTCAAAATACTTAATAATATTAAACAGACCAGGGTTATTTAGTTCGAATACAATGTCTGTGCTGTAGGAAGTACTTAACAATTTGAAAACGACCACAGCAATAATAAAGTATAAAAAAGGATTTCTAATAGTGTACTGATGGGATATTAATTAAATATGAAACACTCTTTTATATATTTTTTATTCCATATCTTTGATCACAATATCGTAGATAGTAGATACAATGAAATAAAATCCACAGTATAGGACGGAATCGTGTCCAAAATCCACAGCAAGAAGTAGTCCGAAATATCAGATTCGGAAGTCTTAGGCAAGCACTACTCAACAGTCACAGGAAAGATTTCGAGAGTCCAAATGCAGTCCAAGTCGCATAAAAACACAAATCACAAAAAAATCACTGCGCCAAATTAAATCGTTGCAATACGCATATCACCTAAAGCACAAGCAACGATAATGTTAGCAATATCAACAACAATTCGATCGATGACAAGCATGACAGTGACAGATATAGTTTTTTGCGTTAGAATTGTCGCCATACCCTTTTTGTATTGAGGAGATTATTTATTATGGTTTCAGTATAATATTGAAAAATAATGTTTCCCGATATTTTTGACTGATAATTAAATACACTTTAAGCGTAAAGCGATGTAAAACATACGAACAACATATTTAAAGTTGATTTTATCACTAAAATCACTAAAAATAAATGGCTCAAAATCCAGGATGCCAAGCCACAATAAAAATAAAAAATAAATAGTCAATTGTGTTTCCCTTTTTTTAATTTTTTAATTCCATACTTAGACAACCATCCTGACTTATTTAATAAATCTTTTTTGATTATTTTATTAACATTTCTGATAATGACATCTATAGACGCTAAAGATTTACTTCAACAAAATTTTCGCCATTGTCCTTTTTACCAGGAGCAGGTTTGTCTTATAATTATGACCATACTTAATAGTTTTAGAGTTAGCTTTTATTTTCATTTAGGCAGTACATTACACAAGCAAGCAGTAGCACGCAAAATTTTAATCAATTATTATCAAGAGTTAAATTACAATTCATAGATTAAATGTCCAAAAGATCTTTGTTAAAAAAAAACTTATAATAAGTAATTATAAAAGAAAAACAGATAGGCATAACTTTATTTTAATAACATTGCTGTAATTAAAAAAGCTTTATCGTATAAATTTACCTTCTTTGTCCTTAAGCGATATCCAACATACTCACCCTAGTATGACACTATAATCGAATTCGGACTATAAATACGCGTAATGCAGAGAGATTTCCCATGTTAAATAACAGTTACACACTGTTTTAATGGAATTGGACGTCAATGCGCTAGGTAATCAATCCATGTCAATGTCACCGTATGGATGAATCAACTTTTGATATCTGCAGACCATTATAGGAGAGAAATCCTCAAGGTCACATTTACTATAAAACTGCTAAAAATAAACTGATATTTCTGTCTTCAAACAGCTTCATTTATAAATAACAGACGTCTTTCAAGTTAAAATAGTTTATTTAGGTATGAAAGGTGTCGACAAAAAAAACACAGATCTCGTGCTGTACACGACTTGAAAGGGCATTAAAAATTAATCTACCTGTTAGACTATTCAATAAAATAGTAATATATATCAAAAACCAACATTCCCAAAATATTTTTACATCAACTTAAAGCTCTTCGAATTCCGCGTCTTTTGATCTCTCATAAATACGCTAGAGGTACCTCTACAGCCTCAACCGTCACCAATATTGAAAAAAGAGTAATGACCTAAAGTGTTCCTTGGTTCAAAACCATGGTGCTTTTTTTTCATATTTTTGGAATTCGGTCCCGTCCTCGAGATATCGGAAATTTTCAGTGATCAAAACACACGATTTTTCGATCGATAAAAGTCTGTTTCGATTCCCAATAAAAGATTATGACCTTTCCATAATATGTTTTACGTCTTTATAAAGCCCTTCATATACCGTATATTTTAAGCCCTCATGCGTTCTCGTGGTTCTGAACCTCGGAGTATCACGGGCGAGTCTCACTTTCAGCGAAAATGGGGGCCCCCATTTTACTGGAGCGACCGAAAAAAACATTTTTAATGTTAAAGTAAGATTTACTCAATATCATTAAATAGCATTTTATCCTTACCATTAAATGGGTAAACTAAATAATATTCGCAGTTTTAATGAGCTTAGGCACTACAACTGCGTGTTTTTTTGATAATTACCCATAGAAATAATGATTGACCGAGTTTTAAATATAAATAACATACCTACGTTTTGAAGCACTAAAGTATTACTATATTTTAGTTTTTTCCGCGATATCTTCCTTAGTTATATATATTATGTATTTAATTCGATATTTATGCCTCAAAGTACAATCGAGGTGGTACTTAAAGCCATACAATCATTAAAAATGACGCAGTGTTGGAATAGATGGTATTCCTACTATAGTGGTTAAGAAATTTTCTAAATAGTTCTTTTTTAAAGCATGTAACTAACTGCTTGATGTTTAAATCTAAAGAAAATATAACTAGAAAAAAATCCACGCGGACCAGGCAGCAGACGGGACTCGAACCCGCACCCTTCGCAATCCGGGCGAATGCACTGACAAATTATGCTACCGCGGCCCTCACGGACCGCGTCGAAATTCTTCTAGCCATTCTTAAGCTGTAAGGCAGCGCCATCTCTTCGCATTATAGGTAACCAACATAATTTAAAAAAAAAATCTAAATATTTAGCGTCCCCCTTAAATCATGTAATAAATTTGGTGTTCGATTCCGGTGTGTTTTCTGATGCGTTAAAAAATGCTATTGTTAAGCAAATATATAAAAAAGGAGAACACACCCACATAAATCACTACAGACCAATAGCATAATTAAATGTTATCTCAAAGATATTTGGAAGAACTATCTGTGGCAACCTTTACCAATTTCTTGAGAAATATAAAATATTTTGTAAAGCGCAACATGGTTTTCGACGAGCTAAAAACACCAATATGGCTATTATCCCTTGTTGCAGTCTGATATTAATTCTGTTCATCAAAGACAACATTTATGTGCAATATTTATGGACATGACAAGCGCATTTGATCATGTTCAATTGATCACAATTGGCTACTGGACAAGCTTTACTCATACGGTGTAGGAGGTATAGCACATGATTTGATAAGGTCTTATCTCAGTAATAGGAAACATTATACTGTTATCAGGCGCAGTCGCAGCCTGAAATTTTGGAGGAGGTCACTCACTACACTAATTGCATTAGGGCTATTGAGGAATTGAAGTCTACTGATAGTTGTGAAGGGGTCTTTAAACAGTTGAAAATTTTGTCATTAGCATCCTTATCTTTATATATATAATTCTTCTGTGAGTGTGTATGTCACTGAACTTCTCTTAAACGACTGGACCGATTTTGATGAAATTTTTTGTGTGTGTTCAAGGGGATCTGAGAATGGTTTAGATTCACAATTTTGTTCGCTGGACAACCCCTATTTTTTTAGGGCGGTACGAAGTTCGCTGGGTCAGCTAGTATATTTATGAAGTTGCAGTGTTCGTCAAAAATAATTACCATGTGTTTCCTAAATCTATAATAGAACGAAATTCGCATAGAAATTATAGACAAGGGATATAGTGTGATGGAAAGTAAAACTACACTTTTTAGCAATAGTGTCTTTGGGATGGCCACTACATTTTTTAACAAAATACCTAATAATATAAAGAGTTTGCCAATGACTATTTTTAAGAAACGCTTAATGAAGCTGTTAATTGACAAAGTATATTATACTACACAAGAGTTCCTTAGTAGCACTTCCTTGAAAGAAATAAACATAATTACTTAATTAACTTATATTTTAGCCTATTATAGCATAATTTATTATTATCGTTTATTTTAAGTTTCACATAAATATTTTTTAGTAATTTTGACATAAACATATTTTGACATTAATTTCTAACTATGACTTGTTTGATTGTAGGTGTAATAATAATTTTGATTTTTATATAATTGGAACCTTGACTAATTCATAAAAAATAATGTATACCTTGTAATAAGCTCGAAATGTAGTGACACAAAACTTTTTACCTAACACCAATTTGCTTTACTAACCTACATTTCACAATAAAGCATTTGAATTTGAATTTTGGGTAAAGAACTCCATTATGTGATTCTGGTTACAAGGAAGACCTATTTAAATATGCTGATGTAGGCCCATTAATATTGTCCTGGTTTGCGTCACTCACAACCCACAAAATAACAAGATAAAAAGCCATTCAACTTACGTATTGTTTCAATAGTTAATTTACCTATATGTGAATGTCGTTATGTCAATATTTCGAGGAACGAAGCGGTAAAAAGATCGATGTTAAGTTACACACATCAAAAAAAGTTTCCGATCACTTTGAAAAATAGATTGTTTTTTTGTGTTACAGAAGTGAAAACTTCTTTAGCGGCGTTGTACACTTTTTTTGTAATGGGTAAAAAATGTTAAACTCCCGTCAGGACATGTGACCTGATCGTATCGAAGTATCCCCTCTCTTTCTACGGCGCGGCGAAAATGTATGCCTGCGCTTGCTGTTTCGTTTAGGCGGCGCAGGGCGCTTGCGCGAATTTTCGTGTGTGTTTATCTTACAGCGTGTAACGTTTATTTTTTGAAGCTTTGTCTGATAGCAATGCTCGTCTAATCTTGGGATCATCATTATCATCAGCCTATTATTGTCCCCACATCTGGGGCACAGGCCTTCGCTATGGATGGAATAGGGAGATTTGGCCATGACCCACCACGCGGGCCCAGTGCGGCACCAACGGCTTAACGTGCCTTCCGAAGCACAGAGGAACAAGAGATAGAAGATTTTTGGTCACCCTTCCAATGACCGACCACTGCGAAAGTTGCTTAACTTCAACGTTTGCAGCCGAACGCGGCATCGAGTTCCTCTATAAAATAATGTAATAGCTAATCTTGGGATGTCAAATGTTTTTTACCATTTTCTGTTATGCGTCCGACAGTAGGAATGATAACGAGGTTATGTAAACGAATATTTAGCCCCTAATTAGTTAGATTAAGACAAAATAATGGACACTTATTTTTCTTTTGACAATCAACCAAGGAATTACAATGATAAAGCGTGCGCGCAAAGTTTGGGAGTAGGTACACTTCACTTCACTTGTAAGTAAATATTGAATCAAGACGTGACGTCATGCGACATTTAAATCAATATATCTATGTAATGTCTTGATAATGTGAATAAAGAAAAAATACGTAGAGTCTGTGCGTAAAGAGAATGGGCGTGGCGAAAAACGGAACATAACATTAAGATTTTATTTGGTAATCAAACCCAGCAATCTGTAAAACGACAAAGTTTTGTATTGATACGGATTTATTTTAGTGCAGTCAATCTGTCGAAAAAAATATCATTTCAGTGAAAAAAAAACTAACTGCCCAAAACCGCTCTATTGGATTTTTCATACCTGCGCAATTTATAACTTGAAAACGATAAGTAATACAAAAAATTGTTTATACAAAAGTTGTTGGTAATTATGTACGAAACAACTTAGCCATTTAAAGTTTTCCATTAAAATGATATTTTCCGGGTGAAAAAGTGAAAAAACACTTTTTTTTGAGACTTTAGCGCCACCTACAATGCGCATTTTTTGTTGTACGAGATTGCAACATAGACATAAATTGTAGCACTGAACGCCCTCTAAATTATGGTCGAAAAAAAAGTTTCTAAAATGCATATAAAACAAGAAAAATGCGATTCAAAAAATTTTTGACGGTTTTTTCGAGTTTTTCAAAAAACGCCTACGAGTTGAACATGCCCATCGCCAAGGTGGCTTACTGACGTCATTTGGCAACAGAAAAAACAAGACTTACCCTTTAGGTTTTTTTTTCACCACTCAACCTACAGATTGACTGTACTATTTGTTGTAGTGATTTATTGCGGTTTTTTGTATTAAATCATGTCTAACACGTATCCAATTCTCATTCCGCACAGACATCTATGAATATTATTGACATTGTATGATTTGTTTTGACGATCATTTAAAATGGGTGAAACTGACAAATGTAAATGTGTGATAAATGTAATTGCTTTTCGTCGTTTTTATCACAATAAATAAATAAATAAAATGATAATGTACCTGATAGACGAAGATAAAAAATTTAAGTCAGGTTGAAGATGCAATTAGAAACATGAAAATCATCAATCATAAATAATCAAAATCATTTATTCAGTTTAGGCTGTTACAAGCACTCATGAATGTCTAGAAGCTACGCCATCGGTTCGTAAATCTACGGCGGGAGACCCTGTACTGAGAAGAATCGGCAAGAAACTCAGCAAGGGCTGCTTTTTCTCCCTGTTTTATTATTTATAGAGTCGTCAAATTGAAAAATGACTTCAGAGATGATTCATGAAGTCACCATGGTAGATTAGTACTCAATGACCTTTGGTCAAGGTTATTGTTGGTTCTAAATTATTTTTGAACTGAACCGTAAATCATTATGAATGAAAACGTGTGCTTGTTTTTTCATTTTCCGGTCGGAAGAAAGTGAGATTTTTGCATTTAAGTTATGTAGAGCAGTTAAGTAGAAAGCTAATAATTATAAGTGTATACTGTATCTTGCGCTAGCGGCTTCGCTTCTAATCGCGTTGAAGTAAGTTCTTTTAGAAAGGTCCGATAAATTACTCCACCTCACTTGATGTTCAGTGAAGGTGAAATCCAGACGTAAAGATTGCTAGTACAGCAGTTCTACCTGCCACACCAGCCATCCTCACCTTGCCGGCCTGCATGTTACTTATTTACGCCTCTTTTAAAGGACCCCAGGCTGTAAGAGGGAGGGAACACGTGAGCAGGCAGAGCATTCCATTTACGGATAGTGCGACAAAGAAATTAATTTTTCTAGAATCCCACTGGAACCAGAAAATTTTTCTGGGATAAATAGTATTATCTGTGTCAACATAGGTGATAAACTACATAAATTTCGAATTTCATCCAAATCCGTACAGTCGTTTTAGCATTAAAGACTAACGAACATCCATACAACCTTGCGCATTTATAATATTTATAACATGAGAGTAGTCCATTCAAAACACATTGAATCAATAAAAACTACTTGTCGCTGGTCACTACTACCTTATTATAGAAGATATAGAAGGTTCGAATCTCGTCTAAAACATGGACTAAGTGCAATTCTATCTAAAAAAATTAAAAATTTTACTAGAAATAATCCACGCAGACCGGGCAGCAGACGGAACTCGAACCCGCATCCTCCACTATCCGGGCGGATGTACCTAAAAGCGAAGAGATAGCGCTCTTTTGAATTTCGACTCGGCTATTAGGGCCGCGGTAGCATAATGGTCTGCTGCCTGATCGGCATGGACAAATTTTTTTTTTCTAGTAAAATTTTCTTTATATTAAAAACATCTAGCGGTTAAATGCTCAAAAAATAAAACTATAGTAAAATTGTCTTGCGATAAATAATAAATAAATAAATATTTACAACACTCACACCAATTAGCCTAGCCCCAAAGTAAGCACTGTTAGGCTTGTATTATGGGAAACTATATGGTAATGGGAGGAGCTCGATGGCGCAAGTGGTTCGTGCGTTCGGCTGCGATCGTTGAAGTTAAGCACCTTTCGCAGTGGTCGGTCATTGGGTGGGTGACCAAAAATTTACTATCTCGAGCTCCTCCGTGGTTCGGAAGGTACGTTAAGCCGTTGGTCCCGGCTGCATCTGCAGTCGTTAGCACCCACCAATTCGCACTGGGCCCGCGTGGTGGGTCATAGACTAATCTCCCTATTCCATCCATAGGGAAGGCCTGTGCTCCAGCAGTGGGGACATTAATAGGCTGATGATGATGATGATATGGTCACGGTTAGAATACATATACTGTACATATATAAGTCTATTTATATAGAAATACATATTAAACATCTATGACTGGAGTACAAATGCTCGTATTCATCACACAAACATCTGCCCTCCCCGGGATTGGAACCCGGGACCTCTCGAGTCGGTGACACCATGAAACCCGGCGTACAAACCACTCGGTCACGGAGGTCGTCAAAGTGGATTTTAACATCTAGCTGTTAAATGCTTAAAATAAAAATAAAATTACCTAATTATAGTTAAATATCTCAATAACGTTCGTAGTTATAATAAAAGATCGGATAAAGGCCGAGTAAGCGACCACTATTCATAAATTATTCTCTAAAAATTCTATCTTACTCTTTGTATAAAACGTTATTTTTATTTATTGCAATGGCGTATGCTTTTTTGATTTTCTTAGACATGATGAATCTGGACTATTTTTCATCTGGAAATTTGAAAAGATGCCAAAAGCCACGAATATAGAATGGTTTAAAACTATTTTCCATTCATTTAACTTTCGCGTGTTGTTAGAAAAATTCTATCAATGGAAATGATAACTTCAGAACCGACTAGCTACTAATCATTCAGTTGAATCTAATTGCATATAGGTATAAATAACTTATTTTTAACCGACATCAAAAAAGGAGGAGGTTCTATGTTCGACTGTATATTTTCGATTTCCTCATTCTGTCGTCAATTAAAATTAAATATATATTTACAGAGATATTTTGATGAGTTCGACGGCGCAGGTGGTTAGCGCGTTCGGCTGCGATCGTTTGAAGTTAAGCAACTTTCGCAGTGGTCGATCATTGGATGGGTGACCAAAAATTTTCTATCTCGAGTTCCTCCGTGCTTTGGAAAGCACGTTAAGCCGTTGGTCCCGGCTGCATTTGCAGTCGTTAGAACAATTTCAATTACAATCTGCACTGGGCGCGCGCGATACTAGTTCATGGCCCAATCACCCTATTCCATCAAGGGAAGGCCCTGTGCTCCAGCAGTGCGGAAATTAATAGACTGATGATGATATATTTATATAATATTTGTCTATTTTTTAATTCGATTTTTTATAAAGCAGCAAGGAAGCCTGATTAATAAACGTTAACAATATTTTCTTCTGAATATATGTAATTTCGTGACCCTTAAATCACCTTATATCATCATCATCATCAGCCTATTAATGTCCTAATGCTGCAGTCCTTCCCTATGGATGGAATAGGGAGTTTGGGCCATGATCCACCACGCGGGCCCAGTACGGATTAGTACTAACGACTGCAGATGCAGGCAGGGACCAACGGCTTAACGTGCCTTCCGAAGCACGGAGGAGCTCGAGAAAGTAAATTTTTGGTCACCCATCCAATGACCGACCACTGCGAAAGTTGCTTAACTTCAACGCAGCCGAACGCGCTAACCACTTGCTCCATCGAGCTCGTCACCTTATATACTGTAGCTCAATTTATCATTTAGTTTTATAAATTAATTTTTGGAACTCCTACGAGTACCTGTCACTCAGCTTACTCTACCAAAATGAATCATTAATAATAATGATGCGACGAGTTACATATAATACAATATCCTTTCCGCGAAGGGAGGTTAAATGAAGACAAAAACTTCGATTGAATAACCTATGATTCAACAAGGGAGTACCTATATAAAAACTGCAGGTGAGTAATCATTATAAGCAAAGTGTGTACACTCAAGCTATTGGACATTGACCTTCTAATTACAATGGGAATATTGCATCTAATTTAGTACAGGTAGCGGCACGTAACTCTAGCGCTAAACAAAACGCGGAGGGGATAGCTGCGTATGGGTACGACTGGAGAGCTAATCGGCGCAACGCACTCCCACCCACGCACCTCGTTTCCCCCCAACACATCTTAATTTTTGCTTCTGCGCAATAACGGTCAGCGCTAGAGTTTCATGCCGCGACCAATATCGTTGGCCGAGACTTATAGGCACGCGATAAAAGCACTATCAGTGGTTAATTATAATATCCATCAATGATGAGTTGTATGTAAATTCATAAGCCAATAAACATTTTTAAAGTGAAAATTTTATTCCATCGCTACTAATGTTGTCGTTCATCTTTAGCATGTCATATCACATTTTTAATTTGTCAGTCTAGCATCAGCGGTGTTGTGGTAGAAAGTACGCCTCCTACAGGTCGCGGCACGTAACTCTAGCGCTGAACAAAACGCGGAGGGGATAACTGCGCATGGGTACGACTGGAGAGCCAATCGGCGCAACGCACGCCCACCCGCGCACCTCGTTTCCCCCCAAAATATCTTATATTTTACTTCTGCGCAATAACGGTCAGCGCTAGAATTTCATGCCTCGACCAATATCGTTGGCCGCGACTTATAGGCACGCGATAAAAGCACTATCAATGGTTAATTATAATATCCATCAATGATAGGTTGTATGTAAATTCATAAGCCAATAAACCTTTTTAAAGTGAAAATTTTATAACATTGCTACTAATGTTGTCGTTCATCTTTAGCATGTCATATCACATTTTTAATTTGTCAGTCTAGCATCAGCGGTGTTGCGGTAGAAAGTACGCCTCCTACAGATCGCGGCACGTAACTCTAGCGCTGAACAAAACGCGGAAGGGATAGCTGCGCATGGGTACGACTGGAGAGCCAATCGGCGCAACGCACGCCCACCCGCGCACCTCGTTTCCCCCCAACACATCTAAATTTTAATTTAGCGCAATAACGGTTAGCGCTAGAGTTTCGGGCCGCGACTTATATCCGAGTGAATTCCAATCCCAGCCGAGGTAGAACTTTTGTCTTATTAATGATTTTAAAAGTTTCACTTGCAACGTGGTTTTATTGTAA
Organism: Chilo suppressalis; assembly: GCA_902850365.2. NCBI lineage: Eukaryota > Metazoa > Arthropoda > Insecta > Lepidoptera > Crambidae > Chilo > Chilo suppressalis. The sequence goes on along the minus strand of OU963912.1, from coordinate 5,071,786 downwards.
CCACACAATTTTTGAAGTGATAACTTCTTATGGCATATATAATTATATGTATTTTTATACGTTACTTACTCTAGGGTAATTTCAAATTCAACCTATATATTCATTTATTCAGTTTAGGCTTTTACAAGCACATGTGAAAGTCGAAAGCTACGTCATCGGTTCGCAAATCTACGGCGGGAAACCTTGTACTGAGAATAACCGGCGAGAAACTCGGCAAAGGCTGCTTTTTTCCTTATATTATTTCATACAGTGTCGTCAAATTGAAAGCTGACATCAAGCTTATAAATATGTATTGAGGTCAAATTCCATCACATAATGGTAACAATAAATATATATAATTATATAAAGAAATATATATAATCACACTAATATTAAAAAGGCGAAATTTGAGTCTTACAGTAAATACTTACTATGGGGCTAGAACAGTTAGTGTGGGGGTGCCACGTCGGAAACCTCCTCGTGTGCCCGGTCCATTTCTTGTCCCTTGGCAGTCATGCCAGGGGAACGGAAATGGATTTGGGACGGTGCACTCTGGGCGCCTGCGTAATGTCTCCCACTGAGGGTGCTGTTACGGAGGTGTCGGATATCCGACAAACTCGTAACCCCGTACATGGTGCGGGGCCGAGGGCCGCCAACTTTTTCGGAGGGCAGGGGGCCGCGAGGAAGAAAACCTCTCTAAAAAATTACCCGGTGGGGGGTCACCAAGTGGCCCCGGAGGGGGAAGGCAGTTCGCTGCTCTGGAGGAGCTCGCAACCCCGTACGTAGTGCGGGACCGAGGGCCGCCATCTTCTTCGGAGGGTGGGGGCTGCGAGGAAGAAAACCTCTATAAAAAATTACCCTGGTGGTCTCGGCTGGTGCCCTGGGCATCCTGGGTAGCAGCAGCCGAGTCAGCAGAGCAGGGAGCTCTGCTCGGGGGGGGGGGGGGGGGGTCTGAATCTCGGACAGGGCGATTGTGATGCAGCGGCACCACATTCGGCCATCCCGTAGTCCTGCACGTGGTGTGGGAATGGGGACCGTCACTCTGAGTGAGGGTCATGAGGAAGGACACCTCTTTAAAAACCACCCTTAGTGTTTTGTGTTGTGGGGCTGCCTCGCCCCTAAGAGGCACCACCCAAAATGGCAAGTCTGAATACACGTACAATTCCCCAGGTGGGTACCTGCGACTGCGGGGAGGCCCACCCGGGAGCCAAGGCTCCCGGCAGCTCCAAGAATCCTGGGGGGAGCAAGACCTGCCCATCGGCCAACGCACTGAGGCCGCCTCTAAACTGTGCAAAAGGGGGGAGGGGGTTGTTGAAGGTGAGGAGAAGAGAGTAGTTGTAGAAGGTGAGGAAATGATGGGGGTAGTAGAAAGAGAGAAGGGGGGGGGGATAGAAGATGAGGTAAAGAGAAGGGTTGAGAAAGAAGGAGGAAAACCCGAGAAGGTTGGGGAAAAGGACGAGACCGGACCTGCGGATGGGCTGAAGCCTACTCCGACGACCTCGCAAAGCCAGGAACCTACTGCGAGTCACGATTTTGTGAGGCCCTCAGCGCCTGGAAGAGAGATTAGGACGAAGAAGGGAGAAAGTAGGAGTACAGTGGGGAGATGGGACTCCTGTGAGGGGAAAGCGAGAAGCAGAAGCAGGAGTAGGAATAGAAAAGGGGAAGGCCTGTACCTCACAAGCTCGGAAAGGGCAAGTGACAGAGAGGAGGAGCTAAAAACGGAGAGGCTCACCAGATCCAAGACGAGAGCCAAAATTATGGCCGGCAAAAAGAGGCCAGGCGAAATGGACGCTCTGGACGGAGAAGCATTAGATGGTGTTTCTGCTGCACTACCCAAAATACATTCTCCTGGCAGGGGTAAAAAGACCGGACAGCACGTTGGCATTATGGGAGGACGCAAACTCGGCAAGAACTTAGAGCTGAACGAGCATATCGAGGAATACGACCGAGAGATGGGAGGCAACGGATTCATTGGAATAGCAGTCGGAACCAGCGAGGAAAGTGAGGAAGATGAGGACGAAGAAGGAGAGGACCCTAAGAGGAGGATAGGGACGGATGTAGGGACTGGAGTAGAGCAGGGAAAGGTGAAAAGGATGGCTAGAGGACTTGACGAGTCTGCCAAGAGAGCGAGCAGCTCCCGCAAGTTCTTCATGAAGAGAACTGGAGAATCCGAAACCGCGAGGAACCCGTCCGCGGAGGAAAAGCTAGAGGCGGCGAACGCTGAAATAGCGAAACTCAAGCACTCCAACCAACAGATGAGGGACGAGTTGGAGAGACTCAAGTCGGAACTAACTGGGGTAAAGAGGGCGTACGAGGCCAGAAATAGGGAGCAGAATGAACAGGATAATATAGCGAGGACATTCAAAAGGCTCAATATTCCTACTGAGCCAGAGGCATACCTGGACTGGCTTAAAAACATAGTCCTGCAAACCGCGCACCCGCAAATCAGGGCAATGGTGGATGGAGTAGCGGTAGATTATCAACTAGGTCCGAAGAAAAGCACCGCACTACCACTATGCGCGAGGCGCGCCTACGAGGAGAATGCCCCTACCCCTGCCCCTGCTCTTATATACAGTCAGGCGGTAGCGGGACCCGGAAAAAAGAAGGGAAAGAGTCCGGGACAAGGAAAGGACAACCTTTCTCCTGGGCCAGCACTGCAACCCAGGAGAGAACAAGAACAAGAAGAAGGATGGGAGTTGGTACAAAGAAGGGGAAGGAAGGGAAAAGGACAGGGAAAGGGGTCAAGTAACCCCGAGCGGGCCGTCACCGCTGAGGATACAAGGACCACGCAGGTGGAGCCTGTGCGGAGGAGGGAGGCTTCCACCACAGTAAGAGGGCAACGCAAGCCTGCGCCACCTGGGAATGTCTCGAAGTTGAAGATCCCCCGATCGTCGGCCATTGTGGTGACTATACCACAAGAACAGATCGAGAGGGGTCAAACATACGTGGGGGTGATCCAACGGGCTAGGAAGGAGATAGATCTCAAAGCCCTGGAAATTTCAGACATTGATATAAAAAATTCGATCGCAGGGAATAGAATCATTGAAGTCCCCGGGGCTGCGAACTCGGAGAAGGCCGACCAACTTGCGGAGAAACTTCGCTCGCTATTGGGTGATACGGTCAACATAACGCGGCCAATAAAATGCGCCGACCTGAGAGTCACCGGGATAGACGACTCTGTTGAGCAAGAGGACCTCAGGGAGGCTGTGGCGAGGCTGGGAGGATGCTCCGCGGAGCAGATCAGGGTAGGAGCCATATTTCAAGGTCCGGGCGGCCAGGGGATTTCAACAGTAAGGTGCCCAGTATCGGCCGCCAAGACAATTGCCAAAGCAGGCAAAATGAAGGTAGGGTGGAGTCTAACTAAGGTCCGGCTCTTGGACGTTCTCCCCATGCGCTGCTTTAAGTGCATGGGGACGGGCCACACACGTCAGATGTGTAAGGAGGAGGTGGACTACAGCAGCTGCTGCTATAGATGCGGAAAAACGGGTCATAAAGCAGCTAGCTGTAGGGCCCCACTTAAATGCAGGGTATGTGCAGAGGCCAACCTACCCAGTGGCCACCTAATGGGAAGGAAGAACTGCCGGCCTCCAGGAAAGAGACCAAGACACGAGGTGCCCGTAACAGGGCCAATTATGGAGGGGGTAGAGATAACGCCGCAATGACAAGTAGGGACCAGTGCAAAATCATTCAGGCAAACCTTAATCACTCCGCCGGAGCACAGGACCTCCTCCTACAGTCCGCGACGGAGTGGGCACTTGACGTTGCAGTGATTTCAAACTGGGTAGGTGACCTAGACGGCACAGCGGCCATTGTGGCACTAAATCACGGGGGTCAGTCACCCTCTCTAGTTGTGAGGGAAAGAGGGAGAGGGTTCGCGATAGCCACATGGGGGGATTTCACCTTCGCCGGGGTATACTTCTCCCCCAACCGAACCACGGCACAGCTAGAGGCATGGCTAGATTCCCTGGAGGCGGCGGTCAGAAGGGCACCAACTGACAGAATTGTCGTACTCGGGGACTTCAACGCCAAACATATGGCGTGGGGGTCCCCGATCACGAATCACAAGGGAGAAGCTGTACTGGACTGGGTAGCAAGACTGGGACTGGTCATAGCGAATAGGGGCACGGAATTCACGTGCGTGAGGCCACGGGGAGGTTCCATAGTGGACCTGACCTTCATGTCGCCCGCACTTTCCCCTCGCGTCCAGAACTGGAGAGTGGTGGGAGAGGTGGAGACGTTATCGGACCACCAGTACATCCGGTTCCGAATCTCCCCCCCGCCACACAGGCAGGCACAAATGTTCCAGGACAGACGGGCGCACTTCCCGCGGTGGGCAGTCACCCGGATGGACCCTGACAAGGTGGAGGAGGCAGCAGCGATTCAAGCCTGGAGTCTGGACGCTGATGACTCCCAAGGAGTGAAAGAGCGGATGGCAAGGTTTAACCGGGCGCTCAAAGCAGTCTGCGACGCTGGAATGCCACGAGTCAGAACCCCATCGACCAGGACTCAAGTTTATTGGTGGTCAGGGGAGATTGCCAGACTGCGGGCGGCATGCCTACAGGCAAGGACGCTCCTTCGACGATGCCGAAGAAGGGCGAGACGCACACATGGGGAGGAGGAGAGGCTCAGAGAAGGCTACAATAACGCGAAAAAGGCCCTCAAGGAGGAAATTTGCAGGTCCAAGACTCGAGCCTGGGAAGAGTTCCTAGCAGACCTGAACAGGGATCCTTGGGGGAGGCCTTACCGCGTAATAAGGAGTCGAACCAAGCAGCAGGCCCCCGCTACCGAGACGTTGGATCCGGAGCTACTCGAGGGCGTCGTGTCGGCGCTGTTCCCGGCAATAGTGCCGGAAATAGCGCCACTGATGACCCCTCTAGAGTTAGCGGACCCGGACCAAGCGGCACCGGCCATATCGGCAGAGGAGTTAAGGAGGGCAACTGACAAGTTGCGTACCAGGAGAAAGGCCCCGGGCCCAGACGGTGTACCGGGTCGCGTCCTCCTACGGGCATTGAGTCACCTGGGCGAATATTTCACTTCGATACTGGACTCATGCCTGCGGGAGGGCCGATTCCCGGCGGCCTGGAAGAGGGGTAAACTTTGTCTCCTACACAAAAAAGATAGACCACTTGATTCCCCGACGGCTTATCGCCCGGTGGTGCTGCTGGATGAGGCGGGAAAGGTATTCGAGAGGATTCTCTCGGACCGCATCGTCCAGCATCTAAACACCGTGGGCCCTAATCTGTCGGGGAACCAATACGGTTTCAGGAGAGGGCGCTCCACCATCGATGCCGTAATGGAAGTTAAAAGGGAGACGCAAGCAGCGGTTGGCAGAGGGGAGAGGGTTGTCGCAGTGTCATTGGACATCAAAAATGCGTTTAACACTCTCCCCTTTGAAGTTATAAAAGTGGTACTTAGGTACCACCAGCTCCCCGCCTACCTAGTTAGGGTAATTGAAAATTACCTAGAGGAGCGGGTGGTACAATACGTGCGGGCGGACGGCTCTCTAGCGTCGAGAGGGATGGCCTGTGGGGTTCCGCAGGGGTCGGTCCTGGGACCGCTCCTGTGGAACATGGGCTAAGATTGGGCTCTCCGTGTGGCCCCGGTGCCCCGGATAAGAGTGCTCTGCTATGCAGATGACACTCTTGTCCTTGCCCGGGGCCGGGACTACGGGGAGGCCAGCCGTTGCGCAGCGGTAGGGGCTTACATAGCCATTGCGCGAATCCGCGCATTAGGACTAGAGGTAGCGGTCTCTAAGACTGAGGCCATCATGTATTATGGCCCACAGGCCAGACCACCCGCAGGCGCGAGAGTACTGGTGGACGAGCAGTGGATACCCATAAAGCCGCACATGAAGTACTTGGGGCTGGAGCTCGATGGGAAGTGGCGGTTTGACTACCACTTTAAGCTCCTGACCCCGAAGCTGGTAAGTGCGGCGGCGGCATTAGGTAGACTGCTCCCAAATGTGGGGGGACCTGGCGCCAGCTGCCGAAAGCTGTACGCGGGGGTTATAAAAAGCATGGCACTGTACGGTGCGCCGGTGTAGGCGGACAGTCTCAGCGCGGTCAACAGAGCAGAGCTCAGAAGACCGCAAAGGCTGGTGGCCATAAGAGCGGCACGGGCGTACCGGACAGTGTCATATGAGGCGGCATGTATCCTCGCAGGGATGCCCCCCTGGGATCTGGAAGCACTCGTGCTTCAGGTACTTTCCGGGCACGGATGCTTCGGAAAGTATCTGCACCGGATCCAGAAGGAGGCGGACCCCTCATGCTATGAGTGCGGCGATGTCGAGGACACGGCGCAGCACACTCTAGAGGTGTGTTCGGCGTGGACTCGGCAGCGTAGCACTCTGGCGGAGACTGTAGGGACGGACTTCTCGTTGCCCGGCGTGGTAAAAGCCATGCTGGATAGCGACGGGTCATGGCAGGCGGTGGTCTCCTTCGGCGAGGATGTCATCTCGCAGAAGGAGGCTGCGGAGAGAGTCCGCGAGGTGCAAGCCCTCGCGGGGTCTCTTCGCAGCAGAAGGGCGAGGGGGAGGAGAGGCAGGCGCACACTGGCGCATCTTCTGCCACCCTGACAAAGGGGATAGCCCGCAGAGGGGCAAGGGGGGGACTGGGTCACGTAGGGACCCTAGGATGGTCAGCACGTCGAGTGCTGAACACCGATCAACGGTCCTTTTCAGGACCAGGGTAGGAGCATCACCCCACAGTGAGTCTGATCATTGCGATTGGCGGTAGATGCTCAAAAGGCCCTTCTTAGGGCCAAGGGGGGCGGGAGAGGGACGGAGAGAACTACGCTCTCCCTCCCACTCCTATGAGAGCCGCGGGTCTGCCCTGGGGGGGGACCGGCCTGCATTGCACAAGCTCTCTTGATGCTGGTGCCCCTGATACTCCGGGGCACCTTCATCGGGGTGGGTCCGTTCGCGGACAATCACCTTGCGGGTGCGCGGACAGTCGGCAACGGTTGCCGCGACCATGCCCGCACTCCCGGCGTGCATTGGGGGGACTGCGGTCCTCAGAATGTACGCCGGGTGACCGGTGCAGGAGTATTGTCTGGTTTTTAGTGGCCCTGTTCAGGGCGTTAGGTAGGGCCCTGCTCATTTCACCCGGCCTAAGGGCTGGCTGAAATGAGCAGGGAGGAGTCCCACATACCTTCTTCTCGCTCCCCCGGTGGTTGAAGGATGCGTAAAGCATTTCCCAGACAAAAAAAAAAAAAAAAAAAAAGGACAGTTAGTGTGAGTGTTAGGAATATTTATTTCATCAACAGCCTATCCTAGTCTACTGCTGGACATAGGCCTCTCCAATTGCACGCCACTCAGATCGATCTAGGGCTACTCGCATCTAGCTCCTGCCAGCCATCTTGCGCAAATCGTCACTCCATCGTGCCTGAGGACATCCTACACTACGTTTGCTTAGACGCGGTCTCCACTCCAGAACTCGTCTACCCCAACGGTTATCGGTTCTTCAGCAAATATAGCCAGCCCACTGCCACTTTAACTTGCTGATCCGGTTCTCTCTCGGATTACCTCATTTCTGATACGATCCTTCAGAGAAACGCCGAGCATAGCCCTTTCCATAGCGCGATTATTTATTTAATATCAATGTGGCGCCGATTGTACCGGAGAGGCGTTATACTCGCAAATGAGATCTTAATTAAAATCGGAATTAACTTGACACAAATTGTTGCGATTCGTGAGACCAAACCCGCAAGTTTTTAGTGCATTTTGAACAGTTAATGTAAAAGTAACAATTCACTCCCTACTCATTGATGTTATTTTTAATTACTATTTTTTTACCTTTACTATACACAAAATCATGACTTTTGTATGCTTTAAAAACGCTGTGATGACTTTGACGTGACTAAGAAATGAAATAAGTTTTTACCCTCATTTAACCGATTCTAACAAGAAGCTTTCCTAAAAGCTCAAGGAAGAAGGGTCATTCGGATAAAATATTATTTTTTTATCTGGTAATTACCGAGCAGTCTCTCCCTTACCGTGTCTCTCTCACTACGGGATATTGGCGAAATTTCTGTGTGAAACGAAAACAGCCACAGAACAAAAAAAAAAGAAGCTTTCAAACAAGAAGAGTGCTGTGACTAATTGTGGTATGTCTTATATATAAAATTCTCGTCTCACAATGTTAGTTACCATACTCTTTCGAAACGGCTTTTTATGAATTTGTATATGCATATTCAGTAGGTTTGAGAATCCGCTACTATGTATTTTTCACACAGCTAAGTGATAAGCTTAGTCCACCCCTAAATTTTTTATTTATTTTTTAAGACATTTTTTTATAATGAAGATTTAAGGAAACCCCTAAATTTGCACCCTTCTACCATCAGCCCCTATTTTATGGCGGTACAAAGTTCGCTGGGTCAGCTAGTATCTATATATAGGTACAACATCAATGAGACTACGTCTGGTCAACTTTTTCCATTCGTGTTGGGAAACAATTTCGGCCATTGCTAGCAAGTTAATAAGTTAAGATGCGATACCCACTTACAGACTACTTAAATATTCTCGTGTTAAGTTGATGATTATAATGACATCATAATAGGTCATTGAAAGACTTACTGCCTACTTATATCCGTTATTGGAAACCATAATGAATCATATACCGATAACTTTGCATTTTAACAAAGAGATTTATTTAAATTTAACTTAACTAAATTTAGATATGATAGTAATTATAAGCAGAAGAAAATAAAAATCAAAAAGAATTTATTCAGTCTTGGCTGTTACAAAAATTCAGATAATATTTGGTTTTTATTTTAAACATTAACTGCTAGACCACAATGGAATAAGATAAGATAAAAATGCTGAGGAAATATTTTCTAGCATTTTTTTAATTCGATATAAAGGTCACATACGTAAATCATTATAATTGTGACTTTATCATAGAATCATTCTTTCGATAAATCATTGACGCGATAAACAACGGTGCAACAACGCACTAAGTAGCAATCTTTGCATTGTCCACGGGTGCGTTACTAATGGAATTAATTCAAGAATTTCTTGTTAGTCACGACGCGTACGGGCGAGCCCATGCGACGCGTGAGGGTGCACGCTGCGTGACATCCGCGTCGGCAGTTCGCTCATCTCTTACTCATCATAGGACTTTGACACAGAGTCTACTGGGAAATTCAATGATTTCCATGTAGGGGACATTAGGAGACAAAACGCGGTCGAGTTTTAGTAATAATAATAACTTTATTGGGAACAAGTGCAATGTACATAAAATTACGAATCGTTAAATCTGCTATAGTTTTACAAAAACTGTGTTGCAGAATTAAAGCCCATTCCCGTATAATATGAAACAGTGTTCCTATCAATTAAACAAACTGTATTATTACTAGAGAGGAAAATTAAAATGAGACAATAACATTCACAATTTACAATCCATTGAAGGTAATTTCAAAACAAAAAATTATTTCCGAGTGCATTTTTATATCTTTGCCCATGAGCGTAACTAGAAGGTCGGGTGTTTATAATGTGACGTTATAATGTAAGTCTGAATTTAGAAATTGCTATTTGGAGACATATAAAGTGCGATAAGATTAATTATATTTAAGACTTCTAATCGGTAAATCGGAGCGGTCAATTAAGTTTAAAAACGGCCAGTGTCAACACACAGCAGTAAATAAACAGATATATGACGAAATGTCTCTTGGATGTCTCTTATAGGTAATCGAGTTCATACAACATATCGACACTAGCGGGCCTGACAATCGCTGTTAGATAAAAATACAAATAAAGAAACATACTTAGATGATACATTAACCGTTAAATTTATTACACTCATTTTTTGGTAGTCGTGTAAAAATACCTTGATCCCTTTAATTTGAGGGAAAATGGTGACTCATACATTAAGGAAAAAAGTCTTCGGCTTTGAAATATTAAGTAATAAGTAGATTTTTTTGATGTTTACGCATGTAAACGAACTGACAGTTCACATAATGGTAATGCTCACTGCCGCCCATGGACATTTGCAGCGCCAAGGGTACTCATGCGTTGCCAGATCTGAAAGAAAAGGTTCACCGTTCACCGCCTTTGGAAGACCGTCATATCTTAGACGACCTCGGTGGCCGAGTGGTTTGTACGCCGGTTTTCATGGTGTCGCTAACTCGAGAGGTCCCGGGTTCAAATCCCGGTGGGGTCAGATGTTTGTGTGATGAACACAAGCATTTGTACTTCAGTCATGGATGTTTAATATGTATTTTCGATATAAATATACTTTATATATTTAGCAATATATGTATTCTATCTGTTACCCTAGTATTCCATAACACAAGCCTACGGTGCTTACTTTGGGGTTAGGCTAATTGATGTGAGTGTTAGATATATTTAAAATATCTTAAATGAAAGGAAAAACCTCTGAGGGAAGTTCATTCCAGATCTTGGTGGTATGCAAGAACAAAAGAACGCGCGTAACACATGGTGACAAAACGCCAAGCAACCTGATGGAAAGGGTGAAATTTCTCCCTGCGGCGTGTAGTGCGGTGGTGGAAGTTGGCCGCTGACATCAGATTAAAGAATTCCTCGGAACACTCTCCATTGCATAGACCCTGGGTTCCGAACCTGGGATAATTACCCCTCCGGGGGTAAATCTGCCATACTTCTGGGGTAACAAAGAACATAATTGTTTGGTCAAATCTAAATAACAAGAAAATACTATATAATAATACTACTAAAAAGAGCATGCGCTCCTTCTTGCTAGCGAGCCCGCGGGGTGCTGAGTGTGGGAAGCGGGGCGAGATTTTCTCCTGATGATGACATTATTAGAGACGAAGATGTAGCGGCCAAATTGGAATTTCTTGGACTGATGATAACATTTTAAAGTCGGGGTAAAATCTGTTTTCCTAATAGGTTACAGGGGTAGCAGTATTGGGAAGGTTAGGAAACACTGGCATAGACGGTCCAAAACACACAAGGACGCAACTTATCTGCGCAAGCTCAAGTAAAGATAACTGAATCTTTGTCAATCCCAAAAGGGATACAAAACTTAAAATATTGCATGTAATTATGTATCTCTACAGTGGAAGTGCTTAGTATTATTATACTAAAGGAGTAACAGGTCATATAAATGACAGGCGCCTCAAGGGATTTTAAGTATGAATCATTATACAATGAATCAAGTTATTCACACTTGAGGAAAACGTACGCACTTTGATAAAATTGGGGTCACTAATGATCGCATAAGCTTAAATTGGTCGCTGTTTAAACAAAATCTGTCTTAATAGCTATGACAATAAAGTATTTTGTTGTGAAACACTTTTGTATCGAAAGGCGTATGTAGATTTATCGACTACATATTCAAATGTAGAGTACACTGAGGATAAAGTAAGGTTTGTTTTAAACTTCGCACATCAAAGCAGCGACGAAGAAGATTCGTGTGTTTTATCCGATTCGCGTGTTAGTAAGAGTGCTATGAATCAATTTTAAAGAGTAGTAGAGTTTTGACAGATGATAAACAAATTATTAAAATATGTATGAGATGTTTTTTTATATTAATTTTAATTAAACTCTTAAAGGATTATAACAAAAATTGGACTTGCTTGAACATTTTTTTTTGACAAGTTCAATAGCTAAAAGATTTTGAACACCACTTAATATTTTTTGTTTTATTTTTACCAACATGGATTGTACAATCTATGCCATATTGATAGACATATCAAGGGTCTATCTATATGTGAAGTTCTTGTTATGCCTTATAGCATATTATCATCATCAACCTATTAATATTCTCACTACTGTGGCACAGGCCTTTCCTAAAGACAGAATAAATATAAATATTTCTAACACTCACACTATTTTGCCTAGCCCCAAAGTAGGCACTGTAAGGTTTGTATTATTGAACACTAGTGGCCCGCCCTCGCTTCGCTTCGGTGTAGAGCTGTAGTGTAAACTATACTTTTTGTTCTCAGGCTTGTGCTATAAAGAATGACTTTATTTATATAATTACACGTGTTATTGTGAGTCAACCATAAAAGATAGACATATGCTGTTGCGGGATATTTTTTAGACAATTTTATCCTTACACGCCTGAATAGCTCGCAGATTGCAGAATTTTTTCAGACTTAAATGACATTTATCGTTATATTTTGGACAATTCACACAATATCTTATAGCCTATGTGTTATTCTGATCTATAAGCTACATTACTGTAAAGTTTCATTAAAATCCGTTTAGTAGTTTTTGCGTGAAAGAGGAACAAACATCCATCCATACATCCATCCAAACAAACTTTCGCCTTTATAATATTAGTAAGGATTAGGGTAATGCATACAATATAGTTATTCTGATACGTATATAAGAATAGGGAGAACGGAATACCAATTGAGCTTCCCGAAGCATGGAGGGGATCGAGATATTCAGACGACCTCCGTGGCCGAGTGGTTTGTACGCCGGGTTTCATGGCTGCCGCCGACTCGAGAGGCCTCGGGTTCGAATCCCGGTGGGGACAGATGTTTGTGTGATGAATACGATCATTTGTACTCCAGTCATGTTATGTTTAATATGTATTTATATAAATATACTTATATATGTACAGTATATGTATTCTATCCGTTACCCTAGCATCCCATAACACAAGCCTTATAGTGCTTAATTTGGGGCTAGGCTAATTGGTGCGAGTGTCGGAAATATTTATTTATATTAATTCTTTGGTCACCCATCATATGATTGGCTATAACGAAAGTTGTATAACTTCCACGATCACAGAACATACGCGCTTACCTCTAAAAACCCTTAATATCAAAAATCAATTGTGTGCACACATTTAAAGCGAGAATTCTTTTCGTAAATAATCTAACATTAGGCGGTGCATAATGCAAAGTGGAATGGAGCAGCGCACGCATCTATACTTATAATAAATCTGTAGAGAGGTCAATTCTGTACATGAAATATATTTTCAAAATAACTATCAGGGGGTGATTAGTGATCGATACTGATGCCAAAAATGCAATCAGTAAAATTTTTGTCTGTCTGTGTGTATGTTCCTTATAGAAACAAAAACTACTCGACGGATTTTAACGAAACTTGGTACAATTATTCTTCATACTCTTGGGCAGGTTATAGTATACTTTTCATCACGCTACAGTAAATAGGAGCAGAGTAGTGAAGGGAAATGTTGGGAAAACGGGAGAAGTTACTCCATTTTTTTAGCTTCCGTTGCGTGTGCAGCCTTAATGGTTAAAGTTACATAGAAATCATGTATGACGGAAATATTCTACATAAAATTGTCTAAAAAAAACCCGCAACAGCATATGTCTATCTTTCATGCTTGACTCACAATAACACGTGTAACTCCTGATAGCTTAGCAGTTCGGAGTATTCTGATTATATTTGTTTACTCTTACGTTTATAATACTCTCACTCATCTCTAATTTAAAAAAGTTAACATTATTACCTATTCCATAAAAAAAGAATCATAGAAATCGGTATAGAAACACCAAACTTTACATGAAATAAGCCATCGCGCCGTCGCACGTGAATACTGAATCATGCTATAAAAGGATTATTTTTGTGTAACGGTTGACGCGCTCGACACGGGTCGCGGCGGCGGTAGGTATAAGAAGAATGTCATTGTGTATAATACAGGCCTGAGAACAATAACTATAGTCTACACTTCAGCTCTACACCGAAGCGAAGCGAGGGCTGGCCACTAGTCACTCATAAATATATTGACAGTCTTGACATTCGTAGCGTTTCAGCCTTCAACGAGTTATCCTGCAACTTTCATACTCGTCGGGAAGATCTGCGCACGCATCCCACAAACACACACTCATTTATTTACATAGTAGTTGTGTGACGCTTGTGACGCATTTCTGTTTTATATTTCCTTTAGGATTTTTTCCAATTACACTTAGACCGAAAAGAAGTTTCACTTCGATAAAAAAAAATTATAACTGCTTATAAAAATCACGCGGAAAACTCAATTTTGTTACTGAAAAAGTTCAAAAAGGTAGGCCTTAAATCATAAGTTACGTTAACGCAGTCTGCCCCTTAACAGTCCCATCAAGCATTCCAAGAAATGGAACCCACGATTGCAAAGAAATGAGTTATGACTTATGAACACTGCAAACTGCACGCACGTTGCCCTTGGCACACTTGTTAACAGCAAATACTTTACGTCTGATTGTTATTTTTAAATTTGCAAAACATCTGCTTAATTATTCAACGATATTTTTTTCATCAACAGGTTTACAAAATTATACCTACCAATATTTCGCCTGTTAATGTTTTTCCGTGATGGCAATGGTTTCTTCAAAAGAAGCGTAAATAAGTTTATATTAGTAAGGGTCCGCAACTAGGTTTGCTGGATGCTGGGTTATCAATTCCGGGACATCTGCACCCTCTCCTCTAAAATAATAAAGCATCAAATCAAACCATCTATCACCCCCCCCATTTTTTTTACACCAATTAGCCTAGCCTCAAAGTAAGCACTATAAGGCTTGTGTTATGGGATGCTAGGGTAATGGATAGTATACATATACCTGTACATATATAAGATCATTTATATAGAAATACATATTAAATATCCATGACTGGAGTACAAATGCTCGTATTCATCACACAAACATTTGCCCCCACCGGAATTAGAACCCGGGACCTCTCGAGTCGGCGCCACCATAAAACCCGGCGTACAAACCACTCGGCCACCGAGGTCGTCAAAATTAAAATATCAAGCAGGCTAGCGGTGTCATTCGCTATTAGTTTCGGACAATATGGTCTAATTACTGGACACGGGACAAGTCGCAAAATTCCGGGATGAAACGCAAAATTCCGGGACAATCCCGGATTTCCCGGCCATCTCACACACACACACACATACACACACATACACACACACACACACACACACACACACACACACACACACACACACACACAAACACACACAGTGTAATGTATTATAAACACTTTGTTTCAAATCATGTCTGTAATGTGCCTGTCTTTTGAGGTGGGCGCTAATAACTGTAACACAGTCTTAGACTACTACGGTTGTTAACGCTAAATTGTTATAATGTATACGTCATGGTTCAAAAATAAAGATTATTATTATTATTATTATCTAGCAAGTCTATCTACAACGCGCGTCTGGTATTCCTGGTGTTGTAGGCGTACAATCGTGCATGGGCCACGACGACCGCTTACTATCAGGTGGTTCAGTCACGAAGATAGCAGTCCTCAAACATAAAAAGTGGCATTCATTAGGATTTATTTTTTTATAAATAATTTTTTTTTATGGTTATCAGAACAGACCAACCTTAGTCTGAACCTAATCTCCTATCCCGTAGAAGCAACACCACCAAAGATTTTGTTATACAGGGCGTCCCACAGTTTTATCATACGGAGAGAAAGTATATTAAATATTCATCATCATCAGCATATTAATGTCCCCACTGCTAGGGAACAGGCCTTCCCTATGGATGGAATAGAGGAGATTGGGGCATGACCCTCCACGCGGGCCCAGTGCGGATTGGTGGGTGCTAACGACTGCAGATGCAGCCGGGACCAACGGCTTAACGTGCCTTCCGAAGCACGGAGGAGCTCGAGATAGTAAATTTTTGGTCACCCATCCAATGACCGACCTAAAGTTGCTTAAACTTCAACGAAAGCAGCCGAACGCGCTAACCACTTGCGCCATCGAGCTCCTCAGAGAAAGTATATTAAATATTATAGATAGGATATTTTACTGAAAGAAGACAACATTTTATTTTTAATAATAACTAGAATTGCATTCATAGATTTTTTTTAAATCGCCAGATTTCATGATCTTCCTTTTATTTAAAATGCTATGTTATTAGGAAGAACGAATCCTTATGAATAATCCTTTCGATTGTTATCATAAAATACGTCATGTGTTTTTTTGCTCACATTTCACGAGTTTGATTCCCGGTTTTGACAGGCTATTTTTTTAAACGGTGAATGCAGCTTTTCTTATTATTAAAAATAAAATGATGTCTTCTTTCAGTAAAAAATCCTATCTTCAATATTAAAATATACTTTTCATTTCTCATTCTCGGAAAGTGGTGTTGTTTTGATCTGTTTGTTGGGTGGAAAATGCTGCTTCCCTCTCTAGAGAGGGAAAAACTCATAC
The DNA here is from genome assembly GCA_902850365.2 of Chilo suppressalis. Taxonomy (NCBI): domain Eukaryota; kingdom Metazoa; phylum Arthropoda; class Insecta; order Lepidoptera; family Crambidae; genus Chilo; species Chilo suppressalis. Next base: position 5,055,707 of record OU963912.1, on the reverse strand, counting down.
AAATTACTTCCCGCCTAAGGGCCGGAATGAACTTTAAAAATAGAACTACTGTCAGGCGTGAAGTTTTTTGTAAAAAAAAATGCTGCCGCCATGTGAGTTTCTAAACAGCCAGTGTGAACTTAGCACAAACTTCTTTGAGCGGAATAAGCCGCAACAATTACGCTGTTCCATATTTAAATTTAAAAAATCGACATAAATTGGCGGGATACTAAACTGTTATGCATCTGTTATGTGATGGAATAAAAAAATAGTAATAATAATCTTTTAAGTAAAACAGAGCAATCCAACTTTGAATATTAAAAATGAGTTCAAGCGATTCAGAAATGTTGACACCGGATTCAATTAAAGACGAGGCAAATTGTGTTATAGAGAATATTTTGCCAGAAATGTTAAAAAAGAGATATATAAATACATACAATGATTTTATAAAGTGGTGAGCAGAGAAGAATATAAAATCGTTTTCCGAAAGTGTATTTCTTACATATTTTAATGGACTGTCTAGCAAACTACAGGCTCCTACAATTCGCCTCAGCAGACAACTTCCAGGGAGTATCCGCCATGGAATCCATCGTTTGATGAAATAACAGAGTGTCCTACTTTTACAGATATCCAAAACAGCCAAATTTGTAATATTATATCAAACAGCATAGTTTCAAACAAGAATGTTACTTTTAATTTCAGTAATTGTCCTAATATGATAATTAATTTTAAATAGCTACTTCTAATTTTATGGTATATATATAACTATTTATGAATAAATATTTTTGTTAAACAACTAGTTTTATTTTCCTCATATTCGAAATGAAAAGTACAGTGTTTAACTCGGGTAAAAGAATCAATTCCTACTCGGACTATAGCCTAAATACCTCGGGAATTGATTTTTTCCACCCTCGGTTAACAATCTACTATTCCCTCCGTGTGACAAACCCGTGGGACGACCTGTATAGTGTTATTTTAGTATGATCTTCTGTTTTCAAATGCTATATGTTAGGTACTCCCTATATGTTTATTATCAATGATTATCATAGACTGTTCTAAAAAACGTTTTGGTAATGTGATTGATGGGACATTTGAATGGGAAAGTAGATAAACTGTTCTAATAGATTCTCAGAAAATACTCCTTCTAACGGCAGTTAAACAGGTGTAGTTTTTTCTTTCGATGCTATAAAAGGTATATGAGAATGAGTTGTTTCTCATATGTAGAAACCAGAACATGTCATTACGTCGAAGGGAGCGTAACATCATCGTACCATGTAATTTGCTCGCATTAGTGCTCTTATAGAAGGGACAATCGGTATGAAAATTCTTACAAAAGAAAATATTTTCTTATTAAAGAAAATATAGGTATGTCTATTATAATAATGTTTTTTTATTCAATCACAAAATAGTTGTCTGACCGCCGGCGAGAAAGCGACTACAATATCGTTGGCTATTTTCTCGCTCTAAAATAAAGAGATGCTTAGTGGAGCGAGTTCTCGCCGTCAGTTAGAACAGTCAGCGATCAACTCTTAATAACCAGACTCTTTTTCAAGCCAGAGTCAATAGGCTCCTTCTGGGTAAGCTCAATACACCGTAGATCCTATCTATGCTCTCTGGTCGCATAGAGAACTAAGAACTTACCCATTAACAAATAAAAAAAAAACAAATACATAGTAGACCTTAGTATTTGTTATTATATTAATTTCTACGGCCCTTGGAGTAACCAATGAAACAATCAAACTTCCAAGTCAAAACTATAAAAAATATACCGAAAAATAATTAAAGAAAACGTACAATTCTTTTAGGCTCGATTGCCCTGATGAAAATATTAACATACCAAATATAAAATATACTGAAACCAGCGAAAAACAAACAAACGATATAATGTCGGCGATTGTACTCTTGAGCGCTTGCCTACAAATCCTTAAGTTGATTTTAAGTGCGTAATAAAACACAAATATAACGGCATTCGTGTATGCTTCTCAATAACAAATGAACAACTCAATAGCCAGCTAGTGTAATTGAAATAATACATATAAGCTATAGAAATATCGTTGTAATTTAAATTTTTTAAGCATGAAACTGCTCGAAGTTTAAATCAAAAGAAAATATTACTAGAAAAAATTCACACGGACCAGGGGGCCATTCGCCTAACGGAAATGCTTTGGAAAACGCTAGTTAACGCTTTCGATTTCTTTTTGTTATTTCTGACCACCGAAGGTTTTTAAATACCTCACGCCCATTTTCTTTCATATTGTTATTACCAATGCAAAAGAAAAAAAAGAGCGCGAGGTATTTGAGATTGAGAACCTCAGGCGGCTAGAAATAACAAAATGAAATCGTAAGTGATAGCGTTTTCCAAAGCATTTCCGTTAGGCGAATGGCCCCCAGGCAACAGACGGGTCCCTTCTGCTGCCTGTTCCGCACGGATATTTTTCTAGTAATATTTTCTATAGAAATATTGACAAAAAAAAATATTTTCATGTAATGACAAAAAAGTATAATTTTCAGTGGTCTTCATTGAGTTTAAAAGAAAGTTATAAGAACTCTTTTCTTTAAAATAAGTCCCAAATTTGATCCATTCATAATAAACTCGAGAAAAAAAAAACCATGCTATTAAAAGCAATCGTTCTCTTGAAACTATTTTGGTTTGCGTTAGTAAATGGCAAGAACAATGATCTGCTTAATGCGGTAACTTCATTTTTGGTGCAAGATCATCGACCCACGTCTGTGCTGATACCGAATTTGTGCTGGGAACAACGTAAGTATAGTAAAACTGATATTTTCGTAAACTATCTATAATATTATTTAGTTAAAATTCCAATGAAATTCTGTCCTACTATTTGCTTGCATTAAAAATACAATCAAAAACGCTCTACAAATAATTCAAATCTATTTTAATTAACGAATGTAAATACACTTTTTTACCGATGGAAGCCTAACTAAACAGTTTGGTAGCAAATTATTTGTTTTTTTTTTATTACAGATCAAGTAAAAATACTGGCAAAGCAGTTGAGCCAAACCGGTATAAGAATATCGGACTCCTTGGAACAGAACAAAAATGAGTTTTACCTACAACATTTGGTGGTGATGGTTGATTTAGCATGTCCTGGAGTCGATCACTTTCTAGAGAAAGTGAGTGCTTAACATCTACTCTAATTATACTATTACCATACTTTTTAATTTCAGATTCAATTTATTATGCATGCCCAATCGACAGATTAAAAAAACCAGTTGCGTAGACTAGTGCTGTAATTATTGTTAATACTTCCGCGAGATTGACTTTTATAGGCTATTATTAGTAATTTGTATAGGTTCTTAATAAAATCACATTATTATCTTTTTATTTATTTTTAAGCATTTAACTGCTAGACGTTTACATCTAAAGAAAAGTTTTACTACAAATAAAAAAAAAAAACACGCGGATCAGGTGGCGGACGGGACTCGAACCCGCACCCTTCGCAATCCGGGCGAATGCACTGACCAATTATGCTACCACGGCCCTCATGGCCGCGCCGAAATTTTCCTAGCCTTAAGCTGCAAGGCAGCGCCATCTCTTCGCATTGTAGGTAACCCACAATGTCAAATGAATACTTTTTAAAGTATTAAACATTTGATAGCAGAAATAGCAATTATAGTTATGTTTTTATTTATTTTTTTAAGCATTTAACTGCTAGATGTTTAAATCTAAAGAAAAGTATTATTGGGTACGTGCCCAAAGCGCGAGTAACGAAACGCTGTGTCCATGTCTGCGTTGCTCAAACGCACTTTGTATGTAGATAGATTACTTTCAGTACTGTCTATTTTGTGCTATCCCAGCATCCCGGTTATCAACTCAACCAACCGGAAAGAACAGAAGGGGATCTAACAGTACTCCCTCGTCTGGCGGAACGGGTTTCGTATTACCCCTTCTTCCTTGCAGTCGGGAGATGCCCGGGAGCACTGAGGCATCTCCCAAGACGAGTAGGACAGTGCAAAGCAGATGGCAGACTACCCTAATCTGCCATCCGCTAGTCTTACTATAGATGGTCATCCTCACGGGCCCTCTGTCTCTTTCTGGAGAATGAAGAAGAAGAGAGAAGGAGATTACCGCTGTCCAGTATTGCTTTCACAACGCTGGGTAGAGAAAGCTCCTGTCCTATTGCTATGATCATATTCTAGCGCTTCCCAGACCACTATGGGCACTCTTTAAGGACAGCGCCACAATGATGGCACGACGGGGTCACCTCTCTCCGTACTCGGAGTCCTGAACAAGGTGCGGCGTTTTTTCACGCCCGATCAACTGTGCTTGTTGTACAAAACGCAAGTGCGGTCCTGCGTGGAATATTGCTCGCACCTCTGGGATGGCTCCGCTAAGTACTTACTCGATGCCTTGGATAGGTTACAGCGGCGCGCTGCCCGCATCATTGGCGATGAAGAGGTAACTAAGAAACTCGAGTCTCTGCAATGACGCCGTGATGTGGCATCATTAAGCGCATTCTACCGACTATACCACGGCGAATGAAATGAAAATGAAATGAAAAGTCATTTATTCAGTCTAGGCTGTTACAAGCACTTGTGAAAGTCAAGAAGCTACGCCATCGGTTCGCAAAACTACGGCGGGAGACCTTGTACTGAGAAGAACCGGCAAGAAACTCAGCAAGGGCTGCTTTTTTCTCCCTGTATTGATATATACAGAGTCGTCAAGTTGAAAAATGACTTCAGACATACTTCTGAAGTCACCTTCCATTACATTATTTAGGGTATAGATATATAGTTACAACAAATTTTATATTTAGTATATATAGGAAGCGGCATTAGATAGGTACCATACTACTGTTACAAAACTGACTCATACCCATCAAATAAGAAATTACAAGAAACACTATGTCCATGCATTACGATCATTTAGATAATCATTAACTTTATAATAGCCCTTATTCATAAGAGTATTCTTAATCTGAGATTTAAATTTGGTTAGTGGAAGCTCAATCAGATCTTGGGGAACTTTGTTAAACAATGCAATACTACATCCCAGAAATGAACCTCTAGATTTTTGGAGTCTGAAACATGGAACGGCAAGCTTGTTCTTAAATCTCGTGTTTAAGTTATGGGTTTGACTTATTTTTGCAAATGCGTCATAGTTTCTTCTTACATATATTATATTTTCATAAATGTATTGCGATGCCAGTGTTAAAATATTAATTTCTTTAAATTTTTCTCTAAGAGATTCTCTTGCCTTTAAATTATATATGGCGCGAACAGCTCTCTTTTGCAGTACGAAAATACTTTCTATATTAGCAGCTGAGCCCCACAACAAAAGGCCATATGACATAACGCTATGAAAGTAACCAAAGTAAACCATTCTTGCCGTTTCCACATCAGTTAGGAGTCTTATTTTTTTAACAGCGAAGGCCGCAGAGCTCAGTCTACTTGATAAGGCATCAATATGAGGATCCCATTGCAGATGCGAGTCTAAAGTAATACCCAGAAACTTTGTAGAATCCACTAACTCTACAGGCTGCTCATTTATTTTTAAACTAGTATTAACCTGCCTCACATTAGGTAAAGTAAACTTAACACATTTTGTTTTGCTAGAGTTTAGTTTTAAATTATTTACCGTAAACCAGCGAAGGACTTCAGAGAGAGCACAATTTACTTCGTCATAACAATCATTTCCTCTCCTAGCTTTAAACACTAAAGAGGTGTCATCAGCAAATAGTACTGTCTCACACAAATCTCTTGTAAAGTGAGGAAGGTCATTAATATAAATAAGGAAAAGCAATGGGCCCAATATTGAACCCTGGGGCACGCCCATAGAAATGGGTGCTCCTGTAGACTCAGCTTCATTTATAACTACTTTCTGAATCCTAGCAGAAAGATAAGACTGTATCAGACTTAGTGAAATATTTGATACACCATAATGCTTCATTTTATTTAACAATGTTTCATGGCTAACGCAGTCAAACGCCTTAGATAAATCGCAAAAAATGCCAATAGCATCGTGCTTACTCTCCCATATATCAAAAATGTGTTTGAGAAGTGCAGTTCCAGCATCAGTAGTACTTTTGCCTCTAGTGAAACCAAACTGTTTTAAATGAAGTAGCTTATTTATAGAAAAGTGTGCTAGTAATTGGTTATAAATTATTTTCTCAAATACTTTACTTAGCGCTGGTAATACAGATATAGGCCTAAAATTGCTGGGATCTGATTTATCACCAGCCTTAAAAAGAGGGATAACTTTAGCACATTTCATTAGATCTGGAAACACTCCCTCATCAATACATTTGTTAAATATAATGGCCAGTTGTGGCGCAATGACAGTGATAATCGGTTTTATTATATATGTTGATATTCCCCATAAATCCTCTGTCTTTTTAATATTAATAGAATTAAATGTTTTTATAATACAATCACTACTGATATGTCTAAAATAAAAATCATTACTGCACTTATCAACGCTTGACTCAAGGAGGGTCATTGCTAACCTAGAACAAGAATTAAGATTTCTAGTTGATTCAAACGGTGCACTAGAAAAGAAATTTTCAAAAGTGTTGGCAACGGCATCATCTGTCCGAATAATCTTGTTGTCTATTTTTAAAGAATATGTGCGTTCATTGAATTTATTTCTTCCAGTTTCATTATTAATTATATTCCAAGTTGTCTTTATTTTATTATCTGATAGACTAATTTTTTTTGATAAAAATTTAGCTTTCGCTATGGCACACACCTTTTTAAAAGTTTTTGAATAGTATTTGACATATTCTATAAACTTAGGATCAGATGAGGTTGCTTTGAGAGCATATAATTGATACAACTTATTTCTACTTTTGTAAATACCAGGTGTGGCCCAATCACTAAAATTCTTTTTAGAGCTATGGCATTTAATTACTTTGCGTTTGAATATTTTATTAAATTCATCTTTAATTAAATTAAATAAATCTTCATATAAAATATTATTATTATTACAAACTGGTAAGTCCGACATTTTATGATAAACACTATCTTTAAATTTATTTATACCCGTTTGTGTAATTGGTCTATAAGTTAGGTCATGTTTGTGTGAAGCATGATGGTGTTCAAGAGAGGCTAATTGTCCACTATGATCAGAATTAATACAATTTATTATTGATTTATTAAAAACTTTCCTATTACAAAAAATATTATCCAAACAGGTTGCTGATGCATGTGTGATGCGGGTAGGCTCAAAGAAGATATGCTTCAAGTTATATGATTTAAATAAGTTTAGAAACCTACCCACTAACGGACACTTAACTAAAATATTTATATTAAAATCACCACATACAACAAGCACTTTATTACATTTACATACTATATTGAAAGCGTCTTCCATAGCGGACTCAAATTGAGTGTAATTCCCAGATGGGGGTCGATATACACATATTATGATCATTTCATCAAGTTCCACACAAGATAGTTCAATATTACGTTCAACTGAAAGTGAAACAATATCTGAACGTTCTTTGTATTTAAGATCATTCTGTAAGATTATGAGAGAGCCTCCCCTGATAGCCGATTTCCTACAAAAACTACTAGCAACTGTATAATTATCTAAGTTCATAACTAATTCATAATCTCTGAGCCAGTGCTCAGTAATACATAATATTCTAATATTCTTTGCATTTAAAAATAAGCATATTTCTAGGTCTTTACCAGAAAAGCCTTGTATATTTTGGTGAACAATATTTAGGTATTTAGACTTTTCCTTGGTCATGTTGTAGCTAGAGAGTTCCTCTGTTGTCTTAAGAACTAATTTAAATTACAATTAATGTCAGTATTTGGAACAAATTCCAAGGTCTGATCTACATAATTATGCTGCTCAATAGAAGCAGTAGTGATAGCCAAATTTTTGGCTATGTGTGTAAAATAAAATAATAGCGAAGAAGCTATTTGTCTCTTATTGTAATACGAAAGATAATATTTATCTCTTGTCATTTTATAATTATATATTAATTTATTTATATCTATTAGATGTACTATTTGACTACTATACTGAGTCATGGTACTTAATGCCAAATTTAGCCTATACCTAATATTAATCTCTTCATTTGATAGACTCCTACTATATGGAAATGTAAACATAACTATTCTATTTACATTTAAAGAACACAAAGAGTTATAGTAGGTCATAATGTCATTTTTGTTAATATTGCCTCTATTACCCATTAAAATAATTAAACTTGTATTTTTGTCAAGTTCTAAAGTTAATATTTTTTTCATTAATTGGTGCATTGTGGCACCTGGCAAACAATAATTAATTATGCTTTCACCCAGCTGTTTTTTTAATAAGCAACCTAAATCTTTACCTAATGTTCTGAGGAGCTATTCTCGCTTATCCCTCCATCACCTTTTCTTCAGAGGACCACGCGCGCTGGCCTACGTTGCCACCGACTTACTGTGGCCACTATTCCCACACGAACAAAGAAATTTGGCTACTCATTTTTTTGTCGTACTATTCGTAAGTGGAATTCTTTGCCCGCGCACGTGTTCCCTCCTTCCTATAATCTGGGGTCCTTTAAGAGAGGCGTGAAGAAGAATTTTTGCGGGCCGGCAAGGTGGATGGTTGGTGTAGCAGTTTATAACTGGTGTACCAGCTATCTTCGCGTTTGGACTTTATCACCACTTAACATCAGGTGGGGTAGAGTCATTTGCCTACCTAATTATAAAAAAAAAACTTTCTATTGAAGAAAAATCAAATACCTACGTTGAAATTTTCTAAGAGTTACTCAATAACATTTTTGTCTGCAGGCCAACAAAGATGGCTACTTCAAATCACCTTATCGCTGGTTGATGTTCAATTTACGCAACGATTATAATGGTACTAATATTTTAGAAGCTATTGACATGTTGGTGGACAGTGATGTTGTAGCCGTCAATGAAGTCGAAGACAACACGTTTGAGTTCATTGAAGGTAATCGCAAGCACATTACTAACTTTCCCCTGGTATTCATCATCAGCCTATAAATGTCCCCACTGCTGGGGCACAGGCCTTCCCTATAGATGGAATAGGGAGATTGGGCCATGACCCACCACGCGGGCCCAGTGCGGATTGGTGGGTGCTAACGACTGCAGTTGCAGTCGGGACCAACGGCTTAATGTGCCTTCCGCAGCACGGAGGAGCTCAAGATAGTAAATTTTTGGTCACCCATCCAATGACCGACCACTGCGAAAGTTGCTTAACCTCAACGATCGCAGCCGACTGCGCTATCCATTTGCACCATCGAGCTCCTCATTGTTTACTATTAATATTATTTCTTTCCGTAACTAATGTTTCTGCTGCCGCGACTTTTTAGTTATCTGAGAAACTTAAAAATTGTGTTATTAAAAACAGTATGAACAGCTACACTCCCATATAAATATTTTGATTAATACTGTTTAAATTTATTTTATAATAAAAAAATGACGCAAAATTGTAAATGACATTCCTTTAGTGGTATAAAATAATAAAGAATAATAAATAATCCATTTAAAGTAGATAGATCCTAAAATTGGTAAAGGTTTCATAATTGCAGTACTTAGAGAGTTAGCGTGGAGATAATATTTTTTTAAACATTTTTTTTTATCGCGGAATAAATCGTTCTCTGAAGTGGCTAGGATAGTTTCGCGGGCAACTCATAATTCACGGTGTATTTGCATTTTTCTTAATCTTTCCTGTAAGTCTTACCGCCAAATATAAAGAAAGCCATATACGTCAGACGCCTATCTTTGGCCAGAATTTTAGATATTATACTGAACATTGACTAAACAGGTCCCATTAAACTGGATGTATTACGAATGGCATTATTACAACTGTCAAATTAACTTTAAATTATTAGAAAAAGAAATCCTTTCTAAAGTTATAATTGTAACTATAAATGTATATTATAGTATGATAACTTAAGCTCAGCGGTATAAATTATACTTTTTTAAAGAAATTCCTTATAATATTTTTTTTACTTTTTTACGCTAAATGCGTGACGAGAGGGAAATGAGGATTTTCCACTCAAATTGAAATTTTGTGTTGTGTTTCTGTCAATAAGTAAGATAGGGCGGACGGGTTAGGGTATGGAGTCGGGAACTTTGGGGTAGGTTGAGCTACAACACCTCGAGTATATTCGATACTCTGGTATCGCAGTCATCAGCCCCTCGTATGTGTTAGTGGATGATTTCTGTCAGGGGTTGTTTTTTACATTTTTTTTCATTTTTCCTATTTTGGGTTTTATCACATTTAGTAATAGTTTTTATTTTACACATCACTACATAGTATAAAGCAAAGTCGCTTCCCGCTGTCTGTCTGTCCCTATGTCTGCTTAGATCTTTAAAAGTACGCAACGGATTTTGATGCGGTTTTTTTTAAATAGATAGAGTGGTTCAAGAGGAAGGCTTATATGTACAAGACATCTATACATATAATAAAATGGTAAGAAAGTTAAAACTGTACATTGAATATTTTTTTAAAAGAATACTCTGGGTGTAAACTACAAACGATACCGAAGCCAAAAATATAGTTTTTAGAATTTTTGTCTGTATGTATGTCCGGGATAAACTCAAAAAGTACTGCAGGATTTATTTCAAATTTGGCGCGAATATTATTAAGAAGTCGGATCAACATATAGGTTACATATTATCACTCTATCACACACGGGGAACGAGCAGTGAACCTTTATTTCTAACTAACTCCACGTGTACAGAGGCGGATCCAGCTTTGGCGTCAGGGGTGGGTCATATAGTCGTGGTCAAGTCACAAGTCACGGGCGGCCGCTAGTGCATAATATAGTAGAGAAACACTGATAATTTTAGAGGTTTTTATTGTAAGGTAGTAAATAAACAAATCTTTTTGCGCTTACATTGCAAACGCTGGCTGAAACCTACGAGATAGATCAATATAATGTACTACAGTATTGTACATCTTAAAAAGGTCTCCAAAAAAGTCCGTGATGGTAGGTGTCCATCTCTTAGAGATAACCCACAATAACCATTTTTTATCCTTTACTTTTTAAGAGAAATAATGGCTTATTTACGAAGCGATTTTAAGCAATACACTATCAATCCTTATCCAACCAAGTACCTTAAATACATTGTGCATTAAATATAGATCAATATGGCCCTTTGCAGCATGTAATTTAAATGAGTATTTATGAAGATATTCCAGATTTAAGATGCAGGGACATAGCGGTTACCCGGGGCGGGCGGTGCGTGCCTATCTTTATATATATAATTCTTCTGTGAGTGTGTATGTCACTGAACTTCTCTTAAATCGACTGGACCGATTTTGATGAAATTTTTTGTGTGTGTTCAAGGGGATCTGAGAATGGTTTAGATTCACAAAGACGTGTAGACAGGACAACGTCTGTCGGGTCCGCTAGTAGTAATTATATAAATAAAGTCATTGTTTATAATACAAGCCTGAGAACAAAAACTATAGTCTACACTGCAGCTCTATACCGAAGCGTAGCGAGGGCGGGCCACTAGTCTAATATAATATAATAAGTTTGTAGAGAAACTATTCAGGATTGATTCAAGGCATTAATGAAGCCTGGATGTACAGTAAAATTCGAATAATAAGTGTAAACTTTTTGATTTTCCAGCCGTGATAAACAAAGTACATGGCTACACAGCCGAGAGGACAGGCTATAATGATGATATGATATATCTAACAGGTTTTCTATATTAAATAAATCATAATTGTATTGACGTTGTAACAACATAATGATTAGTAAATGTTGTTACATTAGACTTTTAATGTAGTGTAGTTTTAATCGCTCGTTTTTCTCCGCAGCTAAAAAATATGTCCGTAACGAGTGGTAGGGGAAAAAAATTTGGACGATTCAAAAGAGTTGTACTATACATCCAATTTGAATAAAGATATATTGATTTCTGATTTCTGATTTCCACCAACCATAATAATGTGAACCATAATATGAGGCAATGCCAATCTTTTTACATTTATAAAGAAAAATGCAAAACAACGCTCAAATGAAAATTCTATTCCCTCGGACATGCATTCTTAAAGCGCTTATTCCACCTGTCTAAATTCAAATGTTCTAAATCATTCAGTAACTAATTCAGTGAAGTAGTAGCATTTAGGAAGTTAGGATCCTAATTAGCATCCTAAATCGGAAGAAGTTTGGCTTCGGACTGACTAACATAATCGAATTGTATAAACATATGCCGTATCTTTGGAACAAAAATAATAAAAATAGTATTAATATTCTTCTTTCACCCACGTTTTTCGTTTTTTACTTTATTTTATTTTTATTAAGCCAACGGCCAGGCCTACGAGAAGACAGTTTTTTTTGTTGCTTTGACAGGACTGGAGCCATTACGAAAAAGTCCGACTGAATTCGCGGCGCGCTTGTAACTGACTGAATCAGTATCTAAATTAGTCAAGTGTAATCAGAAGCTTCTAATTAGCCTTCTTTTTAGGATCCTAACTAGGACGTCTGAATTTAGTCAGTTGGAATAAGTGTTTAAGGCTGACAGATTTTTTTTTATTAAGTAAAGTATGTACTATATACTCGTTTAAAAGTGCAGATAGAAATTGAAGTAAACCATTTTGTTGTTACTTCAAAGTTGCTTACATATCCAGTATTTTTGGCAACCAATAAATTATTTTTTAAGTTGTATCTCAATACTCAATATGCATTATATTTTTAAGAATATGCGTATAAAAAATCCATTTAGCTATAAAAGTCCAATGGAGGAAAAAAAACCAATTTGAATGCTGATTACAGTTTCCACTCTTTAGGACACATCTCAAGTTACCACAAACTGACAAATTTTCTCAATAAACTGAATCTTATATTACGCTTCTTAAAGCTCTAAGTAGGAGAAAATTGCCAGTCTAGTTCTGTATTTGTCTGTACTTTATAAAAAATAATTATGCAGACGTATTCCGTAACCTCCAGACATCATTCGTTCGAAACTCGTACGTAATGTGCAATAAAATTTGTTAAAACTTTAATTGTGGAAAAAATCGTTGCACGTGTTCCTAGTAAAAATAAAACAGTACCTACCCTGAACATTAAAAGTATACAAAAAAAAATCTCAAAAATTATTGTCCAACATAAGTATTTTAATTTTACAATAATATGAAGCCCTTTATCATATTTTTAGCAGCACCAGTGGGGTCTTAATTACGCGGACCGTCCGTCTGTCTATCCGTTTGCCTAAGCCTTCCGAGAAAATGTATCTAACTGATCTAATAAAGGAAACAGCATGCAAATCCATTTGTAACTGACATTTCTTATATTTTGTTCTATATAGTGTCTGTAGTTTGACTTTTGTAACTGTCTTTAAAGTGGACATGCTGAGTACAGGATATACTGTGACGTTTGTCAATTGATAATCTAATCACTAACACACATCAGACTAGTATACGCTAATTAAGCAACCTGATGAAGACGTCGAAATTCTCAACTAAGAACTAAGGAATTTAGGTAGCGAATGCAATGTATCGAGTTTAAAACCTGTTTTATTTACTTATACCTACATATGTATCCATTTATGACTATTATAATATAGTATTTACCAAAGACGCTCTAATTATATACATTCTCTACACTATGATTATTATTTGAAAAATTGGTGAATTGCGAATCGTTTGGTTTACCGAAAAACAGAAAAGTAAGAATGCTATGTAAATAGTTTTTTCCAATTTTTTCAAATTATTCAATTTGGACATAGGTACGTTTCGATATAATATGGAGCTGAAATGTTTTGTAAAAAATTATCACGTTTATAAACATGTATAATATTATGAACATATAGAAATGGGAGTTGGAAGTAATTATTTAAGAATTTTAGTACTTCATGATTTTTTTTCTAATGTTTGTTGCACCAGCGGGAATTCAAATGGACATTACGTAAAAAGCCCACTTAGGCACAGACTGGCACAACGTAAGTGAAGGCTTATTTAGTGATAAGAGGGCGCTACTAACTTTTAGCAAAAAAAAAATTAAAACACGCAATACCCAACATGTTCGCAGCAAGCTACGAAGGTGTCTGTAAGATAGATTCCTTCTGTAAAGTTAGTTAATTTTAAAATTATTTGTATAACTATGGAACTTAAATATGTCTTCTCCATTATAATGATTTGCATGTTGATAAATTATCGTTGTAGATGTAAATATTAGATAGATCATAATGCTATATGCGTTTAGCTAGATCACCATCACGAATCCCTTGACACATAAGGTCATGAGGATTAATCTCATAATCGACACGCTTGCTGCATATTTAATTTTGCCGGACTTTTGCAGAATTTATTTAAATGCTTACAACAAAGGTTTTAATTTCTTATTGATTTATCACTATTCCATTAATGTCTCTTCTGCGTCACAATCATTCCTTATTCTTCTTTCTGTATATAAAGTTTTTACTTTTAGAATCTTTTGAAAGTTGGATCCACTATTCTAAAGTTCAAACAGACAAAGTAATCATCATTACTTATAAGACTAATACATAATAATAATAGCTAGCTGGTACAAACGCATTTAAAGTAAATAAATTTATTTTTAATGGCTTTCTGACATAAGAATAATATGGTGTTAATATTATTTCATCATTATTGCAAATCTACAAACGCATAAGTCAGACATTGTTATCAGTGTCATGAGTTTGAAATAAAAAGAAACAACAAAATATTTTCACACTAACTATTACTGAGACAGGTTAAATATTGTTTTTATTTTGTAAACACATAACTAAGAGAAACTAATCAGCAAATAACACTTATCAGTTTACAGAGTGGCTAAGAATTCTGATTTGATCTACACAACGAGATCAATGTGGTTTCCCACAAATAAAGATTTAAATAATTCATTATCAGAGGTTACTGGTACTGACAACATAAAACCGTATGCAAGTACTTACCAAAAGAAAACAACCTTCGGATTAATGTCAGACCTAAATAATGATAACACAGCAGTACAAGCTCGAGGCTTTTTGAAAGACTACAGACTATCGAAAGTGTTATCATCGAAAAGGCACAATTTGAGGAGACATACATTGACGATGGTTAACGTAATAACTGATAGCAACGAAACGCGAAAACATTTGGATGATAGATTGTAAGTAAAATAAATATACACAAAGGTTTGATTAATTTTGCAGACCGTTTTTAAGAGTAAGAAATTTAGTGTGTTCTTATTTGATTGGTTTATTTATTTATTTTTGAGAAACCAACAGCTATACAAATAGATATTACATAATTGAACTTAGTAATAAGAATGGCCAATAACAGGTTTCTACGAATTAAATTAGGTACAAAAACTGTCGTTGTGCTAAACTAAAGTTACATGTAGGTATGCATTTAATAATGCCAGGTCGCGTGAGAACGTTGCAAGGCGGCTATTAGTGTTGATACTTTAATATGGAAATTATATTGGTTTTGACAGCGCTGTTAGTATTTGAGAAAATGTCTACACCACTAAAAAGTCTGTTATATAAGACAGGTAACCGAGTCAGAATTGCATTTGCTCCATACAAAGTAACATGTCGTGGAGTAGCGAATAACGTGGTGATTCTAGTACGACGCTTTGGGGTACAGAATTTAATGTTAGCTAAAAGTTCAGGGGTATCAATATTGCTTCTTACGATATCAAACAGAAAGATCATATCCGATAGTATCCTACGCTCTTCAAGAGTTAATAGTCCATTTTTATGGCAATTATCGACATAATCGGATGAGCGACAATCGGTTTAAATAGTATTTTTTAAATTTGTGAAAAGTAACCGCCCAAAGGATGTTCTATTAAAATCAATACATAGTAGATGTCATGTAATATTGGTCACGATAACGATAAATATGTCATCTGTTTTACCTCTATATATCCTCAACTTTTAACTGCGTTTATGCGTTGCTGTCGCAGATGTCGCACCGTTTTTTCTACACCAAAGTGGCATTGGATTTACGTGAACTGAATATTGCATGAGGAAACAACAATAACAATTGTTTTAATAGGGGAATTGTGGTTGGAAATTCACATGGTCATGTTATCACTCAGAATAATAAGTAACATGCGAGTGCATGAAAGTAAATGCTGTAAATGTGTAAGATTCATGAGATAAAATCTTTAGTAGCGTTGATTACTCGACACACTAAAGTTGCGTAGGAGGGTATTAGCTGTGCCCTACACAAACTGGTAGTGATGTGACATTATGATTAACCATAATATTGTCATCTGATTTCTGCGAGGAAACTTTTTTAGCTCGTCGGGCATTTTTTGAGAGGTGATAAAAAGCAATGAATTCGCAAGACTATTACCGAAACCTCTGTAACTTTCAGTATTTGCCCAAAGTTGTTAGTAGTAACTTAGTCTATTGTGGCCACTCACCATTCCGCCGCTTGATCAAATAGGCTTAATCAAGCCAAACTGACCGTGTTTGGGGAGACATTTTGGAAAGACATGCCACATGATGAAGGGATTTTGGCTTGATCAAGCTGATCAAGGTGATGAATGGCCACCATAAAGCAACAAACGCTCCTTCGAGTGCAAGAGGTCTTGAGTTCGATCCCGCTGATTGCCATATATTTTCGAAATTTTTGTTTTTTTTATATTTTCGTTTAATTTTTCGTAGCTTTTTTAGATTTGAGCTTTCGTTTCACTTCTATCTTATCTTATTTTATCATTTATACAAGGCGCAGTAGGTTAAAATCAAAACATAGAGTTTGTAAGAATAAATGATAATTATATTCTTAATTTATTTATTTATTCTTTATACGAAGTTAGTTAAATATCTTACTATTGAAATACTTCAAATATTTCTGTAAGCATTCTTATGTAAATAACGATGAAACTTGATATTTAGGTTGTGGTTGAATTCCAAGTAGACACGACTTAGCTGTTTAAGACGAATTTATTATGTATCGATATTTCAAGGTAATCTTTGATTAACTCTGAAAATATATTAAAATAATAAATCATTTGAGGAACAAGTATAGTCATTATGGTTGTTATGTATCACCAAGTTTATTTACTGTTATAAAGTAATTTAATAACAATGAATACGAGTACTACTTTATAATATTACTTCCAAGTTACTTTTACTAACTAATATTGCAAATACGAAACTGTCCCCATTACTGTCCATCAGTTTGTTACCATTTCACATTTAAAACTCTTAACCGATTTAGATGAAGTTTGGGCTATCCCAAAAAAGTAGAATTCCAAGGTATTTTTAATCAAAGTAATCAACTTTTAAGGGAGTGAAACTGTGGTTGACAGTTTTTGAATAACATTAATTGAAAGGCCAAACTATTTTTCCCAACTTCAATATCATTATTCAAATCATTTATTATATTATTCGGACAACATAGCTGCATGTGTTAGTATGTATACAAAAACTTAATAGTGTATTTGTAAATTAAAAAAACAGATATAAACTTATCAACAAAAAATTTAATCATTGGACAGTTCTCCTTCTTCTGTCTTAAGTCACTGCTGAGCGCCGTGATTTTCCCGACTTATTTTTCCTTCACAGAGCTGCTTCCAGTTTTCTCTATCTTTAACCGGTCAAGAGCGTCAGTGATGGTGGTGCTGTGCCACTTTGACACCTGGTCGTTCCATCCACTAGGACTGCGATCTCTTGCTCTTTTGCCCTCATACTTCTCCGTAACAATCAGTTCACCCAGGTTATCAGAGGACTTTCGGGCCATGTAGCCAAAGTATTGCAACACTTTTTTGAAAACAGTTCCCACGATCAACTTAATTGCTCACGACCCTGCTGCGGCTATCGCAAACCCGCCTGAACAATGAATTGCCTTTTTGGGTAAAAAAGCCGGGAAACGTTCGCATCTGCGAACATTTCCAAAGCACAACAGTATCGCGGCAGCCGTAGCAGTGCCATGAAGGCATTATTGTATTGGATACGAAGGACTTTGTTTGATTTAAGGGTAAAGTAATTCAGCATTTTATTTTATATTGCTTATGTGTGTTTAAAGGTATCTCCATCAAGACTCGATCACCAAAATGTCTTACACCGCGGTGAAGATTTGCTTTGAAATGTTAAACGCGTCTGAAAAGCTGATATTCACTCATACGTGGGGATACAAAGACAAGCATGGCAACTGGCAGGGCATAGTTGACTACCTCGACAAAAAGGAGGCAGATTTAGGTGAATTTTTATATGCGTACTAGAATTTCTAAATGATGTTGGGAAGCAATTTAAGTATTTAAATTATGTTTTACCACCATAAATACCTTTATAAAATCTATTTCTAAAATGTTAATGTAAGAGAAGTCAGAAGAGGACTCATTTCTGTAATTAAACTATCAGGTTTTTCATTTCATTTTAATTAAATTTTGTTTCTTATGAAATTCCATAAAAAACTAATCTTATTAAGCCATGCCTCCAAAATGCAATGCTCAATCACGAACATTTTGTAAGCGTTGGCAGCATTACAATGTATTTACCTTTTAAGTGCGACTCCATTTCTTTAGCTTTGACTTAGGTAAACAAGATTTTACTAGAAAAAAATTCACTTGGTCAGGCAGAACCCGCAATGGCACCTTTCGCTATTCTGACCGACGCACTAAGAATAATATTAAACCTATATTATGGCATTAAGTTATAATAAATGATTTTACATAATATAACCTATATTATGTAAATGCAGTTGGGCTCATTTATGCTGTTAACAATTTAATGTTCTACAATATTGCTTCTGCAGGAACTCTCACGATTTTCACGCAAGAGCGGATGGAGATAATCGACTACATCGCCATGGTGGGGTCCACCGCTGTAAAATTCGTATTCCGAGAGCCGCCCCTCTCCTACATCTCTAATATCTTCACTCAACCCTTCAGCCGCGCAGTCTGGCTCGCCATCATCGTCTGCGTACTTGGCTGTTCTGTGTTTCTTTATATCACCTCTAAATGGGAAGCCAGCATAAGTATGGTATATTATAATGTTCTTGTGAAACCGCTGTAAACCCACAAAAATTAGTTTCATCATCCAGTGCGAATACGTCTGTTTCGATGAGCTGGAGGCTACAAATATTTATTTAAATATTATTAACACCAAATTATCTGCTAGTCGTTGTTGACACCTTTAACTTTGAGTTTGTGTTTTTAAATATTTGTTAAAAAATAATTTAGAGAGATTGGTACAGAAATTTCGTTTAGATAGTGTGACGCTGCGATTGCATTACTTCAATTTATTATATAAAAATTTAGTTTATTTTAATTATAATCTTAATTTTAATATTGCAAAGATTAATGTATATTTTCAATACAGCATCAATTCCAATTGAATGGATCATGGGCTGATATTATTATTCTGATAATCGGTGCGGTACTTCAACAAGGGTGTACTTTGGAACCGAGATATGCTGCTGGTAAGATGTTGTTATTCTGCTGCTGTTATTCTATAGCTGTAAAAGTTATGTTTCTTTCACTCAATTATTTTTCAGTGGCTGATAAATGTAACTTATAAGAAATCCAATTAACAGCCTTAACAGTAATGTATATTTTTGAAATGTTTTCGTATCTTTCAGCGGCTAATAATAATTAGTTATTCTAAAATCCAACTATGTAGGGTTAAATTTTTAACTTATGGAACATTTAACTCAATTTTATTTTTATATATTATTTTTTATCCTTTGTTTTAATTATTTGCTTTCTGTTCTTTCATGTTGTAAGTGATACACATCCTTACTAATACCCTCACTACGCTAATAATACCCACACTCGCTGCATATTCCGCCTATACAGGGCGTCCCACGGCTACCTCACACGGAGGGAAAGTACCTATATTAAATATTGAAGATAGGATATTTTACTGAAAGAAGACATCATTTTATTTTTAATAATAACTAGAACAGCATTCACAGTTTTTTTTTTTAAAATCGCCTGTTACAACTGGGAATCGAACTCGTGAAATTTCGAAAAAAAACAACATATTTTATGATAACCATCGAAAGGGTTAATCATGAGGATTATTTTTCGCTAAATAACATAGCATTTTAAATGAAAGAAAAGTAATTAAATTAAACATTTTATTTCAAATTATTTAACACAAACTAATATAAAATCGGATACACCTCAAAGTAAGTTAAAATGTTGAGTTCATCATCGTAAACGTTTATCATCCGCTGTTGTGGTTTCTGTAAGCGCATACCAAAATGTCCTAACTTTCTTAAAGTATTTACTAACCATTTAAACACATATCGAGAAGGTACGTCTCCATCAGGTACCACCGCAAAGCTAATATATCTTTGTGGTTCATAAAGTAAGCTTCCATTAAATCCATTTTATTTTGATACGCAATGAAACTCACAAAAAACAAAAGAACAGACGCTTGAAAATTTATGTGTTTCATTTTGGAATTATTATTTTTATAAACAGCCAATCGCATTGTAACTGTGAGTTCAAAAAGAAAGCATACGTACTACAGTTTGTATATCATTTTATTATTTTTATCACGTAATAAGGCATTCCTTTCATTGAAAAGGCTATGTTATTTAGCAAAAAATAATTCTTATGATTAACACTTTCGATGGTTATCATAAAATATCTTTTATTTTTTTTTCGAAATCTCACGAGTTTGATTCCCAGTTATAGCAGGCGATTTAAAAAAAAACTGTGAATGCAGTTCTAGTTATTTTTAAAAATAAAATGATGTCTTCTTTTAGAAAAATATCCTATCTTCAATATTTAATATACTTTCCCTCCGTATGAGGTAGCTGTGGGACGCCCTGTATAGTGATTTTGCTCAGAGTACCAAACTCCTAAATAAATACCTATGTGTTTCATAAATGTTTGTGTCACCCAATTTTGTTTCAATTTTAGCTTTAAGAAAACCGTTTCGTTGTTCGTTCTTTCTTCTCTTTTATGTTGTAAACAACCTTCATATTTGCCAGGTAGGACCGTGACACTTCTCTTATTCCTGGCTCTGACGATTCTGTATGCGGCGTATTCCGCCAACATAGTGGTGTTGCTCAGGGCGCCAAGCTCGTCGGTGAGGACGCTTTCCGATCTTCTGAACTCGCCCCTGAAACTTGGAGCAAGCGACTTTGAGTACAACAGATACTTTTTCAAGGTAATAAGAACAGAATCCTTTAAAATGTTTAAGAACAAGTTTTGAATAGTGAATGTTCACTTAGATAAAAAACGAATAAATAAATATTTCCAACACCCACACTAATTAGCCTAGCCCCAAAGTTAGCACAGTAGGCTTGTGTTATGGGATACTAGGGTAACGGATAAAATACATATACGTGGATAACACTGAAAATGTTTAGAACTGGCCAGTTAGAATCATTGCTAATGAAAACTTTTTTTAAATTTTAGAACTCTTTGGTAAAAGACAAATGAATGCAATATACTACATTAGGTGTAATATATTGCATTCATTTGGCATTTGTTTTTGTGAATTGGCGGCAAATCTCTTTTTAAACATGAAAATGAACCTAATTTTCTAATGAAATTTTTTCGGTCAATGATTTATTACGACTTTCGTTATTGGCTTACTCAACAACGAAGCTATGATAGGCTGCGATTAGCATTACTTAATATAGCCCCGTCTCGTGCCACTATTTACAATTAGTTTAACGAGTTTAAGCGTGGACGTAGCAATCTCAATGATGATCCGCGTGAGGGACGTCCTTTAACAGCGACTACTGAAGATAACATCAGTGCTGTGCGACGCATAATAGAGGAAGATAAGAGAGTGACCTATCAGTAGATACGGGCAAGCCTAGGCATTGGTATGAGTCAAGTTAAAAAATATTACATGAACATTTAGGCGTCAGGAAGCTTTGTACCAGATGGATTCCCCATACTTCAACCGACGACCAGAAACACCTTCGCATGGACTGGTGTCGCCAAATGTTAGATAAGTTTAACGGCGGTGACTCAAATGCTGTATTTGACATCGTCACAGGTGATGAAAGCTGGATATATTGCTATGAACCCGAAACCAAAAGACAATCAGCTCAGTGGGTGTTTCCTTTCGAGGAACGGCCAACTAAGGTAAAGAAAGGAAGAAGTCAAGAAAAAGAGATGATTGCCTCATTCTTTGGTCGGAACGGTCATTTCGCGACAGTTGTGCTAGAAGATGGAAGGAGAGTTACTACAGACTAGTATGTCAATCGCTGTTTGCCTGTTGTCTTGGAAAAAATTCGACAGCAGCGCCCTCAAAGCAGGATCCTCCACGACCACGACAATTGAATATTTGACTAGGGCAGGTGTCGAGATAATGAGTCATCCGCCATACACACATGACCTGGCACCCTGCGACTTTCATTTATTCCCAAGAACTAAATATAAAAATCGAGATATCCGCTTTACGAGCCCTGAAGATGCGGTGAAAGCGTACGAAAATGCCATAAAAGAGATCCCTAAGGAAAAATGGGCCCACTGCTTTTCTCAGTGGTTCCATCGAATGCGACTATGTGTAGAGAGGAACGGAGATTACTTCGAAAAACAATAAAAGTATTGGCAACTTTCTACATAAAGCCGTTTTTCATTTTCTAAACATTTTCAGTGTTACCTAGGTATATATAGAAATAGATATTTAACATCCATGACTTGAGTACAAATGTCATGTCATTTATCACACAAACATCTGTCCCCAGCGGGACTCGAACCCGGGATGTCTTGAGTAGGCGACACCTTAAAACCCGGCGTAAATACCAGTCGACTGCGGAGGTCGTCGAATTTAGGTTAAATTATATTGCTATTTAGTATCGATTGATAAAAAGTTGACTATATATCTGGGGCAAGTAAGACTTAAAAAAAAATAGTCGAGTATAAATTCTTTTTGGTACATTCGCTATGAAGAAAGGTGCAAAAAATCCCAAAGAACATAATGAATACTTAGTAGTACATATTTACACAAAATTATTTTAAATTTTCGTGTTCCTGTGTCATCCACAAGCAAAATTTCTGGATATTTTCTAAAGGAGATTGCTCAGCTTCCATACATGTTTGGCCTAAAGACCAATAATCATGAAAAATTGTTTCCTAGATTCGAAATTATATATAAATTACTGTACAAACGAATATTATTGACCCTAAGAACTTCTATAAACCTTATACACTGAACATATGAAAATAATAAAAAACAAATAAGTTATAATTATAGTAAACTAGGGAAATCAAGCCAAGTACCGAAATTATGGATTAGATTCAAGTATATAGAGCATGTAGATTAACTGATAGTTGCCTGTTTTTAAAGTTAATGCATAAGAGTAACTTTTAAAATCAGGTTCATTTCCGGTTATAATAAGGTACTCTGTGACAGAAACTGTGTGATGATTGTGAATGAGCCACAGATTAGAGAGAATTTTTAAACTCTCGTTAACCAAAGAAAGCTAAGAGATTTAGGTTCTATAGCCATATATTCAGTAGCTTCATTATTTTTGTTATGTTTTTAAGATAACCATATTTTAGATTTTTAGTTTATCACACCTTATAATTTTATTTATTAATTAATTTATAGTCAGGGAACGTAGGCCCATAGATAGACCTTAAAGTCTAACATATATACAGATTATAATGTATTTATGGAGGTGTTTGGTGAAAAATGTATGGCAATAGACTTTATGATGTCGCCTACCATCTATAATAATTGTCTGAGCACATTTGCATCCAGTGAAAATGATAATATAGTGGATAATATATATGGATAATAATACCACAATGTAATAAAATAAAATGATTTATTTTATCGATCTTTACAAAATAGATATGTTTTTATGTTATATAAACAAACTTTGATCAGTCTTTGCCTGAATGTTACTACACCCATAGCCATTAAAAATGATTCGTATGTTTTCCAAACCGGTAAAATCAAAAGTCTTTTTTAAATATATTATACAAAGGTGTCCGTTGAAATCTAATGACTGTAAATTAAATTATAAATTACGCCAAGAATTACCGTGTATGTCAATATTTTTTGTGCATTTGGGCCAATTTGAGCAATCTCCATTGAGTACAAGGTTTCAAAATTACACGCGTATGATATACTATAGCTTCTCGTATTTCACACTGCTTCATAAGATTGTGTTTATTACAGAAATTGAACGAGCCAATACGCAAGGCAATTTACGACAAGAAAATTGCTCCGAAAGGGAAGAAACCTAATTTTTACTCCATGAAAGAAGGCGTAGAAAAAATAAGACGGGTAACATCACAAAATAACGAATCAATTACACACAATAACTTATCAGTTAAAACATCATCAACCCATGCTTTTCCACTGCTGGACATGCTTCTGCTGATGTTAGAGTTACTTAGGGACGGGGACCCCGTGGCTTAGCATTAAGCAGTGTAGAGGGTATTTGCAGGACTTTCTTAGCGGATATTATGAAAAAGCGCCCGTAAGAGTTGCGGGGTCCTCGGTGGGCAACCAGGTGTGAGGTCCGTTCGGCGGTGTGCCTCTTAAAGACGAAAGACGAAAAAAATGTTTACTTAGGGCAAACGAGTGCAATTTTCACGATATCTTTATTTTTATTTTTTTTGTGACTTGTTATTACATTGTTAGCGACTCACAACTCATAAAATCGAGATAGTTTCTTATTTCTTATTTATTTATTTCAGGAAAACAACAGCATTTTCTTATTTCTAGTTACATTTATAATATTTTCTTAAACTAATGCCAATAACAGTATTCCTGGTAACATATTTATTTGGGTAACATTTTTGTGTCTATCTTTATAGTTCAATCAAAGATATTTAGTTTCATTTCTATCTTTATGTTAATTAATTAAGATATCCCACGACATGTTTATAAAACAACATCAATACAATGTTTATCATATAACGAAGCAATAAAATATACATACGATCCCCATACGTGTCTTATTATTGAGCCAAATATGCTTAATCAATACAATGCACTTTCCCCGGTCATTCATTAGTTAGGAGCTTTAAAATGGATTGCTTTAAAGTACGTTTTGTCCCTATAAAAGGATCAGCAGTGCTAAAATATTTATTATAGTTATTGGGTAATCGTGCGAGTGGCGAATTTTGAGCATAATTAGTTGAGTGAGCGGGAGTGTGGAAAAGTTTATGCTTATCCTTGCTCATAGCAGTGAAACCTTATCTTATTAATAAACAAGCAATAAGCTTAGACTAGTTACGCCGTGTTTTGTACATGTTCATGTCACTCAATGCCATTTGGCCATTTCAGTGACATGAATCAATTGAAAGAGACAAAACATGGAGAAACTAATCCAAGCGTAGTCTTCGTTTATTAATAAGGGGGTATAAGACTTCACTAGTAAAGTGGCACTCACTACTGTACTTATCTGACCACAAGGTCCACAGGTTAACTTATACGGTTACTCTTTTGATCATTCATAGTTGGTATTTAAGAGTAATGTAATCTATTTTTGAATAACATTCTTTTGAGTCGCATAATAGAAATGTTTACTGGCACTACAATTTTATCTAAGCATTGTCCACTTGTTGAAACATTGCTAAGATCATTATGCAAGTAACACTTACTTGCATAATGATCTTAGCAATGTTTCAACATCCACCAGAGCATCGGTATTTTGAAAATAGGAAATAACCACCGATTTTCAATATACACTCAAGAAGGTATACAGGTTGGTGTATATGTCATGATAATTAAGGTATTCTGTTATTTAATATGAAATTTTCAACAATTTTTAAAGATTTAGACTAAAATTTTGAACAAAAATTTTACTAACACCATTTCTGAAATGCACCAGAAACCAGAGAATATAATTGTACCTACACATTAATTACAACTTTTAAACATAGAATAAATCGTTACAAAGCTATTTATCTTTCGTTTTAGGGATTGTTTGCTTTCCACATGGAGTCAAACCCGGGCTATCGCCTAATCCAAGAAACTTATCAAGAGGACGAGAAATGTGATTTGGTGGAGATAGATTACATAAACGAAATTGATCCTTGGGTACCAGGCCAGAAAAAATCCCCATATAAAGATCTCTTCAAAATAAAGTCAGTATTTTGTCTTCTCAGTATTTCGAAAACCATAAAAATTTATTATTATGATATTGCAGTCTTATATTCAATTAATCAAAGGCTGGAGTAGTATTTTGGCGAGTGTTTTATACTTCGTTTACGTTTAACCTCTGCCGTTGCCGTACGCGTAGCTAAAAAGTAATTTCCAAAATCGTACCGTGGCACGAACGGCAAAGGCAGTGGCTAAATGTAAATTAAAATTTAAGTATCTAGTCTAACCGCAGCTTCATAAAGATCCGCGAGTCCGGCATCCAATCTTGCATCCATCGGCGGCTGCACGTGCCGCGGCCGCGCTGCTCGGGCGCCGTGTCAGCGTTC
The DNA here is from genome assembly GCA_902850365.2 of Chilo suppressalis. NCBI lineage: Eukaryota > Metazoa > Arthropoda > Insecta > Lepidoptera > Crambidae > Chilo > Chilo suppressalis. Next base: position 5,029,467 of record OU963912.1, on the reverse strand, counting down.
AGCAGCGTCGGCATCGCTGACATGTACCCCGCCATGCTGGCCACCGTGTACATGACACTACTTGCGCCGGTCGTACTACTGTTGGAGCTGGCTTACCACCGCCTGTGAGTCTTCATTATTTAAAATAGGAGCCATAGTAGCAAAAAAGGTCCCTCCCAAGGTTACTACAGTCTATGGGTCACTTGGTAGAGGAGCAATTCTTCTGTTTTCAGAAAAGAAACCTGGTTTCACTGTCTGGTTAGATGCTGTTGCTGCCACTAGCCGCGTTACTCCTGGAGTTGGCATACTACAGCTTCTTGATGTAAAACTCTAGTTCTGCCAAATTTACGCTGAGGCTGATAGAGGCCAGCCGTTATACTGTTAGAACAGCCGATTACCGCGCATTAGTTGAGTATAGGGCGCTGTATCTCCGTTTAGCAGCGTCGGCATTGCTGACATGTACCCTGCCAGCGCCAGCAGCGCTACTGTTGGAGCTAACTTATCACCACCTGTGAATCTTCTTGATTTGAAATAAGTGACATAGTAACAAAACAATCAAGGTCCCTCCCAAGGTTACAAAAAGACTATGGGTCAGTTGGTAGAGAAGCAAAGCTACTACTGTAGCTGGCTTACTACCGCTTCTTGATGTAAAACTTATGCCTATACCGTAGCATGTGAGGGCATGAGAGTTATTTAAGAAGCAGAATGAAAGTAATTCTAGTTCGATATCAAACCAGTGACGGTATCTAGCGGGCAGAAGGTACGATCCGTTATTCACTCGGGGGAGGGCAGCAATTTTCTTCTGTTCTCGGTAAAGATCCCAGTTTACCCACCGTCTACATGATGTTGCTGCCACTGACCCTACTACTACTGGAGCTGGCGTATCATATGAGTGGTTTCGATTTGAAGCATCGGTATCACTGATATACACCCTGCTATGTTGGCCAATGTCTACATGACGTTGCTAACGCCAGCAGTGTTACTACAGGAAGTGGCCTATCTCCGCAAGCGGGCTTTCTTGATTTGAAATTAGTTATATAGCAAACCTTCCTTACAAGGGTAACCTGGGCAACAAGGGAATGGTCTGTAGTAATACAGTCCATGTCACTTGGTGGGAAAGCAACTGTCCTCTGATGGCATTTCTTCCACTAGCTAGAGGTTGTTACTGCCACCAACCGTGCTGAGGCTGGCATAATAGAGCCTGTGAGTCTATTGCTTTGAAACCTGTCTCTAAATATATTACAGATATACTCCGATTTACTACTTTATACCCTAGCTACTTAACTGTTATTTTTTTTATAGTACTTTATGTTATTAATGGGTTTGCTACCATAAACATTGTTTTTCGTGAGTCCCCAATCATTTATTGAAACCTTATCCGGCTTAATTCAAATCGTATAGTTAAACCTGGACGAAAACTGATGCTGTCACTTTTGTTTGCTAAAACGAAAACAGAGGCGACTTAAGGTTTAAACTAAGACTAACTTTAGTCCACGTTTTGGAATAAGGGGTTAAATGTCAATCGATAAACTAAATTATTTTGTTTTACAGAACCTTTTTGAGGAAGGAGAACAATCATAAAAGACGCCTCACTCAAATGTTTTAAATATTAAAACTGCTTTATTAACATAGTATCGTAAAAGAGGTAGTCAAAGAATATTTATTACATAGAAAATCACTTATTTAGAATAGTATAGATACGTAAATTACTGTTTTGATGTGAAAATTGCTTACTTCAGACAGCACGTAACCACGTAAGTAGCTACTTAGTTACACTTGACGTTTTCACCAGTCTTTGATGAAATATTTAAAATAAATGGAAATACTGCTTTGCAGCCTCGTTGTGTCTTGGTGTGCCTCCTAACACTGAATTCAAGTCTCGGACATAACACAATGAAAGCTTTTCTTGTTTGTTTTGCCTTACTGAGAATTATTTTGTGCAGAGATGATTTCACAATAACTTTCATAAAAAGTTTCATCAAGAACGAAGGAAAACCTACTCAGTTAATCACTGCGGGGTTGTGCTGGACCAAAAGTAAGTATATTAATGGTAGTTACATTTATAGATTTTATCTTTAAAAGCCAGGTTGTAATTTTAATCATACCCCATCTGCTCCCATGCCCTGCATACAACATAATTCGCCACGTCCTTTAAAGCAGGTGTGCAACATCTGAGCTTAAAGTCCCCAGTGCTAACTAAATTATTTGTATCTTAAATATTCTTACGCTTAAAGTCTATAGTGCTAATTATATATTTTTTTATCATAAATATTCTTACCTCTGTAAGTCTGTTTTTTTTGCCACTTTTCTTCTCAGAATATGTCCTGAGCGGGTTGTAAAAAATAAGTAGGCACGAAACAAAGATCTTTAATTTGAATAATAAAGTAGATTTTTATTTGAACCCTTTGAAGGCTTTGGTATTCTATTCTAGACCTTCTATTCTATAAGAAAGAAAAATGATATTTTTGTATTGGATTTCCTTTATATTCTCGTATTAAATAGATTATTTTATGAGAAAAGTTCAAAAGTTTTAAGGGTAGAACCAACCTCGTATACGTTGAGATACCATACCAACTTCAGAATGAAAATCTTTGATGCAAGCTCACATTTTTAGGATTCCGTACTCAAAGAGTAAAAATGGAACCTTGTTTCTGCCACTCGATGTCTGGGTGTCTATCAGGCTATCCATATGTCACTGGTGTCTATTTACATTAGGAAGTTGTTTGTTGACAAAGAATAAAATATAATTCTAAGATTTGTTTCAGGATCAGAAGTGAGATTGGTGAGCGAAATTTCAAAACATGGAGTAATGTGGTCATCATCCTTCAAATCTAAGTCCACATACCACGACCAAAGCTTACTATTTCTTGTAGATTTGTATTGTCCTACATCAGAAAACGTACTTTTATATGTAAGCTTTGAACCATTTACATTATACGTAATCGTACTTGCCAATAACACTGGGGTGCTAACTACTAACCTAGGAATTTATATACTCACTAGCTGACCCAGCGAACTGCGTACCGCCATAAAAATAGGGGCAGGTGGTAGAAGAGAAAATTTAGGATAGTATGTATTTTTTAATACCACAACATAAAAAAATAAATGATGTCCAAAAAAAATTTTAGGAGTGTGTAACGTAGTGTTCTTTCAATTTCCTGGGATAACATTCCTCCTAACCCATATGAGAACACTACGTTACAATACCCAATAGTTTGAATTTTGGCGCGAAGACGCATTGTAGGTTTCAGAACACTACATTACAAGTGGACAACCATTATCACTTAAGGATTTGAAAAATAGATAGTAGCCGATTCTCAGACCCACGGAATATGCATATAAAATTTCATAAAAATCGGTCAGGCCGTTTCGGAGGAGTATGGTAACTAACATTTTGACACGAAAATTTTATATATAAGATTAGGTATTATATTTCTCGCTGCTAAAAATTGAAACAAGATTCAGTTGCAGAGAAGCTACGTATTAAAAAAAATATAATTGCCCACAGATCAACGAGCTTTCAAAAACATTTTTTTTGAAACCTCTGAACCATGAGCTTCGGCTAACTTTCGTGATATTAACAAAACTTCATCACAAATTAGGCGGTAAAATAAGCTTCCAATGGTTATATAGCATAAACCTAGGATTTCGCCCAATGGTACACAGTGTTTTATTGAAAACTACCAAAATAATTCAAGCTTTGATATTTTTAGGCGACTTCACAGAAGCTTTTTCAATTTCCTTTTCGCTGGTTGATTCTGTCCACTGGAGGCGTTAACCCTGCTAACATTGTTTTGGGGAATCTGTCAATATTGAGTGACAGTGACTTGGTGTTAGCTGAGAATATTGGAGGGGAATTTCTACTGACGGAGCGTAAGGAGTTGATATGATTTCACTTTGTCAATTCTTTACCTGTCTTTGAAACATTTGAAGCTTACTCTTAAATTATTTTTTCATACCCCACATTTGCATTTAGTACGTATAATAATAGATATAACAACTTCCTTGCACATTAAGCACTCCTATAGCTTTACCAACAACGCATTTAATTCAATTCGTTGTCTTATTAATAGTAACAGGTTTTCATCCCAGTGGCTTGCTTTAACTACTCATTTATTTATCCGTAAATATTAGCCCATTTACCATTACAAAAGTTTATGTTTGGTTCATTCTCTGTTTGTTTTTGACGTGACAACGTCTTAAATTAGGTTGCGGCTGGGAGTCACTTATGAAAAAGTGTAACGCTCGGTAACGTTACGATGAGTCTCTCGTGTTAAGTTTAAGTTTACATGTACAATGTTTTAGTAAACAAAATATATTTCTATAGTTAAAATTTGTGCAATTCTTATTTTCATTCAATTCCTTGTTCCTATTGTGCAATTTAATTATATTCATATCAATAAATATTCTACCGAGAAAAAGACGTTGTCACGTAAAATCTTCGCCCGTAAAACCGACTTTACAGGCAACCATTTTTTTTTTCCCAGATTTTTGCACATTCTCTCTCAACTTTCTCTTTCTATAACCCAATTTATTTCGAAGGATGACCATACTGATAATTTTTATTGAATTTTAACACCTTTTATAAATTCTGGTTACTATAAAGGAAAACGTGAATAATTTTTTTTCTGGCCTAAGAAACCTGGTCCTTTTCCTAGATTTTAGTATTTCATATGTTTTGTTTCGTTTAGTTTATAGGCCATCGATGAATCATTCCATACAATCTAAACCGAGAGGTTACTACAACGGAACACTAATTGATGTTCGACAACACAAGGAATTATTCCGCCGGAGGAGAGATCTAATGGGCCATCCTCTTACTATGGCAAACGTTATTCAGGAGAGCAATGACACAAAGAAACACTTGCTCAAACAAGACCGACTGTAAGTGGTTAAAATCCTATCTGTGTATCAAAACAATGAAAATTTGGTCCATAATGACTACTGGAACTGCATGCCGTAATTTCAACATTAGATCTTCGCGAAATCACTAGGTATTAATCTATTAGGAGATTGGCTAACAAAATCTTAGTAGCTTTTTTAAGATTCGTTCCGTAGTCCTGACAAGGAACGCTTTTAGTTTTGTCGTGTCCGTCCGTCTGTCCCCGGTTTTGCTTGGCTTTTTTAGGGTAGCTCCCCTACATGTAACCTAGGGATGATTTTTTTCATCATCTTCCCCATCATGTGGGATATCGTTGAATAGGTCCTTTAAAATTATTTAGGAATTTTGAAGACTATTTTTCGTTAAGAGATATTTTTGCGAAATAGTGAACTTTTTATAGTGCTATTTTTTGTTCGAGTAGGGAGTCCCCCCTCCTCTCTTAAAGCTAAACTATCGGCTTAAAAAACCTGGAAAAATTCATGGTAATAGTTTCATGAACTGTTAAGAAAATTTTAAGAGATAAAATAGATTTGCTAGTTTAAGAGTAATAGTCGTTCAACTTTGTTTTTCTTTAATCTATTTTAAAGGCTTTAGTCGCTGGGTGACTATGGCAGCCTATATATAGTGTTTACAATAATTATACTATTAATTAACTATACTTCTTATTTTAAACAATTTTATAATTATGTTGTACAGCTTTAATCACCATCATTACAGAGACTTACAACACGATGCAGCCCCAAAGCTTTGCTGGATAGCAGCCACTCATGCCTTCGAGATGTTGAACGCTACACCTCGTTACATCTTCAGCTACCGTTGGGGATACAAGGTGAATGGTCGGTGGTCTGGGATGATCGACGACATCTGGTCCGGGAGAGCTGATTTAGGTTGGAATAAAATTCGTTATTCTATTTATTTGGTTATTTTTAATCAACTTTTATTTATGGAGAACCTTCAAAAACCTGAGTAGGCACCTGTTACCAATCGTAATCATAACAGGTGCACAAATATCTTTCAAAATGTTTTTTTTTAGAAACGTGAGTGATATCAAGCAAAGTGGATTTTTTATTATTTTATTTGGTATTTTTTATCCATAATGTACTTTACCGAGCAATCCTTAATTCTCTGGCTGTATCAAAAACGACAGGGAGAAAAAGACAGATCTCTCTCAACGTTCGTGCCAATTATAAAGTTTGACGGAGTAACTTTTTGCCTTTCAGAAATATTTCTTAATATAACTGCTTAGACCATCTAGATAAAATACTGCAACAACTTTTCAGCAATATTTGCTAATTTGCAATTGAAGATTGTTTTTACATCCAATAACCCCTGTTTAACTATCGAGTAGTGATTTTAGGAAAAATCTTCTTTCCCTCCTAGCACTTTCAGCTTGCCCAAAAAACTCCTATTTTACCTTTTATTTTTTTAAGTATAACTATTTTGATTAATTTATAGGTTTTTTTTCAATTACTCAGGAACCAACTGCTTCGCCTTTGCCGATAGACTGGACGTGGTGGCTTACACCGACATGGTCGCACCGCTGCGTACGCGCTTCATATTCCGTCAGCCACCATTGACGAGCGTGTCCAACATATTCTCGCTGCCATTCTCAACTAGCGTGTGGGTAGCTCTAGTAGCGTGCGTTGCTGCTTCTACCCTCACACTATACCTTACCAGCAAATGGGAGGTTACGTTGGAAAGTGTAATTAACTTTTTCTACTCTACTTTACTTTATACATTTACCAGCAAGCTTCAAATTATGTCAACCCCCATTTACCAGCATGTCGAACAACTTCTCGCTATCATTTTCAACCAACGTGTGGCTAGCTCTAGTAACGTACGTGACGGCGTCTACCGGGTGTCGCTGGAAAGTGTATTTTTTTCACTTGCTTTTCGATTTCAATTCTCAAGAGCTTTATATTTTAAAACGATATCTCTATGGTCAATTATCCTACTTAGGGTCCATCTCAGCTGGATGGCAGTATGGGGGATGCGCTACTTCTGACATTGAGCGCAGTTGCCCAGCAAGGTTGTTTCATCGAACCTCGACGAGCGTCAGGTAAGTTAATTTATCAGATTCCATAGAAATTTTGGATATTTCGTATATCCTACTAATATTATAAATGTAAAAGTATGTATGTTTGTTACTCAATCACGTAAATGAGGATTAACAAATTAATTCAAACCATATGTATTGATAGATTTAAACTGTTGGTTCAATGGATCAGGTCGCATCATGGAGTGGTTTCTGTTCACGGCGCTGATGGCTCTATATGCGGCCTATTCTGCCAACATCGTGGTGTTACTTCAAGCGCCTTCCAACTCCATCCGTTCGCTGACGCATCTCTCCGCCTCTAAGCTGACTCTCGCTGCACTGGACGTTGACTACAGTAGCTTCCTTTTCAGCGTAAATTATTATTAAAGTGGTTTCACTTTGTTTTTATTACATCGCCACAATTTTCTTTGTTAATTTTGAGCAAGTCGCCTTTTTTTAATAATTATTAACAAATTTAGACCTTATCTATATTGTCCTGTTTTGAAGCAATCTATATTACCAGCCTTGAGCAAAATTTTTGTAAAGGTAATTTTAACCAGTTACCATCTTATTTAACCTTTAACAACTTATTTAATTGCAACTAATACAGATTCATTAAGGGTAAATCCACTACAGATGCTCGAACTACACTTTTGCAATACATTTTTGAAGGTTGGGAGCGCAGGCAAGATGCAATAGGTATATTCTGCGTTCTTTCTGTGTTTGATTGTGTTAGCCACGACACATTATTGAGGAAATCGGGGCATTATGGTGTCTCTATCAAATCAGGCGGCCTTATTAAAGTATACCTATCTGATAAAATACAAAAAGTTGTTATAAATAAAACTGAATTTGCTGACACCCCTTTGGTTGTGGGCGTGCCTCAAGGATCAATATTAGGTCCTTTATTATTTTTAATATATATACATGACCTACCTTTATACTACACAAGCACCTTGGGTCAGTGCTATTTTCTGACGATACTTCTTTAATTTTTAAAGTTGACAGAGGTAGCAATTGTTTGGACGAGGTAAATAGTGCTCTTTGGAATGTTTTACAATGGTTCACATTAAATAATCTTTCGGTGAATTCAAAGAACACTAAATTTATTAAATTTTCTGTACCAAATGTAAGGCAGAGTGCTAAGTTTTTAGAGATAACTTAATATTCTAAATTGCAATAGTATACTCATATTGATTTTCTGTCAAGTAGACTTGAGAGTAGCTCAGCGGCGTATGCTGTAAAAAATAAGGCTTCTGACTGATGTTGAAACCGCAAGGTTAGTATAATTTAGTCATTTTCATAGTGTAATGTCCTATGGCCTGTTGTTATGGGGTTCAGCTGTAACAATTAGAATTTTTTTATATATCGCAAAAAGAGCAATTCGACCCATATACCATTTAAGACCAAGAGATTCCCTCAGGGATAAGTTTAAAGAAATTAACACTGGCACTCACTAATCTTCGTTGTCTGACAAATAACTTATGATATTTTGTTTGTAAAATGTTTTTTTACAGGGTCACAAAGATCCTGTACACGTGACTATTGCTAAAAAGGTGATGCCAGAAAACGAGAAACCACAGTTTTACAGCATCAACGATGGTGTCGAGAGGATAAGACTAGTAAATCCAACCTTTTCTAACTATTTATCAATATATTACTACCGTTAGCACACTTAGTCTAACACAAAGCGTTATAAAACTGACAGACTCAGAAATGTCCATCGTTGATGTAATACGAAGGAGTAATGATCGCAAATTTAATAGTTTTTCTGATTAGTCTCTTAGATTTTCACACACATCACTCATTAAATAAAACTAGTTTTAACGGGCTAATGCATATTTATTTATTGACGTTTCGCAGCCTGATGCAGACCTGAAAAGGCTGCGAACCGTCAATAAACAAATAAAGTTCGTGCATTAACCCGTTAAAACTAGTTTTTCTGATCTCAAAATTCTATTTCAATCGGGGACAGTTTATTACAAGGCCAACTATTTACACTCACAATAGAAATCTACAAGTACCTATTTAGGCTCCGGTTAGCTTATCTTCTATTTGGAATCAAATATAGAGTTGTAAAATTTGAATCAACTATTCATTTAATCATACAAGTATTAACACAGGGTATACTACCTTGGCGACGCGGAAAAATCCCTAACGGAGATCCCGCGGTTTCGCACTAAGCAGCTTAGAGGGTTAAAGGGTTCACAGGGTTTTTTAGCGGATATTATGCCGTAAAGCACCCGTAAGAGTTACGGGGTGCTCAGTGGGTAGCCACTGCGGGGGCTCGTAAGGCTTGTGGGAGCCAGGTATGAGGTCCGTTCGGCGGTGTGCCTCATAAAGGTGCTGTCGTCTGTAAATACAGGTTTTGCCTGCGTTACAAAAATAAAGGGTATACTACCTTGCGGGTGCCTTGATAGTCGGCAACGGTTGCCGCGATCACACCCACACTCCCGGCGTGCATTGTGGGGACTACGGTCCCCAGAATGTACGCCGGGTAACCGGTGCAGGAGTATTGTCTGGTTTTTAGTGGCCCTGTTCTGGGCATTAGGTAGGGCCCTGCTCATTTCATCCGGTCCAAGGGCTGGCTAAAATGAGCAGAGAGGAGTCCCATACATTCTTCTCACTCCCCCTGTGGTTGAAGGATGCGTAAGGCATTTACCAGATAAAAAAAGGGCATATTACTTAATATTCCTATAATGAGAATACACTGGTTTCTGGAATACAAATACACATACATTTCAGAAGTCAGTAACTAATTGAAACTTGGTGTAAGTACAAATAAATAAATAATTATTAGGGTATGTTTGCTCTGCACTCCATCGTGGAGCCGATATACCGCCGCATCGAGGACACATTCCTGGAGACAGAGAAGTGTGACCTCACCGAGGTGGACTACATCAACGGATTTGACGCGTTCTTGCCGGTGCGGAAAACCTCGCCATACTTGGAGCTGATTAGAGTTGTGTAAGTCTAAACTGTTGCTTTTGTGAGTTAACGAGCTAGTGGCTAAAGTGGAAAAATATGAATTAAAAGTGATCTTAGAAGTGAATAAGACCCCTGCTCGAGAAATGTGTCACAAATATCACCAGGCAGGCATCGCGATTCCATGTGAAAAAACATTGTGCTGTCTTTGCTATGTTGATACCTATGCTCTTTATGTTTATCTTAGTTTCAAGCAGATCCGTGAGTCCGGCATCCAGTCGGCCCTAATCAAGCGTCTGCAGGTGCCAAAGCCACGGTGCTCGAACAAGATGTCTGCCTTCAGCAGCGTCGGACTTTTAGACCTCGGCCCAGTTCTCATCTTTATGCTTTACGGCGCTGCTCTCTCTATCGTTATCCTGATTGCCGAAATAATTTATTTTAAAATGTAAGGCTATTGTTAAAATCTTCCTTGTTAAAGTCAGTTAAAAAAAAAAGATTAGGTATAATTATTCTGAAGCGTTGTCAAGTATTTCTATAAAAATGAATCTAAATAATTGAAAATAAAAAATAGATTCTGGTAAAATTTAGTGATTCTATATTTCACTTTAGTAAAGTTCTTTTATCGTTAGGAGAGAATAGCTATAGTAGACTAAAAATCAGACGTTGTATTTCTTCACAGATTCGAAAAATGCCGTATCAGGAGTCAGGAGAAGGATGACAACGATATCATCAGGCGATGAATCAGCATAATTTATCCAACGAAATCGTCACTGTATTTTAGTTACCACTATCATGTGCTTCATATTTATATTTCTATAAAATTATATAAATACCTCTCACTTGAATATGCATTAGTAGTAGTAGACCAAATCAAATAAACTGTACCAGTAATTAAAGACTGTTTTATTTTGTTCTTTTAGCAATATACACGTGTTAGGAATTAAAAAAGAGTTTAATACTGATCAGGTTTGTATAATACCTTTACGCGATTACAAAATATGAATAGTTACAGCTTTTATGTACAATCTTTGTTTACGTCGTGGTTTTATTTCGCTTTTTATCCACCTTATTCTTTTGAGTCCTCAACGTTGTGGCTTTACGAGGAGCTTCAGCCTTTGACAGTCTCGTAGAAAGTTTCATTGCCTTGATTGGAGAGGAGGTCGATTTTATGTATTGCTGGTTTGGCTCGGAAGCTCTTAAACCTACTTTTGGTGTGGCCAAACTTTTTGTCTTCATTTTACTGGGTACAGGTCGCATTGTGTTTTTCGTTTTCATTTTGCGAAGCTCAGCACCTCGAGATTGAAGCTCATGCTGAACAGCAGTGGCTTTTCTCGAAGGTTGGTTCCGAACTTCATGGTTAATCGGACCGGACATATTGGCCAGCATTATCCTCATATCTGTCAGGGTCTGACCTTGGTAATTCACGTCATCTTGCAGCTTGTCTACCTTTTTCTCTAAGTTCTTAAATACTGTCATCACTTGCTGTAATAACTCTGAAGGACGTTTCGGGGTTGACATATTTATTTATTCAAACTTATTTACGATAGAAAGCACTTGAATTTTCTAATATTCTAAATTTTTAAATGTTTAGGGAAAGTTTGAAGTCATTTTGTAAATTTTGATCTGGATAACAATAAAGAGTAATTTTGACAATATTCTCTATGATGTAAAAGTGAGAATATCAGAACCTGTGAGAACAAAATGTCATTCACACTCATTTTTATTTACATTTTCATTAAAATCCGGCTTTTACTCAGTTAATCCATGATTTTTCTGACCCAATCATGATCCAATGGACTCAATCGATATCCATCGGTAAAATTCATTACCCGTTCAACATTCAATGATTTAAGATTAGTAAAATGCACACAGTGACCATTCAGAATATTGTAACAAATTTTTAAGTTGTTGATGTTACTCACCGACTAACAAAATCTTTAATATTTTAGATAGAGTCAACTTTTTCTTAATGTACTAGTTCTTATCGTTTATAGTTTCAATAGATGGCGCTTAATACAAATAATTATGTTACAACATTATTAATAAAACAGTATTGACTCGGCAATTATAACATACACGCTTATTTAATCACTTTAGTTTATTTTACAATTATGTACCTACCTACACGCCGCACATTTGCTCATGACGAACGCCTTTTTTCAGTTAACAGCAATGTTTATTTGACTCAATAACACTACAATCCCACAAATACATCACAAAAGGCCCCTACCCGCCTATAATTCCACGTACACCATAAATTTTCCTTCCGTTAAACCATGTTAATAACTTGTTTTTGTATTTTAATTCTTATGTCATCGAGGAGCTTGATAAAGCATTTGATTAGCAGGTTAGCCTGTTGGGTGTTGGGATCATCTGCAGTTATTAGCACTCGAAAATCCTGACTGGGTCCACGTGGTAGGTCATGTCCCAAAATCCCTATACCGTCCATAAAGAAGGCCTTTGCTCCAACTTTAACAATACCAGTGATGTTGATGGCGAATAAACGACCCAACATTATATTCCATAATCTAGCAGCTCATATAGAAACAGTAAAAGTCCGATAATGTTTTCATTAATTTATTAACCCTAGTCTATAATCACACACAAGACACGTTTACATAAAAAAATGTTCTATTCGTACACCTACACATATGTGTTACACTCTTTCTTCTCTGAGAACCTATTATACTTAGTATATCTTTGAGCCTTCTCCATATTACGAGTCTAAATCACGCCCTTTCGGCGTCCCCTTCTGTTTTCTTCTTCCTGCCGCCCGAGGTCACTAACTTGATGATGCTTCCAATTGGAGATTCCACCATTATGAACATCAAAGCTGCCCCACCAAATGATAGGAAAATCGTTGCTGACAATAGCAAAATCTGTAACAAAAAAAACATTATTTAACAGAGGAAATTAGGTATTCGAAAATATTCGTATTCCCTAAAATTATCATTAACGGTTATATTGACTTCAAACAATAAATGAGGAGCGGTTTCTAGTTGGTTATATAGACCAAAGAAATAAATAAATTTATGTTTAATTTATTTTATTTATTTAATCTTTATTGCCTCCATAATGCAAATGGCGGACTTAATGCCAGTATGGCATTCTCTACAAATCAACCGCGAAGCACGTGCAGAAACAATGAAACTGCAGAAAACGAACAGAGTAAATATCAAAAAATGATAAAAACGAATGAAATAGCATTTATAACATAAACCTACATATATAAATGCACACAAATAAATACATATAATATACAGTGTCTGATTATAGTATTCTAATTCGGTTTAACCACTTTGCGTTAAATTAAAACACTGTTCCCGCGCCGAAGTTCTAAACGCAATCCTGTTTGGAGCGTTACGCACGTGTACAGGAAGTGCATTCCAGAGCCGAATGGCAGTAAGGGTGTATGAAGTGGAAACAAACATAGTATAGTGAATAGGTAGTTCAAATATTCAATTAGATTTAATTGATGGGAAGACCCTAGAAGCTGAAACCAAGATTTCAGATATCCAGGGGCGCGTGGATCGTTTAGTAAGTTGAAAAGGGTGAAAACTGTCCACTGTTAATTACCCACGCTTCCCATTAGGCAGCCTCTTAAGTTTATTGCAGATTTCTAAATAGTGGTCGTATTTACGTAAACCAAAGTGAAACGAATAGTGTTATTGAGAAGACGATCCAATTTAGTTAGAAGTAGTTGATTTATATTAATAAAACAAACACAAGCATAATCAAAGAGGGGATGGACAAGGGAATGTATGAGACAGATTTTAATACACGGAGGAAGAAAATTCTTAAGGCGATAAAGCGGACAAAAATGAAGGACGGAATATTTTTATCAGCGTATTAGGGTCCCCACTGCTGACCTGGAGAAGCAGCTACCCTGCTTCTATAATACACGTAAATATTTCAGAGTTCATTTCAGCCATCTTTTTGCCGCATTATCTTCTATTATCTAGGTCGAATGGCAGCCGTCAAATGTTGACTGACTGGTTTTATCAAAATATCCGCGATGTACTTACTACGTAGTATCCTGTTATCTTGGTAAAGATTCTCCACCACTGAAGTCGTCAAGTATTGGCTGGCTAATAGTATTCTGGCATTCCATTCGGCTTTCCTCGAACCAGCGAGCAGTATCTTGATTGGATGCTCTTGGATTCTCCATCATGGAAGTCTTCACATATTAGCTAGGTCACGATCAGCATACTTCTTATCGCCCGTGATCATTACCTTAGTTAAATGATCTTGAATTATCCACCAAGGAGGTCATCTTATTGGCTGGTTAATTAAACCAAAATGTCCACACTTCGTACTCGGTGAGGTATATGGTACGGTCGCCCCAGGCCGCCCACAAGCCCGCGCTGGAAAAGCGTGTGCAGCAAGACCGTCCACGTGAAGCCGCGCCACTCCAGGATGCCTTGTTGATATTCTCCACCACGGAGTTCGTCCAATATAAGGCCAACCATCAATTTAACAAAATACCTGCTAGCATTTCGGCTTATCGCTCAGCCTTTTTGACCATTAGACATAAATTCATGGGGGAGTCGATTTGACTGAGCAGTTAAGTGATTTGTACCATATACAATGCAGTATTCTAGCGACCCGTTCAGTCTTCTCCGTGGCGCCCATGAGCATTATCTTGGTAATGTTTCTCGACTACGTGTGTCTGCTCATATTGGCCGGCTAATTTACTAAAATGTCCAAGCATCATACTCACTACGTAGTACTCGGTGAGGTATATGGTCCGGGGCAGGCCGCCAACAAACCCGCGCTGAAACAGCGTGTGAAGCAGGAACGTGCCGTACGACACGCGGCCCATCCACGTGAAGCCCCGCCACTCCAGGATGCCGCGAATCAAAGCTACAGAACGCAAACATATTTAGTTTAGCTGTTGTTATATGGATGTTAAATGCACTTGTGAACGTCAAAAAATTCGAAAATCTTCGACGGGAGATCTTGTACTGAGAAGAACAAGCAAGGGCTCTTTTGCTCTCCCTGTATTTATTATGTACAGAGAGGTCAAATCAAAAAAATACTTTAATATGAGATGATTCATGAAGACATCTTCCCTTACATAATTATGAATTTACAATGTATTAAATATGAATATGGCACATAGTTTAAGAAGGCGGTATCCTACAGTTTATACAGAAATCAAAATGTGCGGATTACTAGTTAAATACTATGATAAATACTATCCAATGAAGCAAAAACAGACTCATATCTGCTAGCAGCACCCGTTAACGAGCATGACGCATGGAATCTCTAAAGACGACTAAAGTAAACACGTAGTTGCAGTCGCGAGCAAGTTCCCTATATTTGGGGTTCAGATACTGACCCTCAACTTTGCAGATGTCGCCTATAATGATGCAGCACATAAGCACCTGCAACACAGGCTTGTAGAGGACGATGTATAAAACCCCCGTAATAGGGTATTTGACAGTATTAAAAATAAAGTTCCAATTGTTAGCATCTGTGTTTAGAATGAACATTGGCAGGGGTTTTTACTATTTATACAAAAAATATTCATAATTTTACTAAAAACCCACGAAAAAAAAAATCTTATCTATTGTCACGTGACCCAAAATGCTTGGGATTGGCGGAGCCTAAAATGACTTCATACGCAAGTAAACTTCCGGTTAAAGTGACATTGCATTGTATCGTTTGACGTTTTAATAACAGTCGTGTGATGTCACACACTAGTATGACGCCATATTGTCCAGAGAAACGTTTTCGAGGCAACTTGAAAATGATGTTTTTGATTTGGTTCTTTATACTGAAATACAAAACAGAATGATGAATATCCACTTTTTACGGACTCCATAAACATTAGTCAATAGCGTGAGATCGTTTTCTAAAACTTGTCAAATACCCTATTATAGACGGCTGCCAATCGTCCACATAGAAGAACCCGCCCGTGAGGATCACGATCGCACCCAACGATACTTTTTCTCCCATAAAAAATCTCTAAAAACGAACCTAACCTAACTTAGAAGTTATCACGGTCGCACCCAACGGATTCTCGAAAAACTAAAACTAACGCAGCTAAAGTCGCGGGCTGTCACTATGTCTATTGTAATTTTGAATATCTAAATCACACAAAAAGCGGCGGAACGGATTTGGACGAAATTTGGCACACATCACACCCCCTTATTAATAAAGGAAGAATAGGCTTGGATAAGTTACTCCATGTTATGTCCCTGTTCTTTGAATGACAAATGACGTATTTGTTTCTTAGGTTTTCACGCACACCACTCATTAAAGAAAACAAGCTCCAACGGGTCAAATGCCTTAATTTTGTCCCTTGACGGTTCCTATCCTTTTCAGTTGTCAGAATTATGATTATTATTTCCTTTGTTAAGAAGCGAAAGACTTTCATTGTGCTTTGACTTTTATTGGGCATTTAAGTGATATGAACATAAGACGGCGTAACTAGTTTAAATTTATTCCTCGTTTATTATTAAGGGGGATGTAGTTTTAATATCTGGATTAAGACATAACAAACTTTTCATCCCTGACAAATACATATATTATTCCTGGACGATTCCCAAAAAACTAAACCCAACCTCGAATTTTTCCACTAAAAAAAAACTAAAGGTCGCGCGGAGGAATTCGCAAGTGGAAACTAGTTCCTTAGGTACATATAAGGTTCAGATACTCACTCTCAACTTTGAAGATGACGCCGAAAATGACGCAGCACACGAGGAACTGGAACGCAGGCTTGTAGAGGACGGCATATAGAATCCGCGCGCCTAAGGACGGCTGCCAACCGTCCATGTAGAAGAACCCGCCCGTGAGGATCACAATCAGGCCCAATGGTACGCAGAACCATATCAGGTAGCGGAAGTACTGAAACAAAAGTTGTTACATTTAAATATAATTTATATTAATTAGCGGGATTGCTGACAAATGTGTCTGATGCTTATCCCATACCTACATGACGAAGTTTTGGATGGCTTTGGTACTAAACTGCGCTAAAATTGGCTTCTTCACTTGCACATACATATGTATCATTTTCCACAGCCACTTTTAGCATAACATTTACACGCAGCCCGCTTATTCTTTACAACAAAAGGAACTCTAAATTTGAACTCTAATTTTAGCGCATTTTAGTACCAAAGCTTCGTCGCGCAGATGTGGGAGAAGCATATTTTCAATAGCATCTACTCGCAATCACTTCAGTTAGTCTGTGATCATGAAGCTTGCAACAGTGGGTTTTGGGTTAGATTCTTTTGGTCTGTTTTTAACATACACTCTATGAATCCAACATTGCTTTGCCTTATTTTTTTACTGTTTACATGCTAATTACGGAATTGAGCCGTCGGGTAGGGTTTTTAAAAACTAAACTTTTAATTATTACTTTATTTATTTAAATGTTATACAAATTTACTTATACTAATTGATCCCGATGATCCGGTCTTACAAACTATACGTCAGGATGCTTCCACGATTGAAGCTCAAGCAACTCCCAAAACTGTCCGAAGGTTTTACATTAACTAAATATGTCTAATAAGCACTTTTCAACACGATTGCTCAATCGAGCCACCTGCACTTGGGAAACACATAATGTACGCGTGACGTATGAGTGACGTAGACGAGTCTTGAACTCGTAACACCTTCCCTCCTAGATGAGCAACTATTTGCGAAGATTGAGAGCAAATGTTGCGGCTTTTCTTTCTTCGATGGATGGTGTAGAACCCGCTGATGCCATTTCCATCTCTTGAGGCTGTGTAGATTTAACTCGCTGTTGTATCTTACGCCGTCTCAGGTAGTAAGCCACACTAATGCACATGCCATGCCATGCTATGCCTCAGTGCAAGTGCACTTAACAGTATGATGACGTATGTAAGTATCGTGGTGTGATATAAGCTGGATAAATCCACGGTGTTAATTCTAACAGGTGGGTCCATGAGTAATTGATGTTGAATATTTTGTAATTTGTTCAAATCAATTGTTGTGAAATTATAATGTGGTAAGTTTTTCTTCGAATTTGCTGACATCGGAGTCGAGTGTGGGAATGTCATTATTTCAATAGGTTGCCCACGAAATTTGTCATCAGTATTAACAATTGTGAATTCTGGTGTGTGAATGCTGCAATTTCGGGGAATCGTTGCGAAGTAGCTTCCTTTTAACAGATGATATTTTTCTTGTCCGCATGATATTTTTACTTTGATTTTGTTAGGTAATGATAAAATATAATGTTGACTGTCCAATTCTAGTAGTGCTTCCTTCAGGAGTGATATGGATGTAGGATGGCACTCGCCTGTATTCTGATGATAAATGAGATTGAAGACGCAGTCACTGCGTGTTCGGGTTTGATGGTTAAGCTGCTGCTTGCATATGTACCAGGTGTCGATCTTCGGGCATTCAGCTCCATGTACGCAAATTCCTGGGAATTGGATGCCATGTATGGGAATGGTGAAAGGATAATTTCTGAGTTTTTATTAGGAACAGGACAGAGTCTATAAAGGTCATATGTTTCTAGAGACATTATAGGAAACTTCAAGACAATTACAATTTTCTTATCAATAAAATATGATCCTAAGGTAATTAGATCGTAATAAAACCTAACATCTAAGTTTAGTAACGCATTGGGATTATATAGATTTTTAAGCTGTGTTAACATATTTTTTAAATCACTTATATATAGTATAGAATGGTGCATTACGTTTGTGCGACTAAAAGCTAAAATATTACCTAATCTACTTATTTCAGATGAGAGTTCCAGAATATTTTCCGTAAGTATGCTAAATAATTGGGAAATCTGTGTAAATTGATACATCTGTTCTTTTTCAGTTACAGATGTATTACTTATTGAAATTATTGCTTTTTCTAATTTTCTTTGATTTGAAGAGATATTATTTAAAATTTGAGTTTGTTGGATGATCATTTCTTTATATAAACTAATATGCTTATTAAAAATATCCGAAAGGTCTTTGTCATTGTTTTGCAATATTTTAAGAGCATTCTCAAATCTCAGAGCGTCCTCGTTATCGAGGTTACCCAATATACTTTTAATGAAAGTTCCTAGCGGGTTAAAAATACCTCTTTTAAGCCTTTTTGGTTCAAAGGTTTCTAATCTAGTGAGGTTTTATTAAATTTGCCGTATAAATGCAATATTATATTTAAATAGAGCAAAATATCAATTGTATACCCTATTTGATAGATCTGTTAGTTGAGTCTGTAGTGAGTCAATCTGTTGTTGGATTTCATCAAGGTCAATTTCTTGGAGGAAGGAATGGTCATGTAATACAATTTTCGTTAAACCAAGTTTAAAGGGGTCGGATCATGTTTTGTGTTAGTGGACCTGTTTGTGCATGAAAGGGTATTTAAAAGGTTTAAATTGACGTGTAGGCATTCCAGAATTGAATTGTCTCGAGGGCATAAGTGAGTCATGCGAATTAAAAGGTGAGTAATTAAACGGGGCATTGTTAATCGATTTCTTAGAAATTAGCGGGTTACTGGCTTTAGATTGTAAGTATAAGACGTTTAATTTTTCCTGGGCGAAATCCAAGGTCATTTCTAGCGAGTCGGGGCGCATGCACCTGACACGTGAGCCTAAAGCACGGTAATAATATCATACAGTATTCTATCTTCATACAAACGGTCGGAAAGCGAGTCATACCTACGCCACTCGAGTTCGATGTGCTCTCGGCGGGCACCCAGCCGCGAATGCGCCGCCGCGCCGCAACGACGACCGAACGGTCTGAATTGTTTTTTATGCAGTTAGCCGTGCTTAAACGTGCGTTTTGTATTGTAAATATTTGATTTAATTAGTAGATACCTACATAATTTAGTATGGAAAAGAACAAACGACGATCAATATCGTAAAACAGCACAATTGCTGTTTTTGGTTGCTTGAACTCTTCAATAACACACCCAGAGATATCATTTTTTAAAATACCTGAAATATTGGAAAGAAATGATGCGGTGTCGTGGGACACCAGATAGGAACGAAGTTCCTTCGGCTAATGTAGAATCGACACAAATTGCAAACTCGCTTGTGTATGCGACTGTCGCGCCTGCGCACGTCTCATTTAACGGTTTTATTCCACGCACTTTTTTCCACGGATTTTTTCTTACGGTTTTACTATCACATTTTTTTCAGTTCGGACGCGCAGCAAAATCCCTATCCCCTCTAAGCCTGCCGTAAGGAACTTCGTCGCGCCTGCGCACGTCTCATTTAACGGTTTTATTCCACGCACTTTTTTCCACGGATTTTTTCTTACGTTTTTACTATCACATTTTCACATTTTTTCAGTTCGGTCAGCTAGTGTTCGTAAAGATTGCTAGGCAGGACTGACCCACAGTTTATAATAAACTACAATGTCACAATAATCCAGTAATGCAGCCCCGTCGCTCGGCACCCCCTATAACTTCACACATATTCAGTGTTGGTGTAATATCACAATATTTCAGTGATGCACCCTTATCGCTCTACCAACCCCTATAACTCCACACATATTCACTGTTGGTGTAGTATCACAATATTTCAGTGATGCACCCACGTCGCTCTACCACTCCCTATAACTTCACACATATTCAGTCTTGGTGTAATATCACAATATTTCAGTGATGCACCCTTGTCGCTCTACCACCCCCTATAACTTCACACATATTCACTGTTGGTGTAGTATCACAATATTTCAGTGATGCACCCTCGTCGCTCTACCACTCCCTATAACTTCACACATATTCAGTGTTGGTGTAATATCACAATATTTCAGTGATGCACCCTCGTCGCTCTCTCTCCTGCCGTAAGGAACTTCGTCGCGCCTGCGCACGTCTCATTTAACGGTTTTATTCCACGCATTTTTTCTTACGGTTTTACTATCACATTTTTTTCAGTTCGGTCGCACAGCAAAATCCCTATCCCCTCCAAGCCTGCCGTAAGGAACTTCGTTCCAATAACCGGTAAAAGGTTGGAAAGGTAAAGGAACCTTTATAGAATATTTTTTATATACCTATCTACTAGTACGTAATTTGTTTCTAATATTTAGGCCATCGGGCAAAATATCTGGAATAATATATAAATAAGTGGTTAGGATGAAAAAAGAGACAAACGAGTAATCTACCTACACTCGCGTTAAAAACAAAACTACATAAAATACTGTAGGCGGGCGGCCCTACCGCGTGCTAACGCAGCGCTCGGCCGTAGGCATTTATTTACAAGGACAGGGCGGAGTCACAATACTGTATAGATAATATTACCGTGCCTAAAGGCTCGGCTAGGCCTCTGAAGAGCAAATTTTTTTGTAGTTCACGTTTAGCTTCAACTGTTGTTTTAATTTGTTCGTGTAATTCTACATAGGTCAAAATTATACTAAGTAAATTTTGAACTTGCTCGTAAAATATTTGTGGTGTATCGGAACCTTGAGTTAACATAGATAAATCGGTGTATAGGGCGGACTCGTCTCTGTGATCCGAAAAGCTGTTAATTAGCGCATTTCTTATGCCATTCCAGTCCTGGGGGATGCCATTTGTTGCTAATGTTTTATCAGCAGGCCCGGTTATTTTATTTAAAATTCCATTAATTAAAGCGTAATTATTTAGTTCATTTCCCGGAGCTGGATTAACATATGTTAAAATCAGTTGGTCGCAAATGTTCAAAAATCTAATTAAAATGTTAGAATTTCCATCAAACTCAGGAACTAGCCTTAAAGATTTCCAAATCCTGTCTGTCATATCGTTTGAATTAGCAACAGATTGTTGTTCGGTCGCCATTTCTTCTTCTATGCTTTCTAATGTAGATAAATCGATTTCGCGATGAAACCTTAATTCGCTAGAATTAGGACGAATACTGCGCCGCAGATTCGGTCCTATATCTCTACTTTTCTTTGGAAAAAAAATCTTGAAAACTTTCTAAACTATTAGAAGAAAACTTAATTAATTTACTTATTAAGTCCTACGGGAGACAGGAAAGGGGCCGCTGTCAGCCAATAGGAATATCTAGCAATCTTTCTAACTATAAAAAAAACTTATTTAATTTATTTATTACGTCCTACGGGAGACAGGAAAGGGATCGCTGGCAACCAATAGGAATACGTAACTTATATAATAAAACTCACAGGAGCAGGATGCTTAGCTTAGTGTGGTGATGGGCCATCGATTTTTGGATTAGCGCCGGTTTTCGAAGTTGATTCTTCTTTCCCGTCTGACGACTGCTTCGCGTAGATTCGTAGAGATAGTCGACACGCCGACGACACGACTATCAGGTGGATCGAAGTATGATGCTCACACTGACTCGACTATCCTACCGACTGCGCCAATTACGGAATTGAGCCGTCAGGTAGGGTTTTTAAAAACTAAACTTTTAATTATTACTTTATTTATTTAAATGTTATACAAATTTACTTATACTAATTGATCCCGATGATCCGGTCTTACAAACTGTACGTCAAGATGCTTCCACGATTGAAGCTCAAGCAACTCCCAAAACTGTCCGAAGGTTTTACATTAACTAAATCTGTCTAATAAGCACTTTTCAACAAGATTGCTCAATCGAGCCACCTGCACTTGGGAAACACATAATGTACGCGTGACGTATGAGTGACGTAGACGAGTCTTGAACTCGTAACATGCTCCATTGCTAAATACAATTGGCTTGAACCTTGTTTATTGACAAACAAGTCTTTATTTTTTAATTGTGTTCTAAATCAGTTGTTTCCTACGATGCTTCGTAAGCTTAGTCAAGTTTGGCTATTATGTGTTAACTCTGGCTGCATAATTTTATTTATTTTTTAATTTTCATATAATGTCGTATGTATATCGTTGTCGTTATATCTATTGCACGAATCATTATATTTATAGCATAAATCTGACAACGGGACACACAAAGAATGAATAGAATTAAAGATTTAACAGTTGGGCTTTTTAATGCAGGATCTCTTAACACTGGACATGATGAGTTAATTGTGTTGTTAACTGTCGAGTTTGCGGGTGGCTGATGCGATTGGCCATGTTCCGGCATAACAGGCCCTGCCAAAATACCAGCGCTGTTGTGACACTTTTTGTGGCGTATTGCGGTAGCATTATGCTGAGGCAGGGTCCTGATTTACCGCAAATGATACTATAATGAATCTGTTTTTTTTTTTCTTTACTCTATTCATTAACTAAGTATAATTTTCAATTTTATTTTTTGTATGTTGTTTTGTGATGTGGTCAATTAAATGTTTCTCTCTCTCTCTGTCTCTCTCTCTCTCTCTCTCTCTCTCTCTCTCTCTCTCTCTCTCTCTCTCTCTCTCTCTCTCTCTCTCTCTCTCTCTCTCTCAGTGGGACTCACAAACAATAAGTGTACATGGAAGCAATCCCACTAATAACTTTAATAATCTTCATTAGTTGGAGGAGGGGATAAATTAATTCCTAAAACACAAAGACTTCACCATTATTCCCGTTTGATTTTTTTCAATAAGAGGCACTACTTTTCTATAGTAAGCCAAGACAGAGAGGGAAGCTAGAAAGGAAAAACTATAGGATAAATTGACGGCCTACCTTCCGTTGGTTGTATTGCTTCTTTTGGTTCTGCCAGTAATAAGTAAGGAAGCCGGCGGTTAGTCCCAAACAGTAAGTGGAGAGATTGGTGTGTCCCCTGATGTAACTCAGCCGGAACGTGTTGTCTGTCGCATACAAGTTACGATACGTTCTGTTCAAGAAACAAACGAAATATAGTCTTAATATTCATCATCATTGGCATATCCTCACGGCAAGGGCAAGGCTTTCTTTTAAAATAGAATAAAGAGCCCCACTTCTAGGGCAAGGCCTTCCGAGTACCCAGTAAAATGCTTGGGTCACTCACACTATGTCCATTTCGAAAGTTGCTGAACTTCCACAAGCGCAGACGCTAGGTCACTACTTCATCGAACTCAAATAGCATTGACATAATTTTATTCGTCTGTCATGCATCATTACATGCTTAAGATTCCTTTTGAGGCCAAATATTAGATTTTAAATTAGAAGCAGTTTATTTTTGTCTGCATTTAATGAGCATTTAATATATTTGCAGCTTTTCAACTTTTTTTTATTTCTCAACGCCGATTAATCTTAATTAGATGCTCATGTTTTGTGTGTTGTTACTGATTGAAACTACACCAGCTTTTACAACATGAATTTGATATAACTAATTAATACTACACCCTAATTCTAATATTATAAATTGTTCTAAACAAACTTAAAAACTAAACTTTAAGTGAAGTAGGGCGGCTTTTCTGCTCGAATTGGAACGCCCGTCTAAGGAAGTAACCTCCTCCTTACAGAAGAAAAGAGTTAAATAACACAGGGTGGTGTTGTGTGTCTGTCAGTGAGTAAGATACCAGGGCTCCAGGGGTAGGTAAGGGGAGGGTCGGGGCAACAACGCGAGCGATATTGAAGTTATACTTCTTTAGGCGCGTTATGAAAAAATGATGAGAGTGAAATTTTAAGATGCGCGCGCATCACTGTAACACAAAATTTTAACAGCATGAAGTTGGTCAAACCTCATGCTATTACTTTTGTGTTTACCGCACATTAAGAAAATCTACCAACAAAATAGAAATAGAATCTCTATTTAGTGGGTGCTAACGACTGCATTGTGAAGGCCTATCAAAAGTATTTATTAATCTGGAACAACGGAACCAAAGCGCGATTCAGGAGACTACAGCGCCATCTCTTGACCATTGGTGTAGTAGAACCAAAAACCACATCTTTATTTTTTGTAATAAAGTAACAGTTATAGGTATTCATATTTATAATATTTATCCACATGTTTCTAGTTTGTATATTCGGAATACGTGTTTGAGTTTCATACAAGTGCAAATCACATATGTTCTAATAAATTATATTCAGTAGCGATTTGAATTGAATATTTTGATTATTTATTTATTTTTTAAAATTAAAACTGAACTTTATTGACTGTGTCCTTTTCCAGACTTTTTATTAATTTATTGTAATTAATTATTTGCATGCAATTAAAAACTAATTTTAAACGATGCCAAAGAAGTATAACTTCTCACGCGCCTACATAAGTACACGCACCCATTTGTTTTTGTATCGCAACCATCTATAGACTATGGTGGTCACTTACAGGCGGGCCATACGTTTGCTGGACCCTTTTAACATAAAAAAATAAGACAATACTCACTCAGGGCTCTGAAGGACCACAGCATCCAAGTCTTCGAAGTAAGTATGCAGTGCGACTATGATCAAGCCTATTGACAGCACCACGCCAATGGCTGCTAGCCGAGATTTCAAAGTTTTGAATGCTAAGCAGAGCAGCAAGCCTAGGCAGAACAGTTGCGTATCGGCTGCCAAATACCTAGAAAGAGATAAATGAATGATTTAAAGCCTCAGTTTAAAGACAGCTTTACGTACGCCTTTAATGAAGCCACATATCGAAAACAAATAAGGTATCTGAATGTATCATGGTTAGTTAATAAATCTTCCCTCTCTCTCGCTTTTTACGATAGTGATTTACAGCATGAGGATTGACATTATTTAACGCACAAATTTACATGCCTTAAATTTTGTCCCCTGCAAATTACATTTAAAATAATAATGCCTGCATTAATTGTAATGGACCCCTGAATTAATTAAGTTTATTTGTAATTTAGAGGCTTGTCTCTGAAGTATATTTTACCTCAAATAAGACTTCAGATAAGTACATTTACAGTTTTTATTTGTTGCTATTGAGTTATGTATCTACAATTAATAAGTTTCATGGAGAATCATTACCCAAGAATTGATTCATAGACATAGAACCTACCATTACGCACGTTTTTTTCTTGCTTAACAGTAAGATATGGAACGAACTTCGCTTTTATCTTTGATAATAACGGTCTTCAAAATGCGCGTTAAGTATTTCCTTCAGAACCGGCAAAGCATGAGTGCTGTAGTGACCACTTACCGTCAAATAAACTGTCAAGTCTTTTGCCTGCGTATACATAAAAAAACTTAGAGATTAAAATTCAACACATTCTCACCATGTTTGCGATGCGCAGAACGCATTGTTGTACACATAGTTGTTGATGTACAGCAGATGCGCCCACCAGTATTGGTGACTAGTATTAGATTCGCTAACGACCACTAGGTCTCATAGAGGGCCAATACCTATAAGCCGCATCTGGATTTCGTTGCCTATACTAAAGCATACACTAGCCCAAGTCTTGATCCACGCCAGCGTCATCTCCAAATCCATTATACGAAGACCATCCGATAGACGAAATCCTTTATTACCTTGAGAGATAAACGTTCTCACCATGTTTGCGGTGCGCAGTATGCATCTTTGTACACATAGTTGTTGATGTATAGGAGATGCGCCCACCAATATTGGCGGCAAGCATTAGATTCGCTGACAACCACGAGATCCCATAGAGGACCCGTGCCTAAATGCCGCATCCAAGTTGATATCGTCGCCAATACTAAAGCGTATGCTGGCGTCAGTCTGCGAACAATAGGTACCATTCAATGTATTGTTTTATACTTTAATGGTCACTAACTTTTATAAATTTATGTTATTTACGAGATGGATCTAAGGTAAAGTTAATTTTGGATTTAATACCATTTTAGTCTTCCAGGTGAAATTCGACATCATCTTTGTTATCTCTCAATCAATCACAAACCACGTTATCTACATCTTCCGCGTGTGTGTAACAACAATAAATCTATAGATAAACAAACTATGGTAGGTCTCTAACTTCATCAGAGGGTAGATCGATACGTTTAACATCCTACCCACAATTACTTCTACTAGTTAGTCCGTGATCATGGTGCTTGCAACAGTGCCGAAATATCGAGGAATCGCAAATAACATAAAGTATTAAAACCATTCTAAAAATTAAAAAACTTTCTCTTCAATCAAGCGACCGGCAAGCATCCATCTGACCTTCATCTCCGTCAGATGGACTCTTGCCACTGGACTGGCTGTTCCTCTCAAATGGTCATCATCATCATAAGACTATTAATGCCCCCACTGCTGGAACAAGGCCTTTACTAAAGATGGAATAGAAAGATTGGACAACGACCCACCACGCGGACCTAGTACGGGTTGGTGGGTGCTTACTACTACAGATTCAGCTAGGACCATCAGCTTAACGTGCCATCCGAAGCACGAAGGAGCTCGAGATAGTAAATTTTTGGTCATGCATCCAATGACTGGCCACTGCGAAATTGCGCTTAACTTCGTAAAGACCTGCGCCATCGTGCTTCCCATAATCTAATCATCTGCTTATGGCAGCTTGAATTAAATATAAATATTTAATTTCCCGTTATTATCGTCGTGGCACCATTTTACTTAATACACTTTTTTTCAATTGACATTATTCCTTATACTATTGAATGTTATGTTCTGCTATAAATAAATATAATCACCTCAGCCATCTCATCAATATCCCTTGGGGCCAAGCCATCAGCGAAAAGTTTTTCTTTTCAGAGGCAATTTGTAAGTTGTACGCCATCAGAAAGCTTGAGGTCACAAAGAAAGTATGCACCACCAAGCTGCCGTTGAATAGTATCTGCTTCAGTGGGTCATCGTATGCCTGAAGATTAACAATATATGTTCATTATCATTTTGCAGATTCATAAATTAATAGGGTATTTGACAAGTTTTAGAAAACGATCTCACGTTATTGACTTATGTTTATGGAGTCCGTAAAAAGTGGATTCATCATTCTGTAGTGTATTTCAGTAAAAATAACCAAATCAAAAACTCCATTTTCAAGTTGCCGCGAAAACTTTTTCTGGACAATATGGCGTCTTACTAGTGTGTGACGTCACACGACTGTTATTAAAACGGCAAACGATACAATGTAATGTCACTTTAACCGGAAGTTTACTTGCGTGTGACGTCATTTTAGGCTTCGCCAATCCCAAGCGTTTTGGGTCAGGTGACAATAGATAAGAAAACTATTATCTTTTTCGTGGGTTTTTAGTAAAATTGTGAATATTTAATTTTGTAAAAATAGTAAAAACCCCTGCGAATATTCATTCAAAACACAGATGCTAATAATTGACACTTTATTTTTAATACTGTCAAATACCCTATTGGTATCTAAATCTAGAGAAAATATTACTAGAAAAAAAAAACCACGCGGTCCAGGCAACAGACAGAATTCGAACCCTCCGCTATACGGGTAAAAGTATGTATTGTATTCAGAATACAAGTTTTACTGATTTTGGGGGTGAATAGTGGTTTAAACTGGCATAATTTGTAGAAATTTGTTTATTTAAATTACGAATTTAAGTTCGTTGGTTAATTACTTTAAAATAATTTGTTTCTTAGGTTTTCACGCACATCACCCATTAAATAAAACTAGTTTTAACGGGTTAATGCACGAACTTAAGTAAGAGATAAAATCCCAACCCCGAGCACATACTGCAAGACCAACAGATACTATCAGTTCTTTTTGTTTGCATAATTTAACATAAGAAGGAGATAGAAAGCCTCTCTGAGTTTGTTTCGCCGGTTCTTCTCAGAATGGTCTCCCAATTTTGCAACCAGTGGTAGTTTACGGTAGTTAGGGTCAAATAAATAAACTCAAAATTACAAAAAAAGTACTTTATTAACTAAATTAACTAATAAATTCATACATAGACAATAAAAATTTAAAAATCTTCCAATGAAATATCCGAACGCTCAATAAAAGTCTTTCGAAGGTAGCTCGACAAAGTAAATAAAAAATCATTATTCTGACGATGCAGACCTGAAAAGGCTGCGTACTGAAAACGTCAATAAATAAATAAAGTTCGTGCATTAACCCGCTAAAACTAGTTTCATTTACATTAAAATAAACTAATTTAATGAACTGAAGGATGAGCAGTTGCTAACTAGCGAATAAGTATTCGTATCGAAATCATCAGTTTCTATTGGAGGCGCTTCTTTATTATGCATGTAGGGAGCGCTACTTAGTTTTCATTGAAACGTTGACAATGGCGATTCGAATACTTTCTCGTTAGTTTTTCGTGCTCAGCCCTCTGGGCTTAAACTTAGTCACAGTAATTATTAAATTGTAGTTAGGTAATTGATGTAATTATGAATTCAGAACTCACCCTTTCAATAAATAATGGGTTATCACTGTATGCATAAGCTATGAGAAGAACCGTGTGTGAGAAGAGAACGCAGATCATTGTCATTGACCTGAAAAAATGATCACAGTATTAACTAATACTTCTTTACTTCATCACCAACGTGAAAAGTTCAGTTGCCATTTTACGAATTATTAAAGTGAAAATTTTATTATATCGCCACGTTTTTTTCGTTCGTCTTTAGCATTTCGCATTACTTTTTTAGTTGTTATTCAAATTTCAGGTATTTGATAATATCTGAAATAATCAGCAAGCATCGGTGGTTCAAGCAGTGGTTATAGAATCACAGCCAAGGATGGATTTTTTTATAAAATGTCTTAAAAGTTTCGCTTGGTTCGTGGTTTCATAAAACTGACGATATTAAAAAAATCAAAAACTTTTCTTATGAACTTTAAGTATCATAGTGGAATTATTTTCATGTCGCATAGAAGACGATAATGTTGAAAACATTAAATATATTAATAAATAATATAATATATTAATCTAAGTAGAAAGTACTATTATCATCATCGTCAAAGTTTCTATGGAAGAAGTTTTTTTGTTCTTATGTCCGACAGCGGGGCGCTGCTTAGATACCATAGAAATCTTGACGATGACGATACTGCTTTGGGGCCGTCCATAAATTACGTCATCGATTTTTTCAGATTTTAGACCCCCCCCCCCCCTACAATCATCCTATCGTCATTGTATGTAATATTATTGTTAGAGTATTTTATCTGTAGTTATTACTGTATTTGTGTACATCTATGTTGCATTATGTATGTTTATTTTAGTATTGTACGCGCCTTAGCCGCCTCTCACAGTTGCAGTCTCACTTACTAGGCGTGCTGGAAGAAATTTCTTTTTAGAAATAATCCTTTTGTACGTGAACAATAAACTATAAATAAATAAATAAGAATGACGTCAATTTCGAAACACCCCCCCCCCCCCCCGCCCCCATCTATCATTTACCGTCATCCGCAGACCAACCCCCCCCCCCCCCCCCCCCTAGTATATGGACGGCCCCTTTCTCGATTGTTGTTCGTGCTTGCGGTACTGAAGTATTTTATATTAATAAGATTACATAATAAAGAACAAACTTACCTTAACCCATGAAACACTTTTAATCTACTCATTCTCGGATCTGGATTTTTGCCGCTTGGTGCTACTAATTTAGCCCAGTTACGGCGTAATGAAAAAGCTAATAAATATGGATTTCCTGGAAAAAGTAATAATAATTAGAATCATTTCATTTTATTGAATAAATTACAACTGGCTATTACGATGCGAGTTTTTAAGATTTACTTTTTACTTCAATATTATTTTGATACGGAGTGGCAAAAGGGCCCAAAGCATCAATAGTTATTTTAAAAAATCGAATATTTAATCAAAGCGTAAAGTTATAATTGTCCTTTCAACAACAAATATGTCATTACAACATTTTTATCACGCCAACAGTCTCAATTTGTATGACATCCGCATCGTCATCATTTGCACCAGTATTTGATTGGAACCCGCTATCATGGCATTTGCTAAGTGGTCGCAAACAATATTCAACAATTATAATCACCATGAGCTTACCTGATTTCTTATCCTTTCTACATTCATCGTACAAGGTCCCCAGGGTATTTAGACCTATTATTATTAAATAAACTATGCCTACTGCAACGTCAGAACCATCTAGTGTTCTTTTGTCTTCCGATCTTTTGCAATACCGTAGATTTTCTACCTTCGCTTGCAATTTGTATTCTCTGTAAATGGTGTCGTTTAGGCATGCCTCAAGGGTCATCCTTGTGCTCCTTGTACTATTAAAGACGGGATCTATTCTGAATTCTTGACAGGTTTTCGTCAAACATATCCCTCGATGTATTTGAGTATGATTGTAATGTTTCAACCGGTATTCTGAGTATTCCTGTAAACAAAAAAATCTGGAATAAACTTAAACGATATAAACATCTTTTTATTATTGTAAGTATATGTGTCTGTTTTTTAGGTTTGGAGATGTATTAAAACTTAATTATTTAGCAAAGTTTTTGATGATTATCCCTAAATCTATTTAAACATTTGAAAACTTTAATAATATTTTCTAGGTATTTCATATCTCCTTGTTAATTTAAACGCGACACACTTTTTATGTCATGCAGTTATAGTATATCTTTTTAGAAAATCTTGTCCTTAAATTTTAATGCCCTGGACTTGTCACAAGTAGAACACATAAGAAATAATTTAAGTAAAGAGCGCTGCACAATTGTAACATTTAAAAAAACAAAGCGCTCATAAACATATTAAAGCTACTAAGTTTAACCCTAACTAGTATAAAATTAAATTCTTGAAAACCATCAAGTTGTTTTATTGGCGATGTTTGATCAGATATATAGCTGGTAGTTACCGTTCTTGCACTCATTGTAAAAATAACTAATAGTGTAATTGTAAAATAATAATAATTGTGAACTGAAAAAGGCTTGCAGCTATCTTGGTCAACGGATCAGCCTTGTCATCCAATGCGGCAATCAACATCATCATCAGCCTATTAATGTCCCCACTGCTGGGGCACAGGCCTTCCCTATGGATCCATGACCCACCACGCGGGCCCAGTGCGGATTGGAGGGTGCTAACGACTGCAGATGCACCCGGGACCAACGGCTTACCGTGCCTTCCGAAGCACGGAGGAGCTCGAGATAGTAAATTTTTGGTCACCCATCCAATGACCGACCACTGCGAAAGGTGCTTTACTTCAACGATCGCAGCCGAACGCGCTAACCACTTGCGCCATCGAGCTCCACACGCGGCAATGCTGTATTAGGCACCATTCCCGATGGCGGCGCTGATGGTTTTTATATTGTAAATTATTTATTTATGTAGGTTAGTAGATAAAACTATATAGTTTTTAAGTGTGTGTTATTTTAACCATCTCTGTAAATACATGAATGCATTAAATTATTTGATATTGATAATGTATATCTATCTTATTTCAATAGTTATGCAATAAATAATAAAATTTCCTACCAAAACTTATAACTGAAGATCAGACCAATTGTCATTTTAGATTGGAAGCATTTGGTGTCAATAGCATAAACTGTAACATTAAAGATCATAATCTAGAAGCCAAACTTAGAGACAAGGTATAGGAGGTAAAAGCCTCTTAGCAATATGCGAGACTCATCGTAACATGACCTTGACCTTGGTGAACTTTTGCACAAAATTAATAAGGTGCCTTTTTTTAAAGGTCAGTAAGTGGAGTTTGAGGTTTTGGTACAATAAGTAAGTATATACTAAACTCTCATAAAAAAAATATAACATGGTGGCGGAACTTTTAGGTGTGAAATAGACGATTTTAATTAAAAACTATGTCTTGGAGCATAAAGTCCATTAAGAGAAGAGGAGAAAGGTGAAAATATTAAGTTATTAAATCTTATAATATAAATTGTGATTGTGAGACACAATACGCTTACTTGGCAGTACTGAGACAAAGAATTTAATAGCTAGTAAGCAATGTATGAATAGTTTTTACATTCATCTGACTTCCACTGGGTTTAACAACGATTAGTCTCTCAGCTGATGGTTTTGTTTTCCTGGCAAATAATTATATGCTTGTCGTCGAACTCCCGAGACGAAAGGTGATCTCTCAATGACAGGTTTTCTGTAATTACATCTGTTTTAATGATAAGCTGCTGGACCATAAATCTATACTAATATATAAAGAGGAAAGATTTGTTTGTTAGTTTGTATTGAATATGCCCCGAAACTACTGGACCGAATAGAAAAATTCTTTCGCGTTTAGAATCTTACTTTACCCCTAATGAATACAAGTTATAGATTATTTCCAAAAAGTTTGGGTTCCGTATGAAAACTTCGATATGTATGTTTCATCCAACGTGTGAAAAAAAAACAAAAAATTACCTTTTATCACGTGCGCTGTGGAAGTCATTGACAATAAAGCAAAGTGATGTACTGAAGTGTTGTAGAAGACATCAATATCTACAAAACAGTCCGCAATACCATACGTCTAACTATTACAGTTCTGTCACAACTAGAGGTCTCCTGCGATTTCACCCGCGTTAATCCGAGGAAAAAGGTTATAGTGAGTCAAACCTAAAAGATGGAAATATACTGTCGCGGACATTTTTATAGAACTTTTAAAGGGGAACAATCCTGTCATACATGATTTTTGTCTAACTATAACCGTTTACCCAGCGCATGCAACGGAAGCTCAGAAATGGAATTTTTAAAGGATTTTCTATCATTTTTCATTGATGCTCCGCTCCTATTGGATGTAGCATGATTTCATATAGCCTGTAGTCTTCCTAGATAAATGCACTATTCAACACTAAAAGTTTTTTTTCAAATATGACCATTATTTCCTGAGATTAGCGCATTCAACAAAAAAGGTGCATTAATCTAATCCTGAGAACAAAAACTATAGTCTACACTACAGCTGTACACCGAAGTAAAGCAAGGGCGGGCCACTAGTTATGTATATACAATGAACTGTGCAATGTTACGCTTAATAGCGCCTTTAACACTGTGAACTATATGGCTGTGTTGGAATAAGAAACTCAGTCTTTCATTCTTGGGAAACATAATTATAAAAGGTATTCAAATCAATATTAAGGATATTACCAAAATTACTAAGATAGATACATTTTTTTTAAATCGATCATTTTATGTAAATATAGCTAAGATAAGCTATTTTGAATGCTTGAAAGCCAAATGATCCTACCCCCGTGTTACCGACAATGGAGGTCAAAGTATATTATCAACTACTCATTGATGTTTATACCTTTAAAAAGTAAATGTTATTCTGTCAATTTCACATCACCATAGAGCTGGTTCTTATTTCTTTAATTTTCTTTTTTATTTCTTTCGTTAATAAATTTGGTCTTTGTGTTACCGACCGAAAAGGTGGCCAAAGTATATCATCAACTACTCATTGATGTTTATACCTTTATATATTTATATATGTCAATTTTATGTCACCATAGAGCTGATTTTTATTACTTTAATTTTCTTTTTAATATCTTTCGTTTATACCCAGCTAATGTTAAGTAGTGGTAAAATCCAGACACGAATTTAGCTGGTTCAACAGCTATGCCACACCTGCCATCTTTACCTTACTGGTCTGTAGAACTGCTTCTTCGTGCATCTTTTAAAAGACCTCAGATGATAGGAAGGAGCAAACGCATGCGCGGGTAAAGGATTCCACTAGCGAATAGTAAGACAATGAAATGAGTCACTAAGGCCCGTATTACAGAATGACAACTAAGTGTTGATCTTTACTTGAGTACAGTTAGAAAGGGATATCGTTATGTGCTATATATAGCGACCTCCCTTTCTAACTATGCTCAAGACTAGATCAATCACTGAGAATTTTTCTATAATACGGGCTTAAATCTCTTTGTTGGTGTAAGAAACGTAGTCACAGTAAGCCGATGGCATCGTATGGGCCAGCGCTTGTACCTAGTCCTCTTAAGGGAAGGGGTAATGTGAAATTAAAAGGAATGTGGGATAAGGGAGAACCCTAACCGTGGTATAGATATGCACATAATATGCCACTAATCTGCTAGATATTAAATCGAAACCAATTTTATCTGAATTATTTTTCTCAGGCACTCCCTTACTTATAAAATATCATTATAGTCGTTATAATAAATAATCATTATACATATTTTTACCTTTATAATTTCAACGTGCACCATATTATGCAGTAACTTAATTGCAGGTGATGCCAACTCCGTAATTGCACGACATATCGTGGAACTTGTCATTATCAATTTCCCCGTTGGTTTTCTTGGAAGACTGTACACGTTTCTTGCATTGTTTATTTACGCTTAAAGTCTATTTAATACTGAATTGATGTTGCACTCGTATATTAATATGTTATGAAATGATTTCATGAGTTTAACACCAAACAGTACTATAATTATAATAAAATTTATTTATAAACAAGGTGGTCTACCTACTCTTGTTAGCACAATGTACTCAAGTTGACTCATGTCGCGGCGCATAAAACAATCATAAGCAAGGACGTTTGAGATATATCAGGTATCCAGCATGGAACCCCTAACCCTTCGTCAATGTCATAATATTTTTTTTTGTTCACACTTATTCTAAACATGTAGTTATAAAACATGTAGTATACAATACTTACATCAAACTTGTTGGATTCAAAAAATATGTGAAGTAAATAATGATTGATACGTGTAAAGATACTCGTTGTCTATGCAGTGTAAACGAAAGCGTGTCACAACAAGTATTCTACAAGTTATGTGTAAAACTAGTTTAGGACTTGTTTCATAGCTTGAAATCTAATGAGAAAATAAATTCTCACTAGAGTCTTCATGGATCTAGCTAAGGGATCTACTGGTAATTATAGGATGTTGGCGCGCGTTATTCCATATTTCATACAAAGGGAAGGTCTGTGCCCCAGCAGTGGGGACATCAAAAGGCTGATAATGATGATGATGGCACGCGTAGGATGCCACTGAACTTGTAACCTTTCCTTTACTACCGGTAAAAGTTTAAATTGGACTATACTAGGAAGAAAGAATACATCCAGTGTTAAAGATTTTCAGAGTACAGTTCTAAAATCAAATATAACAACTAAAGAAAGAGAGATACATGCTGATGAATTACCTTAATCATGTGCATCAGAGGGGTATGGCCGACCAAACCGAAGTCAGCAACGCAATAATGTCCCCCGCCACCCTCCAGGCAGGACGAATAATCGTCCAGCGCAAACAGTGGCGGCATTCTGTTGTATTCAGTCTCTGAAAAAGGAAGAAAAAGATTCATAAGTTGGAGTAACACAGGAAATATTATGCTCATATCATTGACAGATCAAACCTCATAAGCCTCAATCACTTATGGGCAGATTAGTACGTAACGTACGTAAGTGAGACGTACTTAATAATTTTATTTCCTATAAGTTGCAATTGCATTTATTCAACCAACCATCCAGATGGAACTGGTCACGTAGGTTCTGCGATAATAGTGAGGAACAAATTGAAATACTACGTATTGCCGCAATATCAAACGGTACTTAAGCAAGCCACAATAATACCCGTACAATGCAAACACAACGACTTGAATATATCCTCAATATATTATCCGCCTAGGCCAAAAATTTACTTAAAAGCGTTCACTTCTTTCTTCTCTACCTTAGGACCGAGATTTATTATGGGCGGCTACTGGAATGCGAAGCATGTAGCCTAGAGATCCAGCAAGACACTACCAAGGAGTAGAGAACTCAAGAGTTGAATTGATAATAGGCTCTTTGGCATACTTACGATTAGACAGCCAACATATTACCCTTCTAATCCACTACGTAAAGGGTTAGACAAATAAATCTATCAAGTCAGGGGACTTGATAGATTTCTTTGTCTTCAGCGGTATCACAGAGCTCTAAATGAAAACTAAAACAAGTTATGATAGTGCCTCTGATCATGTACCAATCATAGCCACAGCATTACATTAATCGAAAGGCAACAAAGACGACATACCTACAACGCGAATACAAATTGGGAAGCATTTAGAGAGTAAATTGACAAAGACTTTAGAGTTCCTTTGAAGACGGAAGATCAGTTAGAAGAAGCTACTATGACAATAACTTAAAATTATACAGACAGCATGTTGGCTAAGTACACTAGCTAACCAAAAAAAAACTTATAAATATCACAATGGGCCTCTTGCAGTTAGAGAAATGTTACTACATAAAAAAGATAGAAGAACCTGGCACAATATCAGAAGAACCAAAGATAAAACTGTTTTAAATATATCATCCGAAAACAATTTCTGAAGGAAGTTGAAAATGGAACTCTTCAGCAACGCCTTGAATCTCTTTCGACTGGAGGTCGGAAGCATTGCTAATGGAACACAATTAAATCACCGTGTAAACCGCAAAATCTGGAATATCCATAGAGACTTCGCAACGGTGGCTGGGCTAAAACTGATTCGAAGAAGGCTGCAGCTTTTGGAGAATAGCCATTCGAACACTTAAACCAAAAAAGCTCCCGGTTATGACGAACTGACAGCTGAAGTACTTAAAAAACTACCTAAAAAGGCTACTGTATATCTTACTGCTCTTTTCAAAAGTATTCTTCGTTTATCGTATTTCCCGAAATCATGGAAGGTGTCATATATCGTTATGATACCTAAACCTGGCAAAGACCACTATGAGGTGCCATCCTATCCACACATTAGCTTGATTCCTATACTCTTTAAATTGTTTGAAAAGGTATTCCTCACTCGATTAATTACACTGACTAATTATTCGCTTTCGCTCATTCCTTTGGATAATGGGAAAACACTCGCGTCTCAGTTCGAATAACAAGCTTCTCATTTATAAAGCGGTATTAAAACCAATTTTGACTTACGGCATTAAACTTTGGGGTACAGCGAGTAACTTAAACCTAGAAATCCTGCAACGATTCCACAACTCAGTGTTTCGCACCATACTGAATGCTCCATGGTTTGTGAAAATCATAGAAATGCACGACTTCCTGCAAAGCAGCACTATAAAGGAGGAAATAAACGCTATAGCTAAGCGCTGCCAGGGCAGGCTTTTTCACCATGTTAATAAAATTGCGGTGGCTCTTACCGCTGTTAGCAAACACACCAAAATAATTAAAAAATGTACTATCAGTGAGCTGGAAAACAGGCATTAACTGGAGATCAGTATGGAACAATGAGAGAAGACTTTTTTGTTGAAAAAGCTATCTCGCACGCCCGAAAAGACATTGAAATGTTCTGCTTATAGTGTAGACTGATCGCAGAAAGCGCTAACACAAAAAAAATCCTATAAGTAATTTCGAGAGAAGCTGGATGGTGCAGGTAGTTAGCGCGTTCGGCTGCGATCGTTTAAGTTAAGAGACTTTCGCAATTTTCGGTCAATGGATGCGTGACCGAAAATCTTGTATCTCGAGTTCCTCCGTGGTCGTAAGTTGGTCCCGGCTGCATCTACAGTCGTTAGAACCCGCCAATCCGCACTGGGTCCGCTTAGTGGGTGATGGATCAATCTATGCCATCCATAAGGAAGGCCTGTGCCCATGCAAGGTGGATATTAAAAGGCTGATGGTGAATCGAAAATCAAGTCAGGGGACTTGATAGATTTCTTTGTCTTCAGCGGTATCACAGAGCTCTAAATGAAAACTAAAACAAGTTATGATAGTGCCTCTGATCATGTACCAATCATAGCCACAGCATTACATTAATCGAAAGGCAACAAAGACGACATACCTACAACGCGAATACAAATTGGGAAGCATTTAGAGAGTAAATTGACAAAGACTTTAGAGTTCCTTTGAAGACGGAAGATCAGTTAGAAGAAGCTACTATGACAATAACTTAAAATTATACAGACAGCATGTTGGCTAAGTACACTAGCTAACCAAAAAAAAACTTATAAATATCACAATGGGCCTCTTGCAGTTAGAGAAATGTTACTACATAAAAAAGATAGAAGAACCTGGCACAATATCAGAAGAACCAAAGATAAAACTGTTTTAAATATATCATCCGAAAACAATTTCTGAAGGAAGTTGAAAATGGAACTCTTCAGCAACGCCTTGAATCTCTTTCGACTGGAGGTCGGAAGCATTGCTAATGGAACACAATTAAATCACCGTGTAAACCGCAAAATCTGGAATATCCATAGAGACTTCGCAACGGTGGCTGGGCTAAAACTGATTCGAAGAAGGCTGCAGCTTTTGGAGAATAGCCATTCGAACACTTAAACCAAAAAAGCTCCCGGTTATGACGAACTGACAGCTGAAGTACTTAAAAAACTACCTAAAAAGGCTACTGTATATCTTACTGCTCTTTTCAAAAGTATTCTTCGTTTATCGTATTTCCCGAAATCATGGAAGGTGTCATATATCGTTATGATACCTAAACCTGGCAAAGACCACTATGAGGTGCCATCCTATCCACACATTAGCTTGATTCCTATACTCTTTAAATTGTTTGAAAAGGTATTCCTCACTCGATTAATTACACTGACAAGTACTGTCAAGCAAAAAGCTAATACCTGATCACCAATTCGGTTTTCGAGAGCGACATTCTACTATAGAGCAAGTTCACAGAGTGGTTAGTCAGATAAGATGGCTATGGAGTAGAGCCAGTACTGTTCTGCCGCCTTTAAAGACGTTCTTTATAGCTTTTGATAAGGTTTGGCACGAAGGCCTTCTATATAAAATTAAGACACATTATCCGCACAACTTCTCCACTCTCATCAATCGTACTTAGAAGATAGAATGTTCCGAGTAGTTGTGAATGAAGACCGTTACGGATTCCACGATGTAAAAACAAGGTGTTCCGCAGGGATCTGTGCTCGCCTATGTTTTATAAACTGTTTACCGCAGATTTACCTGACTCATCAAGTGCAGTAAGGATCCGAGAATTGCTTCTGAGAAGTTACAAGCACATCTCACGACCATTGGCCAGTGAATGTAAAAATGGAAAATAAAGGCGAGTGCCTCCAGACCCAATCATGTAACTTTTACGCTGAAGACAGGAAATTGTCCACCATTTGAACTTGGAACAGAACAGCTTCCACAATGTGATGTTGCTAAATACTTGGGGATACATCTTGACAGAAGGCAAACATGGAAAACCCATATTCCAAAGAAAAGGGATGAACTAATTATTCGCTTTCGCTCATTCCTTTGGATAATGGGAAAACACTCGCGTCTCAGTTCGAATAACAAGCTTCTCATTTATAAAGCGGTATTAAAACCAATTTTGACTTACGGCATTAAACTTTGGGGTACAGCGAGTAACTTAAACCTAGAAATCCTGCAACGATTCCACAACTCAGTGTTTCGCACCATACTGAATGCTCCATGGTTTGTGAAAATCATAGAAATGCACGACTTCCTGCAAAGCAGCACTATAAAGGAGGAAATAAACGCTATAGCTAAGCGCTGCCAGGGCAGGCTTTTTCACCATGTTAATAAAATTGCGGTGGCTCTTACCGCTGTTAGCAAACACACCAAAATAATTAAAAAATGTACTATCAGTGAGCTGGAAAACAGGCATTAACTGGAGATCAGTATGGAACAATGAGAGAAGACTTTTTTGTTGAAAAAGCTATCTCGCACGCCCGAAAAGACATTGAAATGTTCTGCTTATAGTGTAGACTGATCGCAGAAAGCGCTAACACAAAAAAAATCCTATAAGTAATTTCGAGAGAAGCTGGATGGTGCAGGTAGTTAGCGCGTTCGGCTGCGATCGTTTAAGTTAAGAGACTTTCGCAATTTTCGGTCAATGGATGCGTGACCGAAAATCTTGTATCTCGAGTTCCTCCGTGGTCGTAAGTTGGTCCCGGCTGCATCTACAGTCGTTAGAACCCGCCAATCCGCACTGGGTCCGCTTAGTGGGTGATGGATCAATCTATGCCATCCATAAGGAAGGACTGTGCCCATGCAAGGTGGATATTAAAAGGCTGATGGTGAATCGAAATTCTCAAAAAACAGTGATAAACTGAAAGTTTATGAAAAGCATCGAAAGCACTAAAACATTATTCTTTTTACAGGTACCGAATAATTTCAATTCCTGTGCTTGGCAAGGCTTGGTTAATACCAATATGTACAATCGGTAACATTGTAGACTCGATAATCGCTTGGCAATTTTTCAGTAAGTATGTTGATTCATTGTTGCTAATTCATTAATTACAGTTTCATTAGTGATGATTGTAGTGTCATTCCCGTTAATCGTAGTTTAAATTGTAGTATTATTAATTCGCAACCATTACCTACTTACTTTAAACTATGATTTATTATTACCTACATACAGGCAACAATGTAAGCGTACAGTTGAACACTATGTTAAAGTTATAATTTTCGATTGGTATTTGTTTTGAGAGAGAGCGAAACTATATGACTGTACACCATGAATTTGGGACTGTCGTGCGAATTCGGGATGTTTGGTGTCAAATTCAGATTTAGGAAAAGAAAAAAAAATTAGGTAACCCTGAGCCGGTCCCCACGTGGGGGACCCACCACCATGACCAGGACCATGGGTGGGCTGCAAAAAATTTAGAAAAAAAAATCACATTCAGGAAAAAAAAAATTTGTAGATTACAGATTTCTTTGATAATAAATTTTTCACTGACTCGAGTCGAGATGGGGAATCAAAATATGCTCAGATTTGACTTGGAGATAAATATTTTAATTTCCTCGTTCAATGTCAATGATATAATATGATTGTTCAATGTCATTAAAACGAGAAGCGAAATTAAATGTAATCAGAGTGATCACGATTTGATTGTTTATATTTCTCCAAGGCGTCATCATGATTGCAATACGATTTCTATCTATCGTGTTATCTTTAATAAAGTGCTAACATCCTTCTTATTATTACAGTTCATGATAGTAAAGTACGCTTACAGACAAACGGAGAGACATCGGTAGATTTGCTGGTCATTTTCTTCTTTTTTTTCAACACACACCAATTAGCCTAGCCCCAAAGTAAGCACTATAAGGCTTGTGTTATGGGATCAGCCTATTAATGTCCCCACTGCTGGGGCACAGGCCTTCCCTATGGACGGAATATGGCCGCGGGCCCAGTGCGGATTGGAGGATGCTGACGACTGCAGATACAGCCGGGACCAACGGCTTAACGTGCCTTCCGAAGCACGGAGGAACTCGAGACAGAAGATTTTTGGTCACCCATCCAATGACCGACCACTGCAAAAGTTGCCTAACTTCAACGATCGCAGCCGAACGCGCTAACCACTTGCGCCATGGAGCTCGATTACGCGATTATTTCGTTTAATTATTTATTGATTTTTATGATATTTTTTTGTTTGGTCTAGTTTTTTCTCAAAATAGTCTCTTGACAAAATAATCTTTTTTTAAGATCTCCGTTTACAAATTGTATGTTTTAAGTAAAAAATATAAGATATAGCTACTCAATTACTCATATAGCTGATGTTGCACTGATTTTTAGAAAAGTAAAACAAAAACTTTTTTATGTAACAAAATATAAACTGACTTTTTATAAACAAAACTATTAAATATTACTAATAACCTACAAACCCAGATTTAAATGTAAGATAAAGTAAATATGCAATCAATCGATTTAAAAGTAGAAAGTAACAAAGGACGACTCATCATTTTTTTAGCTAAGTAGGCAAACAACTCTACCCCACCTGATGTTAAGTGGTGATAAAGTCCAAACGCGAAGATTTGCTTGTTGGTGGGCAGTTGGAGTCAGTGCCACATCAGATGTTGTTTATTTTAACTTAAATATAAGTAAATCTAAAGACAGGTTTACTAGAAAAAAATCCACGCGGACCAGGCAGCGGACGGGACTCGAACCCGCATCCTTCGCTATCCGGGCGAATGCACTGACCATAATGCCACCACGGCCCTATTAGCCGCGTCGAAATTTTCCTAGCCTTAAGCTGCAAGGCAGCGCCATCTCTTCGCATTGTAGGTAACCCACAATGAATTAAACATCTAGCAGTTAAATGCTTAAAAAAAATCTTAAATATAAGTAATTTGGATTAAAGTAAAGGACCATTATTATTTAATTTCCATTCAACTTGTAACGTAATTAATGTATATTAGCGTCAAATCTTGTAACAAACATTTCAAGCAGTTATACTCAACCGAAATGTTGACTTTGATTTTTGTTTAGTTTAGATGAAATGCATGGTTGGCGCAGTGGCGTCATTCGTTACGTCCAATATAGTGGACCCCACGATGGCGGACTAATGATAATTTCTGCACTTCCATAACATGGGTATCACATGAAAGCGTTTTTGAGAAGAATAAGAAGCGTCTGCGTTAAATTCTTTTTTTTATATATACATATTCTGCTGTTCTCAAGCTAGAACGCGGCTAAATGACAAAACCAACTTTTGAGATATGTATGGGCAAAAAACGCCGCGTAAACTTTAAATTATTGTTATTTTGTAACCATTCATCACATGACGGATTTTTAGACTCAAACTTTAAAAGATACGAGTACTTCTTAAAGACAGATCGATAGAGAATTAAATAAATAAATATTTGCAACACTCACACCAATTAGCCTAGCCCCAAAGTAAGCACTGTAAGGTTTGTGTTAAAGGATACTAGGGTAATGGATAGAATACATATACTGTACATATATAAGTATATTTTTATATAGAAATACATATTAACCTGGAGCTGGAGGAGCTCGATGGCGCAAGTGGTTAGCGCGTTCGGCTGCGGTCGTTGAAGTTAAGCAAACTTTCGCAGTGGTCGGTCATTGGATGGGTGACCAAAAATTAACTATCTCAAGCTCCTCCGTGCTTCGGAAGGCACGTTAAGCCGTTGGTCCCGGCTGCATCTGCAGTCGTTAGTACCCACCAATCCGCACTGGGCCCGCGTGGTGGGTCATGGCCCAATCTCCCTATTCCATCCATAGGGAAGGCCTGTGCCCCAGCAGTGGGGACATTAATAGGCTGATGATGATGATGATGACATATTAACCATCCTTTGTAGAGTACAAATGCTCGTATTCATCACACAAACATTTGCCCCCACTGGGATTCGAACCCGGGACCTCTCGAATCGGCGACACTAT
This sequence comes from Chilo suppressalis, assembly GCA_902850365.2. Taxonomy (NCBI): domain Eukaryota; kingdom Metazoa; phylum Arthropoda; class Insecta; order Lepidoptera; family Crambidae; genus Chilo; species Chilo suppressalis. The sequence goes on along the minus strand of OU963912.1, from coordinate 4,986,058 downwards.
GAAACCCGGCGTACAAACCACACGGCCACAGAGGTAGTCGAAATTAAAACTGTTTAAGATGATCGACCCCATGTCACTTAGCCGCACTTAAGTTTGAAGACGGCAGTATTATCGTCCAACATTGCTTGTCAAATGTCAAAACCCTGTTTCATTCATTGTGTCTATCGTATCGTATTGAATCATTCAACAAATGAATAAAACAGCAAGTAAACTACTAGATTTCAAGTTTACAAATGCAGCAGAGCAATTAGACTGTTCGCATTGGAGGCGTCTCATAATTGGTTCCTCATTGCAGACCGTAGTGGATTATATTTAATAGGTGTACAGCCTACAACACATATAAGTTTACGAAACTCTCAAACCTTCTCAATTGGATTTGAATCTTATGATAAGAAAAATAAAGTTGGTAGTTTGTTAGCGGGCAGATCAGTTTGACGACTTCCGTGGTGTAGAGGTTAGTACACCGGTTTCGAATTGTCGCCTATTCTTTGATGAAGAAGCTGGCAAGCAGCAAATTGGACCCTAAATTACTGTTTATGATTACATGGAACTTGTGTAAAACTGTTTGTGAAGAGAAAATAAAATTCATTATTATTATTTATTATTAAATTCTTAAAATAGCGATGTGAGGAAAGAATTGTTGACAAAGACCAAGAACAGGACACAAAAAGTTTTTCTGTCTTAATTTTTATCGTCATCAGCCTATTAATGTCCCCACTGCTGGGGCACAGGCCTTCCCTATGGATGGAATAGGGAGCTTGGGCCATGAACCACCACGCGGGCCCAGTGCGGATTGTGCGGGTGCTAACGACTGCAGATGCAGCCGGGACCAACGGCTTAATGTGCCTTCCGAAGCACGGAGTAACTCGAGATAGTAAATTTTTGGTCAATCATCCAATGACCGACCTCTGCAAAAGTTGCTTAACTTCAACGATCGCATCCGAACCCGCGCGAACGAATAAGATTAAATTAAACTTAGTTTGATTCAATCTTATCTTTTTAAAACTTATATAAACTTTATGGCAGCTATCAGGTTTTTTTTATCCGCCTTATAGATGTAAAAAATTATAGGTCTTCTGTAGGAGAAAAAAATAATACCTAATCTGAATTTAAATACTAAAAACCATAATATGAGTTGATAAAACAATTAATAGTTAATTAATAACACAATAGGACCGTTATGTTTATCATACATAACAATTGACAGATCAATTAATGTCTGTAAATCAGAAATGGGACAACGTTATAATGATCTTTGGACGACGAATCTAGCAAAAAATATAATAAGTATTATCTACATATTTTTTATTTTTAAAATATTCCACGCGGACCAGGCAGCAGACGGGATTCGAACCCCCACCCTTCGATATCCAGGTGAATGCACTGACCATTATGCTACCGCTGCCCTGATGGCCGTGTCGAATTTTCTCCAGCCTTTCTTAAGCTGCAAGGCAGCGCCATCTCTTCGCATTGTAGGTAACCCACAATGTCAAATGAATACCTTTACGAGTATTAAACATTTGAAAGAAGAAATAGCAAATATAGTTATATTTTTTATTCTTTTATTTAAGCATGTAACTGCTAGATGTTCAAATGTAAAGAAAATTTTACTAGAAAAAAAAATAAGTATCATCTTGTTTCAATTTATCAAGCTTTTAGACCAGTTTAGAGGAGAGGTTGTGTGACGTCTGCATTTAAAATTTACCTTCGACATAAACCGACACTAATTTATTGTATGACGTGCGAGAGATTCTATCAAAGGTCATTGGATTCTACCTAAGAAAATTAATGACGCTCAGAGTATGCTCTAATGTGATTCTGAAAGGGTAATTTTAGTAATTACCCCATAAGCATAGAGCAAAATAGAAGGAATAGCGACTTAATACTAATCAAATCATTCTACCATTTTTTGAGGAGGAATGGGGAAATATGCACAAAAACGCAGTTTAACATACATGCATAAAAATTAAAACTGTAAAAAGATACAAATAAACAATGACGCTAACCCCCCTATTCCATCCATAAGGAAGGCATGTGCCCCAGCAGCGGGGACATTAATCGGCTGATGATAATGATGATGAAACAATGATGCATTGTACCTCCAAATTCTGCACACATAATAGCTCTCTTTTTTTGTATTAAATATACGACCTGACGGCTCACCTAATGGTAAGTGATCACCGTCGGTCATAAACACCTGCAACACCAGGAGTATTACAAATGCGATGCCGGCCTTTAAGGCGCTTTGCAGACGACGGGGCGGGGCGGGCCGGTCAATTTCGCCGCGAACGATAGCACAAAGGGAATCCTATATTACAAACGCACACAGAGGGCAAAAAGACCGCACCGCAGGTGTCCGGCGGGCACTGGCGGCGGCGCGGCATGTCCGCGGCTGCCCGCTGTGGATCATACAAACCGATTTATATGCAGTAACGCAGACGGCGGCGCGGGACGGTCAGCTCAGTCCGCGCCACGCGCTTTTTAGTGATGGACTATTCACTAGAACGAACGTCCTGAACTGACTGCCTCTGCCCGTCGTGTGCTTTGTGTACGCGGCGCGGGCAGCCGCAGACATCGATGGGCAGACGCGGTTTTTATTGCTTCGCGGACAAAATGCCCGCCCCGCCCCGTCGTCTGCAAAACGCCTAAAGGTCATAGCGCACCTGAACCACACGGCACTCGTCGACTATGCGCTGTCAACCAGCTTACCACCGTGAGTTTACCATGTCTGTCCGTCCCCCGACACATATGCCAGGACCGCGGTTCTCGCAGTATGTGTCGGGAAAAGGTGCTGGTGTATTGTTTAGTTTTACTGGGTAGGCCCTGCTCGTTTCATTCCGTCGTTAGGCGGGGTGATGAGAGTGGAGAGGAGTCCACAGATACCTACGTCTTGCTTCAAGCGGTGGAGGAGAATCCGTAATGGATTTTCTAAACATTAGCTTACATCTTCAGATGAGCGCTCCAATTCGAGCGGAAATTTCACTTGCCTTAACTCTCTTAACAGGATTAAGCCTTGATTTGATTTAAGAATGTTGGTGCAAGTGGCCCATAGTACTGTAACGTCCGTTACGTTACAGCCTCCTTGTTTGGGTAAACTCTTTGTTCATGCAATGCCTACGGCTGGCAGTTATATTAAAAAGCTGATGTGAATGTTTGAAATAAGGAATCGTCTGTCTTTTGATAGAAGGTTCCTCATCATATGGACTTAGGGCACCAAACCTCTCGTAGATAGATAAAATTCACATAATATATTAATGAAAGAGTTAAATATCTAATTAGTTTTCATTTATAACTTTACGCCCCCAGGTTCTATCCCTTCAGGGTAGAACTCCGCATAGTGTCAAAAGCATCGAAATGGGTTTTTCTACAAAACTCTAAAAGTACGCATGAACTGAGTGAATTCCGTAAAAAACATAGTATAACGGAAATTCATCCGTGATTATGTCACTAAACAGGATTTTAATCGATACACGAGCAACACTGAACTTGAATTCGAACCCTTGAACCGGTTTAAGAGTTGTTTTAGCATTAATTTATTGATAAGACAGAGGTCGTGATAAATCAATGTAAACATAAAAATCGTAAGATAATCTTTTTTTTAGATAGCTCTGCTGATGATTTTTGTGAATAATTAACTTGATGGTCAACATGATCCAACATTTATATATAATCAGTTAAATACGTAGGTACTACTTAAAAAAATCTATGATTAGACAAAATCCAAAAAAATATAGCCTTCTAAAAGCCCTAATACTAATAAGTACAAACAAAGCGAAAATATTCACTTTGTATTTTTTTTCGTCAAAATTGTGGCAAACGGCAACAATATTTTTTGTCACCAACTTAAGATTTATCCCTAATCTGCAATACCTATATCCAAAAAATATTTAAGTCATCATAGTAATATATATCTATATCCAAAAAATATTTAAGTCATCATAGTAATCAAAATGGTCTCTTATTATTAATTATCAAATTAATGTTAATGTACATCTTAAATTTATAGATTGATCACTTTTAACTATAGTGTGGAATATAAGGTCTGTTACTAAAAAGTGATTCAAAGGTTTTATAGACTGTTAAACAAAATAATAGATATATCACCAAACTAGCTGTGCCCCACGGTGTAACCCGCGGTTTATTAGACGTGAAGAAGTAACAAACATACACGCTCACAAACTTTCGCCTTTATAATATTAGTGTGATAAATGGAAGATGGTGGCGAACTGCCTGCCACTAGTGGCAATAGACGCTAACTATACCAGAGTTGTCCACTATCTGTCACCAGCGCATACTAAAGTATTTCGGATATATCGCTCGCAGAAACCCTGACAGCCTCGAGAAGCTGATGGTGGTTGGCCAGGTCGACGGTCACCTACCCGCTGGTCAGACCTAGTAAAGTCGCTCAAAGGCCTATCAATAACCAAGGCTATAAAGACTGCCGAGGACAGGAATGCGTGGAGAGGCATAGTACATCCGTGGTCAACATTTCAAGTTAGACACGACCTTCAGCAATGAGGATAGCGACTAAGAAGAAAGATACCAGAGTAACACTTGCACCCTTGCTTAAATTTTACCATCATCATCAGCCTATTAATGTTCCCACTGCTGGGGCACAGGCCTTCCCTATGGATGGAATAGGGAGATTGGGCCATGACCCACCACGCGGGCCCAGTGCGGATTGGCGGGTGCTAACGACTGCAGATGCAGCCGGGACCAACGGCTTAATGTGCCTTCCGAAGCACGGAGGAACTCGAGATAGTAAATTTTTGGTCAATCATCCAATGACCGACCTCTGCGAAAGTTGCTTAACTTCAACGATCGCATCCGAACGCGCGCGAACGAATAAGATGAAGATAGCGACTAAGAAGAAAGATACCAGAGTAACACTTGCACCCTTGCTTACCCTATCCATATCCTCTACCCCTTTGAGGCACGTCATTGTACACATAGATAATTAGTATATTCGTCTTAGATTCGAATTCAAGACCTTTAAGTAGGCAACACTTTCAAAAGCTGTGTGTACGTATCACTCCACCAAGGGAGGTCATCGACCGCGTCATGGACGTCTTGCAATATCTTGAGGGATATTTTAAAGTCGCCTACACATGTTGGCCAAGCGAAGGCCTATACCAACGTATGGACAGCTTTCGTGTCTTGCCTTGTCATCGCTCGGTATCGCTTGCCTACTTTGCCGAGTTCAAGAAAGCGCCAACGCTTATAGACCTCATTTGGCGTCGCTTGTTGGCACTCGCTGTTGTTCGCCAAAATTTGTCTCTCTTCGTCCATAATAATTGATAGCGCACCAACGTACTTAGGGGCAGCTCCACAAAGCTTGTCGATATTGGCCACTTGCATTGGTCTTATTCAAACTTTCCCAACTTGCTTTGTATCAGTTTACGTATGCTCGTGTTGGGTTACATGTATTGGCTGGCGGCTTACGAAACAATAACTGGTAAAATATGCGTAAAAGAAATTCAGACCTTACCAACAAGCATCGGTGGTTTAGTGGTATAAAGCTCGCCTTTTAAACAGGCGTTCCGAGTTCGATTGCCAACCGAGTTAAGCCTTTATTTTAATAATGATATTGAAAGATTCACTTGCAGTGTGGTTACATTTATTATTGCCGCAGATTTTTATTTTATAAATATTTCCAACACTCACACCAATTAGCCTAGCCCCAAAGTAAGCACTGTAAGGCTTGTGTTATGGGATACTAGGGTAACGGATAGAATACATATACTGTACATATATAAGCATATTTATATAGATATACATATTAAACATCCATGACTGGAGTACATATGCTCGTATTCATCACACAAACATCTTACCCCACCGGGATTCGAACCCGAGACGTCTCGAGTCGGTGACACCATGAAACCCGGCGTACAAACCACTGGGCCACGGAGGTCGTCAAAATATATTGCAAATGCGACGATGCGCAGATTCCAATTCTGCTAGTCAACACCTTAATCGTTGTAATTACCGTCTGCAGCCTCCGTTACAGTTAACTAGGCCGTTTCCTCCTCGTCCGTTGGTCGGTTATAAACTTGAACCCAAGTTCAATGTCAAATGCCGCGACTTTACGCGGTGTGAGCGCATATATACATAACGTTGCCGTCGGGTCGGAACTTTTGTTATGATTTTTTAAATAATTTATTATTCAAACGCCGCTGTGTGACATGTATGTAATGACTTTATTATACAATTCTTAAAACCTTGCTTAAGGTTGCTGAGTAAGAATTTAAGTAAACACCGGTTTGTTAAGTCATGGATTTTTTTTTAATATCGTGCGTAGTTGATGCATTCGAGCAATTGTCTGTAATTTTCTACATGGCTGTACTTTTCTTAATAAACCTGTCAATAAGGTCCAATGGGTCCCATAAAAGAGGTCCAATGGGCACTTTCTTTAAAATCTTGTAAGGAGGTCGAATAGGAGAAACAATTAAGGTCCAGTGGGTACAGTTGCAGTAGGGTCTTATCTTGAAGATCCAATGGGCACCAAAAAGGAGGTCTAATAGGCACATTGAATATAAAAAAATTAAGAAGGTCCAATGGGCCATATAAATGAGTTCCAATGGGCACTTTTTGCTTTTGGGTCGAATCTTGAGGGTCTAATGGGTACCTACCCCTTTTGACTTTATACTGAATAATAGTTTAGTAAATTAATAACGAAATACCTAAAATACAAAAGAGTAATCTTTGCCTAAAATAGATGTGAATTAAATTTTACAGGGTAAATTGTTTGTTGTCAACATTATTACTTTTTCTTTTAAGATGCTATAGAAATATATATAGCAGCAGGCATTTAAACATTAAATTTGCTGTAAATTATTTATTTGCAATACGATGGGTAATATAATATCCATCAAACATATACTTATACACCAGAAATAATCGAATTCAATAATATCACCATTAAAAGAAAAAGTAAGCGATGCAAAATTGATTTTTGTACCGTAAGTAACTTACAGGCACCCAATATTTATAGTTTTTTTAAACGACTTCAAAAAAGAAAAGTAGACCAAGAAAATGAAAAGATTTATTTAAATAAATAAAAAACACTAAAAAGCAAGAAAAAAAAACATTCTTTTTTATATCTAAAGTATTTAAAGTCAAATTAACATTTGGAGGCGGTGCTATGTACGTTAAAAGACCTTTTTTTTATAACGCAGTTGAAATATCTTTTTACAGACGACGGCGCCTTTAAGAGGCACACCGCCGAACGGACCTCACACCTGGCTGCCGCAAGTCTTATTTGTTATTGTAAAAAGAAAAAAAATGCTTCGTGCTTTCATTTACGACTGGTTAAGACCAGTAATCAATATTGCTGAGAGTTATAAGTGTAATAAAAATTTAACAATAGAATACTTAATAGACACTACTGTGAAAAAAAATTGCGTGATATTTGCCGAGACCCCCCCTCTCTCCAACGTAAGATTAGATGAGATTTGACTCGACCCCCTCCTCCCCTTAAACATCACACGTAATTTATGGACGCCCCCTAAGTCATGCTGACTTGTATAGCTGTCCGTACATGTGTCATCTAATGGACCCAACTTTATAACACAAGGAAAATAACAAAAGAACAATATCAAAAATCTTAGAGATTGACAAAAAATAATTTTATTAGCCTATTAACAGTCTCTTGCAAAAGTCGGAAAGCTTCAAATTAACATAAAAACTTTGAAGCATTTATTAGAAACTGTGTATTGATATGTCGAACTTTTTTAAGTATAATAGACGAAAATTAACAACAAACTGAGAAGTGACAAAACAAAAAATTATTACGCTAATATAAAATTTTATGAAAGCAAAATACTTGGGATTAAGTGTCGCCGCACACGGGCCAGTCGCCAAAGCCACAAACGCCGCCACGAGAAGTTAGAAGCGGCTACTAAAGTAACTGAAGCGCGCGACAGCGGCCGAATAAGGTAAGGGAGAGAAGGTGGGGAATCGCGCGAGTGACGCGTAGCGGCATTTTGTATCTTCGTGTTAAGTGGCCGGTGCGGGCCACAAGAAGCGAGCAACGACGATTTGTAGCGTGTAGCGGCCACCGGCGTACCGTCTGTGACGAGTCCATATAAAATGTATGAAAACTACAAGACATATGCCGGTGGCGGCGTTTTGTGGTCGGTGGCCCGTTTGCGGCGACACTAAGGTATAACCAGTAGCCAAAAGATGGAAAGCAAGCATTGGTGCCATCGCAACCTCCTGATAAGCAGAAATCACCATCTTATATCTATAAACACTTGTAATGCGCTTCTGATACTGATCTCAGAAGTATTAGTGATTACTTGACCATACAGGAACCACACAAAACCCTACTTATGGTACGACCACACTTTTGCAATTTTGCGAACATTTACCTTTTCCACGATGCTTCCATCCAAGCAATAGTCACATTTCTGGCTGTGTTCAGAAATGTGAATAGGGATGACGACTAACTTTTTTTCTTGTATCAGGTAGATTACCAAAAAGTATTGGACACGTATTTTTTCGTTTTTTACATTTCAAAACATTACAGAGATATATTGATTTGAAAATTCATCTGACGACACGTTTTGGTACAATTTGTACTTAAAAGTGACCTCACGAGCCACCACTCCCGAACTTTGACGCGCTTTATCTTTGTTATTTTTTGGTTGATTGACCAAAGACAAAATACGTGTCTATTATTTTTTGATCACCTAACTGACGGACTAAATCGAATTTTGCTTACTTTTCTCCGTCGTCACCCCTATTGTCGTGAAAACGGAAAATGTTCGCTATAGCATCACTGACAGAAACACAGCAACACAAAAGTTTTCATTATGGTTTGCTTCTTAAGCGAATTTCTAGTTCCTATCTTTGTCTTATATTCCTTAAAAAAGATCATGTGAAAATAATTACAAACACGTTGGTCGAAAAATATCATGTCCAAAACTATCAATCTTCATTATAACTTTTATAGAAATTATCCTTGTTTCCTATATTTCCCTTGGTCACAAATTACATTGAGAACGATTTTTTTTTCTTCTAGATGGCTTCGCACGGCTTGTGCATTTAGCCAATGTCAAGTGTTAAAATGTATACAAATACTATAGCACTCGTGGTCAAAGTAATAAGTCAAGTCAAAGTAAGTGGCAGTCAAGTCAATCCCCCTTTCCCCATGTTTCAGTAAAAGTGTGGGGATTTACTGCAACCTCCCCGTGGACTTCTTGAGGGAACGTCGAAAGACACTTTCCGCTATTTTGTTTCACTTGCCAACACTTGTGCATGTTCCCGAACACTTAGTGGTTAATAATCCACCATTATTAGACACTAACATCCGCCACAACACAATTTTTAACAAGATAAACAAAACTGCTAAAGTGACGCTGCCCGATCCTGCATAAAAGTCCTGAGAACGATTTTACTGATTTCATACACATCTTATGATGTTTCTTTTTTTTTAATCCTACAGAGTATCGTCTCTGTCGTTTTTTTATACGGAAAAATAAATGAAATAATTGTCAAGAAAACTAAAAAAAACTTCACATACGAGTAGATGCATTACGCTTAAGGATTTCTTTTATGTTTTCACCGAGCAGAACAATATGTGTACGGAAATGGTAGGGCCGCTTTTTGCAATAAAAAATATTAACATAGATTTTCCATTAAAATACAACTGTGTTTTATTTTGATGCGGATATAAGTAGTTCGTGATTAAACAAAAACACAAAAAACTTAAAAGCAGCGTAACAAACATTCAAAGAATGTCAATAATCACAAAACGATTCTATAATAATTATACAAATCAGTAAAATCTTATTAATGAGTGTGTCATAGTGTGTTTTTTAAATTTTCTAAAGTTTATTTTTAAAACCTGTTGTAACTCATCTGGTGACAATCAATACGTGTGGAATCAGTAGCCATATTAATGGTTTAAAAACACAAGATCGTGAGGTCAAAATTTGCTGTAGATAATTTTTATAAATAAATAAATATTTTTCCAACACTCACACCAATTAGCCTAGCCCCAAAGTAAGCACTGTAAGGCTTGTGTTATGGGTTGCTACTAGGGTAACGGATAGAATACATATACTTTACATATATAAGTATATTTTTATAGAAATACATATTAAACATCCATGACTGGAGTACAAATGCAATAATATTTATCCACATGTTTCTAGTTTGTATATTCGGAATACGTGTTTGAGTTTCATACAAGTGCAAATCACATATGTTCTAATAAATTATATTCAGTAGCGATTTTAATTGAATATTTTGATTATTTATTTATTTTTTCAAATTAAAACTGAACTTTATTGACTGTGTCCTTTTCCAGACTTTTTATTAATTTATTGTAATTAATTATTTGCATGCAATTAAAAACTAATTTTAAACGATGCCAAAGAAGGATAACTTCTCACGCGCCTACATAAGTACACGCACCCATTTTTGTAATTATTAATTATTTGCATGCAATTAAAAAATATTTTTAATGATGCTAAAGAAGTATAACTTCTCACGCGCGTACATGGGTATGGTCGCAAAAAATTGTACAAATATCATTTTCGTTTTGTCCCCATTTTATTTTTCTCATAATTTCGAAGTTATTTGATAAATGTCATTTGTTGAACATTGTTCTGAATGACGAGCTTCTGTTTAGATTATTTTGACGAAATGTAACCTACCATCCCTAAAAAATATATGTAAAAAAAATATAATTTAAAAGGTAGTGGTAAAAATAGTTTTTTCTAATCATTAAATTGTACTCATACTTTATGATACTTTCTCAATGTGTTTCTAAACGTGCTTATTAAAATAGCGTTTCAGTTACATATTTAATCGTTTTTAAAAAAGTGTCCAATTTTATGATGAAATGAAATGGAATGAAAAGTCATTTATTCAGTCTAGGCTGTTACAAGCACTTGTGAAAGTCAAGAAGCTACGCCATCGGTTCGCAAAACTACGGCGGGAGACCTTGTACTGAGAAGAACCGGCAAGAAACTCAGCAAGGGCTGCTTTTTTCTCCCTGTATTGATATATACAGAGTCGTCAAGTTGAAAAATGACTTCAGACATACTTCTGAAGTCACCTTCCATTACATTATTTAGGGTATAGATATATAGTTACAACAAATTTTATATTTAGTATATATAGGAAGCGGCATTAGATAGGTACCATACTACTGTTACAAAACTGACTCATACCCATCAAATAAGAAATTACAAGAAACACTATGTCCATGCATTACGATCATTTAGATAATCATTAACTTTATAATAGCCCTTATTCATAAGAGTATTCTTAATCTGAGATTTAAATTTGGTTAGTGGAAGCTCAATCAGATCTTGGGGAACTTTGTTAAACAATGCAATACTACATCCCAGAAATGAACCTCTAGATTTTTGGAGGCTGAAACATAGAACGGCAAGCTTGTTCTTAAATCTCGTGTTTAAGTTATGGGTTTGACTTTTTTTTGCAAATGCGTCATAGTTTCTTCTTACATATATTATATTTTCATAGATGTATTGCGATGCCAGTGTTAAAATATTAATTTCTTTAAATTTTTCTCTAAGAGATTCTCTTGCCTTTAAATTATATATGGCGCGAACAGCTCTCTTTTGCAGTACGAAAATACTTTCTATATTAGCAGCTGAGCCCCACAACAAAAGGCCATATGACATAACGCTATGAAAGTAACCAAAGTAAACCATTCTTGCCGTTTCCACATCAGTTAGGAGTCTTATTTTTTTAACAGCGAAGGCCGCAGAGCTCAGTCTACTTGATAAGGCATCAATATGAGGATCCCATTGCAGATGCGAGTCTAAAGTAATACCCAGAAACTTTGTAGAATCCACTTACTCTACAGGCTGCTCATTTATTTTTAAACTAGTATTAACCTGCCTCACATTAGGTAAAGTAAACTTAACACATTTTGTTTTGCTAGAGTTTAGTTTTAAATTATTTACCGTAAACCAGCGAAGGACTTCAGAGAGAGCAAAATTTACTTCGTCATAACAATCATTTCCTCTCCTAGCTTTAAACACTAAAGAGGTGTCATCAGCAAATAGTACTGTCTCACACAAATCTCTTGTAAAGTGAGGAAGGTCATTAATATAAATAAGGAAAAGCAATGGGCCCAATATTGAACCCTGGGGCACGCCCATAGAAATGGGTGCTCCTGTAGACTCAGCTTCATTTATAACTACTTTCTGAATCCTAGCAGAAAGATAAGACTGTATCAGACTTAGTGAAATATTTGATACACCATAATGCTTCATTTTATTTAACAATGTTTCATGGCTAACGCAGTCAAACGCCTTAGATAAATCGCAAAAAATGCCAATAGCATCGTGCTTACTCTCCCATATATCAAAAATGTGTTTGAGAAGTGCAGTTCCAGCATCAGTAGTACTAGTGAAACCAAACTGTTTTAAATGAAGTAGCTTATTTATAGAAAAGTGTGCTAGTAATTGGTTATAAATTATTTTCTCAAATACTTTACTTAGCGCTGGTAATACAGATATAGGCCTAAAATTGCTGGGATCTGATTTATCACCAGCCTTAAAAAGAGGGATAACTTTAGCACAGTTCATTAGATCTGGAAACACTCCCTCATCAATACATTTGTTAAATATAATGGCCAGTTGTGGCGCAATGACAGTGATAATCGGTTTTATTATATATGTTGATATTCCCCATAAATCCTCTGTCTTTTTAATATTAATAGAATTAAATGTTTTTATAATACAATCACTACTGATGTGTCTAAAATAAAAATCATTACTGCACTTATCAACGCTTGACTCAAAGAGGGTCATTGCTAACCTAGAACAAGAATTAAGATTTCTAGTTGATTCAAACGGTGCACTAGAAAAGAAATTTTCAAAAGTGTTGGCAACGGCATCATCTGTCCGAATAATCTTGTTGTCTATTTTTAAAGAATATGTGCGTTCATTGAATTTATTTCTTCCAGTTTCATTATTAATTATATTCCAAGTTGTCTTTATTTTATTATCTGATAGACTAATTTTTTTTGATAAAAATTTAGCTTTCGCTATGGCACACACCTTTTTAAAAGTTTTTGAATAGTTTTTGACATATTCTATAAACTTAGGATCAGATGAGGTTGCTTTGAGAGCATATAATTGATACAACTTATTTCTACTTTTGTAAATACCAGGTGTGGCCCAATCACTAAAATTCTTTTTAGAGCTATGGCATTTAATTACTTTGCGTTTGAATATTTTATTAAATTCATCTTTAATTAAATTAAATAAATCTTCATATAAAATATTATTATTATTACAAACTGGTAAGTCCGACATTTTATGATAAACACTATCTTTAAATTTATTTATACCCGTTTGAGTAATTGGTCTATAAGTTAGGTCATGTTTGTGTGAAGCATGATGGTGTTCAAGAGAGGCTAATTGTCCACTATGATCAGAATTAATACAATTTATTATTGATTTATTAAAAACTTTCCTATTACAAAAAATATTATCCAAACAGGTTGCTGATGCATGTGTGATGCGGGTAGGCTCAAAGAAGATATGCTCCAAGTTATATGATTTAAATAAGTTTAGAAACCTACCCACTAACGGACACTTAACTAAAATATTTATATTAAAATCACCACATACAACAAGCACTTTATTACATTTACATACTATATTGAAAGCGTCTTCCATAGCGGACTCAAATTGAGTGTAATTCCCAGATGGGGGTCGATATACACATATTATGATCATTTCATCAAGTTCCACACAAGATAGTTCAATATTACGTTCAACTGAAAGTGAAACAATATCTGAACGTTCTTTGTATTTAAGATCATTCTGTAAGATTATGAGAGAGCCTCCCCTGATAGCCGATTTCCTACAAAAACTACTAGCAACTGTATAATTATCTAAGTTCATAACTAATTCATAATCTCTGAGCCAGTGCTCAGTAATACATAATATTCTAATATTCTTTGCATTTAAAAAGAATATTAGAATATTATGTATTACTGAGCACTGGCTGAGTGTGTAACGTCATGAATGTAACGTTTGTTTCTACCAGTTTCCTTTATGTGATTTGATAATTTTTGCTATTTTCATAAACTGCAACACTATTAAGCAAGATACAACATTCAGAAATAAAAATCGGCCATATTTTTCCGAATAAAAATCGTAATTTGTGTTGACTTCAGATTTGTCGCCAATAAATATTGTTTTTTGTTTGTTTGATTGCAAGGTAAGTACTGCTTGTTGTGGTATACTGTTAACGTGTTTAGAAAGATGTATTATCACAGAAAACGGTAACCCTACGTCACAATCCATAGTTGTTTGCAGTTAAATGATATTTGAATTTTAGGTCATGTCGCACGCTTTTTTGTGTCATGAATGTTACAATGTGTAACGAAATGTGTAACGTTACAATCATGACCGATTCTAAGGCGGAGATTACACTATTTTACTTAAAATATAACCTTACCGCGACTTCGTCAGAGTTAACTTTGGTTTTTTGAGAATCCTTTGAATGTTTATATGTTCGTTACTCAATCACGCAAAAACGGCTCAATGGATTTTGATGAAATTTGGCACACATTATATGTGTATACTATATTGAGTAACGAACATACAAACTTTCACATATATAATATTAGTAGGATAAAATTAGTTAAAAATATATATTCCAGATGCCTTTGACCAATGCCGAAAGGCAAATAAAATATTGTGAAAAGTTACGAACCCAAAATCCTTCGAAGTACGAAGAAATAAAATCAAAAAATGCAGAAAAAAACCACGGAATGTACCGAAGACAATAAAATATTGAAAAGAAAACAGTGGCGAGCCAGTCAAAATCGTCGCAAAATGAAGTCAAAAGATACTGCGAAAAATGATAATATCACTGAAGTGTGCTGAAACTCATGAAAACACATTCTTGGTACGAAAACTACAAAGAAGATGGGCTAACCAAAGAATATTATATGAAGAAAAAATCTAAAGCCAAATGTTAATCAAAAAATATAATATCACCACCACAGGCCTAGAACTATTTAGTACCAGTAGAACTACTACAATAGGTTCTATTATGAACTAAGCTTTATGATGGTCATGTATGTAACGTTCTGTCATGTACGTAACGTGTGTTACGATGTCATGAATGTTATTTGTACAATTTTTTGCGGCCATACCCACATAAGTTACACGCATCCATTTTTTTTATATAATACATATTCTGCTGTTCTCAAGCTAGAACGCGGCTAAATGACAAAACCAACTTTTGAGATATGTATGGGCAAAAAACGCCGCGTAAACTTTAAATTATTGTTATTTTGTAACCATTCATCACATGACGGATTTTTAGACTCAAACTTTAAAAGATACAAGTACTTCTTAAAGACAGATCGATAGAGAATTAAATAAATAAATATTTGCAACACTCACACCAATTAGCCTAGCCCCAAAGTAAGCACTGTAAGGCTTGTGTTATGGGATACTAGGGTAACGGATAGAATACATATACTTTACATATATAAGTATATTTTTATAGAAATACATATTAAACATCCATGACTGGAGTACAAATGCTCGTATTCATCACACAAACATCTGCCCCCACCGGGATTCGAACCCGAGACCTCTCGAGTCGGCGACACCATGAAACCCGGTGTATAAACCACTCGGCCACGGAGGTCGTCTATAACATGGCGGTGTTATTTTGTTTATTATTTACATCTTCTTCACCAGCCTTTCAAAGCCCCGCTACTAGGGCACAGGGGCGATGAGCTTGATGGCGCAAGTGGTTAGTGGAAATTAAGCAACTTTCGCAATGGTCGGCCATTGGATGGGTGATCAAAACTTATCATCCCGAGCTCCTCCGTGCTTCGGAAGGCACGTTAAGCCGATGGTCCCGGCTGCATCTACAGTACGCTATTACTAATCCACACAGGGCCCGCATTGTGAGTCACGACCCAATCTCCCTATTCCATCCATAGGAATGGCCTGTACCCCAGCAGTGGGGACATTAATAAGCCGATAATGATGATAATAGTCAGTATTTATATATTGTTTTAAACTTTCATGGTCACTAACATTATAGAAATATAAGTTATTTACGGGATTGTTACCATGTACCTTGTTTTTAGCGAGTTTCCGATATTTCGGCACTGTTGAAAGCGCCATGATCACGGAGTAACTGTTGCAAGCGCCATGATCACGGAGTAACTGTTGCAAGCGCCATGATTATTACGGAGTAACTGTTGTAAGCGCCATGATCACTCAGTTACTCCGTGATATGAATGTGATGTGATGAAATATCGGAAACTCACTAAATATCACTAACATTATAGAAATATAAGTTATTTACGGGATTGTTACCATGTACCTTGTTTTTAGCGAGTTTCCGATATTTCGGCACTGTTGAAAGCGCCATGATCACGGAGTAACTGTTGCAAGCGCCATGATCACGGAGTAACTGTTGCAAGCGCCATGATTATTACGGAGTAACTGTTGTAAGCGCCATGATCACTCAGTTACTCCGTGATATGAATGTGATGTGATGAAATATCGGAAACTCACTAAAAACAAGGTACGTGGTAACAATCCCGTAAATAACTTATATTACTATAAAGTATTTATATAATGTGAATATTCACAGTATAGCCTTTTTTTGCCCAGATAGCAGTGATTGCCAATTCGTTTCCAAAGTTATGACCCTTGTAGGATCACTTTGCTGTCCATTTGTCCGTCTGTCTGTCTGGCAAGACACTTTATCTCAGGAATGCGTGTAGGAATGAACTTAGAATTTAAACTATATTTATAGGGTCTACGGCCACTTGCAGCTTTAAACAAATCTAACTTTAAAGTTATCTTAAAGAAAGATAAGCACGGCCGTTTATATTGCGTACCTGCGAATTTGTACGGAACTTTCGGTCGGCGAGTCGAATTCGAAGTTGTCCGGTTTTTTCTAATAAAACAATTTTTTATGCGTTAAATAATAATCTAACTTGTAAATTGCTTGCATAAAAATAATAGAAGTGATTTTATCTTTTCAATCTTACTCATCATTTTGTGTTATCATCAAAGACATCTTTGACTACCTAATCAGCTTTATTAATAATCACATATTTTTAATTACGTCTAGCAAAATAAGTTCTTTTCCTTCTGAACAAACAACATGATAATTGTAATTGGCTATGAAGTGAAACTTCTTTACGCATGCTTGACTTGGGGAGTAAGCTGGCGAACGCGTTACGAAAAGTGTGATCGGCCCAGGATGGATCTTTGTTATTCTTTCACCCAAAAAAATGCTGAATGGATTTTAATGAAACTGTACAGTAATATAGCACATACACGAAAATAACATACAGATAATAATTTATGTAGTTATTGAGTGAATTGGCCAAAATATAACAATAAGTGGCACGTAAGAAGTTAAAAAATCTCCCAACTGTGAACCATTTTACCCTGCACTGCAAAAACATTAAAAGTTACATGAATATAATGTAGTGTTAAAATGTATCTCTTAAATAGATCTACAAAAAAGCCACGACACCGTTTATCTTTTTTTAATGTGTAAGCGATTATCGCTAAAATAGTGAATCAAAAATCAAATATTATTTGATATCCATTTCCCAAAATGCACATTTTGTATTAACAAATATTTTTTTATCGAAAAATTTACTTTAACGCTTTTGATATTTAAAGACGAGAAAATTTGCCTCACTATGTCATTTCGACAAATATTTAAAAAGTTACAACGATGACAAAGTGATAGAGCGGTGTACTATGCACACACTATGCAGGAGTAAACTGCGGGGATAGTGGGAGAAGAAATTTAATTTTAATGTTTATAAGCGTAGATAAAATCTAGGAGAAAAAGAAAATAACGGGCTACTCGCAGTATCTAATCCTATACGAAGTACCTATATACTTACAATAAAACTTTGATACAGTTTCTTCTATTAAATGATGAAAAAAAAATGGGTGCGTGTACTTATGTAGGCACGTGAGAAGTTATCCTTCTTTGGCATCGTTTAAAATTAGTTTTTAATTGCATACAAATAATTAATTACAATAAATTAATAAAAAGTCTGGAAAAGGACACAGTCACTAAAGTTCAGTTTTAATTGTAGTTGCATCACAATACATATATGAAAACTTAGTATATGTCAAAAAAAATATTAGTTTATTTACTAAAAATAGTGAAATACATACACTTAATACTAGAAGTAAAAATAAGTTAACTTTACCTGCTACTAGGCTCCACAAAATTAATAATTCGTTTAGAGGCCTCTGTGTTCGCTTTTACAATAAAGTCCCAAGCAATATTCAAGAGTTGAGCCTGACTAAATTTAAATCGACTATTAAAAAAACTCTTATTAAGAATGCTTATTATAAAGTGTCTGATTATATTACAGACAAAAATGCTTGGGTTTGAACTGTTCCAACCATTCTAACGGGTATTTCTATATGATATATATTATGGATCAGGTGTTGATGATACTTTTATTGAAAAGCTGTATTTAAAGCTGATTACGTAAGGAAGAATATCAGACTATTTAAGAAGATTTGAATGACAAAACGGCGCACGGTGGAATATGGTAGAACAAACGCATATCAAAATTGATTTTTATTACTGATTGAAATTGGGTAATATATGAATATAATTTAATAGTTCAAAAGTCGAAGTTTAATATTCTGCAGCGTAATTCATATTTTATTTCGTAAAAGTATTTTTTTTCATGTAGCAAAGTTAAACGTTTAGGCAGCTGGGAAATATTAAGTTCTTCATTTACGTTTTTCAACGTGAAATAGTTTTAAACTTGAAATGAAAGGTATAAGGTATTATATATTTTTGAAAAGCACATTTATCAGAGGTTAGAAATAAATACAATTGATTGTTTTTAATACGAATATAAATTTAAAAACCAATTTAAAGAAAAAATGGAGAAATATTCTTTTTTCCTCAACTTCGTCGAATCTTTTAACATTTCGAGTTGTTTACCGATGCTTTGAATTTAATGTTAAATTATAGGTTAGTTACTCATCTAAAACATATAAAAAAATTAGCTGCGGCTTTTTGCGGTTTTCGGAGATATGTGAAAAAATCGAATACTAGTCTGGGAACGGAAATCGCTATCAAATGCGGTTTCGTAGTTTACTTTTATTATCAATAGTTTGTGGTACATTTTATGAATTAATTATTTGATATTGTTATGTAGGTTTTATCATTTCGATGTCATTTTCCGTGAGAAAATAGATATCTGAAATAATTCCCACATTCTGAAACAATATAAAAAGGGCAGTGAAAAAATATGTCTCCATTACCGTTTCAGTGGTCTTTACGTCTAAGTACTCTAGTAGGTACGGTTATTTCATTATTCAACATGTCTACTTTTAACTGTACTAAACGTGAGTTAATAGTGTCTTATATAGAAGGCGGAAAAACGACTGCGGCACTTTCAACATATTTGGAGGGAAAACAAATTTCGGATATCAATATATGTTTTATTATTGACCATATTCAAAGGGATGTCGTCCCTTCGTTTAATAAACGCTGGAGTGAAGCAGGTAACGGAGAGAGTATCATAAACCATTTCGCGGTATTACCAATTGGGCAACTTTCAGAAGATGCTCAAGAATCTCGCAGTAAAGACTATAAAAAATTTCGCTTACACCATGCTCGGAAATGCCCTCGAATAGCTACAAACGAAGATGTGTTTAATACACTACTTTACACTTCAGATCCATATATAACGAGCATAAGAAAACCATATGCAAAAAATGTAAAGGAGCTCGATGAAGATACTTTACACCTTCTCAAGGTTAATGAACTTATTTCAGATCCTGAAGCTCACCGGGTGTAAGATGTCAATCTTGCTGAGCAAAAAAAAAGAAATATATATTGCGATAATTTTGATTTGTTTCTGTATGTTAGCGTAGTGTTAAAAATATTTTACCATTTTTAATTTTATATTATCAATATAATATGATAGTTATCTTAATAGAGTAATTAGCATTAAGAAATAGACGTACAATATGTTTCTAAAAATATTTCAATAAATAAATAATACTATTTTAAATCATTTTGTGACTTTTCTTTTTTAATTAAAAAAATACGCATAATTCCAATTCATCAAACATTACTTATATGAATCCTTATGTATCACTTTATATTATAGCAAAATTTTATAAGTCTATCTTTCAAATTGACGGTTTTACAGATTTTTAATCCGAAACACACCGAAATATTCCACAGTGCGGCGTGGTCATGATTTCTCCATTGTTTTTGCTTTGTAATTGTTTGCAGTGTCCTACAGATAAATGACTTTAAGTTTAAGTAAATATGTTGTGGTTAATATAGGTGGTTATGGGTAGTCATGCTCTCTTAAAAGTCTCTTCGGTGGTGTCGTGTGAGGCGGGTCGTTACGTTCCCTAAAATATGGTTGAGCGAAGCGATGGCTGGTTCATGCGTCATGCTCGTGAACGGGTGCTGCCAGCGGAGATGAGTCTGCCCTAACTACTTTGATATTTAAGATATAAATGTTTAATTACACCTATTATAAATAACTCTGTTTGTATTTATACTGTGTGACACAGCAATCAAAATGCAGGTGTACAATTAATGTATAATTTCACATTATGTAATGAAGGGTGACTTCATGAATCATCTCTGAAGTCATTTTTCAACTTGACGACTCTGTAAATGATAAAACAGGGAGAAAAAAACAGCCCTTGCTGAGTTTCTTGCCGGTTCTTCTCAGTACAAGGTCTCCCGCCGTAGATTTACGAACCGATGGCGTAGCTTCTAGACATTCATATGTGCTTGTAACAGCCTAAACTGAATAAATGATTTTGATTATTGATTATTATTATTGAATTTGAAAAAATAAATAAATAATCAAAATATTCAATTAAAATCGCTACTGAATATGGCGAAACGTCAATAAATAAATAAAGTTTCGTGCATTAACCCGTAAAAACTAGTTTTACAAAAAATATGCCGGTGGCGGTGTTTTGTGGTTGTGGTCGGTGGCCCGTGTGCGGCGACACTAGGGTCCCATTTATTTATATAGGGAATTTCTTTATAATCGATTTAGCTATTAGGGCGCGGAAACGTAACAAACACACTCACTTTCGAATCTTTAATATTATATTATACTTACTAGTGATCCACCCCGGCATTGCACGGGCGAAATTTATTCAAAGGTAGTGTTATTTTACTGTCGTCTTCTATAAGGTGGAGGTTACTTTCCAAGACAGGCGCTTCAATACTCCAAAGCGGGAAATCCGCTATGCCCAAGCTCTCTTAAACATTGAATGCTATCGACTGCAGATGCAGCTGGTGCCTGCACTACGTTGAATATTTACTTAAATATTAGTTATAACGGCATTCCCAATCTTTGTTAAATCAGTTTTATTTATATATTTTTTTTATTTTATAGCCATAATTTTTATAGGATTGACATTTGTAATGGAAAGTGACTTCATGAGTTATCTCATATTGTAGTCATTTTTCAATTTGATGACTCTGTATGTAATAGGTACAGGAAGAAAAAAACAGCCCTTGCTGCGTTTCTTGCCAGTTCTGCTCAGTACAAGGTCTCCCGCCGTAGTTTTGCGAACCGATGGCGTAGCTTTTCGACATTCGCAAGTGCTTGTAACAGTCTAGACTGAATAAACGATATTGAATTTTGATTTTTTTTCATTATTTTATGGATGTTTGATTTAATTCTTTTATAGTTCATAAATATACACTTACCGTACCTTCAATAGTGTTTTACACAACCAACAATGTTATACCTATAATATACCTAATAAGTAATTTACAATGGAATAAAAAAACTTGGGATATAATTCTTTAGCTTTTAAAGCTTACTTAGCTGTGTTTATTTATTTTTTTATTATTTAATTTTATTAATATACTGCTAACGTTTTACCATTTATATGTATATAGAAACAACTATTTCGCTAAACTATCATAGTTTTCGTAATTGAAAATTATGTTTCTATGTGCGTTTTGGTGAAAACTAACTAAATATAGGTACTTCAAATTTAAGAAGACGCAAATGTTTTAATAATAGAATTTAAATACTGTTTATTTGTATAGAAACGAAAACAATAAAATCAGTTCCCTTTGTACGAGTGCGAGTATACGAAAACTATCATAGTTTTCGTAATTGTGAAACACGTACTAAGGGTACAGAAAAAAGCCCCACTTTACATGTAGGTTAGGTACTATCGCGGAATTTTGCGCTCTGTCACTTGGCGAACAAAATGCTTTCAACGGTTTCCTACAGTAGTTTTTACTACGCCCCGCTTTCGCGTCGGACGCGCCAATCCGGGCTGCCGCACAAAAGTAAGACAGAGAGCATTTCATTGATGAAAATAATTAATTGAATTGCATTTGTTTTAGTTGCAATTTGTCATCCGCATCGTGATCGCGACAGCGCTATACGAAAAATAAGACAGCGATAATTACATGTCTATGAATGAATTTTTACTACGCCGCTACCGCAAGCGATTATGACATTATGGGTGACAGAGCGGGTCTTTCCGCGAGTGTACCAGAGTTTTGTCAAAGATGTCTTTTTGTCACTGATGGCGTGACCAAAACGTATATAAATATAAAATCACAGCCTCTTAGTATTAATTAAATATGACGACCTCCGTGGCCGAGTGGTTTGTACGCCGGGTTTCATGGTGTCGCCGACTCGAGAGATCCCGGGTTCGAATCCCGGTGGGGGCAGATGTTTGTGTGATAACACGAGCATTTGTACTCCAGTCAACGGATGTTTAATATGTATTTATATATAAATATACTTATATATGTACAGTATATGTATTATATCCGTTACCCTAGTATCCCATAACACAAGCCTTACAATGCTTATTTTGGGGATAGGCTAATTGGTGTGAGTGTTGGAAATATTTATTTATTTATATTTATTTAATTAATCTCTGAGCTAAGCTGCGGACTGACATAGTGAAACTGGAAAGCTAGAATAGTTATTCCCACAGAACACAGAAAGAGGTTAGAAGAGTCTTGTGGGCGGGGCAGGTGCGCCGCAGTTATGTGTGAGCAAATGCTCATAACTTCACCAAAACTTGGTTCTGATTGCGCCGTTGCTCTCGGGTGTGAGCGCTAATTGGCACGATTCTTTGATGTCGCGTCGTTTGATTGGCTATTATCTATTAGATGGAAGTGTAGTGCGGGCGAGCCGGCGACATCGCTTCCCGTACAAACGGTCTATGATCACCCTTTTTACCTCTCTCTGTGTTCTGCGATAATTGCTTATATTAGATCTTGTCTTGAAATTAGTAATTATTAAAATATCCATGAATTAGGTGCCTACGTGCTTTGGTTCACGTGTTATGAATTACTCAATCAATCTGACCTTAGAACATTAGTAAGTTTAGAAAGGCGAATTCAAGTTGTTTACTCACCTTGATTATTATTATTATACCGGGTTCACGACCCATCATATAATTATTGTCTAGTTAATGAATTTTTCGGAATATAGTAATAGGGATGATGACTAATTTTTTTTCTTATCGTTTATCAGGTAGATTATCAAAAAGTATTAGACACGTATATTTTCCTTTTTTCACATAATATAAACATTGCAGACATATATTGATTTGAAAAGTCGCATGACGTCACATTTTGGTACATTTTTTAATGCATTGAATTTCATTTTTTTTTTATTTAAAACGGTTATCAGTTCAATCATGATAAGAAATAGGGTTCATCCCCAGTATAAGTGGAAATTAATTCAAAAGGATTTATTACAATTAATTGCGCATATTTTTCTAAAACGTGCAGACAAACAAGTGCACAGACCAACGGACAGCAGTACCTACTAATAATTTTTTAACTAAATTTTTTTGTTATATAAACTAAGAAAAATAAATGAAAAAATACGCTGACTTTATAATTTAATATGTCTAGTTTTCAAAACACGCCTTTTTTATTGATTTAGTGTCTAACTTGGGAGATAAGAGCGATTTTATATTGTAAAGTCGTCACATAGCGGCCTATCGAGAGTAAAGCACTCCCACACGCTTACGCGTTGTGAGGCGTGCAATATCTTGGTAATAAAGAAAAATAAACGCTAATCTGAGATATTACGGTTCTTATGTTTTCATTTAGTGTATGACGTGATTCAAGTGTCTTTTGTTTGGGCCTAAAGGTGCGATTCCATTACGAAACATTTTTTTTTTTAATTATATATGTATACATGGTGAAAATTACATGCAATTTGAATAAAATTGCATATAAGCTACAAGTTGCGTGTTAGTTTAAACATTTTTAACAAGCGTTAATTGCACGTTTCACTTTAGTTAGTTAGTTGTAGGTTCAAACGTTAATCTACTCAATTGGGAACATCTTTACTTGTAAATGTGTCTTGCAAAAAAAACCTGCATAGAATTTACACATTCGCGGAAACATATTTTCAACGTTAGCAACTTGTATATATGTTACGAAGCGAATTGAAACCGACTCGCCTTGCGGCTTGCCGTCAAACAGGCGTCCACCTATATTAGAGTCTGTTAGAGACAGCGCATAAGCAGCTTCAGTACGTCGACTCGGCTACGGCTAGGCGAAGTCGCGTATACGGCTCGCTGACCACTGGTTACCGGTTCAGCGGCACTAGTTCAATTAGTTTGAATCCGAATGTGACTCAGCAGGAGGGGCGTGGACATAGAGACGTAAGCTAAGGTATAATGCGATTCAACTAAGAATAGGACCGACTGGGCGCCATATTTTGACGTCATAGCTGTCAATTCAAACCAAAGAGGTAGAGTGAGCAAAAAAAGTTTTCTATTTAATTTTATTTAATAAGATTAATTGTGAAAAAACATCAGATTTTTTAATGAAATTAATTTACTAAGATTGGGGGGAAAAACACTACCGATTTCTAATAATATTCCTTTATTAAGACTGTGTGAGAAAAAACATTAATCAGAATCTAGCTCGTCAATTCCGCTCATTTCTGCATTACCGCCGGAGTAGTTATGAATAATCATGCAGGTTGCATACGAACATGCATCCTATATGTAAATGAAAGTTTTAAATCGAGTTTCCGAACGCAACATAAAGTGACATTTGGTTGACGATTTAGGTTTTCAACCATCCATAGCCAAAGCTCAATAAATGAAAAAAAATATCAACCAATATTAATTATCAAGATTTGTTATTGTTTGTTTCAAAATTTTCGTTTTTAATCTAGAACTAGCTGAGTGCTAAAAAAGTGTTCCGAGATTTTTTTTTCATGCGACATTTGACAGATGGAGGTCATTGGCTTTCCTATTCTTATTTGAATCGCATTATACGGTGAGAAGTAAACGCGGGAACTGCAAGTTGACCACGCACCGCGGCTCGGGAGCTTGTCCCGAGTCTAGACGATTACGTTACGATACCTATTAGTGTGCACAGCAGTATGAAGTTTTATACAAATAATACTGAACGGAGTTGCTACAAAGATAATCCTTTTCAGAATTGATATGTCTGCTACGACCTTTAACTGTCCACGCAACGAAGTTAATCACAATAATATGTATAGCGAACTTGAAAAGAATTCGTATAAGTTAAAGAACGAAGGTTACTATTCACAAATAAACAAAATTAATCTGCCACAAAATAACCTTGTTCTGTGAGCGTCTGAAGGTCCCGTATTTTAATTTAAGAAGATCTCATGCAATACTACAACTAAAACTGTACCTAATAAGTACCATACAATCGAAATATTAATATTTTTTTCATACGAGACGCAACATATTTCCGTCATCATCAACCCAAGCTCGTCGACTGCTGGACATAGGTCTCCCCTAATGCACGCCACTGCTCCCGATTTTCTGCCACTCTCATCCAGCCCACTCCAGCCAGCCTACGAATGTCATCATCCCATCTTGGCTCAGGGTGTTCTGCACTACGTTTACCGAGTCGTGGACTCCACTCAAGTACTTTCCGCCTCCGTCAGTTCTGCGGCTAATGTAACCAGCCCTCTGCCACTATACCGTACATGATGTTAAATGTAAGTGGAGTCCAGTCGGTTAATGATGATGTGGCAAAATGTACGCCGCTCCAGCCATCCTCACCTTGCCGGCCTGAACCCAATCCTCTACCCCACGGAGCCTTGGAACCAGGTGAATGCAAGCCTTACGAGCCCCCGCAGTGGCTGCCCACTGAGGAACGGTAATTCTTACAGGCGCTTAATGACATCTTATCTGCTTAAAAACCCTACGAATACCCTCTAACCTGCTTAGTGCGAAACCGCGGGATCCCCGTTTAGGGATTCTTCCGAGTAGAGGACAAAAGACCTACTTGAAAGTGATAAATATAAATTCTCACGATAGATGGAAACCCATTTCTGAAACGTCATGCACTAGCTACAATGCACTTGACACGGGGGTTTTCCAAAACGTAGACATCAGATCAATTAACGTGACACGTCACATTATAACGATCTACATCTACCAATTAAAAGAAGCATACTTACACAGTTATTAGTTATTTAAAGAAATAAGTAAGTAAAGTCTGACAGTATGTCTGTTAGCTTTCATGCCTCTAAAAGATACATATGGGAGTGGAGAGGAGTATTTGGAGCGCCTGGGAAGATAACCTCCACCGTACAGGAGATTTCAGTAAAATAACTAATTTTTGATGGGGTTACCTTTATGTCAATGAGTAATGATCATTTTTAGGGTTCTGTAGTCCTGACAAGGAACCCTTATAATTTCCTCATGTCCGTCTGTCCGTCCCCGGTTTGGCTTGGAGACTATTAGCACTAGAGAGCTGTAATTTTTGTGGAGATATGTATATCAATCACGCCGACAAAATGGTAGGATTAAATTTTGAGGCTTTTTTTTAGGCTAGCTCCCCCTACTAAACCCCCTAAAAAGAACATACCTAGATGTTTTTTTTTTCATCTTCTACCCCATCGTGTGGGATATCGTTGAATTGCACCATTAAAACTACTACGGGGTTTTCAAGACTATTTTTCGATTTAGATCCGTTTGCGAAATATTGAACTTTAAAGTGATAAAAATTGTTCGAGTTAACGTTTTTATATATAGTTTATAAGCACTTGAAAAGGTTGGCAGGGGATGATTTTAGTCAGTAAGAGTCTGACATAACCTTGCAGCCGGCAGGGGGGGGGGGCATAGGGGTCCGGACTGCGAAAAATAAAAGGGCGGTTATCATTCGTATTAAAAAATATATATATCGAATTGATTTTAAGTTTGAGACGCAGTTTGACTTTGATTTAGGTATATTAGTTGAGATACACAGATTGATATTAATTGGTTTTTCTAATTTGCGATTTAGAAAATAATGACTCCTGCTCAAATATGTTGTGGTAACTGCAGGCAGAACGGACCTCAGACCCGGCTCCCGCAAGCTTTACGGGCCCCTGCAGTAGCTGCCCACTGAGGACCCTGTAACTCTTACGGGCGCTTTACGGCATAATATCCGGTAAAAACCGTGCGAATACCCTCTAAGCTGCTTAGTGCGAAGCCGCGGGATCTCCGTTTAGGGATTCTTCCGCGTCTCCGCACGGACCACCCGGCTGGTAACCTGGTACCTACTTGTTCACTTCGCATTTTTTGAGTGTGTATGCTGTTGGTCCAAGATGACCTTTACAGCGTCACCGGGTTTGGGGACGGCGAAATCCTAAGGGGATCTCAAGCCGAGAATTGGCGAGTGCCTCTAGAGGTATTCCAGGCGGATGGCATCTCACCACGGGGGGAGTCACCTCTCAGTCTGGAGCCTCTAGACCACTCGAACCTGAGGTGGTCGGCTCAACTAGAGGGCGTCTCTGACACTCGGACCTCGGCTCTAGTTAGCCGTTGCCGTGGGGGCTTCACTTCGCAACAAACTCAGGGTCGTATCTACCCTGCTACAGGCTGCACGAGGGATATTCGTTACTGAGCTAATATTTGATTTACTTATTCTTGGGAGTGAGGGTGCAATTCGTGGCCCACCATAGATTCTGATTGTAAATATTGGCACGAATAGGAAAAACCGTAGCCCTGGTCTAAAAGTCCCTAAATTTAATAAAATGAAAATACAGATATTGCAATCCCTAACCGTTTAAAGTAAATGTGTGCCAGCTTCCGCCAATATTTGAGTGTTATCGGTACACACTAATTATCTATGATAATAATAAATATTAATAAAACAATATGATAATTATCTTATTATCACTAATTATCCTTCAACCAAAAATTGATGGGGCGCAGCTTCGTTCATTGCACTATCTGTCAACAACCTACCCCTTAACTTTAATAAAATGGGGAAAATATCAATTTTTCGATTATGTTGAGGGAAATTTCCTCGCAAACTCAAGTGCTTCAATTATTTACATTTACCTACATACGCGCCTTGCGTATCAGTTGATCTCTAGACACTTTTGATGCAAATAAAAGACATAAATGTAGAAACTTGATATCTATCCTCAAGTGACAATGACGTGATGGTTACTCAGAAAAAAACGTGTTTCCGCTAACATAATATTTGTCGTAGTTCGCACAGGAAACGGAACTCCATTTTTCGTCTTACTACAATACATCTGAGCTAACAAAACTTTATTTGAATGTTTTGACCGACTTTATAAGACCCACGTACAAGCTAGGTATTGATTTTATATAAAAAAAAAATGGGTGCGTGTACTTATGTAGGCGCGTGAGAAGTTATCCTTCTTTGGCATCGTTTAAAATTAGTTTTTAATTGCATGCAAATAATTAATAACAATAAATTAATAAAAAGTCTGGAAAAGGACACAGTCAATAAAGTTCAGTTTTAATTTGAAAAAATAAATAAATAATTAAAATATTCAATTAAAATCGCTACTGAATATAATTTATTAGAACATATGTGATTTGTAACACGTATTCCGAATATACAAACTAGAAACATGTGGATAAATATGAATACCTATAACTGTTACTTTATTACAATAATAACATAAAAGTAACATTGAAAAAAAAGTGCACATTGCACTGACATAATGAACTAGGCCCTTTTCAGCGCAGCCGTGGACACGGAGATTGGTGTCGATTCTGACATGATATGAACCTAGGACTATATTTGGCATCAGTCACTCCTTTTCATTCTCTATTTAATTATTTAAGAACGACCAACAAGATATACACCAATACAAGATAACAAGATACAAGCATCGGCGATAATTCGATGATATCTTAATGAAAGATCACCACCGCATGCTTTACAAAACAAGGCATCAAACATTATTCTGCGTAATCTTAAGTGAAAAATGAATAAGAAAACAATAACATAAATATACCGCACAACACAAATAAAAATTATTTAATTTAAAAATAAGTATACCTACTAATGTCCTGTCTTGAAATTATGGCAATCTAAAATAAACGAAATGACGACAGCAATATTATCATATCACAAAATTTCAAAATATTTTTACATACAGGATTATTACACATAGGAATACAATGACAATATAACAAATATGGAGACGAGAACGAAAGATTCAGGAAGATTTAATAAATTTTTCTAGTAAACTTTTCTTTAGATTTAAAGATTTAATAAGTTTATTTACTTTATGTTTAAAAGTAGCCGCGGGATCTCCGTTTAGGGATTAAGACCTACTACCAAAATTGTCCAGACTATTGTCCAATTTAACCATACCGTTATAAGACCTACACATTCGATTTAGAGAGCTGTTTAAACCTAAGTTCATTCTAAAGCAGTTGAGTGAAAACAAAGAGTAAGCGGAGGGTCGCCTGAGCTTAAAAGGTGCTCTAAAACTTATCTTTGAAATCAAAGATGGATAGTCAACTCTGTTATTTGCAACATTATATGAAAATATATTGTTTTAAACTTTCATGGTCACTAACATTATAGTATTACTGGATTGAGATTCATAACCCACAGATTATCTCGACAGAACGCCACTACATACCAAGATTGGTCAGGGAATCGATTGAAATAACAAAACATAAAAATTTCAATCGTGAGGACGGGTTTAAATTGTCGAGTGTCTGGAATCCTGTAGTTCGTATGTGTAAAAACCGGAAAAATCAAAACAGCGTCGTGTCGCGATTCGATACTGTAAGTGTTGTGTGTCGGGAACAGTTTCGAATGAATAGTGAGAATGTGAACAGCGGGTATTGAATGCAATAAAAGACTTCGTCGGAGGGTAGACCGATATGTCTGCCAATAACAGCCTTCCCGCAATTACTTCAGTTACTCCGTGATCATGGCGCTTGCAACAGTGCCGAAATATCGGAAACCCGTTAAAAACAAGGTACATGGTAACAATCCCGTTAATAACATATATTACTATAATTATATAAAAACATGAGATCCAAAAGTTTCCTTCTGTCACTCAACTTGCTCATCTTGAAATGTCGTAGCCGTTCCTCATAACTAGGCATTTTTTTTAGCAAGATGATACTGGAAAGACAAATGCCACAAGAAGCGTTTTTGGACTTGTTCTATTCGTTTTGAATACACATCGTAATGCGGATTCCACACTGGCGAGCAATATTCCAGGTGACTACGCACAATTGCGTAATTTTATGTACATTGCACTTGTTCCAAATAAAGTTATTATTATTATTATATAATTATGGATTTTGGTTTCATGATTTTTGAAGTCCCTGCAATTACGTATTATGAAACCAAGAGACTTAAAACAGCGAGTTGCTAAATGATCAATGTGGAGATGAAATCGCAGCTTGCCATCGAGAATAACGCCCAAATCTCGAACACTATCAGTACGGATTAAAAAATTTCCATTCACTCTGTAAGTATTTACTACATTTGTCTTATTCCTGCTGAATTGCACTACAAAGCATTTGGCTACCAGGAAGCAAGCCTGTTGAGATCGTTCTGCAGTAGCAGGCTATCTGCCTTCCCCCCTGGCATGAGGACCGCGATATAATATGTGACGCGTTTTTTGTCGCGCTCAGGTGGCAATTTCTTTGGAGTTTGACAGTTGAACGCGATATGTCATGTGATACAATGTGAATTGTGGTGCTCATACTACGGGGGCGGGATCAGATGGAACTTGTCTATTTTTCTTTCGGAAGTAATTTTAATGTCAATAATTGTTATGGTAAAGTTCAATGGTGAATAATAATTGTTATGGTAAAGTTCAATGTAAAAATTCACGAAAGAGCGAGTATGCCCTAATACAAGTAAAATACTTAAAAGGGGATACTCAACAACATGTTTATATGGAACTTGTAAGCATTAAAGATTTTTTTCATTTTCATCTATACGTAGTGACAGGAACCATTGCTGTCAGGTTTAAGTTTGCGGTTGGGGAGTCGTACCGGAATCGACGCCAGTATAGTAATGTTAAGATGTATTTATTGTAAGTTGTCTGTTTTTCTTTTGTTATTTTGTAAATTTATAAGTTTAACTATTTGTCTGTGTCCGTGTACTGTGCTGAATAAACGATTTTCATTAGATTTGATATTATCTTCTTTACAGTACAGCTCGATAGATTTGTTGGTAAAACTGTACTTCCAGGGCCCAAAAGGTGATACTTGTTTTTTTTTGTAGAAAAGGTCTTTTTAACAGTTTTTTTTTCTGGCGCGCTAGTGTGAAGTATCACCACTTGATAAGAAAAGTAAAAATTTTCAATATTTTTTTCCAAAAAACTACCAGTACATAAGTGTGACATTTTTTTTAATAATGTGGTTAACAGAAACCTTTTTAACAACAAAATGCGAAATTACAACCAACAAAACTGTGAAGTTTTTACTTTTGGGCCCTGGAAGTACAGTATATCCGATTTGTTTGACTTGGCTGGTTTATTGTTGTTGTAATTTCGAAAACAAGTTTTGGATGAAATATTTTATTTAAATCTATCATTCCTCTTTTTCTTCATTTGTTATTTAAACCGTAAGAAGTTTGGATGAATAGGTAGTAATTAAAATTTTATACCTAGTCTAAATCATGCTGTCAGAAAGTGTTTAATCGTAAGCTTGTGAATATATTATATTTTAATTTTGATTATATTTTAATTTTAAATCATCTAGATAGAATTTATTTCAACTAACAAATCTCATAACAAACCTTGTGTTCATCTTTATTTTTGGAATAAAATAAAATAGTAATTACTTATCTTAATCTTGTATGTATTTTATCTTTATAAAGTATATACTAACGTAATCTTTTTAACAAGTTCCTAGAAATCATGCGAAATGCGGAAAACCGCTTAAAATTTAAGGCAAAGTTGAGCCATTTTACTACTTGTCTTATTGTTATTGTGTTAAAAATAACAAGCATAAACACGCCAACATTGTATCAAAAAAAATTTATTTCAAGAAGTGTCTGTAGCCATTTTATTAATTTCAATCCATAAACATTAGTGTTTAAATTAAGTTAATATATTTTTTTGATAATTTTTCGATCGTTGGCGTGTTTTTTATAAAAGATTAATATATATGCATAGATTTGCGACGTAATTATTATCTATAAGATTGTTTGTGGTAGAAATAGTAATGTGGTAGTAAGTACGTATAAGAAAGATTTTATTGTAAATTCCATGTATCTATGTATATTAGGTATTTAAGGTTGATGTCTCGGAACAATATTGACATATTACCATTTTTTTTTGTGTCTGTGGTTTTCTTCGTTTTACACAGAAATTTCGCCAATGTCCCATAGTGAGAGAGACACGAGAAAGACTTCTCGGTAGAACAGATATGGTGGTATAACGTCTTTATATAAATAACCGAATATCCGTTCTTCATTGAGCTGTTTACTTTTCTGCGCGCAAAATACACACACCATATTACCCTTAGCAACTCTGTGACAGTGACTTTTATTTGAGTGGTGAGCACAAGTATCTTCGCATCCTAAAAAGGATGCGAATTGTATATTTCCATAGTACAAACATTACCTAATTGGTAACAAACAATTGTTCTAAGTTTACGAACAAAACGTCGATGAATCTATTCTGACCATCGATTAACTATTTTGCGAAAGAAAATTTTCTTTCGTATCCTTTCACTCCCAGTTCAGAATGCAAATTAAAAACACAAACATAAAATTATTCATAAACGAAGATTCAGCTTGGATTAGTTACTCCATGTTTTGTCCCTGTTCATTGAATGAAAAATGGCATTTCAGTAATATGAACAAACTAGTGTAAACTTATTCCTCTTAGTTACTCCATGTTTTGTCCCTGTTAATTGAATGAAAAATGGCATTTGAGTGATATGAACAAACTAGTGTAAACTTATTCCTCTTAGTTACTCCATGTTTTATCCCTGTTAATTGAATGAAAAACGGCATTTGAGTGATATGAATAAACTAGTGTAAACTTATTCCTCTTAGTTACTCCATGTTTTGTCCCTGTTAATTGAATGAAAAATGGCATTTTGAGTAATATGAACAAACTAGTGTAAACTTATTCCTCTTAGTTACTCCATGTTTTGTCCCTGTTAATTGAATGAAAAATGGCATTTGAGTGATATGAACAAACTAGTGTAAACTTATTCCTCTTAGTTACTCCATGTTTTATCCCTGTTAATTGAATGAAAAACGGCATTTGAGTGATATGAACAAACTAGTGTAAACTTATTCCTCTTAGTTACTCCATGTTTTGTCCCTGTTCATTGAATGAAAAATGGTATTTGAGTGATATGAATAAACTAGTGTAAACTTATTCCTCTTAGTTACTCCATGTTTTGTCCCTGTTAATTGAATGAAAAATGGCATTTGAGTAATATGAACAAACTAGTGTAAACTTATTCCTCTTAGTTACTCCATGTTTTATCCCTGTTAATTGAATGAAAAATGGCATTTGGTTTGTTCATATGAACAAACTAGTATAAACTTATGTTTTTATTTATTTTTAAGCATTTAACTGCTAGATGTTTAAATCTAAAGAAAAGTTTACTAGAAAACTTATTCCTCCTTTTTTAATAAATGAGATATAGTTTACACTATACAATCCTTAATGCACTCCGGGCTGATAAGCCTGACTGCGATGTGTATGCAGATGGATGGAATAAAATAATATATGATAGTCTATAGTTTTGCGAGAAAAATGAGTTTGAATCCTCATGTTAATAATTCTTTGTTTCTTTTTAATAATTGCTGTAAATGGTATTATGCCGTGATAATAAAAAATAAATAAATCATCCTATTAGGGGTGAAAATCATAAGTGCAAATATGTTGGTATAATATAACAGATTAATATGATTACTTAAGTGTTTATCATTATTCTAAATTATCCTTGTTGAATTACGAGGAAAAAAAATACTTATAATAATATCAATTGTTCAGTAGTAATGTTTTATTATTTACTTAAGTGGGCGTATAATAGTGCCTTCAATTATAGCCTGCTTTCGATTACGTATGTTAATTCAATCATAAAAGTTTGAATGATATATAAGTAAGTATGATAAATAAACAAAAAGTTACAAATTTAGTTGCTTATGTTTTTACCCATACAAGTTTCAACGGTATAGATGCAGTGATTTGTTTATTTATTGACGTTTCAAATAAAAAAAAAATCTCACAATTATAAATTAAAATAAGTACTTTATAAATTCAATTACAAAAAAAAACATGCATAGACAATACAGTTTTAAAGTATTCCAATGAAATATCCGAACGCTCAATAAAAGTCTTTCTAAGGTAACTCGACAAAATAAATAAAATCATTATTCCGACGATCCTAAAAAGGATGCGAAACGTAAATAAATAAATAAATCAGTGCATCAATACCGTTGAAAATTGTTTTATTTACAAATTTAGTCTTGATTAAATTTAGTCTTGATTACATTTAACCTAAAAAAATATAAATAAACATCCCCTGTAAGACCGTAACAAAATATAAAAAAAACCTTACCATTCATCGAGTATATCACAGCTAGACAATTCCTAAACAAAACCGCAAACACTATAAATCGATACATTTTGACTGTCTTTTAATGTCTCTTTTTTCAGAAAACTTTTTAGCCGAACTTTTCCCGCTGAAACCGTAAAAAAGCATGCAACCTCTTTCGTTTTTCTAAACAGTTCACATTTTGGAAAGAGCGCAAACTTTTTGTTTATTATTCATTTTACTTTTTAAATTTTCGTTCTTGAGAAAAAGTGTTTGTCACTATAATTTTTTTAACGGTTTGGTTAAATGATACGTGCTGTCCAGCCGTACGAGTCAACAACATAACAGTGAGATGAAGCTGTGACGGTTGTCCTTATTATTCTAGTTATTAGATGACCTTACTATAGTTGACGTGTCGCGGGAGTGGATACCTTCAATAAGTAAATACCAATAAAATAGTCGAATATATCTATCTACAAGGATTCCGAAAACCCGCTCCGTTGTTATTATGTGAATAAATGATGTAAATATTAATCAATTTTTTTAAGTGTTGTCAATGATATAATATTTCGCTATGCTAATTAGTGCAAAACATTTATGTAGCCCCCGAATAAGCTGAGACGTAACAAGTACAATCTTACTGAAAACAATATTTTGAAAAAGATTATCACCGTTTATATTACGCTATTGCAACTTTGATAAACAAACCAATACACAATATACAGGGTTACAGGGAAAGTCGTACTGAATATTGAAGGACGTTATTATTCAGGTCATTTCTGATGGATGTGGTCCTATAATATGGTGTCCAAAACTTAACCGTTATGGAGATATTGGATATTAAAGATTTTTTTAAAAAATCCTATATTTTTTGGGTTACTGTCAATTTTTTTGAAATTAGAGCTCCAAAGGTCCGATTTTTTAATGAATATAGTTAGAAGACATGTCAAGTAATAAAAATAATGAATAAAAACTGAACTTACAGAAGTAAGTTCAGTTTTGATCGTGAACTTAAGCAACTTTCGCAGTGGTCGGTCATTGGATGGGTGACCAAAAATTACTATCTCGAGCTCCTCCGTGCTTTGGAAGGCACGTTAAGCCGTTGGTCCCGGCCGCATCTGCAGTCGTTAGCACCCATCAAGCCGCACTAGGCCCGCGTGGTGGGTCATGGCCCAATCTCCCTATTCCATCAATAGGGAAGGCCTGTGCCTCAGCAGTGGAGACATTAGTAGGCTGGTGATGATGATGATGATGCTTTTCTGGTTTTATTTACGTATTTTTGCTATTTTTACCTCAAACTAAAAATGTACCCTCTGCTACCATAACTGTTATTTGGTCAATGTTTTGCCAATTTAATAGCAAGTGTGATACCTTTTTGAATAACTAAAGAGACGTAGAATTTTTTAAAATTATTTGCAGAATAAGTTCCATACATTTTTGTTTTAGAAAAGTGCTTCAAAGTTAAGAACACTTGGTGAAAATTCTTTAGTTATAAACGTTGTCGAGCAGTTTTTTTAATCCGTTAGAAGAAGGTTCAGTTTTAATTCATTATTTTTATTGCTTGACATGTCTTCTAACTAGATACATTAAAAAATCGGACCTTTGGAGCTCTAGTTTCAAAAAAATCGTCAAAATCTTTAATATCCAATATCTCCATAACGGTTAAGTTTCGGACACCATATTATAGGACTAAATCCATCAGAAGTGACCTGAATAATAACGTTCTTCAGTATTCAGTACGACTTTCCCTGTAACCCTGTATATTTGTATATATTTTCATTGGCCAAATCTCGCTTTTCTCAAGTTTCTATACTAGAGATTACGCTACGCTATCTATATTAATTCACCAGTAATTCTTAAGAGTTCTCAGATATGTCAGATGAGCCCTTCCGACAAGTTCTACTAGGATAGCAGAAGGAGTAGAGAAAACACTGAAACATCCAGAATAATGAAAGAAATAAATGAATCTTGCCTGTTCAAAAAGTATTTACTAAATTTTATTTTTATTAAAGTGTATTCACAGACAGACGCAGAATGCGGCTGCGGCCAGGGTGGCTGCCAGTTGTATTCGCTGGCAATGTAAGTGAGCATTCAAATACGAGCAACCAATAAGATGAAAAAGAATAATGGAAGAAGTAAATAAATCTTGCCATATAACTGTTGAAAAAGTATATATCAATTTTTATCTGTCACTTTTGATTAAAGTGTATTCATACTATGAATCGTGGCCGTATTCTGCGTCTGTCTATGAATTTCATAGACAGACGCAGAATACGGCCACGGCCAAGGTGGCGGCCGCTTGTATTCGCTTGCAATGTAAGCGAGTGTTCAAACACGAGCGACCAATAAGGGCTGACAGCGGCCGCCTCTGATTGGTGAGATCCTTAAAACTTCACAAAATGCCTTCAATAATTTGATATAACTTTGAGATCAATTCTATTTTATATCGATCATGTCTACATACATACATTCTGTTTAGTTTCGCTCCTCCTCACTGTCGTAACTTTACCGTTAACCTTTATAATAATTTGTTTATCTAATAAGGTATAATGAAAGAAATAAATAAATGAGGAGCTCGATGGCGCAAGTAGTTAGCGCGATCAGCTGCGATCGTTGAAGTTAAGCAACTTTCGCAGTGGTCGGTCATTGGATGGGTGACCAAAAATTTACTATCTCGATTTCCTCCGTGCTTCGGAAGGCACGTTAAGCCGTTGGTCCCGGCTGCATCTGCAGTCGTTAGCACCCACCAATCCGCACTGGGCCAGCGTGGTGGGTCATGGCCCAATCTCCCTATTCCATCCATAGGCAAGGCCTGTGCCCCAGCAGTGGGGACATTAATAGGCTGATGATGATGATGAATAAGGTATAATAATAAGCTCCGATGCTTTGAACTGTCTGTGAGACTCTTAACAGTAGTGACGTAGCAAAGTCTAGATTATTTATTTATTTAATTCTTTAAGGTAGAGGATTAGTGTTGCTCGCGTCCGTAGGACTTACCACCTTCTCCTAGGCCCACCCTACACGTGCCCGCACCTGGTTTTGTACCCTTGTGTACCCTTTAACGGCCAAGTCACACAACATTAACTATAATAATAAAGAAATCGCAGTAAGGAACCTTAGACTTGGCACGACTTTGTCTAGATTTCATTACTTTTTAGAGATAAACAAGCAGCTCCATCGAGACTTGGCTAGTTTTTTACAGAATGTATTTGGTGGGATGTATATTTATTTTAGTGATTACATGAATCATTCCTAAAAGTCATTTTTCAACTTGACGACTCTGTAAATAATAAAACAGGGATAAAAAAACAGCTCTTGCTGAATTTCTTGCCGGTTCTTCTCAGTACAAAGTCTCCCGCCGTAGATTTACGAACCGATTGCATAGCTTCTAGACATTCATGTGTGCCTGCAAAAGCCTAAACTGAATAAATGTTTATGATTATGGGAAACTTACAGTTTATCATACAACATTTGCTTATTTATTTAAACAACTATAAGCCATTAACAAGTTTTCACTTATCTATATGAAGAAACATTCCACAAAGTCGAGAAATTTTAAATTTAATGAAGACACATGAAATTTAACTATTCTCAAAATATTCCCTTTGCTCTCAACCGCCCGATAGCCGCAGATTTCACGTTTACAAAATTATACATTGACGTTGTCAAATTTGCTGTTCAAGTTTCCATACAAAATTTGACATTAAGGACTCGCAAACTATTCGAATTCGATATTGCTTCGTGCTAAGGGTACAGTTTATTTATAGTCACCAACACATGTGCTAAGTACATTACAAGTTCGCAACGGTGAAATGTGACGCAAAATTATCTCTTATCTAATAGACAAGTCCGTCCGTCCGTCCGTGGTGCTGTTTCAGCGGCCAAACCGTAAGAGATAGATATAGAGAATGTTTAAGTTATAAGTTAAGAATAGTTTGATAAGACTACAAACCGGATGTGAGTAACGTAGCACTTCCGGTTTTCGAGAAATCACGTGATTTCTATTTCAAACGAAACCACACAAAATCTCCGAAGTTCTCAATGAATTAAATACATTTTTTTTTTGTGAACATTTGGTTCACTGGTTTGCTAGTTAACACTAATCTAAGAAGTCATACTTAATGCAGCTTGACTGAGTTTACGCATGGCCGGTCCTTCACAGCCCTTAGGCAAAAGTCGAACCGAAAGATTGTTTGAATAGATGTTATTCCAGTTGCACCAGTGTTTAGTCGCCTTGCTTATAAAAAAACAAACATTCAAATACCCAATATTGTAATTGAAGAAATTAACTGAGGGCCAATTTCAATGATTATTTATGATATTAGTGCGGTAAGTTGGTTATTACAAACGAGTGAAACGAGTGGCCGAATGTAAGGTTTACCATAGTCACAAGTTTGTAAATACAAATTCCGCACGAATGTCATACAAAGATTTTCTATACACGCACATCATGCGCAATTGTCTTTCACGAAAACATAAGAGCGTGGCCATTTTAACGTATTTTTAAAGTGTATTGTAACCGTACAATACACTTTAAAAATACGTTAAAATGCATACCGATGCATTAACATATTTGCAAAAATTTAATGTGGGTCTTGGCCTTATCTCGCTATTGCATCAATAAAGAAGACTGGCCCTATCTGGACATTCATAGGATGATGATGAAGATAATATAATCAGTTTTAGGCCGAATTTTTAATTTTTTTAGTATCAAAATCAAAAAATCTAATCAAAATCAAAAATCATTTATTCAGTCTAGGCTAGGCTAGACAAACATTTGTGAAGGTCAAGAAGCTAGGCCATCGGTTCGCAGAACTACGGTGGGAGACCTTGTACTGAGAAGAACCGGCAAGAAACTCAACAAGGGCTGTTTTTTTCTCCCTGTATTGTGATATACATACAGAGTCGTCAAGTTGAAAAATGATTTCAGAGATACTTCTGAAGTCACCTTCCATTACATAATTTAGTATATAGATATATAGTTACAATAAATTTTATAGTTAACTTTATATTTAGTTATAGGAAGCGTTATTAGATAGGTCCCATATAAACACCGAATCGAATCCAATGACATAAATAATACCGACTTAATCTCGTAATGTGTTGTCGTGTACTATTGACAAAATTAACAACATTGTAGTGATATTTGCCTTAGTAAAAAGGTTTTTTTATACGGCGATATAAAAGACCTTTTTATTAGGGCAATTTGAATGCAGTATTATATTATACTTATTTTCATAATATTATTTCATTTCAATAATAAACTTTACAGTCCCAGTTTATCCACCGAGTCCTTGACAATGTGTACACGTGTACTCATTAAATAAAAGCAGTGTCAATGTCATAATTATCACGATTTTTTCACACGAAAACGACAGAAATAACATAGGCCAAAAACATGAGACCGACTTCTAAATTTTTTGGAGGAGAAAATTTTGTTTGTTGGATTTTCTAAAAAAAACGTTTGTCCTGATAATAAAGAAAAAAAAACTATTAAAACCACCGTTTTGCCGATTATTCTTATATTAATAAAATATATAATAGCTAATATTATTCATTGTATTTATGCTGTTAGCTTATTATACTATACTATAGAAAATATTTCAGTTTCTCTAAACTTGGAACGATAAAACCCCGGACAGTGAAGTGTCTGACTTAGGTACAATAGCTTCAAAAGGTTTTAAGGATGCGCCATGACACGTCTTAGTTGGTTCCCCATACTGGATTCGGAGAAAAAGAGGAAAATATACTGCGACAATTGTTTTTTAAGGAGCTCGATGGCGCAGGTGGTTAGCGCGTTCGACTGCGATCGTTGAAGTTAAGCAACTTTTGCAGCGGTCGGTCATTGGATAGGTGACCAAAAATCTTCGGTAGGCTTCGGAAGGCACGTTAAACCGTTGGTTCCGACTGCTTCACAGTCGTTAGACCCCGCCAATCCGCACTGGGCCCATGTGGTGGGTCATGGCCCAATCTCCCTATTCCATCAATAGGGAAAGCCTGTGCCTCAGCTGTAGGGACATTAATAGGCTGATGATGAGTTGATTTTTAACTTTGTAGTGTAAAAGTAAAACTAGCTAATCTTAACGGGGCACTATCCGAGGGGCCTTGGTCCTTAAAGTATCAGGTGACCGGAGTATGGAGCGTAGCTTTGGTGGGTAGGGCCCTGCTCATTTTACCTTGCTCTGAGTTCGTCGAAATGAGCAAGGAAGAGTTTTTATAACCTCATTGCAATCTCAGACGCCGAGAAAGACAGTATACACATCACGCCTTTCACACATTAAAAAAAGAATAAAAATCTCACGATTCCAAATAGGTATGTTTATTTGAGGAACAATCATGTGGGTGATAACATTGTACCAGATTTTATTTTATCTATTTTTTTTCTATCCAACCATGGGCTTATGGCAACATGCACATAATGAAATTCTACACGTTCGTTGCAACGATATTAAGGCCCGTATTATAGAAAAATTCTCAGTAATTGATCTAGTCTTGAGACTAGTTCAATTAAGAGATGTCACTATATATAGCACATAGCGACATCCCTTTCTAACTGTACTCAAGTAAAGATCAACACTTAGTTGTCATTCTGTAATACGGGCCTTTGACTTTGTTTTGGCGATTAAAGATGTTTGAAAGTTGTCCAGTAGTGTTGAGTTTATTCGTTACAAACATACAAATCTTTTACTCGTTATAATATTAGTTAAGAATTGGTTTTGAGATGTGCTCATCAAGGCCCCTATCTCTGTATATATATCTGATATTTCCCAATAAGTCATAGCCAGTGTCATTCATAATGATGTTAGGATTCTAATGATGTACTATTTATAAAATTCAGGCTTTTGAAAGTTAAAGTCAAATAAAGAAATGCACATACAAAATACATAAACTTTGAAAATATTGCACTCATTTTGACAGTCGTGCGTGCGATGAGGGTTCCTTGTTGTGAGTTCTCCTGTCTATATCTTTTATCACCCCGAAAAACCATGTATTAAACCATGTATTTTATTACATTTTAAAAATAATTTTACCATTTTATCACACTAATATTATAAAGGCGAAAGTTTGTAGGTGTGTGAGTATGTGAGTGTGTATGTTTGTTACTTCTTCCCGTCTAAACGGCTAGAGCGATTTTAATAAAATTTAGTATGGAGTTAGCTGACACCCTAGGTTAACACATAGGCTACTTTTATCCCGAAGAAATGTTAGGTTCCAGAGGGATTTTCAAGAAACTAAGTTAACGCAGACGTAGTCGCGGGCGACCTCTATTATGTATTATAAAGGCGAAAGTTTGTGAGCGTTTATGTTTGGTACTTCTTCACGTCTAAACGGCTGGAGTGATTTTAATAAAATTTGGTAGGGAGTTAGCTGACACCCTGGCTAAACACATAGGCTACGTTTTACTGCGCGAAAGTATCTCTAATAAACCGCGGGTAACATCGCGGGGCACAGCTAGTTGTAAATAAAAATATAAGCAATCTAAACTCATTCACTGGATCACCTTACACACTCCAAGTTTGTATTAATTTCGCAATTCTATCCGTGACGTATAAGCTACACTGGTGTATGTTATATATTGACTCTTCGTGAGGCAAGGCCTTAGGCTAGCCGCACTTAGAACGTCGCTCAGAAATAATCTCGCGCGAAGACGTACAAACGGAACAAGTTGAATATGTTCTCTTCATCTAAAGCAGAGTTCCCCAAACTTTTTTGTTTCGTAGACCCCTTGCCATGTTTTTCAGTGTTGGGTAGACCCCCTACTTACCTGATATTGGTTTTTTTTTCTCTGACGTAGACCCCTTGCAGGTTGTCATAGACCCCTAGGGGTCTATGGATATAGACCACTTTGGGAATCACTGATCTGAAGCTAAAATTCTTCAAAAGCTTTCTATAATCTAAAGAAAATATAACTAGAAAAAAATCCACGCGAACCAAGCACCAGGCGGGACTCGAACCCGCACCCTTCGCTATCCGGGCGAATGCAATGACCAATTATGGTTCTAGTTATATTTTCTTTAGATTTAAACATCAAGCAGTTACATGGTTAAAAAATCAAAATTATAGCTTTCAAAATAATAATAAAAAAAATCGAATAAAGTATTATTATTTATTCACTCATCTATCAAATCAGCAGTGTTAATTTTAGGTATATTCACAAAGTTTAACCTGTACCTATTTAAATTAAAAGTTTTTGAATAACAGTTTAAATACGATTATCATGACCATGCTTTCTAAACTTCTGCTTTTTAAAAATTATGAGTCATTATAGAAATAAGCAGTAGATGTATGGAAAGAGCTACAAGAAAAATTATAATTAAGGTTACCTACATTATTAATGGCGGCAAACGCAACTCAACATGCAATTAAAAAGGAAAATCGTATTCAAAGAAAAATAATAGAAGAAAAGGAGAAAATTCAAAAAAACAGGAGACCTCCTGTAAAATCGTTAGACCTGGCAACCCTGCCTACATTACAGCCAGTGCCGTCTTTGACCTATTGGAGGCCCTGGGCATATTAGGATATTGGGGCCCCTATGACCCCCGTTTGGTGATCTAACAAGAACTAGGGAAAAGTTTAGATAAAAAAAAAATCCACGCGGACCAGGCAGCAGGCGGGACTCGAACCCGCACCCTTCGCAATCCGGGCGAATGCACTGACCATTATGCTACTGCGGCCCTAATGGCCGCGTCGAAATTTTCCTATTCTTAAGCTGCAAGGCAGCGCCATCTCTTCGCATTATAGGTGACTATAAATGCTATTTCTTCTTTCAAATGTTTAATACTTGAAAAAGTATTCATTTGACATTGTGGGCTACCTATAATGCGAAGAGATGGCGCTGCCTTGCAGCTTAAGAATAGGAAAATTTCGACGCGGCCATTAGGGCCGCGGTAGCATAATGGTCAGTGCATTCGCCCGGATTGCGAAGGGTACGGGTTCGAGTCCCGTCTGCTGCCTCCTGATCCACGTGGATTTTTTTCTATCAAAACTTTTCTTTAGATTTAACATCTAGCATTTAAATGCTTAAAATAAAATAAAAACATAAGAACTAGAGACTTTGTATTTGTGATCTGAGGTGCCCACCTATCAATCACGGGGCCCTGGGCACTTGCCCAAAGTGCCCACTGGGAAAGACGGGTCTGATTACAGCTTTAAGAACTATGTAAGACAGTACAGACTAAGATGACGATCAAGATACATTGATATTAAACTTTATATACTTTTCCGTAAATAGATAGATAAATAGATATTTCCAACAATCACACCAATTAGCCTAGCCCCAAAGTAAGCACTGTAAGTAACTACTACTTTAAAATAACTACTAAAAACTAAAGATCCAACTTTCAAGCCTTTTTTGAGTAACTTTAAGTAATTGTAGGAAGTTGAGTATTTTTTTATTAAAACAACATTCAAGACAATTATGTCACAAAAAAAAAATACTGCAAAATACCTACTACGAAAAAATATAAGAATTTTTGAAACCTCGCTGGCAGAAATCATTAAAAATACACAAAAAAATTATAACTCGAAAACTAAGAAAAATCGTGGAACATACATTGGGTATTTTCGGATACCCCAGGTTCGAGAAATCTAAAAAAAATTGTTGACGTCACTAGTTGGACCACCCTGTATACTGTACATATATAAGTATATTTATATAGAAATACATATTAAACATCCATGACTGGAGTACAAATGCTCGTATTCATCACGCAAACA
Organism: Chilo suppressalis; assembly: GCA_902850365.2. Lineage (NCBI taxonomy): Eukaryota > Metazoa > Arthropoda > Insecta > Lepidoptera > Crambidae > Chilo > Chilo suppressalis. The sequence goes on along the minus strand of OU963912.1, from coordinate 4,941,536 downwards.
TCTGCCCCTACCGGGATTCGAACCCAGGACCTCTCAAGTAGGCGCCACCATGAAACCCGGCGTACAAACCACTCGGCCACAGAGGTCGTCAGTCGTCCGTAGATTGATGGCAGCCCGTAAAACAGTTTGGTTGTACAGCCATTGATTGTAGCTGGACTAAAGTTAGAATTGGCTTAAACCTCATTTTGTCTTAGACTTCTTTGCAAAACAAATGTGACAGTTAGAACGGGTTCAATTTAGTCAACTACGAAGCCACGTCCACAGTGCGATCGGCCTTAGGGCCCGTGCTGCGTTTCAGCAGTTTCATTGAGTTTCGTCGAGCAGCGCTGCGATTGGAGACCCGCTTCACGATCAGGGTTACCATTTAGAAATTTCAAAAATCCTGACATTTGGAAAAAAAGTCCGAACTCTAAGTCACAAAATGGTATCATTACTCACTTAGTTACACTGGTATGGTATTTAATTCAATATGTACTTTCATTAATCATATTCAAGGTCAGGTGGAAGGCAAGAGAGCTGGATAGACGCCATCACAAAGGCTACTGAGTCCACCATGGTCCAGTGTACTCGCGACGCCTCGAACCGCCAGAAATGGAAGCACATCGCCAGGAGAGCTTCCCTCGGAATTGATAGCGACCCAAAGAACACCCCACCATGTACCTCGTCAGTGCAACCACGACCACTCTGACAAGAGTGCCCGACTAAGAAGAAGAAGAGACTCACTTAGTTACACTGGTATGGTATTTAATTCAATATGTACTTTCATTACTCATATTCAACGTAATTTTAAAAATCAGGACAGAGTCCGGACTATAATCTAAAAGTCCGGACATGTCCGGGCTAATCAAGACGGGTGGTAACCCTACTTACGATGAAATAACATGAAGCAAACACGCGGAGCGGACCTCCGCTCCGTGGTCCCGCTGAACGCTGCGCAGGCCCTTAAGCGCAGCGTCCACCGTTACGATTGACCTGACAAGTCATGTGTTTCTAATTAATTTGTCTAAGTTAATCTTTCAATTCACCAAGGGCTGATATTATCAATCTCTCAAAACTAACGCGAATGATAACTGATAAATAAGCACATTTTCTCCGTATTGTAGTCCTGAGCTGGGTGATTGTAGCTCGGAGGCCGCGGCCCGAATGTTTTATTTTTTGTAATGTGTATGCTGTTGGTCGCAGATGACCTTTAATATATGAGTGATGCGTGCGCTACTTCATCCCCCTATGCCTTATGCACCGCCTAATGTTAGGTTATTTACGAAAAGATGTTTCACTACAGTTGTGTGGTCCATACACACAATTAAGCTATTGCATAGATTTTATCGCGGGCTTTGAGCGCGGCGACCGAATCAAGAAATTCCGTAACGAAAATAACCTGATAACAGTGCATATGAATACAATTTTCGCCTTTCCAGTATCGATCAAAACGGCGCAGTGTGTTAAATTTTTGCCAAGGGACCAACGTTCGACGCATCACCGGTCGTCGGTTCAAATCCCGCACATGTATATTTTATTATAATTTTTTCCCCTTTCTTATATATTTGTTATAGACCCCAGCACCTGTTCTTTTTTTTATTTGTCTCCCATTTATTTAGACTTTATAATTATAATTTATGGACTTAAGATGGTAAACTGTGGAGCTTGTGGAAGTTTTTTGGCGCCGGGCAATGATGTTGTTTGAAGTGCTTGCCCAATAAAATATAATAAGGCCTGCCTCGCCATCTATTTCTATCTAATAAAAAAAACAAAACTTGAATTAATATCAATTAAAAAAAATACTGCGTAAATAAAATAAATAAATAATTATAATTGCATAAGTTGATAAATAATGCTATGCAATAGCTTTACTGCGGCAGTCCCCGAGTGCTACACGTATTTTTTTTTGTACATGTAGTTAGTCGATGGCTAACGTCTAATGAGGAAGTGGAGTGGGTTATAACGTCGAACCTCTCCCTTAAAAAACAGAGATTAATAAGGAAGAAAATAAATCAATATTGTTTCAATTTATGAAAACCTTATTTCTAATTAAAATCATTTACTCAGTTTAGGCAGACAAGCACTCATGAATGTCTAGAAGCTACGCCATCGGTTCGTAAATCTACGGCGGGAGACCTTGTACTGAGAAGAACCGGCAAGAAATTCAGCAAGGGCTGTTTTTTTCTCCCTGTTTTATTTTATTATTCACAGAGTCGTCAAGTTGAAAAATGACTTCAGAGATGATTCATGAAGTCACCTTTCATTACATAATGTAAATTATACATTAAGTATTCACCTGCATTTGATTGCTGTGTCATACAATACAAATAGTGTTATTTATATTAGGTATAACTAGACATTTACATCTTAAATATCAAAGTAGTTAGGGCAGACTCATCTCCGCTGGCAGCACCCGTTCACGAGCATGACGCAGAATGACGAGTGTTCGCGTGTACCTACCTATAACAATAGCTTTTTTATAAACAGCGTATATTGAATATTTAATACAGCGCCTTTAGACGCGCTATAAAACGTTTCATATAAAAGTATAAAAAATACTTATACTAATACTAACAATTACCATTAAATATGAAAAATTATGTCAATAAAAGAATAAAATGAACAGTTAGAAAACTAGCACCGTCATTCTTAGGTCATTGGCATCAGATTTGTTTTCGTAGGAAATTATTGTTTTGATTAATATGAAATTTGTTTTAACCGGTTTGATCAGTTTTAAATATTATGCAAAACAATATCTATACAAAAGAATTTGGGTTTGTTGGGTTCAGTAAGGATATTAATAAGACAAAACTTGAAGAATAATCTTATATACTACGAGTAAATGAAAATATTTTAATATCGTAACTTCGCAGACGAAGAATGACTTGCAAGATTGCATCTATTTTATTTATAATAATTTATTTAAAATATATTTATTTACATGAGAAAACAATCTTAGTACATAATTACTCTCTCTCTCTCTATATATATATATATATATATTCTAGAACAATAAAACTAAAACTAAAATCCTTAAAAAATATAATTAATAACTAAAATATATTATTATAAGGAGTCCTTTTAGGCAAAGATCCGAAGATACTGGCAGCGTTACCCCTTTGAATGGCTAGACTATTTCTTTGTCCGAGGTAGCTGCCAGCTCTTCGGTCTCCTGTGATGTCGACTAACCTTTTTGCTATTTCCTTAAATAGCCTTAAAGCGCTAGGACCCCACGGACCAAGGGTCTCGACACCGAATGGGAAAAAATCATATTCGGAGCCTAGACTCCTGTATTTGCTTGCTTTTGCTTTTTCAGCCGCTTCACAAGCCGCACCAGCTCTGTTGTTGGTTCCATGTAGATTTATTTAAATAGTTTTTAATTTTATGAATTTATTTTAATATTTATAGTGTTTACTGTTTTTAAAATACAAATGCAAGTCATTTATTTATGATAAAAATGACTTTAAAAATATATAGTATACATTTAGGTTTATTTTTTTAATCACCTCTGAATTTACGATAATCCGGAAAGGACACCCTCGACTATGTCCGCGTAACCTTTGTTTTTTTTAATCCCACAGGAACCTAATATTTTTCTGGGACAAAAGTATCCTTTGTCCCAGTCTAGGTCTGATATGAAGATGAATTAGATGAGGAAGTGGCTATACATGTAAATTTGTTGATTAAAAACTTACCAATTTCAGAAAAACGTCAACAGTGGCTAGTTGAGGCTACCAAAAAGGATGAGTCTCTCCAGCTTATTAAGGAATATTATATGAATGGATGGCCATCAAGCAAATCTCAAGTCAGTCAACTGGTAAAGCCATATTGGAATTGCCGACATGATATACATGTTATTGGAGATTTAATATTTAAAGGTAACAGTTTGATTATACCAAGATCATTGAGGTCAGAAATATTAAAAATAATACACAGTGGTCATCAAGGCATTGAAAAGTCTAAAAATTTTGCAAGAGGTGTAGTATTTTGGCCTTTGATGTCACATGACATACAAAATTTAATTCAAAACTGCCAAACATGTGTATGTCACCAAAAAGTCAGAACCTATGCTACCCCATAATATTTCTGCTTTCCCCTGGGAAAAAGTAGGTATAGATTATATGTATTTTAGAAATAAAACTATATTAATAGTTGAGGATTACTACTCCAACTATATTGAGATGGCAAACGTAAGCACTACAAATGCTGAATCTTTAATTAAAGTATTAAAACCAATATTTAGTAGACATGGAATACCTTATTTTATTATGTCAGATAATGGACCTCCCTATAATTCCAAAGAATTTAAAAAAATTACAGAAGATTGGAATATAGAACATATTACTTCTAGTCCCCACTTACCAAGATCCAATGGTCTGGTAGAATCGGGTGTGAAAATAATTAAAAACCTACTTACCAAGTGTTATGAATCAGGATCAGATCCCCATTTGGCTCTTCTTCAGTACCGGACGACACCTAGAGGAAATTTGCCAGCTCCATCTGAGCTTTTGATGTCACGTAAATTAAGAACGCAGTTACCAGCAGTTGCAGATCATTTTAAACCAAAAGTAATTGAATATAAAAATTATTACAAAAATAAATATAATAATAAACTGTCACAAAAGTCATACTATGATAAAAAAGCTAAAAGCTTACCTGCATTAGAAAAAGATGAAAAGGTTATGTACAAGAAAACCCCTAATTCAAATTGGCTACCCGGTAAAGTTGTAGACAAATGTTCAGAACCCAGATCATTCATTATAGAGACCCCAGAAGGCGATATTTTTAGAAGAAACCGACAGCATATAATAAAATCACCATTAGACACAACAAAAGTAGAAAAAGAAGTACAAGAGGAAAAAGGAAAAGAAGGAACATCTGAGGTTGTAGTTGAAAATACAAATATCAAAAGAACATTGAGCGGTAGACAGGTTAAGCCCCCAGTAAGGTACATGTTTGACTAATATTAGAGTAATTGTTGTTGGATATAGTTTTAATTTAATTTTATATAAAGAGGATGTTACATTAGAAAAAATATTGTTTGATATAGTCTTAATTTAATTTTTATAAAAAAGGAAGATGTTATATGTATAAGTAGTGAAACGGAACGCAGCCTTACTTCCCGCTAAAATCATTGTCATCGGCTGTCACTTTTAGCTATCATAAAATGGTCGTGTCATGGTCTTACAAATAAAACTAATTATAAAATATAAGTCTTTTTTAATAGTAAAACAATAACTTATACTTCGAAATGAAGTAACAATCAAACAAACCTTACAAACTTTCACATTTGTAATATTACTATGGTAGGTTTAGTACGATGGCGTAGTTTGATTTCCTCCTTATTGGGAATACATAACCCTGTCACGGAGTTTTTGGCGGGATTTCATCAAGTGCGGTTGGCGTCGTATTTCAATTATTCTTAAATTCGTTCATAGTGGATATTGGGAAATAAAATTGGTGTGATTTTGTGTTATAACAATCTGCGCAACTGAAGAATTAGTGGAATCTTTAAATTATACGCTATTCCGGTCAAGTGGACGTGAAAAGTTTATTGTAGTGTTGACTACCTCACAGAAGCTAATCGAAAAAACCAACTCGATACATTTCGTACCAAACACTCCAAGAAACATTAGAATGTACCGACATTCTAATGTAAACAAGAAGATTAGCATTTGTATTTATGTAGGTATACGACTGAAGGACTTGTATCCATGGTCATGAATTATTAAAAAACCCGTCACCTTATCCCGCTGTGGGTATGCGTCATTTCACCGAAAAATAAATGGTTTAGTAGGATAGTATTTAAGGTAAGATTAAAATATACCGACTAACACTCGTTAAATTGGCTGATAGCCAATCTCGATTCACTTCACATGGCTATTTGACTATTTGAAAATTTGACAATAGTCTCTTCTTTTCTTTTCTTTTCATAAAGAACGTGATAATGACATTTTGCTGCCGAATTTGCAAATAGTGTATTAAAAGAAAAGTTTTACTAGAAAAAATAATCCACGCTCCATGGTCCATGCAGCGGACGGGACTCGAACCCGCACCCTTCGCAAGTCGGGCGAATGCACTGATCAATTATGCTACCACGGCCCTGATGGCCGCGTCGAAATTTTCCTAGCCTTAAGCTGCAAGGCAGTGCCATCTCTTCGCATTGTAGGTAACCCACTATGTCAAATGAATACCTTTTCAAGTACTAAACATTTGGAAGAATAAATGAGCAATTATAGTTATGTTTTTATTTTTTAAGCATTTAACTGCTAGATGTTTTAAATCAAAAGAAAAGTTTTACTAGAAAAAAAAAATCACGCGGCCATCAGGGCCGCGGTAGCATAATTGGTCAGTGCATTCGGAATGCGAAGGGTGCGGGTTTGAATATCGTCCGCTGCCTAGTCCGCGTGGATTTTTTTTCTAGTAAAACATTTCTTTAGATTTAAAACATCTAGCAGTTAAATGCTTAAAAAAATAAAAACATAACAATAGTTTATTTGCTATATAGTGGGAAGTGCAGTGTCAGTAGACCACTCACCAGGTGGATTCACAACATCAAGCGAGTTGGGGGGACCCACTGCATGCGGGGTATCTCGGACAAGCAGCGGCTGGGCAGGCAGTAACCAAGGAGAAACGGGAAAATCTTGTCATTGAACTCAATCAGGCTTTGGACCACATTTTCGAACGGGGTACCAGGAACTTGGTTGAGTTCAATGCCAAGAAAACTCAGGCTTGCGCTTTCACGGCAAAAACATCGCCATTCCTTCCCCTTGCCTCTCTTCAGGGCACAACACTACCGCTGCAGAGCAACATTTCCATGCTCGGTATGGAAGTTCGCTCTGACCTGAATCCAAAAGACTACATCGAAACCGTGATCAAAACAGCTTTACGCAAACTCGGAGTCCTGAACAAGGTGTGGCGTTTTTTCACGCCCGATCAACTGTGCTTGTTGTACAAAACGCAAGTGCGGTCCTGCGTAGAATATTGCTCGCACCTTTGGGATGGCTCCACCAAGTACTTGCTCGATGCTTTGGGTAGGTTACAGCGGCGCGCGATCCGCATCATAGGCGATGAGGAGGTGACTAAACACCTTGAGCCTCTTCAATTACGCCGTGACGTGGCGTCACTAAGCGCGTTCTATCGTTTGTACCACGGCGAGTGTTCTGAGGAGTTATTCTCTCTTATCCCACCTTCCCCTTTCCTTCAGAGGACCACGCGCGCTGGCCTATGTTGTCACCGTCTTATTGTGGCCACAATTACAAATACAAAGAAATTTGGTGACTCATTTCTTTGTCGCACTATCCGTAAATGGAATGCTCTGCCCGCTCACGTGTTCCCTCCCTCTTACAACCTGGGATCCTTTAAAAGAGGCGTGAAGAAGCAACATGCAGGCCGGTAGGGTGAGGATGGCTGGTGTGGCAGGTAGAACTGCTGTATCAGCTATCTTCGCGTCTGGACTTCACCTTCACTTAACATCAGGTGGGGTGGAGTCATTTGTCGGAACTATCTGTAAAAAAAAACAAGACTGGTCCGGGTTCTGGAATAAGCTGGTGTGAGTTAAGTTTTAGGTCCGTATGACAGAATGATAACTAAGTGTTGATCTTTAATTGAGTACAGTTAGAAAGGTATATCGCTATGTGCTATTTAAAGCGACATCCCTTTCTAACTATGCTCAAGACTAGATCAATCACTGAGAATCTTTCTATAATACGGGCCTTAGTCAAGTAGATTGTGTTTTTAACTTGCAGCTGTTTGAGTAACCCATGATTGCCCCGTGATGGCTTTCTAACTGATCTTACCCATAGAAGAAAAAACGCTCGCAATGTTTCCTGCAAACGCCAAAACAGATGGAGTTACGAGTATATAACGAGTGTATAAGTTAGAGGAAAACAGCAACAGGGGCAACACTGGAGGGATAGTTCCATAATTTGTGCTCCTCGTTTAATAGTGTTTTAATTGCGGATTTTAAGGGAAAGGTGATGAAACTGGTGATCGCTCTAATGGAAAACTTCTAATTAACACGCGTAAGTGTTTGCACCAAGAACAAGACTGCTTTAACAAATAATTGGTCTCGGAAATAAATTGTATTTGGGTACTCAACAAAAACAATTTGAAAATACCCACAACATTTGCTGATTTGAGGTTGTCAAAATCGAATTGACGTCAAATTTACCCAAGTGTCAAAGTTAATATTGCCAGCTTATGAAAATCACCTCACTGTTGGGGAAAGGCAGTTGATTGAGTTACCAGTTTTTATTAATTATTATACCTATTGCAATTTTCACGAAATGTCTTCAAAAGTGAACTCGAAACCTGCCACCTGCGCGGCGTGCATTAAACCACTCCCTAAAAATGAATATTTGCAATGTTCGTGTTGCAAAGCTGTTTATGATCTGGATTGTATTAATATGAGCAGTCAACGTTTCCACTCATTCTATGCATTGAATAAGGATCGTAAAAATAGTTGGAAATGTCCGGAATGTATCAGTAAACAACCTAAAAGAGGTAACCTCAACACGCCTGTTCGACCTACTGTGCAGGTTCAAGATGACGACGCTAGTGCATCACCGGAGAGTCCTACTAATCAAGGAAATCAAAATATTACAGTACGATCAAAAGTTAAAAGTCCGAAATTGTCCACTAACAAGGAAATTATTACATGCGATTTGAGCTACTCTGACTTCTCAGACATTGATTTCAAGCAATTAGTTATGGAGGAATTGCGCGCTATACGATTAGCTGTTACAGGGCTTACCAGTGCTATTGAATCCCAAAATTTGAGGTTGAACGTCTTGGAAGCAAAAATGGACTCTTACGAAACCAAAATGTGTGAGCCAAAAACTCATGAAATTGTAGAACTGGAAAAAGCTTTAGCCAAATTACAGCAAGAGATGCAGGAACGGGATCAGGACTTGTTGTTGACTGATGTTGAAATCTCCAATTTACCAGAGACAAATGGTGAAAATGCCACTCATATATTTCTTACAGTGGCAAATAAACTCGGCGTCCAACTAGAAGAGAGGGATGTCGTAAATGCGGAGCGTGTCGGTCCGGTTCGTTCGTTCGTGGAGGGTGCTGCACCGCCGCGACCGCGTCCTCTGGTTGCTCGGCTGGTGCGCCGTGCCTTACAAGACTCACTTCTACGGGCTGCACGTGTGCGCCGTGATTTAACCTCTGAAGACCTACCTCTCCCGGGCACCGCTAGACCTTTTTATGTTAATGAGCGGCTCACCAGAGTAAATCGGCAATTGTTTTATGATGCACGCGCTGCTGCTAAACATCATAAATGGAAATACGTATGGACAAAGAATGGTAAAATCTTTGTGAGGAAGGAACAGGGTAAGGACTGTCATCGGCTTCGCACGCAAGCAGACATAGACAGGGTTTTTGGTCCCCAATTTGTTAGTGCTATTGCTTGATTTAATTGATTGCTATAAAAGTAGGCTAAGTAATTCTTTCGCTTTAGCAAATCGTTATATATTTTTTAATTTATTTAGATTTATTCCTAAAAATTCAAAACGTTTGTTACGTTATTACATTTTTATCTATAATGCAATTTATTATTTGGAATTAGAAATGTTTTACATATATGAATTGGGTAATTGCTTGCTTGAAACAAATAGTTTAAAACCCAAGTGTATTTTTAATTGCTTGAACTGTTATATGTTGCTATTAACAATGTTGGCTAAGTATCTGTTTTGTAAAAGTGTTTCCGTGCATGATTATTTTATGTATCTTAAGCTAATTAATTGTATGGATTGGCGTCATGTTGGTGTTCTGAAACAATATTTGGTAAACTGCCAGTATATTCATACATCTTGTGCATTTGTTTTGATGTTCAAAAAATTTAAGAACTTTCGCTTAGGTTTTCTGAATCCAGGTTCATTAGGTACCAATCACGACGAATTTCTGGTCGCTATCGAGCGACATGGTGTGGACATTGTAGCCATTAACGAGACTTGGCTGCGGGCCGGAGAGGAGGCGCGCGCTCCTGCGCCCCCCGGCTACCGTCTGCGACATTTACCACGTTCGCCTGATGTACGCTCACGCGGAGGAGGTGTTGGTTTTTATATTAAACGTGGTCTTTACACCCGTCTTCTCGAACATCCCAACTCTCACGCCGTGGAACAAATGTGGTTGAGATTAAATTTGAATGGACATAAACTTGTATTGGGTACTGCATACCGACCACCCTGGATGAATGTTGATACTTTTATAGATGCGTTGTCAGAGACAGTGAGTAGTTTGTCGGCAGCTGATCATGTAATCTTAATGGGGGACTTTAATATTGATCTTTTAAAGTGTAGTGAATCCAATTCAAGAAAGTTGCTTGACTTTTGTCACACAATGAACCTTAAGCAATATGTGTTCGAACCGACACATTTTACTGACCACTCGGAGACCTTGTTGGATGTGGTATGTAGTAGCGCAAAGGTAGTAAACATGCAAGTTGACCACGTGCCGGATCTCAGTAGTCATGCATTTATATCGTTCGATTTAAATATTCAGAAACCGAAACAGGCGGCTCGTTGGATAACGTATAGACCACTTAAGAACATTGATTTAGATCACTTTGACGAAGCTGTAAATGCCATAGTATGGGAATCGCTATTGAGTGAGGATTTAAACAGTACATTGACAGCTTTTAATACACATCTCACAAATTTGTTCGATATCTTTGCCCCGACAAAAACATCTTACATCAAAGAACAGAGTTACCCTTGGATTACACAAACGGTCAAAGAGATGATGAGTTTAAGGGACGATGCTCATGCTAGATATCGTAAAACTAAAGTCGAGAGTCACAAAAACTATTATAAGGATTTAAAAAGCATAGTGAATGTAGCGATCCACAATGAAAAGACTGCATATTTCAAACACAATGTTGGCAAACACTCTAAAAACCCACGTACACTGTGGAAAAGTATTAAGCGTTATGTAGATTTCAACAATAAAAAACATTCGGAACTGCCCGAGAACATTTCAGATCCTGATCATATTAACAGGCATTTTCTGGATCTACCGGTTTCCGTTAAACGAGACTATGCACAATTCCAACAATTTAATGTAAGTCGCTTTAGTAATAGTGTGTTTAATTTGAAGCCGGTGGATGAAACGGTAGTATCGGAGATTATTGGAAACATGAAATCAAATGCACAGGGTGTGGACGGTATTTCATTGAACATGATCTTGCTGACTCTGCCGCGAACCTTGAGCATCATCACTACTATTATCAATATGTCTATCACAAGTTGTACTTTTCCAGACCAATGGAAAGTATCAATTATCAAACCCCTCCATAAAGTAGATCATCCAACAGAGCTCAACGAACTTCGTCCGATTAGCATCTTGCCATTTATGTCAAAAATTTTGGAGAAGGTTGTGTGCGCCCAACTAATAGAATACTTGAACGCGAATAACATTCTGCCAAAAAGACAGTCTGGTTTCAGAACGGGTTTGAGCACGGCAACAGCACTATTGGATGTCGTTGATGATATACTGGCAGGTCGAGATGCAGACAAAGGTACAATGCTTGTTTTGCTTGACTTCTCTCGCGCGTTCGACACAATCGACACTGATTTGCTTTTGGCCAAACTTAAATATTACGGTTTCAATGATTCTGCTGTTCGTTGGTTTTCAAGTTATCTGTCTGGTCGAAGTCAAATGGTTGAGGTTTTATCTAAGAGTGGCATAAAAAAGTACTCTGCGACTTCTCCTGTTTATCGTGGCGTACCACAAGGATCTATACTTGGGCCTATACTGTTCATTTTATATACTGCTGACCTACCAAGCTGTGTACTAAACTGTAATCATCACTTATACGCCGACGACTTACAAGTTTATAAATCATTTAAGCCTGTTGAGACTAATCTAGCGGTGAATGCAATTAACAGTGATCTAGATCGCATATTTCAGTGGTCGGTAAAGAACGGTTTGTTACTGAATCCAGTAAAGACTAAACTGATGGTCTTAGGCACGGAAACTCAAATAAAACAAATCAAAGCCCATAAACCTGTGTTGAAAGTAAAGTCTGATGCAATCGAACAAGTAAGTGAGGCTAGAAACTTGGGTGTTTTATTTGATTCTAACTTGAGATTTGAGAAGCATGTAACAGACACTGTCAAACAATGTTTTTATAGGCTAAGGGTGCTATATCAAATACGTAAGTATTTGAGTGTGGAATTGCGAATTCACCTCTGCGAGACACTAATATTATCTAAATTAAATTACGCAGACACTGTCATTGGAGATTGTCTTTTAACTAGATCAAAAATGCTTATACAGCGAGTTCAGAACGCTTGTGCCAGATACTGTTTTCCAATTCCCCGAAGAGCGCACGTGACACCCTATCTAAATAGAAGTGATATGCTAAATATGGAAAACCGTCGCAAAATGCATTTTGCGAGTTTGTTGTTTGGAGTTATACAATGTAAGCGCCCCATATACTTGTATGAGAAGCTGACTTTCTCTGAGCGTCCTTTGCGGATAACATCTCGTATGAGGTGTCCCGCACATAGAACTAGTGCATTTCGAGGTAGTTTTCGTTATGCAGCGACCAAATGTTGGAATAACATTCCTCCTCCAATAAGGAACTCCAAAACGGTTTGCACTTTTAAAGTTAAATACAGGAAATATTTATTAGATGTGCAAAAGTTGCAATGAACTAACCTGAACCTAGAACACTATGGTTGATTTTGAGCACCATTTCATACGCTGTAAATTTTAATTTAATTTTTTTTTTTTTTTGGCTTTCATTTTGTTTCGCAATATTTATCCAATTGATTTCAGTAATTTGACATTTGTATTTAAATCTTTTATTCTTAATTTTTATTTAAATTATTATCGATGACCTTAAATGTCATTTAATTTAAGTAGGCTGCTGCTGAAAATCAGTGTCGTGGCACATGTTGCCTCGACATATACTGAGCAGTGACCTGTTTGGTACACAACCTTTATGTAACACAATAAGTTATTTTTGTAATTTGTGCCAAATAAACGTTTTATTATATTATTATTATTATATTATAGTGTTAACCCATGATTGCCCCGTGATGACTTTCTTAACTGATCTTACCCATAGAAGAAAAAACGCGCGCAATGTTTCCTGGAAACGCCAAAAAAGATGGAGCTCTATATATAAAGACGTGGTTAAAGACTTTCATAAATATATATCCCTAAAATAATGTTAAAACCCCTAAAATATCATAATAATTGCATAGGCAGCCTAAGAAAGGCTAAAAAAATGGGCGGTGTGGATTTTTTCTAGTATTTTTTTTTTTTAGATTTAGAGTAATTATTTTCTAAGGTTAGAAATGAAATCAAAGTTTTATAGTGCCGATATGTCAATGAAACAAGAATCATCTCATTTTAACCGCCTCATTAATTTAGAAAGGTTAAATTTCCAATAATTTCCGAAAGACAAAGATTCCGGATAATCAAACACGTGTTTCGTGTGTTTGATTATCCTAAATCTTTGTATTTTCGGAGATACATTAAAAATTTGATCCTATGAGATCAAAGATAAAAATAAATAAAACATATTGCGCTAATGAACATTTTAAAATACATTAGTGACAGCGAAGATCATCGCCATTGCCTTTAAAATTAAATTGCTTAGTAATGAGTTAAAGACTTTTTTTTATAAAGAATAGCTTAGTGAAAATAACTAGTATTGATGTTAAATGTAAATGGATACCAATACAATAGATGATAGTGTAGTGTTATGCTATTTTTGCATTGAAATGTATAATACTAAACATAAATAAAATAAAAACTAAAGCCTTTTTCACAACATAAATGCCTTAACGACGCCAACGCCTTATCATAATATCGTCGCCATTGCCTTCTAAATTAAACACTCATATTTTAAAATTACTTCTTGCACGTATAACCAGGCGAAAGTAATGTAATTTTAGGAATGAATATACATATTTGCGTGCGTTTACTTAACAAACACATTGTTTCTTTTTTGAATAAAGATATTATTTGTTTTTGGAAACAATGAATGAATTTATCCACTAGCGAATTAGTTTTGAGTATTAGAGATAATACTTACAGTAGTAGGTACTTTATGTAAATAGAATCTTTTTTTTTTGTAAATTTTGAAAATTGTTTTTAGACTTTCTGTCACCCCCAGTCAGTAACGGAAATAAGTAGTATTTTGAGTTTTTTGATCCCACATAGATTTGGACAATGCATCTTCTGGAATCGAATCGTTAGGGGCGTACGAAATTATTATTTCTAATGTAGAATTGTGCGAATATAGAATTGCACGATATCTATTTCAAAGTTACAAATCTATCTATATATATAAAACTCAAAGGTGACTGACTGACATAGTGATCTATCAACGCACAGCCCAAACCACTGGACGGATCGGGCTGAAATTTGGCATGCAGGTAGATGTTATGACGTAGGCATCCGCTAAGAAAGGATTTTGATCAATTCTACCCGAAGCGAAGCAAGGGCGGGCCACTAGTATATATATAAAACTCAAAGGTGACTGACTGACATAGTGATCTATCAACGCACATCCTAAACCACTGGACGGATCGGGCTGAAATTTGGCATGCAGGTAGATGTTATGACGTAGGCATCCGCTAAGAAAGGATTTTGATCAATTCTACCCCCAAGGGGATAAAATAGAACGAAAGTTTGTATGAAACTTTGTCAATTTTATACCGATCGGGCTGAGACTTTGCATGCAGGTATAAGAAGAATCATAGATGAATGTCAATGTGTATAATACAAACCTGAGAACAAAAACTGTAGTCTACACTTCAGCTCTACACCGAAGCGAAGCGAGGGCGGGCCGCTAGTTATGAATAAATCACCAATCCGCATTGTGCCCGGGGTGAGTCATTCTTCTTATTCCATTCAAAGGGAAGGCCTAGTTCCAATCTGTAGGGACATTATTTTGCTGATGATGATGAATACGAACATTAATAATGAAAATATGTTTATATTAAAATTATATTTCAGTTATTTAATTGGGTTTGATAACCAAGATGGGCGGGACACAGTGAGGAGAACCGATGGCCATTGGGGCGAAAGGGGATCTCGGTGGGAAGACCTCCCACCAGGTGGACCGACGATCTGGTGTAGATCGCGAGATGCCGATGGATGCGCGTGGCACAAGACAGATCGATGTAGAGATCCTTGGGGAAGCCTATGCTCAGCAGTGGGCGTCATACGGCGGAGATGAACCAAGGATGCTGTAAGAAAAGGATTATTTTTTTCCGTGTTTTTATTTATTCAAGTTCATGTCACCTCAATTTAATAGTCATCATCATCATCACCTATTGATGTCCCCACTGGATGGAAGGGAGGCCTTCCCTATGGATGGAATAGGGAGATTTAATAGTACTGAAGTCCAAATAGGGGTGATGACAAACATTATTTTTGTTCGTCTATCAGATAGATTATCAAAAAGTATTGGACACGTATTCTTTCTTTTTGCACGTAATCAAAACATGGAGATTTGTGGATTTGAAATTTCGCATGACGTCACGCTTGGTACAATTTTACTTAGAATTGACGTCACTAGCTTTGACGACCCTATTCTCTCTCAAACTTTGACGCGCTTTGTCTTTGTAAATTTTTTGGTTGTTAGACAAAAGAAAAACTAAGTGTCCATTATTTTTTGATAATGTAACTGATGGACTAAGAATTTCGTTTACTTATCCCAGTCATCACTCCTTTTGTGATGGTATAAAGTCAGTGTTGCGTGTGTCATCTCCATTAAACTCCACAAAATTCCTTCAAGCCGTTTTTATTTAATAATAGATTCTGTTTTGTTCCTTTCCTCCTCACTATCGTAACCTTACCGTTTAATTGTACAATAAATCAATCTCTTAGGTGTAATAATAAGAATTAAACAAACAAGATATTTACAAAGTGTGCGTAAACATATCACCAAAAGTCTTGTTTTTTAGGGTTCAACATTGGGATTCTGTAAGCTACGTTCTCACTTACGCTCTCGTTTATTCGGATTTTTGACAATTTTCAAATATCTGTCATTTTAAGTAGACCGCTTAACTGAATCCTCGCCTGCAGGATAAAGGGTGTGGGGAGGCCGAAAACGGGTACAGTGCTCTCACTTGCCACCTCTGTGCGGGCGGCAAGCACATTCTTCTCAAAATTAAAAGTGCCCGCTGCCTGTATCTCTCACGGCCTACGTTCTCGTCCTCCCTCACACCATGTACCCCGCAGGCGAGGTCTCAGTTAAGCGGTTTACTTATAGATGCTTCACGGTCATTGCGACATTTTCCCTTTTAATAGCGTAATGCATATCAAACTTATGTCTTTAGTGTCGCCGCACACGGGCCACCGACCACAACCACAAAACGCCGCCACCGGCATATTTCTTGTAGTTTTCATACATTTTATATAAACTCGCCACACACGGTACGCCAGTGGCCGCCACACGCTAAAAATCGTCGTTGCTCGCTTCTTGTGGCCCGGCACTTAATGCGCCGATACAAAACGCCGCCACACGTCATTCGCGCGATTCCCCACCCCTCTCTCCCTTACCTTAGTCGTGCCTTAGTCGGCCGCTGTCGCGCGCTTTACCCACATTAGTAGCCGCTTCTAGCTTCTCGTGGCGGCATTTGTGGCTGTGGCGTGTGGCCCGTGTGCGGCGACACTAAAATGTCAGCTACCCAATTCCAAAGTAATATTTTATTTTACAGTATCGCACTACTAATTTATCCTTTAAGTGAAACTTTGAGAACATAGCCATATTTTTTTCGTTTGTCTTAAGCATGTCACGTTACAGTTTTAATTGTTATTCAGATTGAAAAAGTGGTAGTTCAGTGGTAGAAAGCTCGCCTGCTACGCGGGCTGCTCAGGTTCGACTTCCAACCGAGGTACTCTAAGGCTCCGGTCACTGCTGCCCATGGACACTAGCAGCACCACTAATGTATCGCCAGCTCTGAAGAAAAGGTTTACCCGTCTTTTGAAGACCACCATGTCATAGCTGAAAGCAAAAACCGCTGAGGGATGCTATTCAATGTTAGATGCTATTCGATCCCAAAATACTACCTTTGTACTTTGTGAGGAGCAAAAACGGAACCCTACATTGTACGTCGCCCAACACGTACTTGGCGGTTTTTTATTTGTTTATTAGACTGTCACCTATGACGTCAATTGTAAGTTTATTGGCCTACGTTCAGATATTGATCATGCATCATATTAACATAATTTAAGACGTGTTTATCAAGGATCACCATCAACTGGTTTATTCTTTGATGTTTTAACTTTAAAGATACGTCATACACGATTCGAATTTGGCAATACGAAAGTCAGGTTATACCTGACTTGCAATCTGTCGGGCATGGTCTTTCGCCGGCTGCACTTTGTTATAACGTATAAATATTTTATATTATTCCAGAAAAAAAGACCAAAAATGTTTTTAGATAGGATACTGGGAACTATTAGAACCAAGGAAAACGTGTCATTTTGATTTGTATGTACAATTTTAAAGAAATCTATTAAATAAAATTCTCGTGACACGATGTGCGTAATTGAAGTACTCCGAAACGGCTTCACCGATTTTCGTGAAATTCTATATACATATTCAGTAGGTCTGAGAATCGGACAACATCAATTTTCATCCCCCTAAATGTTAAGGGTCCACCCATTTTTTTTGTCATTTTTTTATAATAAAAAAATGTTAAACATTTCACTCGTCGTCGGAATCAAATCTCCTACATCGGGCAAAAAATAAGGAGTTGAGGGACTCGGGTAAAAGAACATATCGCAGATATGAAACATAGGCGCGAAAATAAGTCTGCAGTGTGTGAACATGCATTAGGGGGACCAAACCATTACATCAGATTTGATAAACCACAGATCCTTGCAACTGAGCAACGATTCATTCCTAGAATGATACGCGAAGCTATTGAGATCAAAAAATATCCAAATTTCAATAGGGAAGATGGTTGTTATAAACCACCAGCTTGGGAACCCATTATACAGGAGATAAAATCACAACCCCGAGCACACACTGCAAGACCAACAGATACTATTAGTTCTTTTTGTTTGCATAATTTAACATAAGAAGGAGATAGAAAGCCTCTCTTGAGTTTGTTTCGCCGGTTCTTCTCAGAAAGGTCTCCCAATTTTGGAACCGGTGGTAATTTACGTTAGTTAGGGTCAAATAAATAAACTCAAAATTACAAAAAAGAATTTTAAATAAAATACTTTATTAACTAAACTAAGTAATAAATTCATACATAGACAATAAAACTTTAAAAATCGAACAATGAAATAACCGAACGCTCAATAAAAGTCTTTCGAAGGTAGCTCGACAAAATTAAATAAAAATTTGATTCCGACGACGTAGCCTGTAAAGGCTACGAGACGTCAATAAATAAATAAAGTTTCGTGCATTGACCCGTAAAAAACTAGTTTTATTTAATGAGTGATGTGCGTGAAAACCTAAGAAACAAAAATGCAAAAATGTTGGCGTACAACCTATCTATATAATATAAAATCAAATGGATGACGAGGATCAGAAATGTGTGTGTGTTTTTTTAACACATTCGTCTTGCCCGGGTTTCCCTTACCTACTTAAAGTGGGCTGAGCACTTCATACCTCCCGAAAAACTTCAAGAAGTTGTTCATTGTCAAGGAATCCTATGCAGTAGCAATTTTGTATACAAAAACGTGTACTGCGCAAGTGTGTTTGTCTGTGGTTATGCTCAAGAAGTTTGCCTCTGCTAAAATTATATTGACACAGCTCTAGGACACGCGATACATACCAATTGCTGATGATGTTGACTGTGAACTTATTTGACCTGAGCTGTCATCCTGTACTTGGCATACGGTATTGTTACGAGATTGATTGGATTGTAAATAGCCCATTCTTATTATAATTTCAGTTACTGAATAGTCTCATAACTGTTGAGTTCAGCAGGTGATTCTGTTAAGAAAATTTCACTTTTCAGGCTACCGATTTACACTTCGGTAAGTAAGTAAGTTAACTTGAGGAGCTCGATGGCGCAAGTGGTTAGCGCCTTCGGCTGCGATCGTTGAAGTTAAGCAACTTTCGCAGTGGTCGGTCATTGGATGGGTGACCAAAAATTTACTATCTCGAGCTCCTCCGTGCTTCGGAAGGCACGTCAAGCCGTTGGTCCCGGCTGCATCTGCAGTCGTTAGCACCCACCAAACCGCACTGGGCCCCGCGTGGCCCAATCTCCCTATTCCATCCATAGGGAAGGCCTGTGCTCCAGCAGTGGGGACATTAATAGGCTGATGATGATGATGATGACTTAACTTACTTATTTGCCAGTTAAGTTCATACTTACTGCTTAACTGTCCGATTATTAAACTCGCCACTGTACCTATCGAAGTGTAAATTAGTATTGTTAGTGCAGAAATGACTGTTGTACCAGTCAAGCAGCAATAAATATTTTACAATTATTGTCAAAACTTTGATAAACGAAATCAAAAGAGGGATTTCATGTAACAGAATCAATGTATAGATTCGAGAAGACATTTTTAGCATCAGCTGTCTCACTCAGCGACGGACCGTGATTTGTGAATTTTGGAGGGAAAATTATATACTTTATCTAAGTTATTGTAATTTTTAATTACTGAGATACTTTTTAGAGGAGCTCGATGGCACAGATGGTTAGCGCATTCGGACTGCGATCGTGAAAGTTAAGCAACTTTCGTAATGGTCGGTCATTGGTTGGGTGATCAAGAACTTATTATCTCGAGCTCCTCCGTTCTTCGGAAGGTGCGTTAAGACGTTGGTGCTACATCTACAGCCGTTAGTTAGCACTCACCAATCCACACTGGGCCCGCGTGGTGGGTCACAGCCCAGTCTCCATATTCCATCCATAGGGAGGCCTGTGCCCCAGCAGTGCGGGCATTAACAGGCTGATGACGATAAAAATATTATTTGTAATCGGAGTTGACTCTACTAGTACGAGATTTATAAATCTACTTCAAACAATATTACATTTATAAATGAAAAGTAATTATCAATATAAATGTATAGACAAACCAGTTGCACTTTTCTATGAAGTTCTTGATATTTAAACCTTAATGACGGACATTTTAAAGCGTGAAATATGACGTCAAAAATTATGTAGTTGTTAAACTGGTTCAGATTAAAAAACTAATTGTTGACGTCACTTAAATAATATATTAATTACTTGTGAAACATGTTTGAGCAAAAAACTAATGTTAGACATGTTCACTTAATCATTGCAAACTTCATTAAAAATTGAAATTCCTCATTCGTACAAACGGCGTCAATTTCTAGTGACGTAAGACACTTAGGACACGATAATTCAGAAAACCTGTCGTAATGTCTAAAGTTTATTATTATTGAAAAATTCAAGATAAACTCACAGACAAATACATCTCATGCTAAAAATAAAAGTGACACTTATTAGTTAGTGAGAACTAATAATAATGTCTCAACTTTTTTAAACAATCTTTGTTTCTTTGCGTAATCAAAATACTTACTAATATCAGAGATTAAATTGCAAATTTAGGTACTTTCTATTCTTGACTCACCTTTTCAAGCTTAAATAGCTATTTAGATGAAATTGGTAAAAATTCTAAGCTTGGAAAGGCATATCGATCTACCATGGAACATCCCTATTTTTGTAGTTTTTTATTTATTTATTTATTTATTACATTGATCAGGCTACATAGGTCCATAGACAAATACCTTATCGTCTAACATATATACAGATATAAAACAATATTGTTAGTAAATAAAATTAGTAACTATGTTAGTAAACACCTAATTAACACGTATAGCCGGCGACATGTGACGCGTAGTGGTATCGGGTAACCGGCCTCGGAATCGCCGGAACACAACAGCTATCGGCCAAAGTTCTTCTTTCATAAAAGTCGCTAGATGTTCGGTCGGCACCCTCACCACAAATGAATTAAAATTCACATTGTGACGGGACTCCAACCGTGCGACCCGCAGGGAGAACTTCGTCTTCACTCGCAAGTACTCTACGATCTCCTCTTTCTTCGTAGAGTAATTAATATTAGTATTTAATTTTCGATTTATTATGCTTGACGCTACGGGCACGCCAACTGATATGAAGTGTGTCTCAATTTTACAAGCGAAATCTGGAACCTAGTATCATTGCTCATCATCACAAGCTAGAACCTGGTATAACCGTACACCCTGGAGAAAAGGTTACCATGGCTACACAAGGTAGTAGGTGGTAGAAGAGCAAGCAAAAATATTTTTATTTCATCCATTTTAGTTTAAAGTGCGTACACATATATAAAACACCCTAAAAAGTACACGTACATAAATTACTGTCTAAGTAAACAAAATCTGGCAACCTGGCAACCCCGACGTTGCAGTTTATTGAAAGCTGGCAACTATTGTTTTTGGAATTCTTCGCATCATTTCCTTACAAATATGAAATGCCGTTTACATAAATGTTACAAAATTGTATTGAAGGTATTTGCGACATTTTTTTAGACAACCCGTGATTATGATCACTAAATCAATCATTTAAATTAAGTTTCATTTAAAAAACAGATGGCTGCAGAATTGAGCAGCAGGATCTTGGACTTTAAGACGAAAGTAGTATATCGTTCTCATTTTCTCCACAGGGATGCAGAGAATGCTTTTTCGGGTAAAGTTATAGCAAAATCAGAAATTAATATATAATTTTTGAATTGGGTAATTTTCATGCCACAAAACAAAATTTCCTTACCCTACCCATATTCCAGGCTGCATCTTGACGCGCCCGTAAGAGTTGCGGGGTCCTCGGTGGGTAGCCACAGAGGGGTTCGTAAGACTTACGGGAGCCAGGTGTGAGGTCCGTTCGGCGGTGTGCCTCTTAAATAATGTTTTTTATAATCTTGATGAATATTATACTTGTAAAACTTAATATAATTTAGGCTCTAAAATGTACTTTTTAAATTAAGATAGTTTTAAGTTATAAATTTTACCATTGCATGCCCGTTATGGGCACACTGTTGTGACTATGTTATTATTGCAATTCCAACTGCATAATTGTACACAGTTTTTTAAGCAATAAAGTTATTATTATTATTATTATTATTAAAGGCGCCGTCGTATGTAAAAAGATTTTTTACCTGCGTTATAAAAAAAAAGGCTGCATCTTGACGCAGCCTAAAATTTCGTTGGTCTCGTTCAATTCCTTCTATTTAACGCACTTGTAACAAAATTTCGATAATCAACAACATTAACATAAACGTTTAAAAATAAAAAACCAGCCCAGTACAAGTCGGACTAGCACGAATGGCTACGTGCCATTATCTATTTAATATTAGACACTATTTTATAATATCGAACAAAAAACGGCAAAAAATCACATCTGTACCCCTAGCAAGAACCAATATCGAATTCGAATCGTTTGCGAGTCTAAAATGTCATAGTCAAATGTGTACTGATTTTTAGTTCACGTTACGTACTTTGTGCCGCTGCTGTTCAAGTGCCGTGCCGTGCTAGGGGTACAGTACCCTAGCACGAACCATTATCGAATTCGAATAGTTTGCAAACCGAAATGTCAATGTCAAATTTTGTATGGAAACTTGAACAGCAGCGGCACAAAGTACGTAACGAGAACTAAAAATCAGTACACATTTGACAATGACATTTCGATATAATAACAAACGATACGAATTCGATATTGGTTCGGGCTAGGGGTGCTGTTGTATGGAAAATTAACTCCCCTTTTTGCCCCCCTTAAATATTGTTTTTTTTTTTAAGTGAATATACAAATAAATATTCGGTGAATATTTGATGCGTCTACTCTTCTATGCGCCCTGTTGCCGTTATTAATATAGAGCAAAAAAACGGCAATAAAATCAGGTTTATTGTATGGGAGCCCCAGTTAAACATTTATTTTAATGTTCTTAGTGTTTGCTGTTATAGCGGCAACAGGAGTACATCATCTGAGGAGCTGGCGAACAGAACCAGATTAGTCCACGAAAATATTTTTTTACACGGTGGCTAAAAAAACTAATATCAGTTATGCAGGTGACTAATAACATATCGGACTCGTCGAGCTTTGTTTGAAAATGCACTTTTAAAAAACCTTTTTTGCCTCCTTTAGCCGTTTTTTATTGAAAATATTAACAGGGATGGACGAAACTGGGTCAAGACATCACAATTCGAAAACAAAACTTTTTTTGAATAGTAGTATGCAAGTCCGGTTCTGTTCGCCAGCTCCACATCTGTGAATTTCCACTGTCTAGCTATCACGGTTCATACAGACGGACAGTAGAGTCTGAATAATAGGGTCCCGTTTCCACCCTTTAAGTACGGAACCCTATAAAACAAAGTCTAAGACATCTTTGTCTTCCTTCATATCGTCAACTTTTTGCATACCCACAAGTAGTATGTTCTTTTTTTGCAGGCAAACTTCCGACCTTCAATACGAATAATTTTAACATGACAGGTGAGTCTTGGCCTTCACCCCTTCACCGGCTTCTCCTGGCACTATAGCGTCATACTAATTATATCAGTTTCATCATATTCTAGAACGACCTTCCTTTTTACCCGACTGCGCATGCAAGAGCGCGAAGCGCGACGCGCAGACAGGGTATAGTGTTTAACAGTCTATATATGTATGTTTGTTCCTTTGTGGCACATTAGAGACCAAACGCCTGGACCGATTTTGATGATTCATCATACATCAATCGATTCGTCTCAATCATGGGAGTGCTACTAAAGATATGACAGTAATCAAAATTCAATATGGGCAAAATTAGGCGCCATATTGTGACGAAATAAAAAAAATAAGTTGACAAAATATGTTGAGTGGGGTATCACTGTCTAGATAATCGAAAATCATGTTTAGGTTCCTAACACCATTTTTCATTTTATATGATTGTTTAGAATCTAGTCTTGAGCATAGTCAGAAAAAAAATAGGGGTACTCGCAGTATCTGATCCTGTACGAAGTACTTACAATAAAATTGTGATACAGTTCATTCTTATTAAATGATTAAAAATAAATTATCGTAACAGGTATTTATGATTATTGAATTTTAATGAAGAACTCAGAATTATACTGTTTTAATTTTTTTAACGATATTACTTAATGTTACAAAAAATTTTTACTTATATGATGACAAATAACCCATTTTTCGCTAGTTAAGTGCATACTATTGGAATCCTTGTATTTATTAATCAGCTCGCGATAATATTGGTTTTGTAATTACCTATAAACGATAATTCTGCAAAAATCAAAGTAAATAATATAGATTTTTATAGATAAATCACCCCTTTCATCACCCTACGCCTATAAGTACTGCGATGTTGTAGCTAAGAATCAAGTTCCCATCTACTTCTATATTTTTAAAGGGAATTTATTATAATCGATTTGGCTATTAGGGCACGGAAGCGCATCAAACAAACTCACTTTCGCATCTATCTTTATATATATAATTCTTCTGTGAGTGTGTATGTCACTGAACTTCTCTTAAACGACTGGACCGATTTTGATGAAATTTTTTGTGTGTGTTCAAGGGGATCTGAGAATGGTTTAGATTCACAATTTTGTCCGCTGGACAACTCCTATTTTTTAGGGCGGTACGAAGTTCGCTGGGTCAGCTAGTAATATTATATTATACTTACTAGTGATCTGCCCGGGCATTGTACGGGCGAAATTTATTTTATCGGGATAAAATATAGCCTATGTCACTCGGACAAAATGTATTTAAATAAAGAAAAATGTAATAATAAATAATGTAGCTACCTTATGATGAATTAATATTTGGAAACCGGTTCAGTAGTTTGACAGATTATTTGTTACAAACATACAAATCTTGCCTCTTAATAATATTAGTATAGATAGTTAGGATAATAGTATTTAATTGATGAAAAAGATTTAAAAATAAAGTAAGTAATAGGTTTATTTGATAATATTTGTAAAAGTTACTTAGCATTTGTGCTTAACAGTGATATTATTCGTTATTCGGTATTTTTTCTATACAAAAAAAAACATATTTGATAAATAATTGCCATGATTGCACTATTTGCAATACCTATTAGGCTAGTAGCAGCACGCTTGATATGTGGAAGTACTCTTCATTCGAGCTTTACACTACCAATAACCCTATCTGCGCGTCGCGCTTCGCGCTCTTGCATTGCGCAGCCGGGTAAAAAGGGTCGATCACAAAGTCTTTGACCTGTTATATGTGAACGCTTTAAAAGAAAACTACAAAGAGAACTATAAATTGATAATAAATGAGATTGCTATGGTGCTCTACGTTATGAAAATTTTATTATGCGCCTTTAGTTTAATCAAATATTATAAACTTTGCTTTGGTGATTGCATAATTATTTAATTAAGCGATCTAAGGCAGTTGCCACCATTGTCATAAACAACAGACGGGAATTACTGCTTTCTTCAACCTGCGACATAAACATCATTGATAGGTATGGTATATAGGGTGATTAACAACATTTGAAGTTAACTTCTGGCATCTACATTTAATTTTTCTGTGAATTATGTAAGTATATCAATTTATGAGACTAGGATATGACACTGCATTTGTGTATAATAATATCACAATCTTAGAGCCGGACGCTAACATGACAATGCAGCCACTGCCAATTTTAAATAATCGACGAATAAAAGTAAATGAATTTTATATTTACTGCTAAACTACTAAAAAGAACATATAAACAAAAGATGACTTTTTGAATAAGTGCTAGAGTACTATAAAATTTACATACATTAGATATTTATGTAACGACTTGATTTAACTGCACACATTTTTGCGAAAATTGAGGCCCATCTGTAGCCTTGACCCCGCTGGTAAAGTCTCTATATGTCTTAATAAATCAATCTTTTAGACCACCGCAAGGTACTTAATAATTCCCGCGATATTAATTCCCTTACTGAAGTAACAAGACTACGGTATAAACCGTCTTAAATACTAACTAACTAAAAAGTGTGAAATAAAAAAGGTAAATTTTAAAAATCAAAAAACCCGACTGCTTTATTATACTTCAAATAAAAACTGAAAAGAAAAAAACAAGTCCAGTAGTCTATAATTCTGTTATTAAGGAACAAAGCTACTTTAACAGTCGGGACCCATTATTAAAAATATTTTGTATTCTTGAATATCTAATGGGTCCCGACTTTTAAAGTAGCTTTGTTCCTTATTAACAGAATTATAGACTACTGGACTTGTTTTTTTCTTTTCAGTTTTTATTTGAAGTATAATTAAGCAGTCGGGTTTTTTTGATTTTTAAAATTTTTATATGTCCGAACCAGCGGAGCGTGCTTGCTCTTGTTAATTTTAACCACAAAGCACAAATCTTGGGCCGAATTTAAGGCGGGACAGGTGAGAGAGTAGGACCCTACAATAGAAAAAAAAATCCGACGAAGTTCGAGTCGGATTCCAAAATTCTGTGTTCACGGGAAGTACTCGTAGGTTTTGATTTGTTTGCGAGTTTCCCAATATTTCCGGCATAAACGATTGTATCTTTTGATTGCGTTGGCTTAGAAGTTTATTTTTTTCACAGTTCCAAGGGACAGCAGACCTGAATTATTGATATAAAGGAGAATGCCTATTGGTAGTATCGTCCTTGGTCAGCCTTGTACATTCACCTAATTTATATCGAAAATCAAGTTTTTACTATTTATTATTATTTTTATTATTTTTTATTATTTTCACAAAACCATGTTAAAGAATTTGCTTTAACTTCGCCGAACAAAAATCTCTACAATGAATTAGTAATTGATTCAGTTCCATTTCATTTGTATTATTTGGCACTTGTCTCTTCAGTTTTGCCATTTTGTAATAACCGTATCGATTTATCAAAATATAATTGATGCACTTGTAGTTATTTCATCAAAATAACGAGTAAGATTATGTGTATGACAATTCAATATGCTAATGAAAACATATTATATTGCATTACATTTGTAGTAAAAAAAAGTAGTCTGATCTGTATATTAACTTTATTAAGTATGGATATAGACTCGAAAGTCCCTAACACACGTTTAGATCGACAGTTAACAGTTTTTTTTACCGAATACTTGTCTTTATTATCGAGCGGTTGTCAGAAAAAAAGTGTCGCAACGGCTCGGTGTCTGTTAAAAAAACGGATGTCGACAAGTGGCCTTAGGGTAGTACATGATACATATACGGCCCTAAACGTAAATGGTGCATCACATGAATTTACGTCTACATGCATGACCGATGATCATCCATACGAGTAATTCATAGCTTGCATGCTGATAATAAAAGGAACTCCATGGGGACTCCTCATTGAACTGCCTGTACCTAGCTGTACGCTGTTTGTTTTGATATCAATAAAATAAATTATTTTTTGCTTTACTAAGCATCTCATGCCGCAATACCGTCCACAGATTTAACACAAATAAAATATCAGATATTACACGCTATACATGCGCTATACGTGCAAATAAAACATTTATGCTTCTACTATGATCATAAATCTATGACAGTGTAATAAACACTGTCATAGACAGATACAGATATGACAGTGTAATAAACACTGTTATAGATTTATGATCATAGTTGTCATAGATTTATGATCAACGGCAACTAATTAGCGGGATTAAATTATTATACCAGTAGTGATAGATGAAAGTTGAGTGATGTGCGTGAAAACCTATGAAACAAATAAGATGATCGATTCATTCATATTTTTTTAAGAAACCTGGCAATATCATTTCCAGCGGGGTCTATCAAATTGTTTTTTTTTTTCACTGACGTTTCTATCTAATTTCGTTCAGATTATTTGGTAAATATTTCAGGGTTTATATTTTTTTTTAAGCTGAGTTGATTTTTGATTTGATCCAACCATTTTATAGATAGATAAACTTGAAAAAGTGAAGTGAAGAATTATTAATATAATGACATTTTGTTATATCGTTATTCGTATTACCCGTCGAGCTAGAGAAAAAGTATATTTCATTATTGAATCTACACATAGGACTCTACAAAATAAGGTAAAAACCATAATTTTACAAAAATTTTCGTACCAATACTACAATCCATACTACGATGGGCATTCTCCTTTCAGCTTGATACCTCTACGCGTTTATGAGTAAAAGGGGCTTGACAGACGGACGGATGGATGGACAACAAAGTAATCCTAAAACGGTACCGTTTCTTCCTTTCTAGTTACGAATCCCCTAAAAACACCCAAATGCGTCGGTTCGCCAGTTTTCCTGCATTTCCCCCAAATACCCTTTTTCGCATTTTGAACATTAATTGCAGCGGAAGTGGGGATGAAAATAGGACGTAAGTGGCCCGGGGTGCTTTTTAAAATACACCCCTATTGTGTTTCTTCCGGAAAGTAAGGTTCCAAGACTCCGCGGGGTAGCGGATTAAGTTCAAGCCGGCAAGGGGGCATGGCTGGAGCGGCACACTTTCAGCCTCTTCATCTATCTTCGAGACTTGTCTCCATCTGTAATTAACATCAGTCTCGTATAAAAAAGTTGGAAGGTCTGTGCCCCAGCAGTGGGAGCAAAGAGGTCCCCCTAGTTCTTTATCAAAATAAAAATAGTTCCAAGTTAGTGTTTAAATGAATGAAAATGCAAATGTCATTTTTGTTTTTATTTACGATGCCACATTACCAGTTTAATCATGTCGTGTTCTTTTGTCGGGAAATTTAATTATTTATCGGGAGTCGGAATCGGATGTGTCGGGAGATTCCAGGTGATTCCCGATCATCTGGCAACTCTCACCTGGGACAAGTTTTGGAACCCTTCCTTTTCGGATGCGGGTTGGAATAATTCCGTCACAATCTAGCGAAACATTTAGTTGGGCAGCTGTATGGACATTTAGGTGGGAGAACCCTGACGGTGGTAGCTGTGGACTTGGTTTAAAGTTGTATGTAATAGTTTGACGAATGGGGTTGGGCGACCCACCACGCGTGCCTGGTGCGGCTTGAAGGGTGGGATATTTTTTTTAGGAATAGGGAGATCATACCATGATCGCGGCCCTCGTGTGGATAGGTGGACAGTCTAGGTATGTTTATTTAAATGTAATAGGGTGATTGGACCATGAAAGAATGAAGTATCATTGTAGGGAGTTCAGAAACCTAATTGACTGTTAGAAAAACAACACCAAAAGGAACTATTATTGTCTGTAGTTAAGGATACTTCCCCAGGAGAGCGCTAAATTCCTGAAAATCCAAACCCGTTGTGTGCGTGTTTGTGTGTAAGTTGCACAGACCGTAGAGACTTGTGTCATGCGTCTATCTGTGTGTAGAACAGAGACACTGTGTAAAAACTACTATTTAAAACTGAATAGAATCTAGATGTAGAATCTTAAAACACCACACTTACATTACACACGATTTTTTTAACCTGTGACGTAAATTGCTTATATAACATTAGCAATTATAACGCACAACTGGTTTGCGAAACCGGTGCACACAAATCACTATCCGTTTTTATTTCTCTTATTGTGTGGATTTTTTTTATTAGAAACAAACAGTCTCACATATATTGTTTTAAATTGATTTACAATTACTTCAGTTGCTCCGTGATCATGGCGCTTGCAACAATGCCGAAATATCGGAGACTCATAAAAAACAATCCCGTTAATAGCTATAAAGTCTCACATAGTTACAAATAATTTAGACTTACAGTTTCCTCAATGAAATCACTTAAAATCAAAAATGATTTTTTGATTTAATATTATACAAACAATGGTGTCGATTCTGGCATGATTCTCTAAAGCTTAACTTAAATTTGACAACAGTGCATCCTTGTCCATCACTATGCAGAATGAAAAGGTGAGACTGACCTTAAATTTAGTTTTAAGTTTAGGGAATCGCGCCAGAATTGACACCATTGTACTATGATAATAAAGATAATAAATATCTAACAACATTAATACAAGTTATAAAATCATTTTACAAGAATAGCCTAATCACATTACAAAGTACACTGCATAGACAATTTTTTAAATGTATCTAATTTATGACAAAATAAGTTCAAATTCATAAATTTATCATTATACAACCTGCATGCATTATTCACACATATTAACCGTTTTGCTCCTAAAGTCAGCGTAAAAAAACGTATTCATTCCACATTGCACAGATACGACGTTCAATCAAATCTTTTTCTTCATGTTCCTCTCCAAGTAACTGTAGGTTGGACATCAGAATTGAAAATCTAGCTTTGTCCATGGCTAGAAACAATTCCACGGCGCTCGTGGGTCCAGCAATGCTATTCAGTATGAACAAACTCACTTTTCATCGTGGAATCCGCGGAGTGATTTAAAATTAGAACACGAATCACGGAGGCGGATTGTGTGAGCGTGTATGTTTGTTACTTCTTCACGTCTAAACGGCTGGAGCGATTTTAATAAAATTTGGTATGTAGTTAGCTGACACCCTAGGTTAACACATAGGCTTCGATTTACTGCGGAAAAAAATCCCTAATAAACCGCGGGTGAAACCACGGGGCACAGCTAGCTTCAAAAAAATTTCAACTCACACCGGCGAATTCCACCAGATTTGAACAAGTTCACTCGCGCATGTTTCGATGCCACGACTTATTCTGACGACCTACTCGACATTTCCCCGCCATTTTGCCCATCATTCAATTAAACAGTTGTTCAAAATAAAACTATAATCTCTAATTTCATGTCATGTTAATCGTTCATTTGGTCAGTTTCACATAATCAGCAAAGATTTGACTTGTATTTATATAAATAAAATAAGTTTCAACGGGTTAGATGCACTGATTTTATTTATTTGTTGTCGTTTCTCATCCTTCGCAAGAAATTTGTTCCGATAACGCATTCCTGTACAGATAGTGCAATCCACGAAGATGCGCCTCACCAATTTTAGGTTGAAGTGATAAAAAGCTAATTAGATAATTATCATATTGTTATATAATTGGAGTTTACTCCTTAAGAATCGATTTGCATATATAAGGGGCCCGGTATGAGAAAAATGTGAGGAGTAAAATCTATCGATGAATAACCTCGTTACGTTTTTGGTGCGCATCCTATGTCGCGCAACTTTGACGAACAAAGATGACGGATTGACATTAATATTTTTTTTTTAAATCTGAACTGAATTTAGATATTGTTTCTGATAGAGCAATGGGGACAACGAGGTATGGCACAACCATTGATGCGGTATTTTCAAGATTCGTGAACCACGTATCTACGAACGTAAATGTGTCTTATTTTAGTTACCATAAACCACTTGTCACTGTAATTAATAATGCAGACAATGTTGATTTAATTAATATTTAAAAAAATGATAATAGTCTCATAATAATAATTACATAATTTATCAACATTTCTAATGATATATTTATGCACATCTGAAATTGACTATTGTAAAAAGTTTAATGTAAAATATTTCGTCGATTAGTTATAATAAATGTATATGAAATGAATAAATATATATTTATATATGTATATTATTTTCATTAATTTGTTATATTATCCTTTCATACAGTATCAATCTTTTTAAAGTTAAATAAACTGTTTTTGCGTCTGGTTAGACTATCGAACTTAAGGAGTAAACTCCAGTCGTGCGTCGGAGCTGACACACACAATTTTGTTCTATTTATTATTATCACAGATAATTAGTGTGTACCGATAACACTCAAATATTGGCAGAAGCTGGCAAACATTTACTATAAACGTTGAAACTTGTTTTATTTAATGAATGATGTTCGTGAAAACCTAAGAGACAAATATTGTATTTATATATGTTTAGATTTTTTTTATATTATTATAATGAAGATACATCGTCCGATAAAACTAACAAAGGTTACGTTTCTATAACATGTCATTTAATATTAGTATGGGAGCAATGTTGTCAGTTACATAATTAAATTAGTTCTACCTACTTCAACATTATGTTATAGTTATTTTTCCCTTTTTTTAATTATTTATTGTTTATACACGATTATTGAAGTTTACTAGTCCTTGATAGTAAATATAGCAATGTTTTACGTTTTTTTTTGAATTTTCAAATAAATTAAAAAATATATACAATAAAATTTGGGTATTTACAGCGAAGGATTGGCTTTTCAACAAGACTCATATTAATAATTGAAAACATTTCCAATACATGAAATGAAATTAGTATAAACAAGTGACAACGTCACATATATGAGTACATCCCAAAAAATATAGCTATCTCTGTCTCTAATATCTCGTATTCTGGAAAGCAAAATAAGCCATTAAAGACGACCTCCGTGGTCGGGGTTCGTATCCCGATGGGGGCAGATGTTTGTGTGATGAATACGAGCATTTGTACTCCATATTTGTTTCTTAGGTTTTCACGCACATCACTCATTAAATAAAACTAGTTTTTACGGGTTAATGCACGAAACTTTATTTATTTATTGACGTTTCGCAGCCTTTTCAGGTCTGCATCGTCAGAATATATTCTGTTTCGTGCATTAACCCGTAAAAACTAGTTTTATTTGTACTCCAGTCATGGATGTTTAATATGTATTGCTATATAAATATACTTATATATGTACTGTATATGTATTCTATCTGTTACCCTAGCATTGTTTACACAAGCCTTACAGTGCTTACTTTGGGGTTAGACTAATAATTGGTGTGAGTGTTAGAAATATTTATTTATTTATGGAAAAGTTGTACCATTCTTCCTGAGGCTGTACCTTAGACTTGAAAGATGACTATACATCCGCATCAAGAAAACCAAAGTCTGTATACAAAAATGCTAGGTATTTAAAACACCGTGATTGATTCGGTAAGCCTTTAACTAACCAGACAGCGAACCAGAAGCGAAGTGCATTTATTTAGTCTAGTGGGTGCCTGCGACTTTGTCTGCGTGGAAAATTGGTTTCGAATACAAACAGCCACTTCCCTTTTCACTGACTTCAAGGATTTTGTAGGATACAAAACTATGTCCTTCCCCGGGTCTCAAACTACATATCTTTTTAACAAATTTCATGGAAATGGATTCGGTGGTTTCAGCGTGAAGAGGTAACAGACAGACAGAAAGACATACACACTGACACACTTTCGCATTTATAATGTTAATATGGATCTACCTCCTGCGTGGAATAAGAGTCGCCGCACACGGGCCACACGCCACAGCCACAAACGCCGCCACGAGAAGCTAGAAGCGGCTACTAAAGCGGCTGAAGCGCGCGACAGCCGACAGCAGCCGACTAAGGTAAGGGAGAGAGGGGTGGGGAATCGAGCGAGTGACGAGTGGCGGCGTTTTGTATCAGCGCATTAAGCCACAAGAAGCGAGCAACGACGATTTGTAGCGTGTGGCGGCCACCGGGCGGCGTTCCGTGTGTGGCGAGTCCATATAAAACGTATGAAAACTACAAGAAATATACCGGTGGCGGCGTTTTGTGGTTGTGGTCGGCGGCCCGTGTGCGGCGACACTAAATGTTTTCTGAAACCCTTTTTCTCACACCCTTTATAAATTACTAGCCGTGCCCCGCGGTTTCACACGCGTTTTTCTCGTTTCCGTGGAAAAACCGACATAAAATATTGCCTATATTATATTTTTATTTATTTATTTGTTTATAGTCAGGCAACGTAGGCCCATAGATAAATACCTTATAGTCTAACATAAATACAGATATAGGTAATACATTAAATGTTAGTAATTAAAAAATAATAATAACTATGTTAGTAGAAACCTAATTAACACGTATAGACGCCGACGTGTGAAGCGGAGTGGTGTCAGGTAGCCGGCCTCGGAACCGCCGGAACACAACACCTTTCGGCCAAAAATCTTCTTTCATGAACGTCGCCAGATGTTCGGTTGGCACCCGCACCACAAGGGAATTAAATTCACATTGTGACGGGACTCCAACCATGCGACTCTGAGGGAGAAATTGGTCTTAATCCGCAGGTACTCTACGATCTCCTCTTCCTTCGTAGAGTAATGCAGTCGGGACACGTACAGCGGCGTCGGCGGTATTGCAGGACGCAGCAGATGGTTCGGTCCGGTCGGGGCGGCACCACACAGATTGCGGCGAATGGGTTTCCTCTTCTTCCTTTCCACTTTAATGAAACCCTCTTCGTCAGAAATCCGCTTTTGTGACGCTGCCGAAGTAGCACGTTGGATGCTGAGTTTGCTACTCTTCTCTGTTTGTTGTTTACTACGACGCTCGCAATTCGGAACCGCATCAACGGGTCGGCTGGCGGCTGCAGCTGCGTAGGCACGTTGCGGTGTAGACGTGCATGCGCGTGACGTCACCGGTGTGACAGAGGGGCGGGCGGCGGCGGCGGGGCGCGAGGCATCGCTCGCGGTGACGGCGGCCGGTGACGCACTCGCAGGCGCCGACTCAATGCTGCCGACGGATGCATGCAGCGCCCCACGACGTGTGTTCACGTTAGAGGCTTCGGGTGACCTACTTGCGCATGCATTGTTGCTTAATAAGTCTACCTGTTAGCTCGCAACTCACCGATGGTGTTATTCGCGTCCTCCCACTTGCTCACTACATCAGCCAGGCTAGCTTTCAGGAAGTTGATGTCCTTCAGCAGCCTGGTAACATCGACGTGGTCGAACGTGATCGGGGGCAGCTAGTGCAGCTCCTTTGCCACGAATATAGGCACGTCGTCCGGATCCGTCTCTTTTAGCAGGGTGATTATATCCTGCACACACTTTTCTGTTCCATCCCTCCGTCGAGATGGCATCTTGTCAGCGGAACAGCAGCGCCTTGCCACTGCAAACCTCATCCTCCTTGAAGTTGGACTTACAGA
The DNA here is from genome assembly GCA_902850365.2 of Chilo suppressalis. Classification (NCBI taxonomy): domain Eukaryota; kingdom Metazoa; phylum Arthropoda; class Insecta; order Lepidoptera; family Crambidae; genus Chilo; species Chilo suppressalis. The sequence goes on along the minus strand of OU963912.1, from coordinate 4,906,866 downwards.
TCTGCAGGATGCTGACCTCGTCCATGGTGTCAATGGCGTATTGTATAAACGCCTACAACTCGTTAGCTATGAGTTGATCGGAACTCATTGCTACCGACCCACGACGGCTGTTGCCGCGTGGAGCGCGAATTAAGTTCTTACTGTACAGTGGCGCACGACCGCTTGCAAGTACGCATCGCACTGCATTGCATTATAGCCTGCATCAAGCGCGCGTGGATTTCCTTAGGAGTTATTTTAGAAATGTATTTATTATACTCTTCAAAGATCTTATACTTACAATCATCAACAAATATATTTCGAAAAAGATTATTACAGGATTTTATGTTGATAAAAAACTCTATGGCCCATAACTCATTAATAAGTACCAACTGTTAACATCTTACACACGTGATAACTTATAAACGAAATATCCGATTGAGATGAAACAAAAAGTATTTTATTTCTACATAAATACTCTTGATAACATAATGCTTAATTTCGATAAATATTAATATTACGATACATATTTAACGTAGTTTTTTATCTTCAGACGATTAAATAATTATTTTGAACACAAAATCGGTTATTGTGATTAAACCATGATAGCTAGATATATATACAGACTTTTTTGTAGGTCTTAATGGGATCTACAAACCCGTAGTACATCATTTTGTTCTATTGTCAATAGTTTTTGCAGCGCACGCAAAAATTGGTTTTCGATTTTACACCTTGTGTTACAAAATAGCAATTTTATTACGGATCCCTAATTTTGAAAAAAAATATATAGCCTATAGCCTTCCTCGATAAATGGACTACCCAACACTGAAAGAATCATTCAAATCGGACCAGTAGTTCCAGAGATTAGCGCGTTCAAACAAACAAACAATCAAACAAACAAACTCTGCAGCTTTATAATATTAGTATAGATTTTGAAGGAAAAGCTCGCTTATTTTCCTGTGATCTCTTTGCTCTTTCCCTGAGGGTGCTTGGCTAGGGTAAATGTTGGCAGTTCTTCATTTCTTTCACATGGAAAAACAATAACCTTGCTTATTTTTCTGTGAACTCTTTGCTGTTTCCTTGAGTATACTTGGCGATGAAACCCGACCAAATGAAGAACAGCCAACATCAAGTAATCGATGTCGCTATGGGAGTGATAGCAAAATATAGATAGCACTGACGGTAATCTCATGAATGGACTAAACTTTTTATACCCACGCTTGGCGTGGCGCATTTAAGTGCCAATTGTTAGCATCTGTATTTAGAATGAATATTGGCAGGAGTTTTTACTATTTTTACAGAAAAAATATTCATAATTTTACTAAACACCCGCGATAAAGATAATAGTTTTCTTGTCTATTGTCACGTGACCCAAAACGCTTGGGATTGGTGGAGCCTAAAATGACGTCACACGCAAGTAAACTTCCGGTTAAAATGACATTTGATTGTATGGTTTGACGTTTTAATGACAGTCGTGTGACGTCACACATCAGTGAGACGCCATATTGTCCAGAGATACGTTTTTCTCGGCAACTTGAAAGTAAAGTTTTTGATTTGGTTTTTTTACCGAAATACACAACATAATGATGAATATCCACTTTTTATGGACTCTGTAAACATTAGTAAATAACGTGAGATCGTTTTCTAAAACTTGTCAGATACCCTATTGTCAACTTTGGCTTGTTCACAAAAATACGTGGTAGTGGCAGTCGTACGTATCTAGGTAGTTGTTTGATTTATTGTTGAGAATGAAACAATAAGAATGGAAATATAAAAGTGAATAAATAACGTACCAATTTATTTATTTTACGTTATTTCTATGTCAATACAAATTAAAAAAAATACAGTTCACCATTTAATGTTAAATTGGGTCCACTGAATATTTATAATAAATTTTTTGTTGCTCCATTTTTGCACAAAAGAGTTCACAGACGCATGTCTTAACTCAATTGGATGGAACTCGCGCTCGCACTGGTCCCTAGCGGTCCGAGATGTCGTGTCCGTGAACGATATGCTTTGCTGGAGCGCATGTAGATTACCTTATGTACTATTTATTTTGTGATGATAGCATAAAAAGTAGGGAAACCCACTATCCCATTTTTCATATTACAATAAAAACCGCTAGAGGCGCTCCTGTCGCGTTCTACAACTTTTCATTTTTTATTACTAGCGGAAACGATTATATATAAAAACATAAAAGCTACATAAAAATAGATTATTAAAATAATCTGAGAAAAATCTGATATAGGTAATCAAAATCTATTCTTAAGTAAAAACTTAATATTATAGCTACAGTATTTTTTTTACGGACCGGATGGTGTCGCTGGACATAATCGACAATTTAAATGGCAAATTACGGCATGCTAAACTCCAAAATAGTTTCGTCGTGACTAGAATACAAACAAACAATATTATTGCACATATTCTTCCATTCATGTTTGCGATTGAATTCATTAAGTCGCTCCCGCTTTCTGTACGCTTAGTTTTTTTATACAGTAATTTATTTAGACCAGCATAGATAAGTAACATTACGTCTTATAACTAAAGACACCATACATGAGCTTAAGAATATAAAAGACAAGGTAGTTTATGGTAGTAAGGGTCAAATAAATAACTCAAAATTATATTAAAAAAAGGTACTTTATTGACTAAATTAGCTAATAAATTCGTACATAGACAACAAAGTTTTAAAAAAAATCCAATGAAATATCCGAACGCTCAATAAAAGTCTTTCGAAGGTAGCTCGACAAAGTAAATAAAAAAACATTATTCTGACGATGCAAACCTGGTAAAAGACTGCGAAACGTTAATAAATAATAAAAGTACATTAACCCGTTAAAGGTAGTTTTGTTTAATGAGTGATGTGCGTGAAAACCTAAGAAACAAATATATATATATAAAACTCAAAGGTGACTGACTGACATTATCAACACACAGTCCAAACCACTGGACGGATCGGGCTGAAATTTGGCATGCAGGTAGATGTTATGACGTAGGCATCCGCTAAGAAAGGATTTTGATCAATTCTACCCCGAAGCGAAGCGAGGGCGGGCCGCTAGTATAATATAAAAGACAATCTTTAGCATCTGCTGCCGAACTAGGATTTTCATCATGCATACAGAGTGCCTCAATCCTCAGGTTTAGACAATTACTTGTATCCTATAAGCTAGTGAAGTTCAAGTTCAATGCTGATGAATTGACAGTAAACTAAGATTTACTAATGCAAATAAAAAATATCCGACACATAATTTGGGACATTAGATATTTTTATACTATACAGCTTACCTATACTATACAGCTTAGCGTATACCTGCGTACAGTTGAGTACGGAAAACGCGTTCCAGGGCTCGCATTGCTGCTGACTACGTGTGCCTTATAACGCACTATCCTGCGAAAGCTGCTGCTAATTCAGCTGTAGATTGAGCATCATCAGCTTCGATAATCGCCTTAAATTCGTCATTGTCGACTAAAGATTTCGGTCCACCGCGGGGTTCATTTCGTAGGTCGAAATTTCATAACGGAAGCGGGCAAACCAATAATGGGTGGTGCGATCGTTGGTAGTGTTCGCTTCGTATACGGCGTTGATGTTGAATTGCGTGCTGCTTTGCTGTCACGACGGTACTCATACTCCATCATCATCATCAGCCTATTAATGGCTCCACTGCTGGGGCACAGGCCTTCCCTATGGATGGAATTGGGAGATTGGGCCATGACCCACCACGCGGGTCCAGTGCGGATTGGCGGATACTAACAGCTGAACGTGCCTTAAGAGGCACGGAGGAACTCGAGATATTTGCTCACCCATCCAATGACCGACCACTGCGAAAGTTGCTTAACTTCAACGATCGCAGCCGAACGCGCTAACCACCTGCGCCATCGAGCTCCTCATACTCCATAATCAATCGATTTTTTAAAGTATTCATGATGACGAAAAACGTACAAATGCCCTGAAAACAGAACGCTTACCAAAACCATTAAATAAATGACTAATATTATCTTAAAATTTTTTTAAGGCATTTAACCGCAACATATTAAATTAAAAATGTAAAAAAAAAATAACTAGATAATGTTCCACGCGGACCAGGCAGCAGACGCGACGGGACCCTAAAGAAAATTCGACACGGCCATCAGGGCCGCGGTAACAAAATGGTCAGTGCATGCGCCCGGTTAGCAAAGGGTGCGGGTTCGAGTCCCATCTGCTGTCTGCTCCGCGTGGAATTTTTTGTTGAAAAATTATCTTTAAATGACTAATTTTCTAAAAATAATTCCATATTTTAAAAATAAAAGTAATGTAGATGCAGTAAATATATCACTTTAGAAAATCATTTATGTACTTCATCAAAGCGTCGTGGTACTTTATCGCTATAAAATACATATTTATAAAGAACCTTCATAAATAACAAATATTTCGACATCACAATACCAATAAAAACCTGAAAACAAACATTTTATAGTATAAACAACAACAAAATAGAAACCAATGTTATTGCCAAGATTTACTATTGTCTAGTTATCGATTTTTTTGATCCTTACGCACTTGATCACAGGGATTAAATTCATGTGTCAACTATGTGACGTAGGCCAGGTTCTATTATGCTGTCCTAACGTGACCCTGTTTGTGATGGCTCGGTCAAAGTGTGCGGGTCCAATGACAGCGATTAACTCCACCGTCACTTGTAAAAGTGATTTAGCGATATATACATACATAAAGACATACATTACATAGAGCAACACAAGCCTGAGAGTAAAATGAAATGTAAGAATCAATCCCATGGCCACACTTCAATGTCACCAATTTACCATTACTGGATCTAAGTAAAATGACAGGTTGTCTCTCTATCGCTTGCTGTAGAATCCGAATATGTCGGGTACGTTAACGCAATCAAAAGTTAGCAGCTGGTGTAATTTGTGTTTTTATGTCGCTGCTAGTCCAACATGAGGGGGGGGTTTCTTTAGGAGAAAACTCAACGTTATTTCAAATATTAGTTACCCTTAATATTGTGTCAAGTCGTGGAAAGGGTCCTTAATAATTATTTAAACCGCTACCAAGAGGATCACTCTCTAATCGAATAATTTATTTATTAGTTTATTAATTTATATCAGATCCTCAGAATTAATAATCTTACATATAAAGATTATAGCAGTGATACATACAAAATGCAAAGTTACATTAAAGGCACCCACATCGTGCTTAAAAGAAATAGGACGAACGACAACATTTTAATTAAAACAAACAGAAAGGAAAAGTGAAACAAGATATGAATTATGAATAAATTAGTGATGCAATAGAAAACGATGAAATACATATAAAAAAATTAAAGACAAAAACATTCTGCTTGCACATCTCTTAATAACTGAGAAATTTAACTCCTTAATCGTAGAAAAGATTCGTGAAAGATATCAACACTCTCACACAGTCTCTTGTAAACAATGGTTATAGCGTCAAGCGATAAGATGCAGATCGTGTTAGTATGTTAGTGCGAGCAATTGGTTTACTGAATGTTAGTATTGGATAGCGTGGTGGACCGGAATGAACGACAGGTGATCTTCTAGCGTACGTGACTAACATGTAAATACTACTCACCGCTCCGCTGATCGCAACCACTGCCGCCACAGCCTATTTGATGTGATAACTTACTCGCCAAATGTTTAAATGTTACAGTCGGCGCGGACATTTAAATGCACGGTCGTCTAGGACGCATAACTAGAATTAACTTCACTATTTGATGCGAAAAACAACAACTTTTTTTTATAATTATATATTATGTATAGAACATTAAAATAATAATAATAATTTATTTATAAATAGTGTTCCATTTTTTAATTAGAATAATGTCGTTTGAACTGATTATGAACATGGAGAAGATATGTTTGTTTGTTTTCATATATCTGGTTCATCATGCTACTGGGGAGTACAGATTAACCGGTAAGTTATTATTTTTTATAATAGTTATTAATATATCCATGCACGCACATACCATAACAATCGATAAACAGTAATAATACAATATAATTATCAATAATTAATTAAACATAATGGTCAGTGCGTTGACCCGAATAGCGACGGATGCGGGTTCGTGTCTCGTCTGCTGCCTGGTCTGCGTGAATTTTTTTCTAGCAAAATATTCTTTAGATATAAACATCCAGCTGTTAAATGCTTAAAAATAAAAATATTATAATATACAGTGGCAGAAAATTTGGGAAAAAAATATTCTATGTCTCAATCCAGTTCATAAACTATATTAATACTAAATTTCATCCAAATCCGATAATCATAATCATAATCAATCATAATCAAAATCATTTATTCAGTTTAGGCTGTGTTCAGTGCTACGCCATCGGTTCGTATTTCTACGACGGGAGACCTCGTACTGTCCTCATTAGAACCGGCAAGAAACTCAGCAAGAGCTGTTTTTTTTCTCTCCGTTTTATCATTTACAGAGTCGTCAAGTTGAAAAAAATGACTTCAGCTTCTTGCTTCATAAAGTCACCTTTCATTACATAATGTGAAACTATAAATTAATTGTTCACCTGCATTTTGATTGCTGTGTCACACAGTATTAATACAAATAGAGTTATTTATAATAGGTGTAATTAAACATTCACATCTTAAATATCAAAATAGTTAGGGCAGACTCATCTCCGCTGGCAGCACCCGTTCACGAGCATGACGTATGAACCAGCCATCGCTTCGCTCAACCATATTTTAGGGAACGTAACGAACCGCCTCACACGACACCACCGAAGAGATTTTTAGGAGAGCATGACTACCCATAACCACCTATATCAAGCACAACATATTTACTTAAAATTGAAGTCATTTATTTGTAGGACACTGAAAATAATTACATTATATTCTTCCTTATATAATCAACTTTAAATACAGCGTTTAAATTCAATAGAAGTATCGTCAACACATAATTCATAATATATATGATATAGAAATACCCGTTGGAATGGTTGGACCAGTTCAAACCCAAGCATTTTTGTCTGTAATGTAATCAGACACTTTATAATAAGCTTTCTGAACAAGAGATTTTTTAATGGTCGATTTAAATTTAGTCAGGCTTAACTCTTGAATATTGCTTGGGACTTTATTGTAAAAGCGAACACAAGAGACCTCTAAACGAATTATTAATTTTGTGGAGCCTAGTAGCAGGTAAAGTTAAATCTAAAGGAAATATAACTAGAAAAAATTCCACGCGGACCAGGCAGCAGACGGGACTCGAACCCTCACCCTTCGCAATCCGGGCGAATGCACTGACCAATTATGCTACCGCGGCCCTCACGGACCGCGTCGAAAATCTTCTAGCCATTCTTAAGCTGCAAGGCAGCGCCATCTCTTCGCATTATAGGTAACCCACAATGTCAAATGAATACTTTTACAAGTATTAAACATTTCAAAGAAGAAATAGCAATTATAGTAATAATTTTTATTACTTTTAAAGCATGTAACTGCTTGATGTTTAAATCTAGAAAATATAACTAGAAAAAATTCCACGCGGACCAGGCAGCAGACGGGACTCGAACCCGCACCCTTCGCAATCCGGGTCAATGCACTGACCATGACTTTCTTTAGATTTAAACATCAAGCAGTTACATGCTTTAAAAATAATAAAAATTATAGGTAAAGTTAACTTATTTTTACTTTTAGTATTAAGTGTATTTATTTCACTATTTTTAGCATATAAACTATTTTTTTTGACAAAAAATACGTAGTTTATATATATATAAAACTCAAAGGTGACTGACTGACATAGTGATTTATCAACGCACAGCCCAAACCACTGGACGGATCGCACTGAAATTTGGCATGCAGGTAGATGTTATGACGTAGGCATCCACTAAGAAAGGATTTTGATCAATTCTACCCTGAAGCGAAGCGAGGGCGGGCCACTAGTTTTCATACATGTATTGTGATGCAACCTTCATTATGCCTATTTCTTTAAACTTATCGCTTAAGGAGTCCTTAACTTTAAGATTATAAATTGATCGAAAAGCCTGCTTCTGCAACACAAATATTGGTTGAATGTCAGCGGCATTTCCCCACGGTAAAATACCGTAAGACATTACACTATGAAAATAACTAAAGTAGACTAAAATCATCGATCATTATTTTTTTGCGCTATTGAGAAACAAACATACATATATGTACACAGACATACAAACTTACACATTTATGATATTAGTTGGATAGTTATGTACTTTATCTCTTATCTATTAGACAAGTCCGTCCGTCCGTCTGTGGTGCTGTTTCAGCGGCCAAACCGTAAGAGATAGATGAAGAGAATATTTAAGTTATAAGTTAAGAATAGTCTGATAAGACTACAAACCGGATTTGAGTAACGTAGCACTTCCGGTTTTCGAGAAATCACGAATTTCAAACGAAACCACACAAAATCTCCGAAGTTCCCAATTAATTAAATACATTTTTTTTTAAATCAGGTTTTGGTGAACATTTGGTTCACTGGTTTGCTAGTTTTAACTATTCTGTATCAATAAAGAATTCACCAAGGTATTTGAGTGAGAACGATTAACCGGATTAATTGTTGATATAAATCATCCGAATTCCGATAATTAAATACGCAGTGAAGACTTTTTTATAGACTTTGTTTGCATATTCAGTTATTCAAATCAATTGTCGCATATTAATCGAAATTTAAAAGTTTTTAACTTCATCGTTCAGTCACGTACAGAGCGATCAAGATTATGTGGTACTTTTTTGAGATTGACAGGAGTGCGAACTACTGAAAAATTGTGAAGTATTATCGAACGAATTGCTTGACCCATTTCCTCCATATTTCGCTTAAAATGTCAAAAAGACAAATTTTCCTGAAGAGAGAATGTGTTACTGCACTCACGACCTTCTAAGAATAGTCAACTTCAAGGAAACTGTGCTAATATGGATCAATTGAACGGATCTTCGAGACCTGACCTTTCTTTTCAATGCAATAGATCATATTTTAGACAAAATCGTTACGTACTTTGTGCCGCTGCTGTTCAAGTTTCCATACAAAATTGGACATTGACATTTTTATTTATTTATTAGCCACGCCAACAGCATACACATACAAAAAACAAATACAAAATTCACAATAATAGTACCTGATGTGCACACTTATTAAAGGCATGTACAACATTTATAATTGTCTTAATCAACGTCAACAATTACAATTTTAAAGGAAAAGAACAAATTTATAATTAAAATCAAAATTAAAAACCAAATTAAAATTAAAATCCAAATTAAAATTAAAAGAATACAGTGAATCGAAAAATCATGAAATCGGTTAAGCAAAATAAGCATTAGGTACAATTAAAATTAATTCATTTGGCAAGTGATTTCAACACTCCAGATCTAAAAGAAAGTAAGGAGTCGTGCATGATGTCCAGGTCGCCCGAAATACCATTAAACATGTTGTACTCGTTACACATTCTTACTGTTGGAGAGGACAGACCAATATTAGTGCGACAGCGTGGAGTATAAAATTGTCTGGTGATAGGAAATCGCGGGACAGTGTGTGGCACATTAAGTGCAATGCGCGATAAAAGATCTTCGCAAGTGAGACCGTTGTTTACAACTTTATATAAGAATGTCATGTCGTGAACTTTACGATGGTCTCGCAGGGTATACATTTTGAAAAATTTCAAACGGTGATCGTAACAAGATCTATGAGAAATGCCTTGAGAAAAGAATGCCAAGTGTCTTGTAAAAGAACGCTGTATCCCTTCAACTCGCTGAGAATGCACTGCATAAAATGGAGACCACACCACACTAGCATATTCAAGATGGCTCCGGACTAGCGCATTAAACAAAACGATTTTAGTAGATACCAGTTTAAATTTCTTTGTCTTACGCTTCAAAAATCCTAACATACGTGCTGCTTTAGTAACTACTGCATCGATATGCGCCCCAAATCGCAATTCGCTATCCATGATCACGCCAAGATCCTTCATCACACCAACCGTCCGTAAAAGATTTCCACTAATATCATAAGATGACTGTAATGACTTTTTCTTTCTTCATTTTTCTACATTAAGTTCCATTTGGTTACGAATACACCACTGTTTCACTCTGTTCAAGTTTCGTTTTGCAAACTATTCGAATTAGATAATGGTTAGTGTTTGGGGTACAGTTGTCTTTTCCGACTTAATTTGAATGTAATGAAACGTTTGACTTTAGATAGTTCATATTACGTTGTGATAGCAACATCTTTGGTCAAAGGTCCAATATTCAACCTTAGGCGGGTCTGAAATCAAAGAATGCCACTGTACATAATTATTTATTTATTGTCATTATTTCCAATTAATAATTCGCCGCCTGCGATAATGCATATAAACTGGTTTGTATGATCCACGGCGGGCAGCCGCGGACATGCCGCGCCGCCAGTGACCGCCGGGCACCTGCGGCGCGGTCTTTTTGCCCTCTGTGTGCGTTTGTAGTATAGGATTCACTTTGTGCTATCGTTCGCGGCGAAATAGACCGGCCCGCTCCGCCCCGCCGTCTGCAAAGCGCCTTAGATGCGCAGCTCGAGCTATGCGATGTATCGATAGTAGGGAAGCGGGAAAGAGCGGCGGCGGCGCGGTGAGTTTGATATAGCTACATTACTCGCGGCCATCATAGCCCGCGTCCATAGCACGCATCCATCCATATAAAAAACATAGCTCAGTTGAACTTGTTTCCGTGATGTGGGCCAATGAATTTGATTGGTGGATATCAAATGCATCCACAGCAACGTAGCATAGCACATCTCTGGTGGAAAAGCAGACTTACTGCAGCGTCATCGGTGGATTCAGTGGCGGCGACCCGCTGCACAATGCGACGCCATACCTCCCTCACGGCAGCTTATCTTATGCACACGAGTAGCAACACTAAACTTGCGTTTATCATACATAGATATACATATTTTATATTGGTTGTTTACTTGTAAACACAACAATTATAAGTGTTGACGTCATTCATAATTATGATCTTACAAATGTAATTTTAAGGATTGAATTTTGACTCAAAATATTATACTTACATCAAATGAAATGAAATTAGATTGCAAATGATAATACATTAAACCAAACAATGTTCGATTAATAAATAAGAACTAACGAAATTTTACATTTAAATAATAATAAATAATAGTAACACTACACAAAAACATTTTGTTTGTCTATACGTGTCTCACACTTCCTGTCGCAATTTCTCAAGAACCGAATACCAGTTTGAAATAAATAAAATCGGAAGAATTTGATAACTTGTCGTTTTTAGGTGAAACGTCTCAATACTACCTAAAAACGATATAACTCTGTAGGTACTTCCTGTAAGAAAAATAACTAAATGGTACTTCAATTTGCCACGACATTTTGTAAACGCAGATGGAATTGTCTATCAAATGTTGTGGAATATCATAAAGTGACAAGACAATTTACAATTGGCCTTTAAAACAACGAGCGTTTTTAAACGGACGACGTCGTTTGTAAAATGCGGAAACATCCAAATTGCCAGCGACAGATATACGTTCAGGTTATTGCAAATTTAATTGAAATTGAGGAGCTCGATGGCGCAAGTGGTTGGCGCGTTCGGCTGCGATAGTTGAAGTTAAGCAACTTTCGCAGTGGTGGGTCATTGGATGGGTGACCAAAAATTTACTCTCTCAAGCTCCTCCCTGCTTCGGAAGGCACGTTAAGCCGTTGGTCTCGGCTGCATCTGCAGTCGTTAGCACCCACCAATCCGCACTGGGCCCGCGTGGAGGGTCATGTCCCAATAAAAAAAAATAAAAAACCAACACTCACACCAATTAGCCTAGCCCCAAAGTAAGCACTATAAGGCTTGTGTTATGGGATGCTAGGGTAACGGATAGAATACATATACTGTACACATATAAGTATATTTATATAGAAATAGATATTAAACATCCATGACTGGAGTACAAATGCTCGTATTCATCACACAAACATCTGCCCCCACCGGGATTCGAACCCGAGACCTCTCGAGTCGGCGACACCATGAAACCCGGCGTACAAACCACGGCCACGGAGGTCGTCAATCTCCCTATTCTATCCATAGGGAAGGCCTGTGCCCCAGCAGTGGGGACATTAATAGGCTGATGATGATGATGATGAATTGAAATTATGTTTTTTTAATAAAATTCATTTTTTGCGATATTGTCATGGTTCATGTGTTGGTGTCTGTATTTTTTCACATAACATCTATAATAACCACATGATTGCAATAAATAAATTTGAATTTGAAAAAATAGAAGTCTAAGGCGCACACAACAATTTCCATTCCTTGCGGCTTGTGCTACTTTGCTTGTTATAATTGAAAGGATTTACTCGTATTATCCCATCCGCTTGCCTTAAGGCAGTGGTGCCCCACCGGTAGCTCGCGGGCACCTGGTAGCCCGCGAGCTGTATTTGGTGTAATTACTTAAATTAACAATAAGTAATTTGTTTTTAAGGAAAACCTTAAAAACAAATTACTTATTGTTAATTTAAGCACATCACTCATTAAATAAAACTAGTTTTTACGGGTTAATGTACTTTTATTTATTTATTGACGTTTTATTTAAACAATAAGTAAATTACGCTGCTTGGTATAAAGACGTTAGAAGGTCGTTATAAAGTAGTTTCCGTTTATTCACTTATGTTTTTTATTAAGTTAGCGGTGGAGCGGTTAGCGTATCATGATTTTCAAAATAGCCCTTGGAGCAATACCACTTGGGCACCACTGACTTAAGGCATAAACACTCGTAAAACAAAAAAAAAACTAGCACCGTTGCCTACACTGACCCAATCCCCTAGAACAGGGTAGGCGAACCAATGGCACGACAATATTTTGGGCACGTCGCCAATCATAAAACATGTGTAAAAAATGATTTAAGTAGGTATTTTATGACGACCGAACGCGAGTGATCCTACGCTACGAAGTAACTGTTTGAAGAAGTTAGCACATGCTATTTTAACAATATTTTCATCTACCAATGCCTGCGAGTCATTGTTTTCAGAGATGAATAACATTAAAAACTCGTTTAGAAACCGTTTGAAAGATGAATCCAGTTCAGCATGCATTTTGCTAAAAGTAGCATCTTACAACCCTAACATAAATTATTTGTTATCAAACCTGCAGCAACAGAAGTCACACTAATTTTACAGTAATCTAATTTATGCGTGTAATAAAAACATTCCAGAATGTGTCTCTTTGGTTTACTTTATTTCATAAAGATTTCTGATAGTATTTATATTATTATCTTCTAAATAATCATAAAGTCAAAATTATTTGATGGCATGCCAATGACCCAATTAAAGATTTTTTAGAAAAAATGGCACGTTGATTCATAAAGGTTCGCCTACCCTGCCCTAGAACCCTACTCACCGACAGAAATATAACACCACCAAAAGGGTAATGTTATTTTACTTTGATCTTTTGTAAGGTGGAGGTAACACTTTCCCAGACAGGTGCTCTCTCCTCTCTTCTCTAAGCGTACCCAGATCATTGAGCCGTCAGACGCCCCAAATATTGCCTCCTGTCTCTTTTGGTTCGTTGACCTTACCTGCCCCAGAGATTCTAACTACTATCTTCTGTAAGTGTTGCCGCACACGGGCCCCATGCCACAGCCACAAACGCCGCCACGAGAAGCTAGAAGCGGCTACTAAAGTGGCTGAAGCGCGCGACAGCGGCCGACTAAGGTAAGGGAGAGAGGGGTGGTGAATCGCGCGAGTGGCGTGTGGCGGCGTTTTGTATCGGCGCATTAAGTGACCGGTGCCAGCAACGACGATTTGTAGCGTGTGGCGGCCACCGGCGTACCGTGTGTGGCGAGTCCATATAAAATGTATGAAAACTACAAGAAATATGCCGGTGGCAGCGTTTTGTGGTTGTGGTCAGTGGCCCGTGTGCGGCGACACTAAGGCATAAACACTCGTAAAACAAATAAAATCACTAGCACCGTTGCCTACACTGACCCAATCCCCTAGAACCCTACTCATCGACAGAAATATAACACCACCAAAAGGATAATGTTATTTTACTGTGATCTTTTGTAAGGTGGAGGTCCCAGACAGGTGCTCTCTCCTCTCCTCTCTTCTCTAGCCGAGCCGTCAGACGCCCCAAATGATGCCTACTGTCTCTCTTGGTTCGTTGACCTTACCTCCCACAGAGATTCTTAATACCATCTTCAGTAAGGTTGCTCAACATAACAGGGTCTGCCGCGGGAAGGCTAAAGAGTGGAGTCAGTTTTGCCATCAAGTTTGAAGGAGTTGCCGTATTTTTAAATAAAAATCATGATTTTGCCGTATTACCTAATTTTATTTATTAAAATTTATAGGTAGTTATTATTATTATACGGTAATGACAAACGTTCCAAAAAAGAAACGGTGCTCCTTAATCTAAGCCTTAAGCTATTTAGCTTTAATTGAACATCCAAGCTTATGAAGGAAAATACATTTATTGACTTACCTCAACTGTTTACCAATTCAATTTAACATTCAACTTAAGCTAGTCGTATTGCATCATAGAACAGCTTATTCACCTAGCAGATCACAGTCTGATAAACAGACCACAAAATTTCTTTGACGTTAATTCACGTGCTTAAAATATATTTTATTATGAAACCTTGACCGCGATACTATGGTTACGAAATCATGATGTAGGTAGGTTTAGTAATATGCAAGCTAGAGAAATCTTTAAATAAATCGGATGCATTTCTTCACTTTGTACGCCTTTACAATTGAATAGATATTATTAAAAACTGGCCAAGTGAGAGTTTGACTCGCGTACGAAGCGTCCAGTACCTTTGTCTATATAACATTAGACACTATATAAAATCTACAATCTTTACAATATGAAATTAATAAGTTTATATTTACATAGAAATATTGAAAATTACAAAGCTTAAAACTACTTTATTATATAATATAATATCGAGCAAAAAAAAAATGCAAAATATCACGTTTGTTGTATGGAAGCCCCATATACTTAAATACTTACTTTACTTTGATTATTTATTTTTAAAGTAAATATACAACTGAATATTTCAAGCGTACCCTAAGTACGAGATTGAGCTCACGAACATACTTTTCGTAATTGTAAATTATGTTTCTATGTTCATTTTGGTGAAAAGTAACCAAATATTTTTAAAATTTAAGAAGATGCAAATGATTTAATGATAGATATTAAACAATGTTTATTTATATTGAAACGAAAACAATAAAATCTGTACCCTTAGTACGAGTGCGAGCTCACGAAACTATCATAGTTTTCGTAATTGTAAACTCGTTCTAAAGGTACAGTTATTGATATCGAGCAAGCACGGCAAAAAAAATGACGTTTGTTGTATAGAAGCTCCTTATATTTTTATTTTATTAAGTAAGTGTTTTGTAAGAACCCTACAAATTTGTATTGCCCGCAACTTTGTTCGTATATACTTCGGAAAATAACCCCAAACCACCCTTATCACCTAGGAGTATATAAAATCGCCTTTACAACTTTTCTCAGATATCTATATTGCTAATAAAATGGTAGGAAAGTCAAAACAGTACATTGAATATTTTTTTAAAAGAATACTTGGGGTGTGATCTACAATCGATACCGAAGCCAAAAATATAGTTTTTAGAATTTTTCTCTGTTTGTCTATATGTATGTCCGGGATAAACTCAAGAAGTACTTCATGAATTTGGCACGAATATTATTAAGAAGTCGGGTCAACTTTTAGGCTACATATTATCACTATATTACCTACGGGGAACGAACAGTGAACCTTTATTTCTTCAACGCATTCTGTAACACTATAAATACTAAAAATACACGTGATATAGGGCCCGCGGGGAGGGTTTAGACTTAAACCTCACCATGTATCACCAAGGGGGAGTAGGGGGTTAAAAGATGCAAAAAAAAACATCACGCGATTAATGGACGGCCCCTTTATAACATTCCATGATGCATAACAATCTTCTAAAATACATAGCTTTATGCCATAATTATAAAGATTGGATCTTACGTAGTCATGTCCGATACCCAATTATGTGTATAAATGTCACCTTCACACTTTGTCACAATGTAGTCGGTGTCACTGCGTAGTTATTTGCACTACATGCTGAAAAATCTCTTTAATATTTGTTTCTTAGGTTTTCACGCACACCACTCATTAAACAAAACAAGTTTCAACCGTATAGATACACTGATTTATTTATTAATTGACGTGTCGCATCCTAAAAAGGACGACGCATAATTCAAAAGACACATCCTGAAAAGGATGCGAAACGTCAATCAATAAATAAATCAGTGTATCTATACCGTTGATACTTGTTTTATTCAAATCTCTTTAAATTAAATTAAAGGTAAAAAAAAATCGACTGTCTCAATTCATAATTTTATGCAATAGGGTATTTAACAGCATTAAAAATAAAATGTCAATTGTTAGCATCTGTGTTTAGAATGAATATTGGCAGGGGTTTTTAATATTTTTACACAAAAAATATGCATAACTTTACTAAAAACCCACGAAAAAGATAATAGTTTTCTCATCTGTTCTGTTGTCTGTGTTTTTCTTTCTTTCTTTCTTATCTATTGTCACGTGACGCAAAACGCTTGGGATTGGCAGAGCCTAAAATCACGTCACACGCAAATAAACTTCCGGTTAAAGTGAAATTTCATTGTATCGTTTGACGTTCCAATAACAGTCGTGTGACGTCACACACTAGTAAGACGCCATATTGTCCAGAGAAACGTTTTCGCGGCAACTTGTAAATGGAGTTTTTGATTTAGTTATTTTTACTGATATACGCAACAGAATGATGAATATCCACTTTTTACGGACTCCATGAACATTATTCAATAACGTGAGATTGTTTTCTAAAACTTGTCAAATACCCTATTATGCGCAAGCGTAGTTGGTCGTTGCTATCGCGCGTACGCGCCAGCCCAAACAGTATCGTGCGCGCGTTGTCCGAACGCTGGGATTCATCGCTGCTTATGCGCTGGATCCATCTGCATACAGCGGCGGTGACCCCTTTGTCGATTTTTTTTTTATTTATTATTGATATGTTTTTGAAGCGAAAACTTCTTTAGCGGCGTTGTACACATTTTTTGTATGGGTAAAAAATGTTAAACTCACGTCAGGTTAAACACGTGGGCTGATTGCATCATGACACACAATAAAATTGGAAAGGTTATTGACTTTCAATATATTGGACGAAACATAGTAATATTTTATTTTACCGTATTATAATAATAAGTCTCTATCTAGGACGTCCACGTGGCAGCTTTATTGCGAAGAAAATGCATTTTTTTTACAATAGATGTCGCTAAGTGCGCTTAAACGTGATTCAGGTAAGATTTTCTATGAGATAAACTTTTTTAATATAATATAAATTGACATTTTTGTGTACGATAACGCAATAAATAAATATTGTATTCTACCACATACATGATAGTACTTTTATTCTGATAA
Organism: Chilo suppressalis; assembly: GCA_902850365.2. Lineage (NCBI taxonomy): Eukaryota > Metazoa > Arthropoda > Insecta > Lepidoptera > Crambidae > Chilo > Chilo suppressalis. Next base: position 4,889,455 of record OU963912.1, on the reverse strand, counting down.
TTAAAGCAATTCGTGCAAAATTATTCCCCAATCATTCCAAAATATCAAAAATGCACAACGTAAATATTCAAGTTTTCTTCTGTCGGCACTTCCGGAGTGCAACCCGTCGTTTTTTTTTTAATTGAATCTACTAACACTAGTTTTTAAGCATCATTGTTACTAACCATTATGGATGAATAATCTGAAATAAATGTTTGTGTAAACCTCGGTTATAGACCGCCGTCACCTGTCCATAGCATTATTTCAAAGCTTTCGCAGTGGCTGGTCATTGGATGGGTGGCCAAAAATCTTCTATCTCGAGGTACTCCGTGCTTCGGAAGGCACGTTAAGCCGTTGGTCCCGGCTGCATCTGCAGTCTTTTACACCCACCAATCCGCACTGGGCCCGCGTAGTAGGTCACGGCGGCCCAGTCTCCCTATTCCATCCATAGGGAAAGCCTGAACCCCTACAATGGAGATATTAATAGGCTGATGATAATTATTATTTTTCCTTGTTCTTCTTGTCCACAGATGAGCAGTTCGCGATGATGCCACCTCTGGTCCACGTAGACAGGTTCACTCACTGCGTGAACCAACCAGGGGGGCTGTACTGCACCTCGTATGCTAACGTGGTGGCGGATCATCCGAACCCAGTATACGACATAATACAAGTGAGTGAAGATTAGAATATATAAAAAAAATGGGTGCGTGTACTTATGTAGGCGCGTGAGAAGTTATCCTTCTTTGGCATCGTTTAAAATTAGTTTTTAATTGCATGCAAATAATTAATTACAATAAATTAATAAAAAGTCTGGAAAAGGACACAGTCAAATAAAGTTCAGTTTTAATTTGAAAAAATAAATAAATAATCAAAATATTCACTTATATGAAACTTAAACACGTATTCCGAATATACAAACTAGAAACATGTGGATAAATATTATAAATATGAATACCTATAACTGTTACTTTATTACAAAAAATAAAGATGTGGTTTTTGGTTCTACTACACCAATGGTCAAGAGATGGCGCTGTAGTCTCCTGAATCGCGCTTTGGTTCCGTTGTTCCAGATTAATAAATACTTTTGATAGGCCTTCACAATGCAGTCGTTAGCACCCACTAAATAGAGATTCTATTTCTATATTGTTGGTAGATTTTCTTATTTGCGGTAAACACAAAAGTAACGCATGTTAAAATTTTGTGTTACATTGATGCGCGCGCATCTTAAAATTTCACTCTCATCATTTTTTCATAACGCGCCTAAAGAAGTATAACTTCAATAAATATTTCTGACACTCACACCAGTTAGCCTAATCCCAAACTACGGTAATATTATTCATACAGTATACTATCTTCATACAAACGGTCGGAAAGCGTGTCATACCTACGCCACTCGAGTTCGCGCGGCACCCGGTGGGCATCCAGTCGCGAATGCGCCGCAGCGACGATCGAACGGTGTGAATTGTTTTTTAAGCAGTTAGCCGTGCTTAAACGGCAGCTGCTGTATTAACCTTAAAAAATACCTGTTGGAATAACACCTACATAAAAAGGGACATATACATTATACACAAATAACGATTTAAGATAAATATAATTCAGTCACATCTTACTTAAAAATCCACCTTAATCTACGCAATACGTAGTTAAGACAAACAAACAATAAAAAACACCCATAATTAACTAGTTGCTATCAATCAGCAAAACAACATGTCACTGGAAAACGTAATAAACGGCGGCGCAACTTTTAATTTGTAAGTTTTTGAAACCTTGTATTAGACAAATCATAAATCGTCGACGTTGAAATGATGACAACAATTTTTTCTTTGTGATGAATACGTAGGTAGGTATTTATTTATTTTAAACTTTATTGACCAAATTACAATAGAATGGTACAAAAGGCGGACTTAATGCTAATAGCATTCTCTCACAGTCAACCTTTGGGAAAAAGGATAAACGCGAACGGCGGTATAAAGCTAAATATACACATAAATATTGATATAATAAATAACTAGCAAACCAGTGAACCAAATGTTCACCAAAACCTGATTTCTCGAAAACCGGAAGTGCTACGTTACTCAAATCCGGTTTGTAGTCTTATCAGACTATTCTTAACTTATAACTTAAATATTCTCTTATCTCTTACGGTTTGGCCGCTGAAACAGCACCACAGACAGACGGACGGACTTGTCTAATAGATAAGAGATATTAAAAATATGTACATATATAGGTGCTTTTGTTGATATATTTACTGGAGTTGTTTTGAATCAGGGAGGCCAAGATTTCTCGTAGCCGTTTAGTTTCGGTTGTCAAACGGCCTTATTCGGCGTATTCTGTGTCGTCAATAAATTTAAAGCCATTTAAAATCAAAGCAGTATAACCATTTTTAAAAAAAATAGCACAGAGAATAACAGCATTACCTTTAATCAAACTTACAAGTAAATTGACCTCTGAACACGACTGAAAGAAAGATTTCGCTATTGACAGTATAGCGTAGCAGACTAAAGACCGCTTTTGGATCACTTTCAAAGACTTTTATTGCTACGTAGAAAAAAACTATAGAAACTAATTAAAAAAAATGATCTAAAACTTTATGGCGATGTTATAAAAGCTTTACTTTAAAACTCCAGGCAAAAGCGCTAGTGTCAAGGATCCTTTACTTACAATGGTTAACTCGTGTATTCTTTAATGACATGTTATTACCTCTTTAATGTCGTTAGAGATTTCATAATAAATGACAAAGTTCAAACTCTGATTGCCGTCATTAATTAAACTATTTAATTGTAAAAAATAAACAGTTGAAGTCCGAGTTAGGCTCGCAAACGAAGTGTTCCGACCATATTTAAAATTTGTTAGATGTACGGCGACCCCCTTTATTTTTTAAACATAATTTTATCTTTAATATCGCAGTATAAATAAACACTCATCCTGTGAAAATTTAAGATAAGTAAGTTTCTTAGTAGGTAGGTATCTATTTCCATAAAAAAGAACGAAGAATCCTGTGACAGACAGACAGAGGAGGCAAATTATTAGAATTCCTTTTGACACCCTTTGAGTACGGAACCTTAAACACTAGTATGTATAAAAAATATTATTTTTTAAGTCTAGACACTTTTGAAAGTAGAGAGGCTACGCCATATATTCCCTAATCTACGGCGGGAGACCTTGTACTGAGAAGAACCGGCAAGAAACTCAGCAAGGGCTGTTTTTACCTCAATTACATATACAGAGTCGTCAAGTTGAAAAATGACTTCAGAGATAATTCATGAAGTCACTTTCCATTACATCATTTAGAACATTCAATTATATAGATTTATAGATATAGATTAGATAAACAAGTAAGCTTACATTGTTAGTAAAGGAAGCGGCTTCATTTACCATAATATATGAAGAATGTCTAAGTGTCGCCGCACACGGGCCACCGACCACAACCACAAAACGCCGCCACCGGCATATTTCTTGTAGTTTTCATACATTTTATATGGGCTCGCCGGTACGCCGGTGGCCGCCACACGCTACAAATCGTCGTTGCTCGCTTCTTGTGGCCCGCGCCAGCGACTTAATGCGCCGATACAAAACGCCGCCATACGTCAATCGCGCGATTCGCCAACCCTCTCTCCCTTACCTTAGTCGGCCGCTTCTAGCTTCTCGTGGCGGCGTTTGTGGCTGTGGCGTGTGGCCCGTGTGCGGCGATACTTAAAGCTGAAAAGTTCGTTTGGTTAAACGCGCTAATCTCAGGAACTACTGGTCCGATTTAAAAAAAAGCTGTTTGAGTTGAATGCTGCATTTATCGAAGAAGGCTATAGGCTATATAACATAACGCTACGTCACGAGTAGGAGAGGAACATCGATAAAAAATGTTGCGCAAAAATATTCCATTTGAGCGCTTTCGTTGCGTGCGCTGCATAAATGGTTAAATTTGCACAAAAAGTCATGTTCGACGGAATTGTTCCTATTTAAAAGTTCTATAAAAAAATACCGCGACAGTATAATTATGTCCATCTATTAAGATTGACTCATTATAAATTTTTTCCTCAAATTCATTGACTGTTAGGTGACACTAAGTCCGCCGGGTCAGCTATTGTAATAATATAACATAATTAAACTGTAATTTAATCTAACTTGATCTGATCCTGAGACACATTACGTGGAACTACTTACCAATAAGTGATGTTGTTTTACATACCAATTAAATAATGGATGGGTTTAACGATGGCAGCGTCTATCATTAATTCATTAAAGTTTATTTATATAACACTAGTTTAGATTTGCTCGTTTTAAAGTTCATCTTTAGCAAGTTGCATTAAATTTTTAATTGTTATTAAAAAAAACAATAAAAAGATCTTAAGCGCCGGTAGTTCAGTGGTAGAAATCTCGCCTCTTACGCGAGCCCGGGTTCAAATCCCTTACTTGTCTTAATGACTTATGTGGTTCGAAACAATGTTATGTCAATTAAGGAATAAAAAAAATCTTCTGTAAACCAAAAAGGCCATGTAGAGTTAAAAAATATAGGAGCATATAGAACCAACATGAGATCTTACAACTTTTTGACAATGCCAGTCATATGTAAATATAGTCATATCAAGATATATATAGAGAGAGAGAGAGAGATTTTTTATTAACCATTTGTTACGAGTATTACAACAACAATAAAAAAAACACATAAACATTAACATAAAAAACAAAATTAAAAACTAACTTAAAACTATAAAAGTAAATTAATGGTTAATCAGGACCCTGCCTCAGCATGATGCTGTTGCCACACGTGTGACAACAGCGCTGGTATTCTGGCAGGGCCTGAAAGGTGCGCTATATATATAACTGGCTGCACAATTCTCCAATCTATAGGTACTTCAACTACAATAAATAATTTTATGAATTCTTTTCGCACTACTTTCTTAAGATCTTTGCTATAATTCTCCGGTTGACTGGTAGAGAATGCCTGATGACATTAACTTCGCCACTTTTACACTCATTTGTGCAATAAAGTATAAATAAATAAATAAATATGGTCTCGTCTTGGCAACATTTTGTATGAAAATAATTTTGGTGGGATTCCATTCCTTTTATTTCACAAATTGATTTTAGTACGATGTGATTAAACGTTGATCGCCGCGCTTTATAAGGCTTACAATGACAATCCTTAGTCCAACCAGTCAAGGTCCCACCATAACATAAAACGAATTCGATCTTCAAAATAACTAACTAGTTATTTATTTATTTTACACTGCGTTGAATTTATCTGCGTATTTATCATACGTATGTATATATTTTTATGTGTATAAATATTATCTATTATGTATATACTAGCAAACCAGTGAACCAAATGTTCACAAAAAAAAAATCAAATATAGAACATCGAAGATTTTATGTGGTATTAGAAATCACGTGATTTCTCGAAAACCGGAAGTGCTACGTTACTCACATCCGGTGTGTAGTCTTATCAGACTATTCTTAACTTATAACTTAAACATTCTCTATATCTATCTCTTACGGTTTGGCCGCTGAAACAGCACCACGGACGGACGGACGGACTTGTCTAATAGATAAGAGATATTTATTATATTTACATATTAATATTTAGATTACAAAAGCTTAAAACTTATTAATGTCTAAAAACTTAAATAGAATTAACTAACTCAATAATATACAACATACAAAATAAATAATATATCACCCCCCGCGCTGACGTCAGGAATGGTGCCCAATAGGCTGGCAGCGTTTTCGCGTTGGATAGCAAGGCTAAACCGTTGACCAAGGTAGCTGCCAGCCTTTTGATCACCAGTAACCTCGATGAGCCTCTTAGACAATTCCTTAAAAATGGAACGGGCGCTCGGACCCCACGGTCCCATGGTCTCAACACCAAACGGCACAAATATGTAGTTATCATTGAGAGCTGAATATTTGCGCCGCTTGGAGCACTCAGCAGAGACCGCCGCCGCGCCCGCAGCAAGGAAGTACTACCTGTATGGCTTGTTTTTTTTATGTTCTGTGCTTGTAGATTTATTATCATTATATATATGTACAGGTACATATATATTTACAATTACAACCAAAGCAGCGTGATTCCTCGTCCAAGATTACAATGGTCATATTCAGGGACATGAAATTTTTAATGGCATTTTATAGAAAAACTAGCGGCCCGCCCTCGCTTCGCTTCGGTGTAGAGCAAGTGTAGACTACAGTTTTTGTTCTCAGGCTTGTATTATACACAATGTCATTCATCTATGATTCTTCTTATACCTGCATGCAAAGTCTCAGCCCGATCGGTTTAAAATTGACAAAGTTTCATACAAACTTTCATTCCCTATTTTATCCCCTTGGGGGTAGAATTGATCAAAATCCTTTCTTAGCGGATGCCTACGTCATAACATCTACCTGCATGCCAAATTTCAGCCCGATCCGTCCACTGGTTTGTGCGTTGATAGATCACTATGTCAGTCAGTCACCTTTGAGTTTTATATATATATAGATTCTTTAACATATTCATTTTCTTAATAAATCCAACCCCACAAGAATAAATGTTAGATATATAAGTAAAACAAGTTTCAACGGTATAGATGCACTGATTTAATTACTTCATAATTCGACGTATCTAGCAATGATCATACTAATGTTAAAGGAAACCTCACCAGGAAGAGGTCTTAAGCAAACCTTATCAAACGTCAATGCGTTTAACTCAATTGTGCAGCCATTAAAATGCCGGCTAAAATTACTCGCCACAGTGTTAAGAGGTTAATTGTATAAAAGTCATATTCTTAACGTAAATAATGGCAACGTTAGAACAAAATATACAAAGGGTTGAATTTTCCTTATAATCGTATAATGGTTGTTAAAATCCAGCATAAATATACTATGAATTAGTGATTGTCGTGAGAATCCGGGGTGTTTGATAGTTTACGATAACTTAACATGTAGCAAAAAAAATTGAAAACTAGTTTTTTTTTTCGATTTTTTTAGGTAACCTTCTCCTCGTAGCCTCTGGATAGGGCTGCCATCTCTAAAATGTAGCAACTAGGATAAGGCGCGTGATAACCCCGGATTTTGAAGCCCAGAACCCGGACAGACCAATAAAAAACAGTTAAAAATGTCACAAATCAACTTTTTTATGTTGATCTAGGCAAGAGTCTCATAATAAGTGGTCACTGCTGCCCATGGACACTTGCAGCACCTAGGGCCACTCATGCGTTGCCGTAAATTTTTAAACCCGGACTACAAATAAAACCCCGCCCGGACGCTCCCCGGACGCCCCGTAAACTAGGACAAATCCGGGGAAACCCGGACAGATGGCAGCCCTACCTCTGGACCTCTGTAATTTCAAAAATTGGATTAGATATCAAATTCGGATTCGGGGATAAAATCCGATGTTTAAGTGACCCTGACATTACTTTTTGAATTATATATTTTTTTTAAATAAATAAATATTTCTGACACTTACACCAATTAGCCTAGCCCCAAAGCAAGCACTGTAAGGCTTGTGTTATGGGATGCTAGGGTAACGGATAGAATATATATACTGTACATATATAAGTATATATAGAAATATGTATTAAACATCCATGACTGGAGTACAAATGCTCGTATTCATCATACAAACATCTGCCCCCACCGGGATTCGAACCCGGGACGTCTCGAGTCGGCGACACCATGAAACCCGGCGTACAAACCACTCGACCACGGAGGTCGAGTGGTTTGTACGCCGGGTTTCAAAAAAAAAATATCCTAAATTACGTCAAAGTAGTATAAAACCAGCCTGGTTTTAAATATTACTAGCTGACCCAGCAAACTTTGTTTTGCCATATAAATGACTATTAAAAAAGAGGGGTTGGTGATAGAACGGTGAAAATTTAGGGTTGTATGTAATTTTTAATGCCACATTATAAAAGAATAAAAGAAATGGCCAATAAATAAAAATAAATGTTAATGGTGGACAACCCTTATCACTTAGGGGTACGAAAAATAGATAGTAGCCGATTCTCACACCTACTGAATATGCATGTAAAATTTCATAAAAATCGGTCAAGCCGTTTCGGAGGACTACGGTAACTAACATTGTGACACGAGAATTTTATATATGACATTTTTATAAATAAACACATAGATGTCATCGTTGCTAAAGCTTACTGTAATTTAGGATTCGTTATACGTACTTGTGCACCTTTTAAGGATGTGATTATTTTAAAATTGCTCTACTTTGCCTATGTAAGAAGTGTGCTAGAATATTGTAGTAATATATAGTCTCCTTTCTACAAATCGCACGTAAATAGAAACGAGAGAATACAACGCCGTTTTATGAGATACCTCAATTACATGGGAACTTGTCGCTCATCCGATTATGTCAATAATTGCCATAAAAATGGAATATTAACTCTTGAAGAGCATAGGATACTATCTCGGATATGATCTTTCTGTTTGATATCGTAAGAAGCAATATTGATACCCCTGAACTTTTAGCTAACATTAAATTCTGTACCCCAAAGCGTCGTACTAGAATCACCCCGTTATTCGCTACTCCACCACATGTCACAAATGCAATTCTGACTCGGTTACCTGTCTTATATAACAGACTTTTTAGTGGTATAGAAACATATCAAAGTATCATCGCTAATAGCCGCCTTGCAACGTTCTTACGCGACCTGGCATTATTATATGCATACCTACATGTAACCTTAGATTAGCCTGCACAACGACAGTTTTTGTACCAAATTTAATTCGTAGAAACCTGTTATTGGCCATTCTTATTACTAAGTTCAATTATGTAATATCTATTTGTATCGCTTTTGGTTTCTCAAAAATAAATGAATAAACATATGGTCGCCAGACACTTTCTGTGGGCCATAAGTTATTTTTTTGTTAAGTTTGGTTGCGAATACAAGTTTGAGGTCAAAAATACTATATTACTAAATACATAAATATATACAATATATTTATATTACTCATTACACCTAGGCAACAAATGAAACCGGACGCTACAACACAGACAATTCTGTACTTAAGAAAAAAAGTATAGATAATAAATTAGTAAATGAGTAAATTTTATTTTATTTTTTTGCATGAACCTTTTTTTTTGTGTCTGGAAAATGCCTTACGCAACCTTCAACCACTGGGGGAGCGAGAAGAAGGTGGGACTCCTCCCTGTCGCCTTCAGCCAGCCCTAGAGCTCGCTGATGTGAACAGGGCCACTAAAAACCAGACAATACTCCTGCACTGTCACCCGACACGCACTATAACAATCGACCTGCGTGTATTCGGAAGGCAGTTTTTTACTCAATAAATATTGGCACCATATAAGTCTAAAAAACACTATTGTAATAAAAGCATTTACGCACTTTGTAACTCCTAAAAAGTGGTTTCGTTATTAGCCTAATAATGTCCCCACTGCCGGGGCAAAATCCCATCGACTATGGATGTAATAGAGAGTTTGTTCCATAACCCACCGCGCGGGCCCAGTGCGGATTGGTGGGTGCTAACGGCTGCAGATGCAGCCGGCACCTACGGCTTAACGTGCCATCGTGGAGAAGGTCGAGATACTAAATTTTTGTTCACCCATCTAGTGACCGACCACTGCGGAAGTTGCTTAACTTCAACGATCGCAGCTGAACGCGCTAACTAATTATGCCATCGAGCCCCTTTTTCGCATTTTATTTCTACTCTTTCCCATCGATAAAATGGTTTATTAAATAAATTTTAATATTGGATGTTCTGAACCTTAAAGTGTCAATCAAAATATCCAAATTTGGACCTATCTTTCCTAATTCTTTTAGTGAACTTAGATCTTATAGTCATAAATCATGATATGACCGTGAAATAGTGGGGCCAATGCCACACGAAACCCGCTACCAAAGCCGGTTTACAAATTTTGACACATCTAATGTTGTGTAATGACGACAGAGATAATGGCAACATTAGCGGTAAACACTTACTTAGATGGTAATCTTCTCTAATATTCGTAGTCCAAATGATTCTCAAAAGATCTGGAAACGATTTTGTTAATAATACAAATAATTATGCAGTCAAAAAACATTAAATTTGTTACGTAATAAATATGTATAAGAGTTTGGGGAATGCTATAGATGTCGTATAATGATATGATATATCGAATTTTTTTGTGGCACTTCGCTGACCGCTACCGCGGCACGCTTGCTACGCTCGCTCGGCCCGTGCGTCATGATCAGAACACTAACCTTACCTGGTGTGAAGCAAAGAACCCAAAAACACAACAATATTTATAATAAGCCAAACGATTCAGATTGAGAAATGTTATCACCATTGTCTAATTATCCGTGTTTTCGCAAAATCCCTAAGATTTTCGAAAAAAGGGATTGATACCAAAAGCTACTTTATCATCTTTAGCCTATTAAGGTCTCCGCTACTGGGGCACAGGCCTTCGACCACCTGCGCCATAGAGCTCCTCGTCCTCGCGTCAAAAGCTACTTGCTACAGAGTAACTTGAATATAGACAATATAGAGTACTAAGTCAGTCTAAAGTAGTACTAAATACCTAATAACTTAAATCAACATTAAGTATTTTTTTTTTATTTCCAGAACTACTCTAACGCTGCAGCCAGGCATTACAACTACTCGAGATTATTGTACGGCATGTGCCTGTCAGATATAGATTGCCGGCATCATGTCAAGGGGAACTCAACTCCTGAACTCATGAGGGCAACTGAAGCCTGCATCAATGACACCTTAAGAAGGAAATACGACCTCGGCGTACGAGTAGAGAAAGTCAACTGCTACAGATACAAAGAGAGGCGTCACCAACTAGATTACATAGATAACCTGGTGTTTTACGTACTAGCTGGAATAGTGGCCCTGAATTTGCTGTCTACAATCTACGATTTCGCCTACAATGATAGCGAAGTAGCAGGTATGTTCATCCATCCATCCATCCATCAGCCTTTCTCCGTCCACTGCTGGACATAGGCCTCCCCCATAGAACGCCACAATGCGCGGTCCTGCGCTATCCGCATCCAGCGGCTCCCAGCACATTTGACGATGTCGTCAGTCCACCTTGTTGGGGGCCGCCCCACGCTGCGTCGTCCGGTACGTGGTCGCCACTCGAGGACCTTTCTTACCCAACGGTTGTCAGATCCTCGAGCGATGTGGCCTGCCCATTGCCATTTCAGCGTGCTAACTAGGTAGGCAGGTATGTTAATATGATATATTGTTTTAAACTTTCATGGTCACTATCATTATAGTAATATAAGTTATAACTCCTATAGTTATATATTATATGGTAATAGTTACTCCGTGATCATGGCGCTTGCAACAGTGCCGAAATATCGGAAACTCGCTAAAAACAAGGTAGGTACATGGTAACAATCCCGTAAATAACTTATATTACTATAATGTTAATATGATATTTGTAAGTATTTTTTTTTTCTTTTTTTTAAACATAAATTTCTGTTGGAAGAGTGCCATTTAATGTGATTATGGCAAATATGCAGCATTAGCAAATTGCTTAACTTTTTAGGATTCCGTACTACAAAAGAATAAAACTGAACCCTTATAGGATTACTTTGGTGTCCGTCCGTCCGTCCATCCACTGTCATTTTTCACGGGAACGCGTAGAAGAGGTATCGACTTATTTTTAACTTTATTTAAAGGCTTTAGTCGCTGGTCAACTCTGTCAGCGAGCTAAATAACACAGTGAATGTGGGAGACAAGCAAACTTCGCAGTGGCTTGTCATAGGATGGGTCACCAAAAGTTTGTTATCTTGAGCTCTTCCTATAGTAGGGTTCCAAGTGAAGGTTTTGGGTTTTATTTGAACATGGCAGAATAACATAAGGGGGGCAACCTTGTACCTTGTTAAATACCACACTATACCTGAGCCCTTTAAATAGGGCCAAACGTCTAGGGCAGCAAAAAAAAAAATGGTTGCCTGTAAAGTCGGTTTTACGGGCGAAGATTTTACGTGACAACGTCTTTTTCTCGGTAGAATATTTATTGATATGAATATAATTAAATTGCACAATAGGAACAAGGAATTGAATGAAAATAAGAATTGCACAAATTTTAACTATAGAAATATATTTTGTTTACTAAAACATTGTACATGTAAACTTAAACTTAACACGAGAGACTCATCGTAACGTTACCGAGCGTTACACTTTTTCATAAGTGACTCCCAGCCGCAACCTAATTTAAGACGTTGTCACGTCAAAATTCAAGAGTCGGCCATGACTTTCGGTCGCTTTGAAATCTTCATTCTTTTAAATAGGAGGTACTATAGGGTTCACGTTACGTTTCTGACGACAAGAAAAATATTAATCTGCCGATTTGCATGGTGTAATTGGTGGGTGGAAATAGGAAAATAAATGTTTGAGCGCGTCAGACATCGAGAAGGGATGTTACGTGAACCTTCTCAAATAAAAAAAACCAAAATCCCCGTTTAGGCTTTCCTACTACTAGCTTCAGAAGGTGCGTTAAACCGTTGGTCTCGTCTACAACTGCTGCTGTCAGCACTCCCAAATCAACACAGCGCTTGTATGATAAGTCATAGCCCGTGCTCCTTTTATCAATTCAATCAAAAAATCAATCGTTACTGCTATATTTTCATTTGATATAATTATTCAAAGGGTTGGGGGGGGGACAAATTGTAAGTAGTCCGGGAGAGAAGATTTGTATATACTCTCCTGTGCCTCAGCAGTGATAATATAAATAGAAAACTGTTGTCGAAACATTGTTTGCGTGTGATAAATAAACTAGCAGTCAACACCGCCACATTCTGCAATATCAGCACTATTACGTAAACATTGTCGAAAGACGTAGTAACCGTATTTAGTGTGACGTCAAGAAATACTGAATGAGGCTATCGATGCGATTAGGTAAAGTGGCTAGATTTGTTTCTCTAAAGAAAGGATTCATTCTTTTCTCCATGCACACACTGTCCGATATTGTACCTCAAGTTTTATGATGCTACATTTATTCTGAATAAATCGCCGATTTTTATATTAAGATGCATTCATCTTAATATAAAAATCGCCGATTTCTTCAGAAAAATATAAATGGAATTTATTATGAAATTGCACCAATTATTATGAAATTGCATCAAAATGTCGTTTAATCAGTGAAACTAATGGCAACACAGATAATACGAAGATAATACGTACAAACCTGCGGGACAGCATATTAGCCCTGATGCACAGTACCCTACGCTCCCTCTCAATATTAAGGACATCCTTGAGCGACTCGGTGACCCAAAGTCCCAGGTACCTGCAGCTCTGTACTTGCTTTAAAGGAGTGCCATTAAGTTTTATACGTTACTAGCGGCGCGCCCTCGCTTAGCTTCTGTGTAGACTACAGTGTTTGTTCTCAGGCTTGTATTATACACAATGATATTCATCTATGATTCTTCTTATACCTGCATGCAAAGTCTCAGCCCGATCGGTTTAAAATTGACAAAGTTTCATACAAACGTTACTAGCGGCGCGCCCTCGCTTATCTTCGGTGTAGACTACAGTTTTTGTTCTCAGGCTTGTATTATACACAATGACATTCATCTATGATTCTTTTTATACCTGTATGCAAAGTCTCAGCCCGATCGGTTTAAAATTGACAAAGTTTCATACAAACTTTCATTCCCTATTTTATCCCCTTGGGGGTAGAATTGATCAAAATTCTTTCTTAGCGGATGCCTACGTCATAACATCTACCTGCATGCCAAATTTCAGCCCGATCCGTCCAATAGTTTGGGCTATGCGTTGATAGATCACTATGTCAGTCAGTCACCTTTGAGTTTTATATATATAGATATCACGTATAACGTGCCAATGCTAAAACATGTTAAATTTAAATATCATGACGCGTTTCTGTTTCATCTTTCCAAACGATTTTTCCAATTTACACCCCGTCCGAAAATAAGTTTCGCTTCAAAAAGTTAGGTACGGCCGTTTATGTTGTGTACCTACAAATTAGTAAGGAACCATCGGTGGGCAAGTTCGACTCAGGGTACGGCCAGAGTGCACTCAGATTCAGATTCAGATTCCGAAAACAAGCGCGAGAAAAAGCAGGCAACCTGCTTGAGACTACACTGTTTATTTCTCGCGCTTGTTTTCGGAATCTGAATCTGAATCTGAGTGCACTCTGGCCGTACCCTCACGCTTGTCCGGCATTTTTTTAACGTACCTAAATGGTACATTCAAAGTCGTGATTTTTTTCGATTTTGAATAAATTATTATGGGTTTCGATCTATGCCTGTGTGTTAAATCATTTGATATTAAGCCAAAAGAATACGTGCAAGTTTAAAAAAAAAGTGTCAACTCTTAGATTAACACAAGAGAAGAGGCACTCGCGGTACAAAAATGATCCGCTAAAATAAGGGAAGTTCTATAAAAAAGTCCGCGACAGCATTATGTCCATCTTTTAAGTTTGACTAACTTTAGCCATTTTCCTCAAATTAATGCGGGTGAAACCGCAAGGGGACCTCTAGTTGCGACATAACTGTAATAGATGTAAGTATGGTATCGCGGACTTTTTTGTAGATATTGATGTCTTCTACAAAACATTATTACATAACTTTGCTCTATTGCCATTGACTTCTGCAGCGTACGCGTAGTGTATTGCTGAGAGATTTCACAACATGATCCAAGACTGTATCTTGATACACTTTGGCTGAAGTTTTCACTCTTTTTTCACAAAAATGTAGTTTTGTGACTCCTTGATAAGACCGCCCCACCAAACCATCACTGACGAAGGATGATGACCACATTATATCTTTCCGATAACTCGAGCAGCTTCTTTAGAACTGTGAGCGTACACTTTATCATTTTGCTTATTGTAGTGTTCTTCAATCGTGAAAATGATTTTATCTGTAAAGAGGATATTTCTGTGCTTTTCACCTGCGTATCGCGACAGAAAGCGCTTTGATCGATCCACTCTCTTTAATTTTAAAGATTGATTTAGGGCATGTCCTATATATCGACAATAAGCACCGAGCTTCAGGTCTTGTTTTATAATACGCGACAGAGTCCTAGCAGGAATTTTCTTTTCTCGCGATAAGATTTTTAACATTACGAAAAATATTTCTTAAAAATTTTAAGCACCTACCTAGCATGACGAACTTTTTCCAAAACAAGTTGTCATGACGTACGAGTAATTAGCAAATTCACGGACAGATTTATACGACTAATATTAAAGAGGAAATATTATTATTTGTTCAAAAATTACTCAGAAGTGACTGAACAAATTTAAAACTAATTAGGTAGGCACACAAAAGAATAATAATATTATAATATTTACGGTTCTGCGAAAAAAAATTTGGGAATTCCCAGTAGTAAGGTATTTTTACACAATGAATTGACATCCATACAATATACAAATAAAATGAATCATTATTTACCCGCGAACTCGTCTTCGTGGAAACATTAGTTTCTCATACAGATTTTGAAATCTCGTGTAGGAAGGCCAAGGTGAAAATCTTCATCCGAGCTGGGCGATGGTAGCTCGTTGACCACGGCCCTAATGATGATGGTCGGGAATTGTATAAATGGAAGTGTTAGCCTCCGCATTTCACTGGCGCGATGTAGCTTCCATACGTTGTAAGCGCAGCGCCGCGCCGGTAGCGCCATCTCTTGAGGAGGCAAGTGATTAGAGACTTGAGAAGACATGTAGATGTCGCCACCACACCCCGTTTTACCCCTTTGAGGAGGGGCTTTTGGAAAATCCTTTCTCAGCGCACGCCTACATCATAATAGCCATATTATGTGCGCCAAATTACAGCGCAATGCGTTAACTGGTTTGAGCTGTGCGTTGATAGATCAGCAATTGACGTTTTCCTTTTATATAATAGTATTTTTCGCAACAATTTAAGTATAGAATATTTAAATTTGCCCAGTACTTTATAATACCTGAATAGTTAAGTATTAATCGTTTAGTAGATACCTAATTTGTTTATTAATGCAGGCTTGGGTTTTATCAACCTTAACTTTCCAATTAATTTTGCACTTAATTACCAATATTTTTTTATAAATAAATATTTCTTTTTATTTCATATTATTTATATTATAGGAAAAAACCTAAGTCAAGAAAAACATAGGAAAAGAAATAATTTTATTTAACTCTGCTGGATGTATTTTATTTTAAACTAGTGGCTTGCCCTCGCTTCGCTTTGGTGTAGAGCTGTAGTGCAGAATATAGTTTTTGTTCACAGACTTGTATTATACACGATGGCTTTTTTCATATACCAATTATAAACCTTCCATTTCAAGTAAAAATTTGTTGCGTAGTTTAGGATCCATTGTACCGGATGCACCATTGCACTACAGTTTCAAATTAAAAAAATATTTTTGTATTGGATAGTGCAATTATCGACACAGACTTTATGACATCACGCTACGTCCAGAAATTTTTGCAGCTATTGAGTAAATTGGCCAAAATATAACAATAACTATCACGTAAGACGGAAAAAATCTCCCATCTGCGAGCCACTTTGACCTGCACTGCAAAAACAATAAAAGTTACATGAATGTTATGGAAATGTATTTCTTAAATAATTTCACAAAAAAGTACGCAGCAGCATATATCTATTTTTAATGTGTAAGCCATTATCGCTAAAATAGCGAATCAAAAATAAAATATTATTTGATATCCATTTCCAAAATGCACATTTTGTATTAAAAAAATATTTTTTATCGAAACAAATAGGTACTTTTGTCGTTTACGATATTTAAAGACGATAAAATTTGCCGTGTGCACTATGTCATTTCGACAAATATTCAAAAAGGTACAACGATGACGAAGTGATAGCGCGGTTTACTATGTAGGAGTAGACTGCGGGAATGGTGGGAGAAATTTGATGAACTTTGGTGTTTAAAAACGCAGATAAAACCTAGGAGGAAAATAAAAAAAAGGCTACTCGTAGTATCTAATCCTGTACGAACCTACTTACAATAAAACTGTGATAAAGTTCCTTCTTATTAAATGATAAAAATAAATTATCATATTATTAAAATTTTATGAAAAAGTCTGAGTTACATTGTTCTAAGATTTATAATATACGATATTACTTCATCTTACCTAACATAATGAGAAATAACCTCTCATTCGCTAGTAGGTACTACGTACATACTTAATGGACTTGGATGTCTGTATTAATTAGCTCGCGATAATGTTGATTGTGTAATTTATAAACTATAATTCTGGAAAATTTTAAGCAAATAAATAATATAAAGTTTTAAAGGTATTTCGATAATACCAAGGTCCCATCTATTTCTATAGGTAAAGTCATCATAATCAATTTAGCTATTAGGGCGCGAAAGCGTAACAAACAAACTCACTTTCGCATTTATAATGTTATAAAGGCGAAATTATCTTACCGGGATAAAATATAGTCTATGTCACTCGGATATAATCATTAATAAAACTAAGTTGATAAAATGTGCGTGCCGATAAAACTTAAAAAGGAGTCCCGGCACGATAAAGGGACTTACATGTGATAGCCCTTTATCGAACAGGAAAGTTCCCGTTTTAACCGTTTTTTTAATGTAAGTCTATGTTTAGTTTTATGAAATATTATAAACTTTGCTTTGGTGATTGTATAATTATTTAATTTAGCGATCTAAAGTCTAAAGTTAGCCACCAGTGTCAAAAACAACAGACGGGAATTGTAGCTTACGTCAACCTGCGACAATAACGTCATTGATTGATTTTGTATATAGAGTGATCTACAACGTTTGAAGTTAACCTCTGGCATCTAAATATTTGGTCTCTGTGAATAATGTAGGTAAAACAAATTGTAAATGCAGTAGATACATAGGTAACGACTTGATTTAACTTCAAACATTTTTGTGAAAATTGAGGTCCATAGCCTTGACTCTGGTAGTAAGGTCTCTATATGTCTTAATAAATCAATCATTTAGACCACTCCAAGGTACTTAATAATTCTCGCGATATTAACTCCCTGACTGAAGGGACAAGACTGCGGTATATACCGTCTTATAATCCTAACTAAAAAGTATGAAATAAAAAATGTACATTTATAAAATCAAAAAAGCCGACTGCTTAAATATTACTTTAAATAAAAACTAGAAGAAAAAAGATACTTTAACAGTCGGGACCCATTTGTTTTTGTTCAATAATAGGTCGTGACTGTTAAAGTATCTTTGTTCTTTACATAACAGAATTATAGACTACTGGACTAGTTATTTCTTTTCAGTTTTTATTTGAAGACACGCGGGTATTTTGATTTTTAAATTTACCTTTTTTTGTCAAATGTCTCTCAGCTCGAGTCCGCTCTTAAGGGGCCGCGTAGACTTACCTTACCGACCGTATACCTCCCCGCGTTC